>CM053330.1:35373991-36668991 GCA_028583605.1 Dastarcus helophoroides | reverse complement strand
AAAATTTAAATAAAAAGTAAAAAATCATGAAAAATTTGTACTTTCGTCGAAAAAAAAATATTATTACTAATCTCAAACTGTGCAATTTAAAAATTATTACAAAATTTTCATAAAAAGTAGAAATTTTGAATGAAATGTCTTCAGAAATTTTGAATTTTCAATAAAATTAGGGTATTTTAGAACAATCTGGTTAAATTACTCTAATGACTATGATCACACAAGATCCAAAAAATATCCTACAAATTAAGTCTTCTTTCTGAAGGTACCCCACCCATTGGGTCATGTTTATGAAAAAGCAAATCTTTTCGTGAAGCGTTTTATTTTTCACATGACTTCATTTGTGGAATTTCGTTAAATTCTCTCTTTGTAATATTTATTAGTATTAGACACGCGCTTATCGGTTCGAATTGATTAACACGTGAAGTGAATAATACCCAGTTTATTTTCAAACTCAACTCGAATCACTGCAACCGAATAATTTACTTACTTATTGACTTCTAAATGCTAACTCACTGTTTAACTACACCGACTCTAACTAACTGACTGACTCGAGGGAAAGGCGTCCACCTTATATAGTTTTCGCTTCCGGGTTCTAGAAGTTTTGGGTAGAAAAGGCTTATCGTTAGCCGAAATTTCTGGAACGCTTATCTGCGGTTTGCTTCATTATCGCGGCCGCTTTCCCTTATCAGATCTTTCTAGAAACTTTTCTTACCTACTAAATTCTACAATTTACATTTCGTTACAATATGTTAGTGATAAGGAATTGTGTATTTGTTTAAAGGCTTCCATACCTTAAAAAACAACATAACCCTTATAATACTCCGTCCGTCTGTCCTTCTGCCATAAGACGTTTTTCTAGGAAACTATGTAAAGTAGAAATTTGAAATGTTGCAGAGCTTAATTCTCAATAACCCAAGCAAATACCGTCAGCCAACTATTAGAAAAATAAAATATTTTATAATAAAATGGGAGGTTAATTTGGTCACCGAAAAATCAAGTTTTTAGTTAATATATTGTGTGAGATATCATTGAAAAGAGATAGCTTTAAGACTCCTTACATCTTTTTTGTATACTTTTTAGTCCAACGATCTTAGAGATATAGCTCAAAATGTGTAAGAGATAACCCCTCCCTGATCTTCTAGGTTTCTAAAGATAATATTTTGACTTTAATAGGGTTAGTAAATATTAGCTCATAAACTATCCGAAACCTGCCGGTGTTTTTGATATTGTAATAGTTGTTGAGAAATATATATTTTATGGAAAATAGGTGCTTACATTCTAAGGCTTTTTTACCGATATAATTTTTTAAAATCAGTAACTTGATTTAGCCGAGGGATAAATTACAGATCAGATTTGTCTTTTACATTAATTCATTTATATGCACATTTTCGGGGTTAGCACAGGTTTATTATATTGCGCAACACAGTAATTGCGACTTGGAATCGAATATTTTAGCGCGAGCAGAGGCGATCTCATGAAAGTGTCTTTATCATCGACCGGTTACTCATGTATGAGTATGTACCAAGGGCATTATCAACACATATTTTTAATAAATGTTGCATACTTGTTTCCTCTTAAATAAAATGCTGTACACGAAACGACTAAGAACTGTCGACTATAAATAGTAGAAACCTTGAATGTTTTGTGAACAGTAATGCCAACAACAATTTATTTTCTCTGTGCGCATTATTAGTAGAACTATCTAGTGCCATATTTAAACTACCACAACAACGAGAGTGTTCTGAATTCGAAATAATATAACCCAAATAAGACGCTTCTCAGTTTATAGCTTTAAGATCTAGAAGGGAAGATTTATCAGCTTTATTGCTCGAAATGGGTTTGGCTCAAATGCTAAGGCTTGATAAATATTTCTTGTTGCTGAGACACAAATGCATTCGCTGTACTTTGAAACGATTCGTCCTAATTTAATGAAGCTTTATTATTTTATGGCATTTACTCCCGTTAGAGACACTAGAAAACAACTGGCACTTAAATTTAAGCCGCGCTAATTCTTAACGAATTTTCATTAATTAATGTTGACTCAAAATATTCTCTATTTTAACCAGTACGCATGTGTTCCAATTTGGGAAATCGGGCGTCGTACGTCCTCATGAAATTTGAATTATGCGAGATCGTTTTCTTTGGTGGCTTTAAAGGTAATACAATTTTCCTCGTGATTTAGGATTTCCTTTGCCGCAAAGATGTAAAACATTGGGGGGAAATAACACGATTTTTTAAATTATATAAGACGGCACGAATTTATGGTAATAGGATTCGCTCATGTGACGACTAGAAACATAGCGTGAAAGGGATGTCGTTCGGTTGAAAAGTAAAATAATTCCGAAAGGAAATCTATTGTCTCGTGCGTAAAAAGGAAACTGTTGCCCTTTTAGAATTGCGTGCAATCAGCATTTGCATGCTTCGAGTTTCCAGATAATCATGAAGTTTTTCGTTCCCAGACGATGTGATTTAGATCAAGCCTGAGTGAACTTTGCCGCAGTCCCACGTAACATCCGATAAATCATACACTACGACTTTTTGCAACTAACGAGTCACAACGAAATTTAAATAGTTTGTGTTATATTTGACTAATTTGAAGTTAAATTTATGATAAACTAACATCACTTGCGGTCGAAATTCGACCAATACCAAATGCCATTTGTATGGAAATTCTCGACGATTTGAGGAAAGGAGTGGGAGTATAAAAATTTTGACTTTTTTGAAAATTTCAACTATTTTAAAAAATTAGCCTTTTTTTGGAAAATCCCATTATTTTTTTTTTATTCAGTTTATTGGCTTTTTCTTCGCCGGTCACTCCTTTCACAATCCTAAATTTCAGTACCTTCTATTAAGGAATGGCAATCTGTTTTAGATTGCCGCAAACAGCGATTGCGTTGGATCTTGGTTTGTCAATCGCTGTTTGGGACTCAACACTGAAAAACACTTAAAACTATATTAAAATTCAAACGACGTAAAAAATAAATAACAACAAGGTTATTCAAGTGACCGGCGAAGAAAAAGCCAATAAACTGAATAAAAAAAAATATGAATACTTCGCAAATAAATTACAGAGAATATCCCATTATTTTTCTTAGGATTTCGATCTTTGCTTGAGGTTTTCACCTTTTTGGAAATTGTCAATGCCATTTGTATGGAATTTTTTGACGATTTGAGGAAAGGAGTGAGAATACCAATCTCAACTCTTTTTTGAAAATTTCAACTTTTTTAAAAACTTAGACTTTTCTTTGAAACCCCCAATTTATTTTGAGGATTTCGATCTTTGCTTGAACTTCGACCTTTATTGGACATTGTCAATGCTATTTGTATAAAATTTCTTGACGATTTGAGAAAAAGTGTGGAAGTATGAAAATGTTGACTCTTTTTTGAAAATTTCAACTTTTTTTAAAAATTTAGACTTTTCTTAGAAAATCCCATTTTTTTCTTAGGATTTCGATCTTTACTTGAGACTTTGACCGTTTTTGGACATTGTCAATTTCATTTGTATGAAATTTCTTGACGATTTAAGGAAAGGAGTGGGAGTATGAAAATTTTGATTCTCTTTTGAAAATTTTAACTTTTTTAAAAATTTAGACTTTTCTTTGAAAATACCATTATTTTTCTCAGGACTTCGATCTCTGCCTGAAACTTTGACCTTTTTTGGACAATGTCAATACCATTTGTATGGGAATTGTTGACGAATTGCGGAAAGAATTAAGAGTATAAAAATTTTGACTCTTTTTTGAAAACTTTTTTAAACATTTAGATTTTGTTTGAAAATTTCGTTATTTTTCTCAGGATTTCGATCCTTGCTCGAGACTTCGAACGTTTTTGGATACTCTCAGTTCCATTTTTATGGAAATTCTTAACAATTTGAGGAAAGGAGTGGGAGTATAAAACTTTTGACTCCTTTTTAAAAATTTCAACTTTTTTAAAAATAAAGACTTTTCTTTGAAAATCCCATTATTTTTCTCAGCACTTCGATTTTTGCCTGAAACACTTCGACCTTTATTGGACTTTGTCAATACCATTTGTATGGAAATTCCTGGAGATTTAAGGAAAGGAGTGAGAATATAAAAATTTTGACTCTTTTTTGAAAATTTTAACTTTTCTAAACATTTATATTTTTCTTTAATAATCCCAATATTTTTCTCAGGATTTCGACCCTTGCTTGAGACTTCCAGTCTGTCAGTGCAGACTGTCAGTTCCATTTGTATGGAAATTCTTGACGATTTGAGAAAAGAAGGGGGAGTATGAAAATTTTGGCTCTTATTCGAAAATTTTAATTTTTTTAAAAATTTGGACTTTTCTTTTAAAATCCCATTATTTTTCTCAAGACTTCGATCTTTGCTTGAAACTTCGATCTTTTTTGGACAGTGTCAAGGCCATTTGTATGGAAAATTTTGACGATTTGAGGAAAGAATTGGGAGTATAAAAATGTTGACTTTTTTTGAAAATTTCAACTTTTTAAAAATTTGGACTTTTCTTTGAAAATCCCATTTAGAGAGTTTAGACTTTTCCTTAAGAATCCCATTATTTTTCTCAGGACTTGGATCTTTGCTTGAAACTTCTACCTCTTTTGGATAATGTTAATGCCATCTTTATGGAATTTCTTGAAGATTTGGGGAAAGGATTGGGCGCATAAAAATGTTGATTCTGTTTTGAAAATTTCAACTTTTTAAAAATTTAGTCTTTTCTTTGAAAATCCCATTTTTTTTTCTTAGGTTTTCGATCTTTGGTTGAGACTTCGACCGTTTTTGGATATTGTCAGTTACATTTGTATGGAAATTCTTGACGATCTGAGGAGAGGTGTGAGAGTATGAAAATTTTGACTCCTATTTGAAAATTGCAACTTTTTTAAAAATTTAGACTTTTCTTTGAAAATCAGATAATTTTTTTCAGGACTTCGATCTTTGCTTGAAACTTCAACCATTTTTGGACAATGTCAATGCCATTTGTGTGGAAATTCTTGACGATTTCCGGAAAGAATTGGTCGTTTAAAAATTTAGAACTTTGTTTGAAAAGCCCACGTTTTTCTTAGGATTTCGATCTTTGCTCGAGACTTGCATCGTTCTTGAACATTGTCATTTTCATTTGTGTGGAAATTCTTGATGATTTGAGAAAATGAGTGGGTGTATGGAAATTTTGATTCCTTTTTGAAAATTTCAACTTTTTAAAAATTTGAACTTCCTCTTGAATATCCCATTTTTTTCTTAGGATTTCGATCTTTGCTTGAGACTTCGACCGTTTTTGGACATTGTCAGTTCCATTTGTATGGAAATTCTTAACGATTTGAGGAAAGGTGTGGGAGTATGGAAATTTTGACTCTTTTTTGAAAATTTCAACTTTTTTAAACATTTAGAATTTTCTTTAAAAATTCCATTATTTTTCTCAGGACTTCGATCCTTGCTTGAGACTTCGACCCTTTTTGGACATTGTCAGTTCCATTTGTATGGAAATTCTTGACAATTTGAGGATAGGAGTGAAAGTATGGAAATTTTGACTTTATTTTGAAAATTGCAACCCTTTTGAAAATTTAGAATTTTCCTTGAAAATCCCATTAATTTTCTCAGGACCTCGATCTTTGCCTGGAACTTCAAACTTTGTTGGACATTGCTAATGCCATTTGTAGGCAAATTCCTGACAATTTGAGGAAAGGAGTGGGAGTATGAAAATGTTGGCAGTTTTTTTGAAAATTTCGACTTTTTTAAAAATTTAGACATTTCTTTGAAAATCCCATTTTTGTTCTTAGGATTTCGATCTTTGCTTGAGACTTCGACCTTTTTTAGACATTGTTAGTTCCATTTGTAGGGCAATTCTTGAGAATTTGAGGAAAGAAGTGAAAGTATGAAAATTTTGACATTTTTAAAAATTGAAGCTTTTTTAAAAATTGAAACTTTTCTTTGAAAATCCCATTATTTTTCTCAGGACTTCGATCTTTGCTTGAAACTTAGACCTTTTTTGGACAATTTCAATGCAATTTGTATGGAAATTCTTGACGATTTGCGGAAAGAATTGGGCTTATAAAAATGTTGACTCTTTTTTGAAAAATTTAACTTTTTAAAAATTTACACTTTTACTTGTAAATCCCATTTTTTTTTGTTAAAATTTCGATCTTTGCTCGAGACTTGGACCATTTTTGGACATTGTCAGTTTCATTTGTATAGAAATTCTTAACGATTTGAGGAAAGGAGTCGAAATCTCGAAATTTTGATTGTTTTTTGAAAATTTCAACTTTTTTAAAAATTTGGACTTTTCTTTCAAAAATCCCATTTTTTTTCTTGTGATCTCGATCTTGGCCTGAGTCTTCGACCATTTTTGGACATTTAGACTTTTTTATGAGAATTTCAACTTTTCTAAAAATTTAGATTTTTTTAAAAATCCCATTTTTTTTCTTAGGATTTCGATCTTTGCTTAAGACTTTGACCGTTTTTGGACATTGTCAATTCCATTTATATCATTTGTATGGAAATTCTTGAGGATTTCAGGAAAGAAGTGGGAGTATGAAAATTTTGACTCTTTTTTAAAAATTGCAACTTTTTTAAAAATTTAAACTTTTCTTTGAAAATCCCATTATTTTTCTCAGGACTTCGATCTTTGCTTTAAATCTCGACCTTTTTTGGACAATATCAATGCCATTTGTATGGAAATTCTTGGCGATTTGAGGAAAGAATTGGGACTTTTTTTTTTAAAATTTCGAATCTTTAAAAATTTAGATTTTTTTTTGAAAATCCCATTATTTTTCTCAGGATTTCGATCCTTGCTTGAGACTTCGACCGTTTTTAGACTTTGTCAGTTCCATTTGTATGGAAATTTTTGACAATTCGAAAAAAGAAGCGGGAGTATGAATATTTTGACTCTTTTTTAAAAATTGTAACCTTTTAAAAAATGTAGACTTTTTTTGGAAAATTCCATTATGTTTCTCAGGATTTCGATCTTTGCTTGAGACTTTGACCTTTCTTGGACATTGTCAATGCCATTTGTATGGAAATTTTTTAAGATTTGGGGAATGAATTGGGAGTATAAAAATGTTGACTCTTTTTTGAACATTTCAACTTTTTAAAAATTTGGACTTTTCTTTGAAAATCCCATTTTTTTTCTTAGGATTTCGATCTTTGCTTGAGACTTGGACCATTTTTGGACATTGTCAGTTTCATTTGTATGGAAATTCTTGACGATTTGAAGAAAGGAGTCGGAGTATTGAAATTTTTACTGTTTTTTGAAAATTTCAACTATTTTAAAAATTTAGACTTTCTCTAAAAATCCCATTTTTTTTCTTAGGATTTCGATCTTTGCTTGAGACTTCCACCCTTTTTGAAAATTGTTAGTTCCATTTGTGTGGAAATTCTTGACGATTTAAGGAAAGGAGTAAGAGTATAAAAATTTTGACTTTTATTTAAAAATTTAAACTTTTTTAAAAATTTAGATTTTTCTTTGAAAATTCCATTATTTTTCTCAGGATTTCGATCCTTGGTTGAAACTTCGACCTTTTTTGGACATTGTCAGTTCCATTTGTATAGAAATTCTTGACGATTTGAGGAAAGGAATATAAAAATTTTGACTGTTTTTTGAAAATTTCAACTTTTAAACAAATTTATTGAGAAGTGTATAAAGCTCGAAAACATCGATTTAATTATATTGTTTGTTAATTTCTTTGGTATTATAACGTTAATCAGGTAAGAAATTTGTTTTTAAAGTAAGCTGTTTAGTATATTTTTTTAAAATTGTATGTTAGAGATTAAGGGAACCTGAAAAACAATAAATTTTAACCCGATACGAAGTAATACAAAAAATATACTATACTGAGGAAACTAATAAAACCAGGCAGATAATTTATTTTTCAGATTTTATGTAAGCAGATGAAATCAAATCAAGTTGTAGTATAGATCCGGGCGAAACCGGGGCAACTCAGTACATTTCATAAATAAGAAAGCTGATCACGATAGTTTGGAAATCTCGATATTTCTTTTTCGAAAATGTCAGATTTAAAGTTCTTATTATTTGTTTTTTACTTCAAGGTTGAGATTTCAAAATTAAAGATACCATTGTCAGAAGATGTAACATCGGGCTTGAAATCTAAATAGACATAATACTGCTAACATCAGAGCATGTTGGTAACGGAAATTAGCGTGATGGTGACGGAAATAACAATTTTCCCCCTCAACGCGCCTAAAGAAATTTTAACTTCGAAAAAGTGTTCCAAACGTTGCATCGAAAATGGATCTTCTTCAACCAACGTCTCGCTCATGCCTACGTCAATATAGTTGAAAAAGTAAACAAATAACAATATTAGCGACAAAAAAGCTGCATTAAAATTACAGCTAAAATGATGGAAGTAGACGTTAAAAGTTAAAATTGGATATAAACGTGTAATGCCTCTGCATATTCCAGGTTAAAGACTTTTCTTTTATACTTTAAATATGATTATATGACTTATTTACTTCCTGCAGCGGTAAGTTTTTAAACAATATTTCACCTCATAAATAATGTATCTAAAACAACCGACGGCGCTGCGCTGAAAGTTTTCCGACGAAATTATAGGGTAAGTTGGGAAAACTAAAAATTTTCCACATAAAAATGAAGTATTTAATAGCTCATTGAATTGAATTTCGGGGCGAAGTTGAGAACAACTAAATCTTATCAACGAACGGTTTCACTCCATCTTGAAATTTTAAAATTGAGGTCAATCTAATATTAATGACTTTATTCATTATGGTGGGGCAAAAGTTGAGAAAATTGCTGAAGCTTACGTTGCATAATGAAAGAGAAATTGCGGCAAACAATTTGCCCCCAAATATTATTAATAGTGATGAATTTAAGTGCAATTTATTCCTATCTACGAAAATAAAAAATCGATTTACTTACTATATTGCGATGAGTTGAACCAAAAATCTGTAACAAAATTAAAATTTAATAATTAATTATTCGTAACACATAATTTATTAAACATATATTGAATTTCTGCTCCCATTTTCACGTTACAATAACTTTGGAAAGGTTAAATCAACAAAGAACCATAAATTAGAAGAAAGAGTGCAGGTTTTGAATTGAAATTAATATGAAATTGGGAAATTTAAATATATATTCAAGTCAACATGATTATTTGCTAAAACGTACAACATAAATTTTAATTAAACACGCTTGTGAGAAATAAATTAACAAAATTAACAGCTTGTGGAACAACGTTAAAATTAACTAACGCTTTCCTAATTTGAACAAATGGAAAATCGAATGTTCGTCCAAAATTACATGTAATTTTCGCATTGAGGCTTTGAATAGATGAAAGATTAAGCGGAAAAACCGCCCATATCATTACCATGATGACCATTTTAAAACACTATGGCGAATTTTTTTTGCCGTTTGGTGTAATTGCGACGTAATGAAATCGTCATTGCGAGAAAAAGCGAAAAAGCGGTTCAACAAGAAACATTCCTCGATTTTTTAAAAACTATAACGATTTATTTTTTATAGACGTTTTGTATTTAAAAAAGTCGAAGACATTTCTGAAGCGAAGGGCTATAAAGCCAACATAAGTATCGACGATCTTCCTGATAGCCTCTAATCGTGAGTCACAACAAAACAGGTAAAGGCATCATACAGCTGTTTAAGCGCAATTCTACTCTACGGTTACCTAAAGCCTAAGCCAAGCTACCCGAGAGGCGTTGGCGCCAGCATAAATACCATGAGCATAAATACCATCAGAGTTCGGCTGAAGAAAGCATACACTATCGGAGCACGAGACAGAAACCCTTGATTTTTGAAGACTCACGGAAAAAAATCAAGGCTTGGAGTGCCAAGAATCTCGACCACGATTGAACTAATGTGACTTTTTCTGGCAAAGCGTCGTTCTGAGCATGGGCTTCTATAAAGTATGCTTGGTCTACCGCGGTGAGCGATTTCGTCAGCAAACAGTCAAACACCCAGTGGAACTCCTAGTTTGGGGATGTTCCTCTGAGTATGTTTTCGGGGGCTTAGAATTAAAGAGCTCTAAGTAAAGACCCAGAACTTGAATGCTCAGAAAAAAATTATAGGCTTGGTCTTCTAAAATCTGCCAAGAAGATGTTTGGTGCCAAAGGTGCAGACTGGATTTTACATGAGGACACATCGGAGTCATTTCTGTACTTCCTGGAAAGCAGAAACTACATCACAACTTTAGACTGGCCTTCAAGGTCTCCTGATGCAAATCCAACGAAAAATCTTTGGAGTGTTGTCAAGAGAAAGCTTGCAGGAATATGTGTGTTCACCCTTAAGCAGCTTTCACGAAAAATCAGAGAGCTATAGCACTCAGTACCCCTGGCATATGCTGAAAACTTAATAGAAAGCATGCCCAAAAGGTGTCAGGCTTTTCTGGAAAGCGATGAAAGCGGTAAAACTCCAAGTTTGAGGGTGTTTCTCTAGGCTCGGTTATGGGCGTTCAGAGCTATTTATTCAGAACTTGGATAGTCTTATAGTCTGCCAAAAAAGTGAACAATGATCCCGTAGTTATCTCCGAATCTCCCGCAAAGCAAAAATTACATCATAACTTTAGGCTGGCCTTCAAAGTCCCCATATGCAAATCCAATCGAAAATGTTTGGAGTGCTGTCAAGAAGAAGCTTGCAGGAACATGTGTATTGACCCTTAAGCATCCTTTACGAAAAATTAGATTGATATGGCGTCATTACCAGTTTTATATGCTAAAAAACTGATAGAAAGCATGCCCAAAAGATGTTAGGTTAGTCTGGAAAGCGATGGTGGAACTCCATGTTTGGGGGTGTTCTTCTGAGGGCAGTTTTGGATGTTAAGAGCTCTTTACCCAGAACTTGGACACTCACAAAATGGTCAGTATTTATAAACATGGTCTTATAAAGTCTGTCAAAAAGGTGGCCAAGGATCCAGAACATAGGAGTCATCTTTGTACCTCCTGGAAAGCAAAAACTACATCATAACCTTAGGCTGGCCTTCAAAGTCTCTATATGCAGATCCAATGGAAATGTTTAAAGTGTTGTCAAAAAGAAGCGGGCAGGAACACCCTCAAGTAGCTCTCATGAAAAATCAGGGAGATATGGCGCTCATTACACGCAGCGTATGCTGAAAAACTAATAGAAAGCACGCTCAAAAAGTGCCAGGTTATTCTGGAAAGCGGTGGTGGGACTCCATGTTTGAGGGTGTTTTTGTGAGGGCGGTTTTAAATGTTTAGAGCTCTTTGGATGCTAAGAAAATGTCAAAATTCATAAGTGTGATTTTCTAAAGTCGGCCAAGAAGATAGACAACGATCCAAAACATCGGAGTCAACTTTGTACCTCCTGCAAAGCAGAAACTACATCATAACTTTAGACTGGCCTTCAAAGTCTCCCAATGCAGATCCAATGGAAAATATTGGGAGTGTTGTCAAAAGGAAGCTTGCAGGAACACGTGTGTTTACTCTCAAGAAGGTTTCATGAATAATCAGGGAGATATGGCGCTGATTACCCGTGGTGTATGCTAAACAACTAACAGAAAGCATGCCCAAAAGGTGCCAGGCTATTTTGAAAACCGATGGAAGCGCTGGAACTCCATGTTTGAGGGTGTTACTTTGAGCGCGGCTTCGGGTGTTAAGAGCTCTTTACCCAGAACTTGGATGCTCAGAAAATGGTCAGTATTCATAAGAGTGGTTTTTCAAAGCCTGTCAAGAAGATGGACAACGATTCAAAACATCAAAGTTATCTCTGTACGTCCTGGAAAGCAGAACGTACATCACAACTTTAGATTGGCCTTCAAAGTCTCCTGACGCAGATCCAGTGGAAAATGTTTGTTAAGAGGAAGCTGGCAGGAACACGTGTGTTCACCCTCAAGCAGCTTTCACGAAAAATCAGGGAGATATGGCGCTCATTACGCGTGGCTTATGCTAAAAAACTAATAGAAAACATGCACAAAAGGTACCAGATTATTCTGGAAAGTGATGGAAGCGGTGTAACTTCATGTTTGAGGTTGTTCTTCCGAGAGCGGTTTTGGGTGTTTAGAGCTCTTTACCCAAAACATGGAAGCTTAGAAAATGGTCAGTATTTATAAGTGTGGTTTTCTAAAGTCGTTAAGAAGATGGATAACGATCTAAAAAGAGTTATCTTTGGAAACTGCATTACAACTTTAGACTGGCCTTTAAAGACTCCCGATGCATATCCGATGGAGAATATTTGGAGCGTGGTGAAGAAGAAGCTTGCAGAAACACGTCTGTTTATTCTCAAGCAGCCTCCACGAAAAATCAGATAGATATGGTGCTCATTACGAATGGCACAAGCTTAAAAGCGTGCCCAAAAGATGTCAGATTATATTGGAAAATGATGAAGATTGAACGATGCATTAGGTAGTTGTGCCGTAGGATTTTTAATGTACTTTCATTAGACAAAATAAAAATCGAACAATATTTAATAGCTTTCCTAAAAGCGAGGAACATTTCCTGCTCAACAGACTCTAGCTACATCAAGAAACGTGTCTCATTCACTCCAATGAATGCTTCTTTCCTTCTGTTTCACATTGTTGAAATTTTTTGTACTAGTGCCACAAGTGCTGCCAACTGCAAGGGCTAAACAAAACCTGATGGTCCTCCATTTTCTTCATATTTACGATTCGGGGAATTCCCGTAATAACTATCACGCAAGAGAGCAGCGAGTCGAGTTTTTTAATGCGCGGCGTAAAGCGCGAAGTTCAAATTAACATTAGAATTAGTATACTATTGCAAGAGTGTGCGAGGCCCCTGCAAGGGCGAGGCCCCGGGCGGTTGCCGTGCTCGCCACCCCCAAAGGCCGCCCCTGGACATAACACTGCTAACATTACAGCGTGTTGGTAACGAGAAATAACGTGAGGCCGATGAAAAATTTCCCTATAAAGAATTGTTGTGTTTTTTAAACTTTCTCGATATCGGGGGACAAGATTTGTATATCAATTTTTGAATATAACCAAGGACGAGTCCGTTCCACCAAAACAAAAAAACTATCAACAATTATTCAAATGCACAGACCACTAGATTTGAACATTTATTAGATTCTAAGTTTGGAAATCGAATACCGAATCTTCTTTGAGTCTAGTAAATGTTCAAACACATTGGTCTGTGTATTAGAATCCTTGTCTTCTGGGAACTTTTTCCTAGAGAGCAACCACTTCGCTAGGTGGCAGTATTTCAACTGTTGGTAGTTCAGCTACCTATGATTCACTATACACGCCGCCTGGAGGGCTGCATGAATTTGTAATCTAGATTGCCTTCTACTTGCATATCAACAATTAACGCGCCTAAAAAAGTGTTCACTTCAGAAATTAAATCCTGCGATTCATTTGAGACTGTAAAATACTGCATCAGTTTCAAACTTTTTGCAACTAAACATTTGATAAGCCTATTGGTTTTCACTTACATTAATCTTTTGCTGTCGACGCAGCACACATAACAGATGTTCATCCATCAATCTGTTTATTTTACATTAGGCCCAACTCTTTTAGCCTGTCAACTTGTTAAACTTTAATAATATGGTCAATTTATTGGGAGAAACCTTTCAGAAATTGATTTTTTTCCCATTCTATACATTTACGTTATCCAACTCCACTTTGTATTTAAACGAAGCGATAAACTTTAGCGATTAATTTTATCGATTTTACCATAAAAATATCCGTATGGATACTTTCGATGACAAAGTTACAATGTCCTGGTAGAGGTAATTTATGTATTTTATGTTGATTTGATTTAAAACATTTTATTCTTTTTCATATTACTAAAAAGCACCCACATATAATACATTATTTACGTTACGATTCCGTGTTCCAGCTATTCATAAATCAGGATGGTGTTTGACCTAAAAATACGAAACCTTTTTTAGGATTTTTTTATTATAACAAGACAGATTGGCCAAAGGACCCTAAGTTTTAAATCTTCGAAATCTTTATGAGAAATGAGCGACAAATCCCTTAAAATGTTAGACCTCTAAAATATGGAATTCTGCTTTGGGATTTGCTTTTAAACTTTATGCCAAGGTAAAAGTACATTATGTTATAAAAGTACTTTATGTTACCATGCCTAATGCAAAAAAAGTAGTAATAAATATAAAATAACTAGTGTTGGGAGATTATGAGAGATATAATCGAAATATTTCGATTATGGCTGACTATTCGATGATCGCAAATGAGAAATGAATGATGTTTCATATTCCAAATATTCCATTCAATAGCGCGACACCACTGCCCTTTTTCTACTGAACAACTGAGAGAGCATACATTTCAATATGATTATTTCGACTTCGACTGAGTGATATTCCATATTCCATATTTCAAAGTGTCCGAGAAATAAGAAATCATTTAACAGCTCGACGCAACTATGCACTTCTATCGAGAACGATCATTCGTTGTTTAAATTTAATTAGTTATGCGTTATTTATTGAAATTGTTTACGTTTACGTAATGCTTTGAAATTTTACCTTATTTTATCGTTTCTTGATGTAGTTAGAGTCTGTTGAACAGGAAACGTTCCTCGCTTTTAGGAAAGCTATTAAATATTGTTCAATTTTTATTTTGTCTAATGAAAGTACATTAAAAATCCTAGGGCACAACTACCTAATGCATCGTTTAATCTTCATCATTTTCCAGTATTATCTGACATCTTTTGGGCACGCTTTTAAGCCTGTGCCATTCATAATGAGCACCATATCTATCTGATTTTTCATGGAGGCTGCTTGAGGGTAAACAGACGTGTTTCTGCAAGCTTTCTCTTCACCACGCTCCAAATATTCTCCATCGGATATGCATCTGGAGTCTTTGAAGGCCAAAAGTTATAATGCAGTTTCCAAAGATAACTCTTTTTAGATCGTTATCCATCTTCTTAACGACTTTAGAAAACTACACTTATAAATACTGACCATTTTCTAAGCTTCCATGTTTTGGGTAAAGAGCTCTAAACACCCAAAACCGCTCTCGGAAGAACAACCTCAAACATGAAGTTACACCGCTTCCATCACTTTCCAGAATAATCTGGTACTTTTTGTGCATGTTTTCTATTAGTTTCCAGCATATGCCGCGGGTAATGAATGCCATATCTCCCTGATTTTTCGTGAGAACTACTTGAGGGTGTTCCTGCCCGCTTCTTTTTGACAACACTTCAAACATTTCCATTAGATCTGCATATAGAAAGTGAAAGCTGCTTGAGGGTGAACACACGTGTTCCTGCCAGCTTCCTCTTAACAAACATTTTCAACTGGATCTGCGTCAGGAGACTTTGAAGGCCAATCTAAAGTTGTGATGTACGTTCTGCTTTTCAGGACGTACAGAGATAACTTTGATGTTTTGAATCGTTGTCCATCTTCTTGACAGGCTTTGAAAAACCACTCTTATAAATACTGACCATTTTCTGGGCATTTAATACGTAGAGATGTATTTCCTATTTAAAGCGACACTCTTTTAAAAAGCTCCGATAAGGTACTGATGCAATATCTACAAGACAGGTGTGCAGTTTGCAGCTGAATGCGTGGTCATGATTTGATAAGCGCATCTATTGAGCAACACATTGAAACAGTGTAAATCATACCATCTTTATCTTTCCTTACAGAATTTTGATATGGTCCTTGTTCTTTACACGTTATAGCAGACCGAAATCGTGTACTGGCCCATAGTGTATATTGTTACGTGCGTTATCGGTTCGAATTGATACACGTGATGGATTATTCCCACTTTATTACTAAACTCAACTTTGATCACAATTGAGAATTAACTCACTTATTATTGACTTCTACTAACTGAATAATTACACTGATTCTAACTGACTGACCCGAGGGAAAGCTGACCGCCTTTTATAGTTTTGGCCCCCGGATTCTAGAACTTTTCGGCAGATAAGGCTTATCGTTCCCGAAATTTCTGGAAGGCTTATCTGTCTTTTGTTTCGTTATCGCGGCCGCTTTCCCCTTATCAGATCCTTCTAGAAACTTTTTTTATTTACTAAATTATACAATTCTATTCTAAATTTTATTCCATCTATTTACATTGTGTTACAATATTATTATTATTATTATTATTATTACATAAACTAAACGCCAATTTTCTCATTTATAACCTCAAAAGTGACGAAATACAAATTTTGAGCTCTTATTTAACACCATTGGGGGATACATTTTTAAAAATATTTTATTAGGGCTCACCTACGTTATATGGCGGCTTCATGTGCAAAATTTTGTATTTCCAAAGTCATCGGTTTAGTTTGTGCGTTATCTGTCAGTCAGTGTTTAGAGCTTTATTAAGTAGATATTAATGGATTTGAAGCGTCCATCTGCGATACTTTCTTTTGATAAACTCATGTCGTCTCTTAAATGTTATAAAGTATCTACACATTTGAATTTTTATATCTGTCCTGTGGGCTAATCTCTTTTCTTTTATTGATGAAATTTTTGCTAAAATAAAATTTATTAAAGAAGTTTTAGGCAATCTGTTCAATTAAAATCCACTCTGTCAACAATTAAGGTCATAACAATCCCTAAATGAATGAAAGAAACAAGAATTTATAAATGAATTTCAAATACTCTGGGAGAAAATCCACACATGCGAATTGTTTTCATTTATGGAGAAAATGTGTGCTTAAATTATTGGACATCATGCGACTGACTGATTTTTAAAGGACGATGTTTAACGGAATGAATCCTTTAAATGAAGCATCTAACGATATCTCGACTCGGACGTTTTTACCATTAAAGGACCTAATGTATGCGGAAACGTTTGTTTACTAGCGCAACTTTAATCGAAGTTACTTCAAAAGTTAATGTGATTTCGTATGCATCGCAGAGAATTTATGATGCAATGTGCCATGGGAAATTTTATTTCTATTTACTGTATTTTATGATAATTTTATATACATTTAAATTTTCTTACCAATAAGCCAAATTATATTAATTGTTAATTGTACCGTATTTCTATTGTACTTTCTTGTCTTGCTTCTGTTATCTGTCTCAAATATGAATATCCTATTTTGTAACTTTTTTAAATACAATCCACTAGAGAAAGTGCTTTTGGAGCACTGCTGAATGAGGATTTTTTAAAAGTTTAATTCACTCGCAAAAGGTAACCCCATTATGCTTTTAAAGCACTGCGGGTAGGATGCGAAAACAAGGATAGATGGCTATGAACCGCCTTCTTAAACAAGGATAGGTTGTAATTTTTGGGGAAAATACCTTTCGATAACAAGTTCCATAACTTGGAAGTTACACAGACAGAAGTCCCCACTGTGTCAAGCTGGACCGCACAGGAATTTGCTGCCTCCGACTGTCTAGTACGCCTCAAGAATCTTGCCCACGGGGGCATCAATCCTGCGAGCTATGATAGTACTTGTAGAAAAGAGACAAGTCACCAACCATACGCCTGTGCTCTAGTATTTCGAGAGAATCGGTCAGACTCTCGTTATCAATTAGGCGAATCGCTCTTCTTTGAATTGAATCCAAGAGAGCTAATTTTGGGGCTGAACTCCAAACATGAGAACAGTATTGGCTAGTGTTGGCCCAACTTGAGCTTTGTATAGTGTTAATAGCTGATGAGATGTAAAGTACTTTCTAGCTCTAAAAAGAAAGCCTAGCTTCTGAGAGGCGGATTTGGCAATGGCGCGCGTCCCAAGAAAAATTAGTGCTCGAATTCACTCCTAGAATAGATTATATCCCATCAGAAGGATTTTACCGCCCATTAGTAAGTTTGTTGCATTATCCCTTGATGTTTTCTTGAAGAAAACCGCGGCCTGAGTTTTTGAAGCGTTGAAGTCGACCAAATTGTTCCTACCCCATTTTAGAATAATCTCGAGATCCTGATTAATCGTCTGTACCTGCTGTTCCCTCAGTCGATTTGAAGCAGCGATAGATAATGGTTTGTCGGAGAAAAAAGATGTGACAAGGTTACTATCATCTGCGTAGCTGTATATAGGATTGGAAGTTGAAGTTAAGAGATCGTTTATGTTTAACAGAAATAGAGTAGGAGACAGAACAGACCCCCGTGGCACCCCCGCGTTAATCGCAAATGTCTCGGATGATATGCCATCGACGACGACCTGAAGAGACCTGTCAACGAAAAGATTGGATATCAAATGACAGAGTCCAGGAGTAAGACCATAAGAGTTAATTTGGCTAGAAGAGATCGGTGCCAGACTCTTTGAGATATCCAATGCCACAATTCTAGCCTCACCATGTAAAATAGATGGCGATGAGGCGCCGTTCTAAATTATGTTGATTGCAATTGTCAGGGAAATTTTCAGTTGGTAACGATTTTCAGAGTCTAGAAGTTCGATAGAAAAAAATTTCAATAAATTGTACATTATGTTGTTAATAAAGTCTGATGAGACGTAGACGGTGCTATCGTTTACGAGTGGAGGTCTCTAGTAACTTCTCACCAATTTGAGTCCAATTGATTTTTCCTTTGGTAGCTCCCGGTCTAAGGGAAGGTAAGCAGCAGCACCAGGAAACTACATATTCCTCCTTTCACTGAAATTATTGTGCATCATCTGCTGCCCCCATCTCTTCTTTTAGGGGGATGCGAATGTCAGAGGAGCTGAGTTTCTTGCACTTTATGCAGTTCAGTACCTTATGGCTTCTTTTAAATGAAGTTGGGTAATTTAGTGAAGCAGGTTATCACACAGAGGAATGCGAAAGTTAAAGGAACCGAGTTAATTCCTTGCACTTTATGCAGTTCAGTATTATATCGTATTGTAGCAAAATGTAGTATCTCTCTGAAAATAATAGCTTGGCTATCGAAACGCGTTAAAACAACCCTTGTTGAGTTTTTAATCTTTTCTGGTTTCAGGAGATAAGATTTGTATTTTAAAATGTAGTTATAAAATTTGTATTAGTGATTATATTGTAAGGAACTCTCTAGAAACATTTGATAATGAAAGCGGCCGCCATAATGAATCATACGTCAGATAAGCGCTCTAGATATTTCCGGAAGCGATAAGTCTTATTTGTACGAAGTTCCGTTCTAGAAACCGGAACGGCAACTATAAATAAGCGGTCGTCTTTCCCTGAGTTCGTTAATCATTGAGTTGGTCAGTTGATTAGTTAGTTAGTTAGCCAGATAGTCTGATATTAAAGTAAATTATAATCGTAGTGTTTCGAAACAAGTTTAAGACGGCAGTCTGGTACTCTTAAAACGTCGAAATTCTTCGCTTGCCATTTTACAAACTACGTCAGTCAATACTATCGCTTAGAATTAAATGAAATTTGGTAATAATGTTTAGAAATGTCGGGGAATTCGGGCCTTGGAAGCAGATTTTTGATTTTTGTCTTAGTATTCCCACAAATAAGCGTACAATTTGTCTCTTTTTTGACTGTTTTCAGAAGCGAATATCTCGGAAACTAACCGAAATTTGAAAAAAGTCTTCCAAAGCGCATAAGTGCTTCATAAGTTCTTTAAATTTGAAAACAAAATATTAAAAAATAGAGGCACCATTTGTGAAATGGGAGAGCGGTGTTTGGCATGAAAATTGCGCATAGATTTCAGTTGCCCTCGCTCAGATGAGGCAGGGTATGGAAACGAACGTGAAGCGGAGCAGAGAAATTTTTGCCCCTTCCCCAATACGTCATCAACGAACGAAGTATCTTCGGCTTCCACAGCTCATATTTCTTTATCTAAGCATGGCAGATATATCATAATAATAATAAACAACATTAAAACATTTGTGCTACCAGAGTTTGAGAGTAAAATGAATTGTTTAGTATTTGTAGCTTACAGTCATTTACTGAATATTTAGTGGTTTTTGTTTTGATATATTTAGAAGAATTTTTTTCTCTCCTAATTAACATTTTTATATTACTCTTTGGAAAAATATAAATTGTTTAGGTAAATAAATGCTATGACAGATTTAAGCAAGAAAAAAAGAAAAATTGATTTTATATCATTTAAATTGGAAATGTTATATTCTGCTAGCATCACTTGTAATCGAAAATCGATCAATTATATCTGCAAAGAACGAAATTGTTTTTCACATAATTAATTAATAGGTATTTAGATGCAGATATTTAGTTCTTATCTTGACGATAGGAGAAAATGTGTGGGAAAATAAAAATTTCAGCTCTGAAAATTTTGAATTCCTCCAAAAATTTTGGCTTTTTTCAAAATTTCGATAGTTTTTTGAAAATCTACTTTTTTTTGAAAATCTCAACTTTTTTCACAATTTCGACATCTTGAAACTTTGGACTGTTTTTGAAAATTTTGAATTTTTTTGAGGAATATAATTTTTATGATAATTTCGACTTTTCCTTATTTAGTTTTGAAGATTTCGACCACTCACTAAATATTTCGACTTTTTTTGAGAATTCCTATTTTTTGATGCATATTTTCAACTTTTTTTCAAAATCTCTAGTTTTTATTGAAGAATTTGACATTTTTAATTTCTATTTTTTTAATGATTTCGACTTGGACATTTTAGAATTTCCACTTATTTCAAATTCTCATTAAAAAAAAAAACAAAATTTTGACTTAATTCAAAAATTGTAATCATTTCAAAATTTTCCCTTCTTCTAAAGTAGTGCTATTTTTGGAATTTCCTAAATTTGTCAAAATTTCAACTTTTTCATGAAATTTTTATTTTGTTGTAGATCTCGACTTCCTTTAAAAAATTCTGCTTTTTTTTGACAATTTCGACATTTTAAAAAGGTGTACAAACGAATAATTCCGACAAGGTCAACCTTTTCGAAAATTCGAATTATTAGAAAAAAAGTCGAAATTATTAGAAAACCGAAATAAAAATGGTAACATTCCAAAACTCACGAATTCAAAAAAAGGCAAAAATTTTGTGGAAATTTAGAAAAAAGTTGTCCCAAAGTCAAATTTTTCGAAAAAAGTTGGAATTTTGAGAGTAAAACCGAAGTGCCAACAAAGAAGAATTTTCAGAGAAAATTGGCAATTTCGAGAAAAGACTGTGCTTCCGTATCTTTGTACAAAAGTTTATGTTAATTTTAAAGGAATTAACAGGAAACAAAAGGGTAAAAGGAAGCATTTTTAAGTCACCTATTTCTAACTATGTACTTTACCTGCTTAGAGAACTGAAAGAAGGAATACGTGTCAAAGGATTTTTTTATAAGTTTGCAATTCGGTAGTCCAATTTCAAGCTTTGAATTTAAAGTTTAAACTATTCGAAGTTTCCCAGAGATTTTGAAATTTTATGGGAAACGTCCACAAGAATATCGAATATTTCAATTTAAAATCAAAGTTTTGTGACTAATGGGAACTCGAGAACTTCCTTACCTAAATATCATTTTCTAAAAATCTGTTGTTATTTTTGAAAAATTTCAGTTCAAATGTAAAATCGTTCTTTGTAACATAATTCAAAGAGAACAGTTAGAATTTTTTAAAAATTTTGACTACTTTTTCAAAATTTCCAATTTAGATCTGAAATTGTTTTTTTTTATTTGGAATTGCAATTCTAGAAGGAAAAATTAAATTTTTAGCTTTTACTTTCCAGTCAAAATCAAAATAACAAAAAAAAACTTATTTTTTAAATTTTAAAGTAAACTAACATTTCAGATAAAAGTCGAAAAAAAATTATTTGGAAAAAATTCATGCAACGTCTTTTTTAATTTCAAAATTCCGTGAAAAATTTTTAAATTTCTGGCACAATTTTGTTCAAAGTTTTTTCCAGAATTTTGACTTCTCAAATTCCGGAACCTAAATTCGAGTTTAAGAAAATATGAATTCTAAATTCGAACTTAAGAAAATAAATAAATAAAAATGAATAAAAATTGACATTTGTAAAATGGAAATTTCAGAAATCTTGTAATTTCGACTTTTTTTCTAGAATTTCTATTTCAAAGTCTAAGATTTAGGAAAATAATTTGAAATTTCCAATTTAAACTTTCTGATTTTTTTTAGGATTTATTTAAATATATTCTTTTTTCAGTATAAAATTTTCACTCATTTCTCGAAATTTTGTTTTTAAAAGTCTAAATTTTAACAGACTCTTTAAATAACATAAAATTTTGACATTTTAGTCAAAGTTTACAATTTTTCTCAATTTTAGTGGAACAGACTGGTCCTTGGTTATCTTCAAAAATTGAAATACAAAAATTGCCTGAAACCAAGAAAGATTAAAAAGCACAACAAAGGTTGCTCTAACGCATTTCGACAGCCAAGCTATCATCTTCAGAGAGATACTGACTGAAACCAAGAAAGATTAAAAAAACACAACAAAGGTTGCTCTAACGCGTTTCCGCAGCCAAGCTATCATTTTCAGAGAGATACTAAAGATGATAGATTGGCTGTGGAAACGCGTTAGAGCAATCTTTGTTGTGTTTTTTAATCTTTCTTGGTTTCAGGGGACAATTTTTGTATTTCAATTTTTCTCAAACTCTCGACTTCATAATCTCAACATTTTGAACTTGTTTCTTGGAATTTCGACGTTAGTCTGAAAATTTTGACTTTATTCTCCACATTTTGTTTCTGAAGTCGTAATTGAAGAATAGTTTAAAAAATTTAATAACGTTCTAAACAAAATTTCGAATTTTTTTGAGAAATTTTTGACTATCTTTTTGAAATTTTAATTTGTAATTTTAAACTCGAAATTTTTACTTCTTTCACAAAATTTTGGTCTTAAAGTTGAATAGTCGATTAGGTCCTAAAATATTAAAGTTGTTTGCTGAAATTTCGACTTAAATAACAAAATTTTAATTGTAAGGCCTAAAATTAAGAAAAAAATAGTAATTTCAAGTGAAAACTTGAAACTGTAGATTTCGAAAAAGTTTCCAAATTTAAAAAATGTTAAGGTTTCACCTTATTCTTAAATTCCGTATTTAATTAAAAAATAAATACTTTTTTGTAACTCTGGAATAACAAAATTAGAATTATGAGTTCTGAAAAAAGTCCACAATTCTTCACGGGCAAAATGTCGAATTTAAACTTGCGATTTTGTTAAAATAATTCAAAATTTGTATAAAATGGAAATTAGTAGATACAAAATCGAGAACGTTCAAAGAATCTACTCGGAATTTTAAAAAAAAGGTCCATATAGCAAAAACACATTGGGCAATTAAGACTCAATTTAACAAATAGAGGAAAAAACCCTTTCAGGAAAATTAAGAATAGAAAAATAAAAATGCCTAAATACAAAATTTAAAATAAAAACGAAATTTTGAGATAAAATCGATATTTATGAGTTGCATCATGATAAGAAAATCTACCGCACGGCCCTGAAGTCGAATTGGTAAAAAGTCAAATTTCGATAAATAAATAAAAACATTCCGAAGAAAATAGTTTTCGGGAAACATTCGTTTTTTTTGTTAAAATTTCAACAATCCAAATATCAAAAAAAAGTTAAAATTTTCAAAAATTATTTGTCTATTCTGTTTCAATTGTTTATCAAAGCGCGACAAAAAATACTAATTTAAGAAACAGATCAAAATCTCCACTTGGAAGTTTGCCAACAAATATGAAAACTGCTATCAGCAACATGCACATTTCCTTAAGGTATCCAAATGGATCGAGTTACACAGTATCATATATCGGTAAAGTGACGATATGAAAGATTCCGAATTCGAACGACATAAACCGAACTTCTTACTCAATTTCCCTTCGAAACCCCTTCCGTCTCTGTTCTCTTAACCCCCCTCAACAGAGCATTTAAATCCGAGAGCCAAATCGTACTTAGCGATTTACCAGACCCCCGCCTTAAAATAAAGTGGTTACAACTCACGAAGTTTTAATTTTCGAACCGATAACACGCAACGGTATCTTTTAAAAAGTTGGGTAAAATAGTGAAGTAGGTTACCACTGGGGCCACGACCTTCAGCCTGGAACACTCTTCTCCTTGCTGACTGGCGATTGTAGGGAATTTTTAATACCTTCCAGAGGCATTATTTAATACGTTATTCTATCAGAATTATCTACACTGGGAAACATGGGGCTTTAGCATTCGCGGAACTGCTGCTTTAGAAAACTACTTACGCGAAAAAAGAATGCAAAACTCATTAAAATAACTTTAATGAAATAAACAATACAAAAAAAATCGCTTTTAGTGTGATTGAAAAGTCGTGTTTTATCACGATAACCGGCATTCTCTCTCTAACATTTCCATTGATTTTTACATTATCGCGGAAGCATTGTCCTATGATGAACACGCCTTTCCATCTGAATGCTAAAACATTCGATTAGACTTCCGCATTTGGAAGAGTATACCCAACTACATCGAGATATATCCAAAGTTTGGTTCGATGAACAATGCTGACTAGCTTTTTAGACTAGACTGTAAAATATGCCGCATTATCTTTTAACTGGCGGATTTACGTTTTAATCCGGTAATAAGTTTGAATTCTAATATTTCACGATGTACACGTATACAAGTTTTCTCATGCGTAAGATTTTACCCTTAAACAACATCTAGAAACTTTAAAATGGGGAAGTTGTGGAACATTGTTTTAGCTGTATACTGAATTAGTCTGGGAATCTTTAGGGAAATGTACAATTAATCTCCTACTCAAGAAATTTAATTCCGGGTGCAATTAGCATTTCTTGGTGGGATAGTAAACTTGGGACTTTTTAAGTTATTTAACTGAGAATAGGGAATACTAAGAACAAATAATAATCATATTTTCTGTGATTTGGCAGCTTAATTTAAACTGTACATTGTTTTAACTTTATACAACAATGTCAACCTACTATTGAAAATGAAAAGTTTACAAGTTTGTATGTAAACAATAAATTAGTTTTTAGAATTCCAAAAGAACAAGGATGGTTTTAATGGACATTATATCCTGATTTTTTAATACTATAGACGTTCATCATACCAGCTTTAACACGTGCATCCATTTCTTTTCAAAATCTTTCGCAATGTTCTCGATTTCATATTAAACTTTTCTGCGATTCCTATTCGCTACTGGCTGATTTTTACGTAAAAAAACACATCTGATAACGAAGGCTTCCACGGCCAGAGTCAGTACAGGATATACTTCTTCCGGGATTGGACCGTGTCAAAGAACTACTAAAAGTGTTCGACGTGCCCACCATCGTAGGGGGCTTCTTCAGGAACAAGGAAAAGAAATAATAAATAAAAAGAGGAATATGAGATAATTTTAAAAAATGAAGGAATCAAAAGACCAATTTCAAAACATCAGAGCACGGTAACTCAGTATGTCCACCATACCAGAGGCGAAACTCTTCTGAATTGAAAATTGGTACAAAGGATAAGCAAATTTAGACAAAAGGGCACCGTAACTCAGTATGTCCATCATACCAGAGGCGAAATTCTTCTGACCTCAGAAGAGTTTCGCCTCTGGTATGGTGGACATACTGAGTTACCGTGCTCTGATGTTTTGAAATTGGCCTCTTCATTTTTGCATATTCCCTCATATTCCTCTTTTCATTTATTGTTTCTTTTCTTTGTTTCTGGAGAAGCCTCTTACGATGGTGGGCGAAACGTCGAACACTTTTAATAGTTCTTTGACGCGGTCCAATTCTGGAAGAAGTACATCCTTTAAAAACCAGATCGTTCAAATACAAGGACAGGGGCAATATGTCATCCGGTGGGGGGGGGGGGGGCAATCATTTTGAAAAGTTGATGGGAAAAAGAAATATTAATTACTGAGACACCACAATGTCACAAATTAAAATACAAATCTTGTCTCCTGAAACCAGAGACTACTTGAAACCAAGAAAGATTAAAAAACACGACAAATGTTGTTATAACGCGTTTTGCTAGCCAAGCTGTCATCTTCAGAGAGATACTTAATCTTTGTTGCGTTTTTTAATCTTTCTTGGTTTTAGGAGACAAGATTTGTATTTCAGTTTTTGAAGATAACCAAGGAACAGTCCCTTCCACCAACAAAAATAATGATACGTGTCTACTAATTTGCCTGCATATCTTTGAAAATATTCTACTGCTAACATCGTTTGAAATTTAATCAAGTTGAAGGACACAATGATTACAAATCATAAACAGAAGCTGTTTAGGCTGCAATTATGGAGTTCACCACACCCAACTATTAATTATCGTAATTGAATAATGGAAGCAGCACAAACATCGAAAGCCATACGCCTCGCTATTACAATAACCTCAATTTGCACCCAATTTTTTAAGCCATCGACCACGTAACATGACCTCGGGTTATTTCACAAAGGAATTTTAATTCCACCTTAATTACAGCAAACTCCTATGATATATTTAACTATAGTGCGACACGTGACATAAATAGTGAATTGCATTGATCTGCGTCGGATGCCGAAATTCTCGGTGCATTTAGCGATGTTATGCTGGGGCCTATAATTCGTGGCTGGAGCCTATAATTCGCGGCTGGGACCTAGCTTACACTTTTAGAGAGCATGCTCGCTATTTTTCAAACGCAGCTACAAATGTTCCAAATTGGGCCATAAATTTTATGTTGCATCGATACATGACCCGGTTTAAGAACGTGAATCGACGTATAATTCGCTAAGGTCATTTTATTAGGGATAGGAGCGTGGGGTAATGCGTGTAATTGAAAATATATGACCCTTATAAAATCTAATTAATTAGAAAAATTCCTAGCGAGCTTCTGGAACGTGAGTGCTTTTCGATGGCATCTTGAGGGATAAACTTATTAAAATCCTTTCTCATTGTGAGACTATTGCTCCACTACATTTAATAGAGTTGTACTAAAAGTATGAAATTCCGAGTTTAATTTTATCGAATAGTTTTGGGCCAACTTTCTGTATCTCCAAAGTATACCATGTACGCTTGCTAGGAAAATGTGCTTGCTTGGTAAAATATTGGAAACATTTCGATAATAAATAATCTCTTTTTGATTTTTCCTTTCAAAGTCTCAGATTAAAATTAAAACGTCACAATGACATGACATAGTTATAGTTGCACCAACAGATGACGCAAACGAGAGGATAAAAGATGACTTTGACTTGGAGCAACCTCTGTTGTGTCTTTTAATCTTTGTTGTTTTCAGCGGACAAAATTTGTATTTAAGTTTTTGAAGATAACCAAGGACCAGTCCGTTCCACCAAAATGTTGACGAAAGATTGATAAGAAGCTACTAGAGTGTTTATTAACTTTATTCGAGAGAAGTCAAATTAAAAAAATAAAATTTCGAGAAATAGTCAAATGTTTGAACAACCCCTTAAAAAGTTTGATATTTGTCTAAGGGAAAGACCCATGAATATGTTCTAAGTACACGTAAAATTTTAAAAAATAGTCGCTATTCTCGAAATAATATCAAATCGAAAATTTGAAAGCTAATCTTAAAAAAGTATATAAAAAAGTCGAAATTAAAAAGTTAAAATTTTCAAGAAATAAGATATTTTTAAAATCAGTTTACATTTTAAAAAATGTCAAATTTTGGAACAAATAAAATTTTCGATAAAATTGAATATTTGAAAATAAGACCAATTTTTCAAAAATTTTTAAATTTATAAAAGAAGTATAAGTTTTAGAGTTGATATTTTCGGTAAAAGCTAGCATTTTGGAAAAATTGAAAAGTTTAAAAAAATGTTGAAATTTTCAAAAAAGCTCCAAAATTTTGAAAAAGTCTAAAATTTTGAAATCAAATTTTTTACAGCAATCGAAGTTTTGAAAAATGTTAAGATTTTCTTAGAAAGTTAAGGTTTCCAGATAAAAGTTAAGGTTTTATAAAAAGTAGAAAAATGTCAAAATTTAAACATTCTTTAAAGAATTTGAGTATTTCAAAAAATGACGAAATTTTTAACAAAACTCAAAATTTTTCAAAAAGTTAATATTTTGAAAAATAATCTAAAATTTCAAAAAGAGTCAACATTTTAAAATAGTGTAGAGATCCACAAAAATTAAGAATTTTTAAGCAACTTTCCAAAAACCTAAATTGTTAACAGGTACTCTTTACTTAAGAAAAGACAAAATTATCAAGAAAATTTAACTATTTTTAGAATCGGAATATGAAAAAAAAATGTCAAAATTTAAAAAACAGTCAAAATTCGAAAAAAATTTTAATTTGCATTAAACCAAATGTCAACTAAAGTCAAAATTGTCGATGTCTGAATATGGACAAAAAGCCAAAATTATCAGAAAAATCAAAATTTTCAAAAAAAAAAATACCAAACATTGAGGAACTGATATCTGGAAAAAAGCGAAGTTTTAAATAATTAAAATTTTGAAATAACAGTCAAATATTTTATATACTTTTTAAAAAAACTTTTCAAAAAATTAAAATTTTGAAAAATGGTAGAAATTTTTTAAAACGTTAAAACTTAAAACAATTTAAAAAATTGACAATTTAAAAAAAATAGAAAAATTTAAAATTTGGCAAAATAACCAAAAATTTCAATAAGTTTGATGCAACGGACTGGTCCTTGGTTATCTTCAAAAATTGAAACACAGAACTTGTCTCCTGAAACCAAGAAAAATTAAAAAACACAACAAAGGTTGCTCTAACGCGTTTCGACAGCCAAGCTGTCATCTTCAGAGAGAAGCAGCTTCTCTCTGAAGATGACAGCTTGGCTGTCGAAACGTGTTAGAGCAACCTTTGTTGTGTTTTTTAATTTTTCTTGGTTTCAGGGGACAAGTTCTGTGCTTCAATTTTCAAAAATTTCAAAAAATTTGGCATTTTAAAAAATGTGACGTCAAAACAAAAGTGAAATTAAAAAATTAAAAGTTTGCAAAAAGTCGAAATTTTAAAAAAGATTTCAAACCAAAGAAATTTGAAATTTTGAAAAATATCGAAAATTAAAAAAACTGGCACTATGAAAACGGTTAAGCTTTCAAAAATTTTACATTCTTAAAACATTAAGAATTTACGAGGGGAAATTTTAAAAAAAATGTTAATATTCTCAAAAAAGCCAAGGTTTTAAAAAGGCTGAATTCTAGAAAAAACTGAAACCTTGAAAAATCGAAATTTTCAAAAAAATAGGAATTTTTGGAAAAGTTGGTCAAAACGTAAACAAAAATCGAATTTAAAAAAAAGGAAAATTTATATTTTCGAAAAAAATCGAAGCCTTGAAAAGGCAACACGTAAACAAACGTCGAAATTAAAATGCAAATCAAAATTTTGAAAAAAAGTAAAAAATTTGAAAAAAGTCAAAAATAAAAAAAAAGTCTTTAAAAAAGAGTCCAAATTTTAACGAAAGTTTGTGCAAAAAAAATACGAATTTTATTAAAACATCAAAATTTCGAAAAAAAAAATTAAATTACCAGAAAAATTTAAAATATCGAAGCTTTTTTGAAAAATTATACTTTTTTAGTAATTTCGATTTTTTGAAGAATTAATAATTGGAAGAAGGCGAAGTTTTGAATGATTAAAATTTTGAAATAACAGTCAAACAATTTTAAAAATACTAAAACTTTCCAAAAAATTAAAATTATGAAAAATGATGGAAATTTTTTAAAAAGTCAAAACTTTCAAAATGTCACAATTAAAAAAAATGACATTTTAAAATAAAATAGAAAAATTTAAAATGTGGCAAAATAATTAAAAATTTCAAAAAAATTTGGCATTTTAAAAAAATGTGACCAAAAAAAAGTGAAATTAAAAAAAATCAAAAGTTTGCAAAAAGTAGAAATTTTGAAAAATAATTCAAATTTAAAAAATAGTCAACATTTTTAAAAATCGAAATGTTCAAAAAGTAACGAATTTTAAAGAATTTCAAATTTTGAAAAAATCGAAAATTTAGGAAACTGACTATTAAACTATGAAAACAGTTTAGCTTTCAACAATTCTGCATTTTTAAAACATTAAGAATTTTCAACTAGTGAAAATTTCTAAAAGACCCAAGATTTTAAAAAGGCTAAATTTTAGATAAAAATTAAACCTTAAAAAAAAGAGATTTTCAAAAAAATAGAAATTCTTGAAGAAGTTGGTTAAAACGTAAACAAAAATCAAAATTAAAAAAAAGGAAAATTTTTCCCAAAAAGGTAAATTTTTTTTGGGCCGTACGGACTGGTCCTTGGTTATCTTCAAAAATTGAAATACAAATTTTATCCTTTGAAACCAAGAAAGAGAGTATCTCTGAAGATGATAACTTGGCTATCGAAATGCGTTAGAGCAACCTTTGGTGTGAAAATTTAAAAAACTGACACTATGAAAGTAGTTTAGCTTTCAACAATTCTACATTTTTAAAACATCAAGAATTTTTAACGAGTCAACATTTTTAAAAAATATCAAGTTCTCAAAAAAAGCCAAGATTTTAAAAAGGCTAAAAATTTAGTTAAAAATGAAACCTCGAAAAAAGAAATTTTCAAAAAAATTGAAATTTTTGAAAAAGTTGGTCAAAACTTAAACGAAAATCGAAATTAAAAAAAAAGGGAAAATTTTCCAAAAATTGAAAAAAACGTTGAATTTTCAGAAAATATTTATATATTCGAAAGAAATCAGAAATCTAAGCTTTGAAAAGTCAAAACGTAAACAAAAGTCCAAATAAAAAAAAAATTTTTGAAAAAATACGAAAAAGGTCGAAAATATAAGGAAAGTCTTTAAAAAAGAGTCCAAATTTTAACAAAAGTGGAATTTTGTGCAAAAAAAATACAAATTTTAAAATAACATCAATATTTAAAAAAAAATTACCAGAAAAATTGAAAATTTCGAACCTTTTTTGAAAAATTATACTTTTTTGTTAATCTCGATTTTTTGAGGAATTAATACTTGGATAATTAAAATTTTAAAAAGGCTAGATTTTATAAAAAAAACTGAAAATTTGAAATTTTTAAGAAAATAGAAATTTTCGGGAAAGTAGGTCAAAACATAAACAAAAATCGAAATTAAAAAAAAGGAAAATTTTTCCAAAAATGTAAATCCTGATTTTTTTTTTGGGTGGAACGGACTGGTCCTTGGTTACCTTCAAAAATTAAAATACAAATCTTGTCCCCTAAAACAAAGGAAGAGAATATCTCTCTTAAGATGATAGCTTGGCTATCGAAACGCGTTAAAGCAACCTTTGTGGTTTTATAATCTTTCTTGGTCTCAGGGGACAAGATTTGTATTTCAATTTCCGAAAAAAATGTCGACATTTTCGGAAAAAAATTATATTTTTGATAAAACTACGCCTTGAAAAGTCAAAATGTAAAATAAAGGTCGAAATTAAATAAAAAGGAAAATTTTTCTAAAAATGCAAATCGAAATTTTGAAAAAAAGCAAAGAAATTGAAAAAAATAAGAAAAGTCTTTAAAAGAAGAGTCCACATTTTAACGAAAGTCGAATTTTGAGCAAGCAAATACAAATTTTAATATAACATCAATATTTTGAAAAATTAAACTTTTTTTGGTAATTTCGATTTTTTGAGGAATTAATACTTGGAAAGAGGCAAAGTTTTGAAATAACAGTCGAACATTTTTAAAAATACTAAACATTTCCAAATATTTTAAATTTTGAAAAATGATCGAAATTTTTTAAGAAGTCAAAACTTTCAAAAAAGTCACAATTTAAAAAATTGACATTTTGAAAACAACAGAAAAATTTTAAATTTGGCAAGGCAATTTGGCAAAAAATCAAAAGTTTGCAAAAAGTCGAAATTCTGAAAAATAATTCAAATTTAAAAAGTAGTCGACATTTCTAAGAATCAAAATGTTCAAAAATTAACAATTGACAACTGACAACAACTGACTATTAAACTATGAAAACAGTTTAGCTTTCAACAATTGTACATTTTTAAAACATAAGAATTTTCAACGAGTGGAAATTTTTAAAAGATGTCAAAATTTTCAAACCAAGAAAGGGAGTATCTCTCTGAAGATGATAGCTTGGCTATCAAAACGCGTTAGAGCAACCTTTATTGTGTTTTTTTAATCTTTCTTGGTTTCATGGGACAAGTTTGTATTTCAACTTCTGAAAAAAATGTTGAAATTTTGGGATAAAATTTATATTTTCGAAAAAATCTAAGCCTTAAAAAGTCAAAACGTAAACAAAAGTCGAAATTTAAAAATAGAAAAACTTATCCAAAAATGCAAATCGGAATTTTGAAAAAAAGTGAAAAATTTGAAAAAAGTCGAAAATATAAGGAAAGTCTTTAAAAAAAGAGTAACGAAAGTCGGATTTTGTGCAAAAAAAAATACAAATTTTAATATAACATCAATATTTTTAAAAAAAATAAAATTACCAGAAAAAACAAAAATTTCGAACCTTTTTTCAAAAATTATACTTTTTTCGTAATTTCGATTTTTCAACATATTTACTTTTAGAAAATTTTGGATTAAAATTTGGAAAAATGCCGACATTCTTAATAGAATTGAAATTTTTAAAAGTCAAAAGTTTTTATAAACCCAAGATAATTTTAATAAAAAAAGTCGTAATTTTGAAATAACGATATTTTGAGAAAAATTCAACCACCAACCATTTGAAAATTTCGACATTATTTTCACAAACAGTCGAACTGTTTAAAAAATCGAAATTTTGAAAAAAATACGAAATTTTGAGAAGGCAAATTTTTCAAAAAGCCGAATGTTCGAAAGTAGAAATTTTCAAAATAGGATTTGCAAAATAATTTTAAAAAATTTCTAACCAACTAATGTTCGAAAAATGTCAAAATTAAAAAGAAATCGATTCATAGAACACGTTAACGAAAGAAATGGTTGTGGTAATAATGAGTGGGATTGGATAAAGTATTAAGTAAAACTACGAAACGTAAAAAGAAATGATGATCTAGAATTGCAAGAAACCTATCTACATTATTTTGTTGATTCAAATAACTTCAAGTTTGAAAGTTTAATCAAAATCGTTAGATCTATTTCGACGAAAATACAAAAATAGAAAACATTTCAAAACGCGCCTTTCTATTTGCCCAAACTATGTCGATTACATAATCAGGCGCGATGCCGCCTCGTGACGTCACGTTTACCATAATAGCTATCGTTGTACTCGTCAAATGAGTATTTGTACTCGAACGATGCCGTATTCACTCTATCACATTCGTTCTGGAGAGAGCTGCTGGTGACTGGGTGACGACTCGATGGGAACTGAAGTTTGGGGACGCTGCAGGTAGCTTTTATAGGGACCATAATCGGCATCGTTGTACTCGTCAAATGAGTATTTGTACCTGTAATCGTTCGCTGCCGTACTCATTCTATTATATTTGTTCTGGAGAGAGCTGCTGGTGATTAGGTGACGACTCGACGGGAACTGGAGTTTGGGATGCTGTAGGTAACTTTTATAGGGACTATAATCGGCATCGCTGTACTCGTCAAATGAGTATTTGTACCTTTAATCGGACATGCCGTACTCACTCAATTACATTCGTTCTGGAGAGAGCTTCTGGTGACTAGGTGACGACTCGACGGGAACTGAAGTTTAGTCCGCTGCAGGTAGCTTTTATAGGCACCATAATCGGCATCGTTGTACTCGTCAAATGAGTATTTGTACCTGTAATCGTTCGCTGCCGTACTCATTTTATTACATTTGTTCTGGAGAGAGCTGCTGGTAATTAGGTGACGACTCGACGGGAACTGAAGTTTGGGGCGCTGCAGATAACTTTTATAGGGACTATAATTGGCATCGTTGTACTCGTCAAATGAGCATTTGTACCTTTAATCAGACATGTCGTACTCACTCTATTACATTCGTTCTGGAGAGAGCTTCTGGTGACTAGGTGACGACTCGACGGGAACTGAAGTTTAGCACGCTGCAGGTAGCTTTTATAGGGACCATAATCGGCATCGTTGTACTCGTCAAATGAGTATTTGTACCTGTAATCGTTCGCTGCCGTACTCATTCTATTACATTTGTTCTGAAGAGAGCTGCTGGTGACTAGGTGACGACTCGAACGGGAACTGAAGTTTGGGCTGCTGCAGGTAGCTTTTATAGGGACCATAATTGGCATCGTTGTACTCGTCAAATGAGTATTTGTACCTATAATCGGACGATGCCCTACTCACTCTATTATATTCGTTCTGGAGAGAGCTGCTGGTGACTAGGTGACGACTCGACGGGAACTGAAGTTTAGCACGCTGCAGGTAGCTTTTATAGGGAACATAATCGGCATCGTTGTACTCGTCAAATGAGTATTTGTACCTGTAATCGTTCGCTGCCGCACTCATTCTATTATATTCATTCTGGAGAGAGCTGCTGGTGACTAGGTGACGACTCGACGGGAACTGAGGTTTAGCCCGCTGCAGGTAGCTTTTATAGGGACCATAATCGGCATCGTTGTACTCGTCAAATGAGTATTTGTACCTGTAATCGTTCGCTGCCGTACTTATTCTATTATATTCATTCTGGAGAGAGCTTCTAGTGATTAGGTGACGACTCGACGGGAACTGAAGTTTGGAACGCTGCAGGTAACTTTTATAGGGACTATAATCGGCATCGTTGTACTCGTCAAATGATCATTTGTACCTTTAATCGGACATGTCGTACTCACTCTATTACATTCGTTCTGGAGAGAGCTGCTGGTGACTAGGTGACGACTCGACGGGAACTGAGGTTTGGCATGCTGCAGGTAGCTTTTATAGGGACCATAATCAGCATCGTTGTACTCGTCAAATGAGTATTTGTACCTGTAATCGTTCGCTGCCGTACTCATTCTATTACATTTGTTCTGAAGAGAGCTGTTGGTGACTAGGTGACGACTCAACGGGAATTGAAGTTTGGGATGCTGCAGGTAGCTTTTATAGGGACCATAATTGGCATCGTTGTACTCGTCAAATGAGTATTTGTACCTATAATCGGACGATGCCCTACTCACTCTATTATATTCGTTCTGGAGAGAGCTGCTGGTGACTAGGTGACGACTCGACGGGAACTGAAGTATGGGACACTGCAGGTAGCTTTTACAGGGAGAGTAATGAATTAATGAAGGTATTAGCACTGAGTTATTAATGTGGCCTCGACTGGGAGAATGTCCAAGGTTACGATGCGTCTTCCTCTGTTATGATCGGAGTAAGCGGATAGCGATTGCGGATTCCATTGCGGTATCAAGTAGAGCACGATGGTGAGGCGTGAAGTTCACCCGAAACCCTAAGATTACCAAAATCGTTCCTAAAGAATTTCACTTCAACACCTCATTGTTTCGCTCAGCAAAAAGATGAGGACGAAGCTGAGAAAGGTAGCAGGGATGAAAATTGTACCCAAAACGAGAATAAACCGATTTCAAGATAATCAATGGAGCAATAAAGCTTCTTATCATTTCATAAACAGCCGTTTACTCCCGAAGCAAACGGTAATCAAACTTTCCATGCGTCTATAAATCAAACAACGCCTTAATCAACCGTCGGCTTCCTAATCTAAATTTCAATACTTGCAAATATATTGTGGGATTAGCCCCGGAATTCTAAACTGCGGATTCGATTTCGCAACTTCGGAGGCGCAAGATTGATTTGCAGGTGTATTTGTAGTGAAAGCTAAGAAACGCTTTGCGGCGAGGAAGAAGGACGAGGATGTGAGTGATGTGTTTACACCGTGGCGACGGTTTGATTGTGGATCGGTCCAGAGAGAAGTTGCCTCTCTCAGCTCAGTTCTACGGGTCCAATATTGATTGCTGAGAGAGATGATGTTTTACAGCTACCGTGGCACGATTCTATCGCTCGCCTAACACAGATTATTGCTTGCACCGAGACTTACATCGAATTATGCACCACTTAATAAACTACACTCTGAAGTTTGATTATGGGGAATTTATCAAAAATTCCATTAGACCGATATGGCTGAAATTGATTTTCGGGAGAAAATTAACTTTAGTTTTAAATATTAGTCGATTAGGTAAAGGAGCTGTGATGGATTGCACTCTGTAATATCCTAACTAATTTTTGTTTTCGTTAGATATGAGTGATTGGTTATCTATAGCGGGTAACATTCTAACTTATTAAAAGTTTTGACAATTCTGATTTATTGTTTCCCTAAAAATTCTCCTGAATTTCGAATTTTCTACGTAATTTGAATGATGAGTGAGCACAATTGTAAGTCTTTTAATATCTAGAGTCTTAGGGTAGTTCACCTGCAATAGTTGTAACAAAAAATTATTTGAACATTGTATATCCTCTGCTGGCGCCAGATTTTTAGCATAGACTATACGCGTGGATACAATAATACAAATCTCCAAGCCACTTTGCAGTAGACTCTTCTGAGCCGACCACACAGCACTGCGACTTGAAAAAGATTCTTTAAATTTTAGAACTTTTTTTAGAATGTTTACTTACTTTGAACCTTGACTTTTTGTCATCAAATTTCGGCTTTTTTTTAGGATATGATTTTTTTCCAGAATTAAAACTTTTTCAAAATTTTAATTTTTTCTGAAAATTTTACTATTTTTAAAAAATTTTAAATTTTTTCCGAAATTTTTACCTTTTTGTAATAAATGGCATTTTTATTTGAAAAGTTGAAAAATTACACTTTTTTTTGAAAATTTTCTTTTTTGAAAAATGGATTTTTCTCAAAATTTTGATTTTTTCGCACTTTTTTCAATAAATGTTAATCTTTTGTCATCAAATTTCATTTTTTCTTTCAGATTTATGACCATTCTTCCAAATTTAAATTTTTTTCAAAATTTAAAATTTTTTGTGAAAATTTTCACTTTTTTTTCAAAAATTTCGACTTTTTTTCGAAGTTTCGACTTTTTCTCAAAGTTTCGACTTTTACCTACCAAACTGGTTTTTTATTTAAAAATTTTAAAAATTTGAGTTTTTGAAAATTTTCATTTTTTTAAAAAATAAGATATTTCTCACTATTCTGATTTCTAAAATTTTTTAATATTGACTTGACATTTTTTTTGAAATGTTAACTTTTTGTCTTCAGGTCTTTTTTAGAAAATGATTTTTTCCAGAATTTTTTCAAAATTTTTTATGCAAATGTCGCCTATTTTTCAAGAATTTTTCCTTGTTTTCAAAATTGACTTTTATGTAGTAAATGGTATTTTTATTTGAAAAATTGTAAAATTCGACATTTATTTGAAAATTTCCACTTTCCAAAAATTGGATTTTTCTCAAAATTTATAAAGGGTATTTTTGTTTGAAAAATTAAAAAATTCGACTTTTTTGAAAATTTTCACATTTCAAAATTTGAATTTTTTTTCAAAATTTCGATATTTTTGAACTTTCTCGAGAGAAAATATTAATTTTTTGTCTTCAAATTTTACTTTTTATTCATGACTCTTACAAAATTTAGATTTTTTTTTTAAAATTTCAATTTTTTGTGAAAATTTTCACTTTTTTTTTTAAATTTCGACTTTTTCTCGAAGTTTTGACTTTTACATAGCAAATTTGTTTTTTATTTAAAAATTTAAAAACTTAGACTTCTTGAAAATTTTCACTTTTTGAAAAAATTGAATTTTTCTCATAATTCTGATTTTTAAAATTTTGGAACCTTTTTTTGAGCTTTTTTTTTAAAATATTAACTTTTTGTCATCAAACTTCACCTCTTTTTTAGGATATGATTTTTTCCTGAATTTAAACTTTTTTCAAAATTTTAATTTTTGATAAAAATTTCGACTATTTTTCAAGAATTTTTACTATCGACTACTTTTATAACATTTCGACTTTTTTCTAAAATTTTATATTGTTTCGAAAATTTCTGCCTTTTTTAAAATTTCGACTTTTTTTTGAAATTTTGACTTTTTTAAAGATTTCAGTCTTTTTTGAAATAACATTTTAAAATTTGCGCTCTTCCGACTAGTGTTTTTTTTCGAATTGAAACTTTTACAAAAACCTTCAATATTTTCGAAATTTCGACTTTTATTTAGTAAATGATATTTTTATTTAAAAAATTAAAAAATTCGATTTATTTTTGAAAATTTCCACTTTTTTTCAAAAATTGGATCCCTCTCAAAATTTCGATTTTTTTCGAACTTTTTTCAGAATCTTCACTTTGCTGAAAATCTTAATCGTTTGTCATCAAATTTCGACATTACGACTTTTTGGTTCGAAAAAAATCGAAATTTTGAGAAAAATCCAATTTTTGAAAGGTGAAAATTCTCAAGAAAGTCAAACTTTTCAATATTTCAAATAAAAAAGATGAATGAAAGTCAAAATTTCCAAAAAAATTTAAAATGTTTCAAAAATAGTCGAAATTTGCTCACAAAAGGTTAACATTTTCTAAAAAAGTTCGAAAAAATCGAAATTTTGAGAAAAATCCAATTTTTGAAAAGTGAAAATTCTCAAAAAAGTCAAACTTTTCAATATTTCAAATAAAAAAGATGAATGAAAGTCAAAATTTCCAAAAAAATTTAAAATGTTTCAAAAATAGTCGAAATTTGCTCACAAAAGGTTAACATTTTCTAAAAAAAGTTCGAAAAAATCGAAATTTTGAGAAAAATCCAATTTTTGAAAGGTGAAAATTCTCAAAAAAGTCAAATTTTTCAATATTTCAAATAAAAAAGATGAATGAAAGTCAACATTTTCAAAAAAATTTAAAATGTTTCAAAAATAGTCGAAATTTGCTCACAAAAGGTTAACATTTTCTAAAAAAAGTTGGAAAAAATCGAAATTTTGAGAAAAATCCAATTTCAAAAAGTAAAAGTTTTCAAAAAAAGTCGAATCTTTCAAATAAAAAAAACCATTTACTACATAAAAGTTAAAATTTCCAAAATTGTGAAAGTTTTTGAAAAATAATCGAAATTTTCAGAAAAAATTAAAATTTTGAAAAAAGTTTCAATTCTGAAAAAAAACACAAGTTGAAAGAGCGCAATTTTTTTTTAAAAAGTCAAAATTAAAAAAAAAAGTCAAAATTTTAAAAAAGGTGGAAATTTTCAAAATAATATAACATTTTGGAAAAAAGTCGAAATGTTATAAAAGTAGTCGATAGAACATGTAAACGCGTCAGTATTTTAGAAATGTCTGTATATTTAATATACAATAAGCGCCGCTTAATAGAATTACGTTGATTCAGACCAATTTGATTCTAATAACCGATGATTCCATAAAGCGAAATTGAAACTCAGCCCGACTCCTAATAACTGAGAACTTCTTTGTTTTCGTTTAATAGAATCTTTCTAGCGTGACGTCTTTGCGGTCCAGGTCTTTCTGTCATTATTTCTGGCTCGGTAGTTATGTCCAGTTTGTTCGTCTTAATTGAACATTCATTCAACAGACATTTGATAAACATTAGCAGTTTAACGAAGATTAAAAGGTGGCTCAAGCATTGAAAGATGTTCCGAAGTAGTCAGTAACCGATTAAATTCTAATTTCATGATCCCATTATCCGAAAATTTAATTACATTATCCGGAATTCTGATTCTTTTAACCGAAAATTCTTACATAATGAATTATTATTCATTTCCGTTTCATAGCATCTGATATTAGTAAGCAGCTGATTCTATAAAGCAGTGATTCTATTAACCGGCATTCAGTGTATATTAAGAAGACACGAATCAAATTTCTAAATAAAATGTTACCATCGTTTCATGAAATTTTTCAAAAAATGTTGAGTTTACAAACAAGCCAAATTTTGAAGCAAAATTCTGAAAAATAAGTTGATTCAATATTGTAACGAAATGTAAATTGTAGAATTTAGTACATAAGAAAATTTTCTAGAAAGATCTGATAAGGGAAAACGGCCGCGATAATGAAGCAAATGCCAAAGAAGCGTTCCAGAAATTTCGGCAAACGATAAGCCTTATCTGCCGAAAACTTCTAGAACCCGAACCAGAGATCTATATAAAGGGGGTCCGATTGGCTATCCCTCAGTCAGTCAGTTAGAGTCAGTGTAGTTAGTAAGTTAGTAGTGAGTTAATTATTCAGTTGTAGTGATCCGAGCTTAGTTTGGTAATAAAGTGGTATAATTCACAAGTGTCAATTAAATTAAAAAAGTCAAAACTTAAAAAAGTCAAAAATTTCAGTAATGTCGAAATTTTCAAAGCATGGGAATTTTCGACAGACATTAAGTTAAAAATGTTTGAACAAAATTCAACATTCTGGAAAAAATCGAAATTTTCAAATCAGGCAAAATTTCAGGAGTCAACATTTTCAAAACAAATTAAAATTTTGAGAAAATTCGAAATGTTAGAAGAGGGAAGATTTTGAAATCTTGATTCCAAAAAAGTCAGAATCTTTAGAAAAGTCGAAATTCGAAAAAAAAAAATCGAAATTGTGAAGAGTCGAAATTGTGAAAAGTCGAAATTGTGAAGTCAAAATTTTTAAATAAAGTTTTTAAAAAATAAAAATTTCGGAAAATTAAAACTTTGAACAAAGGAAAGATATTCACAAAAAAATTAAAATTTAGAATCAAGTTTTAAACAAAATTAAAATGTTCGAAAAACGGTAGAAATTTAAAAAAAAAGTCGAGTTTTCAAAACAATATAAAATTTTGAGAAAAAGTCAAAATATTATAGAAGTAGTCAGTATTTTATAAATCTTAATAAATTTAATATACAGTAAAATGTTAGATGAATAAAAATTTTGAAATGTTGATTCCAAAAAAGTCAGAATCATTAGAAAAGTCGAAATTCGAAAAAAAAATCGAAATTGTGAAAAGTCGAAATTGTGAAAAGTCGAAATTGTGAAGAGTCGAAATTGTGAAGAGTCGAAATTGTGAAGAGTCGAAATTTTTAGTCGAAGTTTTCAAAAAATAAAAATTTCGGAAAATTAAAATGTTGAACAAAGGAAAAATATTCACAAAAAAAATTGAAATTTAGAATCAACTTTTAAACAAAATTAAAATGTTCGAAAAGAGTGGAAATTTTAAAAAAAGGTCGAAATTTTCAAAACAATATAAAATTTTGAGGAAAAGTCCAAATATTGTAGAAGTAGCCGATAGAACTTGGTCAGTATTTTATAAATCTCGATAAATTTAATATACAGTAAGCGTCAGTTAATAGAAATATTAATTAACATTTTAATTCTAGTAACCGACGATTCTATAAAGCGAAATCGAAACTCAACCTGACTCCTAATAACTGAGAACTTTTTCGTTTTTGTTTAATAGACTTTTCCTAGCATGACGTTCTTGAGGTCCAGATCGATAAATTTGCCCTGGTATTATTTCTGGTTCGGTAGTTATGTCCAGTTTGTTCGTCCTAATTGAACATTCATCCAACAGAGATTTGATAAATATTAGCAGTTTAACAAAGATTAACAGGTAACTTAAGCATTGAAGGAGGTTTTGAAGTTTTAAATTTCTTGATTCCATTATCCGAAAATTTGATTACATTATCCGAAAATTTGATTACAATATCCGAAAATTGATTCCATTATCCGAAACTCTGATTAAATTATCCGAAATTTTGATTTGTTTAACCGGAGATTTGTACGTAATATATTATTATTAAACATTGTTTTAAAACTATTTTTGGGTGAAACGGACTGGTCCTTGGTTATCTTCAAAAATTGAAATACAACTTTTGTCCCCTGAAACCAAGAAAGGGAGTATTTCTCTGAAGATGATAGCTTGACTATCGAAACGCATTAGAGCAACCTTTGGTGTGTTTTTTAATCTTTCTTGGTTTTAGGGGACAAGGTTTGTATCAATTTTTAAAAAAGATGTCGAAATTTTCGGAAATTAAAAAAAAATCAGTCTATAAAAGAACCAAATTTTGATGCAAAATTCTTAAAAATAAGTCGAAATGATTCAAAAATTTAATATATTAAAAAAGTCTTAACTTAAAATAGTCGAAACTTAAAAAAGTCGAAACTTGAAAAAATCGAAACTTAAAAAAGTCAAAAATTTCAGTAATGCCCAAATTTTCAAAGCATGGGAATTTTCGACAAAAGTCAAAATTTACAAAATTAAATTAAAAATGTTTGAACAAAATTCAACATTCTGGAAAAAATCGAAATTTTCAAATTAGGCAAAATTTCGAAAGTCAACATTTTCAAAACAAATTAAAATTTTGAGAAAATTCGAAATGTTAGACAAGGGAAAATTTTGAAATGTTGATTCCAAAAAAGTCAGAATCTTTAGAAGAGTCGAAATTCGAAAAAAAAACGAAATTGTGAAGAGTTGAAATTGTGAAAAGTCGAAATTGTGAAGAGTCGAAATTGTGAAGAGTCGAAATTGTGAAGAGTCGAAATAGTGAACAGTCGAAATTTTTAAATAAAGTGGAAGTTTTCAAAAAATAAAAATTTCGGAAAATTAAAATGTTGAACAAAGGAAAGAAATTCACAAAACAATTGAAATTTAGAAACAAATTTTAAACAAAATTAAAATGTTCGAAAAAGTGGAAATTTTAAAAAAAGGTCGAAATTTTCAAAACAATATAAGATTTTGAGAAAAAGTCCAAATATTATAGACGTAGTCGATAGAACTTGGTCAGTATTTTATAAATCTCTATAAATTTAATATACAGTAAAGGCCACTTAATAGAATTATTTCAGAATATTTTAATTCTAATAACCGATGATTCTATAAAGCGAAATCGAAACTCAACTTGACTCCTAATTACTGAGAACTTCTTTGTTTTTGTTTAATAAAATCTGCCCAGCAAGACGTCCTTGAGGTCCAGATCGATAAAGTGGTCCTGTAATTATTTTTGGTTCGGTAGTTATGTCCAGTTTGTTCGTTTTAATTGAATATTCATCCAACATTTTGATAAATATTAACAGTTTAACAAAGATTAAAAGGTGGTTTGTTTAAACTGACTGGTCCTTGGTTACCTTCAAAAATTGAAATACATATTTTGTCCCCTGAAACCAAGAAAGAGTTTTTTAATCTTTCTTGGTTTCAGGGGACAAGTTCTGTATTTCAATTTTTATTAAAAGGTAACTCAAGCATTGAATGACGTTCTGAAGTAGTTATTAACTGATTAACTTCTAATTTTTTGATTCCATTACCCAAAAATTTGATTACATTATCCGAAAATTTGATCACAATATCCGAAAATTGATTACAATATCCGAAAATTAGTTATATTATCAAAAAATTTGATTACAATATCCGAAAATTGATTAAAATATACGAAAATTAATGACATTATCTAAAATTCTGATTACATTATCCGAAATTTTGATTCGTTTAACCGGAAATTTGTACGTAATATATTATTATTAAACATTTTTTTAAAATTATCATTCGTTTTCATCCCATAGCATTTAATTTTGGTAAGCGGCTGATTCAATAAACCAGTGATTCTATTAACCGGCATATAGTGTATATTGAGAAGACACAAACCAAATTTCTTAAAAAAATTGAAATTCTAAGAAAACAAATTAGTTTAAAAAAATTTGAGGAAGAAAGTCGCCTTTTCGACATTCATGACTGAATATTAAAAACCTAAAATTTTAAAAACTGCCCTCATGCGTAATAACCTAGTTGAATAAATTATATTGGTTCTTCTGTACGAAATGTTTAGACATTTAGACACGACGACGTTCTATAATCATATTAACTATTTACATGTAACTGTCAGATTTTAACAATTTGAACTTTCACAGCAAAATTATTTTATTTAATACGATTACATTCGAACATGTCTCCTGAAAGACAAGAGTTTGCTTTTCCAGATGTATCTGAGCTTTGCCATATACCATCTGCAGACGATTGCAAACTCAATTGATAACTTTGGGATCTTCTCGCTAGACATTTGGCGCTTTCTTAGAAGTTGGTTAATCTCTATCCTCGTTTTTCATTTCCTCTCTATTCTAGATCGAGAAAACAAGGATTCTAACGTCCACTGAAGCGAATTGTTCCATTGTCGTATTCAAGAAAATTAAAATGACGGATCGGAAGTGATTTGCATGACGATGTTTTCGTTGGTCCATTGCCTCACAATTACGCATTTTGCATGCTTAATGTATTCAAATCAACCGGTAATAGCATTAAAATATTCATAAAGTTAAAAAAGCTTGCCAGTTGGAATAAAATGGTAGAACTGTAACATCTTAAGTGGAATCGATTGCAACGTTTCGTAGGAGGGATATGCTTGATCCAATAACCCTAATTCGAAAGCTCTTTCAAATACCAAGTGAGATATTCCAATTCCTTCAGAGGAATGCGCCCTATTAAGACAGTAGGGCTTAATTGTTAGAACACGACTTTGTTACGACGGCGCCCACTAATGATTTGGATCCTTTTTGCCTAAACAAGGACTTATTTGATTTTTTTTATTTACGATGTTGCGGGTTATCAAAAATTAAAACTTTGTGAATTGTAAACACTTTATTTTAAACTTACTTCGAAACACTACATGATTCACTTTAGTATTAAACTATTTAACAATCTGACTATTTGATTAACCAACTGACTGACTGAGGGAAAGACGATCGCGTATTTATACCCTTCCGGTTTTCTAGAACGGATCTCCGTACAGATAAGATTATCGCTGGAGCGCTTATCAGTCGTATGATTCATCCTCGAGGCGACTTCCCATTATCGAATGTTTCTAGAGAGTTCCTTACACTACACGATCCTTAATACAAATTTTAAAACTACAGTCTAGTCACAATATTGTGCAACTGTGTTGCCTAGTTATTATTGTTATTAGTCCTAGTAGTATTATTGGTAGTAGCAGCCTGTATGAATTTTTCCATCCATGGAATTTTTCCACCCATGGAACTTTCCTCATAGTTAATTTAACTACATACTATAGACGTACGATCGAGTAGACGGTATAGCGTAGTTGATAAGACGACGTGATTGGTCCCGGGTTCAAGCCCCGCTGCTGATCACGCATTTTTGATTCTATTATACGTCGTATCAATTACCTACATATCTGTTAACATTGGAGCATGTTGGTAACGCAACATGCGTGATGATGACGCGTAAGATTTTTCCATATCAACACGTCTTATTCCATTTCAAAAAATTTTCTCTCGAAAAAATGACCTACAGACTACAGATCTTTTCATAGGTGTAGCTAGATTAGGGCAGGGGGCGCCTACCCCCCCCCCCCCTCGGTTCATGTAGCAAATTAAAATTTTTTATGTATTAAACTAGGGAACGTTTTCCAAAAATGTTCGTTTCTTCTTCAAAATTCATCCTCGCCTTGGACATATTTTTTCGAAATTTAGACCTTTTTTCTCAAATTTCGTATATTTTTACAATAATAGTCTCCTTCTTTCGAAATTTCGCAATTATTCATAAAATTCGGCTTCTTTTATCAAACATGGCTTCGTCAAAATTTCGAATTTGCATTTAAAAAGTCGTAGTTCTCTTCTGAAATTTCGCCATTTCTCGAAATTCGAGTTTTTCTGAAAGTTTCGACTTTTTTTAATTTTGCAAAATTTTGCTTGTTTATTAGAGCTTGCCTCTTCCTCAAAATTTGGTCGATCTTCTGATGAAAAATTTTTTTTGGAAATTTAGAATTTTTATAAAGGAGCAAAATTAGGAAAAAATTTTCTATAAATTCAACTATTTTTTAACACAAATTTATGAAAATTTTGTTTGTCAAAATTTTGGCTTGTATCAAAATATTTTTCTGACTCCATAATACGGCGCCTGTCTTTCTCTAACTCGAGCAGTCAAGAGAGAATAAATATTCACCCAAGAAATTTCGATTTTTTTTTTACTTCGATTTTTCTTAACTTCGATTTTTCCTTAAAAATTGCCTTTTTTTAAACTTCGATAAAATCTGATTGTTTCTGCAAAATTTAGAATTTTAACTAGGGTTAAACGCCTTTTTCTAAAATTTGGATCTGTTTCGAAAATGTTTGGTCATTTTCTCGTAATTTCGTCTTTTTCTAAGTGTTTTGATCACTTTTTCCAAAATTTCGACTTCTGTCTTAAAATTTGGCTTTCGCTGAAAAATTTTAAATTTTTTTTTTCATTTCTCTTCCAAACTTTTACTTTCGGTGGAAAACTTTGAATTTTTTCCATTTTTCTTTTCTTCCAAATCTCGATACAACATTTATCTTTTTCTAAAAATTTCAATCTTTTAGAATTTAATTTTTTAGAAATTATAGCTGATTTTTTGAGTATCTCTCTGAAGATGATAGATTGGCTACTGAAACGCGTTAGAGCAACATTTGTTGTGTTTTTTAATCTTTCTTGGTTTTTTGGTTTCAAGGGACAAGATTTGTATTTAAATTTTTGATTTTTTAAGGTTTATCTTTTTTACAAAATTTTGATTTTTGTCTTAATATCCGATATTCGGTATTTCTAAAAATTTCGCCTTCCTTCTGGCAATTTTGTCCTTTTTCTCAATTTTTTTTATTTCCAATTTTTCCTTAAAATTTGCTTTTTTCAAAATTTTGATAAAATTTGACTCTTTCTGGGAAATTTAAAGTTTTAGCTAAAGTTAAACGCTTTTTCCTAAAATTTAGATCCTTTTCGCAAATGTTTCATCATTTTCTCGTAATTTCGTCGTTTTCTGACTGTTTTGAATACTTTTTTCCAAAATTTCGACTTTTGTCTTAAAATTTGGCCTTCGCTAAAAAATTTTTAATTTTTTTTCCATTTCTCTTTTCTGCCAAAATTTTACTTTCGCTGGAAAATTTTGATTTTTTTTTATTTCTCTTTTCTTCCAAATCCCGATACAACATATAGCTTTTTCCAAAAATTTCGATCTTTTAGAATTTAGTTTTTTAGAAATTTTAACTGATTCTTTGAGTATCTCTCTGAAGATGATAGCTTGGCTATTGAAACGCTTTAGTGCAACCTTTGTTGTGTTTTTTAATCTTTCTTGGTTGCAAGGGACAAGATTTGTATTTCAATTTTTGATTTCTTAAGGTTTGTCTTTTTTACAAAATTTTCATTTTTGTCTTAATATCCGATATTTGATATTTCTAAAAATTTCGCCTTTTTTCTGGCAATTTTGTCCTTTTTCTCAAATTTTTTTTAATTTCGATTTTTTCCCTAAAATTTGCTTTTTTTTTCTAAATTTCGATAAAATCTGACTCTTTCTGGGAAATTTAGAATTTTAACTAAAGTTAAACGCTTTTTTCTAAAATTTAGATCTTTTTTGCAAATATTCGATCATTATCTCGTAATTTCGTCTTTTTTTGAGTGTTTTGATTACTTTTTCCAAAATTTCGACTTTTATCTTAAAATCTAGCGTTTGCTAGAAAATTTTGATTGTTTTTCCATTTCTCTTTTCTGCCAAAATTTTACGTTCGCTGGAACATTTTGAATTTTTTCCGTTTCTCCTTTCTTCCAAATCCTGATACAACATTTAGCTTTTTCTAAAAATTTCGATCTTTTACAATTTAATTTCTTAGAAATTTTAACTGATTTTGTGAGTATCTCTCTAAAGATGATAACTTGGCTATCGAAACGCGTTAAAGCAACCTTTGTTGTGTTTTTTAATCTTTCTGGGTTTCAAGGGACACGATTTGTATTTCGATTTTTGATTTCTTAAGGTAAGTCTTTTTCTCAAAATTTCGATTTTTGTCTTGATATCCGATATTTGATATTTCTAAAAATGTCGCCTTTTTTTCTGGCAATTTTGTCCATTTTCTCAATTTTTTTTAATTTCGATTATATTCTTAAAATTTGCTTTTTTTCTAAATTTTGATAAAATCTGACTCCTTCAGTGAAATTTAGAATTTTTAATAACATTAAACGCTCTTTAATAAAATTTAGATCTTTTTCGCAATTTTTCGATCATTTTTTCGTCATTTTGTCATTTTCAGAATGTTTTGAGTACTTTTCCAAAAATTTCGACTTTTGTCTTAAAATTTGGCTTTCGGTGAAAAATTTTAATTTTTTTTCCTTTTCCCTTTTCTTCCAAAATTTTACTTTAGCTGGAATATTTTGAATTGTTATCCATTTATCTTTTCTTTCAAATCCTGATACAACATTTAGCTTTTTCTAAAAATTTCGATCTTTTAGAATTTAATTTTTTAGAAATTTTAACTGATTCTTTGAGTATCTCTCTGAAGCTGGTAGCTTGGCTATTGAAATGCGTTAGAGCAACCTTTGTTGTGTTTTTTATTCTTTCTTGGTTTCAGGGGACAAGATTTGTATTTCAATTTTTGATTTCTTAAGGTTTGTCTTTTTTACAAAATTTTCATTTTTGTCTTAATATTTCATATTTCTAAAAATTTCATCTTTATTCTGGAAATTTTGTCTTCTTTCTTAATTTTTTTTTTAATTTCGATTTTTTCCTTCAAATTTGCTTTTTTTCTAAATTTCGATAGAATCTGACTCTTCTTGGGAAATTTAGAATTTTAACTAGAGTTAAAAGCTTTTTCCTAAAATTTAGATCTTTTTTGCAAATTTTCGATCATTTTGTCGTAATTTCGTCTTTTTTTGAGAGTTTTGACTACTTTTTCCAAAATTTCGACTTTTCTATTAACATGTGGCTTTCGCTGGAAAATTTTGATTTTTTTCATTTCTCTTTTCTTCCAAAATTTTACTTTCGCTGGAAAATTTTGAATTTTATTTCATTTCTCTTTTTTCCAAATTCCCGATACAACATTTAGTTTTTTGTAAATTTTCGATCTTTTAGAATTTCAATTTTTTTGAAATTTTAACTGATTTCTCAAGGTTTGTCTTTTTCTCAAAATTTTGATATTTATCTTAATATTCGATTTTTGACATTTCTAAAAATTTCGTCTTTTTTCTGGCAATTTTGCCTTTTTTCTCAATTTTTTTTAATTTCAATTTTTTCCTTAAAATTTGCTTTTTTTCTAAATTTTGATAAAATCTGACTCTTTATGGGAAATTTAGAATTTTAACCAAAGTTAAACGCTTTTTCTTCAAATTTAGATCCTTTTCCCAAATTTTCGATTATTTGGTTGTAATTTTGTCTTTTTCTGAGTGTTATGACTACTTTTTTCGAAATTCTTTCTGGGAAATTTAGAATTTTAACTAAAGTTAAACGCTTTTTCCTAAAATTTAAATTTTTGTCGCAAATTTTCGATCATTTTTGAGTCATTTCATCTTCCGAGTGTTTCGACTACTTTTTCCAAAATTTCGACCCTTATCTTACAATGTGGCTTTCGCTGGAAAATTTTGAATTTTTTTCCATTTTTTTTTCTTTCAAATCCCGATACGATATTTAGTTTTTTCTAAAAATTTCGATTATTTAAAATTTGATTTTTTAGAAATTTTAACTGATTTCTTAGTTTGTCTTCTTCTCTAAATATTGATTTTTAAACTTAGTATCCGATATTTGATATTTCTAAAAATTTTGTCTCTTTTCTGATAATTTTGCCTGTTTTCTCAAAATTTTCATTTTTTTCCTTGAAATAGCCCTTTTCCTAAAATTTGCATTTTTCTCAAAATTCGTCTTTTTCGGAATTTCGATTTTATTCTCAAAATCCTACTTTTAGACTTTTCTTTGAAAAATTGTTTATTTATTGCAAAGTTCTACCATTTTTCCGCCTTTTTCAACAAATTATGGCGAAATGTTTATAAAAATGTTAAGAAAAATAATTTTGGGGATTTAGAGAAAAAGATTGTTTGTAAATTCAACGTTTTTGTTGAATTTTAAGTTTTTAAAGCAATGTTTTTGGAAATTGCAATTTTTTCTTCACAAAATTTGAATTTTTCTGAAAATTGCGTCTTTTCACAAAATTAGACCTTTGAAAATTTGGATATTTTCGAAATTTGGACATTTTTCGAGTTGTTGAGTTTTCAGAAAGGTTAGGTTTTTATTTTTAATACCTTGCAAACAAAATTCCAAAAGTAAGGTTTTGAAAATAAGATCGAAATTCCGAAAAAGACGAATTTTAAGCAAAACACGAATTTTAAAAGAAAAAATGAAAATTTTGAGAATAAAGGCGAATTTACCAGGAACGGGGCGAAATTTCTAAAAATATTAAATATCAAATATTGAGATAAAAATCAAAATTTAGTGAAAAAGACAAACTATAACAAATCAGTCAAAATTTCTAAAAAATCAAATTTTAAAACATCGACAATTTTGGAAAAGGCTAAATGTTGTATCGCAATTTCAAAAAAAGAGTAACTTCAACAAAACCTCGAAATAGACAAAAAATTCAAAATTCACTAGAAAAAGACAAATTTTAAGAAAAAAAGTCGAAACTGAAAATTCTGACTTTTTCAAAAAAAAATTTTTTCAAATTCTTTTTGGAAATTATTACTTTATTTTCAAATTTTAATGTTTCTCTTAAAATGAGTTTTGTCTTGAATATTTGGAATATTTCCCAGAAAGTTCGACCTTTTTCGCGAAATTGCAACGTATTTTTAAGCAATCGTGAATTTTTTCGAAATTCGTCTTTTTCTGATTCACTGTTTTTTCCAAATTTATTTTTTAAATTTGGTTACCTGGAATTTCAACTTGTTTCTCCTAAAATGAGGTTTGTCTTGAAATTTTGGAATTTTTTCCAGAAATATCGATCTTTCTCTAGAAATTGCAACGTATTTTTAAAAAATCGTGAATTTTTTCGAAATTCGCTTATTTTCATTCACTGTTTTTTTCAAATTTATTTTTTGAATTTGATTTTCTGGAATTTCAACTTGTCCAAAATATCTTATTCTCTAAATTTGGAGTTTTATCACAAAACTCAATATTTTTTGTTTTTGGACATTTCCAATTAGAATTGAATTTTTTTTAAAGATTTCACTTTTTTATTAGAATTCGTTTATTTTTTAAAATTGGATCAAAATTTTAATAAAAAATTAAAAATCTGAAAGTAATATTTGTAAGAAATATTGAGATAAGAAGAGTTTCGCCTCTGGTATGGTGAACATACTGAGTTACCGTGGTCTTCTGTCTAAACTTTCTTATCCTTTGTACCAATTTGCAATTCAAAAGAGTTTCGCCTCTGGTAACGTGGACATTCTGAGTTACCGTGCTCTGATGTTGGCCTTTTCATTCTTTCATTTTTGCACATTAACTCATATTCCTCTTTTCATTTATTATTTCTTTTCTTTGTTGCTGAAGAAGCCCCCTACGATTGTGAGCGAAACGTCGAACCCTTTTAGTAGTTCTTTGATACAGTCCAATCCCGGAACAAGTATATCCTGTACTGACTCTGGCCATGGAAGCCTTCGTTACCATATAAAGATTTCTTGTAAATTTCAAAAATATGCCAAATTTAAAGTAAAAATTGTGAGAGAAATATTTTCGAAAATTGCAATTTTTTACCTTAATTCGACTTGTTCTGGAAATTACCACACAACACTGACTTTTGGAAGTTTCGTATTTTATCATATTACCATTTTTTCGAAATTTCGACATTTCTTGAAATTCTCCGAAAGGTTTTTTCTTAGTTTGGCTCTTTTTCGTAATTTCGACTTTAATTTGGAAATTCGATCTGTCCAGTTCGTGTATTTTTAAGTGAAAATACACAACACTCAGCGGGAAGGTTTTTTCGCCCCTGAATTTTCCAGAATGATTTTTGCCCCCCCCCTGGAGGAAATCCTACCTATGCCCTTGAATCTTTCACAGATATTCCGTAGAAAAGCCATAAGGAAGTATTTTACAAAATCAACCCTCGATGAGAAGAAAAATGTGGGTTAGAAGTTTTCAAATACGTTAGAACCTGCTAAATTAAGTTTTATTATAGGTACGTGTAGAAGAAACAATTCTCTCGCCGCTTTAAATTAATGTAAAAACCAAACTCCCCTAACGTTGTCGCTCATTTTTTCTGCTTTTTTCACCTTCAGTCGTTAATCCCACGAAATATAGCCCAGCTATTGCAACGCAATAAATATTAATACCGACAACAAGCACAAATTCAGTCAATTTGGATGGGTTTTAGCCGGATTATATGAGCTGAATTTAAATCTTCATCATTATTTATGGGGCACGTCCGATTTGGAACACAAAGTATTCGGCGCAAAGTGGTCCGGAGGACCAGTAAATACATCCATTTTAATAAGTTGGCTGGGCTTAAACAGTGGCAGAGGGTGGAAGCGACACGAAATACGAGGAAAAAGAGGTGCCAACCTAGGCTTGTCACCGAAAATGCGCATTGCTTATGTATCCCTGCCAGATCTGCTGTGTTTATTTCGAGAGTCAACTGCCAAACTAAATTGGAAATGGAAGTATCTTTCGCGTTTGATCTATTTTACGATGGTTCGGTAAGGTCTTCGCTCTAGAAGCAATCATACCACTATAGGATATCGGGAATCTCACATTCGATAAATTTGTCTTTCTTTATTCTTGAATTTGTGGTGACGGAATAAAAGGGAAAGAGATTCACAACGAAACGAAAAATTAAGAAACGTGCAAAATTAAACTATTACAAATTTAAAAAACGTTTTTTTTTCGTGCTTTCCAGATATTTAAGTTTTTTAAGTAAAAACTTCTTTGGGCGTATGACAGAGAGTACATCAATGGTTACACGTTACCATCGCGCGGTACCAACTTGCTACAGTGTTCACATTACAGTATGATGACAAATTAGCGTGATGGTGACGCGAAACTGTATTAAATTCAATCCAAGGACGAGCTTAAACATAAAATTTTGAGAAAAAGAATCGAAATCAAGAAATTAAAAAAGGGCGCCAATATTTCCCTAAATCTGGATTCGATTTTTAACCCAAAATTCCCAAAAAAATAAATAATCTTTTACTAGAAATTTCTATACTTTTTTTTAGAGCAATTTTAAAATTTCGGAAATTTTGAGAAAAATAGTCGAACATTAGAGTTTAAAGTTAAAATTGTGTGTTTAAAATCACGTGTTACCAACATGCTCCACTATTAACATCAGAGTATGATGGTACCACAAATTAGCGTGATGGTGACGCTAAACCGTATTAAATCCAATCCAAGGAGGAGTTTAAACAACATTTGGAGAAAATAAATCGAAATCAAGAGAAATGAAAAAAAAAACGTTAATATTTCCCCAAATCTGAATTCGATTTTTAACCCAAAATTGCCAAAAAAGCAAATAACCTTATACTCGAAAATTCTATAATTTTGATTTAGAGCAATTTTGAAATTTCGTAAATTTCACGAAAAAAAATCGAATATTGGAGTTTAAAATCAAAATTGTGTGTTGGGGATTACGCGTTACCAACATGCTTCACTATTAACATTAGAGTATGATGGTACCACAAATTACCGTGATGGTGACGCGAAACCGTATTAAATCCAATCCAAGGGCTACTTTAAACAAAATTTCAGGAAAAAGAATTGAAATCAAGAGAAAAAATAAAAAAAGGCGCCAATATTTCCCCAAATCTAAGTTCGATTTTTAACCCAAAATTCCCAAAAAAATAAATAACCTTTTACTCGAAATTTCTATATTTTTTATTTAGAGCAATTTTGTAATTTCGTAAATTTCAAGAAAAAAAATCGAAATTAGAGTTTAAACTCAAAATTGTGTGTTGGGGATTACGCGTTACCAACATGCTCCACTATTAAGATTAGAGTATGATGGTACCACAAATTAGCGTGATGGTAACGCGAAACCGTATTAAATCCAATCAAAGGACGAGTTTAAATATAAAATTTCGAGAAAAAGGATCGAAATCAAGAAATTAAAAAGGGGCGCCAACATTTCCCCAAATCTGTATTCGATTTTTAACCCAAAATTTCCAAAAAGGCAAATAACCCCTTACTCGAAATTTCTACACTTTTTTCTATACCTTTTATTTAGAGCAATTTTTAAATTTCGGAAATTTCTAGAAAATAATCGAATATTAGAATTTAAAATCAAAATTGTGTGTTGGAATTACGCGTTACCAACATGCTCCACTATTAACATTAGGGTATGATGGTACGACAAATTAGCAAAATGGTGACGCGAAACTGTATTAAATCCAATCCGAGGAAGAGTTTAAAAATTCGAGACAAAAAATCGAAATCAAGAAATTAAAAAAGGGCGCCAATATTTTCCTAAATCTGGATTCGATTTTTAATCCAAAATTCCCAAAAAAAGAAATACTCTTTTACTAGAAATTTTTATACTTTTTTTCTAGAGCAGTGTTAAAATTTCGGAAATTTCGAGAAAAAAAGTCGAATATTAGAGTTTAAAATCAAAATTGTGTGTTGGGAATTACGCGTTAACAACATGCTTCACTATTAACGTTACAGTATGATGGTATCACAAATTGGCGTGATGGTGACGCGAAACCGTATTAAATCCAATCCAAGGGTTACTTTAAACAAAATTTCAGGAAAAAGAACTGAAATCAAGAGAAATTAAAAAAGGGCGCCAATATTTCCCCAAATCCAAGTTCGATTTTTAACCCAAAATTCCCAAAAAAATAAATAACCTTTTACTAAAAATTTCTATACTTTTTTTTAGAGCAATTTTGAAATTTCGGAAATTTCTAGAAAACTAGTCGGATGTTAGAGTTTAAAATCAAAATTGTGTGTTGGGAATTACGCGTTACCAACATGCTCCACTATTAACATTAGAGTATGATGGTACCACAAATGAGCGTGATGGTGACGCGACACTGTATTAAATTCAATCCAAGGACGAGCTTAAACATAAAATTTCGATAAAAAGAATCGAAATCAAGAAATATTTCCAATATTTCCCCAAATCTGTATTCGATTTTTAACCCAAAATTCCCAAAAAATAAATAACCTTTTACAAGAAATTTCTATATTTTTTTTAGAGCAATTTTTAAATTTCGGAAATTTCGAGAAAAAAAGTATAATATTAGAATTTAAAATCAAAATTGTGTGTTGGAAATTACGCGTTACCAATATGCTCCACTATTAACATACGTACTAACGTACTAAATCCAATCCAAGGACGATTTTAAACATAATATTTCGAGAAAAAGAATCAAAATCAAGAAATTAAAAATGAGCGCCAATATTTCCCCAAATCTGGATTCGATTTTTAACCCAAAATTCCCAAAAAATAAATAACCTTCAACTCGAAATTTCCCCACTTATTTTTAGAGGGACTATGAAGTTTCGAAAATTACGAAAAAAAGTCGAATATGAGAGTTTAAAGTCAAAATGGTGTGTGGGGAATGACGCGTTACCAACATGCTCCATTATTAACATTCGAGTATGACGGTATCTCATATTAGTGTGATAGTGATGCGAAACTCTATTGAATTCAATCCAAGTACAAGTTTAAACATGCAATTTCGAGAAAAAGAATGGGAATCAACAAATTAAAAAAGGGCGCCAATATTTCCCCAAATTTGGACTCGATTTTTAACTCAAAATTCCCAAAGAAGCAAATAACCTTTTACCCGAAACTTTTTATAAAGAAATTAAAAAAAAATTGAGAAACAGTCGAATATTAGAGTTTAAAGTCAAAATTGTGTGTTGGTAAATTTTGATGCAATAAATTCGTGTTTTTTTGCAATTTTGATGGTTTATGTAAAGTAGTGAGTTTATCCTTGATATTTTAACAAATAAATTGGAAAGAAATTCGAAATTAGTAAAAATATCGAGAAAAGAACTTACCTAGCTTAGGAGAAGCTTAGGTTTCTAGTTTTGAGCTAAAATTAAAAAAAAAATGTGTACAAATTGCAGGTTTCTGCTAGGGATTCTGACTAAGGACCACAATTAAAAAAAAACACTTTAATTTATCAACAAAAATGTTATCAAAATTTTCACTTAGAATTTCTTGTGAAATTTAAAGAAGGAATTCGGAAGACGTTTTCAAAGCGTTTGTGTTTTTTAAAAAAATCACTAATTCGAATTTCAAATTTTCATTTTCAAAAACAATTTAAATTTTGAGAAAAAAGGTGATCATTTTTTGGAATAGTCTAAATTTTGAGTCAAAGTAAAAATTGAAAAAAAAACAAAATTTGAGAAAAAATTCTCAATGTTTCGTCTTTGATCTCAAAATTACAATTTTCCTACGAGTTTTGAATTTTTGATTTTTTCTTCAAAATATTTTCTCAAAAGTTTAAAACTTCTAGAAATTTTGAATTTCTGAGCTTTTTCTCAATGAGGTTTCTCAGAGATTTAAAAGTTGTAGAGGTTATACATTTCTAAGGGTTTCCTCAAAGGTTCTCTGAGAAAATTATATTTCAAGGATCATAACATCGAAATTAAAAACAAAATGTTGAAATTTTTTAAAATTCAGTTTTCTTAACAACGTCTCAGTAAAATAATCAGAACTTTGTAAAAGCAAATTTTGAGTTTCTAAGGTTTTTCCTGAAATAGTTTCTCAGAAGTTTACAATTTTTAGAGGTTTTGCATTTCTGAGGTTTTTTCAGAAATTCACACTACAGAGAACAAAATTTCGAGATTAAATAAAAAATGTTGAGATTTTTTTAAAATGCAGTTTCTTTAACAAATTTGTAGTAGAATATTCAGAATTGTATAAAAATACATTTTGGATTTTTGAGATTCCCCACAAAGGATTTTTTAAGAAATTTAAACTACAAGAAACATTAATTTTGGTGGAACGGGCTGGTCCTTGGTTATCTTCAAAAATTGAAATACAAATCTTGTCCCCTGAAACCAAGACAGAATAAAAAACACAACAAAGGTTGCTCTAACGCTTTCCAATAGCCAAGCTATCATCTTCAGAGTGATACTCAGTATCTTTAACGCGTTTCGATAGCCAAGCTATCATCTTCAGAGAGATACTCAGTATCTCTAACGCGTTTCGATAGCCAAGCTATCATCTTCAGAGAGATACTCAGTATATCTAACGGGTTTCGATAGCCAAGCTATCATTTTTAGAGATATACTCAATTGGAGCGACCTTTGTTGAGTTTTTTAACCTTTCTTGGTTTCAGGGGACTAGATTTGTATTTCAATGTGTACAAGAAACAACATTTCAATATTAAGACGAAATTTTCATTTTTTAATTTAGTTTTCTAGAGCCTCTAACTGAAACAGCCTAAATCAGTGGGTCTAAATCTACGAGCATGAAATTTCACCCAAGTGTTCCCCGTAATACGCAAGTGAGCATTAGGAAAGGATTTTTCAAAATTCAGCCTCTTAGGCGGTAAAAATGGGCATTAAAAGGGTATGCAATGAATACACGCGATTTTATTTAAAGTTGTTTATACGCATTGAGACCTGGAATCGTTAACGAATGTGTCTTCGCACGAATTCGCCCAAATTTTTTTATGTAATTAATACATATTTTATATTTTGTGCTCTTTTTTATATAACCTTCTAATCAAATTTGGAATTTAAGCTTAAGATTTCATATACAGATAAGGAAAATTTTTCATTGTCCATGTAAAACGCTAAGAATTGTCCCTTCCATAGTTTTCTACGACCGCTGAACGTATTCCCCTATTTTGACGCAGCATGCTCGTATCTTCCAGTTTAGATGTTAGAAGAAACTCGTCGAGAGTTTTACAACATATTGTTTAGCACAGTCCGGTGGCCTATTTGAACTCCTTATATTGTAATATTTGAAGAGTTATTATGTTATATTCTTCATTAAAGTTATTATTTATTTTGTTTAGGAAATCTCGTTTATTTATTTTGATTAACAAAGAATATTAGTTTTATTTTGCCTGAGACGTTGATTAAATCAACGGACTAAAAGAACAAGCAGCATGTGGTACGCAAATTTTAATAAAATTGTTGCCTGCCAGTAGTAATCCCGTAACAAAACACGTTAGAAGCTATGATGTACTACTGAAATCTCCACCAGCACTGATCGCTGTGCTCGGCGTTGAATTTTTTACACCGGTGTAGGAGAATATAAGGCGCCACCCATCTATCCCACTATTAGCTCTCAATGTTAAATCTATCATTAACATTCCCTCTACGGACAGTGTTTAACTTTCCTGATGTGTATAAAGTTATTTCTAGACCTAGCTGATTTGCATTGTTAACAAATTTTTGAATCTCTACAAAACTGTTTGTCGTAATTTTAAGTTCAAGGGAAAAATTTGGAAATGATGTCGAAATTTCGAGAAAAAACTTCGAAATGTTATTTCTCTACTTTTCGGTTAAAGTAAACTAATTTTTAAATTAAAGCCAAAATGGATGCGTTTTTTTTTCAGAATTTCTGTTTGGATTCTTAACTTTTTTTTAACAACTTCGATTTTTTTTTTAACTTTACAGTTTAAACTTGAAAAATACTCCTTTCTAAAATGCCAGCTTTAAACTTAAAATTAAGGTTAGGTCTCGAATTCGTTCAAAAATTTAAAAACTGGCAATTTATTAAGTGAATTACTTTAAAACCATTTAAAAGTTTCAGAGATGGGCAAATTTTTCAAAAAGGCGATGTTACAAAAATTCGAAGTTTGTTAAAAAAAAGATCAACAAAAAAGAGTAGAAATTTTGAAAAGCCTAAATCCTGAAAGAAATCATATTTCGAGAAAATGTCGAAATTTTTATGATAAAAGTCGAAAATTGAAATACAAAGCTTGTCCCCTAAAACTAAGATCTCCTTGAAGATGATAGCTTGGCTATCGAAATGCGTTAGAGCAACCTTTGTTGTGTTTTAAAATCTTCCTTGGTTTCAGGGGACAAGATTTGTATTTCAATTTTTGAAGATAACCAAGGATCAGTCCTTTTCACCAGAAAAAAGTCGAAATTTATAAAAAAAGTGAAAATTCTGAAAAAAGTACAAATAATTGAATTTTTTTTATAGAAGTGAAGATAAAAAAAGTCGAATTTTTAAATTAAGGTAAATTTTTAAATACAAGTTCAATGTAATACAGAAAAGTCGAAATGAAAACAAAAATTTCAAAAAAATTGAATTTTGATATAGAAGTTCAATTTAATAGAGAAAAGTTGAGGAAAAGTTAAATAAATACAAAAATTTGAAAAAAGAAAAAATTTTGAATAAATTTAATGTTTCAAAGATAAAAAAGTCGAATTTTTAAATAAAAGTTTAATTTATTACAGAAAAGTCGAGGAAAAGTCGAAATGAAATGAAAAATTTCAAAGAAGTCGAAATTTTGAAAAAAAAAACAATTTTTCAAAGAGGTGTAAATACCAAAAGTCGAACCTTTAAACAAAAGTTTAATTTAATACAGAACAGTGGAAGAAAAGTCGAAATTAAAAAAAAAGTCAGAATTTTTAAAAATAATCCAAAACTTCGAAAAATAGTTAAAATTTGAACAAAGATGGTAATTCCCGAAAAAATAAATATTTTCAAAAATGGCAGAGATCTTAAAAAAGCAACATTTTAAAATGATCATTATAAAAAATGCAAATTTTGATAACGGTCTAAATTTTGAGAAAAGCTCAAAGTTTTGTGTCAAATTTTTCAAATAATTCGAAAATAAATCAAAATCTTAAAGTAAGGCGAAATATAGAAAGGCTTGAAATTTACAAAATAAGTTAAAATTTCCTAAAAGTGGAAATTGAAAAAATAGAAAAGTAGAAATTAAGAAAAATGGAAAATTTGTAATTCGAATTTTTAAATAGAAGTAAATTTTTAAATAGAAGTTTAATGTAATACAAAAAAGTTGAAATGAAAAGAAAAATTTCAAAAAAGTCCAATTTTTATATAGAAGTTCAATTTAATACAGAAAAGTTGAGGAAAAACGAAAAAATTCAATTTTTCAAAGATAAAAAAATCGAATTTTTAAAAAAAGGTTAATTTATTACAAAAAAGTCGAACAAAAGTCAAAATGAAATGAAAAATTTCGAATACGTCGAAATTTTGAAAAAAAACCAATATTTCAGAGGTGTAAATAAAAAAGTCAAACTTTTAAATAAAAGTTCAATTTAATACAGAACAGTGGAAGAAAACTATAATACACAGACCAATAGGTTTGAACATTTATTAGATTCGAAGTTTGGAAACCAAATACCGGGTTCGATCTTGTTAGATCTCGTCAGTTTGGTATATCCAACTCGAATGCTAATAAATGTTCCGCAAGTGCATTATAGAATCCTTGTCTTCTGGGAACTCTCCTAGAGAGCAACCGCTTTGCTAGGTGGCAGTGTTTCAACTGTTGATAGTTCAGCTACCTATGATTCCACTATACACGCCTGGAGGGCTGCATGAATTTGTAGTCTAGGTTGCATTCTTCTTGCATACGACATTGTTGGCGATGGCCATAGTTTCTCTTTGGACCAATAGGTGGTAGTACTAAAGAGTCACTCGCTTGACGCCTGTGAATGATTTAGTATTTAGTTGCGGAACATTTATTAGCATTCGAGTTGGATATACCAAACTGACGAGATCTAACAAGATCGAAACCGGTATTTGGTTTCCAAACTTCGAATCTAATAAATGTTCAAACCTATTGGTCTGTGCATTATAGAATCCTTGTCTTCTGGGAACTCTCCTACAGAGCAACCGCTTCGCTAGGTGGCAGTGTTTCAACTGTTGGTAGTTCAGCTACCTATGATTCACTACACTCTACACGCCTGGAGGGCTGCATGAATTTGTAGTCTAGGTTGCATTTTTCTTGCAGTGGAAGAAAAGTTGAAATTAAAAAGAAGTCAAGATTTTTAAAAATAATCCAAAATTTCGAGAAATAGTTAAAATTTGAACAAAGATGGTAATTCTCAAAAAAGTAAATATTTTGAAAAATGGTAGAGGTCTTAAAAAAACAACATTTTAATATGACCATTATAAAAAATACAAATTTAAATAGAGGTCGAAATTTTGAGAAAAGCTCAAAGTTTTGTGTCAAATTTTTCAAATAATTCGAAAATAAATCAAAATCCTAAAGTAAGGCGAAATATGGAAAGGCTTGAAATTTACAAAATAAGTTAAAATTTCCTAAAAGTGGAAATTAAAAAAATAGAAAGGTAGAAATTAAGAAAAATGGAAAATTTGTAATTCGAATTTTTAAAAATATAAATTCCAAATATTAAAAAATTCGAACTTTTAAATAGAAGTGTATTTTTAAATAGAAGTTCAATGTAATACAAAAAAGTCGAAATGAAAACAAAAATTTCAAAAAAATCTAATTTTTATATAGAAGTTCAATTTAATATAGAAAAATTGAGGAAAATGGAAAAAATTCAATTTTTCAAAGATAAAAAAAGTCGAATTCTTAAATAAAAGTTTAATTTATTACAGAAAAGTCAGGAAAAAGTCGAAATAAAATGAAAAATTTCAAAGAAGTCGAAATTTTGAAAAAAAAACAATTTTTCAACGAGGTGTAAATAAAAAAAGTCGAACCTTTAAACGAAAGTTTAATTTAATACAGAACAGTGAAAGAAAAGTCAAAATTAAAAAGAAGTCAAGATTTTTAAAAATAATCCATAACTTCGAGAAATAGCTAAAATTTGAACAAAGATGGTAATTCTCAAAAAAGTGAATATTTTTAAAAATGGCAGAGGTCCTAAAAAAACAACATTTTAATATGATTATTATAAAAAATACAAATTTGAATAAAGGTCAAAATTTTGAGAAAAGCTCAAAGTTTTGTGTCAAAATTTTCAAATAATTCAAAAATAAATCAAAATCCTAAAGTAAGGCGAAATATGGAAAGGATTGAAATTTACAAAATAAGTTAAAATTTCTAAAAAGTGGAAATTAAAAGACATCGAAAGGTAGAAATGAAGAAAAATGGAAAATTTGTAATTCGAATGTTTCAAAATATAAATTCCAAATTCCAAGAAAAAGTCGAAATGTTTAAAAATAAAGAAAGTCAATGCTACGTTAAAATTTAGAAAATATGAAAATTAAAAAATGAAAAATTTAAAACTCGAAACTTTTTAAAAGAAAAAATTTAAAAAGTCAAGATATTACAAAAACTTGTTTAGGCAGGTCAAGATTTTCATTAAAAATCAAAAAGTCAGTTTTTTAAAAAACTCGTTATTTCCAGAAAGTCAACTTTTCTGTAGATTTCACATTAAAATTCGAATTTCATTTTTATTAAAATTAAATTTTTCTTGAAATATATTTTATCGAAATATGGAGCCTAATTATGATAATATTAAACTGCAGAATTTGCAAAACTTTATTTTTTAAAAAATCATTCTCAAAATTTTATATTAAACCACGCAACTACGTTTTTCTGAAACATTTGACTTAAATCTTACCTTTTCTGGAAACTGTAAGCTGCAAAATTTTGGTCCAAGAGTCCAAAAATATAAATAATAATTAATAAACCCTGGGAAAAAATTCGACCATTTGAGTTTAATGTTAACATTTTAAAAGATAAGTCAAAAGTTCGAATTTAAACTGAAAATTTTTTTCTCAAAATTTCGTGTTAAAGTTGAAGGTTTTTGTGTATGAACTTTGGGTTGTTTTTTCAAAATACTTCTTTATATTTTGGGCACGAAAAATTCGAGGATATTTGTATGATAAATTTAGAGTTTTTTGAAATGAAAACTTTTTTAGGCTCTTTAGCCGATTTTGGATAGCGGTTGCGATTTCGCGTGACCATCAGGCGTTACCAGCATGCCATAATGTTCAAAGTGTATTCTACTATTGAAGCATATTAAAATGTATTTAATTACCAATATTAGAGTTGTTTCCTTATTCGTAACCTTTTCGAGTGTATTTAACATTAAAAAAACACGATACGAGCATGCACCAACCACAAATATAAAAAGGTAGGTCAATTTGACCGAATTTATTTTAAAATATTTCCAATATTCTGACTTGTTTACCAGTGGGAGTTCGAACTGTACTGCAGATTTCCTAGTTTTAAGTTTTCACTTCTATCGGCAGTCTCCAAGACTCCCTTTTTAAATTTCGACTCTTTTATTTGAAGCTTTCCAATTTAGACTCAAAATTTCTAATATTCCAATAGTAATGTCGAAATTTTGAATTACGTCTCGTATTCGTTTCAGGCAATTAAAAAAATCAAATATTTTAATTAAGCAAGCTGTCGCAGTTATGTTGTTGGGATCCCTCAGTGTGACATGAAGGTTTAATACTCCTCCAAATTAAAATCTAGCCCAACGTGTTTTTCCTCGAGGGAACAAGGTACAAGTTGAGTACAAAGGATTTAATTAAAGCACGAGGCAAAACAATCCTAATGAACTGCAAAAGCGCGCGAACTTCTGCAGAAGCGGTGCATGAAGTAAGAAAGTTATCATGTTTTAGAATTATTTAAGGCGAAATATGCAATCCAGGTACACTTAGTAACTTTTGATGATGTCTAAGTGACTGCATTCACTAAAAGATTCTATCATTCACTTTTGCGAAACTTCTCCGCAAACTCTAAACTCGAGTAGTTTGGCACTGCAATATTAATGTATTCAACGAGCTTACAAAGCTCCAGCTCGAGTTATAAATTATAAAAAGTTGGAGGTCTTGAAATTTTACATAAATATGGCAGTAGAGCCCGAATCACATTTTGATTGATGGCGGCTTAGGTGCGACATACTTTTAAACTAACAGGTTTTTTCTTCGGCGTTTCATTCAAAGTCGATGAGCGTCACATTTGCATAAAGTTGTATGTTATGAGATTCTGTAAGATCCGAAAATATAAGGGTCATATTTAACTTGAAAATGGACGAAGTTACCACACGATGAGGATTATCAAATAGCTTTCTGCAGCAGTTATTTCCGTTACTTATTTTACTTTCTAGCGTAATGTGGTCACTTTTTTATTTGTTTCTGCCTTCGCTTTGTCTACGAGAGGATCTAAGAGGGCTAGAATGCACACATACACACAAACTAGGCAGTCTTGAAGACTACCGACAGAAGTGAAAACTGAAAACTAGGAAATAACACTGTCTGTATAGTGTGGTTCGAACCCAGACTAGTAAACAACTTAGAATATTGGAACTATTTTAGGATAAGTGCTGTCAAACTGACCTACCCCTTTATATTTGTGGTTTGGATGCTTGTAATCGTGTGAAAACGAATCAAATATTTATTAATATTGAAACATACCCTTAAAGTTTTTCACAACCTACAACTCTCATGTAAAGAACATTTATATGAAAGAATGACGAAACACGTGATTAGTCTATTTCAAAAACTTAAGCCCTAAGCCAAGAAAAAAAGTATATTTAATTGAACATTGAAAAAATTAAAAATATTTTTTTATAAGTAAAAAATTAGATTTGAAAAACAATTTTGTTCCTATAAAGAAAATTTTGAAAAGTACAAATGTCCAAAAAAAGTCAAAAACTTCAAAAAAGTCAAAACATAAAAAACCATAAAAATAGTGAAAATTTTGAATACAACATTTCCAAAGCTAGACGCAATTTTAAAAAAGTTCTCAAAAAAGCAGAAAAAAAGTCGACATTTAAAGAACAAAAACAAATTTTGAAATCGTGGTCCGAAAAAAGGTAAAATTTGTAAAAAAAACGTCAAAAGCTACTAAAAAGTCAATTTTTTTAAAAAATCATCAAAATACTGAAAATTTTAAACAGAGAATTTTCAAAGACAGACGACATTTAAAAAAAAATTCAAATTCTCAAAAAAGCCGAAAAAAAGTCGACATTTGGAGAACAAACTCAAATCGTAGTCAAAAGAGTTATTATTTTAAAAAAAAAGCTGAAAGCTACGAAAAAATCAAAATTTAAAAAAAAAACCATATAAATAGTAAGAATTTTGAATAGAGAATTTTCAAAGACGAAATTTTAAAGAGGATTCAAATTTTCAACAAAGCCGAAAACAAAGTCGATATTTAGAAAACAGATACAAATTTTGAAATCGTAGTCTGAAAAAAGTTAAAATTTTGAAAAAAAGCTTCGAAATAGTCAAAATTTAACAAAAACATAAAAACGGTGACAACTTTGAATAGAGAAATTTTAAAAAAGAGTCAAGATTTCAAAAAAGCCGAAGAAAAAGTCGACAATTGGAGAACAAACCCAAATTTTAAAATCGCAGTCCAAAACATATTAAAATTTTCAAAAAAATCGTCAAAGACTTCGAAAAAGTCAACATATTTGGAAAACCATACCAATAGTAAAAATATTTAATAGAGAGAAGACAGACGAAATTTTAATGAAGATTCAAATTCTTAAAAGAGCCGAAAAAAAGTCGACATTTGGAGACCAAACATAAATTTTGAAATCGTAGTCAAGAAAAGTAATAATTTTGAAACAAAAAACATTAAAAGCTACAAAGAAGTCAAAATTTAAAAAAAACCATCAAAATAATAAAAATTTTGGATAGACAATTTTGAAAGACAGACGAAATTTGAAAAAAGATTCAAATTTTCAAAAAAAGCCGAAAAAAAGTCGACATTTGGAGAACAAACCCAAATTTTAAAATCGTATTCAAAAAAAGTTAAAATCTTGAAAAACCGTCGAAAGCTTCGAAACAGTCAACATTTTTAAAAAACCATAAAAATAGTAATAATTTTAAATGGACAATTTTCAAAGACAGGCGAAATTTTAAAAACGATTGATATTCTTAAAAAAGCCGAAAAAAAGTGTACATTTGGAGAACAAACCCAAATTTTGAAATCCTAGTCCTTAAAAGATAAAATTTAAAAAAACGTCAAAAACTATTAAAAATTCAAAATTAAAAAAAAACCATCAAAATAGTGAAAATTTTCAAAGACAGACATAATTTTGAAAAAGCTTCAAATTTTCAAAAAAACCGAAAAGAAGTCGACATTTTGAAAACAAACCCTAACTTTAAAATCGTATTCCAAATAAAGTTGAAATTTTCTAAAAAGAAAAAACATCGAAAGCTACGAAAAAGTCAAAATTAAAAAAAACCATCAAAATAGTGAACATTTTGAATAGACAATTTTTAAAGACAGACGGAATTTTAAAAAAGATTCAAATTTTCAAAAAAGGCGAAAAAAAGTCGACATTTGAAGAACAAACCCAAATTTTGACATCGTATTCAAAAAAAGTTAAAATCTTGAAAAAAAATGTCGAAAGCTTCGAAACAGTCAAAATTTCAAAAAAACCATAAAAATAGTAAAAATTTTAAATGGAGAATTTTCAGACAGACGAAATTTTAAAATAGATTTAAATTCTTAAAAAATCGAAAAAGAAGTCGACGTTTCTAGAGCAAACCCAAATTTTGAAATCGTGGTAAAAATTTTGAATAGAGAATTTTTAAAGACTGTCGAAATTTTAAAAAAGATTTAAATTATTAAAAAAGCTGAAACAAAACTTGACATTTGGAGAACAAACCCAAATTTTGAAATCGTAGTCAAGAAAAGTTAAAACTTTGAAGAAAAAAAACGTCGAAAGCTTCGAAATAGTCAAAATTTAAAAAAAGAATCATAAAAATAGTGAACATTTTGAATAGAGAATTTTCAAAGACAGGAAATCATAAAAAAGTTTTAAATTCTCAAAAAAACCGAAAATAAAGTCGACATTTAGAGAACAAACATAAAGCTTGAAATTGTATTCTGAAAAAAGTTAAAGTTTAAAAAAAAACGTCAAAAGCTTCGAAAAAGTCAAAATTAAAAAAAAACCATAAAAATAATGAAGATTTTGAATAGAGAATTTTCAAAGCCAGGTGGAATTTTAAAAAAGATCGAAATTCTCAAAAAAGCTAAAAAAAAGTCGACATTTGGAGAACAAACCTAAATTTTGAAATCGTAGTCCGAAAAAAATTTCAATAAAAAAAAAACGTCGAAAGCTTCGAAAAAGACAAAATTGTTAAAATTTCATAAAAATAGTGAAAATTTTGGTTAGAGAATTTTCAAAAACAGACAAAATTTCAAAAAAGATTTAAATTCCTAAAAAAGTCTAAATTTGGAGAACAAACCCAAATTTTGAAATCATAGTCAAAAAAAGATAAAATTTTGAAAAAAAACGCCAAAAACTCCGCCGAAAAGTCAAAATTTTTAAAAAACCATAAAAATAGTGAACATTTTGATTAGAGAATGTTCAGATAGACGAAATGATATCAAAAGAAAATTTAAATTCCCAAAAGAGCAGAAAAAAAGTCGACATTTTGAGAAAAAGCCCAAATTTGGCAATCGTAGTCAAGAAAATTTAAAGTTTCGAAAAAATGCGAATATTTTGAAAAACGGTTGGAATTTACAAAAAAAGTGAAAATTACGAAAAAGATCAAAAGTCGACATTTTAAGAAAGTATACAATATTTCAGAAAAACGCGTTTCGACAACCAAGCTGTCATGGAGATACTAGATAGAGATAGAGAGATAGAGATACTGGAGTATCTCTCTGAAAATGACAGCTTGGCTGTCGAAACGCCTTAGAGCAACGTTTGTTGTGTTTTTTAATCTTTCTTGGTTTCAGGGGACAAGTTCTGTATTTCAATTCAAAAATAATACCTTTCAAAATTTGAATTTTACAAAAAAGAATAAAATTTCGAAATAGAGTAAAAATTTAAAAAAAAAGGGTCAAAGATTTGTGACACGACCAATACTTTTAGAATGACCTAAAATTTTGAGAAAAATCCAATATTTTAAAAAAATTAAATTTTTGAAAAACTGAAAACTAAAAAATTTTCAAAAGAAGCCAATTTTGTTGTTGAAAAATAGTCGAAATTAATAAACAATTTGTTTTTATTATGAGTTGAAATTTTTAAGAACGCTGGATTCGTTGGAAAAATTTCCTAATTTTCCAAAACGGTCAAATCTTTGAGAAAATGTCGATATTATAAAAAAATGGGGTTCTCAAATAAATTTTGGAATTTCTAAGAACGGCAAAATTAATAAAAAATTTTGTAAAAAGCCAAACAAAGTTGACATTTTCATACACTCATGCGTTTTATTACATCGTCAAGGTAAGAATTAAGAACGTGCATACATTTTTCAAAAAAATTGTCATTTTCAAAAATTAAAAATTTTGAGAAAAAGCCGAGATTTCGAAAAAAATTCGAATTTCAAAAAAATCAAAATTTTAAAGAAATATATGGATTTTAAAAAGATGAAGCATTAAATTTTCAAAATAAGTCGAAATTTTCGAAGAGCCTAAATATTAAAAGAAACTGAAAATTATCAAAAAATTTTAAACTTTCATAAAAAGTGGAAAAGTAAAAATGTTGAAAAACATAAAATTTGGGTTAATTAACATTTAAAAAGAAAATAAATGTCATTTTGTTAAACAGTTACAATTTTTTATTAAATATTGTTAACAGAATCGGAATTTTAAAAAAAAATTCGAAATTTTTAAAAAGTAGCGAAAATGTGAAATAAATTCGAAATTTTGCAAAATAGTTCAAGATGCGTAATTGTTTTCAAAGCGTAAAACTTTCAAAAAATTTATTCTTACAAAAAGAATTGAAACGTTTTAAAAAATCAAATTTGACAGCTTTCAAATTTGGAAAAAAATTTAAATCGAGACGTAATTAAAAAAAAAAGGTATACGTTTTCAATTACAAGATAGCAATTTTGAAAAAGAATCAAAATTTTTAAAAATAAAACCTGAAAACGGTTCAACCCCGCTGATCCCGCATTTTTCAAGTTGCGTTGAGCAATTTTTGATAGAAGCTGAACTTGTGGTTTTCGTCACCATCACGCTTATTCATATTATCAGCTTAACCTAACGCTTTAATAACATATTATTAGCGTTAGAGTATATTGGCAACCTGCGATGGTAAGACGTGATGGTAACGCGTGATGGTAACGCGTGATGGTAACGCGTGATGGTAACGCGTGATGGTAACGCGTGATGGTGACGCGTGATGGTGACGCGTGATGGTGACGCGTGATAGTGACGCGTGATGGTAACGCGTGATGGTGACACGTGATGGTGACACGTGATGGTGGCGCGTGATGGTGACGCGAAACCATAAGTTTACTTGACTATCTTAAATCACTCAAAGCGTCCAAAGAAGCTTCAAAACCGATAAAAAATATTGACAAAAGCCACCTACTTTTTTTTTCAATAATTGTTTAAGGGTGTTGGGTAGTAACGCCTTCATGGTGACGCGTGATGGTGACGTGAAACCATAAGTTTACCCGACTATCTAAAATCACTCATTGCGTCCAAAGAAGCTTCGGAAGCGATAAAAAATATTGTCACAAGCCACTTACTTTTTTTTAAATAAGAGTTTGACGGTGTTGGGTAGTAACGACTTCATACCAAGAAGCTTCATTTAAATATATTCACCAATCAATACTGTTACGCAATGTAAATAGATAGAATAGAATTTAAAATGAAATTTAGTGCATAAGAAAAGTTTCTAGAAAGATCTGATAAGGGGAAAGCGGCCGTGATAACGAAACAAACGGCAGATAAGCGTTCCAGAAATTTCGGCAAACGATAAGCCGTATCTGCGTGATTTTTCCAGAACCCGGGAGCCAAAACTATATAAGGCGGTTAGCTTTCTCTCGAGTCAGTTAGTTGGAGTCGGTGTAGTTAAGAGTGAGTTAGCAGTTAGAAGTCAATAAGTGAGTTAATTGTTCAGTTGTAGTGATCTGAATTGAGTTTGAAAATAAAGTGGGTATTATTCAGCACGTGTTTAATAATCAATTCGAACCGATAAGCCCGTACAGTAAATGCGCTATCGTTGTGTCTCATTTTGGCTATATTTATCCATAAATCACCTCAGCGCAGTGCGGGAGAAATGACAAACGGCCGGTAAAAGTTGGATTCTCTGGGCGGATGTTACAGGCAAACAGCGAATTTAAACTTTTCTACCTTCAGGACTTTTGGGCCACTAGTCAGATTCATGTTTTGGGTAAACAATAATTTATGGGACTCCAGTCTTTGTTACTTTGCTTGCCATCGTTTCGTAAATGGAAAATTCGATGACATTATTAAATTCAACATCTACAAGGGACCCTACTTGTAACATTTCCTTAAATCGATTGAATGAGATACGAAAATGACTTAGAAAATTCGTGCAACTTGCTTAAGGAGACGGTTCATCGCCATCTATCCTTGTTTCCGCATTCTACTCGCAGTGCTTTGAAGGTATAATGGGGTTGCCCTTTGCGAGTGGATTCAACTTAAAAAAACTGAATTAATCTAGTAATTTATATCTCACGTTAACGAAAAACGTGGGGATATAGTTGAACGAACTATAAAAAGATTATAGTGCAGTATCTAACAGACTAAAAGTTCCCAGTTTAAATAAGGACGTTTAGTTACTTTTTTGTTAAACCACAACCCTCTCTGTGATAAAAGGCACACATTCATTGGAATTAGTAAAAAGAGATTAAAGCACCTGCTGGATGTACTCGTTCAGTGTTCGGTAATTTATTCAGCCGGTTCGAGGCATACTAATTTCAGTCTAATTCGACCTAACTAGAATTTATCTTACCGTATAACCCTTCTCAACCTGTTTCCGACCAGCAATTAAACGAAAATGGTAAATCTCTTGTACAAGGCCCTTCTTTATAATGGTGACTATTTTCAATCCCTTTAAAATATCTTGCAGAAGATTCATCACTGGCAGTCTCTGTAAGGCCGGATGCTCAATTTGCATTTTGATTAACTCTAATTTTTTATCTGATATATTCATTCAAGGCATACGACCTAAACTAACGAGTGTGGCTCTATCCAGATACTCTCATCCACGATCATTGGACTCGATAAGGCTTTCATTTTTATGCTAAATTTTAAAATTTGTGAAATTACTCAAAAAATTATCAAAAAAAAACATTCACATTTTAAAAATGATTAATTTTTTAAAGAAAAATTAACATATTTGAGAAATCTCGAAAATTTATATTGTTACGCGCTTATCGGTTCGAATTGATTACACTTATCGAATAAGACCCACTTTATTACTAAATTAACTCGGCACAATTCAACTGAACAGTAACTCACTACTTATTTACTAATTGCTAACCCACTAATTACACTGACTCTAACTGACTGGCTCGAGGGAAAGCTGATCGCCTTTTTATAGTTTTGGCCCCCGGCTTCTAGAACTTTTCGGCAGATAAGGCCTATCGTTTGCCGAAATTTCTGGAACGCCTATCTGCCATTTGTTTCGTTATCGCGGCCGCTTTCCCCTTATCAGATCCTTCTAGAAACTTTTTTTAATTACTAAATTATACAATTCTATTCTAAATTCTATTACATCTATTTACATTGCGTTACAATATAACCAATTCGGGACTTAAATCGAAATTCTTATTTTATAAAAAAAAGTAACTTCAAAGTTAAATCTGAAAAGTTTCAGAAAGAAATCGAAATTTGGGGAATTGAAATTTATGACAACAATGTTCTCACATTTTCGGGGATATTAACACGAAATGTCAAAATTTACAGTTTCAGAGAAATTTCGACAAAAAATTAAAACTGCAATTAAAGACACACAAGAAACGCACCCAAGAAACACGATATTTTTAGAAAAACTCACCAACTTGCAATTTTGAGAAAAAAACCAAAAAAAAAAACTTATTACTTATTTTTATTCTCGAATTCTTCCTTGAAGTTACGACTTTTAAATCCTACATTTTTCTATTGAAAATTGCAACACTTCAAAACGTTATTTTTCGAAAATTTTAGTCATTTTTCGAAATTTAAAATTTTTGGAAAACTTAGAAATTTTGACTATTTTGTTAATTTCAATTATTTTCAAAATTTTGACATTTTTTGCAAACTGTCGATTCTTCATTTGAAAATTGTGACTTTTTTTAAGTCAGACATTTCTTAAAACCTTTTATTGAAATTTTCGACTAATATTTCGTAAAATTTCGACTTCATTTCAAAACTTCGACTTTTTTTCAAAATTTCGACTCTATTTGAAAACTTGATTTTTTTTTGAAAGGTTCAAACTTTTTTAAAATTCTGTTTATACATTTTTTTAAACATTTCCAATTAAATCTTCAACTTAAAAGGAAAGATTCTTTTTAAAATTGAACTATTAAAAATTTCGACTTTTTTCAAAATTTTACCTTTTTAAAATTTAACTATTTTGATAATTACGAATTTTTCGATAATTTTGAGTTTTCTACAATATTCAAAAAATTCAGCTTCTTTGAACATTTAATTACAAACTCTGCAATTTATTTTAAATGTCGATATTTTTCCAAAAATTCGTCTTTCATTGACATTCCCAAAATTATCAAAAATGTCGACCATTTTAATAATTGAAAATTTTTTTCGGAATACGTATCTTCTTCTGAACATTTGATCTTCTATGAAAATTTCAAAATTTTTTAAAATTTGATTTTTTTTTTAAATTCGACTTTTCTGATAACTTTAACTTTATTTTTTAAAATGGTAAGGTTCTTCTTTTTAACTTTACATTTTTCTTTAATTTTAAAATAACACTCGAATTTAAAAAATTAATAACAAAAATTTCTATTTTTAAAATTGTGCAAAGTTTTAAAACAAATTTCAAAAAAAAACTTGCATTTTATTGTAATGCAACGTAAATAGATGAAATAGGATTTAGAATAGAATTGTAGAATTTAGTAAATAAAAAAAAAGTTTCTAGAAGGATCTGATAAGGGGAAAGCAGCCGCGATAACGAAACAAATGGCAGATAAGCGTTCCAGAAATTTCGGCAAACGATAAGCCTTATCTGCCGAAAAGTTCTAGAAGCCGGGGGCCAAAACTATAAAAAGGCGGTCAGCTTTCCCTCGAGTCAGTCAGTTAGAAGCCAGTGCAATTAGTTGGTTAGCAATTAGTAAATAATTAGTGAGTTACTGTTTAGTTGAAGTGTGCCGAGTTAATTCATTAATAAAGTGGGTATAATCTATCACGTGTATCAATTCGAACCGATAACGCACGTAACATTATATACAAATAAATTGCCAAAATTTGAATTCTAATCACAAAAAATTGGCTTTAAGCTGGAATATTTGATTTTTTAAATTTCTCTGGAACTTCAAAATTACTAGGAAAACATTAAATTAGAACAGTAAATTGTTAATGAATTTCTTTCAAAATTTTAATTAATTCATATTTCGAAATTTTGAGACTCTTCTAAAAATGTTGATTCTTTTTCTCCAAAATTTCAATAATTTCCACTTTAAAGGTCGAAATATTTTTGACAATTAATTTATTTCAAAAAAACTTTTTTTTCTTCAATTCCGAAAATGTTATTCTTTTTGAAAAATGTTTACAAATAAGACATTTCAACTTTTTCTAGAAATATGATCTGTTTTCTCTTGAAATTTTAAGTTTAATCTTTAAATTTCGATCTTTTTTTAGCGAAATTTCAATGTTAAATTCGAACTTGAGAATTTCAAGGATAAATTTAACATTTCTAGAAAAATTGGAAATTCCGATGCAGAATTTTCTTTGGTCCTACAGTAGTAGCAGTTTTTTAGAGAAATATTAAATTGTAAAAAAGGTTGAAATTTACAAGGTTCATTTTTTCTTGAAATTTCAATATTTTTCCCCAAGCTTTTTTATTTTTATGCGGATCTGAAGTTTGTTCCCTAAATTTATACTTAATAATTTTCAGTTTCTTATTAAAATTACAAAATAAAATGAACTTTAAAATATTAAAATTTCGTTAAAAAACTTTTAAATTTCCAAAACAAATTAGGGAGAAATGAAAATTTCTACAAGAAAAAATATTTTAAAGACAAAATCTCCAGGATAAATCGAAATTTCAAAAAAAATTCTATGTATTAAATGTTTAGAGAAAAACACAAATTTCATAGGAAAAAAAAGCAAAATTTTTTAGAGAAAAAATCGAAATTTGAAAAAAATTTGAAATAATTAATAATGTTACAAAGGCGTAAAAAGGACATCGATTAAAAAAAAAGTTATTTTTAGAATTTTCGACTTTTTTCTCAAACTTTTTTTTCTTCAATTCCGAAACTGTTATTTTTTTTTGAAAAATGTTGTTTACTCATAAGAAAACACTTTTTCCACAAATATGATTTGCTTTCTCTTGAAATTTTGAGTTTAATTCTTAAATTTCAATTTTTTTTTATCGAAATTTGAATTTTAATTTTGAACTTGAAAATTTCAAGAATAAATTTAACATTTCTAGAAAAATTGGAAATTCCGATTCAGAATTTTCTTTGGTCCTCGAGTAGTAGTAATTTTTTAGAGAAATATCAAGTTGTTAAAAAGGTTGAAATTTGCAAGGTTCATTTTTTCTTGAAATTTCAATATTTTTCCCAAATTTTTCTTATTTTTATGCAGATTTGAAGTTTATTTTTCCTAAACTTATACTTAACAATTTTTAGTTTCTTATCAAAATTACAAAATAAAATAAACTTTAAAATATTAAAATTTTGTTAAGAAACTTTTAAATTCTCAAAACAAATTAGAGAAAAATCAAAATTTCTACAAGAAAAAATATTTTAAAGATAAAATCTCCAGGAAAAGTCGAAGTTACAAAAAAAATTGTATAAAATGTTTAGGGAAAAACACAAATTGCATAGGGAAAAAAGCAAAACGTTTTAGAGAAAAAATCGAAATTTGAATAAAATTTGAAATATCTTTACAAAAAAGTCGAAATTTTTTGTTTTCTCAATATGTTGAAATTTTTATAGAGCTTTCAGGATTTTTTTAAAATATTTTTTGTCAAAACTAGAAAATAAAATGATCTTTAAATTGTCAAAGTGTCGTGAAAAAACTTTTAAAATTTCAAATTTTTAAAGCAAATTAGAGGAACACAAAGAAAAATCTGGAGAAGTTGGAATTTCCATAAGAGAATTTAAGAACAACACTTCCAGGAAATTTCGAGAAAGTTTCTTTTTATAAAAAATTTAAGAAAAATGGAAACTTTGCAGAAAAAATCAAAATTTTCTAAAAAAAATCAAAATATCTGAAAAAAACAACATGAGATTTGAGGTGTAAAGTCGAAGATACCGTATTAACCTATTTTTTAGAGAAATAGTAAAATGCGAGCTGAGTTAGTTGGATTTTGATTTTTTCTTGAAATTGAAATTATTTTTTCAAAATGTTGAAATTTTGAAAGAAATTTGAGTTTCTTGTTAACATTTTAATTCCTACCCGAAATATTGATTTCTTTAACAAAACTTTTACAAAAATTAGTTTTTGAAAATGTGATTTCGATCAAAATTAAAAATAAAATAGGTTTTTAAATGTCGGAACCTTGTGAAAGAAACCTAAATTTACTTAAAAAAAAATCAGAGAAAACTAAACATTTCTACAAAAAATTGTGTAATGAAAAGTCTTCAGAAAATTTTGAGAAATAAACTCGTAAGCAAAACTGGGGGTGCTGCAGTTCCACAGTGCCTATGCGGCAGCTGCCACTGCTCACAATAACACTAAACCTCCAAAAGAAAAGGGAAATCGTAGAAACAATTTGCTAGTCATCAATTAATCGTCGACTAGGAGCACAATCGAATACGATGTTGACCCGCAGGGGCGGCCTTTGGGGGTGGCGAGCAGGGCAACCGCCCGGGGCCGCGCTCTTGCTGGGGCCTCGCACAATCCTGCAATAGTATACGAATTCTAATGTTAATTTGAACTTCGCGCTTTACGCCGCGCATTATGAAACTCGACTCGCTGCTCTCTTGCGTGATAGTTATCGCGCTGATATCTGTCTCATTCAGTCCAATGAATGCTTCTTTCCTTCTGTTTCACATTGTTGAAATTTTTTGTACTAGTGCCACAAGTGCTGCCAACTGCAAGGGCTAAACAAAATCTGATAGTACTCTATTTTCTTCATATTTACGATTCAGGGAATTCCCGTGTTTCATTTCACCTGTCAACTGTCATCGGCTTATGTTTTTATATTAGGGCAGCCGTTTGCATTGGATAATATTTATCTTTAAATAAATGATAATATTAAATCTTAGATAAATAATGTAACATAATTATTTCCTATAGTAAAGAGTGAATCAGTAAAAAACTGCTTCCAATTTTATTAACTATTTCTATGTCTGAGAAAGACACAAGATCGGTTTTCAGCCAGGACACAAAGTTTTTAAAACATCGATACTGTATTCAATTGATGTATCAAAAAAGATATATCGATATGTTTTGATACATCGGTAAATTTATTCGATATTTGATGTATCATATAAATCCAATTCCATTCAGCAGGACTTCTTAACCAGCGAGGTACGCTTCTCATAATTTCCCTTTTTTCCAAATTTCAACTTTTTAAAACAAATTTTTACTTATTTCAAGTTATCGACTTTTTTTAAAATGTTGACTTTTTCAAAATTCGACATTTAATAAAAAACTCTTGCTTCTATTTAAAACTTCGTTTTTTATTTAAATTAAACTTCGAAAACTGCAACCATTTATGAAAATTTCAGTTTTTAAACTTTTTTCGAAAATGTTGAGCTTTTTAAAAGGTTGAAATATTTTTATGATTTTATTTCAGAATTCTTTTTCCAGAATGTGCACTCTTTTAAGATTTCTGACTTTTTCTCAATTTTCAAACTTTTGACCTAAAATATCGACCTCGATTTTTAAAAGGTTTGATCTTTTCGAAAATCGCGACTGTATTGAAAATCGTGAAATATTAGAAATAAATTCTTTTTCGAAAATTTCGATTTTTTTTGAAAATCTTAACATTATTGATGGCTTCGATAATTTTTCAAATTTTCGATTGTTTTTTTTAGATTCAGACTTTTAGTTTAGAATCTCCTCGAAAATCTCAATTATTCAATATTCTATTTTTTGATTAAATTAAAAAAAAATGTCCACTTTTTTGGCAAATTTTGATTTTTTCAAACTTCTTTTCGACTTTTTTCGAAGCTTGCTACTTCTTTTTAAATACCTCCATTTTTTAAAATTTTTAATGTTTATATTAAAATTTCGAAATTTTTCTAAATTTTGACCCGTGTTTTCAAAATTTTGGACCTTTGACCTTGTTTTAAAATTTATCTATTTCTCTAAATTTTGACTTTAAAAAAGTAAATTTTTTCAAAATGTATTTTGAAACATTTTTTTAATTTCGAATATTTTTTTGAAAATTTAACCATTTCGTTAATTTCTTTTTGAAAATTTTGACTTATTTCGAAAATCGCTTTTTTGAGTTTTCTAACCAATTTTCAATATATTGATTTTTAAATTTATACGAATTTTGTTTCAGAATTTCGACTGATTTTTTTGAACATTTAAACTTTTTATAATATTTCGACATTTCTCAAAATTTCGCTTAAAATTTCTACTTTTTTTTCAAATTTGAACTTTTTTGGAAAATTTTTCTTTTTTAAAAATTGCGACATTTTTTGCAAATTCATCTATTTTTCAAAATGTTGAAAATTTTTCTGTTTTTTGTTTCTTAAAAATTTAGGTTTTTTAAATTGTGTGGTTTTTTCAAGACTGCTCGGCTTTTCGGAAAATTTTTATTTATTTTCAAAATGTCACTTTTTTGACATTTTTGACTTTCGTATTTCGATTTTTTTTAATTAATTTTAAATATTTTTCAAAAGTGCATGTTTTTTGAAAATATTGATTTTTTGGAAATTTTGACTTTTTATGAAAATTTCAAAATATATCAAAATTTTAAAATATGTCGAAATTTTAAAGAAAGTGGAAATTCTCGACACAGTCAAAATTTCCAAAAAAGGCAAAATTTTGAACGTCGAAGTTTTTATAGAAAGTTAAACTCCCAAAAAGGTTTAGGATTTAAAAAAATCAACATTTTAAGAAATGGCCAAATTTTCAAAAAAAAGGTTACATTTTAAAAAACAGTCTAAAATTTAAAAATATTTGAAATTATAAAAAAACGTCGAGATTTGAAAAAAATGAATTTTCAGTGTAATCTCCTAAAAACCTAAATTTTTGAAAAGCCCAATTTCAACTTCAATTAACAACTCAAAATTATCAAAAATTTCGAAATTTTTGTTAGTAAAAAGTTTAAGAAAGAAAAGTTGAAAAGTCACTAATCTTAAGAAGGAATTCAATTAAAAGAGATAAATGACGAGTTTTCAAAAAAAGTCAAAATGTTGAAAAAACTTGATATTCTGAAAAAAATTCAAATTTTCGATATAATTTAAAAACTTTAAAATGCAACGAACTTAGGCAAAATAATACAAAATTTTAACAGAAGTTGATTAAAAAAATGATATCTTCAGATAAAGGTGAAGTTGTAAAGAAAATGGACATTTAAAAAGTCAATATTTTGAAAAATGACGAAATTTTGAAAATTTTTGAAACTTTCATTGAAAATTAGAATTTAAAAAATCAAACTATTAAAAAATAATGTCAACGTTTTGAAGTATTTTGATAAAATGAATAAATTTTCAAAAACACTATTAAAAAAATAAATCAAAATAATAATTCGAATTTCAAAAATAATCAAAATTTTAAAGAAATTTTAAAATTTTAAAAATGGAGGATTTTTGGTTATATTTTCAAAAAAAACAGAAATTTTCGAAGAGTCTAAATATTGAAGAAAAATAAAAACTTTCAAAAAATTTTAAACTTTTAAATAAACTAGAAAAGAAAAGTAAAAATGTTGAGAAGCAGAAAATTTTTGTTATTTAAAATAAAAAAACAAAATTTAAGTGTTATTTTTTTAAGGAGTCAACATTTTTGATTGAATATTTTTAGAAAGATTGGAATTTTAAAAAAAATGCTGAAATTTAAAAAAAAATCTAAAAAAAGCTGCAGAAATTCGCCACTTTGAAATAAGTTGAACTTTATAAAAAAAAATTGAAAATCTTAAAAAGAAAAAAAATTGAAATTTTTTAAAATATCAGAAAAGTTGATATTTTGAGAAAATGTCGCGATTCAAACAACTCGACCTATTCCAATAAAGTCAAAATCTGAAAGAAATGTTTAATACAAATCCAAAGTTTTCAAAAAATGTAGAATTTTTTGGAAAAGTTGAACTTTAAAAAGGGATTAAATATAGAAAAGTAAAAATTTTTGGAGGGGAATTTTGATTAAAACGTCGAAATTTTCAAAAAATCAAGGTTTTCAAAAGTTGTCTGAATTTTTGAAAATAGAATCTACATTTTCAAAAGCCAAAATTAAAAAAAAACAAAAAAAAGATTTAAAAAATTCAAATTCTGAAAGCTGAAAGTATTAAAAAACCTAAATTTTAACGAGAAGTCGAAATTTTCTGAATAGTCTAAATTTTGAAATAAAATCGAAGGTTTTGAAAAATTACAATTTTTCAAAAAATTGCACATTTTAAAAAATTTTCGGTCTCAAACTTTTCAAAAAATCTAGAATTTTGAAAAGCGAAGGATTAAAAAAAGTCGAAATTATCAGAAAAATCGAAATTTTCAGGGTCGAAATTTTCAAAAAATTTTGAAAAAAGTCGTAATTTTGGATAGTTACGTGAAAAAATTTTAAAGCGAAATATTTGAAAAAGTCGAAATTTTGATAAGAAATTCAAAACTTGGAAATAAAATCGTATATACACAAATTCATTAAAAAATACTGGAACATTTCGATTTTTTCAGCAAAGTTGAAATTTTAAAAACTAGAAATTAAAGACATTGAAATGTTTAAAAAGTCAAATTTTTTAAAACGGTGAAAATTGAAATTTTCTGTTAGAGTGGAAGTTTTCAAAATAGGTAATATTTTGAAAAAAGTATGAAATTTTCGTAAAAGTCGAAACTGAAAAGAGTCGAAATTGTAAAAGTCAAAAATTTGAAAAAAGTCGAAATCTTAGAAAACAACTGAATTTAAAAACGCATAAATTTCAAAAAAGCGATATCTAATAAGTCGATTTATTTAAACAAATTAAATAAAGTAGTGGCCGTGAAATGGTGAATGCGATCGAGTGACATATCAATTAGTTTCTAAATAAATTTTAACCGCCGAAAAAGTAAAATTATTTGAATTTACTTCGCCAATCGATGATACATCGACAAAATATCGGTGAAGTAAGTTCAAAACGGTATCGACGGTATATCGATACCATCGAGACATCGAAACGAAAGTGTCGACACAAAAATATCGAACATCGAAACGAAAATATCAATGGTTTTGATACATCGATATATCCTGTGCATTCCTACTTTCAGCTCTTGGTATTATTTTAATTGAAAATTATGTAACTCATTCGTTAAATTATAATGATTTTAATTAATGATTTTAGTCTTAGAAAAAGCTCCAAACATCATTTCTGAATCCCTGATCCTTTTAAGACATTAATACACCATAATTTATCATGATTCATAATTTTTTATCTTTGTGTATATTAATTTTTCTTAATTTCTAATAAAGAATTTTCAAACTATAAATTTATTTATTTATAACTTTGCATTTCTCGTCAAGCATCATTCCTAAAACCAGTTCCACAAAGACAAGGGCCGCGCAAAGATCTACCCGCCCGGAGCCTCGCAATTTTTAAGGACGCCTCTGTTGACCCGTCGAAATGTAACACGCGAATCCAAGAAAAATTTAAAATTTTCTAAAATGTCGAAATTTTTAAGGACGCCTCTGTTGACCCATCGAAATGTAACACGCGAATCCAAGAAAAATTTAAAATTTTCTAAAATGTCGAAATTTTCAGAAGAAAGTAGAATTATGGAAAAAATCAAACTTTTCAGAAAGTGTCAAAAGAGTGAAGAAAACACGAAACATTTAAATAAGTAAATTATTTTCAAAAACAATTCGGAATCTAATAAAAGTCTAAATTTCAAAGAACCGAAATGATCAAAAAATTACAATCAAAAAAATAAATTGAAATAGGGTAGCAAATTTCAAAAATTTCTAACTTTTCGAACAAGTCGTAATGAAAAAATTTTGACTTTTTCACAAAGGCGTAGGTAATTCTATAAAAAGTCAACATTAAATGGTCGAAATTTTCACTAAATATTATAATTTTTAAAAAAACGTCGAAATATTTAAAAAGGTGTGAATATTAAATAAAAAAATCGAAATATTTAGAACGAAATGCCACTAGAAAATAAATAAAATTTCAAAGAAAGTATATTCTAAGAAATGTTAATTATTTTAAAAAAATATGAACTTTGGAAATAGTCAAGATTTTCACGGAGTTGATATATAAAAAATCCAGAATTTGAAAAGGGTGGAAATTTGAAAACATGATTTTGTAAAGTCGAAGTTCTCGAAAAAATTAAATTCCTTAAAAAGGGTGACTCCCATCCCTATAATAGGTCCAATAAACAGGGTGCAAATAGAATATGACCTGGGCTGCAAAGAGCAGTTCTTTAAATTTATATAGAATTCTAGTTGACCACACCTAATGATGATAACGAAGGCTTCCACGGCCAGAGTGAGTACTGTATATACTTCTTCCAGGATTGGACCGTGTCAAAGAACTACTAAAAGTGTTCTTTCAGATGGAGCCCGAGCAATTGTCGGGAGATCGAAGCCAAATCGCGTTTAATCCTTTTAATCATATCCCGGACAAGAGAACTCTTTTAGGAGTTCTTTGACACGGTCCAATCCCGGAAGAAGTATATCCTGTACACACCTAATGATATCGATCTTTGTCTCCCAAACTCTGAATATAATAATTGTTTAAACCTACTGCTCTGAAAATTGGAATATAGTCTCTGGTTTTCAAAGTGGCTCTTTCTGCTAAGCGTCAGTGGATCGACTACTGGCAGTTCACCAAACTATGATAAACTGCTACACATTTAGAGAGCTACAGTATTGGCCTCCAGGTCATATTCTCTTTGCGCATCTTTTACTGATTGCTTTCGAATTTGGTTCGGTTCAGATCTTCCCAAAAATAAAATACGAGTCGTAACTACTGTCAAAGGTCAGTGGTCAATTAAATCATTTATCTTTTGAAGTTATCTTTTATAACCTCTAAAAATCAATTTTATTGAACATCTGCTTTTGTTGATAAATTAAATTGTGACTGAAGTAAATTTTTAATTTCCTCAATTCCAACGACTAATAAAGATAGTTTTAGAGTTCCAGAAAAGACGTTTCTCTCGTTTAGTTTCTACACTTAATAACTGCTTTATCTTCGTGTCAATTTGGTGAAAGATAAAACGTCTCGAGTACATTCGACGAAAGTTTGACGCAACTCCCAACAAACCGCATAAGAGGGAATCGAGAGAATTTAATTCCTATCAACCGCCATTGTCTCAAATAGTTGGGAAGGAGATTACAGACACGGAACAGTCATTCTCTGCTTCTTGCTGCGGCTGTCAGAAGGCGATCCGATTGTGTATATGTTTTTTCGAGAGATTACGTCCTATTCTGTCTAATTAATGGAGAGAAATATCTAAGCCTTTGTAGCGAACTTTCTTATAATTCCATTTGTTGTTTGCTTTGTGGCTTTTGTCTTTTAAAAGATGTATAGTTGAATAAAATGTGTTTTAATGGTAAAAGAAGTTAGCACAGAGCCTTAGATTTATATATTACTAATTTATGTTAATGCGTATAATCCTTATACACATCAGGAAAGTCAAACACTGTCCATAGGGAGAATGTTAATGAGAGATTCAACATTGAAAGCTAATAGTGGGATAGATGGGCGGCCCCTTGTATTCTCCTACACCGGTGTAAACAATTCAACGCAGAGCGCAGCGACCAGAGATAATGGAGATTTCAGTAGTACATCTTAGCTTTTAACGTGTTTTGTTGTGGGATTACTAATGGCAGGCAACAATTTTATTGAAATTTGCGTACCACGTGTTGTTTGTTTTTTTAGTCCGTTGATTTAATCAACGTCTGAGGCAAAATAAAACTCATATTCTTTGATAACCAAAATAAATAAACGAGATTTCTTAAACAAAATAAATAATAATTCTAATGAAGAATATAACATAATAACTCCTTAAACATGACAATATAAGGAGTTCAAATAGGCCTCCAGACCGTGCTAAACAATATTCCAGTCTGTTGTGAAACTCTCGATGAATTTTTTCTAACATCTAAACTGGAAGATACGAGCATGCTGTGTCAAAGTAGGGGAATACGTTCAGCGGCCGTAGAAAACTATGGAAGGGACAATTCTTAGCGTTTTTCATGGACAATGAAAACTTTTCCTTATCTGTATATAAAAATGGATATATATTGTTACGGGCTTATCGGTTCGAATTGATTACCACGTGTGAATAATACCCATTTTATTACCAAATTAACTCGGCACACTTCAACAGAACAGTAACTCACTACTTATTTACTAATTGCTAACCCACTAACTACACTGACTTCTAACTGACTGACTCGAGGAAAGCTGACCGCCTTTTTATAGTTTTGGCCCCCAGCTTCTAGAACTTTTCGGCAGATAAGGCTTATCGTTTGCCGAAATTTCTGGAACGCTTATATATATATATATATATATATATATATATATATATATATATATCAATGCAAAGCCCAAACCGCTAACTCTGGGAACTCGAAATTTTGCACAGAGGTTCTTTTTGTGATGTAGGCCCTCACTAAGAAAGGATTTTTGGAAATTTTATCTCTAAGGGGGCCTAGGGAAGCGTTAAAGTACGCTCTGACGTCTGTCAATGTGACAAGTTTCGGTGGCCAAATTCGAGTGGGCAGACAGCAAATTAAGACTTTTGACAGTACATTAATATAGGATCCACAAAATTTTTAAAACGTTGATACTATTGCGAGCTTCTCGGTTCGAATTGATTATTAACACGTGAATTGAATAATACCCACTTTATTACCGAACTAAACTTGGAACACTACAACTGAATAATAATAACTTCTAACTACTAACTAACTAATCACACTGACTGACTTACTAACTGACTCGAGGGAAAGCTGACCGCCTTATATAGTTTTGGCTCCCGGGTTCTAGAAAAATCACGCAGATAATGCTTATCGTTTGCCAAAATTTCTGAAACGCTTATCTGTCGTTTATTTCGTTATCGCGGCCGCTTTCCCCTTATCAGATCTTTCTAGAAACTTTTCTTACGCACTAATTCTATTCTAAATTCTATTCTATCTATCTAGATTGCGTTACAATACTATGTTCAACTGATGTTTTTTTTAATTTATTTAACATTTCTCGGCCCAGTTTGGAAATATTTAAATTTTTTTATGGTTTGTTGACAATTTTCTAAACAATTTTTGAAATGCGACTACGTGATATTTAAATTTATTAAAAACGTCACTTCATGACAGTTTACAAATTAAGAGGTTAGTTTATTTTACATAGAATAGGAATAATGAAAAATAGGAGACCAAAAATTAGATATGGAAAAAATAAAAATTTTTGGTTTTTTGATAAATTAGGAAAATATAAAAAAATACATAAAAAAGGTTGTAGCACTGGACATTGATGTTTCGCTCTCATTTGAGTTCGTCAGCAGTGCATAACATGGAAAGGGAACAATGAGAAAGAAGTACTTCAAAATAAATTTTTTTTTTTAAAATATAAAAAAAGAAAAATAAAGAAATTTTAATATGAATTTACTGTGCTTCAAATATTTAAATTTTTAACACAGTAAATTGATGATGAAATGTCTATTCATATTAAAATTTCTTTATTTTTCTTTTTTTATATTTAAAAAAAAAAATTTATTTTTAAGTATTTCTTTCTCATTGTTCCCTTTCCATGTTATGCACTGCTGACGAGCTCAAATGAGAGCGAAACATTTTTCAAATTAAACTTCAAAAATTGTAACTTTTTTTAGAATTTCAATTTTTAAGCCTCCAATTTTTTTGAAAATGTCGAGTAGTTTTGAAAAATTGAAATTTTTGTTAGGGTTGAACTTAAAAAAACAATTTCATTTCAAAATTACGACTTATTTTTGCAGAATTTGCATTTTTCTTAGATGTTTGACTTTTCCTTAAATGTTGATGTTTTTTAAAATTTTTAGTTTTTTAAAATGTCGGCTTCGATTTTTCGAAGGTTTAAACTTTTAGAAAATTTCGACTTTTTTTTGAAAATTTTGAAATCTCCATCATTTAATTTTTTTCAAAAATTTCGATTTTTTTAAGAATCTTAACTTTATTGTTAATTTCAACATTTTTTTCAAATTTTCTACTGTTTCCTCAATTTCGGACTTTTTTAAGAATTTTGAGTTTCCTTAAAAATCGTAATTTTTTCCAAATTTAATTTTTTATTAAACTTTAAATGTCGACTTTTTTGGAAAACTTCGATTTTTGAAACGTTTTTTCGACTTTTTTGAAACTTACAACATTTTTTGAAAACCTTCACTTTTTAAAAAATTGTAAATGTATTTATTGAAATTTCGAAATTTTTCCAAATTTTGACCTTTTAGAAAATTTGAAACTTTTTTCAATACATTTTTTTAATTTCGAAAGTTTTTCAAAATTCTCCCATTTATTCAATTTTCCAATTTTTTTGAAAATTTTGACTTATTTCGAAAATCGCTTTTTTTAACTTCTTTGACCATTTGTCATTATTATGACTTTAAATTTATTCGACTTTTTTTTTGAATTTTCACTGATTTTTTTTAAATTTTAACTTTTTATAAAGTATCGACATTTCTCAAAGATTTTCTTCACAATTTCTACTTTTTTGACAAATTTGGCTTCTTTGTTTTAAGAAATTCATCTATTTCAGCCCCAAAACACACTTTAGCTCTTTTGGATTCAATTCAAAGAAGAGCGATTCTTCGCCTAATTGATGACGAGAGTCTGAGCGATTCTCTCGAAACACTAGAGCACAGGCGTATGGTTGGTGACTTGCCTCTTTTCTACAAGTACTATCATGGAAGGCGCAGGAACTAATAGGATTGATTCACCCAAGGGCAAGATTCTTGAGGCGTACTAGACAGTCGGAGAAAGCAAATTCCTGTGGAGTCCAGCTTGACATAGTGAGGACTTCTGTTTGCGGAGACTCTTTTTTCTATAGAACTTCCAAGTTATGGAACTTATTATCGAAAGGAATTTTCCTCAAAAATTACAACCTATTCCTGTTTAAGGAGGCGGTTCATCGCCATCTATCCTTGTTTCCGCATCCTACTTGCAGTGCTTTGAAAGCATAATGGGGTTACCCTTTGCGAGTGGATTAAAAAAAATTAAATTTTTAAAAATTTTTCTGTATTTTAACTTTCCAAAAATTTAGATTTTTCAAATTGTGTAGTTTTTTAGGCTCAATATTTAGATTTTTCTTACAATTAAATACAAAAGTTTTGCAAAACTTCAATATTTTTAAAAATTGTGACTTTTTGAAAATGTTTACTTTATATGAAAATCTCCATTTTTCATAATTTTAACATTTTTTGAACATTTTGATTCTAAAACTTTGATTTTAGAAATTTGGAATTTTTTGAACATCTCGCATTATTTTTAAAATTTTCGAACTAAAAGTTTCGACTATTTGACAAAATTTTGTTATTTTTTAGAATTTGGACTTTTTTTTGATTGTCAGTTTACAATTAAGGTTTCGACTTTTATAGAAAAAGAGTAAAAGGGTAAATGAATATTCATTTGGAAGAATTCAAAATCTTTAACAAAAGAATTAGTTGAAATGTTGAAATTCTAAGAAAAGTAAAAATTCTCCAAACAGTTAAAATTTCCAAAAAAAAAGTCAAAATTTTAAAATATTTCGCAGCTTTCATAGAAAGTTAAAACTTCCAAAAAAAAACTAAGATTTTAGAAACTGGCCAAGTTTTCGAAAAAAACATTAGATTTTAAAAAATAGTCTGAAATTTAAAAAGTATTCGAAATTATAAAAAACGGCAAGATTTAAAAAAAATGAAGAATTTTCAAGAAAATCTAAAAGTCCAAATTGTCGAAAAGCCCAAATTTTGAGTAAAGTTAAAATAACCAAAAATTTCGAAATTTTAAAGACACTGAAAAAAAAGGAACTGTTGCCATTTAAGCAACAAAAATTTTCGAATATAGTCGAAATTTTTAGGAATTTAAAAAAATTCCAGTGTTTTCAAAACAGGTAGAAATGAAAAGGGAAAAACGAAATTTAATGAAAAATTAAATTATAAAAAGGTAAGAATTTTCGAAGTTTAAAATTGGAAAAACGTCGAAATTTTAGAAAACAACATCTACATTTTTAAAAGAAAAAATTAGAAAAAAAATTTTTGTTAAAAGACAGACATTTAAAAAAAAGCCCAAATTGTGAAAGTCGAAAATCTTAAAAACCCAAATTTTGATAAGAAATCGAAGTTTCCTAAAAAAATTCTAAATTTTGAAATAAAATCAAAATCTTGAAAAAGTAGAATTTTTAAAAAACTGGATATTTTAAAAAATCAAAAATTTTTGTAAGTTAAGACGCTAAAACAAAATTAAAAAATCACAAATATTAAAAACAAATTTAATTAAAAAATGTCGAAGTTTTCAAAAAAAGTTAGGATTTTCAAAAAAAAGCCAAAATATTGAAAATATCGACATTTTGAAAAAAATCTTCTTGGTGAACTCTTATTGACCGGAAACATTATGTTTATTAATTTCATTTAACATTTCTTCGGCCCAGTTTGGAAATATTTAGATTTTCATTATTTGTTGACAATATTATAAAACAGTTTTTGAAATATGACTACGTGATATTTAAATTTATTTAAAACGTCGCCTCATGACAGTTGACCAAATAAAAGGTTAGTTTATTTTACATAGAACAGGAAAAATGAAAAATGGAAGACCAAAATTAGATATGAAAAAGTTTTCTTTTTTTGATAAATTATGAAAATATAAAAAATACATGAAAAAGGTTGTAGCAGTGGACATCGATGTTTCGCTCTCAATTGAGCTCGACAGCAGTGCATAACATGGAAAGGGAACAATGAGGAAGAAATTCTTAAAAATAAAATTTTTTTAAAAATATTTAAAAAATTTTCTTAACATGAATAGACGTTTCATCGATAATTTACTGTGGTAAAAATTTAGATATTTAAAGTAGTTGTTTCTTGAATATTGGCCTTAAAGTAATTAAAAATTTTGAAAAACGATGAAATTTCGAAACATTTCTAAATTTGGACAGAACATTAGGATTTGAAAGAGATCTAACTTTTAAAAAATAATGTCAGCATTTTGAAAAGTTACTATGAAAAGTCGACTCTTTCAAAAAATTCAAATATTTTGATAAAATGAAGATAAAGGCAAAATTTTAAAGAAAGTGAAAATTTTAAAGGTCAAAATTTTGAAAAACGACAAAATTTCGAAACATTTCTAAATTTTGACAGAAAATTGGGATTTAAAAGAGATTAAACTTTTGAAAAATAATGCCTGCATTTTGGAAAGTCAAGGATTTTGATAAAATAAAGAAAATTTCAAAAAAACGTTTGCAAAAGTTGAAATTTTGAAAATTAATTTGAATTTCAAAGATAATCAAAATTTTAAAGAAATACGGAGATTTAAAAAAAATGAAGCAGTTTTAGTTAAATTTTTAAAAAAGGTCAAAATTTGGAAGAGACTAACTATTGACGAAAACTTTGAATTTTTCAAAAAAAGTGAATATTTTAAAAAATTCCGAAATTTTTATTAGTTGACACTAAAAAAAAAAATTAAAAATCGCAAATATTAAAAAGAAATTTAATTAAAAAATGTCAAAATTTTTAAAAAAAAAAGTTAGGATTTTCAAAAAAAGCCAAAATATTGTAAATATCGACATTTTGAAAAAAGTTCAAATTTTCGAGATAAATCAAAAATTTTAAAATGCAACAAATGCTTGCAAATTAATCCGAAATTTTAACAAGAGTCGGTTAAAAAAAATCAATATTTTTAGATGAAGGCGAAATTTTAAAGAAACTTTTAAAAAATAATGTCAGCATTTTGAAAAGTTACTATAAAAAGTCGACTCTTTCAAAAAACTCAAGTATTTTGATAAAATGAAGATAAAGGCAAAATTTAAAAGAAAGTGAAAATTTTAAAGGTTAAAATTTTGAAAAACCACAAAATTTCGAAACATTTATACATTTTGAAAAAAAATTGGGATTTAAAAGCGATTAAACCTTTGAAAAATAATGCCTGCGTTTTGGAAAGTCACTGTAAAAATTTGACCCTTTCAAAAAGGTGAAGCATTTTGATAAAATGAAGAAAATTTCTAAAAAAAACGTTTGCAACAATTGAACTTTTGACAAATAATTTGAATTTCAAAGATGATCAAAATTTTAAAGAAATATGAAGATAAAAAAAATGAAACAGTTTTAGTTAAATTTTCAAAAAAAGACGAAATTTTCGAAGAACATAAATATTGAAGGAAACTGAAAATTATCAAAAAATTCTAAACTTTCATAAAAAGTGGAAAAGTAAAAATGTTGAAAAACATCAAATTTAAAAATAATAAATAAAAAAATGACATTTTTTTAAACAGTTACAATTTTTGATTGAATATTTTTAAGACTCGGAATTTAAAAAAAAATCGATATTTTTATAAAGCAGCGAAAATGTCAAATAAATTCTAAATTTTGGAAAATAGTTCAAAATGTCAAAAAAAGTCCACATTTTAAGGAAATGTCGCCATTTAAACAACAAATAATTTTCGAATAAAGTCAAAATTTTTATGTGTTTTCAAAACAGGTAGAAATTTTTGCAAGGGTCGAAATTTAAAGAAAAATTAAATTTTAAAAAAGTAAGAATTTTGGAAGTTTAAATTTGGAAAAATGTCGGAATTTTAGAAAATAACATCTACATTTTTAAAAGCAAAAATTAGAAAAAAAAATTTTGCTAAAAGACAGACATTTTAAAAAAAGCCCAAATGGCGAAAGTCGAATATATTAAAAACCCAAATTTTGATAAGAAGGCGAAATTTGCTAAAAAAAAACTCTAAATTTTGAAATAAAATTAAAATCTTGAAAAAATAGAATTTTTCAAAAAACTGGATATTTTAAAAAAATTCGAAATTTGTGTTAGTTAGGACACTGAAAAAAAATTAAAAAATAACAAATATTAAAAAAAAAATTTAATTAAAAAAATGTCGGAAGTTTTCAAAAGTAAAATAGGATTTTTTAAAAAAAAGCCAAAATATTCAAAATATCGACATTTTGAAAAAAGATCAAATTTTCGAGATAAATCAAAAATTTTAAAATGCAACAAATGCTTACAAAATAATCCGAAATTTAAACGAGTCGATTGAAAAAAATCAATATTCTTAGGTAATGGCAAAATTTAAAAAAAATGAAAATGTTAAAGGTTAAAATTTTGAAAAACGACGAAATTTCGAAACACTGATTTTTAAAAAATGAAGCATTAGTTAAATTTTCAACAAAAGTCGAAATTTTCGAAGAGCCTAAATTTCGAAGGAAACTGAAAATTATAAAACATTGCAAACTTTCATAAATTTTGAAATAAAATCAAAATCTTGAAAAAATAGAATTTTTCAAATAACTAGATATTTTAAAAAATTCAAAATTTTTGTTAAAGGAACTGAAAAATAAAAAAATTGAAAAAATCACAAATACTAAAAAGAAATTTAATCAAAAAAGGTCGAAGTTTTCAAAAAAAAGATAGGATTTTCAAAAAAAAAGCCAAAATATTGGAAATATTGACATTTTGAAAAAAGTTCAAATTTTCGAGATAAATCAAAAATTTTAAAATGGAACAAATGTTTGCAAAATAATCCGAAATTTTAACAGGAGTCGATTAAAAAAAATTAATATTCTTAGATAAAGGCAAAATTTTAAAGAAAGTAAACATTTTAAAGGTCAAAATTTTAAAAAACAACAAAATTTCGAAACATTTTTAAATTTTGACAGAAAATTAAGATTTAAAGGAGATACAACTTTAAAAAATATTGTCTCCATTTTGAAAAGTTACTATAAAAAGTAGGCCCTTTCAAAAAATTCAAGCATTTGATAAAATGAAGATAAAGGCAAAATTTTAAAGAAAGTGGAAGTTTTAAAGGTCAAAATTTTGAAAAACGACAAAATTTCGAAACATTTATAAATTTTGACAGAAAATTGGGATTTAAAAGGGATTAAACTTTTAAAAAATATTGCTTGCATTTTGGAGAGTCACTGTAAAAATTCGACCCTTTCAAAATAGTCAAGGATTTTGATAAAATGAAGAAAATTTCAAAAAAACGTTTGCAAAAGTTGAAATTTTGAAAAACAATTTTAATTTCAAAGATAATCAAAATTTTAAAGAAATATGAAGATTTGAACAAAAAAGGAGCAGTTTTAGTTAAATTTTCAAAAAAGTCCCAATTTTTCGAAGAGCCTAAATATTGAAAGAAAATTATCAAAAAATTCTAAACTTTCATAAAAAGTGCAAAAGTGAAAATGTTGAAAAACATAAAATTGTGGTTAATTAACATTTAAAAAGAAAATAAATGTCATTTTTTTAAACAGTTACAACTTTTGATTGAATATTTTTAAAAGGATCGTAATTTAAAAAAAAAATCAAAACTTTTAAAAAGCAGCGAAAATGTCAAATAAATGCGAAATTTTACAAAATAGTTCAGAATGTCAAAAAACGTCGACATTTTAAGGAAATGTCGCCATTTAAACAACTAAAAATTTTCGAATGAAGTCGAAATTTTTAAGAAGTTAAAAAAATGCAGCGTTTTCAAAAAAGGTATACATTTTTAAAAGAGTCGAAATTTAAAGAAAAATCAAATTTTAAAAAAGTAAGAATTTTCGAAGTTTAAATTTGAAAAAAACGTCGAAATTTTAGAAAATAAAATCTACACTTTTAAGAGCAAAAATTAGAAAAAAAAATAAATAATAAAATATTTTTGTTATAAGACAGACATTTTAAAAAAGTCCTAACTTTGAAAGTCGAATATATTAAAAACCCAAATTTTGATAAGAAGGCGAAATTTGCTAAAAAAAACTCTAAATTTTGAAATAAAATTAAAATCTTGAAAAATAGAATTTTTCAAAAAACTGGATATTTTAAAAAATTCGAAATTTGTGTTAGTTAGGACACTGAAAAAAAATTAAAAAATAACAAATATTAAAAAAAAAATTTAATTAAAAAAATGTCGGAAGTTTTCAAAAGTAAAATAGGATTTTTTAAAAAAAAGCCAAAATATTCAAAATATCGACATTTTGAAAAAAGATCAAATTTTCGAGATAAATCAAAAATTTTAAAATGCAACAAATGCTTACAAAATAATCCGAAATTTAAACGAGTCGATTGAAAAAAATCAATATTCTTAGGTAATGGCAAAATTTAAAAAAAATGAAAATGTTAAAGGTTAAAATTTTGAAAAACGACGAAATTTCGAAACACTGATTTTTAAAAAATGAAGCATTAGTTAAATTTTCAACAAAAGTCGAAATTTTCGAAGAGCCTAAATTTCGAAGGAAACTGAAAATTATAAAACATTGCAAACTTTCATAAATTTTGAAATAAAATCAAAATCTTGAAAAAATAGAATTTTTCAAATAACTAGATATTTTAAAAAATTCAAAATTTTTGTTAAAGGAACTGAAAAATAAAAAAATTGAAAAAATCACAAATACTAAAAAGAAATTTAATCAAAAAAGGTCGAAGTTTTCAAAAAAAAGATAGGATTTTCAAAAAAAAAGCCAAAATATTGGAAATATTGACATTTTGAAAAAAGTTCAAATTTTCGAGATAAATCAAAAATTTTAAAATGGAACAAATGTTTGCAAAATAATCCGAAATTTTAACAGGAGTCGATTAAAAAAAATTAATATTCTTAGATAAAGGCAAAATTTTAAAGAAAGTAAACATTTTAAAGGTCAAAATTTTAAAAAACAACAAAATTTCGAAACATTTTTAAATTTTGACAGAAAATTAAGATTTAAAGGAGATACAACTTTTAAAAAATATTGTCTCCATTTTGAAAAGTTACTATAAAAAGTAGGCCCTTTCAAAAAATTCAAGCATTTGATAAAATGAAGATAAAGGCAAAATTTTAAAGAAAGTGGAAGTTTTAAAGGTCAAAATTTTGAAAAACGACAAAATTTCGAAACATTTATAAATTTTGACAGAAAATTGGGATTTAAAAGGGATTAAACTTTTAAAAAATATTGCTTGCATTTTGGAGAGTCACTGTAAAAATTCGACCCTTTCAAAATAGTCAAGGATTTTGATAAAATGAAGAAAATTTCAAAAAAACGTTTGCAAAAGTTGAAATTTTGAAAAACAATTTTAATTTCAAAGATAATCAAAATTTTAAAGAAATATGAAGATTTGAACAAAAAAGGAGCAGTTTTAGTTAAATTTTCAAAAAAGTCCCAATTTTTCGAAGAGCCTAAATATTGAAAGAAAATTATCAAAAAATTCTAAACTTTCATAAAAAGTGCAAAAGTGAAAATGTTGAAAAACATAAAATTGTGGTTAATTAACATTTAAAAAGAAAATAAATGTCATTTTTTTAAACAGTTACAACTTTTGATTGAATATTTTTAAAAGGATCGTAATTTAAAAAAAAAATCAAAACTTTTAAAAAGCAGCGAAAATGTCAAATAAATGCGAAATTTTACAAAATAGTTCAGAATGTCAAAAAACGTCGACATTTTAAGGAAATGTCGCCATTTAAACAACTAAAAATTTTCGAATGAAGTCGAAATTTTTAAGAAGTTAAAAAAATGCAGCGTTTTCAAAAAAGGTATACATTTTTAAAAGAGTCGAAATTTAAAGAAAAATCAAATTTTAAAAAAGTAAGAATTTTCGAAGTTTAAATTTGAAAAAAACGTCGAAATTTTAGAAAATAAAATCTACACTTTTAAGAGCAAAAATTAGAAAAAAAAATAAATAATAAAATATTTTTGTTATAAGACAGACATTTTAAAAAAGTCCTAACTTTGAAAGTCGAAAATCTTAAGAACCCAAATTTTGATAAGAAGCCAAAATTTCCTAAAAAAACCTCTAGATTTTGAAATAAAATCAAAATCTTGGAAAAATAGAATTTTTCAAAAAGTGTATATTTAAAAAAATCTCCGGTGCCAGGCTTTCCAAAAAATCTAGAATTTCCGGAAGAGGTAGATTTAAAAAAATTAAAATCATCAGAAAAGTCGAAATTTTGAAAAAAGGAATATTTTAGAAAACGTCGAATCTTTGGATCATTGAAAATTGGATTAAAAAAATGTTAAAGTGAAAGTTTTGAAATAGTCGAAATTTTAATGAAAAATTCAAAACTTGGAAATAAAATGGGTAGCATAGGAAATTCATTAAAAAAAAACTCTACATTTTCATTTTTTCAGAAAAGTTGAAATTTTAGAAATTTTAATGTTTAAAAAGTCAAAATGTTCAAAAAGGTGAACTGTTCGATAAGTCGAATAAGATTAAAAAAGATCGAAAGATTCAGTACAGTGGAAGTTTTCAAAATGGGCAAAAATTTAAAAAAGTTTGGATCTTCGAAAAAGTCAAAACTTTGAAGAGAATTGAAATTTTAAAAGCCTAAACTTTGGAAAAAGTCAATATGTTAGAAAAAAGGCTAAATTTAAAAAGGTACAAATTTAAAAAGAAAACATTCTGAAGAAATTGATTTACTTAAATAAATTTAGTGGCGTGAATTAGTGAATGGGACCAAGTGGCATATCAGCTAGTAATAAATGATCCAATAATATAAATCCACAATTGACACCAGATGCACTGAGGGCAATGGGGTACTTCCCTCCAAGTAAATTTTTTTAACAGATACATAAACTATGAATATTGTAATGCAACGTAAATAGTTAGAATAGAATTGTAGAATTTAGTGAATAAAAAAAAATTTCTAGAAGGTTCTGATAAGGGGAAAGCGGCTGCGATAACAAAACAAATGGCAGATAAGCGTTCCAGCAATTTCGGCAAACGATAAGCCTTATCTGCCGAAAATTCTAGAAGCCGGGGTCCAAAACTATAAAAGGCGGTCAGCTTTCCCTCAAGTCAGTCAGTCAGAGGCGGTGTAATTAGTGAGTTAGTAGAAGTTAATAAAAAGTGAGTTAATTGTTCAATTGTGGTGATCCAAGTTGAGTTCAGTAATAAAGTGGGTATAATCCATCATGTGTAATCAATTCGAACCGATAAGCCCGTAACAATATCTAAATTTTGTTTAGCTATTGCGATATATTTAATGACAGTAGTCGTTATCAAGGATGTCAGAAAGCGACAATCAATTGTCAATACTTCCCCAGACTCAGAGCCTCGCATATCACCCTCTAAGTCTACACTGGAATTCATTTGAGATGGTGTCAAAAGTAATACGTATGGAATTGCAAGCATCGATTACCCTCGCCGCGATTTTCTCAATTCTCGACATTCTGAAGCGTATAACAATAGCCTTCGATGGCGAGAGATTATTATTAATATAAATTCTGTGTTTTTAATAAAACAGTGATGAATGTCGTAATAGAGGGATTAATAATCCAGCGAATTTATTCATTTCTCATGCATCATAAAATAGACGATTTGGTTCAATTACTTCAGGTCTACACATTATTTATTATTTGGTAACATTTTCCAGTTACTGCAACTTTGGACGTCTTACGCATGTATTAGAAATTACCCAATTATAACTTCGATCTCGAATTAAAGCCAACTAGATTAAAGTTGTGAACTGTAAGCTAAAGATATTACTAGTTGAAACTGCATTAACAATTGCTTTGCTTCAAAGCATTATGATTGGGTCGCCCTTTTAGGTTAATCCCAAATACTAAACAAATCGTCGTCTTGTAAATGGAATTACAGTTTAACCTAATTTTCGAAGCTGATAAATCAGATAATACCGGCGCTATGGGTCAAGAGAAAATCCAAATAATGGAATATGGACAACGCCTCCTTAGCCCTTGTTGTCTATTTTGAAATTATTAAAATGGAAAGAAAGTTTTGTGCGGTTTTTTGAACTATATACTAAGAAAATAATTAAATGCCTAATTTATATGTGACTGTTCTGATGTGTTTAATAATAAATAGTATTTGTTATCAAGCATGAGTGACAATTAAAGATGAATACTTTCTTAGACTCGGGGCCTAATTCACAAGTCGTAGTCCGTTGCAAGTCGTAGTTCGTCGTAGACCACGGGACTGTAACCGCGGGAAACCGACAAATAGCCCTACAACGTTTATACTCGAATCCAACTGAGACGGAGGTAAAGAAATAACGACAGCTACTTCAAGTCAGAGCAACAATCTGTCGTTTGTCTCAACAGTCTGAAGCGTACAACGCTAGCTTTTAGAAAGTAAGTGTCTAATTCTAAGATAAAACTTTCGATTCATCTTCGAAAGGATTTCTTTCTAAATGTTGGCTTTTATATGTCAAATCTTTCACATTTTGGAAAAATCTAAACTCGAAATTTTTGTATTTTTCTCGAAGGGATGACATTAAAGGTAATTGAATTCAATTAAGAAAAAAAAAACAATTTTCCACAATTTTGACCTAAATTTATATTTATAACACTAGTTGATTTCGAAACGTTGGCTAACTGATACAGGCGCCTTCCTCTGCTTTAGTCACGTTTTTCAAAATTTCGAATTTTTTTGCAGAATTCAATTTTTAATGTTCGACTTATTTTGAAAATTTCGACGTTTTCACCTTTTTTCGTTCTACTACCAAAATTTCAACTTTTTCTCAAGCTTTTGACCTGATTTTAAAAATTTTGACATTTTTAGAAATTCTGATTTTTGAAAATTGTTTTTATAATTTTTTCGGAATTTCAGCTTTTTAAAAATTTACTTTTTAAAATTTAATTTTTTTTTCACTATTTTAACTTATTCTAAACGTTACGAGTTTCTTGGAAAATTTTATCTTTTTTCAAATATTTGATCTTGTTTATGAAAATTCTGATCTTTTCTCAAAATTGCCATCTATTGTTGAGAAATCAAACTAATCTGAGCAACCTTTGTTGTGTTTTTTAATCTTTTTTGGTTTTAGGGGACTAGTTCTGTATTTCAATTTTTGAAGATAACCAAGGACCAGTCCGTTCCACCAAATTAATCTGATAGATTTAAAGTCAATTTTTTAAAACCATTATACAATTCTATTTAAAAATTTGAATTTTTTTAAAGTGGTTTAAAAACAATGATTCACTTGAAATGTTTGATTTTCTTAAAATTTAACTTTTTTTTCAAAATTTCGTCTTTTTCTCAATATTTTGACTTCCAGAAAATGACGACTTTTAAAAAAAAAACTTGACTTCGATTTTTATTGAAAATTTTAATTTTTTTGCATAATATTTTGAGCATTTTGACTTGACTTGATATTTTTTTTTAATTTTGAAGAAACTTTCACATAATTTCTAAATTTCAGCTCTACACTTAAAATTTAAAAAAACTTCTTTAAATTCTAACAAACATTGTCTTCACATTTTTAAAATCAAAATGTGAAATTATAATTTTTTGCATTTTTGCTTTTTCTAAACTTTAACTTATTTTGTAAATTTGAACCCTTTTACATTTTTTCTTTGTGTAAGATTTTGATTTAATTTAAATTTTTTTTGACATAAATGTTGGATTTTCTTAAAATTTACCTTTTTTTTTTAAATTTCGTCTTTTTCTGAATATTTTGACTTCCAGAAAATGACGACGTCTTAAAAAAAACTTGGCTTCGATTTTTATTAAAAATTTTAATTTTTTTGCACAATATTTTGAAAATTTTGACTTGACTTGATATTTACTTCAAATTTCCACTCTACATTTAAAATTAAAAAAAAATCTTTAAATTCTAACAGATTGTCTTCACATTTTTAAAATGAATATTTTAAATTTAAAATTTTTCTAATTTTTTGCATTTTTGTTTTTTCTAAACTTTAACTTATTTTGTAAATTTGAACTATTTTAGATATTTTTCTTACTTAAGATTTTGATTTAATTTAATTTTTTTTGACATAAAATTTTGATCTTTTATTAAAATTTCGACTTTTCTACAAGTTTGATTTCTTTAGAAATTTGACTATATTGAAATATTGTTTTTCTAAAAAACCTTACGTTTATTCAAAATATCCACTTTTTTTAAATCTTTACCTTTGTTCAAATTTTTGGCTGTCTACCAACGTTTCGAATTTACCTTGAAAATTTTGATTTCTTTTGTCAAAAATTTCGGCTTATCCTCGATAGACTTTAATGCAGTAAATTGGACTTGAATTTGAAAAATATGGCCTATTTTTGAATATTTTTATTTGTTTCATTGTTGATTTTTTTGTTGAATTTTGTTTCACAATTTCGTCTTTTTGATTTTTAAAACTTTTCCAGGATGTTTATTTTTTTAAAATTACGATCTTTTCTCATCAAAATTTCGACTTTAGAAATTATAACCTTTTTCAGAGTTTGAACTTCTTTTGAAATTTCTGCCTTTTATTCAAAATTTCGACGTTTTTGTTAAAACTTCGTTATTTTTAAAAACTGAACTACCAATCTTGTCCCCTGAAACCAAGAAAGATTAAAAAACACAACAGAGGTTACTCTAATGCGTTTCGATAGCCAAGCTATCATCTTGAGAGAGATACTAAAGGGGACAAGATTTGTAGTACAGTTTTTGAAGATAACAAAGGACCAGTCCGTTTCACTAAAAAAAAAATAAAAAAATTGACATTTTTTCAAAAAATTTTTAAAAATCTTGATCTCGATACTTCAAATCTTTCCAACATCGAATTTTTGAAAAAATCGCCAGTTTCTGAAGTTTTTGAACTCTTTTAAAAAATCTGACTTCTTAAATTTGTGAAAATTTATCAAAAAAGAACTCAAATCTTATTTTCTAAATAAAAAATTTAAAATTTTAAACGTATTTTATAAACGAAATTCGAGATTCGATTTTAATGCTGGCATTTTAAAAAAGAGTATTTCTTAAGTTTAAACTGAAAAATTTCAAAACAAAATCGAAATTTAGAAGAATTTGTGGTCTTAAAATATAAACTGAAATTTTGAAAAAATGCAAAAAGCAAAATTTTGGTTTAATTTGAAAATTACGATTGAAATGTGAATAAAAATTTTCTTAGGTAGTTTGAGATTTCTTCTTGAAATTTCGATTTCATTTTTAAATTTTATTTTTGAACTCAAAACTTCTAGCAACAGCAACAGAAAGTCAATTTTTTTCCCCTTAATAACTGCTTTAGACTAAAAATTTTAAGTTTAAATATAAAATTTGAATTTTAAATTCCTTTTGAAAATAATTCCTTTTTTATAACTAGTAAACTTTATTAACGATAAAAAACGCAACAAAAAAAAAGAATGCCACGAAGTAAGGGTTGGAAATGTCAATTAATTCCTTTTTATTACATAATTTTTCTATAATATTGTATCTATCATAAGTTTGAAGCTTTTTCCCTATTTTAATGAAAAAATTAAAAATTTCTTTAAATTTGTTTCGATTTTCTCAGATTCAGAATTTTGACATTTATCTAGAAATTTTAATAATAAAGAAATGACAGAAAATTTTAAATTGTTTCTTAAAATGTTAAGTTCTTTTCATAAAGGTCTAGGTTAATCTAAACTCTTCGTTTTTAAAGTCGAAATTAAAAAAAGGATATCCTCACTTCAAATTTAAAACTGAGAACATTGAAATTTGTAAAAAAAATCACAAACAATAATGTTATTTTTTTCTTACAGTTATGACTCTTTTTAACGAATCGTGGACTTTTTAAATTTTAAAGTCGTTTCCATCTGTTTCTCAAAACTGCTTCTCGAAACTCAGAACAAATATTGCCTGAGTTTCAAAAAGCAATTTTAACAGCAATTAATTTCGGTCAATTAAATAGGTTCTAAAAATTTTTTTAAAAAACCTTAGAACAGAAATCTACTTGATTTTTCGATTTTGTGCAAAAAATTTTGACTACCAACTTGAAATTTCGAGAAGAAACATTAAAATAACTAAAGGAAATTCCTCCAAGTTCGATGTTAACATAGAAAGTGCCAAATGAAAGTCAAAATTTCGAGTTTGAAATTTAAATGTTTAAAAGTTTATATATTAAAAAAACGCGTAAAAATATGCTTTGCACAATGTTGTTAAATTCCTGAGATAAATTTATCAACTTTAAATACAATCGTGTGTATTATATATTGCATATGTCTTAGATGTTTTTTAATGCTCAATTTTACCACCTTGGAGGCTGAATTTTAGAGAATCCCTTTTAGTGCTCATTTACGTATTATGGCGAACATTTACGTAAAATTTCATATAACTAGATCAGGGTCGACATACTTTCAAGTCAAAAGAGTCAACTGCAATAAAAGAATTGATTTCGTAAATTTCAAAGAGCCACAAATTTTTATTTGTGATCTAACATCTAATTTCAAAACTAAATCAGATTAATCATACAAAATATGGGATAGGAAGAGACCCCTTTAACTCATGTAAACAAACGAAAACATATTTAGCCCAAAAGACCTTTTATTGCTCAAAATATAGAGCTTTATTTCAAAATTTGCCTTTTTCTCACAAATTTGACTTTTTTTAACTCTTCTCTGTATGTGTCTTTTTTAACTATGTTTTTTTCTCCTAAAATTAGACCTTTTTCCTTAAATCTCTTTTTTCTCAAAACTTAACAATCTGTGAAATTGTTTACTTTTTTCTATTTCGACTGACTGGAAGATTCGATTTATTTCTCAAAAATTCATCTTTTGTCGATTTCTTAATAAAAAAAGTAAAAATTTGAAGTAATTATTTGAAGATGTTAAATAAAATAGTTTTTGAAGATTTCAACCTTTTTCTCAAAGTTTTCTTTTTTCGAAATTCAGATCTATTTTTGACTTTTTACCAAAATTACAATGTTTTGACTTTGTTCTAAATTGTGACTTTTTTACTCAAAATTTCTATTCTTTTTAAATAACCTTCCTTTATCAAATTTCACCATTTCCCCCAAATCCTAACTTTTGCTGAACATTTCAACCTTTATTCATTTTCTCGAAATCCCAACTTTTAATTGTCAACATTTTATTATGTTTCTGCAAGCAATTTTATCGACAAAATTCCATATTTTCAAAATGTTTGACTTTATCTAAAATTTTGATTTTGTTCTTAAAATTCGACTTTCTCTGGGAAATTTTCACCTTTTTTTAAAGTTCAACACTTTTCTCGAAACTTGAAGTTTTATCGACATTCCTTTTTATTTAGAAATTATTTTACCAATTTTCTCAAAGTTCGAATTTTTCTGAAAATTTGAAGATTTTTTATTCGTCTTATTCTCGATATTTCAAATTTATTCTCAAAATTTAACTTTCCTTGGAAAATTACTAATTATATATTTTCTTCTTCTCTAAAAAACTTCAAATTTTTTAAATTCGACAATTTTCCCTAAGCTTTGAGTTTTTACAATTTCTCTTTTCGATATTTTACAATTTTTCACAAAATTCAAATTTGTCTAAAAATTTCAGGTTTTTAAATTTGGTCTGGGTTTCAATCTATTGTCAAAATTCGACGTTTTTTTTTTCAATTTTGCTTTTTTAAGAATTTTTGACAGATTCATATTTTTCGAAATCTCTTTTTAACAAAATTCGGATTGTTCTAGAAATATCAACTTTTATTTCCAACAAAATTTATCTATTTTGAAGTCCCAAAATTTGATTTTTTTCTTAAAATTTGATTTTCTCTGGGAAAGTTTGACGTTTTTTTAAAGTTTAACACTTCTTGAAATTAAGAGTTTTATCGACATTTTCTTTCCTTTCGAGATTATTTTACCAATTTTCTCAAAACTTAATTTATCTGAAAATTTGAAGTTTTTTTAATTCGTCTTGTTTTTGAAATTCCAAATTTATTCTCAAAATTAAATTTTTACTGAAAAAGGCAAATTTTTATCGAAACTTCGCATTTTTCTTAAAATCTTGACTTTTTCCTTAAAATTTTTCCTAAAATTTGACTCTTTTTCTATTTCTTTGAAAAACCTTGGCTCTTTTAAAGACCGACACTTTTTTAAGCTTCCAGTTTTTGTTTTCGGTTTCAATTTATTGTCGAAATTCGTTCATTTTTCCCATTTTTTTTTTCGAAATCTCGTTCTTTTTTGGTGGAACGAACTGGTCCTTGATTATTTTCAAAAATTGAAATACAGAACTCGTCCCCTGAAATCAAGAAAGATTAAAAAATACAACAAGGATTGCTCTAACGCGTTTCGACAGCCAAGCTGTCATCTTCAGAGAGATACTGTCCTTTTTCTCAAAATTCGTCTTTTTCTGGGAAATTTTGACCTTTTTTTAAAGTTAAACACTTCCCGATATTTTCTTGGAATTTTCTTTTGGAATTATTCTACAAATTTTTTCAAAATTCGAATTTATCTGAAAATTTAGATTTTTTTTAAATCCTCTTTTCGAAATTTCAAATTAATTCTCAAAGTTTAACTTTCTCTGGAAAATTGTAAATTTTTTGTCGAAGTTTCGAGCTTTTCTTTTAATTTTGACTGTTTGCTTGAAGTTTTTCCAAAATTGAAGTTTTTTCTTCTCCTCTGAAAGTCTTCGGCTTTTTTCAATTTCAACTTTTTTTTAAGCTTCCAGTTTATTCATATAATTTCTCTTTTTGAAATGTTCGCAATTTTTCAAAATATTTAAAATTGTCTACAAATTTCAGGTTTTTAAATTTGTTTTGGGTTCCAATCTATTGTTAAAAATCGACGTTTTTTTCTCAAATTTTGCCTTTTTTTTTGAGAACTTTCGATGAATTCATTTTTTTCGAAATTTCTCCCTTTTTCTCAATTAGGCGAATTATGTTCTTATCTCGTCTTATTTTTCCCAATTTTTCCGAAACCTTTTCCTTTTGCTCAAAATTTGGCTTTTACTGGGAAATTTGACATATTTTTAAATTTCAACACTTCTCGAAATATTCTTGGAATTTTCTTTCGAAAGTATTTTACCAATTTTCTCAAATTTCGAATTTATTTGAAAATTTGGAGTTTTTTTTTAATTCGTCTGGTTCTCGAAATTGCAAATTCATTCTGAAAATTTGGCTTTCTTTGGTAAATTGCACTTTTTTGTCGAAATTTCGAGCTGTTCTAAACTTTTTTTATGAAATTCTTCCTAAAATTAGACTTCTTTACTGAAAAACATCGACTTTTTTAAAAATCGACAATTTTTTTTAAGATTTCAGTTAATTTTTACAATTTCTGGTTTTTGAATTTTACCATATTTCAAAAAATTCAAATTTGTCTAAAAATTTCAGGTTTTTAATTTGTCCTGGGTTTCAATCTATTGTCGAACTTCTATGTTTTTTTTCTAATATTTTACTTTTCATTGAGAACTTTTTATAAATTCATCTTTTTTGAAATCTCTTCCCCTTTTACAATTTTTTTCGAAATCTCTTCTTTTTTCTTAATTTTTTCGAAGTCTCTTTTTCTCAATATTTTCGAAGTCTCTTTTTCTCAATTTTTTTTAAATTTATTTTTCTCAAAATTCGGCTTTTCTTGAAAATTTCAGCTTTTATTTCGAACTTTGGTATTTGCCGTTTCTGTAACTAGATTATTTATCTCACAAAAAGTAATTCACTTTTTTTTAACGAAATGTCAAGGTTGTAGAAATTAAAATATCATAAGGAAGATATTTTTTAAAAATTTCGACTCCCCAAGTTGGTCTTTTTTTAGAAATTTCAAAGTTTATGTGTTTTTTCAAAATGTTAGTATAAATCAATAAAAAATTTCGGAAAAATACTTCTTGAAATCATAACTTTTTGTTAAAATTTCTGTAAAATTTCCTAAAAAAGTATTTTTGGAAATTTCGATTTCTGTAGATCACTTATTTAATAAGTGTCTGCGTATCTGTCCACCCTAGCTTTTATTTATTTTTTTAGGGGAATTTAAAGAACTGCAATTTTCTTTTAAAAGAGCCGCATGCGGCTCGCGAGCCGCGGTTTGCCAACCCTTGAACTAGACCCACCGATGAGTTCTCTGTCAGTCAGTACTTATATTTGTACTTGTCCAATAAACCGCGATTTTAATTCAGAATTTCTAGTTTTTGTTCTTACTTTTAATAGAGTAATTTCTAATTTAAAATTTAAAGTTCCAATTTACTTCTAAACTCTGAAAAAGTGGAACAATCGCGAAATATTCTAGATTTATTTTAGGGAAAAGTGAAACTCGAAATTTAGAGTGAAAATTTGACATTTTAGCTAAATTAGTGGCGATTTTTGTTAAAAAAGTGTAAAATTCAACATTAAGTCGAACTTAAGGGATTAAAATTTAGAAAACAAGTCAGATTTCTAGCAGAATGTTGGATTGTTTCTGCAGTTTGCTATTTCGGCATTTTTTGAAAGGAACTTTTCAAGAAATGTCGAAATAGCAAATTGCGGAAAAATCGTGATTATTTCAAATGGAAAATTTTAGGAAGAAAATAATAAAATTTTATTTGAAATGGGTCATTTTTTGAAAAAAACATAATTTCGAAAAAAAAGTGAAATTATTGCTACAACAAAATGTTCATAATTGCTCATTGGAACCGGAGGTCACGGTTTGTTCTATTAACGAAAAATACCAAAAATTAAACTGATTATATTTCAGTTAATTTTGCACCAAATAAGTTGTAATGTAGCGCTTTGATAGAGTCAAATTTTCTCCAAAGGATGGAGCCATTTGCTACATATTAAAATTGTTCAAAAACTCGCTACTTTAAAACTACTTTAATTTCCGTCCGTTGGTCTGTGTCTACGCATCACCCTACAGATCGCAATTCTTAACCCATTTTTAGGATTCTTGTTTCTTTCGATAAGTTATTACGTCGATGATTTTGAGAAGAATTGCTTAAATAGTTTAATGTTGATTAAAAAATAATGTAGTTTATCTGAAAAATATTAAATTTAGGAATCAGAGGTTCTTATAACATTTACTTGTAACGTAAGAAATGAAATTACCTTTAATATGATAGAGGGGTCTGATTTTGGAATTCTCAAACCAAATTACCAAAGAGCTTTTTCAAAACCTATAAGCATAATTAATCTTCTATGGTATAATGCTATGAGTTTATTACATGCGTATATGTATAGCCTTATCTCGATGCAAAATGGGTATATAAATACTGTCGCAGTCTCTTGACCGGGGGTTCCATTTATAAAACATGAGCCCTCATTCAGGACCAGATGAGGTTAAAAGACTTGTCGACCTGGCCCATCATATTTGATAGAATATAAATCGACAGCTATTTCATATTTACACTTGCCACCGTTAGCCTTGTTTTCGATGTGCCCAAAATCGATTACATAGCTGATATAACGAGTCAATATAGCGGCAAAAACGCCACCTTTTTATCAGACTTACAAAGTGTTTTCAATTTTTCAATATACATTGAGGGCTTTGTGTTTTGCGAACCCTTTAAAGCCCATTTTAATACGTCGCTCGTATTTTTTTTATCAAAGGAAGCCAATTTGTTGAAGCCCCGAAACCTACGCTAAAGGAAGCATTTTCATGAATAATTTATTAGGGTAAGTAATTGGGACAATAAGCATAATTATAACAAAAAAATCCTGAATGCTTATATAATTAATCAACGCAGCTTAAACCTACATCTGGCTAATTTACGTCACCGACATGCTCTAATGTTAAAGGTTGTGTACCTCTCAGAAGATGAGAGCTTGGCTATCGAAACGCGTTAGAGCGACTGTTGTATTTTTTAATCTTATTTGGTTTCAGGGAACAATTCTTGTATGTCAATTCTTGAAAGTAGAGCATGCTGATAATGCACGGTGGTCAGGCGTGATGATCACGCCTGAGGGTCATGCGTGAAGGTCAGGCGTGAGGATAACGTGTGAAGGTCACGCGTGAGGATCAAGTGTGAAGGTCACTCGTGAGGGTCACGCCTGAGGGTCACGCCTGATGGTCACGCGTGATGGTAACTCGAAACAAAAAGTTTACCCCTAAACTAGCTCAACGCGCCTAAAGAAGTTTTCGTTTCAAAAGTTCGCCTTCGATTCAAAATTAAACGTTTTTTCTGAATTCTTAAACACTTTGTTAGAAATTTGTTTTTTGTTATAGGATTGCCCTTTTTTTTATCAAATTTGGTATTTTTTATTTCGTAATTTCAATTTTTTCCATGTAATTTTAATCTATTCATTGATCAGCCAGGTAAGTATTCAAAAGACCTAAATCCCATTGAGTGATTTGTAACTGATTTTCCATTGTATCTCGACACTGTTTTATTATTGACAAGTTGTTGAAAATTTCTATGATAGGTAACCCCTCAAAGGCATCAGACAGCTACTTACAAATAATTTTATTACGCGTGTATTTCTTTTGTGTCAAACATCGATCTCCTAGACAATTTATTTTAATTCAACAAGCGAATTAAGACCCTAGCTCGGTTCCCTCGATTCATAAAGGAAGTAATCAAGATGGAAAAATTCCGTTAAAAATTCCTTTCGACGATTATAAATAGGTTTTAATGAACTTGTAAATTGACTTTACGTACAAACTTTTTTTGAATGCAAATGAGATTTAACTCTTGCCTTTTCAATAATTTTCTCGTTAAACAACTGTTTCTTTGAGCTAAAGCTGAATATTTCACGCCGCCTATCAAAGCTTCTAATTAATTTTTTTCGGCTCTAATTCCAATGCAAATAAATTAAGTTATATTCGTTCTCGCAATTCATGCATTCCAAACGTTACTAATGAATTGCACTACATCTGTCACGAGAAAAAAAAATCATCGACTTAGTGTACTTTACATATTCGTCCAATTTTAAAAGAAAAAATATTTAAAATTGATATTTTAAAATATTAACTCATCAAATTTTTAAATTTATCAAAAGGTATTTCATTCGAACAAAAAAAGGTACATTATTATCATTTACATTAATTTGTCACAATTATTTTTTCAATCGAAATAAAATATTAATATTATATTATATTATTACTATTATTCTGCTTTTTTGTTTACTTATCTGTTGAATAATATCATTACAAAACATTTAATTAGTGTTATCTATTGAGTTTAATACGAATATTTCAATCTTTTCCTCAAAAATTGTTATTTTTTTTAAATTCGTTTCTTTTTTTGGTGAAACGGACTGGTCCTTGGTTATCTTTAAAAATTGAAACACAAATCTTGTCCCCTGAAACCAAGAAATATCAAAAAACACAACAGAGGTTGCTCTAAGGCGTTTCGATAACCAAGCTATCGAAAGATACTGTACAAAAGCCAGAGAGATACTGTATCTCTCTGAAGATGATAGCTGGGCTATCGAAACGCGTTAAAACAACCTTTGTTATGTTTTTGATCTTTCTGGATCTCAGAGGACAAGATTTGTATTTTAATTTTTAAAGATAACCAAGGACCAGTCCGTTCCACCGAAAAAAAGAAACGAATTAAAAAAAAAATTCGAGGAAAAGATTGCAATATTCGTAATTTTTAAAAATCGTTTCTGTTTTTGGAAATTTTGAGTTTTTCCGTAAAATTTCATTCCCAAAAGCCGTAATTTTTTTCGCAACTTGACTCATTTCAAAATCTGACCCTCTTTTTCCTGGAAATCTCAGCTTTGTTTTCAAAAATCAAATTTTTCTCGAGAATTCAACATTTTTAAATATTCTTTGGTATTTGTATATCCCCAAATTTTAACTTTCAAAATTTCGATAATTTCTTAAAAATTGCTCTTTTTTCGAAATTTTTATTATTTTCATCAAAATCAGACTTTTTTTTTCAAAATTCGACTTTATTCTACAAAATTCGACTTTTTTTATTAAAATTTAACATTCTCTGTAAAAATTGGTTTTTTTTTTAATTTGGATTTTTCTCAGTTTTAAATTTTTCCTTAAAATTTCGACCCTTTCCTCAACATTTCGACCCGTTCTTCAAAATTTCACAGTTTTATCGAAATTTTGTTGTTTCTTAATAACGGAAATTGAAACACAGAACTTGTCCCCTGAAACCAAGAAAAATTAAAAAACACAACAAAGGTTGCTCTAACGCGTTTCGACAGCCAAGCTGTCATCTTCAGAGAGAAACAGCAGCAGTTTCTCTCTGAAGATGACAGCTTGGCTGTCGAAACGCGTTAGAGCAACCTTTGTTGTGTTTTTTAATTTTTCTTGGTTTCAGGGGACAAGTTCTGTGTTTCAATTTTTGAAGATAACCAAGGACCAGTCCGTTGCATCAAAAAAATCTTAATAACGGAATTTTTTGTAAAATTTTCTAAAACGATTTTATAAAGTTGTTTTCTTTTTAAGAGCTGGTATTACAACAATTTTGATTGGTCTTTTCAAGCTCGCTTTATTCTCGAATTTTTGACTTTTTCTTTTATAATTTTATTCTCGAATTTTTGACTTTTTCTCTTAAAATTAGTCTTTTTCTCGAAATTTGTAGTATTTTCATCAAAATTAGTGTTTTCTTTCAAAATGTTGACCTTATTACGTAAAATTCGACTTTTTTTCTCAAAATTCAACTTTTTCCAGAAGAATTGGATTCTTTTTTAAATTTGAAATTTCCTCCATTTCGAATTTTTCCTCAAAATTTCAACCCTTAGCTCGAAATTGCACAATTTTATCAAAATTTGGTTATTTTTTTCAATACTGGAATTTTTTGTACAATTTTCATAATTTTTTTTTTTTCAAGAGCTCGTATTACAGAAATTTCAATTAATTTTTTAAAGCTCGCCTTTTCGAAATTTTGAGTGTTTATCTTAAAATTAGTGTTTTTCTCAAAATTTGTACTATTTTTATCAAAATTACTCTTTTTCTTTTAAAATGCCAACTTTATGGCGCAATGTGCGACTTTTTTTTAAATTCAACGTTCTCTGGAAAAATTGGATTTTTGTTTAATTTGGAATTTCCCTCATTTCGGATTTTTTCTCAAAATTTCAACCCTTCGCTTGAAATTTTACAATTTTTTCGAAATTTCGTTATTTTTCTTAGTACTGAATTTATTTGTGAAATTTTCTAATTTTTTTTTCTTTTTAAGAGCTGGTATAACAAAAATTTTAATTGATTTCTTTAAGCTCGCCTTCTGGAAATGTTGACGATTTTTCTTAAAATTAGCTTTTTTCCCGAAATTTCTACTATTTTCATTAAAATTAATCTTTTCTTTTAAAATTTCGATTTTTTATAAATTTGGCTTTCTCTGGAAAAATTGGATTTTTTTTTATTTGGAATTTTCTCGGTTCGAATTTTTCCGCAAAATTTCAACCCTTCGCTCGAAATTTCACAATTTCATCGAAATTTTGTTATTTTTCTTAATAGTGGATTTTTTTGTAAAATTTTCTGAAAAAATTTTCCAATTTTGTTTTCTCTTAAAGAGCTAGTATTACAGAAATTTTTATTAATTTTTTCAAACTCGCCTTCTCAAAATTTTGACTGTTTCTCTTAAAATTTTCTCGAGATTTTTACCACTTTTATCAAATTTTTTTTTTTTTAAATGTGACCATTTCATAAAATTCGACTTTTTTTTCCTTAAATCAAACTTTTTCTAGAAAAATTGGATTTTTCGTTGATTTAAAATCTCCTCCATTTCAAATTTTTCCTCAAACTGATCGTTCGCTCGAAATTTCACAAATTTATCAAAATTTCGTTATTTTTCTTAATACTGGAATTTTTTGTAAAATTTTCTAAAAAAATGTTCCCAATTTTTTTCTTTTTAGAAGCAAAATTACAGAAATTTTAACTGGTCGCTTCAAACGCGCCTTTTTCTCAAAATTTTGACTTTTTTTCTTAAAATTAACCTTTTTTCGAAATTTCTACTATTTTCACTAAAATTAATATTTTCTTTCAAAATGTCTACTTTATTCCACAAAATTCGACTTTTTTTCTTAAAATTCAACTTTTTCTAGAAGAATTGGTTTTTTTTAATTTGGAATTTCTTTCATTTCAAATTTTTTCTCAAAATTTCGGCCCTTCGCTCAAAATTTCACGATTTTATCGAAGTTTCGTTATTTTTCTTAGTAGTGGAATGTGTTTCGAAATTTTTTGATAAAATTTGCCGATTTTTTAGAAGCTGGCATTACAGAAATCTTAATTGGTCTTTTCAAGCTTGCCTTTCTCGAAATTTTGACTTTCCTCTTAAAATTGGTCTTCTTCTCGAAATTTCTACTATTTTTATCAAAATAAGTATTTTTTTCAAAATTCGGCTTTATTACGCAAAATTTGCTTTTTTTTTCTTAAAATTGAACCTTTTTCAAAAAATAAGATTATTTTTTGATTTGGAATACACCATTTCAAATTTTTTCTCAAAATTTAGAGTCTTCGGTCGAAATTTCGTTATTTTTTTTAATGCGGGAATTCCTTGTGAAATTTTCTTACAAAAATTTCTGTTTTTTTTTCCTTTTAAGAGGTGAAATTACAGTAATTTTAATTGCTCTTTTTAAGCTTGCCTTCATGGAAATTTTTACTTTTTGAAAAAATTGGATTTATTTTTAACTTGAAATTTTCTCCATTTTAAATTTTTCCTCAAAATCTCGACCCTTCTCTCGAAATTTATCGAAATTTCATTATTTTTCCTAATCCTGTAATTTTTTTTTAAATTTTCTGAAAAAAAATTCTGAAACCTATATCTTTTTAAGAGCTGGTATTACAGAAATTTTAATTGACTTTTTCAAGCTCGCCTTCTCTGGATTTTTACTGTTTCTCTTAAAATTAGTCTTTTTCTCCAAATTTCAACTATTTTCATCAAAATAGGTCTTTTTTTCAAAACTCGACTTTATTATGCAAAATTTGACTTTTTTTTAAATTTAACTTTTACCGAAAAATTAAATTATTTTTTAATTTGGAATATTCTCCATTTGGAATTTTTCCTCAAAATTTCGACCGCTCGCTCGAAATTTCACAAATTTATCGAAATTTCGTTATTTTTCTTAATACTGGAATTTTTTGTAAAATTTTCTAAAAAAACTTTTAAAAATTCTTTTCTTTTTGAGAACTAGTATTACAGAAATTTCAACTGATTTTTTTCAGCTCGCCTTCTTCTAGAAATGTTGACTGTTTGTCTTAAAACTAATCACTAATCAATTTCTACTATTTTCATCAAAATCAGCTTTTTTTTCAAAATGTAGACCTTATTTCGCAAAATTCGACTTTTTTTCTAAAAATTCAACCTTTTCTGGAAATTTATTTTTTAATTTGGAAGGAATTTCTTACATTTCGAATCTTTTCTCAAAATTTCGAGCCTTCGCTCGAAATTTCACAATTTTATCAAAATTTCGTTATTTTTCTAAATTCTGGAATTTTTTGTAAAATTTTACAAACAAATTTTCCAAATTTTTTTTAAGGGCCTTCTTTTTAACTCGCCTTCTCAAAATTCTAACTTTTCCTCTTAAAATTAGTTTTTCTCTCAAAATTTCTACTATTTTCATCAAAATTAGTATTTTCTTTTAAAATGTCGATTTTATTCTGCAAAATTCGACCTTTCTTTCTTAAAATTCAACTTTTTCTGGAAAAATTCGATTTTTTTAATTTGGAATTTTCTCAATTTCGAATTTTTTAAAACTGGTTTTTTTTGCTTCTAAATTTGTATTTTTCGAAATGTCAACTAGCTATACTCTTTTAAAATTCGTTTATTTTCTCAAAATTCGTTGATTTTTTTCAAAATTAGATCAAACTTTAAAATACAAAAAAAAAAGTTTTGAGAAAAATATTTTTTGGTTTCGAGAAAAAGATTTCTTTTAAATTCGACGTCTTTCAAATTTAAAAAATTCGCAAAATCGATTTTTTCTCGAAATTCGACTTTATCTGAAATCAGTTTACTTTACTTATTTTTAATTATTTACAATTTCCTTTTTGGAAATTTTACAATTTTTCAAACAATTTAAATTTTTCCAAACATGTCAGGTTTTTAAATATGTTCTGCGAATTTCAATCTATTGTCAAAACTCGTAGTCTTTTTCCAAAATTTTGCTTTTTTTGAGAACTTTTGATAAGCTCATTTTTTTTTAATCTCTTTCTTTCAAAATTAAGCATTTTCTGGAAATTTCAACCTTTATTTTAAACAAAATTCATCAATTTTTAAATCTCAAAATATGATTTTTTTTAAATTTGACTTTCTCTCGGAAATTTTAACTATTTTTTAAAATTAATTAATTAAAATACTTTCCTCGAAACTTGAAATTTTAACGACGTTCTCTTCTCTTTCGAAATTATTTTACTAATTCTGTCAAAATCCGAATTTATCAGAAAATTTGAATTTTTTTTAAATCGTTTCTCATAATTTAAATTTCTCCGGAAAATTGCAAATTTTTGGCCGAAATTTCGAGCTTTTCTTAAAATTTTGACTTTTTCCTTGAATTTTTTTCTTAAAATTTGCCTTTTCCTTCTTTCCTGAAAAACTTCGACTTTTTTAAAGTTCGACCATTTTTTTTAAGCTTCCAGTTTATTTTTACAATTTCTTTTTTTGATGTTTTACAGTTTTTTAAAAAATTCATATTTGTCTGAAAATTTCAGGTTTTCAATCTATTGTCGAAATTCGGCTTTTTTCCCAATATTTTACCTTTTTTGAGAACTTTTGATAAATTTTAAAGTTCGACAATTTCTTCTAAGCTACTAGTTATAATTTCTCTTTTTGATATACAGTTTTTCAAGAAATTCAAATTTGTTTAAAAATTTCAGGTTTCCCCAATTTGTTCTGGGTTTCAATCTTTTGTCGAAATTCGACGTTTATTTTTTCTAAAATTTTACCTTGAGAACTTTTGATAAATTTATTTCGAAATCTCTTCCTTTATTCAATTTTTTCGAAATCTTTTTCTTTTTCTTAATTTTTTCGAAACTCTTTTTTTTCCCAATTTTTTCGAAGTTTTTTTTTCTCAATCTCTGAAAAATTGCAAATATTTTGTCAAAATTTAGAGCTTTTCTTAAAATTTTGACTTATTTCTTGAATTTTTTTCTTTAAATTTGCCTTTTTTCTCCTTTTCTAAAAAACTTTGGCTTTTTTAAAGTTCGATTTTTTTTAAACCTTTCAGTTTATTTTTACAATTTCTTCTTTTGATATTTTACAGTTTTTTCAAAAATTTATATCTGTCTAAAAATTTCAGGTTTTCAATTTATTATCAAAATTAGTCTTTTTTCCATTATTTTACCTTTTTTGAGAACTTTTGATAAATTTTAAAGTTCGAAAATTTTTTTAAGATACTAGTTTATTTTTATAATTTTATTTTTTGATATTTTACAGTTTTTCAAAAAATTCAAATTTGTCTAAAAATTTCAGGTTTCCAATTTTTTCTGGGTTTCAATCTATTCAAAATTCGACGTTTTTTTCTTATTAAAATTTTAACTTATTTTGAGAACTTTTGATTAATTCATTTTTTTTAAAATGTCTTCCTTTTCCTCAATTTTTTCGAAATCTCTTCCATTTTCCCAATTTTCGAAGTCTCTTTCTTTTTCTCAATTTTGTCGAAATCTCTTCCTTTTTATCAAAATTCGGCTTCTGAAAATTTCAGCTTTTTTTGGAAATTTGACATTTGCTGCTTCTGTAAATTTAGATTTTTTTCCTAACAAAAGTAATTTAACTTTTTTTCACGAAATTTCAAGGCTGAAGAAAATTTACAAATAAAAAAGTAAAAATCATGATTAAAATATTTTTTAGAAATTTCGATTCCCCAAATTGTTCTTTTTCTACAAATTTTAAATTTTACGTATTTTTTCAAAATGTTGATACACATCAATTTGTCTAAACATGTCAGGTTTTTAAATTTGTTCTGCTAATTTCAATCTATTGTCAAAATTCGCAGTTTTTTCCAAAATTTTGCTTTTTTTGAGAACTTTTGTAAAGTTTACTTTTTTCGAAATCTCTTTCTTTCAAACTTAAGCATTTTCAGGACATTTTAACTTTTATTTCAAACAAAATTCATCAATTTTCAAATCCCACAATTTGATTTTTGTTTAAATTTGACTTTCTCTGAGACATTTTGAGTATTTTTTAAAATTCAATACATTTCTCGAAACTGGACATTTTAACGACATTCTCTTTTCTCTCGAAATTATTTTACCAATTTTGTGCAAATTCGAATTTATCGGACAATTTGGATTTTATTTTAGATCGTCTTGTTCTCGAAATTTCAAATTTCTTCTCATAATTTAAATTTCTCTGGAAAACTGCAAATATTTTGTCAAAATTTCGAGCTTTTCTTAAAATTTTGATTTTTGCCTTGAAGATTTTTACTAAAATTTGCCTTTTTTCTTCTTTTTTAAAAAACTTTTTAAAGTTCGACAATTTTTTTTAGGCTTCCAGTTTATTTTTACAATTTCTTTTTTTGATATTTTAGTTTTTTAAAAAATTCAAATTTGACTAAAAATTTAAATTTGACTAAAAATTCAAATTTGTCTTAAAATTTCAGGTTTTCAATTTGTTTCGGGTTTCAATCTAATGTCAAAATTCGACTTTTTTTCCAATATTTTACCTTTTTTAAGAACTTTCGTTAAATTTTAAAGTTCAACAATTTATTTTAAGGGTCCAGTTTATTTTTACAATTTTTCGTTTGGATATTTTACAGTTTTTCAAAAAATTGTAATTTGTTTAAAAATGTGTTTCCAGTTTGTTCCGAATTCAATCTATTGTCAAAATTCGACATTTTTTTCTAAAATTTTACCTTTCTTGAAAACTTTTCATAATTTCATTCTTTTAAATCTCTTTCTTTTTATTTTTTTCTAAATCTCTTCCGTTTTCGCAATTTTGTCGAAATCTCTTTTTTTTCTCAAAATTCAGCTTCTTCCGGAAACAGCTTTTATTTCGAACTTTGATGTTTGCTATTTCTGTAAATTTAGATTTTTTTCTCACAAAAGTAATTCAACTTTTTTTCACGAAATTTTAAGACTGCAGAAAATTTACAACTGAAAAAGTAAAATCAAGAGGAAAATATATTTTAGAAACTTCGACTCCCCAAATTGTTCTTTTTCTAGAAATTTTAAATTTTACGTATCCTTTCAAAATGTTAATACAAATCAATCAAAAATGTCGGAAAAATACTTCTCTAAGTCATAACTTTTTTGTCAAAATTTAAGCAAAACGTAAAAATTCCTGGAAAAGTATTTTTGAAAATTTTCACTTCTGTAGGTCACTTGTTTAATGAGTACTCATTTTCCGCGTGTCTGTCCACTCTGGTTTTTATTTATTTATTTTTTAGAAGAATTTAAAGGGCCGCAATTGTCTTTTAAAATGCGACTCGCGAAAGTTTGCCGATCCCTGGCCTAAAATATTCGATTCCATCACAATTACTGTGTTGCATGCAATTAATAAACCTGTGCTAACTCCGAAAATATTCATCCAAATGAAACAATGTAAAAGACAGTGATCTGTATTATAATCTTGAGTTAAATCAAGTTATTTATTTCAAAAAAAGTGGTGGGTCAAAAAAGTATTCAATAATTCTCATTAAAATATTTTCTTATCAACAACTATTGAGATATCGAAATCTGTGATCCAATATCTACTAACGCTATTAATAACTAAATTTTGTGTTTTTAAATTTGGAGTTTGTTGCGAAGTAAAAATGAAAATACAGGCACTAAATCAGAGAGCTCAATGGCTTAATTTATTTGAAAATTTGATTAATTTCCCGATATAATCCAATATTTCTAGGGACTTCATTTTCCTACAACTATAAATTGATAATTGGTTAAGTTAATAGGCTTAATAACTTGATTAATTCGAAGAAGTGTATCGTGGGTGTTACACGGCCGTTATTTAATCGGGTTAACTCCATTAAAATGACTAAAACGGCCCTTCCTCGCCGACTTGCCATGAATACACATTGTTAATTATTGAATTAAGTTGTAACAAGAAGATGTGATAAAGTCTGATAAAAAGGTGCAACAAAGTTAGACCCTTCGCTACAAAATACAATACTTGGGGGAATAAACTACAGCAATGAATTGGCATTATCTAGGAGGGCTTGGAAAAGTGTTGGAAGGAAACGGGAAGGGTCGGATTGTACACTAAATGTATTTAAGCGTAGATTCTGCACCAAGATAAGTTATGGACCTTGTTTTTGCTGAACTACGATTACCAGACTTCGGGCCTGCCCTGGATATTCAGTTCTGAAGCGGTCCGGGGAAACTCTGTTATATTATTTTCTTATACGGGCGTTGTTTTATTTTCTAACGAGATCCATAAAGAAGGTTTACGTTTAAATTATTTAACATTTTGCTTCGCAAACGGACACAGACACAGGGAATGAGTTACTTATTTATTAGATTCTCGCAAAAAGCACCATCGCTCAACACTTTCAATAAATAATATACAGCAGTGGAAAGTATATTTTCCCCTGGGATAGATGTTATGAGTTCCCTTTTGCTTCATATAAACCGAGCGATAGGATCTCTGGAAGTTGTAATTGCATCTGATTTCATCAAGGTATTGCACACGACTGACAAGTCATAACTATTAAACTTTATTAACGATCAAAAGCAAGAGATATTAAAAATTCCACAATATTTCGATAAATATTTGCTAACACCAGACCAGGTTTCGCATTACTGCATCATCGGTGGTTATACCAGCAAAAAAAGGCAATTATTTGAAATGCAAGATCGATACTGGACCAAGATATAGTCTTAAATGGAGATCAGATATTCGACAACAAAATACCATTTAACGAGAAACGTTAATGAGTTATCCCTTTAGTCGCTATTGGGAACGTTTACATTTTGTGATTAACTGAATTTTCCGGTAACACAAAGACCAGCTGCAAATTGGCTGTAATTTTGTAGCGCAGCGATGAATCACTACTAAAAGTAATTTAATTATAGTTTCGTAGTTTGAAGTGTCTCGTGCAAAAGGCCAACTTCAAAGTATGAGACAAATAAGGCAAGCGCATCCTGTCCCAGTTTAAAACGTTCGGGTCAACAAGTCGAATTGTAGAAAATAAGGCGTTTTTCTTTTGCATTTAGAAAAGTGCGAAAAGGGAATTGCTATTGATAGTGTTACGTGTTAGATACATTTATCTTGTTAGATACATATAATCTATACAAAAGTGCACCCCTAATGGATTAAATATTTTGTCTTCTAGTTTAAAAAAATTCAAAGAATTCTAACGTCTGTGGCCCCACTCAAGAGAATGGCTTTGGGGAAGAACTTCCTAACCAGTGAGGCGCGTCCCGCTGAGGCGACGTAAATAGGTCATAGGGGGGGGGCCAAGTTGCATTGGAACACACTTCGACTTTTTTTTAAAATACAACTTTCAGTTGGATTTCATAACTATTAAACTCTATGAACGACAAATGCAAGAACAGGTATTAGAAATTCCATAATGTTTCTATAAATATTTGCTACAACCGGACCTGGTTATATTGAAGAATTCTATAAAGTAAGGGTTAAAAATATCAATGAGTTGGATTTCTTTAAAAGTTCGTTTCGTTGAAAATTGTGCTTATTCAAAATTTCGCTTTTTCAAAATTTCGCTTTTTCAAAATTTCGCATTTTCAAAATTTCGCATTTTCAAAATTTTGCTTTTTCAAAATTTCGCTTTTTCAAAATTTCGCCTTTTCAAAATTTTGCCTTTTCAAAACTTTGCTTTTTCAAAATTTTGCCCTTTTTCATAATGTTGATTTTTTCAAAACTACCAGCTTATTAAAAAAAAATCCGCTTCAGTCTAAAGTTTCGTTTTTTTTTTTCAGTCAATTGACCTCGAAAATTGCAATTTTTCTTTAAGTTTTCGAATTTTTTTGAAAATGTCTAACTTTGAAAGTTCTTTCGAGTTGAATTTTTTTTTAAATTTCGATTTTATTTCAAATTAGTCTTCTTTTTTTTAAATTTGGGCTATTCTAAAATTCTCGCCCTTTTCTTTAATGTCTTTCAAACATTTTACTTTTTGAAAATTTTAACTACTTTAAAGGTTTAACCTTTTCAAAAATTTTGCCCTTTTCAACAAGTTCTTTCAAAAAGTTCGATCTTTTTCGAAAATTTGGAGATTTTTGTTTTAAAAACCTTAGTTTTTTTAATAATGCATTAAGTAAATTCATTATAGCTTGAGAGAGCCCATTTTTGTTGTTGATAATTTCGACATTTTTTCCAACGACCCTTTTTTAAATTTTAGCACTTTTTCAAAATTGTAACTTTTTTAAAGTTTCGACCTTTTAATAAATTTCGCTCCTTTCAAAAAATTTTATCTTTTTCGAAAATTTGGATGTTTTTATATTCGAAAAACCTAATATTTTTAATAATGCCTTAAGTAAATTCATTATAGATTTAGAGAGCCCATTTTTTGTTGTTGATAATTTCAAGGATCCTTTTTTAAATTTTGGTACTTTTTCAAAATTGTAACTTTTTTAAAGGTTCGACCCTTTCAAAAATTTCGCTTCTTTCAAAAAGTTCTATTTTTTGTGAAAATTTGGATGCTTTTTTATTCCAAAAACCTATTATTTTTAATAATGCACCAAGTAAATTCATTATAGCTTGACAAAGCCCATTTTTTTTGATAATGGCGAAATTTTTTCCAACGATCTTTTCTTAAATTTTAGCCTTTTTCAAAATTGTAACTTTTTTAAAGGTTCGACCTTTTCAAAAATTTAGCTTCTTTCAAAAAGATCTATTTTTTTTTGGATGCTTTTTTATTCGAAAATCCTAATTTTTTAATAATCCACTAAGTAAATTCATTATAGTTTGATAGAGCCCATTTTTTTTATAATTTCGACATTTTTTCCAACGATCCTTTTTTAAATTTTAGCACTTTTTCAAAATTGGAACTTTTTAAAGGTTCGACCTTTTCAAAAATTACGCTCCTTTCAGAAAGTTCTATCTTTTTCGAAAATTTGGATGTTTTTTTATTCGAAAATCCTAAATTTTTAAATAATACACTAAGTAAATTGATTTTAGTTTGACAAAGCTTATCTTTTTTGATAATTTCGACATTTTTTCCAGCGATCCTTTTTAAAATTTTAGCACTTTTTCAAAATTTTAACTTTCTTAAAGGTTCGACCTTTTCAAAAATTTCGCTCCTTTCCAAGAGTTCCATCTTTTTAGAATTTTTGGAAGTTTTTTATTCGAAAATCCTATTTTTTTTAATTATGCACTAAGTAAATTGATTATAGCTTGACAGAGCCCATTTTTTTGATTATTCATTGATTATTCATTGACTTTTAACTACTAACTCATTAACTAACTACACTGGCTAACTCTAACTAACTGACTAACTAACCGACTCGAGGAAAAGGCGACCGCCTTATATAGTTTGGCTCCCAGGTTCTAGAAAAATCTTGCAGATAAGGCTTATCGTTTGTCGAAATTTCTGGAACGCTTATCTGCCGTTTGCTTCGTTATCGCGGACGCTTTCCCCTTATCAGATCTTTTTAGAAACTTTTCTTACGTACTAAATTCTACAATTTACATTTCGTTACACACTTTTTCAAAATTTTAACTTTTTTAAAGGTTCGACCTTTTCAAAAATTTCGCTCCTTTAAAAAGTTCTATCCCTTTCGAAAATGTTGATGTTTTTTTATTCGAAAATCCTAATATTTTTAATAATACACTAACTTTTTTAGAAGTTCGACCTTTTTAAAAATTTCACTCCTTTCAAAACGATCTATCTTTTTCGAAATTTTGATGTTTTTTTATTCGAAAATTCTAATATTTCTAATAATGCACTAAGTAAATTCATTATAGCTCGACAGAGCCCCTTTTTTTTTAAATTTCGACAGTTTTTCCAACGATCCTTTTTTAAATTTTAGCACTTTTTCAAAATTTTAATTTTTTAAAGGTTCGACCTTTTCAAAAATTTCGCTCCTTTCAAAAAGTTCTATCTTTTTCGAAAACTGAATGTTTTTTTATTCGAAAATCCTAATTTTTTAAATATTACCCTAAGTAAATTCATTATAGCTTGACAGAGCCCATTTTCTTTGGATAATTTCGTCGCTTTTTCCAACGATCATTTTTTAAATTTTAGCACTTTTTCAAAATTGACTCTTTTTTAAAGATTCGACCTTTTTAAAAATTTCGCTCCTTTCAAAAAGTTCTACCTTTTTTGAAAATTTGAATGTTTTTTTATTCGAAAATTCTAATATTTTTAATAATGCACTAAGTAAATTCATTATAGCATGACAGAGCCCATTTTTTTTATATAATTTCGACATTTTCATCAACGATCCTTTTTTAAATTTTAGCACTTTTTCAAAATTTAAATTTTCTAAAGGTTCGACCTCTTCAAAAATTTCGCTCCTTTCAAAAAGTTCTACCTTTTTCAAAAATTTGGATGTTTTTTTATTCGAAAATCCTAATATTTCTAATAATGCACTAAGTAAATTCATTATAGCTTGACAGAGCCCATTTTTTTTTTTTTTTGATAACTTCGACATTTTTTCCAACGATCTTTTTTTAAATTTTAGCACTTGTTGCGCGTAATCGTTTCGAATGATTTCCACATGGATTGTAAAACACTTTATTTCTAAACTCTTCGAACACTACAATTGCAATTCACCAACTTATTCATTGACTTCTAACCACTAACTCACTAACTAACTACACTCGCCAACTCTGACTAACTAACTGACTCGAGGAAAAGGCGACCACCTTATATAGTTTTTGCTCCCAGGTTCTAGAAAAATCCCACAGATAAGGCTTATCGTTTGCCGAAATTTCTGGAACGCTTATCTGCCGTTTGCTTCGTTATCGCGGCCGCTTTCCCATTATCAGATATTTCTAGAAACTTCTCTTAAGTACTAATTCTACAGTTGACATTTCGTTACACACTGTTTCAAAATTTTAACTTTTTTAAAGATTCGATCTATTCAAAAATGTTGCTTCTTTCAAAAAGTTCTCTTTTTCGAAAACTTGGATGTTCTATTATTCGAAAATCTTAATTTTTTTAATAATGCACCAAGTTAATTTATTTTAGCTTGACAAAGCCCATCTTTTTTAATAATTTTATCTTTTTTTTCAAGAATTCTTTAAATTTTAGAATTATTTCAATATTTTAATTCTTGTAAGTTCTGACTTTAAAAGTTGGGGTAACTTAGGTCACGACATATTTTAAAATTTCGATTTTTTTTTTTAATTTACTTTCCTTTCAAAATTTTAATTTTTCTAAATTTAAAAAAAATTAAAACCAACAAATTTTGAAATTTTTAAAACTCAACACTTCATCAAAATTACTGAATTTATTTTAGCTTCAATGAAATATTGATATGCAAGTTTTGTCCCCTGAAACCAAGAAATATTAGAAAATACAACAACAGTTGCTCTAAAGCGTTTCGAATGCCAAACTATCATCTTCAGAGAGATACTACCTCTCCGAATGATGTTTTTTAATCTCTTTTGGTTTCAGGGGACAATATTTATATATCAATTTTTGAAGATAACTAAGGATCCGTCCGTTCCACCAAAATTAACATAACTAAACCTGGTTTACATTTCTTCAAAATGTAGCCCTCGAGTATTTTTCACAAATTTTTTCAAGATTTCCATTCAACTTCAAAATTGGGTTCTTTTTTGGCATTTTTTAAAATATCACTTTTTTCAAAATTTCAAATATTTATATATTGTAACTTTCAAATATTGACTTTTTATCAAATTTTCACCTCTTTCTCCAAAATATTAATTTCTTTTTTAAAAATTTCGAGTTTTAAAAATGTGAACTTGATTTTTCAAAATTGATCTACTTTTCAAAATGGTAAGGTCTTTAACAAAAGAAATTTTTTCCTAATTTTCTAATTATTTTAAAAATTTTGTTTTTTCCACAATATCGATTTTTTGTTTGTTTACGTTTCTTCAAAATGTAGCCTTCTTTGAAATTTTCGACTATTTCTCACAATTAAAAATTACGAAGTTTTTCAAAATTTGGCCTTTTTTAAAAAATCGTCACTTTTTTGAAAATTTTAAATATTTAAAAATATTAACTTTCAAGTAGCGACTTTTTTCAAAAGTTCACCCTTTTCTGCAAAATTTTAACTTATTTTTGAAAAAGTCAAATTCAAATCTAAAATTAATAAAAATCGAAATTTGTATAAAGAATTGCATTTGAAGAAGTAACATTTTCAAAAAAAATTGGAATTTATAAAGAAATGACGTTTATTATTGAAGAGTTAACTTATTATTTACAAAAAACTCGGAGTTTATAACTAAGTTTAATTGTGAAATAATTTCGAAATTAGTGCCCAAATTTTGAAAATAGCTAAAACTTTACTTAGAAAAATGTAAAAATGTTGAGTTTGTAACTCTACTATTAAAAATACAGTGTAATAAATCTTTAGAGAGAAATATGAAAAAGAAATAAAAAGAGTTGGAATTATGAAAAAATTTTAAATATTTAAAAATTTTAACTTTCAAATATTGACTTTTTTCAAAGGTTCACCCCTTTCTGCAAAATTTTAACTAATTTTTGAAAAAGTCAAATTTAAATCTAAAATTAATAAAAATCGAAATTTGTATAAAGAATTGAGTTTTAAGAAGTAACATTTTCGAAAAAAATTGGAATTTAAAAAGAAATGACGTTTATTATTAAAGAGTTAAATTATTATTTAAAAAAACTCAGAGTTTATAACACAAATTAAGTTTAATTGAAATTAGTGCCTAAATTTTGAAAATTACTAAAACTTCACGTAGAAAAATTTAAAAATGTTGAGTTTGTAACTCTATTATTGGAAAAATATCGTAATAAATCTTTAGGAAAAAAAATATAAAAAAGAAGTAAAAATAGTTCTATCTTTTTCAAAAATTTGGATGGGTTTTTATTCGAAAATCCTATTTTTTTAATAATGCACTAAGTAAAGTAAAGTAAATTCATTATAGCTTGACAGAGCCCATTTTTTTTTGATAATTTCGTCACTTTTTCCAACGATCATTTTAAAAATTTTAGCACTTTTTCAAAATGTTAACATCTTTAAAGGTTCGACCTTTTCAAAAATTTCGCTGCTTTTGGATATTTTTTTATACAAAAATCCTAATATTTTAAATAATGCACTAAGTAAATTCATTATAGCTTGACAGAGCCGATTTTTTTTGATAATTTCGACATTTTTTCCTACGATCCTTTTTTAAATTTTAGCACTTTTTCAAAATTTTAACTTTTTTAAAGGTTCGACATCTTCAAAAATTTCGCTCCTTTCAGAAAGTTCTATCTTTTTTGAAAATTTTGATGTTTTTTTATTTGAAATTCCTAATGCTTTTAATAATGCACTAAGTAAATGCATTATAGCTTGACAGAGCCCATCTTTTTTGATAATTTCATCATTTTTTCCAAGAATTCTCTAAATTTTAGAATTTTTTCAAAATTTTAACCCTTGTAAGTTCTGACTTTCAAAGTTGGGCTATTTTAGGTTACGACATTTATTAAAATTTCGAAAGTTTTTTCAAATTTGATTTTCCTTTCAAAATTTTAATTTTTCTAAATCTTTAAAAAATTACAACCAACAAATTTCGAAATTTTTAAAATTCGACACTTCATCACAATTACTGAATTTATTTTAGCTTCAATGAAAAATTGATATCCAAATTTTGTCCCCTGAGACCAAGAAATATTAAAAAATACAACAACAGTTGCTCTAAAGCGTTTCGATGGCCAAACTATCTTCTTCAGAGAAATACTACCACTCCGAAACACAACTGTTTTGGTGTTTTTTAATCTCTTTTAATTTCAGGGGACAAATATTTGTTTATGAATTTTTGAAGATAACTAAGGGCCAGTCCGTTCCACCAAAATTAACATTACTAAACCCGGTTTACATTTCTTCAAAATGTAGCCCTCTTTGAAATTTTCGACTCTTTTTCACAATTAAAATTTAAGGAATTTTTTCAAGATTTCCATTTAATTTCAAAATTGGGTTCTCTTTTGGCCTTTTTTAAAATATCATCACTTTTTTTTAAATTTCAAATATTTAAAAATTTTTGCTTTTAAACACAGGATATACTTCTTTCGGGATTGGACCGTGTCAAAGAACTACTGAAAGTGTTCAGCGTTTCGCCCACCATCGTAGGGGGCTGCTTCAGGAACAAAGGTGACGACATTTTTAAAATTTCAATTTTTTTTTTAAATTTGATGTTCCTTTCAAAATTTCAATTTTTCTAAATCTTTAAAAAATTACAATCAACAAATTTCGAAATTTTTGAAATTCGACTTTTCATCAAGATTACTGAATTTATTTTAGCTTCAAAAAAGAATTGAGTTTTAAGAAGTAACATTTTCGAAAAAAATTGGAATTTGTAAACAAATGACGTTTTTTATTGAAGAGTTAATTTATTATTTACAAAAAACTCAGAGTTTATAACACAAATTGAGTTTAATTGTAAAATAATTACGAAATTAGTGCCCAAATTTTGAAAATATTTAAAACTTTCCATAGAAAAATGTGGAAATGTTGATTTTGTAACTCTACTATTAGAACAACATCGTAATAAATCTTTAGAGGAAAATATAAAAAAGGAACAAAAAAAGTTGAAATTATGAAAAAATTTTAAATAAAAAAAAACGACATCTTTGAATTTATCAGCATTTCAACAAGTCGTCAAAATGATGATGAAAAAATCACACAATATGCACAAAAAATGTTCTTGCGAAAATCAAAAAGCCGAAGAAAAAAATCTATATTTAAAGAAGAAATTCAAGATGTCGAGGTAGATATTTTGAGAAAAAAACCGTGACCTTTCGGGAGTAGTTCGTGTCATTTACCATAGAGGCCTGACTTTGCACCCTCAGACTTTAGTTTGATTCTCTCTCCTAAAAAATTCTTACTTGAATAACGTAAAACTCAGCTGAAATTAACTCAAGACTGGCTTGCACTTTTGGTGTAAATTATTATGTTTTTCTGAAATCAGGCGCGAATGCCTACTTGCTTAACGCAATTTCAGCCCCCAAAATACCAAAGAATCATCACAAAACAGTCTTACTCTCCTGGGTCGAGAAAGTAGGTAATTTTCTCGCATCAAATAACAAGAAACAAATAGTGATTGTCAAGGAAATGATTTTATTAAATGACAAGAAAAAATGTCATGAATTTGTAAAAATTCCTTAGTCTAAGTAATATTAATTGAGATTTTAGGAAAAATAGTATGTGTACCTCGTAGTAAAAGCACATTACTTCGATGATTGTTCGCCTCGGCCACAATTTACATCGTCGTCCGGTAATGTTTTGCTTTTATTACTAGATACATAATATACTGTTACGGGCTTATCGGTTCGAAATGATTATTAATACTTACCGAATAATACCCACTTTATTTCTAAACTTAACTCGAAACACCACAGCTGAATAATTAACTGATTTATTGACTTCTGACCGCTAACTCACTAATTAAGTACACTGACTAACTGACTCTAACTAACTGACTCCAGGAAAAAGCGACCGCCTTATATAGTTTTGGCTCCCAGGTTCTGGAAAAATCCCGCAGATGAGGCTTATCGTTTGCCGAAATTTCCGGAACGCTTATCTGCCGTTTGCTTCGTTATCGCTGCCGCTTTCCCCTTATTAGATATTTCTAGAAAATTTTCTTACGTATTAGATTGTATCATTTCATTTCGCCTACAATACTATACTGACGTGTACCCTTTGTATAATAAGTAAAGTAAGTAAAGTAAGCAAGTAAAGTAAGAGTAAAAACACGTTACGAATTCGCAGGCAATCGTGTCCATTTGAAAATTAAAGTTATACAGTAACAACATCTCATTTACAAGAAAATGTTATATACGAATTAGACGAAAGGCAAAGCGCTTGAACAAATGCAGATGTTCCACTGTATTTCAAGTCCTGAAGAGGATGGACTTTAAAAGTACTTTGTTCGCTTCATACCTCATTAAATTTCACGCAGAAATGAATATTCTCCCCATTCGGTCCGAATAACATGTAGCTATCTTTCGCTTAAAGCAGTTGAAAACATTTCTTTTGCCTCTAATATAATTAACATGATTTATATTCTGAATTAGCTTTTAAATGGGGCCCAATTTCAGCATTTTCGTACTTACGGTGCTCAGTCACTTTCAGGAGGCAGCTAAACCGCTTTTAAAAATTCTACCGCAGACTGTGATAAATTTTTATCGATTCTAAATGGAGTGTTAAACATTGTGATGAGTTTTTTTTTGTGGAACGGACTGGTCCTTGGTTATCTTCAAAAATTGAAATACAAATCTTGTTCCCTGAAACCAAGAACGGTTAAAAAACTTATACAAAGGTTGCGCGTGTCGACAGCCAAACTATAATCTTCAGAGAGATACTCTTCAGTATCTTTCTTGGTTTCAGGAAACAAGATTTGTATTTCAATTTTTATTGCGATGAGTGCTTTTTAAGTTGATGAACTAATCCAGAGAAATAATTATAAGGCGCCCTGAAAGCACAACAGATGGTTTGTCAACACGTTGGAATCTAATGTCTCAGTGGTTATTTTTTAAAGACACTGCACTAGTTTATTTAAGATACAAAAGGTTTCAACACAAATTTAACATTCCAACTAATTTATAAATGGGAAAGTGTTTGTCTGCGAATTTGTTCGTTTTTCAAAGCTGAGTTACTGAAGCGATATGGACGAAAATTGGTATAGACTTACCTTGCGCCAGGCAAGATTCCTAGTAGAAAACATTTTATATAGAGATACCCCAAAACATATATCCAGAAAGAGTAAGTTATCCTTATCCATTTTCTGTGTAAATAAATGCAACAATTTGAACAAAACGTGATTCTGTAATCTGCACGAATTCTTTTCTGTGCGTAGCTAAGTAAGTTTTACTAAGTTTGTCCAAACTAATTTTATAAATGGTTAGGTAGAAAATCTCACATCAAAGAAGTAGCAAGCACTTTCATGAAAGATGCTCACAGGAACTAATAGGATTGATCCCCCCAAAGGGCCAAGATTTTTGAGGCATACAAGACAGTCGGAGGCAGAAAATTCCTGTGCAGTCCAACTTGACACAGTGAGGACTTCTGTCTAAGGAGACTCTTTTCTGTAGAACTTTCAAGCTATGGAACACTTTACTTTTCCCACAAAATTACAACCTATCCTTGTTTAAAAAGGCGGTTCATCGCCATCTATCCTTGTTTCCGCATCGTATTCGAAGTGCTTTGAACGCATAATGGGGTTCCCCTTTGCGAGTGGATTAGTTAAAAAAAGAAATTCAAAAACGTTATCAAACTTAGAAACCTGAAATTTGGCAAGTAAGTTCTTTATACGACGTATATCCATCCGCTAAGAAAGAATTTTTCATTCATTTTTCGACATGTTCACGTTTTGTATAAACAAAGATAAATAATTATCAAATATTATGAAGTGTAATAAAAATGAGAAAAATTATGTATATGGAAAAGAAACATGCATAACCCAAGCAGTTTTTAGTCAAACATTAAGTAAAACTAGGGTTACCTCCAAGCAACGTCCATATGTACACGGTAATGGAGGCTCTTTTTTCTATAGAACTTTCAAGCTATGGAACTCGTTACCAAACGGAATTTTCCCCAAAAATTACGTCACCTTGTTTAAAAAAGCGGTTCATCACCATCTATCCTTGTTTCCGCATCCTACTCGCAGTGCTTTGAAAGCATAATAGGATTGTCCTTTGCGAGTGGATTAGTAAAAAGCAATTTTTTTATATGATATATATTTTTAAAGCAAAAAATTTTGAGTGAATTCGGATTTGCTAGGTTATGGACCCCGCTGACGCTTCTTACTTCCAATTTAATCTCGGGATTGTTCACCTGCAGAACACCTACATATTTTATATAAGTAAAATGTATGATTATGAATTTTCAGATAGGAGCGTCAATTTTCTTAAAACGCCTGATGGTGTATCTGGAATTTTAGCCACTTGAGTGGGTGGAAGCATTATAAAAATAGAAAGTAATGGAGAAGGCGTTATTAAAATTTAAGAGAAAGTTGTGTACAGCGGAGTAGGGATTTCATTACGGCTTGTGCTTTTTAATAACGTCTGAAATATTTTCAAGCGTGCTAAAAAGGAAAGCGTTTTCTTCGTTTTTAATTTAAATATTTCAAAAGAAATTCTAATCTCATGATATGTTGGGAATTCGGTTTCGATTCGGTTAATTAAGCTAGGAACGGTTGCGTGGATAAATAACTTCCGTAAAAACTAACAACTGAAAAACTAAGGTGAAACAAATTTTTTTCAGTTAACTTATTTTTCGAAGCTTTTACGCTGAACCAAAATTTAGACTTTTTGCTATAACGCTACAACAGTGTTTTCCAGAGTTTCAACATCAGTGTACCCTTTCCACAATTTTTCGTGATGTTGAGTACCTCTAAGCATTCTGAGTAATATATGAGTGAGAAAGTGTGTTCGTCTGTCTGTTAGTCCACTGAACGTATCAACGAATTAGAACAAATCATCATTCTGCAATCTGCAAGAACTCTTTAAATATGTGCAAGTTGATTAAGTTAATTTTGTTACGTTTATTCAAACAATTAATTTTTAATTTTTGAGTCATTTGAAGCCCTCAGGTGCAACGCGTACCGCCACAAAACTATTCCCGTATCCCTGGGGATACGCATACCACACTTTGGGAAACACTGCTCTACAACATTAACTCAATCAGTAGCTAGAGAAACCTCGTAAATTCTCTCAGAAAGAACACCAGACAGGAATATTCTCTAAAATAAGTCAATAGGCGGCCATACACGAACGAATCTGATCTGCAGATTTAATCCTTGAAGATATATCCGCACACTTGGCTCGTTACATACCAAATATGATGCTTTCCACTAACGTACATATCGGTACACATATTATAACCTCTAATTAAATCAGTCACATAAAACTTCACCTTAGTGGGCTAATACTCGCCACTTGTACGAATTGAACTCGGCTCGAGGTATGTTTGAATGTATCCAAGATTTAGCCTATTACATTTGACATATTTAGTCTGTGCAAGATAAATTCTGCCGATTAGCATGTTGCTCGGCCCTGTTCATTAACGCAAAGTTATTTCCACCAATTTGATATGTACCATATCTAATTTGTAGAGTAATCCGCTTTTTTTAAAGTTTAATCCACTCGCAAAGGGTAACCTCATTATGCTTTCAAAGTACTGCGAGTAGGATGTATAAACAAGAATAGATGACGATGAACCGCCTTCTTAAATAAGGATAGGTTGTAATTTTTGGGGAAAATTTCTTTCGGTAACAAATTCCATAACTTGGAAGCTCTATAGAAAAAAGAGTCTCCCAAAACAGAAGTCCTCACTGTGTCAAGCTGAATTGCGCAGGAATTTGCTATCTCAGACTGTCTAGTATGCCTCAAGAATCTTGTCCTTGGGGTCATCAATCCAATTAGTTCCTGCGAGCATCTTCCATGAGAGTACTTGAAGAGAAGAGACAAGTCACCAACCATACGCCTGTGCTCTAATTTTTCGAGAGAATCGGTCAAACTCTCGTCACTAATTAGGCTAATCGCTTTTCTTTAAATTGAAGAAGACAGAAGTCCTCACCGTGTCGGACTGCGTTGGAGTGCACAGGAATTTGCTGTCTCCGACTGTCTAGTACGCCTCAAGAATCTTGCCCTTGGGGGGATCAATCCTATTAGTTTCTGCGAGCATCTTCCATGATAGTACGTTTAGAAAAGAGTCAAGTCACCAACCATACGCCTGTGCTCTAGTGTTTCAAGAGAATCGGTCAGACTCTCGTCATCAATTAGGCTAATCGCTCTTCTTTGAATTGAAGAAAACAGAAATCCTCACCGTGTCGGACTGCGTTGGACTGCACAGGAATTTGCTGTCTCCGACTGTCTAGTACGCCCCAAGAATCTTGCCCTTGGGGGGATCAATCCTATTAGTTCCTGCGAGCTTCTTCCATGATAGTATGTTTAGAAAAGAGTCAAGTCACCAACCATACGCCTGTGCTCTAGTGTTCCAAGAGAATCGGTCAGACTCTCGTCATCAATTAGGCTAATCGCTCTTCTTTGAATTGAAGAAGACAGAAGTCCTCACCGTGTCGGACTGCGTTGGACTGCACAGGAATTTGCTATCTCCGACTGTCTAGTACGCCTCAAGAATCTTGCCCTTGGGGGGATCAGTCCTATTAGTTCCTGCGAGCATCTTCCATAATAGTACGTTTAGAAAAGAGTCAAGTCACCAACCATACGCCTGTGCTCTAGTGTTTCAAGAGAATCGGTCAGACTCTTGTCATGAATTAGGCTAATCGCTTTTCTTTGAAATGAAGAAGACAGAAGTCCTCACCGTGTCGGACTGCGTTGGACTGCACAGGAATTTGCTGTCTCCGACTGTCTAGTACGCCTCAAGAATCTTGCCCTTGGGGGGATCAATCCTATTAGTTCCTACGAGTATCTTCCATGATAGTACGTTTAGAAAAGAGTCAAGTCACCAACCATACGCCTGTGCTCTAGTGTTTCAAGAGAATCGGTCAGATTCTCGTCATCAATTAGGCAAATCGCTCTTCTTTGAATTGAATCCAAAAAAAGCTAATTTTGAAGCTGAACTTCAAACATGAGAAGAGTATTGGCTAGTGTTGGCCTAACTTGAGCTTTGTATACTGTTAATAGCTGATGAGATGTGAAGTACTTGTTAGCTCTAAAAAGAAAGCCTAGCTTCTGAGAGGCGCATTTCCCAAGAGAAGTTAGTTCTCGCATTCACTTCTAGGTTAGATAAATTTGATCCCATCGGAAGGATTTTACCGTCCATTAGTATGTTTGTTGCGTTATCCCTTGATGTTTTCTTAGAGAAAACCGCGGCCTGAGTTTTTGAAGCGTTGAAGTCGACAAAATTGTTCTTATTCCATTCCAGAATAATCTCTAGATCCCGATTAATCGTCTGTATCTGCTGTTTCCTTAGTCGATCTGAAGCAGCCATAGATAATGGTTTGTCGGAGAAAAAAGATGACACAAGGTTACTATTATCTGCGTAGCTGTATATAGCATTTAAAGTTAAAGCTAAGGGATCGTTTATTTGTAACAGAAATAGAGCAGGAGACAGAACAGACCCCTGAGGCACCCCTGCGTTAATCGCAAATGTCTCGGATGAGGTACCATCGACGACGACCTGAAGAGATCTGCCAGCAAGAAAATTTGATATCAAATGATAGAGTCCAGGAGAGATGGTAATTTGGGGAGAAGAGATCGGTGCCAGACTCTGTCAAAAGCCCTTGAAATATCCAATGCCACAATTCTAGCCTCAACATGTTTTTCCATAGCAGAGTTGCAGATATGAGTGACATATGCCAGTAGATCGCCAGTGGAACGTTGTTGGCTAAAACCGTATTTCCTGTCAGAGATGACTCTATTTTCCTCCAGATATTTGAGAATCTCGATGTTGGTAACCTTTTCCATCACTTTGGATATAACGGGTAATAATGATATAGGGCAATAGTTGTTAGCGAGATTTCTTTTTCCCTTTTAAGGGACACGCTGCAGCCCAGCAGATTTCCAGATGTTAGGAAATAAACCTTTATTCTAAGAGAGTGTAAACAATTTGCTTAGGACAGGAGTCAACTCTGGGGCGCACTTCTTAAGAACAATAACGGGAATACCATCAAGGCCAGAAGCTTTCGAGGTATCGAGCTCAACGAGAATCTTCCTAATTGTGCGTTGTCTGAAAACAACTTTAGGCATCAAAGTGCCAACCTTAGGAAAAATAGGAAGTTCTACGTTTTGAGAATCAAGATTGAAATTTTCAGCAAACATTAAGGCTAACATGTCAGCCACTGGTGTATAACCAGCTAATATCTGGATATCTAACGCGAACGTATATAGTGAAATACATGCCTCTATCCATATCGCATAATAGATCATTTGTCAGGGCATTCTGCTGGTCAATATTGTAGCAAAATGTAAATTATAGAATTTAGTACTTAAGAAATTTTTTTAAAAAGATTTGATAAGGGGAAAGCGGCCGCGATAACAAAGCAAACGGCAGATAAGCATTCCAGAAATTTCGGCGAACGATTATCCTTATCTGCGGGATTTTTCTAGAACCTGGGAGCCAAAACTATATAAGGCAGTCGCCTTTCCCTCAAGTTAGTTAGAGTCAGTCAGTGTAATTAGTGAGTTAGTAGTTAAAAGTCAATAAGTGAGTTAATCATTCAGTTGTAGTGTTCCGAGTTTAGTTTCAAAATAAAGTAGGTATTATTCAGTAAGTGTTTAATAATCATTTTGAACCGATAAGCCCGCAATAATATTCATAGGCAATCAACCATATTGTCAGCTCAGAGAACAACTGAATATTTCAAGCTAAGCCTTGCTAATTCAGAATTCTTACTAATATATAAATGTAAAAGTTTGTCCGTCTGTTTGTCCACTTTAGTGTTGCCAGATTTCGCGAAATTTCTTCATGTTCTACTCTCGCGCACATGGCACAACTCATTTTCTATGTAAATAAATGCAAAACTTGGAAATGACAACACGACGACGTCGTCATCTAACGATGAGGGTCCAAACTGAATGCTTACAGGTAGGATTCTTTTAGAGGAAGTCTGACAATTTAACAACGTCATAACGCGATAGGGCGCGGCTTCTCTGCGGCGATATTTGCCATATCTGGCGTATTGTACGAGTTCTTTCACATTTTGGTAAATCCGTATTTGGAAATAAATCTCCCATATTTTAAAAAGTACAAGGGTAACTCAAATTTTATCAATACGAAAGCATGCAAGAAGAATGCAACCTACACTACAAATTTATGCAGCCCTTTAGGCGTATATAGTGAATCATAGGTAGCTGAACTACCAACAGTTGAAACACTGCCACCTAGCGAAGCGGTTGCTCTCTAGGAGAGTTTCCAGAAGACAAGGATTCTATAATGCACAGACCAAAAGGTTTGAACATTTATTAGATTCGAAGTTTGGAAACCAAATATCGGTTTCGATCTTGTTAGATCTCGTCAGTTTGGTATATCCAGCTCGAATGCTAAGAAATGTTCCGACAAGTAAGTACTAAAACATTCACAGGCGTCTTCTGGGAACTCTCCTAGAGAGCAACCGCTTCGCTAGGTGGCAGTGTTTCAACTGTTGGTAGTTCAGCTACCTAAGATTCACTATACACGCCTGGAGGGCTGCATGAATTTGTAGTCTAGGTTGCATTCTTCTTGCATACGACATTGTTGGCGATGGCCATAGTTTCTCTATGGACCAATAGGTGGTAGTACTAAAGAGTCACGCGCTTGACGCCTGTGAATGTTTTAGTACTTACTTGTCCGAACATTTATTAGCATTCAAGTTGGATATACCAAACTGACGGGATCTAACAAGATCGAAACCGGTATTTGGTTTCCAAACTTCGAATCTAATAAATGTTCAAACCTTTTGGTCTGTGCATTATAAATAAGAAAGCATATTTGATCGACATCACCATCTATTGAAGAGACAAATAAAAATATTAAAGCAAATAAAGTGATGCGTCAATTCAAGAAATTTAAAAACTTTCTTTAATTTTGGATAGCTTTTTTGTGTTAAATTCTAATAATTTACTTAAATCCGCAAACAAAGTCGGGGGGAGTAGCTAGTACTATTTTTTTGGTGAAACGGACTTGTCCTTGATCATCTTCAAAAATTAAAATACAAATCTTGTCCTTTGAAACCAAGAAAGTTTAAAAAACACAACAAAAATTGCTCTAACGCATTTCGATAGCCAAGCCATCTTTAGAGAGATACTGTAGCTAGTATTATATAGATTATAAAGCCAACCAATGTCTTACTGTCAAAACCACTAAAAGGAACAATCCAAAAAAGTAGGATATGATCATCTACTCAGAATAAAGTATCGAAAAGGTTCGTAAATTACAACAAGATTAACTAAAGGAGTTCTTGAAATAAAAGTTAAATTAGTCGAAGGAAAACATTGATACATAATGTCAGCTGGTGGCGTCTACTTCTTCAGTTTCGGAGTCATAATAATAATAAGTAGGATAGTACTCACTATTATTACCTAAAGTAATAACTTCAGGTAATAATAGTGAGTACTATCGTATTTACTATTATTATGACTCCGAGACTAAAAAAGTAGACGGCTGATCCTGGATTACTCCACAACAGAGGGTCCTCTGCGGATAACCTTCGGCAGAAACCTTAAATCCCCACTTGGGCAAAGCAGCAGTATCAGGATTGGTATCTATTTCATATAACACGAAAATCTAAGGAAAGGGAAAAACTATGCCTACAACTTTCAAGAAATCACCCCAAGAAACTTGGAGTCATTTGGGTAGGTCACTGTTGATTAAACAAACACCTTCACAGAATACAAATTATAAACGATCGGAGTTGCAGGGAGTGTTTAAAAGAAGATGAGAGTGGCAAGTACGTGATGTGCCACTGTTCGGCACTAAAATCAATCGAGGATCCACGCTGGGAAACTTCTGATCTAGTATGGCCAGTTTAAGAGAGGCGCATCCAAGGGACGTTCTTCAGTTTCTCAACAAGTTTGGGTGGCTAAATGAATGACCTAAATCATGGGGATAACAAAATGTTAAAGGGTGCCCTAAGTGGTAGCCCAATATCTAAGGAACCCACCTCAAATCCAGAATACCGAATCCAGACGAGAAAATAGAGCACAAAAACGAAAGAAAGTGGGATGCTCGAAAGCATTATTCAACGAAATCTAAAAGAGTGTTAAGAGCCTGAACGTAATAAGAATACTACCGTCAATCTCACGGATTAATGTGAGATAAACATGTGCTCTTACTTTGGTGATGTGCGGCTCCATTGAATTGTATTGGCACGTAATAAGAATACTACCGTCAACCTCACTGATCAATATTAGATAAACATTTGCTCCTACCTTTGGTGGTGTGCGGCTCTATTAAATTGTCCAGGTACGTAATAAGAATACTACCGTCAACGTTACGGATGAATATAAGATAAACACGTGCTTCTATCTTTGGTGGTGTGCGGCTCCACTGAATTGTCTTGGCACGTAATAAGAATACTACTGTCAGCCTCACGGATGAATATAAGATAAAGATGTGCTCCACCTTTGGTGGTGTGAGACTCCATTGGACTGTCGGGACCCAGTTCTTGATGTACCCAGCTTTCTGGGCCATTTGCGCGCGAAAAAACTATCTAGACACAACAGGTTAGTTGGAATGCCACAAAAAGCTACTATGGGGTACAAACTACATAATATAGAGGATAATTTTGGCGGAACGGACTGATCCTTGATTACCCTATAAAATTGAAATACAAGTATTATCCCTTGAAACCAAGAAAGATATGAAAAACACATCAAATGTTGCAATAACGTGTTCCGATAGCCAAGCTATCACCTTTAGAGAGATACGCGTTAGAGCAACTTCTGTTGTATTTTTTAAACTTTTTTTATTAAAGAAAGAGACTTCGCTGGTTACATGGGAATCCTCAAGGAATGTAGCTCGGTGATTTTAGCAAAATCGGTTAATTACATGCAACCCAGGTACGAATTTGATCATTCCTTTGAGGTGGACTTAGATAGCCACACTGACGCTCAATCAGTACCTGAGGAAAAACACAAATTATCCATCTGGTTTACAGATGGATCAAAGACGGCACATGGAATTAGAGTGAAAATTTATGGCCCTAACTATAGGTTGTCTAAAGCCTTGGGAAAAGACCCAACTGTTTTTCAAACTGAAATACATGCAATAGAACTCTGCGCCTACGAGTGTCCTCGAAGAAGCCTGAAAGGAACAAAGATCTACATTAACTCTGACAGTCAAGCGGCAATAAAGGCTGTCAGCAGCTGCCTTGTCAAACCCAAAGTAGCTTGGGACTGTCAACAAACGTTAAAGCAACTGGCTAAGCACAACAGGATCAGTGGGTGCCAGGGCACAAGGAAATACAAGGAAATGAAGCTGCGGACCAACTCGCTAGAGAAGGATCTGCATTATTATTTCTTGGACCTGAACCGGCTTTTGGTTTTTCTAAAAGTCAAATCAACAATGAGGGCAAAATATGGGAAACAAAATCAAGAATTTCCCACTGGAGATCATATCCAAGACTACGACAGGCGAACAGGCGAAAAGATTCATATCTGAAACGCTTGAAAAGACAAAGAACTCGGCAAATCCGAATTGAGGATCCTAACCGGGCTCTTAACAGGACATTGCCCTATGAGGTACCACCTGAAGAAAATGGGTCAGGCTGAAACAGACCTATGTCGCTTTTGCGCAGAAGCTGCAAAGACTGCAAAACATGTGCTATGCGCGATGCGTGCGATGCGCTTGCGCGCAAAAGGCACGTCCAATTTGGATGGGCCTCCTTAGACCCCTCACATGTAGAAAAACTCAATCCTAGGTCCATAATAAACTTCTACAAGAGTTTGAACCTGGGAACTGCATAGATCAGGGTATGCACAAAAGATCTCCTTAGGTCGAGGTGCGGGGTGGACGAAGAGAAATACGAAATAACCCATATATAATAAACAAACGTGTTCAACTCATGCACATTCATTTTAGAACACGTGGAAGCTCCTGAAAGATCCCCAATATTGTTTCTAAATTTGGGGACAAACTTCAAAATTGGCAACCCCGCAAATAGCGAAGTTCCATGATAAAGATAAAACTGTCGAGATTGGAGTAGAAATTTTGGAAAAAAATGAGACATTTCGATTTTAAATTAGAAACTTTCGGAAAACGAATGTAAAACTGTCACATTCAAATTGGGAATTTGGAAGAAAAAAGACCAAATTTCATGAAAATCCTGAAATTTGCGGAAAAAGTCCAAATTTTAGGAAAAAGTTTGAAACTGTAGTTTGAACCTAAAAATCTTGAGAAAAAATATTAAATTTAGAGAAAAACTCGATATTTTATTTAAACCACCAAAGGTTTACTAGATACATAAAAAAATTTTAAAAAAACTCAAAAAGAAACATTTTCAACTCATGTACATTCATTTTACAACACGTGAGTTCCCTAATTTTGTCCCTAAATTTAGGGAGAAAACTTCATAATTGGCAACCCCGCAAATAGCAAAATTACGTGACAAAGGTGAAAATTTCGAGACTAAAGTAGACATTTCAGGAGAAGATAAGACATTTCAGGAGAAGATAGACATTTCGATTTTAAAATCGAATCGAATTAGGAATTTGGAAGAAAAAAGACTACATTTCACGAAAAATCCCCAAATTTACGGAAAAAGACCACATTTTAGGAAAAACGTTTTAACTATAGTTTAAACTGAAAATCTTCAAAAATAAACTGATTTTAGATGGTTTTTTTTTGTCATTTCGACTTTTTTTTAAAGAATTCAACTTTTTTTTAAAGATTGAATTTTATGACGAGATGATGAGATTTTGTTTTGAAAATTTCGAGCTTTTCTGAAAATTTCGACTCTTTTTTAAGTTTTTTAATAGTTTTCACAATTTTTTAATAGTTTGACCATTTTGAATATTTGGACTTTTTTTTTGGAAATAACGAATTTTGTCGAAAATTTTATTTATTTTGAAATTACTACCAACTATGTTAATACTTTTTTTTTTCTTTCATAAATTCAACGTTCAAAATCTTGGTATTTTCTTTAAATCTACAAATATTTTTTTAAACTTTGATTCTTTCTAGAAACCTGAAAATTTTTCTAAATTTTTGTGAAAAATGTCAGATATCGAAAATCTGAAATCTCGAGTTTTTTGAATTTGGAATTTTAATTCGAAATGTCTAGAAAAGTCTACATTTAGAGTAAATAAGCAATAAATATGACTGTATTTATACTTAAAAATAACCAGAATTCATTAATTAACATTTTTGAAAATATTTGCTTTTTTAGAAATTTTAAATTTCCAAACAAATAGAAGGATATGTTAATTCTTAACAAATTTACATTGTTCGAACTCGAAATTTTTAGTTTTTTTAATCCCAAATTTTAGAAATAAGTTGACATTTAAAATTACTCTCTGAATCCGAAAAAAAAGAAGCTATAATTTCTGAAAAAAAAGGTTTGAAGTTAAAATTTTCTAAAAAATATCTCTAATTTCCAAAAGATAAAATCTATTAACAAAAGCTAATCACACTCAACATTTTGTTTTGAAACAAAATTTAAAAAATAAGCTTTGATATTTCCTGAAACTTTAAATTTTTTCTCAAAATAACCACGGGATCTTTTAAATTAAATTTTAGAAAGTCGAAATATTTTAAAAAACTCTGAATTTTGAATCAGTGACAATGTAAAAATTTTGAAAAACTAAATTCATTAATCTTTTTTTTTTTTAATTTTGATTTTAATCTTGACATTTTTAAACTTTGTAAAAAGTTGCAAAAATCTTATATGAATTTAGTTAAAAAGTCGTGATTAAAAGTAAAAAATTTCTTAGTTAAAGTTGAGATTTGATAACTAAGATAAAAATTTTAATGGTTTTTTAAAAGTTTTCACTTGGAAGTCGAATTTTTGAGGATAAAGTCGAATTTTTGAAATCTTAATCGAAATATAGACAAATTAACTTTATAACAAAAAATTTCGAAATTTTTCATTAGGTAAAAACATTTTAAAAAAATTAGAAAATTCGGCTTAAAGTGATGGTTAAAAGGTATTAAATAAATCCTGAATTTTTCAACTTAAAAATACTCAAGTTTTGTGTACAACTTAAAATTTATAAAAGAATCTACTTTTAGACATTTTTTTAAAAGTTCAATCGCCATGCTAGAAAAATTAGAGAAGAAATTCATGAAAATAACTTATTTAAAAATGTCTTCTCAAAATAATGGCTTATAAGATATTTTGATTTTTAGTAAAGGGTCTAATATTCAAAATTTTATTCAAATACCGAATTTAAAATATAAATTTTTAAATTCCAAAACTGTAAAACTTTTATCACAAGATCCAAATTTTTCTCATAATTTGGTGCTAAATCTCGAAAAATCGTTTGTATAAATTTTCAGTTGTTCTCAAAATTTGAATTTTTTTCTCAAAATGGGGGAGTTTAAGCCTAAAAAACTTCCAAAATTCAACATTATTTTAATAGAATTTAAAAGATAAGATTGAAATCTCAAATAATAAAAAAAAAGAAATTTCAAGAAAAGTTTAAATTTTTTTAGAAAAAGTCAAAATTTGGAAAAAAAATACGAATGGGTTCAAAACAAAAATTTTAAGATTTAGTGAGAAAATTCAACAATGAACTCGAAATTTTAAGAACTTCTTTATTTGAAACTGTCATACTCCTTCTGAATATTCTGAGTATAACCTAAAATCTATTTTTTTTTAATTTCGACTGAGATTTCAAAATGTTTTTTGTTGTTGTTGTTAATTGTGAGTTTTGGCCTGTTAGTGCCGTTTTTTGAGTATTTTACCTTTATGGTGCCTTTAGATTTTCGTTGTTGCCTAATTTAACATTTTGTTCACCTTTTTACATTGCTTGATTGTGCTTAAAATTCGGTCTCATATAAGAAGAACTGGCGCCAAATTTGAACAAAAAAAACATCCTTGCATTTCAACACGAAAACAAAATGATCCATTCAAAATGGTTTCTAAAAAGATCGCACATCTGGAAAGTTCAGTTCTATCTAGTGTGAAGCCAAAAAATTTCGGGGGAGGGGCTGCAGCCTCCCAGCCCCCCCCCTGGTTACGGGCCTTGCTCCTAGCATTGGTGGTGTGCGGCTCCATTGAATTATTTGGGCACGTAATAAGAATACTACCATCAACCTTGCGGATCAATATAAGATAAACATGTGCTCCCACCATTGGTGGTGTGAGACTCCATTGCATTGTCGAAGCCCAGTTCTTAATATATCCAGCTTTCTGGGCTACTCGCGCGCAGGAAAACTATCTAGGCCCAACAGGTCAGTTGAAATGCCACAAAAAGCTACTGTGCGGTACAAACTGCATAATATAGAGGATAATTTTGGCGTAACGGACTGAGCCTTCATTATTTTCAAAAACTGAAATACAAGTCTTATCTCTTGAAACCAAAAAAGAATAAAAAATACAACAAAGGTTGCTCTAACGCGTTTCGGCAGCCAAGCTATCATCTTCAGAAAAATACGCGTTAGAGCAACCTTTGTTGTACTTTTTAATCTTTCTTAGTTTCAGGAAACAAGATTTGTATTGTAATAATGTGGAGGAGAACGTCCCCTCCAATCAGAAGTCGAGATTTTTTGACTAGTTGCACAAGAGCAAACACTAATTACTGCATTTGCACATTGCTTTTTAGACACAGACACATGTTTGCTTGTCAACATTGGAATGAAGTTTCTAACCTTTCAGAGTGACTATTTCTGTTAAGCGTCAGTGGGTCAACTATCAACTATGATCCACTAATACCCTTTTACATGGTTGCACTATTGCACTCTAGGTCTTTTAATTATTCTAAATAATATCCTAAATCTATATTAGTGTGTCAGAATTGAGTTTATCCTGAGAAGAAGACATATCCATCGATGAAACGTTACGTGCCATTGGCTGCAGTTTCCGTCGCCGGTGGAGCATTTGCAAGTGCTAGAATTTCCTTTATTGTAGCCGTAAAAGCGAAAGGTGGGTCAAAGAAAAACGCATATGACACAGACATAAGTGCCGCCATGGCGGTAGCGCAATGAAGCACAACACTTGCCGCTTTTATGGCACCGACTAAATCGGATGTTTACGGCCGTGCCTGTGCAGCGATCCAATAAGGCCGTTTCTAAGCGCCAACGCAAGGCGATCTTGTTTTCCAGACAATTCAAACAATTGCATCAATTGAAAAGATACATTCAATTGGAAACTTCGTTAACTGCCGCACTTTCAACACTTGGTATTTGGATAAATAGACGACGAAAACTTCCCTCTTGCGCAATTAACTTGTAAAACTGAGAAATCTCAGATCAATTTTTTTTAAGTTTAATCCACTCGCAAACGGTAACCCCATTATGCCTTCAAAGTATTGCGAGTAGGATGCGGAAACAAGATGGCGCCTTCTTAAACAAGAATAGGTTGTAATTTTTGGAGAAAATTTCTTTTGGTAACGAGTTCCATAACTTGGAAGTTCTTCTATAGAACTCCACAGACTTCTATAGAGTCTTCGTAGACAGAAGTCTTCATTGTGTCAAGCTCGACCGCACAGGAATCTGCTGTCTCCGACGGTCTCGTATGCCTCAAGAATCTTGCCCTTGGGGGATCAATCCTATTAGTTCCTGCGAGCATCTTCCATGATAGTACTTGTAGAAAAGAGACAAGTCACCAGCCAGATGCCTGCGCTCTAGTGTTTCGAGAGAATCGGCCAAACTCTCGTCATCAATTAGGCTAAAAGCACTTGTTTGAATTAAATCCAAAAGAGCTAAACTGTGCTTTGGGACTGACCTCCAAACATGAGGACAGTATTCTAGAGTTGGCCTAACTTGAGCTTTGTATAGTGTGACCAGCTGATGAGATGTGAAGTACTTTCTAACTCTAAAAAGAAAGCCTAGATGAGAGGCGGATTTGGCACTGGCGCGCACATAATCGTGCCAAGAGAAGTTAGTGCCCACATTCACTCCTAGGATAGATAGATTAAATCCCATCGGAAGGATTTCACCTTCCATTAGTATATTTGTTTCATTATTTCTTGATGTTTTCTTAGAGAAAACCACGGCCTAAGTTTTTAAAGCGTTGAAGTCGACCCCATTCCAAAATAATTTCGAGATCCCGATTAATCGTCTGTTTCTGTTGTTTCCTTAGTCGATCTGAAGCAGCGACAGATAATGGTTTGTCGGAGAAAAAAGATGACACAAGACAACTATCATCTGCGTAGGCTTGGAAGTTAAAAGAGATCGTTTATGTGTAACCGAAAGAGAGTAGAAGACAGAACAGACCCCTGAGGCACCCCTACGTTAATCGCAAATGTCTCGGATGAGATGCCATCGATCACAACCTGAAGAGATCTATTTAAGAATCAAAGGAACCTATATTATACAGGAGACTACTTCACCTGGAACAGGTGCAAGCTACACCTGCAAAGATAAGTAAAATTTCTCCTAGGAAAATCCTATGCATTTACAAAAGCTTGAAAATTTACAAACAAAAATATATCAGTGTTCATCGCAATAGATCTTTAAGTCTGCAGTGATGACAGGAATGTATATCTCCTGTCCGACCCATATCATATCTAATCTAATCTAACCTATGTTTGTGTTATGATTTCTCTAAATTCTAAAAACGTTAATAAAAAAAAGTGATCTGACTCCGGTATACCAAACTGATGAGACCTAACCTCAGGAAACTTGCAGTCATTTGGGTAGGTCACTGTTGATTAAACAAACACCTTCACAGAATACAAATTATAAACGACCGGAGTTGCAGGGAGTGTTTAGAAGAAGATGAGAGTGGCGAGCACGTGATGTGCCACTGTTCAGCACTAGCATCAATCAGAGGATCCACGCTGGAGGACTTCTGACCTAGTGTGGCCAGTTTAAGAGAGGTCCATCCAAGGGACGTTCTTCAGTTTCTCAACAAGGTTGGGTGGCTGAATGAATGACCTCAATCATGGGAATAGTACAATGGGAAAGGGTGGCCTAAGTGCTAGCCTAATATCTAAGCAACCCACCTCAAATCCAGAATACAGAATCCAAATAAGAAAATAGAGCACAAAAACGAAAGAAAGTGGGATGCTCGAAAGCATTATTCAGCAAAATCTGAATGAGTATTTCAAGTACAGGATATACTTCTTCCGGGATTGGATCGTGTCAAAGAACTACTAAAAGTGTTCGACGTTTCGCCCACCATCGTAGGGGGCTTCTTCAGGAACAAAGAAAGAAAAATAGATGAAAAGAGGAATATGAGGGAATATGCAAAAAAGAAAAATAAAAAGGCCAATTTCAAAACATCAAACCACAGTAACTCAGTATGTCCACCATACCAGAGACGAAACTCTTCTGAATTGAAAATTGGTATAAAGGATAAGAAAGTTTAGACAGAAGAGCACGGTAACTCAGTATGTCCACCATACCAGAGGCGAAACTCTTCGAGTATTGCGAGTATGAATGTAATAAGAATACTACCGTCAATCTCATGGATTAATGTAAGATAAATATGTGCTCTTATTTTGGTAGTGTGCGGCTCCATTGAATTGTCCGGGCACATAATAAGAATACTACGTCAACCTCACGTATCAATATAAGATAAACATGTGCTCCTGCCTTTGGTGGCGTGCGGCTCCATTAAATTGTCTAGGCACGTAATAAGAATACTACCGTCAACCTCACGGATCAAGATTAGATAAACAGACTCAGCGTTCTGGGTCATTCGCGCGGGAAAACTATTTAGACGCAACAGGTCAATTGGAATGCCACAAAAAGCTACTGTGGGGTACAAACTACATAATATAGAGGATAATTTCGGCGGAACGGACTGTCCTTGGTTATCTTTAAAAATTGAAATACAAGTATTATCCCCTGAAACCAAAAACGATATGAAAAACACAACAAATGTTGCAATAACTCGTTCCGATAGCCAAGCTATCATCCTCATGGAGGTACGCGTTAGAGCAAGCTTTGTTGTATTTTTTAATCTTTCTTTAAGAGTTTGAATGTAATAAGAATACCATCGTCAATCTTACGAATTAATGTAAGATAAACATGTGCTTCTACATTTGATGGTGTGCGGCTCCATAGAATTGTTGGGGCACAGTTCATTGATATACCCAGGTTTTTGGGTCATTCTCGCGCGGGAAAACTATCTTGACCACATAGGTCAGTGGGAATGCTCCAAAAAGCTACTGAAGGGTACAAACTATATGATAAAGAGGATAATTTTGGTGGAACGGACTGCTCCTTGGTTATCTTCAAAAACTGAAATACAAATTTTGTCTTCTGAAACCAAGAAAAATTAAAAAATACAACAAAGGTTGCTCAAAGGCGTTTCGATAGCCAAGATATCATTTTCAGAGAGATGTGCGTTAGAGCAACCTTTGTTGTATTTTTTAACCTTTCCTGGTTTCAGGGGACAAGATTTGGATTTTAATAATATAGAGGTGAACGTCCCCTCCAATCAGAATTCGAGGGCAGATAATGGTTTGTCGGAGAAAAAAGATGACACAAGACAACTATCATCTGCGTAGGCTTGGAAGTTAAAGGAGATCGTTTATATGTAACCGAAAGAGAGTAGGAGACAGAGCAGACCCCTGAGGCACCCCTACGTTAATCGCAAATGTCTCGGATGAGGTGCCATCGATGACAACCTGAAGAGATCTCTTTCAGAATCAAAGGAACATATATTATACAGGAGACTACTTCAACTGGAACAGGTACAAGCTACACCTGCAGAGATAAGTAAAATTTCTCCTAGGAAAATCCTAGGCATTTACAAAAGCTTGAAAATTTAGAAACAAAAATATATCAAGGTTCATCGCATATATCGTATATCCGACCCATATCCTATCTGATCTAATCTAACCTATTTTGGTGTCATGATTTCTCAAGATTCTAAAAACATTAATAAAAAAAAGTGATCTGACTCCGGAATACCAAACTGATGAGATCTAACCCATAATATTTCTGAACAATTAATTCATCCTAAGACTTATAACTTAGTAGTAGATATGCAACCCAAAATCCTATAGTGTTTCCTATGGAGGTCCACCATGGTAGATTTTTGGTACCGACGGTTCACTAACCAACCAAGTAAATAAGCAACTAACCAACCAACTTGCAAATTAAACAATTATCTTGAGTCGTTGTTTTGAACGTTTGTCTTCTTATAAGTAATCCGAAATTACCCAATGAATATCCAGACTCGACTATCATTTTATAAATATGTCGCTTATTCTATGCATCTTTTATTGCCAACAATTCGCCAGGATTATGTTCGTATTTCTCCTTTCCCGTAAGGGAATTACGAAAATTCCCGCCATAGATCATCGTGAAGAATAAATGAAATTCTAAAGCAACGGTAATAATCGTATACGTGAGCGTGGTCATTTATATTTGTGGCATGCCGCAGATGGTTTTGAAATGGACGTAGTAGGCCTTCCAAAACCACGTCAACGTCAAACCTCGGATGATTCCCACACAAGACCCACTATTTTTTTGTATTTATTCAAGTAAAGAAATTCTATTAATCTTAGTTGAATTCGCGGAAATAAAAGATGTTGATTTATGACGGTGGAAAGCGTCCTCCACCAAACTCAATTGGCCGGTCGTGATCCTTTCATTCATTTATATAAGCAGATCTATCCGGCCGAAAGCAGCGTCTGCTCTTGAGAGCCATAAAGTAGAACGCATCTGGGAGTACAATGAGATTTGTCGCTTCTATACTGTTAGGGATTGTGGCTTTGTAATATACGATATCGTTTAAAATAAGTAATACAATACCAAATGATATGTGTGATATATGGGCTAATTTCCATGAGTGCTTCATAACTATTAACTAAAGCATCGCAGCCTCCACGCTAGAATGCATTTTGTTTTATGCTAACGCTATTTTCAGAGGAAAATACTCCGATGGAAATCATGAATTTCACAAAACCGGCCCATTGTTCTATTTCTTTTTATACGATTTTTCATAAAATGTTGGTGTAATGGTATGTAAAACGACGTTGAGAGATCAAATACAAAAGAAACGGCGGCATCGGACTATAAATTTATGAAACAACTACTTAAGGTAGCGGATATTTCGGCTACCATCGTATGGGGCTTCTTTACAAACAAGTAGAAAAATCAAATCATAAAAGCAAGATGACTCGTGTGCGCGATGATCGTGGTAAATCCCAAGAAGTTTATCGAAATATTTGGTTTTTTCTATCCAAGATAACAGACTGGGATCATTAAGAACTGTGCACCACTAAAGAGCCTCACACTACCAAAGGTAGGGCACAAGCAGGCTCTGTTAAAGGGGAGGCTTGAAAACCTCTAAATGAGGAAGTATTCCTAAATTGTAGTAATTTTTATAATAGGATGTGACATGACTTCCTTTTTCATGTTTGTCATTTATACTTGTCATTTGTGAACTTAACATAAATGAGGAAATATTCCTAAATTGCTGTAATTTCTAGCTTTTATAATAGGGTGTGCCATGACTTACTTTTTTATGTTTGTCATGTTTGTCATTTGTGAACTTAGCCAAACTTATTTATTGTAACCTGTGACATGATAAAAGTTGTCATGGTGGGGGTAAAAAGTGCCCAACCCCTGGGCACCATATTACATTCATCCGTGAGAATGACGGTCATGATTTCGTCATAGTCGGGCCCCCAAGGCGCGTCGAGAGTTTGGAAAATACCGGTCTCGTCTGCTGGTGGCGCTTGAGGTTTAATTTGAGGCTTACGAGGAGGAGCTTAGAGTACATATTTTTTTAGTGCACAAGCATCCAAACTTAATTAATTTTTATAAACTGGACTTCTGGAATTAGAATTTGTTACATCGTATTACGAAATATGTTTCACTGGGGTTTCAGATATCTGTGGATGTTATAACAAAGTGGGCTTACTAAGGTTGCAGTGGACGTTTGTAATTATCCCACTTAATAAAAACACGTAATGGTCGTAAAGGGCGATAACAAGCTCGATGAAAGGTATCCTGGCATTACCAAATTGACGATTATTGGTGCATTTTCCGAGGGTGCCTCACGTGGTTTCCTGGACGCATTTGTGACAGCAGGTGTAATTGAGTGGCAGTAGAATGTTCTGCTCGAGAAACCTGCTCCTAGAAAGGCTACAAGTTTCCAGGTTGCCGTCGCTCACATTCAAGGTAATTTGCCGCCGTGTTTTCGGAGAAAACAACAAACTAAGTATATTGCGCGCGAAAAGATTGACGCCTGTTTGATTTCGTCAAATTGCATTTTTCCACTTTGTCAATTTACAGCGAGGCGGTAAATGCAGAGAAAATTTACTGCCTTGGAGGGAAGGCTTCTAAAATATATTGTTCGATGATTCGCCGGCGCTTCACTGATATAAATTTAATTTCGCCCTTTCTTATTATTTGCTGGTCTAGGTTTTATTTCTTATTTACGGTTATAGCTTTTGCTTTGAATTCTAGATTTATTGGATTGCACTAAAAATCGACACGACTTATACATGGGCACAAGAGGACATTTTCCCCTTGATTGGCGCAACAATCTAAGCCAGAAGGAAGCCAGAAAAGCGAATTGGATTTATTATTAATCAATACATGTTATATATAGTCACTATTTCTGTGAGTAGCAAATACCAAGTTTACAGAGCAGAAAACTGGGAAGATCATGGAGAGATCATCACAAACAATGACATCAACTCGGCGGTGAAAAGGCTCCAAAAACCATAACAGATTTTATTATGGTAGCGACCAAAACTTTCCAGCGCTAGAAAGCAAGGGAACCACTACCAAATCCCTTGGTGGAGTTGATCAGGAGAAAAAATCGTGATCGAAAGAGGGCTAGAAGGACCAATCTGCAAGCAGATAAGGCGAAAGTCAACAGACTCATCCACGAGCTCAGGTATGAACTTAAAGAGCACAAGATTTCAGGAACATCCAAGAAACTGTAACCTCGAAAACTCCTCTGGCCTCTGCCGAACAGCCAAAGTCCTAAGAGGGGATAGAAAACCCATCCTACCGATTTACGGACTCCAGGAAATGGCTTACTTAGATCAGGATAAAGCCTCAGCATTCGCTGGGATTTTTAAAAGGCACTGCGAGGCTACTCTCAAGAAAGTGAACCTAAACTTCGTAGAGAGAGTGGAACAAGAGGTCCAAGATCTTCAGGAGAAAGTACCAGATGTAGAAGACGTCATCACACCAACTACCACAGAGGAACTCCAAAGCTTTCTGCAAAAGCTAAACGTCAATAAGGCACCAGGTCCCGACGGAAGTCCGGATCAAGCTCTGAAGAATCTTTCGGACCAAGCTGTCAAATACTTTGAAGATATGGTAAATTCAATGTTTAAAAATCGGTATTTTCCCACAAGGTGGAAGTCTGCAAACGTTATCTTCATTCCTTATCCGGATAAGGCGGAGAATTTTCCCCAAAATCACATGCCAATAAGCCTCTTATATAACTTGGGTAAGATGGTAAAAAAATTTTGAAGAAGCGTCTGCAGAACATCATCAACGATCGCGACATTATTTCTAAGGAACAATTTGGATTCCAACCAACCAATGCACTCTATTTAGGAGCAGTTGCTGCGGGTGGTTGAAAAAATTACACACAACATAAAGTGGAATCAGGTACTAGGAGCATTCTTCGATATCTCCAAGGCATTTGACACAGTTTGGCACCAAAGGTTAGTCTACAAGATGCATTACTTCGGGATTTGGGATGGTTCAAATGGTAAGCTCATTCCCGCACCAGCGCTCATTTAGAGCAAAGATGGAACAGGAACTGTCTAGCTAGTATAGGTTGGGGTGTGGCGTACCTCAAGGTTCTGCCTTGTCACCGCTCCTATACTGTCTGTTCACAGCAAACATTCCAAGAATCGACCAGACGACGTTGGCAACCTATGCTGACGACACGGGTTGATTGGCAAATTATCCAAGTTTAAGATTGGTCATCACTAGACGACCACAGACAGCAAAAATGAACTAAAATATGATAACGAAGGCTTTCACGGCCAGAGTCAGTACAGGATATACTTTTTCCGGGATTGGACCGTGTTAAAGAACTACTAAAAGTGTTCGACCTTTCGCCCACCATCGTAGGGGGCTTTTTCAGGAACAAAGAAAAGAAAAAATAAATGAAAAGAGGAATATGAGGGAATATGGAAAAATGAAGGAATGAAAAGGCCAATTTCAAAGCATCAGAGCACGGTAACTCTGTATGTCCACCATACCAGAAGCGAAACTCTTCTGAATTGAAAATTGGTACAAAGAATAAGAAAGTTTAGACAGAAGAGCACGGTAACTCAGTATGTCCACCATACCAGAGGCGAAACTCTTCTGGAGAAGAATCAACGTAGACAAGACCCAGGCAGTTTTCTTCACCAGAGAAAGATTCCAACCATATGGCCATATTCATGTCCATGGGCAAAACGTCGACTGGAGACTTCAGGCAAAGTATCGAGGGGTAATACTCGACAAAAGACTGACATTTCAAGCTCAGATCGACTATGCAGTGTCCAAGGCCAGAATGCTTAAGGGACTGATACTAGCAACAATTGGTAGAAATAGCAAGCTGTTTATAGGGCTTAAAGTTTTGCTGTAAACATCAATCAGATGTGACCAGCGATGACTGACGCATCTGTAGCCTAGTCACAGGCTACCGATAACCAGATAAAGAAACTTCAGGTGTTCCAGAACGTCTTTCTAAGACAAGCCATGGATGCTTCATGGTTTGCTAGGAATGATCAACTTTATAGGGAAGTCGACCTACCTAAGGTAAGAGATTTTGTCAGGAAGGTAAATTCTAGGGCAATGTTGAGAGCGGAAACGCATCCCAACGTAATAATTCGATAGGCAGTGAATTACGACTAGGAAATCCCAACCAAAATTAGGAGACCAAGGATGGTTCTGTAGGCTGCACCATCGGCGATTATTGTCTTCCCATAGGGGAATTTCTGTGTTTGGTTTGTTGCAGGCAAAACAGCTTAGTGCTCCAATGCTAATGTACTGTTCCAACGGAAGGCTTGGAGGCCATAGGCCCGGCTCGAAGAAGCAGGGGTTTTAATTGGTAACCACAAACTAGAAATCCAACTCTATTTGGGTTTTCTTCCCAGATGTCCTCTATGAATTATCTCTGCTCGACCAAAATCAAGTTTACGTAATATGAAGTGAATGAGTTGAGTTTAAATTACTAGCAGCGATGGCTCCCTGGTTAGAAAATCTGCCTGTAACGTGAAGATACTGGGTTCGACCCTCTGTGGTTCATCACATATTTTTAACTCTACCAAATGTGCTACTTACAGCCGCCAATAGAAGCATTGATGTATCTTGAAATTTCAATATTTTCATAGCTCGTGCTGTGGCAAGATGGACCGCATAGGAATTTGCTGTCTTCATAATTATTTGACTTTATTAACGATTAAAAAGTATACCTTAAAAATCGTGCGCTTTGGGGGATCAATCCTACTAGTTCCTGCGAGAAGCATCTCCCATAAAAGTACTTGTAGAAGAAAGACAAGTCACCAGCCATCCACTTGTGCTCCAGTGTTTCAAAAAAATCGTACAAACTTTCGTCATCAATCAGACAAATCGTTCTTCTTCTTTGAATTGAATCCAAAAAAGCCAAAGTATGCTTTGGGGCTAAACTCCAAACTGTGTTGGCCTAACTTGAGCTTTGTCTAAAGTAAGCAGCTGATAAAATGAGTTAGCTCTAAAAAGAAAGCCAAGGTTCGATGAGGGGAGCAATGGCGCGCACATGGTCGCCCCAAAAGAGGTTGAAGGAGGTATCCTAAGATAAATAAGATCCCATCGGGAGGATTTTACCGCCCATGAGTATGTTTGTTGCGTTATCCTTTTGATGTGTTCTTAGAGAAAACCGTTGAATGAGTTTTTGAGGCAGTGGAGTCACCAAATGTTTCTTTCCCTATTCCAGAAAAATCTGGAGAACCCAATAAATTGTCTAAATCTGTTGTTTCCTTAGTTGATCTGAAGCAGCGATGGCTGTCGGAAAAAAAACGATGACACTAGGCTACTACCATCTGCATAGCTTTATATCAGATTGAAAGTTAAAGTTAAGAGATTGTTTATATGAAACAGAAACAAAGTAGGAGACAGAACGAAGCCCTGAGGCAATGATTAGATTCTATCGGAAGGATTTTGCCGCCCATGAGTATGTTTGTTGCATTATCTTTAGATGTGTTCTTAGAGAAATCCGTGAAATAAATTTTTGATGCAGTGGAGTCACCAAATGTTTCTTTCCCTATTTCAGAAAAATTTGGAGAACCCAATAAATTGTCTAAATATTCTGTTTCCTTAGTTGATCTGAAGCAGCGATGTCTGTCGGAAAAAAAAAGATAACACTAGGCTACTATCATATGCGCAGATTTATATCAGATTAGAAGTGAAAGCTAAGAGATTGTTTATATGGAACAAAAACAAAGTAGGAGACAGAACAAAGCCCTGAGGCAATAATTAGATCCCATTGGGAGGATTTTGCCGCCCATGAGTATGTTTGTTGCATTATCCTTTGATGCGTTCTTAGAAAAAACCGTTGAATGAGTTTTTGAGGCAGTGGAGTCACCAAATGTTTCTTTCCCTATTCCAGAAAAATCTGGAGAACCCAATAAATCGTCTGAATCTGTTGTTTCCTTAGTTGATTTGAAGCAGCGATGGCTATCGGAAAAAAAAGATGACACTCCGCTACTATCATCTGCGTAGCTTTATATCAGATTAGAAGTTAAAAATAAGAGATTGTTTATATGGAACAGAAACAAAGTAGGAGACTGAACGAAGCCCTGAGGCAATGATTAGATCCCATTGGGAGAATTTTACCCCTCATGAGTATGCTTGTTGCGTTATCCTTTTGATGGGTTCTTAAAGGAAACCGTGGAATGAGTTTTTGAGGCAGTGGAGTCACCAAATGTTTCTTTCCCTATTCCAAAAAAATTTCGAGAACCCAAGAAATCGTCTGCATCTGCTGTTTCCTTAGTTGATCTGAAGCAGCGATGGCTGTCGGAAAAAAAAAAGATGACACTAGGCTACTATCATCTGCGTAGCTTTATATCAGATTAGAAGTTAAAGCTAAGAGAATGTTTATATGGAAGAGAAACAAGGTAGGAGACAGAAATAAGCCCTGAGGCAATGATTAGATCCCATCGGGAGGATTTTACCGCCCATGAGTATGTTTGTTGCGTTATCCTTTGATGTGTTCTTAGAGAAAACCGTGGAATGAGTTTTTGAGGCAGTGGAGTCACCAAATGTTTCTTTCTCTATTCCAAAAAAATCTGGAGAACCCAATAAATTGTCTGAATCTGTTGTTTCCTTAGTTGATCTGAAGCAGCGATGGCTGTCGGAAAAAAAAGATGACACTAGGCTACTATCGTCTGCGCAGCTTTTTATCAGATTAGAAGTTAAAGCTAAGAGATTGTTTATATGGAACGGAAACAAAGTAGGAGACAGAACGAAGCCCAGAGGCAATGATTAGATCCTATCGGGAGGATTTTGCCGCCCATGAGTATGTTTGTTGCATTATCCTTTGATGTGTTCTTAGAGAAATCCGTGGAATAAGTTTTTGAGACAGTGGAGTCACCAAATGTTTCTTTCTCTATTCCAGAAAAATCTGGAGAACCCAATAAATTGTCTAAATCTTCTGTTTCCTTACTTGATCTGAAGCAGCGATGGCTGTCGGAAAAAAAAAGATGACACTAGGCTACTATCATCTGCGTAGCTTTATATCAGATTAGAAGTTAAAGCTAAGAGATTGTGTATATGGAACACAGACAAAGTAGGAGACAGAACGAAGCCCTGAGGCAATGATTAGATCCCATCGGAAGGATTTTACCGTCCATAAGTATGTTTGTTGCGTTATTCTTTGATGTGTTCTTAGAGAAAACCGTGAAATGAGTTTTTGAGGCAGTGGAGTCACCAAACGTTTCTTTCCCTATTTCAGAAAAATCTGGAGAACCCAATAAATCGTCTGAATCTGCTGTTTCCTTAGTTGATCTCAAGCAGCGATGGCTGTTGGAAAAAAAGATGACACTAGGCTACTATCATCTGCGTAGTTTTATATCAGATTAGAAGTTAAAGCTAAGAAATTGTTTATATGAAACAGAAACAAAGTAGGAGACAGAATGAAGCCCTGAGGCAATGATTAGATCCCATCGGGAGGATGTTACCGCCCATGAATGTGTTTGTTGCATTACCCTTTGATGTGTTCTTAAAAAAAATGGTGGCCTGAGTTTTTGGGGCATTGAGGCCAACCAGATTTTTCTTTTCCCATTCCAGAAAAATCTCGAGAATCCAGTTAATTGTCTAAATCAGCTATTCCCTTAGCTGATCTGAAGCAAACACGGATAATAATTTATCGGAGAGAAAACATTACAGCAGGCATCTGCGTAGCTGTATATCAGATTAGAAGTTGAAGCTAAGAGGTCGTTTATTTGTAACAGAAACAAAGTAGGTCACAAAACAGACCCTTGAGGCACCCCTGTAAAATTTTTAATGAGTTCAGACTTTGGCGTCACACCTAAGAACTTCCGGGGCACACTAATGACGGATAAAAAGTGGAGTAATAAGATCTGTTGTTTTAAAACGTTTTATGTGTTTTTCCCCCCCAACGAAGCGATTTAAATTTCTTCGTTAAGAGGGCTTTGTTCGAGGGCAATATTGGCAACAAAACTCCTTATAGCGCTATTGAAAACTAATTAATTATAGTTTTTCTTGACTTCGAAAATATTTGTGCCATTGTCAGCTGCTAATAAATTAGAGAAAACATTTCACCTAAGTGCTTTGATAGTGTTAAAAATTCCCGAGGGACTTTGAAAGAAATTTGTCTTTAGGGGTGAAGACAAATGATCCTAAGACAAAGTGAGCGGCGAATAACTCGAATAAACAACTGACATCGCCTTAGAAAAAAGAATGTCGAGAAAATTAATTGGATTTAAATGAGAAATAAAAGAACGGAACTTGATAATATAAAGTTAAGTGTTCGTGGAATGGAATTTGAAATGTAAAGCCAACGCTTGAGTGATATATGATGGTAATTAATAAGCAATAATATGCAAAATAACCCGTCAAGGGCGTCTCATGCCCTTATTAAGATGAAGCCTGAATATTCGCTCCTTTGGTTAAAGTCAAATTAAATTTAAATGTGCTATTACCTTAACAAATCGTTTTGTCAATAAAACTTCGATATGATAAAAGGCAAAAGAAGTACTGGATTCATAAATTCCCAGAAACGTTTTGTAAAAGTGGGTTGTGTAAGAGGTTATTTCATTTAGGGGAAACATGCTTTGTATAATGAAAATATATTTCAATTAACAAAGATATTTTAATCCAACAGTCACTTTGCAAATCCTGTGAATTGAATCTTACTTGAAATGTTAATATCAAACTAGGTGTTATTTAAATGGGGTCCAGCTTTGATAATTGGACGGGAGAAATTTCCTTACTCCGGTTATCACATACGAATAAACTGTTTTTGAGCCACTAGAAGCAGTAGAGTATAATCGGTGGCAAGAGGGAATGCAATTATGGAAATGAACTTCCTGCAATTATATCTAACGTAAGTTTTAAACTGGAATAATTGGTCCAAGTTTTAGCTTTGATCTCTTTGTAGTGAAGCCACTCAAATTCTGTTAAATATACTCGACTAAATCCAATTCGGCGTAAATCCTTCACGTTTCTATGATATTGCTAATTACGGTTACACCTTCAATTGAAAATGTATCACTTCTCACAAAACTAGAAACTTGGTGCTTGACAGTATAATTAAAAGTTAAATAAAATTTTTATAAAATACGCTGAATTTTTCTATCCAAAATTAGAAGAAAAAGTCGCAATTAAGAAAAAATTGGTACTTCTCTAAAGACCATTGAAAAAACTGTGAGAAAAAGTAGAAAGTTTCAAAGTTTAAGTAAAATCTTTAAAAAAGTCATATTTTGATTGAATTCGAACATTTTAGAAAAGCCAAATCACAAAAAGTCAAAATTTCGAAAAAACAGTTCATTAACTTTTCGAAAAAACTCAAAACCTTCGAAAAAGGTCAAAATATGCAAAAAAGATCGAAATGTCCAGAAAAGTATAAATTTCAAAAATTGGCCGAGATTTGCAAACAATCAAAATTTTTGACAAAATTTTAAATTTTCAAAAACGTCTATATTTAAAAAAATCAACGTTTTCCAAAAGGCAAATTTTGGAAGTCAAAATTTTCAAAAAACCAGTAAAATTTTTAAAAGAAGCCAAAGTTTCCAAATAAAAATAATTCAGTTAAATTCAAAATTTCTAACAAAACTCAACCCCCCCAAAAAAAGTCCAATTAGGAAAAGATCAAAATATGCAGAAAATGAGAACTGTGACATATGGGAGAAATTTGCAAACAAATTTAAATACTTGCCAAATTTGACATTTTCAAAAAAGTTAAATTCTCAAAAAATCAAAATTTTAGAAGATGCAAAATTTTTAACAGAATATAAAATTTTTTAAAAGGAACCAAGATTTTCAAATAAAAAAGGTTGAAATTAATAAAATAGGTCAAAATTTTTAGAAAAAACGTCAAAATCCCTAAAAACAAAGTCAAAATTTTCAAAAAACCAGTGACATTTTTAAAAGAAACCAAAGTTTCTAAAGAAAAATAATTCAGTTAACTTTAAGACTTCTAATGAAAAAAGTCTAATTATAAAAAGATCAAAATATTCAGAAAATAAAAACTTTGACATATGGGACAAATTTACAAATAAATTAAAATACTTGCCAAATTTTACATTTTCAAAAAAGTTAAATTAAAAAAAATCAAAATTTTAGAAAGGGCAAAATTTTTAAAAGAATATAAAATTGTTTAAAAGGAACCTAGAGTTTTAAATAAAAAAAGTTGAAATTAATAAAATAAGTCAAAATTTAAAAAAAAACTTCAAAATCCCGAAAAACAAAGTCAAAATTTTGATGCCTAACAGTATAATTAAAAGTAAAACAAAATTTTTATAAAATACGCTAAATTTTTCTATTCAAAATTAGAAGAAAAAGTCGCAATTGACAAAAAATTGGTATTTTTCCAAACAACATTGAAAAAACTGCGAGAAAAAGTAAAAAGTTTTAAAGTTTAGGTAAAATCTTTAAAGAACGTCATCTTTTGATTGAATTCGAACATTTTAAAAAAGCCAAATTACAAAAAGTCAAAATTTCGAAAAAACAGTTCAACTTTTCGAAAAAATTCAAAACCTGTGAAAAAGGTAAAAATATGAAAAAAAGATCCAAATGTCCAGGAAAGTATAAATTTCAAAAATTGGCCGTGATTTGCAAACAATCAAAATTTTTGACAAAATTTTAAATTTTCCAAAACGTCTATATTTAAAAAAATCAACGTTTTCCAAAAGGCAAAATTTGGAAGTCAAAATTTTCATAAAAGCAGTGAAACTTTCAAATGAAACCAAAGTTTCTAAATAAAAATAATTCAGTTAAATTCAACATTTCTTACAAAACTCAAAACCCCCGAAAAAAGTCTAATTATAAAAAGATTAAGATATTCAGATAATGAGAACTTTGAAAGATGGGAGAAATTTGCAAATAAATTAAAATACTTGCCAAATTTTACATTTTCAAAAAAGTTGAATTTAAAAAAATCAAAATTTTAGAAAGGGCAACATTTTTACAAAATGTGTAATTTTTTAAAAGGAACCAAGGTTTTCAAATAAAAAAAGTTAAAAGTAATAAAATAAGTCAAATTTTTTAGAAAAAACGTCAAAATCCCGAAAAACAAAAATTGAAATACAGAACTTGTCCCCTGAAACCAAGAAAGATTAAAAAATACAACAAAGGTTGCTCTAACGCGTTTCGGCAGCCAAATTGTCATCTCTCATTAAACTATTTTAGTCCATAATTTGTAAAAAAATTACCATTTTGGGAAATATACCTTGGAATATTGGTGGAAACTCAAAATTAAAAAAAAAACTACGATTTCCGAAAAAAAATCAAAATGTTGACAAAAAATGTCACATTTTGAAAAAGTGTACATTTCCAAAAAAATCGAGAAATTAGGAGTTTTTCAAAAAAATTCAAAATCTTTCAGAAGTTGAAATTTTAAAAATACTCCAAAATTTTAAAAATAGTCTGATTTAAAAGAATTTTCAGCCAAATTTTTAAAAAAATCCGAAATTTTTAAAGTCTAAATATTGAGAAAAGCTAAAGTCATCAAAATAGTTAAAATTTTTAAAAAAAAGTCAAATATTTGAAGAGTAAAATATCTTTGGATAATTAAACTATTTTAGTCCATAATTTTTAAAAAATTACCATTTTGGGAAATATACCTTGCAATTTTCGTGGAAACTTAATATTAAAAAAAAACTACGATTTCCGAAAAAAAAATTAAAATGTTGACCAAAAATGTCACGTTTTGAAAAAGTGTACATTTCCAAAAAATTCGGGAAATTAGGAGTTTTTCAAAAAAATTCAAAATCTTTCAGAAGTTAAAATTTTAAAAATAGTCTGATTTAAAAGAATTTTCTGCCAAATTTTTTAAAAAATCCGAAATTTTTAAAGTCTAAATATTGAGAAAAGCTAAAGACATCAAAATAGTTAAAATTTTTAAAAAAAGTCAAAATTTTGAAGAGTTAAAAATCTTTGGATAATTAAACTCTTTTAGTCAAAAATTTTACCAATTTTTATGGAAACTTAAAATTAAAATAAAGCTACGATTTCCAAAAAAAAAAAAATCAAAATGTCAACACAACATGTCGAATTTTGAAAAACTGTAAATCTCCAAAAAATCGGGAAATTGGGAGTTTTTCAAAAAAATTGAAAATCTTTAAGAAGATGAAATTTTAAAAAATACTCCAAAATTTTGAAAATTGTCTGAATTTAAAAGAATTTGCAGTCAAATGTTTAACAAAATCTAAAATTTTGAAAGCCTAAATATTAAAAGAAGCTAAAATTATCAAGAGTTAAAATTTAAAAAAAAATTAAAATTTTGAAGAGTTAAAAATTTTTGAATAATTAAACTTTTTTAGTCGAAAATTTTAAATAAATTTACTATTTTGGAAAATATTCATTGGAATTTTCATGGAAAGTTAAAATTAAAAAAAGTTATGATTTCCAAAAAAAAAAAAAAAACTCAATAAAAATGTCAAATTTTTATTTTTTAATGTCAATAAAAAAGTGTACATTTCAAAAAAATTCGAGAAGTTGGAAGTTTTTCAAAAAATTGAATACTTTTAGAAGTTGAAATTTTAAAAAATACTCCAAAATTTTCAAAAAAGTTGGATTTTTACGAAAATCAAAATGTTCCAAAAAGAAGAAAAAAAAAGAAGGAGAGTTGAAATAAATGAATAAATTAATAACTTTTATGAAATGATTAAAATTTCGAGAAAAAGTTTTCAGAATGAATCATAATTTGGAAAAAATTGAACTATCCAAAAAAAGTGGAATTTTTCAAAACAAAGATCAGATTTACGAATAAGTCAAACTTCCGAAAATAGGGAGAAATTTCGGGTAAAACCAAAACCTCTCAAAATTTTCACTTTGTCTAATAATTTTGACTTTTTTTGAAAATTTTGGCTTTTTTGAAACTTTTAATTTTTGCAAATTTGACTTTTTTGTGAAAGCAACTAAATTTCTAATTATTATATTACTGAAAATTTAGAGTTTTCAATAAATTTTTAACCTGAATTTCCACTTTCTTTACGATTCTTTGTGTAAAATTTTTATTTTATTAATTTTTGTTCTACCTAAATTCGAGTGTTCCGAATTTTTTTAAACATCAACAATTTTTTAATCTCTTTTTTTTATAAATTTCTAATTTTGTTGAAAATTTTGATTTGTTTCAGGAAATTTTTTGGAAATTTAGACTTTTTGTAATAATTTCGACTTTTTCTTAAGATTGCGACCTTCATGTAGATTTGATTTTTTCGAAATATTCGGTTTTTTTTTAAATTTTGACTTTGTTTTTCAGGATTTTGACTTTTTTTCTTAAAATTACCTTTTATGCTGATTTACACTTTTTTTTCGAAAATATTAGTTTCTTTAATAATTTTTGTTTTATTTAGAAAAATTTGACTTGCAAATTTTGACTTTTTTAATATTTTGATATTTTATTTTTTGAAAATTTTGATTTTGGTAACAATTTAAATTTTTTGCAAATTTCGACTTTTCCAAAATTTCAATTTTTTCGTGATTAACTCTTTCAAAATTTTTACTTTTTCTGATAATTTCGAATCTTTCTTTGAACATTTTGGCATTTTTAAAAATTTTTATATTTTATAAACCTGAATTTTGGAAAAATCGAATTTTCACTTTTTGGACATTGAAAATTTCAAGTTTTTTAAAAATTTGTTAACTAAATTTCGACCCTTTTTAAAATTTTGATTTTCGCTTTAAAGTTTTTACTTTGTTTTACCTAAATTCGTTTATTTCTTACATATTTTGATTTTTTTTTAATTTTTACTTTTTCTTAATTTCAAACTGTTGAAAATTTTAATTTTTTTTAGAAGTTTTGACTTTTTGGATATTTCGACTTTTTTTAAATATTTTACTTTTTCCTCAAAATTTTGACTCGTCTACAAATTTTATTTTTATTTAAAAGAATTGATTTTTTTTGAAAATTGTGACTTTGTTTTTCGGGTTTGGTGGAACTGACTGGTCCTTGGTTATCTTTAAAAATTCAAATACAGAACTTGCCTCCTGAGACCAAGAAAGATTAAAAAATTCAACAAAGGTTGCTCTAACGCGTTTCGACGGTCAAACTGTCATCTTCAGAGATAAACTGTCGCCCAAAATGTAGACTCTTTTAGAATTTGATATTTTGTTAATATTTTGATTTTTTTTTGAAAATTGTACCCTTTATTTAATTTTAACTTTTCATGAAAATTTGGATTTTTTTTTAATTCAAAAATTAAAAATTTAGACTTTTATCAATATTTTTAAATTTTTTTAACATTTTTGAGTTTCTTAAAATTTGCGCTATTTTCCAAAATATTCAATTTTTTTTTTGAAAATATGACTAAAATTTTGTCTGGTTTTCAAAATTTCGACTTATTTTGCAAATTTGGAATTTTTTGAAAATTTTGCGCCAATTTTTCATTTTCATTTATTTTGAAAATACCGTTTGATTCAAAATTTCAACATTTTTAAATTTTAACTTTTTAGAAAACTTCTTTATTTCAAAATGCTGACATATCTTAACATTTTAACTAATTTTTAAGATTTCGACTCTGAAAATTTTTACTTTTTGTTTAATTTCGATTTTTCAAATTTTCGACTTTTTAAAAATTTCCACTTTTTGAAAATTTTGACTTCGAATGCTCGATTTTTTTATTATTATTATTATTATTACTCAGGGATATCACTGTAATGCTTATTTTCCTTAACCAACATCGAATTATCGGAGGGTTGCTGCGCCTACGAACAAAAAAAAAATGAGCAAACAGCATTTCGACGGGAAACAAAATCTTTAGATAAATTTAAGATTCATTGTTTAGACTCGAAATTTTGGACCAATAAGTGGAAACTAACAATTTGAATCTTAAAAAAGTCGAAGGTCTGAGTTAATTAAAAGTTTGGGAAAAATAAACAAAAACTGATAGGTTAAACTCCAGATTTATTTTATTAATTGCGATTTTCTGGCTTAAACTCCAGAGGTTGATGTTTAAAAGATAAAAATGAAAATTTCTACAAAAGCTGAAATCGAAATTTAAGGGAAAACAATCCAATCTTTGCGTGGAAATTTGAAAAATTCGAATTTTTTCCAAAAAAGTAAATCAATAAAAAATTTGAATTTTAAGATAGTTTGAGTGCTTAGATTACACTCGTAATTTTAAGAAATCTATTATGATATTAAGGCCGAAATTTGGAAAAATTCTTCATTTCTAGAAAGATTCTAATGCACAGACCAATAGGTCTGAATATTTATTAGATTCAAAGTTTAAAAACCAAAGACCGGTTTCGATCTTGTCTTGGTTTCCAAACTTCGAATCTAATAAATGTTCAAACCTATTGGTCTGTGCATTAGAATCCTTGTCTTCTGGCAAATGGTTCCTAGAGAGCAACCGCTTCGCTAGGTGGCAGTGTTTCAACTGTTGGTAGTTCAGCTACCTATGATTCACTATACAAGCCGCCTGGAGGGCTGCATGAATTTGTGGTCTAGGTTGCATTCTACTTGCATATCTAGAAAGAGTTGAAATTTTTAGTTTACAGCTAAATTTTGGGAGAATTAAAAAGTACAAACGCATAATTTGAAGAATATACATCTCTAGCAAACTAGGACTTTAACAGTCTGAGTGAAGGGCATCGGCCCCTTAAACTGTCTGGAGACAACGTTGGGCCACTCCGTTAGTGGTAGGAGATGACTCTCTGGAGATGACACTTATTGTAAAAGATTCGAAAAAGAGTGACGCGAGTCAATTTCGTCAATACTGCTGATGAACAGATAAACTTGATTTTTTTATGTTTTTAAAATCTACTATTTATTTTATGTAAACTTCGAAGGAAATTGTATTATTCAAGAAAATATTACAGCAGCAATGGAACGTGGATCATATTGAAAATAACTTGAGGTAAGAAATCCGTAGAAAATTGTAAGGGAAATGAAAACTTACCTTTGAGAGATTCGTTTCAATCTCGTGCAACGAATTTTAGAGTACTACCGTGCCACATTGGTGTTAAAGCTCAGTGTTCTAACTTAATCAAAAATTTTATATTTATGGCCTATGTCGAACCGAAATTGCTGTCTAAAGGAAATGGAAAGCCGGCAACACATATATCTTTATTTTTCGAGTCCCTTTAAAGTAGAGCCCGATAATTTATGCCTTTAATAAAATAAGTGGGTCAATGGTATTTTGATCGGAAATAGGTACTCCTGTAGGGAAGTCCCCCGATCCCTGGAATAAAAGTAAGCTGTAAACAAGGTTATTAACTCGCTAGAAATAAATACGATGACTAAATTTATTCAGGAATTATTGACAGGTAATTTTAAGTTTCGTCTTGATGCATCAAGTCGAAACAAGATCCGACAATGTCTATCTGTACATTATGGATAAAATCCTACACCAAACTTAATTATAAAGTTAATTATGTTTGGTTAAAACATTCTCATCTAAGCGTCTTATGCAATGATTAGATATAATAAATGTGTAGGCACGCTCCTTATGCGGGCAAAGAAAATGTATTCCTCCCTTTTCAGCTGTTTAAAGAGTCGAGATGACATCATATATCTGCTCGAAACCTATCTCTCGCGGAAAATCCTGCCTCAGAAATTTACTGCGGGATTTAAACTTTTCCTGGTAGAACATGACTAAGCGAGAATAAAAACTTTCAACAAATAACCAAATCAGGAACTTATAAAAGCTTTACACACTTTGTTGAAAATAACTTCTGCATCTGCTTTTCATACTTGTTAAAAGGACAAACTTTTCTAAAGATATGATTACAGCTTTCTGCAGCTCAGCGCCTTCCCACTTTGTTTGAAATTTAAAGTCACTCCGAAATAACTCTTCTTGCATTTATTCAGGTAATGACTCAAAGATTGATTTAGCAGAAAATGAAACTAAGATTAATATAAAATAATTTATCTTCAATTACGACAGTTATTCCTGTACACTGAACACAAAACAGACTGGATTAATTAATCCAGACCTAACTAGATCAAATATGAGTTTAGATCCTATGACACGGGTTGAAGCTTTCGTAGAAAGTTCAAACTTCAAAAAAAAACAACATTTAAAAAACTCACCAAATTTTCGAAAAAAAACTTTAGATTTAAAAAAATAGTCTAAAATTTAAAAAATATTCGTAATTATGAAAAAATGCCAAGATTTAAAAAAAAATTAAGAATTTTCAGTAAGATCTCTTAAAAACCCAAATTTTCGAAAAGCCCAAATTTTTTTAGTTAAAACTCTGAGAAAAAGTTAAAAATATAACAAATATTAAAAAGAAATTTAATTAAAAAAATGTCGAAATTTTCAAAAAAAAGTTAGGATTTTCAAAAAAAATACGAAATATTAAAAATATCGACATTTTGAAAAAAGTTCAAATTTTCGAAATAAATCAGAAATTTTAAAATGGACAAATGCTTGCAAAATAATCCAAAATTTTAACAATAGTCGATTAAAAAAATCTATATTTTTAGATAAAGGCAAAATTTTAAAGAAAGTGAAAATTTTAAAGGTCAAAAATTTGAAAAACGTCGAAATTTCGAAACATTTCTAAATTTTGACAGAATATTAGAATTTAAAAGAGATCAAACTTTTGAAAAATAATGTCAGCATTTTGAAAAGATACTGTAAAAAGTCGAACTTTTCAAAAAATTCAAGGATTTTGATAAAATAAAGAAAATTTCAAAAAAACGTTTACAAAAGTTAAAATTTTGAAAAATAATTTAAATTTCAAAAATAATAAAACTTTCAAAGAAATATGGAGATTTAAAAAAATGAAGCATTTTTGGTTAAATTTTCAAAAAAAGCCAAAATTTTCGAAGAGCCTAAATATTGAAGGAAACTGAAAATTATCAAGAAATTCTAAACTTTCATAAAAAGTAGAAAAGTAAAAATGTTAAAAAACATAAAATTTTGGTTACTTAAAATTTAAAAAGTAAATAAATGTCATTTTTTTAAAGTTAAAAGTGTTGATTGAATATTTTTAAAAAGATTAGATTTTAAAAAAAAATTGAAAAGTTTAAAAAGCAGCGAAAGTGTCAAATAAAATCGAAATTTTGCAAAATAGTTCAAAATGTCAAAAAAAGTCGACATTTTAAGGAAATGTCGCGATTTAAACAATTAGAAGTTTTTGAATAAAGTCGATATTTTTAAGAAATTAAAAAAAATCTACTGTTTTCAAAAAAGGTAGAAATTTTGGAAAAGTCGAAATTAAAAAAAAAATAAATTTTAAAAAAGTAAGATTTTTCAAAGTTTAAGTTTGGAAAAACGTCGGAATTTTAGAAAATAAAATCTACATTTTTAAAAGCAAAAATTAGAAAAAAATTAATTTTTGTTAAGACAGAAATTTCAAAAAAAGTCCAAATTTTAAAAGTCCAAAATTTTAAAAAACCCAAATTTTGATAAGAATTCAAAATCCTAAAAAAAGTTTAAATTTTGAAATAAAATCGAAATCTTGTAAAACCAGAATTTTTCAAAAAACTGGATATTTTAAAAGATCTTAGGTGTCAAGCTTTCTAAAAAATCTAGAATTTTCGAAAGAGATAGATTTAAAAAAAATTAAAATCATCAGAAAAGTCGACATTTTCTAAAGGTCGTGTTTTTTAAAAAAAGGAATGTTTTAAAAAATGCCGAAATTTTGGACAATTGAAAATTGTATGAAAAAAATGTTAAAGTGAAAGTTTTAAAATAGTCGAAAAAAAAAATTAAAATTTGGAATTAAAAAGGGTATCATAAAAAATGTATTTAAAAAAACTCCACATTTTGATTTTTTGAGAGAAGTTGAAATGTTAGAAATTTTATTGAACTTTTAATTGTTTTGAAAGTTTCGCCATTGTTTTTTAAATTCTCGCATTTTTTGAAATTGAACCTTTCAACATTTTTACATTTTTCAAAATTTTGACCATTTGTTTTCAATTTTTTTCTCTAATCTCGACATTTTTTCAAAAGTTTAACTATTTTTGAACTTTAAATTGTCTTAAAAATTTCGGCATTGTTTTTTAAATTTTCGAATTTTTTAAAAATGCAGACTTATCTAAAAAATTTTGATCAGTTTTTTCAATTTATTTTTAAATTTTGACTATTTCTGAACTTTTAATTGTTTTGAAAATTTCGCCATTGTTTTTCAAATTCCCGAACTTTTTGAAAATGTAGACCTTTCAGTGTCTACATTTTTCCAAATTTTGACCATTTTTAAAATTTTTTTTTAAATCCTGACATTTTTTTAAAAGTTTGACTATTTTAGAACTTTTAATTGTTTTGAAAATTTCACCATTATTGAAATTAACGAATTTTTTGAAAATGTAGATTTTTAAAATGTCTACGTTTTTTAAAATCTTGATCATTTTTTTCAATTTTTTTCTTAAATCTCGACGTTTTTTAAAATTTTAATTATTTTTAAACTGTTAATTGTTTTGAAAATTTTGTCATTGTTTTTTAAATTTTTGAATTTTTTGAAAATGTAGACTTTTCAAAATGTCTACATTTTTCAAAATCCTGACCTTTGTTTTAATATTTTACTTAAACTACGAGATTTTCTCAAAATTTTGACTATTTTTTAACTATTAATTGTTTTGAAAATTTCGCCATTGTTCTCGAAATTCTCGAAATTTTTAAAAATGTAGAGTATTCAAAATGTCTACATTTTTCAAAATTTTGACCTGTTTTTTAATTTTTTTCCTAAATCTCGACATTTTTTCCAAAGTTTGACCATTTTTAAACTTTTAATTGTTTTGAAAATTTCGCCATTGTTTTTCAAATTAAATATTTTTTTAAAAATGTAGACTTTTCAAAATGTCTACATTTTTTTAAAAAATTTGATCATTTTTTCAATTTTTTTCTTAAATGTCGATATATTTTCAAAATTTTGACTACTTTTGAACTTTTAATTGTTATCAAGATTTCTCCATTGTTTTTAAAATTCCCGAATTTTTTGAAAATGGAGACTTACCAAAATGTCTACATTTTTTAAAATTTTGACCATTTTTTTCAATTTTTTTCCCAAAGCTCGTGATTTTTTTCAAAAGTTTCAAAAGTTTTAAAAATTTTTCCATTGTTTTCCAAGTTCTTGAATTTTTGGAAAATGTAGACATTTCAAAATGTCTACATTTTTCAAAATTTTGACCATTTCTTAAATTTTTCTCTTAAATCTCGACATTTTTTCAAAAACTTGACTATTTTTCAAGTTTTAAATGTTTTGAAAATTTCGTCACTGTTCTCCAAATTCTCTTATTTTTCGAAGATGTAAACTTTTTAAAATATCTACATTTTTTAAAATTTTGAACATTTTTTTCAATTTTTTTCCTAAATCTCGACATTTTTTTAAAAGTTTGACTCTTCTTAAACTTTTAGTTGTTTTAAAAATTTAGCTATTATTTTCCAAGTTCTCGAATTTTTTGAAAATGTAGACTCTTCAAAATGTCTACATTTTTCAAAATTTTGACCACTTTTTTCGATTTTCTTCTTAAATCTCGGCATTTTTTCAAAATTGTGACTATTTCAGAACTTTTAATTGTTTTAAAAATTTCACCATTGTTTTTTAAATTCCCGAATTTTTTGAAAATGTAGACTCTTCAAAATGTCTACATTTTTTAAAATTTTGACCTTCTTTTTCAATTTTTTTCCTAAATCTCGACATTTTTTTAAAAGTTTGACCATTTTTGAACTTTTAATTATTTTGAGAATTTCGCTATTGTTTTCCAAGTTCTCGAATTTTTTGAAAATGTAGACTCTTCAAAATGTCTACATTTTTCAAAATTTTGACCTGTTTTTTAATTTTTTTCCTAAATTTCGACATTTTTTCAAAAGTTTGACCATTTTTAAACTTTTAATTGTTTTGAAAATTTCGCCATTGTTTTTCAAATTAAAGATTTTTTAAAAATGTAGACTTTTCAAAATGTCTACATTTTTTTAAAAAAATTTGATCATTTTTTCAATTTTTTTCTTAAATGTCGATATATTTTCAAAATTTTGACTACTTTTGAACTTTTAATTGTTATCAAGATTTCTCATTGTTTTGAAAATTCCCGAATTTTTTGAAAATGCAGACTTACCAAAATGTCTACATTTTTTAAAATTTTGACCATTTTTTTCAATTTTTTTCCCAAAGCTCATGATTTTTTTCAAAAGTTTGACTACTTTTGAATTTTTAATTGTTTTAAAAATTTTTCCATTGTTTTCCAAGTTCTTGAATTTTTGGAAAATGTAGACATTTCAAAATGTCTACATTTTTCAAAATTTTGACCATTTCTTAAATTTTTCTCCTAAATCTCGACATTTTTTCAAAAACTTGACTATTTTTCAACTTTTGAATGTTTTAAAAATTTCGTCACTGTTCTCCAAATTCTCTTATTTTTCGGAGATGTAAACCTTTTAAAATATCTACATTTTTTAAAATTTTGAACATTTTTTTCAATTTTTTTCCTAAATCTCGACATTTTTTCAAAAGTTTGACTCTTTTTGAACTTTTAATTGTTTTAAAAATTTCGCTATTGTTTTCCAAGTTCTCGAATTTTTTGAAAATGTAGACTCTTCAAAATGTCTACATTTTTCAAAATTTTGACCACTTTTTTCGATTTTCTTTTTAAATCTCGGCATTTTTTCAAAATTGTGACTATTTCAGAACTTTTAATTGTTTTAAAAATTTCACCATTGTTTTTTAAATTCCAGAATTTTTTGAAAATGTAGACTCTTCAAAATGACTACATTTTTTAACATTTTGACCTCCTTTTTCAATTTTTTTCCTAAATCTGGACATTTTTTTAAAAGTTTGACCATTTTTGAACTTTTAATTATTTTGAGAATTTCGCCATTGTTTTCCATGTTTTCGAATTTTCTAAAAATGAAGACTTTTTGAAATGTCTACATTTTTCAAAATTTTGACCATTTTTTTCAATTTATTTCTGAAATATCAACATTTTTTCAAAAGTGTGACTATTTTTGAACTTTTAATTGTCTTGAAAATTTCGCTATTGTTTTTTATGTTCTTGAATTTTTTGAAAATGAAAACTTTTTAAAAGCTCGACATTTTTACAAAAGCTTGACTATTTTTGAACTTTTAATTGTTTTGAAAATTTCGCTATTGTTCTCGAAATTTTTGAAAATGTAGACTATCCAAAATGTCTGCATTTTTCAAAATGTTGACCTCTTTTCTCAATTTTTTTACTAAATCTTGACATTTTCTTAAAATTGTGACTATTTCTAAACTTTAAATTGTTTTAAAAATTTGGCCATTGTCTTTTAAATTTCCGAATTTTTTGAAAATGTAGACTCGTTAAAATGTCTACATTTTTCAACATTTTGATAATTTTTTTCAATTCTTTTCTTAAATCTCGAATTTTTTTCAAAAGTTTGATCATTTTTGAACTTTTAATTATTTTGAAAATTTCACCATTGTTCTCCAAATTCTCGAATTTTTTGAAATTGCAGATTTTTCAAAATGTCTACATTTTTCAAAATTTAGACCTTTTTTTGCAAAATTTGAAATTTCATCTATTTTCCAAAATGTTGTCCTAGTTTTACCTGTTTGTGAACATTTTGACTGTTTTTCTAATTTTTGTCTTTGGAAAATTTAGTAGTTTTTGGTGATTTTGTCTTCGTTTCAAATTTTTTTGAAGTTTACGTTATTTTCAAAATTTATACATTTTCTAAAGATTTAACATTTACCCTATGCATATTTAAAAATGTTGTTATTTTCAATTATCGGCCATTTTTGAAAATTATAACTTTGTTAATTTTTTTCCGTCTTTTTTCAAATATTCGACTTTTTGAATAATTCGATTATTTTTAAGTAATTTGCTTCGCGCATACTCTCCTTTTCATCTCGTGTGTTTTGAATCTTTTTATCCCTGGCCGACATTTTTATTTTGATACATCAAAACTCTTGAATCAGTCGAATTGTTTTTAAAACAACGTCTATTGTTCGTTCTACGGCAGAATAAAGTCTCTCAGTTTTCTAGTTTCACCACTGCATGACCACACATTTAAAAAATGCGATAAGCGAAATAAACATCGCCGCGCCGTGGCGCGAATATGTCATACGGTCATAGTGAGCGAGTTAACGCGTGCAGGCAACTCTAAATTCAGTGGTGTGTATTATTTATTGATTACCTTTTTAGAATTTAGGGCCAGTTTTGGGTCTTTAGTAGATGAATTTTGAAAAATCATTTCTTGGTTCTCACCAACCCATTTTGGGTGTAAAGTGTTCACTTTAACAAACAAACCCTGCGTTTATCAAACTTATGGATTTCAATATATTTCTATAAATCGTTCCAGTCATAGATTTTCCTAATAGGGACCTAGCTCGCTAGTGATGGACAGTTTGAAATGTTCGCAACTATTCGAATATTTTCAAATTCGAACCGACTCCGATGCAACATATGCTTCTTTCTGTCAGCCGCATAGCAATTTCCTTCGAAAATGTGACATTAATCCCGCCAAGCAGATTGTAATCCGTCTTCCACCTTGTCATATGGGAATAATATATGAAAAGAACGAGCCACGTAATAATATGAAGGAAAATAGCTCTAAGCCTTTAGATAAAGCCGCATATGAGAAAGTAAATAGAAATTTCCTTAGTTGGATGGTTAAGAGAAGGAACCGGCTCGATTTCAGAAAGAAATTTAAATGGAAACGTCGCTGCGGAATAACTTTTTGTCAAGATAATTCCCATCGCACGAATCGGAACGACTTTAACATAGAAATCTCTATTATTGTTCCTTCCCAACGCTCCAATTAGAAAAGTTTCATGTTATAATCGTTATCCATATTTGCTGCTTTAATTAACTGGTAATGTTTTGACAGGAGGCGCAGGTTTCAAAAATAAGATCTTACCTTCGTTAATGGTGATTATAATAGTCAAGCTATACATAAAGTGGTTAAAACTGGTCTTTGCTTCCCAAGCATAGATCTATTGGTCTATGTACCACAAAATTATTAAATTCGTCTTTACAGAAAAAGCTCTGAGATTATCTATAAACAAATGGGAAAACCAATCGTTTATGTACAACTCCCAATGAACAAGCAGCTATTTCACAAGTCGTCACTTGTCACGGTGTCTCGAAAACTAAGCTAAATTGCGCATGTGTGGACGCCTAACAAAATCCCAAAACTAGTTTGGGATTTGTTGGGGACCGTCTGGAGACAAAATCCTCGATTTGTCTGGAAACAAAATCCTCGATTTGTCTGGAGACAAAATCCCCGATTTGTCTGGAGACAAAATCCCCGATTTGTCTGGAGACAAAATGCTTGATTTGTCTGTAGACAAAATCCTCGATTTGTCTGGAGACAAAATCTCCGATTTGTCTACAGACTGTTACGCGATTTTGTCTACGAGTGTGTACTAGTTTTTATATGACATTCTGAGTTGTGCAGATTTAAGTACTACTAATTTAGATACAATTTGGTCAAGTGGGAGAGATCAAATTATTGTTCGGATTAATTAAACACAGCTGGTCAACTCACACAAAATAAAATACTATCGAACCCCTTCCATATTGGGGAGCACAAAAGCATCAGTTTTTTTAGTTCTTACAATATCACGCTAAAACGTAATTTGTGTATCAAACTAGCAGCTTTAAATACCATTTTAATTGTGCGTAATCACACCCCAAATGCTTATATAAAATTACAGCTTACCCTTGATGGTCCAGATATTGCATACGATTTTCGATTTCGTGTTTTGTAGTGACCAAATCTGAAAATATAACAAGAAACAATAATTAGCTTTGGCGATATCGTAAACGAATGAAGGACTGATCATGCAATAATTGGAAAGCAATCACCGCTCCGGATGGGTCTCTGTATCGAAAAGGGTTGCATACATTTGCTAAATAAATTACAATTGAATTTAAATTGGCCAAATTTCAATTTTGTACATTATTTCTGTTATTGGGTCATGTTGTGAGACAGGTTCATTATTCATGTCCTTTTCTCGCTTTGCAATCGTTTGTCAATGTTTATTGCCGCCTTTTTTCGTTGTTGTGCTCTAGTAGATATCGATATTTCACCATCAGAGTTGGGATATTAGCTGGGAAATATTAAATATTGCTTCATATGTCTTGTTCAAAAATGGTTCTCCTACTCGAACGTTTTTAGACTATTTGTTCGATGCTTACAATATCATACTAATAAACAAGGCAAAACGTGTACCCTTAATTTCGTATCTATATCTCAAGATTAATCCAATATGTTTATCCTTATCGTTATGAAAAAAAAACAGAAATAGATATTTATTAACCAACTTTTTTTCACCATAGTTGTAGTCAGTCGTTGGTACAACCAAAAGTGTATATCGCATAAATGGCTTGAAATTGAAATGACCTATTTCTTTCACTTTTATTTCGTGCTTTTTAAATATCAAATTTCGAACAGAAAAAATGTTAATGTCGACTTTTAACTCAACATATATAATCTTCTTCCAGCATTCGGAGTTTTGGTTCAAAATTGAAACAAACTTTTAAAATTTCTTTCATTTTCGAGTGTAATATTCAAATTTTAAAATCATGCTACTATTGCAGTATTAGGAAAATAGGTGGAGAATCCGATTTTAATCGCAAAATACCGACTTTAATTTTGTCAAAATATCTCCAAAGAATTCGTTTAGTCTTTATCAATATGATAACTCGGCAGTCGTTGTCCATTAAACAAACGTTTTTTCAACTACTAACGCTTGGTGAACACAAAACCATTGCGTACAATGAAAAGTTGTTTCTCTCCCAACTTTTGGAGTTTTGCGTCAATATTTAAACAAATTTTTAAAATTGCTTCGTAAAGGCCGTCTTTAAATGCAGAATATGGAAAATAAGTGGAGAATGCAATTTAAGTTGCGAAATTTCTGCCTGAATTTCCCAAAATATCTTAAAAGAATTTGTTTGATCTTCAACAAAGATCGCGATGACTGATAACAGGCATTGTCTATTAAGGACACATTTTCTCAACTACTTGTGTTTTTGTGAATACAAAATTATTGTCTACGAATAACAAGTTGCTTTTCTCTCAACTTTTAAAGTTTTGGGTCAAAATTTAAACAAGTTCCTAAAATGTCTTCTAATTTATTTTTTGTCAGATGTATGTATCTCTCTGAAGATGATATCTTGGCTATCGAAACGCATTAGAGCAACCTTTGTTGTGCTTTTTAATCTTTTTGGGTTTTAGGGGACAAGATTTGCATTTCAATTTTTAAAAATAACCAAGGACCAGTCCGTTTAACCAAAAGCTGTTATGAGGTGACTTTTTAAAAATATAGATATCACTAGTCATATTTAATTTAGAATATTGTCAACTTTGTTACTAAAAATTTAAATATTTTTGAACTGGGACCCAGAAATGTTAAATAAACTTTATAAACATATACCTTTTTTTTATCTTTATTTAAACATTTGGATTTTTGTGTACTGTTCTACCTTTTTTTTTAATATTTCATTTTTTAAAACTTTGCTTTTTTAGGTCTTTTGCTGGTTTGAACATATTTTTTTTTTATTTCAACGTATTTTTAATTATTTTGATTTTTTTTTAAATCTTATTCTTGTCAAATATCACATTTATACGTTAAATCCTCTTGAATTTTCAAATTATTTTTTTTTGAAAATTTCGCAATTTTTCTTCCGAATTATTATTTTAAGAAAAAATAAAGAGGTTCAAAAGAAAAAGTTTTTTGAATAAAAATAGCAAAAAATAGAATTTTGAGAATAAAACCGAATTTTACGAAAAACACTTTTTAAGAGAACATATCAAAATTTTGAGAGAAAAATGAATTTCGAGGAGAAATTTTTCAGAAACTTTAAAAATTCAGTCAAAATGTCTAACACTCAGATTCTAAAAATTTGGTCAAAATTTTTGGACACTCAGATTCTAAAAAATCAAAATGTTTAGAAAAAAACGGAATTTCCAAAAAAAAAGATGTCATTTCGAGAGAAAGAATCGAAATTTTGACGGTCGACTATTGAAATTTTTCAATGAAAGTCAAGTTTGAAAAAAATTGAATTTTGGAATAAAATTGAACTTTGAAATAAATTGGAAATTTGGGAAAAACGAAACGAAGGAAAATCTCAAAAAAGTCGTATTCGAAAAAGACAAAACTTTGAGAAAACAATAAAAAGTTCCTATATAAAATAAAATTTGAAAAAAAAGTCAAATTTTGAGAATCGTTGTCTATGAAAAATTTTAAACAGAAATATGGAAATTTTGCGAAAAAGGGGAACTTCGAAAAAAAGTTAGGATTTCTAAGATCATAAAAAATATGATGGTGACAAAAGGCGAAATTTCAAAAAAACAATTTTGAAAAAATGTCGAAATTTTGAGAAAAAGACCAATTTTAAAGAAAAAGTATGAATTCTTTAAAAGCAAATGTGAAAAATAAAATAGAAATTAAAAACAACAAATATTCAAAAAAAGGATTAAAATAAAAAAAAACCAATTCAAACATTTGGATTTTTGTGTACTGTTCTACCTTTTTTTTTAATATTTCATTTTTTAAAACTTTGCTTTTTTAGGTCTTTTGATGGTTTGGACATATTTTTTTATTTCAACGTATTTTTAATTATTTTGATTTTTTTTAAATCTTATTCTTGTCAAAATATCAAATTTATACGTCAAATGCTTTTGAATTTTCAAATTAATTTTTTTTTGAAAATTTCGCAATTTTTCTTTCGAATTATTATTTTAAGAAAAAATAAAGAGGTTCAAATGAAGAAGTTTTTTGAATGAAAATAGCATAAAATAGAATTTTGAGAATGAAACCGAATTTTAGGAAAAACACTTTTTAAGAGAACATATCAAAATTTTGTGAGAAAAATGAATTTCGAGGAGAAATTTTTCAGAAACTTTAGAAATTCAGTCAAAATGTCTAGACACTCAGATTCTAAAAATTTGGTCAAAATTTTTGGACACTCAGATTCTAAAAAATCAAAATGTTTAGAAAAAAACGGAATTTCCAAAAAAAAGATGTCATTTCGAGAGAAAGAATCGAAATTTTGACGGTCGACTATTGAAATTTTTCAAAGAAAGTCAAGTTTGGAAAAAATTGAATTTTGGAATAAAATTGAACTTTGAAATAAATTGGAAATTTGGGAAAAACGAAACGAAGGAAAATCTCAAAAAAGTCGTATTCGAAAAAGACGAAACTTTGAGAAAACAATAAAAAGTTTCTATGTAAAATGAAATTTGAAAAAAAGTCAAATTTTGAGAATCGTTGTCTATGAAAAATTTTAAACAAAAAAATAGAAACTTTGCGAAAAAGGGGAACTTCGGAAAAAGTTAGGATTTCTAAGATCATAAAAAATATGATGGTGACAAAAGGCGAAATTTCAAAAAAACAATTTTGAAAAAATGTCGAAATTTTGAGAAAAAGACCAATTTTAAAGAAAAAGTCTGAATTCTTTAAAAGCAAATTTGAAAAATAAAATATAAATTAAAAAAAACAAATATTCGAAAAAAGAATTAAAATAAAAATAAAACAATTTTGTCGAAAAAAAAATCATCATTTCCAGAACTATTAAATATCGAATTTTGATTCTAATGCACAGACCAATAGGTTTGAACATTTATTACATTCAAAGCTTGGAAACCAATGACCGGTTTCGATCTAGTTAAATCTCGTCAACCGTAAATTCTTTAGTATTTACTTGTCGGAACATTTGTTAGCATTCGAATTGAATACACCAAACTGACGAGATCCAACAAGATCAAAACCGGTCTTTGGTTTCCAAACTTTAAATCTAACAAATGTTCAAACCTATTGGTCTGTGCATTAGAAATTTTGAGTTCGTTTCAGCAGTGTTTTATTCTGAACATTTTCATTGTTTTTGCAATTTCAACTCAAAGGTCGAATGTCAATAGTGAAGTTAAAATCTCTAAAGATCTTTTTTCTTATTTGGAAATTTTGAATATGTTGATTTTTGATATGGCCAAATTTCATCGTTTTTTTTTAACTATTGGTCTACGCATTAGAATCCTTGTCTTCTGGGAACATTTTCTTAGAGAGCAACCGCTTTGCTAGGTGGCAGTGTTTCAACTGTTGGTAGTTTAGCCACCTATGATTCCCTATACACGCCTGGAGGGCTGCATGAATTCGTAGCCTAAGTTGCATTCTACTTGCAATCAAATTTTGGGATAAACATGAAAATTTCATCAAAAAGTTAAATTTTAAATAAACAGTCAAAATATTTTCAAATTTTGAATCTACCAGGTAGAACATTTCAAAAATAATCTAATATAAACAAAAATAAAGAAATTTCCAGAAAAACTTTGTAATTGAGAAAGAAAATTTTGAAAAAACGTAAAATTTTTTTAAAAAAAAGTGAAATTTTGCGAGTAAAAACGAAATTGAACAAAATATGAATTTTGAATGAGAAAACAAAATTTGGAGAAAAGGGCGAACTCTGAGAAAAAATTTCACATGTTAAGTTAAATTTTGAGGATAGACGTTTACAAAAATTTAATTTAATTTAATTTAATTTAAAAATCAAAATGTTGAAAAAAAGATGAATTTAGGAAAATGAAATTAAGATTTTTAAAAACGAAAATGAAAAAAAAATGTAGAAAAAGATGAATATTACGAGAAAAATATTGAAATTTTAGGGAAAAAGTCGAAATCTTGTTGAAAAAAAGATGAATTTAGGGAAATTAAATTTTGAATTTTTAAAAACGAAAATGAAAAAAAAATTGTAGAAAAAGGTGAATACTACGAGAAAAATATCGAAATTTTAGGGACAAAGTCGAAATCTAGTAAAAATTCAAAATACTTCAGAAAATTCAGTTTTGTTCGATTTTAGGAAAATAATGGGCAAATTTTGAAAAAAAGTCGAAATGTTTTGGTTGAATATTTATTTTTTTTAGACTGTCAGTGAAGGACAAGTGTTCCACGATGACGTCAACAAAAAATGTCCAATATTGGGATAAATGTAAACATTTCGAGAAAAAGTTGAAACTTTCACAAAATTGGATTAAAAAAAATCTCCAAAACTATGAAATTTTCAAAGAAAATTTGCTAAAATTTTAATCTTTTTACAAAAATACAGAATTTCCAAAAAAATTGTCCTGAAAGTTTCTACTTTTTTTTATGAAAGATCGACCAGATTATGAGGAAAAGACAAATGTTGATAAATAATCCGAAATTTACAAGAATTCAAATTTAAAAAAGTGGAAATTTTCAAAATAGATCGAGTTTTGAAATATGGAAATTTAAAAAAAAACGAAAAACTTTAGGACAAAAATTTAAAATTTTAAAAAGATATGATACCGGAGCGAAATAAATATATTTTTAATTTTCCCGCTTTTGACGACACTCGCTGCATCAAAGCGCTAGGCACCCCTAATGAGTGAATTGTGATTCACTCAAGTCCCTCGGGAGTAAAATCAGTTCCCTCTCTGCTGTCGTCGTCGTCAGTACTCCACCAGCGCAAGATTTCTCCAACCGTCGAGAATCTTCAGCCGCCCAATTCTCATTGCGACCTTTGCTCATTTGCCCAGCGCTTTGACCGCAAATTTTCTACCAACGCCGACGTACGAGATTGATAGTGCATCGTTGCGACCCCAGCTTAAAAACCGTAAGTATTTTATTTATTTATTTTTTTTTGCATTTTTTTTTCTTGTTTAGTGTTTAGCAGTGTTATTATTATTATTATTATTTTTTGTTTGTTTAATACTGCTTGCATCATTCACCTTGCCCCCTTTCAGCCTGACAAAATTTCCTTTTGTAAATTTCAAGCCACGTGCTCGCAGAGTGTCTGCTTTACCGTTAAAATTTGAATTTTTTTTTTGCGGTACGTATTCTAATTTCGTGGCAGTTGTTTCTTTCTAATCAACATTCGCAGTGCTTCACTGCCAAATTGTCTGGATTTACGGTTAAAGCCTTATATTTTCTCATTTGTCAAGCCTTGTGACCGTTATCCGCCATTTTCCTTGTTTGATTTTTAAACGACACAACTCCTTTAGTGCTGCCATCTATGAACGCCATCTTTTCTAGTTTTCTAACGACACGTATCGTAACTGCTGCCATCTGTGAGCGATGGTTGTCGTCTTCCATGTTTATATTGGACACCGTCTTTTTCTGTTTGAAAACACTTGGCGATGGCGTTCTTAATCCGAACATTATTTATTTTCGCCCAAATTGGCCGTTCCTCCCGGTCAATTATTCTGAAAATATGTTATCGCGACTAACGCGGTATCAGATAAGATTTTGATAAAAGATAAGTCAAATCCTAATAATAAATTTAAAATTTTAAAATATTAAGATAAATTTTGTGAAAAAGAAAGAATTTTAAAAAAGTCAGTATTTCGTTTAAATGTCAACATTTCAAGGAAACGACGAATTCTAAAGAAAAAAATGGTAATTTCTGGAAAAGTGCACTAAGTTAAATATTAATTCTCCATCAAACCTCTTGTTTACTAACTTTACCGTAACTCAATGTTGAGTTAAACAATGTTGGTAAAACAGACTGGTCCTTGGTTATCTTCAAAAATTGAAATACAAATCTTGTCTCCTGAAACCAAGAAAGATTAAAAGAATAAATAGATCTTTCTTGGTTTCAGGGAAGAAGATTTGTATTTCAATTTTTGAGTTTACGATTATTTAACGATTTCTCGCTGCTTGGAAACGAACGTCTTAAACTTTAAGGTTGGTTTCAATGTATTAGAATAGAAATGTTTTTATCTGCATCGTTTAAGCTGCTCTATAAAATTTTCAGATCTAATGAAACGATTTGCCTTTTCTGACCTGTCGTCGCCGTCAACCGTCCACCACCTTCTCTATAGAGGAGATAACTTCTTTGACATTAAGTAGTTCACCAGAAAATTGTATCATCGGTAAACGTAACCCACAAATTTGTGCTAAATACATTGCAAGTTATTATAAAATCATCGCAACTCTGAAATTTCTTAAAATAAATACGGTGGAACCTCAACTATCTAAGCCAGCCAGAACCAAACTTTTGCCGGATAATCAGAAACACGAATAATCCAAAAACGTAATTTATTTCATAAAATTTGCTTAGTCTTCATGGTAGACCCTTATTGACCGGAAATATTATGTTTTTTTCAATTTATTTAACATTTCTTCGGCCCAGTTTGGCAATATTTAAATTTTTATGGTTTGTTGACAATTTTCTAAACAGTTTTTGAAATGCGACTACGTGATATTTAAATTTATTAAAAACAAAAAACAAAATTTGCTTAGGTTTGTAAAAACCCCGATCCCTTATCTCTGCTGGACATAGGGATAATAGGAGAATACCATCCAAAAAATGGGATCTCTGTACAATGAAAAATTGCTTTTCTTTCATTGTCTGGAGTTTTGGTTCAAAGTTTAAACAAATTCGTGAAATTTCTTCTAATTTTTAGTGTAATATCAACATTTTCACACATGCCTCAAATTTAATATATGGAAAATAGGTGGAGAATTCAAAATTAATCGCAAAATTTTGGCCTCAATTTTTTCCAAATATTTGAAAAGAATTTGTTCAATTTTTAACAAAAACTGTGATGACTGATGGCAGTCATTATCTATTAAAAACGCGTTTCCTTAACTGCTTATGTTTTTTTAATATAAAACTATTGACTACAAATGACAAGTCGCTTTTCTCTCAACTTGTGAAATTTTGAATCAAAATATAAACTGATTATGATACCAAAGCCGCGTAACTTTGGTTAAAAAAATAAAATTAAACAAAATCAAAATAGTTTTTTTTTAGTCTGAAAGTCTATAGCACTGCTGTTTACCGTCGGTTCAAAAATCGCTAGGCCTTTCCCGACAGTTTTGCCTAGTGATTTTTGAACCGACAGTGAACAGCAGTGCTATAGACTTTCAGACTGAAAAAAACTATTTTGTTTTTGTTCAATTTTATTTTTTTTATTAAAGTTACGCGGCTTCGGTATCAATTATTACAATTTCTTCTTATTTCTAGCGTAATATCAAAATTTTAAATTAGACCTCAAATGCAATGTTAGGAAAATGGTTGGAGAATCCAATTATTATCGCGAAATATCAGCTTAAATTTTTTTAATATATCTTGAAAGAATTTGTTTAATCTTTAACAAAAATTGTTATAACTGATTAAGCACACGTTTCCTCAACTGCTTGTGTTTTTTAATACAAAACTAGTGTGTACAAATGGTGGTTTTCCTCTTAATTTTAAAGCTTTGGATCAAAATATAAACTAATTTTTAAAATGTCCTTTAACTTCGAGCATAGTATTAAAATTTTCACATCAGATCCCAAATGCAATATATACGAAATAGATGGAGAATTTAATTCTTATTGCAAAATTTTCACCTGAACGTTCAAAAAACATCTTGAAAGAATTTGTTCAATCTTCAGCAAAGATTGTGATGACTGAGCGCAGCGATTGTCTATTAAACACAAGTTTCCTCAAATGCTTGTGTTTTTATTTAATACAAAAGTAGTGTGTACAAATGACAACTTGCTTTTCACTCAACTTTTGAAGGTTTGGGAAAAAATATAAACTAATTAATAAAATGTCTTTTAATTTCGAGGGTAATATTAAAATGTTTAATCTGACCTCAAATGCAATGTATGGAAAATGGTTAGAGAATTCGATTGTTATCGCAAAATACCAGGTTGAATTTTTTCAAAATATCTTGAAAGAATTTGTTCAATCTTTAACAAAAATTGTTATAATTGATTAAGCACACGTTTCCTGAACTGCTTGTATTTCTTAATACAAAACTATCGTGGCTTTTCATTTTTAAAAGGTCTCTTATCTTCGAGCATAATATTTAAATTTTCACATCAGATCCCAAATGTAATATATGCGAAATAGGTAAAGAATTTAATTGCAAAATTTTCACCTGAACGTTTTAAAAATATCCTAAAAGAATTTGTTCAATCTTCAGCAAAGATTGTGATGACTGAGCGCAGCGATTGTCTATTAAACACAAGTTTCCTCAAATGCTTGTGTTTTTATTTAATACAAAATTAATGTGTACAAATAACAACTTGCTTTTCATTTAACTTTTGAAGGTTTGGGCTAAAATATAAACTGAATAATAAAATGTCTTTTAATTTTGGGCGTAATATCAAAATATTTAATCAGACCTCAAATGCGATGTATGGAAAATAGGTGGAGAATCCAATTTTAATTGCACAATTTTAGCTTGATTTTTTTTTAGATATCTCGAAAGAATTTATTTAGTCTTTAACAAAGATTGTGACGACTGATAGCAGTCATTGTCTATTAAACACACATTTTTTCAACTGCTTTTGTTTTTTAATACAAAACCATTGTGTACAAATGTCATGTTGCTCTTCTCTGAACTTTTAAAGTCTTAGGGCAAAATAAAAACTGATTTTGTCAAGTTAAACTCAATTAAAATATCTCCTAATTTTGAGCGTAATATCAAAATTTTTACATCAGATCTTAAATGCAATATATGGAAAATAGGTGAAGAATCTGATCTAAATCGCAAATTTCAGCTTGAATTTTTAAAAAATATTTTGAAAGAATTTGCTTAATCTTCAGTAAGGATGGTGATGACTGATAGCAGTCATTGTCTATTGAATACACCTCAATTACTTGTGTTTTTGTGAATATAAAACCAGTGTGTACAATGGCAAGTTGCTGAGAAAAGGTGTGTTTAATTGACAAGAGGCTGTTATTAGCATTACAATCTTTGACAGGTATTTAAAAAAATCTCTTCAAATACCTTGTGTACAATTGGTTTCTGCTACAGCATTATTTTACATCGTCAGAAAGCATACTTTTTCTTTGGCTGGACCGGGTCACCCCAATTCTCAAATATTACATATGGTTGTGTTCAGAATCAATTAAAGATCGTTTTAGAGCAAAAAACTGTTTTCAAAAAACAGGAAAGGGCAGTTTCTTTAGGGTGGTAGCAACCACAAAAGTTTTGAAGACACATTATTATTTATTGAAATTTTAAATTTTTTGGTTTATCTTTCTATCTATTTAACTGAGATGTGCCTATGAGATACGATGTATACATGTTACTAGTACTAAAAACTGTTTCTGAGTACTAAAAACTGACTTAAGATGCGTTCATACTAGACATTCTCTTCCGTACATCTCTCTCTGACATCAAATGTATTTTCTCTCTAACATAAGTTCAACTATCCTGAAAGAAGCTATCTTCTGCCAGCTGTGTGGATAAGTCTCAGATAGCCTTTCTCAGCATAGTTGACACTTACGTCAGAAGAAATGTACGGAATAAATGGTCTAATCTAAATGCACCCTAAGCCATATACAAATATTTAAATTTGCAGGCAAACCATATTCTACAACACAACAATTGTTGGCAACATGACAACCACAAAACACGATACTTTCTTGATTATAAATACTCGGCCAATGTACTAAGTAATGCATATCTAATTAAATATTTTAATAGCAACTAGCATGTACTAAACATCCGCTTTAATGAATAACAATCAAAGTTTAAATGACAAACTAAAAACCCCGTTCGCTTCCAGCAGCATCGAACGATATCATTTTATACATCTGCATTTTATTTTCGCAAACTACGAAGTAATTTCCTGTGTTTTCAAACCAGGTGGCAGTGCTGGACGTGATGGCTGGTGGTTGAAAACTTTTTATTTGCGGCCAGCAACGTATTCCAAAAGGGGGTGAGAGGTGGTGACCTAGTTTAAAATGCGCTCAAAGGCAATCAATCGTTTTTGTTTCAGTGGTTGATGACAGATGGGTATTTCAGCTAGTGCACATTGAACGTAATTTATTATAATGTTACTGAATGGATCTGCACGATTTACACATTTACTCCCAACTCGGTCGATTGTTGTGTAAGTGCGATGATAAAAATGTAGGTATTGTTGTCTAAAATGCGGGCAACGGGGCGTTAGCCCGTTAATTCTGGCAGAAATTAACGTCTCATTAGGCAAACTGGTTAATTCTGTTAATAATATTTTGTTTAATAGTTGGGTATTGGTTCTGAAATCGCGTCCTATTTTTGACTTTATAGCTGTAGCTAAACTTTGATAAGGAAGTTTCTGAACTGCTTCCATTATAATCTTCAACTATTATCGTTGCTGTATACATCCATTCAGTGAATATATCAACGATACGTTTAATTTAGTTTTAATGAAAGTTTGTATTTTGTTATAATTTCTAGTTTAACAAAGATACTTTCCTTATTTGCGAAACAAAATGTAAATTTAGAACAAAGTAATAGCGTGGAATAGTTGACAGTTTGAGATTAACTTGCTTTAAAGGAATTCTATCAAATATAGTCACCAAATTGGTGGAAGTGTTGCGATATAACGTTTCCAGAAAAATCATTGCACAACTCAATTGATTGTCAAGCGTGGCAGGCATTCTAATTAAAACTTAGTTTTTTAAGCTGTTATCCCGCAAGAACATTTAACACTGCTGATGTTTTATCATATGAGATAGCTGAGGCAAGTTAACGTCTTAAGCGAAGTATGTAGGGCACTATAAAATTGGTTTTTCGTAAGAATAAGAATTCAACGATTCGTTATCCCATTGATATAAGTAGATGATTTAAAGATTTCTAAAAATTTAATTTTTTTTGTGTCTTTATGTTTGAACCATATTAATGAAAAATCTAAAGCTGAAATCCAAATTCAAATTTTTTACGTAACAATTTAAATTAACATTTAAATGCGATGGCGATAGCCATAGTTTCTCTATGGACCACTAGATGCTAGTACTAAAGAGTCACTCGCTTGACGCCTGTGAATGTTTTAGTACTTACTTGTCGGAACATTTATTAGCATTCGAGTTGGATATACCAAACTGACGAGATCTAACAAGATCGAAACCGGTATTTGGTTTCTAAACTTCGAATCTAATAAATGTTCAAACCTATTGGTCTGTGCATTATAGTAACATACATTTAAATGTAAACTTGAATTCCTATGCAATCAATCCAAGCTTATATTCCATCTTTTGACTTTTTCCTTCAAATGAGGCAACCCAATTGGACCTTGTGATCAAAATCATAATTCTGAGAGATAGTTCTTGGAAGATGGAACAAACACTTTAACTAAAAACTCGATATTTTGGAACAAACAATTTAACATTTTGAGTTTATAATCCCTTAGGTTTTGATTTACAATTCAAACAAAATTGAAAAATTTCTTTTAACTTCGAATTTAATATAAAAATTACAAAAATGCTTCATACGCAGTATATGGAAAATAGATAGAAAATCAAATTTTATTCTCAAAATTTTAACTATTACTGAAGTTAGCAAACAAAATAATAAAAGTTGTCGATAGTTTTTTATAAAGGTTTCGATTTTAGCTCGAATTGATTGTGTGTAATACGATATCTTTGTGATAAAATCAAATTGCCTTTTCTCCTAATTCAAACATAATTTGCGTCTAATAAAAATTTCCACATAGCTGGGAAATCTTCAAAGATATTTCAACGCAATCAAAATTATAATCCTAAGAAAAAGTTCTTCGAAGGTAAAACAAACATTTTAGCTGAAAAGTCCATATTTGAAAAAAAACAATAAAACATTTTGAGCCTAAAATCTCTTAGGTTTTGATTTAAAATTCAAACAAAATTAAAAAATTTCTTTTAACTTCAAATTTAATATAAAAATTACAAAACTGCTTCATACGCAGTATATGGAAAATAGATGAAAAATCAGATTTTATTCTAAAAATTTTTACTTTTACTGAAGTTAGCAAACAAAATAATGAAGGCTGTCGATAATTTTTTATAAAAGTTTTGATTTTAGCCCGAATTTATTGTGTGCAATACGATATCTTCGTGATAAAATCCAATTTTTTTTTCTTCTAATTTAAACATAATTTGCGTCATATAAAAATTTCCACATAGCTGGGAAATCTTCATAGATATTTCAATGCAATCAAAATTATAGTCCTAAGAAAAAGTTCTTCAAAGATAAAACAAACATTTTTGACTGAAAAGTCTATATTTGAAAAAAAAAAAAACAATTAAACATTTTAAGCCTAAAATCTCATAGGTTCTGATTTAAAATTCAAACAAAATTGAAAAATTTCTTTTAACTTCGAATTTAATATAAAAATTCCAAAAATGCTTTATGCGCAGTATATATAAAATAGATAGAAAATCAGATTTTATTTTTAAAATTTTAACTGTTACTGAAGTTAGCAAACAAAATAATGAAAGTTGTCGATAGTTTTTTATAAAAGTTTTGATTTTAGCCCGAATTTATTGTGTGCAATACGATATCTTCGTGATAAAATCCAATTTTTTTTTCTTCTAATTTAAACATAATTTACGTCATATAAAAATTTTCACATAGCCGGAAAATCTTCATAGATATCCCAATGCTATCAAAATTATAATCCTAAGAAAAAGTTCTTCAAAGATAAAACAAATATTTTAGATGAAAAGTAAATATTTGAAAAAAACGATTAAACATTTTGAGACTAAAAGCTTATAGGTTTTGATTTAAAATTCTAACAAAATTGAAAAAATTCTTTTAACTTCAAATTAAATATAAAAATTACAAAAATGCTTCATGCGCAGTATATGGAAAATATATAGAAAATCAGATTTTATCCTTAAAATTTTTACGTTTACTGAATTTAGCAAACAAAATAATGTAGGCTGTTGATAATTTTTTATAAAGGTTTCGATTTTAGCCCGAATTGATTGTGGGCAATACGATATCTTTGTGATAAAATCCAATTGCCTTTTCTCTTAATTCAAACATAATTTGTGTTATATAAAAATTTTCACATAGCTGGAAAATCTTCATAGATATTTTAGTGTAATCAAAATCATAATCCTGAGAAAAAGTTCTTCAAAGATAAAACAAACATTTCGGCTAAAAAGTCCATATTAAAAAACACAATTAAAGATTTTAGCACTAAAATTCTTTACGTTTTGGTTTTAAATTTAAACAAAGCCTTAACATTTCTCTTAACTTTAAAATTAATATGAAAAGTAAAATTATGCCTCAAACGCAATATGTGGAAAATAAATGAAAAATCGGATTTAAGGGTTTTGATTTTTGCCTGAATTTATTGTGTGCAATACGATATCTTTGTGATTAAATCTAATTGCCTTTTTTATTAATTTAAACATAATTTGCATTATAATAAAATTTTTACATAACTGGGAATTCTTCATATATTTTTTAATGTATTCTAAATCCTAATTCTGAGAAAAGGTTCTTTAAAGAAAAACAAACATTTCAACTAGAAAGTCAATATTTTAAAAATGAAAACTAAACATTTAGGTTTAAAATCCCTTACATTTTGGTTCAAAATTTAAACAAAATTTAAAAATTTTTGCTAACTTCAATTTAATATCAAAAATAAGATCTTGCCTCAAACGCAATCTATGGAAAATAGGTAGAGAATTGGATTTAATTATTAAAATTTGCGCTGGTACTGAAGCCAGTAAACAAAATAATGAAGCCGGTCGATAGTTTTTCATGAAGATTCCGATTTTTGCCTGAATTAATTGTGTGCAATGCGATATCTGCGTGACGAAATCTAATTAACTTTGCTATTAATTCAAACATGATTTGTAATATAATAAAATTTCAACATAACTGAGAACTCTTCATAAATATTTCAATGTAATCAAAATCATAATCCTGGGTTCATATTTTTGAAACAACAATTAAACATTTTGAGCTTAAAATCCTTCACGTTTTGGTCCAAAATTCAAACAAACTCTTAAAATTTCTCGTTACTTTGAAATATTATTAAAAGTTTAATTATGCTTCAAACGCAATATATGAAAAATAGGTAAAGATTTTAATTTAATTCTTTAAATTTGCTCTGTTGCTGAAGCTGGTAAACAAAATAATGAAGGCTGTCTATAGTTTTTGATAAAAGTTTCAATTTTTGCTTGAATTAATTCTGTGCAATACGATGTCTGCGTAATAAAATCCAATTGCCTTTCCTCTTAATTTAAACATGATTTGTGTCATAATAAAATTTCACATAGCTGAGAAATCTTCATAAATATTTTAATGTAATCACATACTTTAAAAAAAAGCTCTTTGAGATTAAACAAACAAATTAACTAAAAAGTCTATATTTTGAAAAAAAAAACAATTAAACATTTAAAGCTTAAAATGCTTTACGTTCTGGTTTAACATCAATCAAAATCTTAAAATTTTTTCCATTTTTGAATTAATGTCAAAAGTAAGTTCTTGCCCTAAACGCAATATATGGGAAATGGGTGGAGACTCGGATTTTATCTTAAAAATTTGCACTGATATTAAAGTTGGCAAACAAAATGATAAAGGGTGTCAATAGTTTTTCATAAGGATTTTAATTTTTGCCTGAATTAATTGTGTGTAAAACGTTACCTGCGTAATAAAATCTTGTTGCCTTTTCTTATAATTAAAACATGTTTTGCGTCGTATTAAAATTTTTACAAAACTGGAAAATCTTCATGAATATTTCAATGTAATCAAAATTGTAATCCTAAGAAAACGTTTCTCAGAGATGAAACAAACCCTTCAACTAAATAGTTTTTACTTTAAGAAAAAAATTGGACATTTCGAGCTTAAAATCGTTTACGTTTTGAATCAAAATCAATTAAAAATCTTAAAATTTCTTTCAATTTCTTTCTTTGAATTAATGTCAAAAGTAAAATCTTGCCTCAAACGCAATATATGGGAAAAAGGTGGAGAATCGGATTTTATCCTCAAAATTTGCACCGTTACTGAAACTGGTAAACAAAATAATAAAGAGAATCGACAGTTCTTCATAAAAATTCTAATTCTTGCCTGAATTGATTATGTGCAATACGTTATCTACGTGATAAAATCTAGTAGCCTTTTCTCTTAATTTAAACATGTTCTGCGTCGTATTAAAAATTTCACATAACTGGAAAATCTACATAAATATTTCAATGTAATAAAAATCATAATCCTAAGAAAAAGCTCTTCGGAGATAAAACAAACATTTTAACCAAAAAGTCCATACTTTGGAAAAACAATTAAATATTTCTAGCTTAAAATACTTTACGTTTTGGTTTAAAATTAATCAAAATCCTCAAATTTCTCCCAACTTCAAATTAATGGCAAAAGTAAGATCTTGCCCCAAATGCAATATATAGAAAATAGGTAGAGAATCGGATTTTATTCTTAAAATTTACGCTGTTATTAAAATTGGTAAACAAAATAATGAAGCCTGTCGAAAGTTTTTTATGAAGGTTTTGATTTTCGCCTGAATTGAATTGTGTGCAATACGATATCTGCATGAAGAATTACCTATAAATTCAAATAGGTTTTGCGCCATATTAAAAAATCCACATAACTAGAAAATCTTTATAAATATTTTAATTTTTTCTTGAAGTGATTGCACGCAGTGGCCTCTCTTCAAAGTTCTAGCTAAAGCTTTTTATAAATTTCATTATATCCACGATTCACGCAAGACTCAGGGGAAATCACTATTCAAAAATAAGCAAATTGGCAATATAATTATTTGTCTATTCTCCATTCACCATTGCACATGAAAGGTTGGCTTCTATTAGACTTTAAAGTTTTATCTAGCGGCATTCTCAAAACAAAAGACCACGTCTCACCGAGGTCTTCCTTTAATTAACACAGAAAGAAAAGCTGCGTTCTCTGCGACGCTTTATTTCTTTCAATTTATTTTACTCATATTTACTTTTCCTTTAATTAGATTTTTGTCCTTTCTCTCCATATTCTCGAGATTTTAATTAGACGAAAACACAAAGAAAACAATGCTTTGTGTTTTTGGAGATGTTAGATTAAAGTCCTGCCGAGCAAAACCTCAAATTGTATGGGAATTATCTGGGGGTTGAGCTCCACCTGTTTAACATCTTTTAAATTGAATATTTGTTGTTCTTTTTATCTATTTGTGAAATTATCTATTAAATCAAGATGCCAAGGAACTTTAGCACTGTCCAAAGCCACAACAACCTAATAAGTTGCAAAAATTGAATTTATTTAAAGGTGCGTTTAGATTGGACACTTTATTCGGTACATTTCTTTCTAATATAGGTTTTTTTTAATTTAATCCACTCGCAAAGGGTAACCCAATTATGCTGTCAAAGCACTGCGAGTAGGATGCGGAAACAAGGATAGATGGCGATGAACCGACTTCTTAAACAAGGATAGGTTGTAATTTTTGGGACAACTTCTTTTTGATAACGAGTTCCATAACTAAAAAGTTCTATAGAAAAAAGAATCTTTGTACACTGTGTCAAACTGGACCGCACAGAAATTTGCTGTCCCCGACTGCCTTGTAAGCCTTATGAATCTTGCCTTTGAGGGGATCAACCCTATTAGTTTCTGTGAGCATCTTTCATGATAGTACTTTTAGAAAAGAGACAAGTCACCAACCACACGCCTGTGCTCTAATGTTGTTTCGAGAGAATCAGTCAGACTCTTGTTATCAATTAGGCGAATCGCTCTTCTTTAAATTGAATTTAAGAGAGCTAAAGTGTGTTTTAAGGCTGAACTTTAAACATGAGAACATTATTCCAATGTTAACCTAACTTGAAACACAAGTCAACGACCATTCACCTCTGCTCTAGTGCTTCAAGAAAATCGGTCAAACTCTTGTCATAATTTAGGCAAACCGTTCTTCTTTGAATTGAATTCAAAAGAGCTAAAGTGTGCTTTGTGGCTGAACTCCAAACATGAGAACAGTATTGGCTAGTGTTGGCTTCACTTGAGCTTTGTAAAGGGTGAGTAGCTGATGAAATGTATACTATTTAGCTCTAAAAAGAAAGCCTAGCATTTGAAAGGCGAATTTAAAAGCCTAGCTTCTAAGAAGCGAATTTGGCAACTATCTTGAGAGAAGCTATCCAAGACCTAACTGCACAACTGGGAAGAGATAGCTTCTCTCGGGATAGTTGACACTAGAGAAAAAATATATTTTATGTCATAGAGAGATGTACGGAATAATGTATCTAGTGTAAACGCACCCTTAGAAACATTCTTACATTATTCTTATTGTCGTAATCTCTAAAAGATATGATGCACATCATTAAGGGCAAATCGTCGAGAGCCCCGAGAAAATTATTGGATGAGTCATTTTTCGCAAAAAAAATGATGGCGATAACAGAAGAAAGTTAATGTGAAACTGCGAACAGCGCAGAATGTTTTAAAAAGAAATGAGTGCATAATGCTTACAATTTCTAGTGAAATATAGAATAGTGAAAAATTTTTTGAAAAGGAATGAGTGCATAATGCTTACAATTTCTAGGGAAATATAGAATGGTGCAAAATATTTTGAAAAGGAATGAGTGCATAATGCTTACAGTTGCTAGTGAAATAGCGAACAGTGCAAAATATTTTGAAAAGAAATAAGTGCATAATGCTTACAGTGGCTAATTCTCGAGAGATATTTTCCGATGATTATTACAAACGTTTTAGGTTTTGTGAATTTCTGAGGAAAACAATGAAAACAACGAAAATTTTAAAAGCAACTGATGCATCATCTTTTTTTTTTCAGTCTACCATTAAATATCTTTATCGTTAAATAGTTCGTTAACTGTCTATTCCCACAAGTGCTACATTTTCTGAAAAGTTAAATGTTAGAAATTCGGTCATCGACACATTTTTCATTATAAATAACAAGCTAATCACTGATAAGGTTTTAATAGGCTCCAAAATTAAATAATCCGGCTGTTTGAGCACTGAACATTATTGTTGTCAATGTGCTTTGAAATTTGTAGGATTCCTTCTTAGTTTATATCAAGCCAGTTAGAACACTTTTACATTATTTATTTTTTAGAATTCCCGTTTTATTTTCGTTTAAGCGGTTGATTAAAAAAACTAAAAATATAAAGTAGATGCAGTTATTTCCATATTAGTTTAAAGTGTATAGACGTACAAGATTGATGGGTCAAAGAATTATTTGAAAATTTGTTGCCGATTAGTTAGGTTTCGATCTATCAGTCTTTTTTATTATAGCACTGGTTTTTTTTATGGAAAGGACTGGTCCTTGATTATCTTCAACAATTGAAATATAAAACTTGTCCCCTGAAACCAAAAAAATTAAAAAACACAACAAAGGTTGCTCTAACGCGTTTCGACAACCAAGCTATCATCTTCAGAGAGGTATTTTTCTGAAGATGTTAGCTTAACCTTACCTAACCTAACCTAACTTAACCTAACCCAACAAAGGTTTCTCTAACGCGTTTCGACAGCCAGGCTATCAACCTAACCTAACCTAACCTAACCTAACCCAACAAAGGTTGCTCTAACGCGTTTCGACAGCCAAGCTATCATCGTCAAAGATATATTTTTCCGAAGATGATAGCTTGGCTGTCGAAACGCGTTAGAGCAACCTTTCTTGGGTTTTTTAATCTTTCTTAAAGAATTCCACGAAGTAAGAATCCGCAATTTCAAGTATCTTTCTTTGACGAAAAAGTTTATCAAACCCTAAAAGTATCGTGATATTCAAAAAGAAAAATTCCATTTTAATGTACAAAATTATTTTGCACCTTCCAGAACATCGAGAAATTGCGTGAAAACTGGCAAGTCTGAAACGAGCAAACAGGCGGACAAAGACACTGTCGCACTTATACATTAGTGAGGATATTCACGATTGTACCTAATTTTTAGATAATATCCCCATTTTGTCACTATATACGTTTCTTTTCAAAATATACCGCACTATTCACAATTTAAGATTAACCTTCTTATCATATATTTTTGGACTTTCGACTACAAATTCGTTATACTGCCTAAGATAGACTTTACTCTCTAAGGAGGCACCAGACCAATAGATATCAATTCAACGGACACCAATTTAACAGACACCAATTCAACGGACATCATTTTAACAGACACCAATTCAACGAACACCGTTTCAACGGAGACCAATTCAACGGACACCAATTCACGGAACTTTTACTTATAAACTTAATATAAACAATAATTTTCATATTTCTAAGTGTGAAAATGACGAACTAGTTATTTTTTTTTACAAATAACGTAGATTTCTTTTTCAGTTTCAACATTTGACCTAATTTGACGACACTTCACTTCTTCAAATAAACGAGATCCCAACCATGACACAGAGACTCCCTGTATGTATTCCTAGTAACTAATGGATGTTAGTTTAGTGGCATCGTGATTCCTCTTTATATAACAAGGTATATTAAATTTAGCTCGCCCATTTTCCGTACAAGGATAAAGTTATAATTTCTCATCATTCCAGAGTGTTTTAGAGCAAACTCTAACAGAACAAAAGTGCTTTTCATTAGAACATAGTGAGATCAACTTATGATATGAACTATATAAACTGGGAGTATGCAAAGCATGCTTTTCTCCTATGTCTGCGCTTTCCACAACAAAGTGAACGAATAAAAGCAGAGATTGTGTCAGTTATGAGATAAATTTAGCTAGTTGAGCATGGAGGTTGTTCTAGAATTGATAGAGGACAAAGGTGTCCCAGTTTTATATTATATTAAAAGCGTTTAAAACTCGAGCATGATATTCGACCGAGAACAACCTGTAGGACTCACTAAGAGCCATCCGCTAGTTGCTGAAGTGTAATTAGGTAGGGATTTATAGAGTGAGTTATTGATTAATGAAAGTCCAAAGGGCCCTCCATTAGTTACTGGGATTGTTAAAACAATTTCAAACTTCGAGTTTGAGTCACAATCTATTACAATTATGGTCAACTGCATTTGATGTTCTTTTGCATGAGGGATTACGAAAGCGTGACGAGTTGATTGCGAATTGCAAGTTTTATGAAGTGATGATGCAAGCAGAAGCATAGCGGATTAATTGAACAATGGCGTATACTCTAATTTGCTAATTAGGAAGAGTCCGCAACAGTTATCCATGCAGAAACGTAACGAACTTTAGAAATAGCAGTCGTTATACAAATGAACGGTGGATCAGTAAAATTTACAAGAAAAAACTAAGCAAGTGTTCCTCACAAGACATAGTTAAAAGTTAGTTACAAATCACTCAGGGGGATTTAGGTCTCTTGAGTATTTATGCAGTTAATGACTATAAGTTAAAGCGACCGATGGGACGATGGAAGACCGAAGCCGATCTATAGTTCTTGGTTGCAAATATTTTTAACTGTTGCACGTTCGATTGCCATTACAGATCATTTAATTAAAATTCAATATCAACATTTTAATTCCACTTGAACTCGTTTGATTTTAAGCTTTGAAATTTAAGATTAACGTTAAAATGTATAGATTATAGTAAAAGAGTGTTGGATTTCTAATTGTTTTATTATCTCTTTTTCATTTTGGATCCTTATTGGCTTAACAAATTAGATTGATTTTAGCATTATTCTTCAAACTGGGTTATGTTAAAATGAATCCAATTTGTTTTCTTATAGTTTCGACTTAAAAGATGAAATTTCAAGTTCATATTGCACAACTTGCTTTGTTTCCTTTTCATTCTTGTTTTATTGGCTTTTTTCGCCAGTTACCCCTTCCATACTTCTGGATTTAGTAACCTAAAATTACCACCTATCCTTGTTTAAGAAGGCAATTCATTGCCATCTATCCTTGTTTCCGCATCCTACTCGCAGTGCTTTGAAGGCATAATGAGGTTACCCTTCACGAGTGGATTAAACAAAAAAAAAACTTCTATTATAATCCAACGCAATCGCTGCTTAGTGCAATCTATAAGAGATTGCCAATCTTTAACAGAAACTTACTTAAAATCTAGAATTGTGAAAGTAGTAACTAAAGAAAAAGCCAATAGAACATAAATGAAAAATAACACTAATTCGCAAAGAAGATGCAGAGAATATCTAATTTGCTTTGTCTTGGTATTTAACTTACACCTTTTGTCCCCAGCATCAATATCTAGTTGCTTCTACTTTGGTGCAATTTACTAACACTGTACGTATGAGGACGGATACAAATACAACGCTTACAGATTACTATTGTGGTTGTTCCTCAGTTGAGCTTCTCATATTATCATTTAATTTTCTCCAGTCTATGTTTAACATCCTTTATGACTTTTCGTGTTGGATTAACATAAACATTTAGTTTGAGAACTTCCTTCGTTGCTTTGCTCCTTAGTTCAGGTCAGGAGAAGAGAAGAGAAGAGAGAGAAGAGAAGAGAAGAGAAGAGAAGAGAAGAGAAGAGAAGAGAAGAGAAGAGAAGAGAAGAGAAGAGAAGAGAAGAGAAGAGAAGAGAAGAGAAGAGAAGAGAAGAGAAGAGAAGAGAAGAGAAGAGAAGAGAAGAGAAGAGAAGAGAAGAGAAGAGAAGAGAAGAGAAGAGAAGAGAAGAGAAGAGAAGAGAAGAGAAGAGAAGAGAAGAGAAGAGAAGAGAAAAGAAGAGAAGAGAAAAGAAGAGAAGAGAAGAGATGAGAAGAGATGAGAAGAGATGAGAAGAGATGAGAAGAGATGAGATGAGATGAGATGAGATGAGATGAGATGAGATGAGATGAGATGAGATGAGATGAGATGAGAAGAGATGAGAAGAGATGAGAAGAGATGAGAAGAGATGAGAAGAGATGAGAAGAGATGAGAAGAGATGAGAAGAGATGAGAAGAGATGAGAAGAGAAGAGAAGAGAAGAGAAGAAAAAAAAGAGAAGAGAGAGGAGAGGAGAGGAGAGGAGAGGAGAGGAGAGGAGAGGAGAGGAGAGGAGAGAAGAGAAAAGAAGAGAAGAGAAGAGAAGAGGAGAGGAGAGAAGAGGAGAGGAGAAGAGCGGAGAGGAGAGGAGAAGAGAGAAGAGTGAATGAATTAAACACCTTTTATTAAGATCTAACGCAATCGCTGCTTGATGCAATTTATAAGAGATTGCCAATCTCTAACAGAAACTTCCTTAAAATCTAGAATTGTGGAAGGAGTAACTAAAGCCAATAAAACATGAATGAAAATAACACTGCCTCGCAAAGAGGATGCAGAGAATATTTAATTTGCTTTGTCTTGTTATTTAGCTCACATTTTTCATCTTCAGCATTAATATCTAGTTTCTCTACTTTGGTGCAATTTACTAACACTGTACGTATGAAGACGGACACAAATACAACGCTTACAGATTACTATTGTGGTTGTTCCACAGTTGAGCTTCTCATATTATCATTTAATTTGGCTCCAGTCTATGTTTAACATCCTTTATGACTTTTCGTGTTGAATTAACATAAACATTTAGTTTGAGAACTTCCTTCGTTGCTTTGCTTACTAGTTCAGGTCAGGTCAGTGAAGAACATAAAAACATACGACGCGACGTTGTAAAATGTACTTATCCCAATTAATGTGGCTTTTATCATATTTTTTTATCTTGAAGTCAATGGCACTTTAATGCTTAAATCTTTCTATATGCAGATGGCATACCTCTGTTTAATCTGTATTTTCATTGACAGTCTTTAAAAGAACCGCAACTCTCACTTTTACAGGAGAAAGAACAACACGAAAATTTGATAATGCACTCTAATTCGGTCATTTTTGTAGTTTGTAGTTCACAGTTCGTAGTTCATAGTTAGGTCAGTTTCCAGGAAAGGCAACCGTTCAGTTGTACATGGCCTGGACTACTATCCAAGAGAGCTGGGTTCGAATCCCGTTGGAGGTCTCAGTTACCGCCCGGTTCTAATAAACGTTCTGGTTCTCAAGGTCGACTCAGTCTCTTTACAGTGAATTGAGTCCTCTGTGTAACTCGATGTTATAATAGGCAGCTGAATCGTAGTGGTGGACAAATTTGCCAAGGTCGACTCACTCTCTTTACAGTGAATTGAGTACTCTGTGTAACTCGATGTAATAACAGGCAGCTGAAGCGTAGTGGTGGACAAATTTGCCAAGGTCGACTGAGTCTCTTTACAGGGAATTCAGTACTCTGTGTAACTTGATATAATAATAGGCAGCTGAAGCGTAGTGGTAGACAAACTTGCCAAGGTCGACTGAGTCTCTTTACAGGGAATTGAGTACTCTGTGTAACTTGATATAATAATAGGGAGCTGAAGCGTAGTGGTGGACAAATTTGCCTTAATGCCGTTCGGCCCTAATAGCCTGTACCTGCTATCTGCCATAGCGCTGGAAAGTGCTGCAAAAAGGCAGCTGTTATTATCAGGTTTCCACAATTAGATTCATTTGTTGGCGATTGGACTGTTTCCAGAAACTACTTAAAAGGTTTGACGTTTCGTCAATCAATACTTGAAGAAAAACACAAATTATCCATTTGGTTTACAGATGGATCAAAGACAACATATGGGACTGGAGTGGGAATTTATGGCTCTAACTATGGGTTCTGTAAAGCCTTGGAAAAATACCCAACTGTATTTAAAACTGAAATACATACAAGAGAACTCTGCACTTATAAATGTCTTCGAGGAAACCTGGAAGGAACAAAAACCTACATTAACTCTGACAGCCAAGCGGCCATAAAAGCTCTTAGCAGCTGCATCGTCAAATCCAAACTGATTTGGGACTGTTAACAAACTCTAAAGCAACTGGCTAAATACAACAGGATCAACCTTAGGTGAATGCCAGGGCGCAAAGAAAAACAAGCAGCGGACCAACTCGCTAGAGAAGGATCTGCATCGTCATTTCTTGGACCTGAACGGGCTTTTGGTTTTTTAAAAGTCAAATCAACAATAAGGTCAAAAAATGGGAAGTAAAGTCAAGAATTTCCCTCTTGAGATCATATCCAGGACTGGGACAAACGAAAAGATTCATATCTGGAACGCTTGAAAAGACAAAGGTCTACTTAGAACTTAGTACATCCATTAAGAGTACCAGCTGGCCTCTTAACAGGATATTGCCCTATGAAGTACTACCTCAAGAAAATGGTCAAGCTGAAACAGACCTATATCGCTTTTGCGCAGAAGCTGCGTAGACTGCCGAACATGTACTATGCAAGTGCGATGCACTTGCACGCAAAAGGCACGTCTAACTTGGATGGGCGTCCTTAGACCCCTCAGATATGGAAAAACTCAATCCCAGATCCATATTAAACTTTTACAAGAGTTTGAACCTGGGACCATAGGACCATGGGACCATGGAAACCATAGATCAAACGATGCACACAAGATCTCCTTAGATCGAGGTGCGAGGTGGACGAAAAGAACACGACACGACCCATATATTATCTAATCTATAATCTAATCATCTCAAGGAGCTTTTCCAACGAGGAACGAAAAGAAAACCGAGGTCAAAGCAGAAGAGCCCGGTAATTCAGTATGTCAACTACATCAGAAATGAAACTCTTCCTGAATGAAATTAGGTGGCGAAAAAATGTAGTCAATACTTTTGAATCGAAAACTGAAACCAAGAAAGATTTAAAAACACAACAAAGGTTGCTCTTACGCGTTTCGATAGTCAAGCTATCATCTTCAGAGAGGTAGTGTATCTGCATCTCTCTGAAGATGATAGCTTGGCTATGAAAACGCGTTAGAGCAATCCTTGTTGTGTTTTTTAATTTTATTTGCTTTCAGGGTACAAGATTTGTATTTTAATTTTTTAAGATAACCAAAGATAGCCTAGATTAGATTAAATTAGATTATATTATATATGGGTCGTTTCGTGTTTCTCTTCGTCCACCCCGCACCTCGACCTAAGGAGATCCGTTGTGCATACCCTGATCTATGTAGTTCCCAGGTTTAAACTCTTGTAGAAGTTTATTATGAACCTGGAATGGAGTTTTTCCACATCTGAAGGGTCTAAGGACGCCCATCCAAATTGGACGTGCCTTTTGCGCGCAAGCGCATCGCACTTGCATAGCACATATTTTGCAGTCTCCGCAGCTTCTGCGCAAAAGCGACATAGGTCTGTTTCAGCCTGACCCTTGAGGTGGTACCTCATAGGGCAATATCCTGTTAAGAGGCCGGTTGGGATCCTCAATTCGGATTTGCTGAGTTCTAAGTAGACCTTTGTCTTTTCAAGCGTTCCAGATATGAATCTTTTTGCCTGCCGTAGTCCTGAATATAATCTCCAGAGGAGATTCTTGACTTTGTTTCCCATTTTTTGGCCTCATTGTTGATTTGACTTTTAGAAAAACCAAAACCCGGTTCAGGTCCAAGAAATGATGATGCAGATCCTTCTCTAGCGAGTTGGTCCGCAGCTTCATTTCCTTGTATTGTTTTGTACCATGGCACCCACTTAAGGCTGATCCTGTTGTGTTTAGCCAGTTGCTTTAACGTTTGTCGACAGTCCCAAACTAGTTTGGATTTGACAAGGCAGCTGCTGAGAGCCTTTATTGCCGTTTGGCTATCAGTGTTAATGTAGATCTTTGTTCCTTTCAGGCTTCTTCGAAGACACCTGTAGGCGCAGAGTTCTATTACATGTATTTCAGTTTGAAAGACAGTTGGGTCTTTTCCCAAGACTTTAGAAAACCTATAGTTAGGGCCATAAATTCCCACTCCAGTCTCATGTGCTGTCTTTGATCCATCTGTAAACCAGATGGATAATTTGTGTTTTTCCTCAGGTACTGATTGAGCGTCAGTGTAGCTATCTAAGTCCACCTCAAAGGAATGATCAAATTCGTACCTGGGTTGCATGTAATCAACCGATTTTGCTAAAATCACCAGGCTACATTCCTTTAGGGTTCCCATGTGATCAGCAAAGTCTCCTTCTTTAAATTGTTTTAATTGCAGTAATCTTGAGGATCCTTTGATTGCTTCCCTCTTCACTAAAATGTGGAGAGGAGTTAGACTTAGCATTGCCTCCATTGCTGCTGTTGGGCAGGTGTTCATTGCACCTATTATGCCCAGACATGCATACCTTTGAACTATGTTTAGTTGGTTTTGTGCTGTCTTTTTCATTATTTTTGGCCACCATACTAAAGACGCGTATGTAATCAGGGGTGTAATTATCATTCTATATGACCAATAGATCATTTTCGGTTTCAGATTCCAGGTTTTGCTGAACAATCTGCGGCATGTCCAGAACGCTGTCGTGACTGGCTTGATTAGTCTAGTCAAATGAGAATTCTAGGTGAGCTTTTGGTATAGGACTATTCCTAGATATTTAGTCTCGCTTGAGAAGTTGAGTTGAACTGCATTCATAGTAAAAGCTGTTAGATTTAGCTTTCTTCTCTTCGTGAAAGAAATTATAATTGTTTTATTTGGGTTTACATTTAACCCTTGGTTTGAACACCGGTTGTTAATGATGTTCAGGACTTTTTGCATTATCGTTTTTGTCCCTGATAATGACAGTAATATCATCTGCATAACCTATTGCTTCAACGCCCGAGTAATGCAGTATATTTAGGAGGTATATTTAGAGCCGATGGACCACAACAGTGGAGATAAAACATCTCCTTGGGGCCAACCTCTTGCTGCGCTCACTGTGACTAAATCACTGCCTAAGGTTGCTTTGATCCTCCTACCATCTAACATGGAGACAATCCAGTCAATGGTAGATTTCTCAAGACCTTTTTTAATAGCTGCTGCTTTTATGGATTCATATGAGGTGTTATCAAAAGCACCCTCTATGTCTATAAATCGACAAAGAGCTATTTCTTTGTTTGAGTGTGCACTTTCTATCTTTTTGACAAGATTGTGTAAGGCTGTCTCTGTGGATTTGCCTTCTTGATAGGCAAATTGATTATCATGAAGCGGATTCTTTGACAGCACTTCGCTTCTAATGTGTTGGTTCATAATTTTCTCCATTGTTTTAAGGAGAAATGACGTTAGACTAATGGGTCTATATGATTTAGGCTGCGCAGATGATCGTTTGCCTGCCTTTGGTATATAGACCACATTTACGTCTCTTCAGCTTATTGGAATGTAGCTTAACCTGTAACTAGCTTTGAAAATTGTAGCTAGTGGATTTATTAGTTCCATTATACCTAAATTCAATATTATTCAACGCCATCATGAACGAAATCATAAGAGAGGTTAAAAGGAAGAACCAAGGATATAAAATAAGAAATAAAGAAATCAAAATACTGTGTTATGCAGACGACGTCGTAATAATTTTCGAAGATGAAGATAACCTCCAGAGACTTCTGCTTTCAAAAGAAGAGCTGACTCTTCCAATATGATTATTTTCAACCAAAAAATCCAATGCCTAGCTATATCCAGGGAACCGAGAAGATGCAAGCTAATAGTATACAATAAAAGCATAGAGCAAGTTATGTCGTACACATACCTTGGCGCCAAAATAACAAGTAGAAGAAACCTAAAAGAGAAGGTGCAGAGTCAAACAACAAAAGCTTCTTTAATATCAGGATACCTACGCGACATAATATAGAGGAATAAGCACATGAGTATATCTAGCAGGGTCAGAATTTATAACACATGTATTAAGCCAATTATGACATATGCCATTAAAACTGGAGCCAATAATTCTGAAATCAAAACATAGCTGAGAACAACAGAGATGTAGATAGTACTTAGACATATAACAGGCTACACATTACTTGACCATAAGAGAAAAAAAAAAGAAATCAGAGAGATTTGTGGGCTACAGGAAGTGGTAAGGTGAGCCAGAAGACGAAAATAGTGGAGAGACCATATAGATAGGATGCCTGATAACCGGCTATCCAGAATAGCAAAAACGAAAAGGCCTAATACCGCGAGACTCCCAGGAACATCACCAAAACGCTGGTACGAAAGCTGGTCCTTCGTATCTCAAGAGTGAGGAACATTGTAAGAAACACAGGACTAAGTCCTAACGTAGAAAGAAGAAGAAGAACCAAAGACTAGTCCGTTCCAGCAAAATTTTTAAATCTAGGTTATTTCTACAGTCTGCAGAAGAGTTGGGATTTTTGTATCGTTGATGTGCAAAGCTACCTTGCTTGTCTTCGTTTGCGATCTTTTTTGTGCTCTTTCACTTCAGAACAGTTTCGTCTCTTATAACAGGTCATTCAATAAGTCCGCAGGATAAGTAAGAAAAAAACAAAATTTTGACAAAACTTGATTTTATTATTGAACATAGTTGTCTTCGAGGGCGATACAACAAGTATAGCGATTTTCCAACTTTTCGATACCACTTTTATAGTACTATTTCTCTTTCTCGTCAAAATAGGCCTCAGTTTCAGCGATTACTTCATCATTGGACTTAAATTTTTTTCAACAAGCATTTTCTTAAGATCTGAAAACAGGAAAAAGTCACTAGGGGCTAAATCTGGAGAATACGGTGGGTGGGTAAGCAATTCGAAGCCCAATTCGTTCAATTTTGCCATCGTTTTCATCGATGTTGTGACACGGTGCATTGTCTTGGTAAAACAACACTTTTTTTCTTTTGTAAATGTGACCGTTTATTTGCGTTGTTGCGCTGTTGATGGTGGTTCCTTTTTGGAGATGTACAGAGCTTTCGCATACACAAATGTTCGTGGGAAATGGTAAAATAGAATTTTATTTTATTGCGGTTTAACAGCGCCAAACACTTCTCTGAAGCATCGATTCGTTGTTTTTGGTCGACTGTGAGCTCAAGCGGCACCCACTTTGCACCGAGCTTTCGCATACCCAAATGTTCATGTAAAATGGAAAAAACACTACCATCTGATATCTTTACAATGTCAGCTAGCTCGTGCACCTTTAATTTGCGATCGTTCATAACCACTTTGTGGATTTTTTTTTTGTTTTCTGAAATAACAGGCTCATTTGGGCGTCCACTGCGCTCTGCATCATTTGTGCTGGTACGACCACGTTTGAATCCAGCAATCCACTTCTCTACCATTTGTCTCGATGAAGCAGAGTTCGGATAATGCTTATCAAGCCATTGTTTGGTTTCCACTGTATTTTTTTCATCAAAAGACAATGCTTTATCAAAACTCGAAATTCACTTTTTTCCATTTTTTTTTCAATAACAAAAGTGGCTTCACACAAAATACTATAACTCACAAATCAATAGTCAGATGGCTGTCAAATTTATATACGTATCGTTTGAAAGTTAGTACTAAATAAAAATCATATAAAAAATCTAGTAACGCCATCTACGTCTCATCCTATGGACTTTTTAAATGGACTGTTATGGTAGACCAACGTATTTTCTATTAAACCCAAATTAGACCAACGCAGGAGTACTGTCTTTACGTCTAAAATTCAGTTGACTCTTCTAGATTCCATTCAAAGGGAAGCAGTTCGTCTGACCACGTTCAGTTAATTCTCTTGGATTCCATTCAAAGAAGAGCAATTTATCTATTTGATAAAATTGTTTGACTTTTTAAATTCCATTCAAAAATCAATTTGTCTAACTCTCGCTAAAGCTTTAACTGAGTCTCTAAAGATGCTAGAGACGTACTATCAGTCTGAGGCAACAAAATCTATTTGCCCATGCGTCAAATTTAAAAGCATTATTTTGGTCCTTGGTTATCTTCAAATATTAAAATACAAATCTTGCCCTCTGAAACCAAGAAAGATTAAAAAACAGAGCAACCTTTGTTGTATTTTTGAATCTATTTTGGATTCAGGGTACTATATTTGTATTTCAATTTTTAAAGGCATTATTAACAGATCCCTGAAAGTAGGACGTAATACGTTGATTGGGTAAAGACAGAATTTTTTTTTCTCTAGGAGATAATACGACCAGGAAATTAGTTTATTCATTTGACAAAATTAAATAACAGAATTCATAATTTAGAAATTCTGGATATTTACAAGTGAAGTTAATCAGATTATTACTAGATATTGTAAAGCAATGTAAATAGATGGAATAGAATTTAGAATAGGATTGTAGAATTTAGTACATAAGAAAGGTTTCTAGAATGATCTGATAAGGGGAAAGCAACCCCGATAACGAAGCAAACGGCAGATAAGCGTTCCCGAAATTTCGGCAAACGATAAGCCCTATCTGCCGAATTGTTCTAGAACCTGGATGCCAAAACTATATAAGGCGGTCAGCTTTCCCTCGAGTCAGTCAGTTAAAAGTCAGTGTAATTAGTGAGTTAGTAGAAGTCAATAATAAGTGAGTTATTTGTTCCGTTGTAGTGATTTGATTGTAGTTTGGTAATAAAGTGGGTATTATTTGATAAGTGTTATCAATTCCAACCGATAAGCCCGTAACAATATCAATTATGCTGGCAAAATAGATAACGTGTTATTGGTAAAAAGGCAGAATGTTCTTTTGGGCTTTACTAAAGGTCAAAAAAAGGTGTAGTTGGGTTCTTATTTTTGATTACTTCTTTAAGGAGACACAAAAGAAAGTCGTTTCACATTTACATAAACATTTTATTTTTAGACTAACACAACTTGATTAATTTAACTGCAAATTATCCTCTAGCTTATTAATACTTACATGCAGAAAACAACTTTTGTCGACCTGGCTAATTATTAATTTAAATTTTATGCCATGTTTGCTTCTTCTCATATTTAAAGAACACGGACTTTTTGCCTCAGTGAACAACTAAATTTGCAAAAATTTTGTTTTTGTTTACATGGAAAAGGGAAATTTCCACTCTTTTTGCTTTATAATTCAATACGCTATTAATGACGAAGTTTGTATATTCCCCGAACTTTCATTATAAATATGTAAAGCTCCAAGCCATTGGCTGGAACGAGTTTGTTGCCTGAAATTTTAATAGAAAGTGTAACGTTGTGACTATACATTTTTTTGGGCCATATTAGAAATATTTAAGCTCTTAAGCCAGATACTAATTTTATAATCTGATACACTTCAGGTACATTTAAAGAGCTGCCGACGCGCTTTAACAGGATTCGTCACTTTGTCTCCTTATTTACATTTCAATGTGACCTATTAAAAACGTGTTGGAGGACAAAAGTGACAGGAAAAGATCTTGTGGAAAAATGCTGGAACACGTGGATTTGTCAGTGGACAGAATTTATAGCGAACGAAGCTTGGTCTAGTGGTAGACACGCTGGACTACTATCTAAGATAGCTGGGTTCGATTCCCGCAGGCGGCACAAGTTTTTACAAAACACTCTGGTTCTCAAGGTCTTCAAAAACTGAAATACAAAACTTGTCCCTTGAAACAACAAAGATTAAAAAACACAACAAAGGTTGCTCTAACGCATTTCGATAGCCAAGCAATCGTCTTCAGAGAGATACTCAAGGTTGACTCAACGTTTACAATGAAATGATGTAACTCGCGGTAATAATAGGCGGCTGAAGTGGTGGTGCAAAAATTGTAGCCCAAATTTCACCTTCCTACAGGATACAGTTCTTACGGGATCGGACCGCGTTAAGGAATCATTAAAAGTGTTCAAAGTTTCGCGTCCACCATCGTAAGGGCTTCTTCAGGAACAAAAAGATACCCTCTGTGCCCGAGTGTCATCTCCCAAAATTTCTGAAATACTTGTGAGGGATACTTCTTAAAAATTCATTCGATTTGCAAGTACAATGCAATCTAGACCACAGTGTACAGTTCTCTAAGCGCTTTTAGTGGATCATAGGTAGCCGAACTACCAACAGTTGACCGCCAACGCTTAGCAAAGCGGTTTCTCTCTAGGAAGGTCTCCAAAGACTACACTAGATTATATGTTTGGAAGTTACGAAGTCTTGAACTTTCATTAGTATATTTCTAGCAAACACAATGCAAATGGCATGATTACCAGTAAAGAGCCTACAAATAAAAGTAAATCTGTCCCATTTTTTAAATCATGCCATAAAACGAAGTCAACAAACAAGCTTAAAAGAATGAAAGACAAATGAAATAATCAGCTCCATATAAAGCCTTAGTTTCTACAATGTGCAGCTCTCCAAGCGCGCTAAGTGGATCATACGTAGCTGAATTACCAAAAGTTGACCCACAAACGCTTAGCTAAGCGGTTGCTCTCTAGAAAGATCTCAGAAGACTGCAATAGATTATGTGTTTGGAAGTTACGAAGTCTTAAACTTTCATTAGTATATTTCTTGAAAAAACAATCCAAATGGCATGATTGCCAGTAAAGAGCCTACAAATAAAAATAAATCTGTCCCATTTTTTAAATCATGCCATAAAACGAAGTAAACAAACAAGCTTAAAAGAATCAAAGACAAATAAAATAATCAGCTCCATATAAAGCCTTAGTTTCTACAGTGTGCAGCTCTCCAAGCGCGCTAAGTGGATCATACGTAGCCGAACTACTAAAAGTTGACCCACAAACGCTTAATAAAGCGGTTGCTCTCTAGGAAGATCTCAGAAGACTAGACTAGATTATGTGTTTGAAAGTTACGAAGTCTTGAACTTTCATTAGTATATTTCTCGCAAAAACAATCCAAATGTCATGATTACCAGTAAAGAGCCTACAAATAAAAATAAATCTGCCTCATTTTTTAAATCATGCCATAAAACGAAACCAAAAAACAAGCTTAAAAGAATCAAAGACAAATGAAAGAATTGGTTCCATATAAAATTCTAGTTTCTACATCGTGCATCTCTCCAAGCGCGCTTAGTGGATCATAGGTAGCCGAACTACCAAAAATTGACCCACAAACGCTTAGTAAAGCGGTTGCTCTCTAGGAAGGTCTTAGAAGACCAGAATATAATGTTTGGGAAGTTACGTCTTGAACTTTCATTAATATATTTCTCGATAAAACCATCCAAATATATTGAATCTAAAGTCGTGATTATTACTAAAAGGCCTCCAATAAAACGAAATCTGTCCCATTTTTTAAATCGTGCCATAAAACGAAGTGAACAAACAAGCTTAAAAGAATCAAAGACAAATGAAAGAATCAGCTCCATATAAAGCCCTACTTTCAGTTCAAAGAGGCGTATTAGGGCTTTAAGATATTTCGGTTTCCTTGCAGTTTTCGCGCACAATCGGGAAAATCGGTTGAAAATTTGTTTGCATGCTGATACAAATGGAACCTTTAATCAAAGCTGCCCCCTTTGCGAAAAGAATTCGATATATATCTCGCCGGGGCGTTAGTTGTTTCACAATGTAAGATAGGTCAGCAAAAACACGAGAATTCGATTAGACAATAGGGAAGGAGATTTTATCTTTCTGCTATAGATTCAAAGGAGAATCGCACAATGCTTTCCCTAGCCGCAAATATTTCAGCTGTGGCGACGTTCACAGTTGACAAAGTAATGTGATATCTTGCCCACAAGACGAACACTTCTATTCAATTAATACCGACATTGCAAACACTTTCTCGAGCGAAGAAAATATCGCATTACGAAAAAATTGGGACACAATTAAGTAGATGTAAGCTGAAATGGAAAAACAACTTGGATATTATTGAAACAGATACCCAACATAATTTGAGGTTAAGTGGACTTTAAACGACATCAACTTTAGTTCCTTCGCATTATACACAATCACTTCAAGAAAAAATCGAAACAATGGAAAATATTACTTTATAAATTGCATTTTCTCCCAGGAACTTTGACTCGTAATCTTGAACTTTTTAGTTTACTCATGAAATTTTAAAATAAAACTTTAAATTTTAAATTAAAACTTGAAATTTTAAATTAAAACCTGAAATTTCGAAACTCAAAAAGTCTGACTTAAAATTCGATAGTTCGACTTGGAGCTCGAATTAAAATATGAAATTTCAAGAAGAATTTGAATATTTTTTAGACTACAGGCGAATAAAGGACAGACATTTCAAAATTTTGTGAACAGATTTACATTTTAAATCTTTAAATTTTGATTTTTATTAAGAAAATTCGATATTTTACATAAATTTGAAATTAAAAGTAAAAATTTGAAGAAAAAAATTGTGATTTCGAAATTAAGATGAAATATTGAATTTTCTGAATTAAAATCGTAATTCGAAATGGGAAGACGCCATAAAAAAAGTGATTTAATATAGTTTTGATAATTTAGGAAGTTAGAGAAGTAAATAAAAAGTTATTTGTTAAATTTTGTTACTGTAAATTAAATATTGTTACGGGTTTATCGGTTCGAATTGATTATTAATACATAAATTGAATAATACCCACTTGATTACCAAACTAAACTCGGAACATTACAACTGGAACTCACTTATTTATTTCTAACTACTAGCTCACTAATTACACTGACTGACTCTAACTAACTGACTCGAGGGAAAGGCGACCGCCTTATATAGTTTTAGCTCCCAGCTTCTAGAACTTTTCGGCAGATAAGGATTATCGTTGGCCAAAGTTTCTGGAACGCTTATCTGCCTTTGCTTCGTTATTGCGGCCGCTTTTCCCCTTATCAGATCTTTCTAGAAAATTTTCTTACGTACTAAATTCTATAATTTACATTTCGCTACAATATGTTTTACGAAATCGATCCTCAATTTCATAATATGAAGTTTCGTTATAAAATAAGCATGAGTAACTGTTTATTTATTTGCGAAAATATAAAACATTTATCATTTATTATATTAAAGGCAAAAACTTCAACATTACGTCTCACAAAAGGTTAAAGCCCTTAGACACAATAAAAGAAGTTAATTTGGACAACCATTTATAATAAATTGAAAGGTATAAAAGCCAAACATTCTAACGGTAAAAGATAAAGCATAATAATTTTGGTAATTTGTAAATAATAAATAGCATCCATAGTTCTCGTTCTTTTTTCGATTATAATTAATAATCAATTTCCCCGAGTACTTTTTCAACCAAGTTCGATTAATACAATAAGACTGACTAAAATAAAAACTAGGTAATTGTCAGTAGCATTCCATAATATTTTGATACTCATTCAAGAAACATTCACTTTTAAAAGTAGAAAAATAAATTTATGCAAAAAAATTTTCACTAGTTTTACTCAAGTAACATCATTATAACATCTCTTTTACGCAAAATTTTTTGCTAACATTACTTACATTTTACGATTCCACCATTCATCAGAATGAAAAATCGATAAAAGTTAAGAAGATAGAAGAGAGATGGGATAAGAGGTAGAGGAGAGAGGAGAGGGGAGAGAGGAGAGAGGAGGGAGGAGAGGGGAGAGGGGAGAGGGGCGAGAGAAGAGAGGAGAGAGGAGAGAGGGGGAAGGAGAGAGAAGAGAGAAGAGAGAAGAGAGGAGAGAGGAAAGAGGAAAGAGGAGAGAGAAGAGAGAAGAGAGAAGAGAGGAGAGAGAAGAGAGAAGAGAGAAGAGAAAAGGGAGGAGATAGGAGATAGGAGATAGGAGATAGGAGATAGAAGATAGGAGATAGGAGATAGGAAAGAAGAGAAAAAAGAGATGAGAGGAGAACGGAGAGAGGAGAGAGGAGAGACGAGAGAGGAGAGAGAAGAGAGAAGAGAGAAGAGAGGAGAGAGGAGAGAGGAGAGAGGAGAGAGGAGAGAGGAGAGAGGAGAGAGGAGAGAGAAGAGAGGAGAGAGGAGAGAGGAGAGAAGAGAAAGGAGAGAGAAGAGAGGAGAGAGGAGAGAGAAAAGAGGAGAGAGAGGAAAGAGGAATGAGGAGAAAAAAGAGAGGAGAGAGAAGAGAAGAGTAAAGAAAAAAGAGAGAAGATAGAAGGAAGAAAAGAGAAAAGAGAAGAGAGAAGATAGAAGAAAGAAAAGAGAAGAGAAAAGAGAGACGAGAGAGGAGAGAAGAGATAGAAGAGATAAGGGAAACGAGAGGAGAGTGGAGAGAAAAGAGAGGAAGGAGAAGAGAAAAGGAAGGAGAAAGAAGAGAGTAGAGACGAGAAAAAAGAAAGATAAGAGAAGAGAGAATAGAGGAGAGAGAGGAGAAAGGAGAGAGAAAAGAGGAGAGAGAAAAGAAAAGAGAGAAAAGGGGAAAGAGAAGAGAGAGAAGAGAGAAGGGAAAAGAAAGGAGAGATAAGAAAAAAGATAGATGAGGGGAGAGAAAAGAAAGGAGAGAGAATAGAGAAGAGAGAAGAGGAAAGAGGGAAGAGAGGAGAGAGAAGATAGAAGAGAGAAGAAAGAAAAGAGAGCGGGGAGAGAAAGGAAAAAGGAGAAAGGACAGAGGACAGAAGAGAAGAGAAGAGAAAAGAGAGAAAAGAGAAAATCGAAGAGAGAAGAGAGACAAGAGAAGAGAGAAGAGGGAACAGAAAAGAGAGAAGAGCGAAGAGAAAAGAGAGAAAAGACTAGAGAGAAGAGAGTAAAAAGAAGAGAGAAGAGAGAAAAGAGAAGAGAGAAGAGAGAAAGAGAAGAGAAGAGAGACGAGAGAGGAGAGAGAAGGGACAGGGAAAAAGAGAAGGGAGAGAAGGAAGGAAAAAGAAAGAAGGGAGAAATGAAAAGGAAGGAGAGAGAAGAGACGAGAAAGAAGAAATATGAGAGAAGAAAGAATAAAAAAGAGAAAGAAGAGAGGAAAGAGGAGAGAGGAGAGAGGAGCGAGGAGAGAAGAAAGATGAGAGAAAAGAACAGAGAGAAGAGAGGAAAGAGAAGAGAGAGAAGAGACAAGGAAAAAAAAAGGAGAGATGAGAGATGAGAGAAAAGGGAAGAGAGAAGAGAGGAGAGCGGAGAGAGAAAACAGAAGAGAGAAGAGGGAAGAGAGGAGAGAGAAGATAGAAGAGAAAAGAAAAAAGAAAGAAAAAAAGAGAGCGGGGAGAGAAAACAGAAGAGAAAGGAGAGAGGACAGAAGAGAAGAAGAGAAAGGTATAAATTTTCAAAAAAATATCCAGTTCTAAGAAAAATAACGGAATTTCCAAATAAAGAAGAAATTTCTAGAAAATAATCGAAATTCGAAGAAGAGCTTGAAAATAGAGACAAAACTCAAAGTTTTTCAGAAATCTCATTTTAAAGAAAAGTCGAATTTTGCGAATAAAGTCGAAATTTAAAAAGGCGAATTTTGTTAAAAAATAGTCGACATTTCGAAAAATAGTCAATATTTCGAAAAAAAGATGAATTTCGAAGAGAAATTCGTCATTTTCGAAAATCTTAAATATCTAATTTTAAGATAAACATAAATATTTTGAAAAATAATTAAAATTGAAGAAAGCATTTAAAATTTCTGAAAATTCGTAATCCAGAAGGTAAAAATTTTGAGAAATAAATCCAGTTCTAAGAAAAATAACGGAATTTCCAAATAAAGAAGAAATTTCTAGAAAATAATCGAAATTCGAAGAAGAGCTTGAAAATAAAGACCAAACTCAATTTTTTTCAGAAATCTCATTTTAAACGAGAGTCAAATTTTGCAAATAAAGTCTAAATTTATAAAGACGAATTTAAAAAAAAATAATCTACATTTCGAAAAATAGTCGACATTTCGAAAAATAGTCGACATTTCGAAAAAAAGACGAATTTCGAAGGGAAATTGTCATTTTCGAAAATCTTAAATATCTAATTTTAAGATAAACATAAATATTTTGAAAATTAATCAAATTTAAAGAAAGTATTCAAAATTTCTGAAAATTCGTTATCCAGAAGGTAGAAATTTTCAGAAAAAAAACCCAGCTCTAAGAAAAATAACGGAATTTCCAAAAATAGAAGAAATTTCTAGAAAATAATAGAAATTCGAAGAAGAACTTGAAAATTGAGAAAAAACTCGAAGTTTTCCAGAAATCTTATTTTAAAGAAAGGTCGAATTTTGCAAATAAAGTCGAAATTTATAAAGACGAATTTAAAAAAAAATAATCTACATTTCGAAAAATAGTCGACATTTCGAAGAAAAGACGAATTTCGAAGACAAATTCGTCATTTTCGAAAATCTTAGGTATCTGATTTTGAGATAAACGTAAATGTTTTGAAAAATAATCAAATATAAATAAAGCATTCAAAATTTCTGAAAATTCGTTATCCAGAAGGTAGAAGTTTTCAAAAAGAGAGAGAGAAGAAAGCAGAAAGAAAAGAGAAGAGAAATAAGAGGAAAGAGAAGAGAGAAAAGAGAAGAGAGAAGAGAGAAGAGAGAAGAGAGAAGAGAGAAGAGAGAAGAGAGAAGAGAGAAGAAAGGTAAGACAAGAGAGGAGAGAGGAGAAAGGAAAAGAGTGAAGAAGGAAGGGAGAAGAGAGAGGGGGCAAGACAAAAGACAAGAGACAAGAGATAAGAGACGAGAGACGAGAGACGAGAGACGAGAGACGAGAGACCAGAGACAAAAAACAAGAGACAAGAGACAAGAGACAAGAAACAAGAAACAAGAAACAAGAGACAAGAGACAACAGGCAAGAGACAAGAGACAAGAGACAAGAGACAAAAAACAAGAGACAAGAGACAAGAGACAAGAGACAAGAAACAAGAGACAAGAGACAAGAGACAAGAGACAAGAGACAAGAGACAAGAGACAAGAGACAAGAGACAAGGGACAAGAGACAAGATATAAGAGACGAGAGATGAGAGACGAGAGACAAGGGACAAGGGACAAGGGACAAGAGACAAGAGACAAGAGACAAGAGACAAAAGACAAGAGACAAGGGACAAGAGACAAGAGACAAGGGACAAGGGACAAGAGACAAGAGACAAGAGACAAGAGACAAGAGACAAGAGACAAGAGACAAGAGACAAGAGACAGAAGACAGGAGACAAGAGACAGGAGACAGGAGACAAGAGACAAGAGACAAGAGACAAGAGAAGAGACAGGAGACAAGAGACAAGAGACAAGAGACAAGAAACAAGTGACAAAAGACAAGGAACAAGGAACAAGGGACAAGGGACAAGGGACAAGGGACAAGAGACAAGAGACAAGAGACAAGAGACAAAAGACAAGAGACAAGGGACAAGAGACAAGGGACAAGAAACAAGAGACAAGAGACAAGAGACAAGAGACAAGAAAAAAGATCAAGTGACAAGAGGCAAGAGAGAAGAGACAAGAGACAAAAGACAAAAGACAAAAGACAAAAGACAAAAGACAAAAGACAAAAGACAAAAGACAAAAGACAAAAGACAAAAGACAAAAGACAAAAGACAAAAGACAAAAGACAAAAGACAAAAGACAAAAGACAAAAGACAAAAGACAAAAGACAAAAGACAAAAGACAAAAGACAAAAGACAAAAGACAAAAGACAAAAGACAAAAGACAAAAGACAAAAGACAAAAGACAAAAGACAAAAGACAAAAGACAAAAGACAAAAGACAAAAGACAAAAGACAAAAGACAAAAGACAAAAGACAAAAGACAAAAGACAAAAGACAAAAGACAAAAGACAAAAGACAAAAGACAAAAGACAAAAGACAAAAGACAAAAGACAAAAGACAAAAGACAAGAAACAAGAGACAAGATATAAGAGACAAGAGATGAGGGACGAGGGACGAGAGACGAGAAACAAGAGACAAAAGGCAAGAGACAAGAGACAACATACAACATACAACATACATGAGACAAGAGACAAGAGACAAGAGACAAGAGACAAGAGACAAGAGACAAGAGACAAGAGACAAGAGACAAGAGACAAGAGACAAGAGACAAGAGACAAGAGACAAGAGACAAGAGACAAGAGACAAGAGAAAAGAGACAAGAGACAAGAGACAAGAGACAAGAGACAAGAGACAAGAGACAAGAGACAAGAGACAAGAGACAAGAGACAAGAGACAAGAGACAAGAGACAAGAGAGACAAGAGACAAGAGACAAGAGACAAGAGACAACAGACAACAGACAACAGACAACAGACAACAGACAACAGACAACAGACAACAGACAACAGACAACATACAACATACAACATACAACAGACATGAGACAAGAGACAAGAGACAAGAGACAAGAGACAAGAGACAAGAGACAAGAGACAAGAGACAAGAGACAAGTGGTGGAACGGACTTGTCCTTGGCTATCTTCAAAAATTGAAATACTGCTCAAGGCCTAGTTGGTTAAACCAAAAACGCGTAACCCACGAGTTGGTTTTAGAGATGAAATTTCAAATATTTATCGAAATATTGTAGCAGATACCGAGACTACGATATGTAAAGTGAATGAGTCGAGTCGATAATCGTGTCCTCTGAAACCAAGAAAGATAAAAAACACAACAAAGATACTAACACTTAATCTAAATTTAGGTGTTAATATCTCTCTTAAAATGATAGTTTGGCTGTCGAAACGCCTTGGAGTAACCTTTGCTATGTTTTATAATCTTTCTTGGTTTAAGGGAACAAGATTTGTTTTTCAACTATGGAGGAGCTTCAGACAGAATTAATACAACTTGGGCTTTATAGAGAGTAACCAGCTGAAAAGAAAAGTGAGGCTTTTGAAAGACGATTGGCAATGGCAAATCCACGATGGTTGCAGAAAAAGGTAGACACACACGCATGTGTAAGATAGATAGAGAGACTGTCAAAGGAACATGGTGTGTCTACTTTCATCTACGTAGCTGTAAATTGCAATCATTTCTAAGATATATAACAGAGTTGAAGACAGAACAAACCCTTTGGGGCATCCCCACAGAAATCGCAAATGTCTTGGAAGTAATACCATTAACGACGACCTGAAAAGTTATGTCACCTGGGCGACTGAATATCAAATGACAGAGACAAAATGGAAGTCCAAAGCATATTGTATTAATCTGACAAAAAGAGACTGATGCCAGGTACTGCCCAAGGCCTCGTTGGTTAAACCAAAAACGCACAGCCCATGAGTTGGTTTTAGAGATGACATTTCAATTTTTTATCGAAATATTGTAGCAGATACCGAGACTACGATAACGAAGGCTTCCACGGCCAGAGTCATTACAGGATATACTTCTTCCGGGATTGGACCGTGTCAAAGAACTACTAAAAGTGTTCGACGTTTCGCCCACCATCGTAGGGGGCTTCTTCAGGAACAAAGAAAAGAAAAAATGAAAAGAGGAATATGAGGGAATATGCAAAAATGAAAGAATGGAAAGGCCAATTTCAAAACATCAGAGCACGGTAACTCAGTATGTCCACCATACCAGACATGAATTGAAAATTGGTACAAAGAATAAGAAAGTTTAGACAGAAGAGTACGGTAACTCAGTATGTCCACCATACCTGAGGCGAAACTTTTCTGATTTGAAAATTGGTACAAAGGATAAGAAAGCTTAGACAGAAGAGCACGGTAACTTAGTATGTCCACCATACCAGAGGCGAAACTTTTGTTTGTTTTGTTGTTTCTTTTCTTTGTTCCTGAACAAACCCCCTACGATGGTGGGCGAAAGGTCGAACACTTTTAGTAATTCTTTGACACGGTCCAATCCCGGAAGAAGTATATCCTGTACCGAGACTACGATATTGTTAAGGGCTTTATCGGTTCGAATTGATTACACGCGATGGATTATACCCACTTTATTACTGAACTAAACTTGGATCACCACAATTGAACAATTAACTCACTTATTATTAACTTCTACTAACTTACTAATTACACTGACTCTAACTAACTGACTCGAGGGAAAGCTGACCGCCTTTTATAGTTTTGGCCCCCGGCTTCCAGAACTTTTCGGCAGATAAGGCTTATTGTTTGCCGAAATTTCTGGAACGCTTATCTGCCATTTGTTTCGTTATCGCGGCCGCTTTCCCCTTATCAGATCCTTCTAGAAACTTTTTTTATTTACTAAATTATACAATTCTATTCTAAATTCTATTCCATCTATTTACATTGCGTAACAATATGTAAAGTGAATTACTCCCAATCGCTGATCACACATTTTTACCTCTACTATATGGACTTCTCAAAATTTTGATAAATTAAAAATGTTCTAAGAAAAAGTGAAATACAAATCTCGTCCCCTGAAACCAAAAAAGAATAAAAAACACAACAGAGGTTGCTCTAACGCATTTCAATAGCCAAGCTATCATCTTCAGAGAGATACTCAACCTAACCAAGATTTGTATTTCAATTGTTGAAGATAATCAAAGCCCAGCCGTTTCACCAAAAAAAAGTTTTAAGAAAAGAAAATTCGTTATTAAGCGTAATATACTTGGCCTCGAGTGAGGGAATTTATTGGCACCTCGACTTTGATATTGAAACAAAATGTAGTTATAAAATTTGTTTTGGTAAGGAATTCTCTAGAAAAATTTAATAATGGGAGGTAGCCGCGATAATGAATCATGCGGCAGATGTTCCCGCAAGCGATAAGTCTTATCTGTACGAATTCCGTTCTAAAAAACCGGAAGCCTATAAATACGTGCTCGTCTTTCTCTCAGTCAATCAATAAGTCAGTTAATTAAACAGTGAGTTAGTTAGTTGGTTAGTCAGTTCATTAATAAGTTGGTCAGTTAGTTAGGTGAGTTATAATTGGAGTGTTCCGAAATCAGTTTAAAAATAAAGTGGTTACAATTCACGAAGTATTAATTTTTAAACCGATAACGTGCAACAATATGAAGATATCGATTAACCGAATCTCAACTAAACTGATTATTCCATTCTCCATTTGTCTTTTGTAAAATTTAAACTCTTTGACCAATCATCGCCTAAATCCATATGTTGCTATTTTGAGAATTACCAAATCGTTACATCTATATGTTATTGTGCCACAGAAGTAGTGAATTGAAACTATTATCGCTATAATACTTTCCTCAACATAACCTCAAAGTATAAAGCAAATAAAGGCGTCGCGAAGTTTTTACATTATCATCTAAAATCCGGGTAATGTACGGTAGTGGCTGTTAAACATAAATTCCGCCAACACGTACCTAGTGGAGGCATTTTCATAATCCACAAAAGATATATGTTATTACATAAAACTCTTTCTTCTCCCGACATTATACTTAAGACATTTTTTTTATAGTTCAACCACCTTTCGAGCAACACTTGTCTGAAGTTTTTAGTTTACATTAAGGCCGTTAAATGTGACACAAATAGCAATATAAAACACGGGCGCGGTAGCTTTAAAGAGTTTGGGCTAAAAATTTAGCAGTAAGCCTTGAGCAAAACCGAAACACTGAGAATTATGTACTGCTGCAGAATGTAATTATAACCAAGTACATTATTTTTATCACAATTATAAGGCGGAATTAACTGTATTGGTAAAATTGAAGCATCTAGGTGCCTATCTGTCTGTCGACTGATCATTTGTCCGGGCTAATTTCGAAAACTACTAAATCGATGAAAATGAAACCTTTACTAAAATATAGAGTATTTTCAGGGGCACCTTTTAGGCTATTCTTACGCTGGTAGAACTTACCTTTTTTGTGCCAAAAATGCAACTGTTTGTGTTAACAATTTAAGGTTATAACACAGAACATATAAAAGAGAAACAATCCGCAATAATATAAGACTGCGCGTCACCTACAATTTTAGTGTATACTAGAAAAAGGACGCGAACTTTTAGATCTATTATTCTGTGCAAGTAGAATGCAATTTAGACTACAAATTCATGCAGCCCTCCAGGGGCGTATAGTGAATCATAGGTAGCTGAACTACCAACAGTTGAAACACTGCCACCTAGCGAAGCGGTTGCTCTCTAGGAAAAATTTCCCAGAAGCCAGGGATTCTAATGCACAGACCAATAGGTAGTACTTACTTGTCGGAACATTTGTTAGCATTCGAGTTGGATATACCAAACTGACGAGATCTTACAAGATTGAAACCGGTCTTTGGTTTCCAAACTTGGAATCTAATAAATGTTCAAACCTATTAGCCTGTGCATTAGAATCTATTATTCTATTAAAATCAAATGAGAAGTTATTTTATTTTGAAATATAACGTTCTTGGACCTTGACGTGTCAGTCAACTATTACACCATAAACATAATCTGCTAAAAATACAGATTCAAACAGTAGTTTTACATGTCATCGGATTTCATCTCTCATAAGAGAGAGAATCACAGAGAACTCTTTAAACCTTTGAGCGCTCCCAAACAAAAGTTTTACGCTTGATGTAAAATCACGCTCCTTCGAGGAAAAGAAACTTCGTTAAGTGCCTCCGAAGGAGATGCAAGGCTTGGATCAATTTTTAATGAGCATTAGTTTGGCGTGTTGCTTGGTCGGTTGGCAAGATGTGTAATTTTCTTGAAAGCACCATCGCCGTTTGATCCTGCCGCATTTATAATTTAAAAGGAAATTACCTCTGCAGTTAAAAATACAGGCGGCTAAACAATGCAGAATTGCGAACGCGACAATTGGAATTGGATTAAAATATTTATCGTGTTTTAAGCCCCCAGCGTCTTTTAAAATCTTGGTCCTTAAATGAGTAAATTCCAGCAGATATTAACAGCTTAGTAGCAGTAACTCAAATATTTATATTTTAAGTAATTTCATCACGATAATGAAAAATATATGAGAAACACCAGTGGCGGCTGGTATTAAAGAGCGCAAGAGCGCGCGCTCCTGGTGAAATAAGCGATCTATTCTTTTCCGTTTAATGTAAAAGACTTGGATTTTTAAACACAAGTAATGATATACTAATAAATTAATAATACTTGTGAGTGACTTGGAGTAAAGTAGGCAAAAGTTTTATTTCATTATATATTATAAGAAAATTTAAATAAGTTGGTTTTGAAAAATGTACCTCTTGATAATTTTTGTCTTTATCAAAAACTTTCTTCTTTTGAATATGTCAACTTCCCCAAAATTGAAATTTTTATTTTTTTTAATACTTCAACTTTATTTCGAAGATTGAAATACAAATTTTGTCTTCTGAAACGAAGAAAGATTAAAAAACACGACAAAGGTAGCTCTAACGCGTTTCGATAGAAAATCTATCATCTTCAGAGACATGAGTACCACTCTCATCTTCAGAGAGATGAGTTGGTTGTTCTAACGCCTGTCGACAGCCAAGCTACCATCTTCAGAGAGATGAGTATTACTCTAATCTTCAGAGAGGTGAGTATCACTCTGAAGATGATAGCTTGACTATCGAAACGAGTTAGAGCAACCTTTGTTGTGTTTTTTAATCTTTTTTGGTTTCAGGGGACAAAAATAATTAAAAAATACAACATAAGTTGCTCTACGGCGTTTCGATAGCCAATGTTCAGAGAGATGAGTATCCCTCTCAACTTCAGAGAGATGAATATCGTTCTGAAGATGATAGCTTGGCTATCGAAACGTGTTAGAGCAACCTTTGTTGTGTTTTTTCTAACGCATTTCAATAGCCAATCTATCATATTCAGATAGATGAGTATCACTCTCATCTTCAAAGAGATGAGTATCTCTCTGAAGATGATAGCTTGGCTATCGAAACGCGTTAGAGCGACCTTTGTTGTGTTTTTTAATCTTTTTTGGTTTCAGGGGACAAAAATGATTAAAAAATACAACATAAGTTGCTCTACGTCGTTTCGATAGCCAATTTTCAGAGAGATGAGTATCCCTCTCAACTTCAGAGAGATGACTATCTTTCTGAAGATGATAGCTTGGCTGTCGAAACGTGTTAGAGCAACCTTTGTTGTTTTTTTTTCTAACGCGTTTCGATAGCCAATCTATCATATTCAGATAGATGAGTATCACTCTTATCTTCAAAGAGATGAGTATCTCTCTGAAAATGATAGCTTGGCTATCGAAACGCGTTAGAGCAACCTTTGTTATGTTTTCTAGTCCTTCTTGGTTTCAGGGGACAAGATTTGTATTTCAGTTTTTGAAGATAACCAAGGACCAGTCCGTTCCACCAAAATTTACCTCCAAGTTTTGAATTCTTTGAAAACTTTACACTTTTTCCAAATTCTCGACCCTGTTTTTGAAAATGTTGACCTTTTTTTAAAATTCCCTCCTTGCTATTGAAAATTTATCTCTTTTTTCGTTAAAACTTTGACTCTCCAAATCTCGACTGTTTTGCAAATCTGACTTTTTTTAAATTCGACTATTAATACATTTCAGTTATTTATCAAAATTTAAATTTTTCGAAATTTTTGGCTTTTGAAAATTTTAACATATACTTAAAGTGTTTGATTTTTTAATTCAATATTTTTCAAGATTTCAGCTTTTTCTCAAAATTCTTACCTTACCAAATATCCGACTTAAATTTTTATTGAAAGTTTTGACTTTTTTAATACTTCCTCTTATATTTTGAAAATTATTAATTTTAAATTTTTGATATGTGTCACTTTCCATTATATTATGAAATTCTGACTTATTTTGACAACTTTAATCCTTTCACAACTTCACCTCTTTTCGATTTTTTGGTTCAACCCACCTGGGTTATTCGTTAAGTTAAAACTTTTTTCTTTTTACTTTCTGTAAGTAATTAAAATACAAATCTGGTTCTCTGAAACCAGAAAAAATTAAAAAAAACACAACAAAAGTTGTTCTAACGTGTATCGATAGCCAAGCTGTCATTTTCAGAGAGATATTGTTTTTTTGTTGTGTTTTTTAATCATTTTTGGCTTCTGGGGACAAGATTTGTATTTCAAATTTTGAAAATAACCAAGGGTCCGTTCCACCAATATTTCTGTGAATTTAAATGTGGCGAAAATTTTTCCCTTTTACCTTGCAATTTCGATCTTTATTTAACATTTTGTCTACTTCCCAAAATTTTGACTGTTTTTTTTTGGTTATTCTAAGATATTTTTGCTATTTTGAAATGAATTGAACTTTTATTGAAAAAATTAGAATTTTCTGCAAAAATCCGAATTCTTTGAAAAATGTCCACTTGTTATATTGTTATATTGTTATATTTTCAAAATTATTGCAGTTTGAAAATTCTCATTTCATTCGAAAATGTCAAGTTTTTTGTAAATTGGAATATTTCCAAAATTTGTACTTTTTGAAGTTTTTAAGGTTTTTTTCAAAACTTCGCTTTTTTTCTAAATTTAAAATTATTTGAAAATTTTTATATTTTTTAAATTACAAAAAATTTTGGTTATTCCTAAAAATGTCGTCAGTTTTCATCTCTTCTTTTTCAAAATTTTGAGTTTTTTCACAATACATTTTTTTGAAAATTTGGAGTTTCTTCAAAATTCCATTTTTTAGAGTATTTTAATTTTTTTTATCGGCAAATTTTTTTTCATCAAATTTTTTGAAATTTTTGACTATTTGAATTTTTTTTTAATTTCATTCTAAAAAATGTTTGAAAATGTTGACAATTTTATTTGAACATTTTGACTTTATTTAATAATTTCAAAAATGTTTCAAAATTTCCATTGAAAATTTTCGATTTTCCAAAAAAGGTTCTACTTTTTTTTAAATTTCAGCTATCCAAAATTTTGATTTTTTCAAAAATTTTAAGTCCAAAATTTGAACCATTTTATAAATTTTCTAATAATTTTGAGATATTTTCAATATGAAGACCTTTTGCAAGTAGAATGCAACCTAGACTACAAATTCATGCAGCCCTCCAGGCGTGCATAGTGAATCAGAGGTAGCTGAACTACCAACAGTTGAAACACTGCCACCTAGCGAAGCGGTTGCTCCTAGGAAAGTTCCCAGAAGACAAGGATTCTAATGCACAGACCAATAGGTTTGAACATTTATTAGATTCGAATTTTTGATGGAACGGACTGGTCCTTGGTTATCTTCAAAAATTGAAACACAGAACTTGTCCCTTGAAACCAAGAAAGATTAAAAAACACATCAAAGGTTGCTGCACTAACGCGTTTCGACAGCCAAGCTGTCATCTTCAGAGAGAAACAGAGGAAACCAAATACCGGTTTCGATCTTGTTAGATCTCGTCAGTATGGTATATCCAACTCAAATGCTAACAAATGTTCTGATTTGTTCGAAAATTCAGGCTTTTTTGAAAATATTGATTTTCTTTAGATTGTTATATTTTCAAAATTATCGCAGTTTGAAAATTCTCATTTTATTCGAAAATGTCAAGTTTTTTGTAAATTGGAATATTTCCAAAATTTGTACTTTTTGAAGTTTTTAAGGTTTTTTCCAAAACTTTGCTTTTTTTCCAAATTTAAAGTTATTTGAAAATTTCTATATTTTTTAAATCACAAAAAATTTTGGTTATTCCTAAAAATGTCGTCAGTTTTCTTTCATCTATTATTTTTCAAAATTTTGAGTTTTTTCACAATACATTTTTTTGAAAATTTGGAGTTTCTTCAAAATACTATTTTTTGGCGTATTTTAATTTTTTTTATCGGGAAATTTATTTTCATTGAGTTTTTTGAAATTTTTGACTATTTGATTTTTTTTTAATTTCATTCTAAAAAATGTTTGAAAATGTTGTCAATTTTATTTGAACATTTTGACTTTATTTAATAATTTCAAAAATGTTTCAAAATTTCCATTGAAAATTTTCGATTTTCTAAAAAAGGTTCTACTTTTTTTTAAATTTCAGCTATCCAAAATTTTGATTTTTTCGAAAATTTTAAGTTCAAAATTTGAACCATTTTTTTAAATTTTCCAATAATTTTAGGATTTTTTTCAATATGAAGACCTTTAGAAAAATTCGTTTTACTTGGAAAATTTGACCAAACATTTTCCAATTGTTTGAAATTGCGAATTTTTTTCCAAATCTTGACCATTTTTAAAACTGTTTGTCACTAATTTCCAAGATTTTAAGCTTTTTGAAAATTACAAATTTTTTCAAATGTTCAAATTAAAATGTCAATTTTTTCAGTGTTGAAATTTTTTTTAGAATTTCAACTACTTTGTAAAAATTTTGGAAGTTTTAATTATCCATAAAAAAATTTACATTATTCAAAATTACGATATTTTCGAAAATTTTAATTTTTTTTTAATTCTCATTGTTTTCAAAATTTTAACCCTTTTTCGAAAATTTAAATTTAACTTTTTGACTTTTTTATATGTCAAGTTTCTTTCAAAATTCCGTCTTATTTTCTAAAATTTAGACTTTTTCAAAAATTTCGTTTTCTCCAAAATCACAATATCTTTCGTTTTGAGATGAAATTTGAAGTGTAAATCGTTTTTTGGAAATGTTATTTTAAAACTTGAATCATCTTAATAAATTTTCTATTTTCGTGAAAATTTGTACTTAAAAAAAATTTTAACATAAAACTCGAGAATTTTTTAACTAAATTTCACATGTATCGAAATGTCCATGTCTTTCTGAAACTTTCCCGTTCAAGATCTCAAAAGTTTTATTTTTTTTCTTTAAGTCAACGGTAATATACCGGGTGTTTTTTTTAGTTGGGAGGTTACCTTTATATGGAATACTGCTTATTATAAAGGCAAACTGATTTTGTCGATGGGACTAATCGGGGTTAAACTATCTTCTAAAAATATTTTCAACTTCCCCCCACTACCGATTATACCGGAAGTAGACATCAACTTTCTTATTTTAAATGGCAACCCACAAATTTTATGTTTTATTTGGATTTTACGTAAAAAAATAGGGTGAGTTTATGTATACATGTTTATCGCTACCTTTGATTGTTTTAAAGATATTTCAATTTTTCTAAAAAAAATTACAGAAAAGAGGGTTATTTTGACTCTTTGAATCTTTTTTATTATTTGCAGTAAAAACATGAAATTTGGGCTGAAGTCAGGAAATATTATAGAGACTATAAAAACGTAAACAGATTTTACATTTATTATACAGAGTGATGGAAAATTTATAATCTTTGCTGTTTTTGTTTTATTCAAAAAAACTCTGTTTTTTTAAATAGAAACTATGTTTTTTAATCATTTTTAAATTCTTCACATAAAAAGAAGTAAAAAGTTATATTACTTATTTTTTAAAATTTGCCGTTACAGAGGTATTTTACATAAATCTCAAAATAAAAAAAATCAAACATTTCTTGTTTGTTCAAGTAGGAAATTAACTGTGGGCAATAAAATCTTAAAGAATTAATCATAATAAGTAATAGGAAATAAAAATAATTTACAAAAAATTTACATTAAGAACAACAAGGGCGATCCTCTCTTTCAATACATTTAAAGACATATTTAAAAATTTCGAATTGAGTAACGTTTTTAAGCACATCCGATTGTTCCTAGCAATATGCTTGTCATGCAGTAGTCGTAAAAAAAAATTACTAAAAAATTTCCATTTTGATTTTCATTGTAAATTTAACGCTTAAAATTCCTGAGTTCTAATCTAACAGCATTCCAAAAATGAGAAGTCTGTTTAACAAACCATTTTTACGAAACTTACATTCGTGGCTACCTAAACATTTTTCAGTAAGTATTCTAACAATTAGCCAAAAACTTATTCGTCTTGTGCGGTTATCTTTAAAATGTTATTTAGCCTAAAATTTTTAAGCCTTGTGGTTGTGTTTTTTTTGAAAATTTTGCTGACTACCACCATGTTGCTACTAGAGAAAAAAAGATATATTTTTCTTTTTCGTTTTGCATTATATCTCTGTAACGATGCAGAATTTTAAAAAATTAGTCATATGACTTTTTTCTTCTTTTTACGTGAGGAATCCAAAAATGTTTAAAAAACACATAGTTCCTATTTAAAAAAACAGAGTTTTTTTGAATAAAACAAAAACAATAAAGATCACAAAATTTCCATCACCCTGTGTAATAAATGTAAAACTTGATTACGTTATTATAGTCTCCATAATATTTCATGACTTCAACCCAAATTTCATGTTTTTATTGCAAATAATAAAAAAGATACAAAGAGTCAAAATAACCCTCTTTTCTGTCAGTTTTTTCCGAAAAATTGAAATATCTTAAAAACTACCAAAGATGGCAATAAACATGTATACATAAACTCATCTTATTTTTCTACGTAGAATCGAAATAAAATATAAAATTTGGGGGTTGCTATTTAAAATAAGAAAGTTGATGTCTACTTCCGGTATAACCGGAAGTAGGAGGAAGTTGAAAATATTTTTGAAAGGTAGTTTAGTTCCGATTAGCCATATCGACAAAATCAGTTTACCTTTATAACAAGTGATACTCCATATAAAGGTAACCTCCCAACTAAAAAAAACACCCGGTATAAAACGGGAAAGTTAAAATTCGAAATTTCAATTTTTTTCAAAATTACGAATTTTTTCGAAAATTTTGGCAATATTTCCACTTTTGGAATTTTTGAAAGTGTCGATTTCTTTAATGTTTGAATTTTTTCCAAATACCTATATTTTTTAAAACCTTAGCTTTTTTCTGGAAATTTTAACTTTCTACAAAAATGTTGACGTATTTTTAAAATTCTGACGCCCTATCTTCAATTTCTTAATCCTTTTTTTCGTAAATCTCAATTTTTTCAAAATGTCTACTTCTTTTCAGATTGTGCTTGTTTTTCTTTAATTTTGGCTTTTAAATTTGGCATTTTTCAAATTTTCGTTTTATTTTGGAGAATTTTAATTATTCCAAAATTTTAACTTTTCAAAATTTTGAGCATTTTTGAAAGGTTTCAAATTTTCTTATAATTTTGGTTTTTCTTCAATATTTAATCCGTCAAAAAAATTTGCTTTTTTCAAAATTTGGAAATTCCAAGTTAACGATTTTTTTAAATGCAAATTTACTTTCAAAACTGAAAATTGGAAAAGAGTTTTGATATTTCTAAAAACAATTTCGATTCTGATTCTTGCACTATTTTACAAATTTGCAGTTTATTTATTATTATTATGGAAATTTTGGGTTTTAATTTTAGAGATTGGAGTGGAAGATCTGAGAAGAAAATGGAAAAATTTCAAAACAATTTGACACCTTTTAAAAAAGTTTCAGGTTTTCTTTGACCAATTTTAATTCTGTTTTTATTCAAACCTAAAACAGAAATTTCAATTTTTCTGAAATTTTGATTTTAAAACGAAATATGGAGGATAGAATCGAAATGTTCAGATAAAAATCAAAAGTTCAAGAAATATATTAAACATATTTTGAGGTGAGATCCGCAAGTTAAAATTTTGAGTTAAAATTTGAGGCTTATTTATATAAAATTTGGATTTTATAGGCAAAATTTCGAAAAGAAAATAAAAATTCTTAATTTATTAAGATAGATTTCTTTATCAAGTAAAGGTTGGTGAAATATTAAACAAATAGGACAAAATAGCAAATTTCTAAATTAAAAAATTAATTGCAAAGTATGTGACGTCGGAGTGAAGTGGGTCATACAAATATGACCACTTGTTGCAAAAAGTCATGAAATTCGTGTAATGGCCCCTAAGTTTAAGGAGCTCTTATTGATTGAAAAAGAGTAACTTCAACATAACGATTGAGGGAGTTTAAGCCTGGTTAGTCTACTTCTTAAGTACTGATTAATTATATCTGCATTTTTACGTATGCAAGTAGAATACAACCTAGACTGCAAAATCATACAGCTCTCCAGGCGTATTATAGTGTTGCTCTCTAGGAAAGTTCCCAGAAGACAAGGATTCTAATGCACAGATCAATAGGTTTGAACATTTATTAGATTCGAAGTTTATAAACAAAAGTCCGATTTTGATCTTGTTAGATCTCGTCAATTTGGTAAATACAACTCGAATGCTATACTAAAGAATCAACGAACGTCAAGAGTGTGACTCTCAGACTACCGCCACCTATTGGTTCATAGAGAAAACTATGGCCATCGCCAACAATGTCGTATGCAAGTAGAATGCAACCTAGACTGCAAATTCATGCAGCCCTCCAGGCGTATATAGTGAATCATAAGCAACTGAGCTACTAACAGTTGAAACACTGCCACCTAGCAAAGAGTTTGCTCTCTAGGAAAGTTACCAGAAGACGAGGATTCTAATGCACAGATCAATAGGTTTGAACATTTATTAGATTCGAAGTTTATAAACAAAAGTCCGATTTTGATCTTGTTAGATCTCGTCAATTTGGTAAATACAACTCGAATGCTATACTAAAGAATCAACGAACGTCAAGAGTGTGACTCTCAGACTACCGCCACCTATTGGTTCATAGAGAAAACTATGGCCATCGCCAACAATGTCGTATGCAAGTAGAATGCAACCTAGACTGCAAATTCATGCAGCCCTCCAGGCGTATATAGTGAATCATAAGTAGCTGAGCTACTAACAATTGAAACACTGCCACCTAGCGAAGCGTTTGCTCTCTACGAAAGTTACCAGAAGACGAGGATTCATTCTAATGCACAGATCAATAGGTTTGAACATTTATTAGATTCGAAGTTTGGAAACCAAAGACCGATTTCGATCTTGTTAGATCTCGTCAATTTGGTATATCCAACTCGAATGCTAACAAATGTTCTGACAAGTAAGTACTAAAGAATCAACGAATGTCAAGCGTGTGACTCTTAGACTACCGGCACCTATTGGTCCATAGAGAAAACTATGGCCATCGCCAACAATGTCGTATGCAAGTAGAACACAACCTAGACTGCAAATTTATGCAGCCCTCCAGGCGTTTACAGTGAATCATAGGTAGCTGAACTACCAACAGTTGAAATACTGCCACCTAGCGAAGCGGTTGCTCTCCAGAAAAGTTCCCAGAAGACAAGGATTCTAATGCGTTTCTACCGTAAAATGCGTTGTTTTTTCTCTAAATTTTAATTACGTTGATTGTTTTGATTGGTTGATTGAAAAGCTGATTTTTTTATTTGTAACCTAATCCCGGGATCCCGGAACTGACTCGAATATAATCTCGAAATCCCGGAATTAGAAATAAGGATCAGGATCGAATTCCCTAACTACGTGGGACCGAAAGTTGTAAAAATTAAATAAGTTCATTTTACAAACGTTAAAACCGTAATTGTCTGACGACCCGTTTAGCTGAATTATCTCAGGTGGAAATTCGCCAGAATATACACCAAAGGATAAAAGTATACGTTAAAACTGCAGTGTAGTTGTTTTTTCTAGTTTTTGCAGTATTACATGTGGCAATTTTCCCAACTCGACTCAATAAATACATAAGAGCTTTTCGTTCAACATTCTTTATAGCGGATAAAAATCTTTTGTAGTTTGTGCACGAGATGTAAAACAAGCAACATGAATCATAATGATAAACTGATATTTATAATTAATTACGTTAGGAGCACGTTTTGTCTTTGTTGTTTTAAATGGTAGGAGAGATTATCACCCACATCCTCAAATAAACAGTGCAAGGTAAGTTCACAGATCGTTACCTTTTTAAAAGCCAAAATCGACCTAACGGAAGATTTTTTTACAAAATCTATAATTTTCAGTTGTTCTAGTTTTATGATACCGCGATAGAATTCGCATTCGCGATCTATCAGCTGTAAACTCGGCTTATTCCAATCATAACAAACGAACACGCAGTATCTCGTAACGTAGGGCACTCCCCCAGTGAGGATTCAATAACTTAAGAGCTAATACCCCCATTACTTAATTACATGATTACTGTACCTATAGAAGCTACCAGCGAACTTCAGTTCTCGTCGAGTCGTCACCTAGTCACCGGCAGCTCTCTCTCTCTCTCTCTCTCTCTCTCTCTCTCTCTCTCTCTCTCTCTCTCTCTCTCTCTCTCTCTCTCTCTCTCTCTCTCTCTCTCTCTCTCCCCCCCCCCCTCTCTCTCTCTCTCTCTCTCTCTCCCCCCAAGTCCCTACTGCGTGTCTCCTCAGTTCAGTCATTCAGTGCAGTGTTTTTAACTTGTTCAGTGACTCAGTGTAGTGTGTCCTATTTAGTGATTCGGTGCAGTGTTTTCTCAGTCTACCTCTTACTCTAAACCAGTGGCGGCTCGTAGCCAAAACTAATGGGGGTGCTGCGACAATAATTATCATTTTAAAATTTTTAAGATTTCTACTGAAAATTTCGACATTTTCAAAACGTTACTTTTCGAAAACTTTAGATTTTCTGACCATGAAAACCTTTGATAATGTCGCGTTTTTTGAAAGGTTGGATTTTTTCCAAATTTCGACGACTGTATTGCAAAATTTAATTTTTATCGTTTGAAAATTCTTACTTTTTCTGAAAATGTAATTTTTTTCAAATCTGCGACTTTTGACTTTTTAATTTTCGACTTTTTTCTAAATTTCATCTTTGTTTAAATTTTTTTGGAAAATTATAATTTTTGTTATTGAAAATTTCGTTTGTTAATAATTTCGACTGGTTTTTATTTAAATATCAACTATTTTTCAAAATTTCGACCTTTTTTGCAGTTTCGATCATTTTTTGATTTTTTCTTGTTAAAAATTCTTAATTTTCGAAATTCTTTCAATATTTCGATTTTTTTGAAATTTTATGAAATGTTTGACATTTTTCCAAATAATTTTTTTGACCTAAAATTTCAACTTTTTAAAAAATGTTCCACTTTGATTTAAAATTTTAACTAACAAAAATGTAAACTTTTTCCAATATTTTAACTTCTCAATATTTCGACCTTTAAAAACCTCGATCTATCTGATGATTTTCGCTTGTTTTCAATATTCTGGTTTCGAAAATTTCGATTTTTATTAAAAAGTTGGGTGCAAATTTCCGAACTATTCAAAATTTAAACTTTTTTAAAATTTCGAATTATTTCGTTAATTCGATAAAAATTCTAAAATCTTTTGGAAATTTTAATATTTTTTTTAATTTCGACTATATTTTTCGACATTTTTATTTTGAAAATTTCTTCTTTTCAAAATTTTGTCTTCTTTTCGACATTTGAAAGATTTTGAAAATTTTTGCTTCGTCAACAAATTTTGACTTTCTTTATTGGGAATTTTAACTTTTTCTTAAATCTGCACTTTTTTGAAATGTTCGACTCTTAATTTCAATTCCCACTTTTTTGAAAAATCCGGCCTTTTTCAAAAGTTCGATTTTTTTAAAATTTTAGTCATTTTCCAAAACTTAAAATTTTTGGAAAAATTTTGACATTTTTTGCAAACTGTCGATCCTTTATTTGAAAATTGTGATTTTTTTTTAAGTCAGACATTTCCTAAAAGATTTTATTTCGTAAAATTTCGACTTAATTTCAAAACTTCAACTTTTTTTTCAAAATTTCGACTCTTTTTGAAAACTTGACTTTTTTTTTTGAAAAGATTGAACTTTTTAAAAATGTTATTTATACATTTTTTTAACATTTCCAATTAAATTTTCGACCTAAAAGAAAAGATTCTTTTTAAACTTGATCTATTGAAAATTTCGACTTTTTTCAAAATTTTACCGTTTCAAAATTTCAACTTTTTTGATAATTACGAATTATTCGATAATTTTGAGTTTTCTCCAATATTCAAAAAATTCAGCTCTTTTGAAAGTTTAATTAAAAACTCTGCAATTTATTTTAAATGTCAATTTTTTTCCAAAAACTCGTCTTTTGTTCGCATTCCCAAAATTATTGAAAATGTCGACCATTTTAAAAATTAAAATTTGTTTTTAAAAAACTTCGACTTTTGTGATAATTTTAGCTTTATTTTTTTAAAAGTGATAATGTTCTTCTTTTTCAATTTATATTTTTTGAGAAAAATTTCGAAATAACACTCGAAATAATAAAAATTTCTATTTTTAAAATTGAGCAAAGCTTTGAAACAAATTTCCAAAAAAAACTTACATTTTATGTACAAATAAATTGCCAAAATTTGAATTTTAGTCACAAAAAATTGACTTCAAGCCGGAATATTTGATTTTTGAAATTTCTCTGAAACTTCAAAATTAGTAGAAATAAATTAAATTAGAACAGTAAATTGTTAATGAATTTTTTCCAACATTTTGATCAATTTTAATTTCGAAGTTTTGAGACTGTTCTAGAAATGTTGACTCTTTTTCTCAAAAATTTTAGTAATTCCCACTTTAAAAGTCGAGATTATGAGAGATTTTTGACAATAAATTTATTTCAAAACATTTTTTTCTTTTTTTAATTCCGAAAATGTTATTTTTTTTTTTGAAGAAGGTTGTTTACTTATAAGAAATTTCAACTTTTTCTAGAAATATGATCTACTTTCGCTTAAAATTTTGAATTTAATTTTTAAATTTCGATCTTATTTTATCGAAATTTTAATTTTAAATTCGAAGTTGAGAGTTTCAAAAATAAATTTAACCTTTCTAAAAAAAAATTGGAAATTCCGATTCAGAATTTCCTTTGGTCCTACAGTAGTAGTATTTTTTTTAGAGAAATATCAAATTATAAAAAAGGTTGAAATTAACAAGGTTCATTGTTCTTGAAATTTCAATATTTTTCTGAAAGTTTTCTCATTTTTATGCAAATTTGAAGTTTATTTTACATAAATTTATACGTAATAATTTTCAGATTATTATCAAAATTACAAAATAAAATCAACTTTAAAATATTAAAATTTCGTTAGAAAACTTAAATTTCCAAAAAAAATTAGAGAGAAATCAAAATTTCTGCAAGAAAAAATATTTTAAGGACGAAATATCCAGGTAAAGTCGATACTTCAAAAAAATTCTTTGTATGAAATGTTTAGAGATAAACACAAATTGCATAGGGGAAAAATCCAAATTTCTTAGAGAAAAAAATCGAAATTTGAAAAAAAATTTGAAATATCTTTCAAAAAAGTCGCAATTTTTTGTTATTCCCAAAATGTTTAAATTTTTATAGAGCTTTCAGGGTTTTTTCCAAACATGTTTTTGTCAAAATTACAAAATAAAACGAGCTTTAAATTGTCAAAGTGTCGTGAAAAAACTTGACATTTTTAAAGCAAATTAGAGGAACACAAAGAAAAATCTGGAGAATCTGAAATTTCTAGAAGAAGTTTTAAGAACAACGCTTTCAGGAAAAATGGAAATTTCGAGAAAATTTCTTTTTATAAAATAATTAGGAAAAATTGAAACTGCAGAAAAAAAATCGAAATATCTGAAAAAAACTCAAAATGTTTTTCAAACTGAGATTTGAGGTAAAAATTCGAAGATACCCTATTAACTTATTTTTTAGAGAAATAGTAAGATAGGAGATGAGTTGGATTTAGATTTTTTCTTGAAATTGTAGTTATGTTCTCAAAATGTGTTGACATTTTCTAAGAAATTTGAGTTTTTTTCTCAATATGTTAATTCCTTCTCGAAATATTGATTTTTTTCTCAAAACTTTTACAAAAATTAGTTTTTTGATCAAAATTAAAAATAAAATAGGTTTTTGAATGTCGTAACTTCGTGAAAGAAACCTAAAATTTCTGTGACAAGAAATCACAGCAATGTTAAAATTTCTGCAAAAAATTGTGTAATGAAAAGTGTTCAGAGAATTTTGAGAAAAAAGCTCTTGAGCGAACTTGGGGGTGCTGCAGTTCCACAGTGCCCATACGCCAGCCGCCACTGCTCTAAACCCAACGTTACCAACGCGAAATTCCCAAACTATTTTACGATAGTGCCACTACTTCGAAACTTCAGTCAAAACGTAAATCTTTGAAATTTTACTTTACATTCCTTGTGTGTTTTTCCTTGTTTGTGCATCTAACCGTCGTAACGTATCCGATTCGCCCCATTTTGCTGATTTTACGTGGACGCCTGTCCGTTGGACGTTAAATTTTCCAGGTGGTTATTGATACAAGCAAATTCGCAGATAGATTCAAATTTCAAGTTTAATCGAAAATTAATTTTTACTTTCCAATCGCTCCTCGTTTCAATGGAACCCTCGTTCTTTTGTCGAGAGTTTATCATCATCCAAATATTCCACTTTTTGAGACGTCGCACCCACGCCACCGTTCGGGAGAAATTACCCATCGAATTTAAAAATCCCCTACTTTTTCCCAAAACTGGCTGTTTCTCCAGGTCAGCTTGGACATTTTTTTGCAAAATTTCCACTCTTCAAAAATCCTAACTTTTTTGAAAATGTAGGGTTTTGACGACTACACTGTTTTAACAATTTTTTAAACATTCGAATTTTTCAAGATTTCACCTTTTTTTCAAAATTTTAATTTTTGTGTTATTTATTTTAAATAGCAACATTTTTCAAAATGTCGATTTTTGGAATTTTTTTACCATAATTTCGTTATTCTTTTAATAATTTTTATCAAAACATCAACTTCTTGAAAATCTCGACATTCTTATTACAAAATTTTAAAATTTTTTAAAAATTGACGGTTAAAAAATGTGTATTATCTATAACTTGTAAGATTTCAAAATTTAAACTTTTTTGAAAATTTCGACGCTTCTAATAGTTTTGGATTTTATTCAATATTCAGACTTCAAAAATTTCGGATTTTTTTGAAGATTAGACTTAAACTTTTTTAAATCTAGACTATTTTTGAAATTGTAGAATATTTTTCAAAATTTCAAATTTTAAAAAGTTTTAATTGTTTCTGAAAATGTCTCATTCCAAATTTTAAAACTCTTTGGAAATGTGGACTTGTTCAAAAGTTTGCCTTTTATTCAACATTTTGTTTTTCTCTAGAGAATTGTATTTTTTTTTAAATTTAACTTTCCCTGAAAATTAGGACTTTTTTTAAAAATTATGATCTTAAAATTCTGGAATTTTTCAAATTTTTAACTTTTATACAAAATTTTCCAAAATTTGTTATCTTATTCTTCATGGTAGACCCTTATTGACCGGAAATATTATGTTTTTTTCAATTTATTTAACATTTCTTCGCCCCAGTTTCAAAAATTGTTTAGAAAATTGTCAACAAACCATAAAAATTTAAATATTTCCAAACTGGGCCGAAGAAATGTTAAATAAATTGAAAAAAACATTTGCGACCTTGTTAAAATTTTTAATGTTTTGGAAATATCGACCACTTTATTTTGTCTAATTTTTAAATTTTCAACCTTTTTTGAAATGTCAATTTTTTTGATTTTTTTTACAATTATTTTGTGGTTTTTTTTTTAATAATTTCTTTTCAAAAATTTCGAATTTTTCAGAATGTTGACATGTTTTTTCAAAATTTTAATTATTTTGAAAATTTTCGATTAACAAATTTTAATTGGACAAAACTTTTACCCTTTCAAAAACTTTTTTCGCAAATCTTGACTTTTCGGATAATTTTGGCTTTGCTTCAATATCAAGACCTCATAAATTTTGTATGATATTGAAAATTTGACTGATTTTTTTTCCAAATTCCGATTTTTAAAATTATAGCGCTGAGATGATAAGCCTTGTATATACAAATATATACAAGTTTATTACGATGCAGTTGAAATCCAATTTCATTAGAATCTAATGAAATTATAGTGTTTTCAAAATTTCGTCGGTTTAAAAAATTTTGATATTTTGAAAGTATTTCATTTTTTCAAGTTCTCTAATTTTTTTCAAAACGTCGACTTTGTCAAGATTTCGACATTTTAATTACCATTTTGATTTTTTCTTGAAAATCGTAACTTTTTTTACCTTTTCATGAAAACGTTGACTTTTTTTTGAAATTATGACTTCAAAATTTTAGACCTTTAAAATTTGCGATTGTTTTCAAGATGCTTAATCGTTTTTTGAAAAATCAACTTCAGAACTTTATATGATTTTTAAAATTTCAACTTGTTTCGAATTTTGTGAAAATTTAGCCTTATTTTTAAATTTTCATTTATTTTAAAAATGCCGTTTAATTCAAAATTTAAACATTTTTAAAATTTCAACTTTTTAAAGGGTTTTAAAATATTGACATTTTTTAAAAATTTAATTGTTTAAAGATTTTAACTTTGAAAATTTTTACCTTTTTTTAAATATCTATTTTTTCAAATTTTCGACTTTTTTTCCATTTTTTTTAAATTTCGACTTCAAATTTTCGATTTTTTTTAATTTGGACGTTTTTTTAAAAAGCTTAAATATTTTTTAAAATTTTACATGTGTACTTTTTGGAAAAATACGATTGAGTGCTTATTTCTATTACTGCAATACCGAATTATTTTTTTCCGCGTGCTAAGAAAAAAAATATTTTAATGGTTAAATAGCAGCTGTTAACAAATTTCCCACAGATTACTCGTTATCCTAAATTTGCAAAAATTAGGACATTTGTATTTAGTTCTAATGCATAGACCAATAAGTTTGAAGATTTATTAGATTCGAAGTTTGGAAACCAAAGACCGGTTTCGATCTTGTTAGATCTCGTCAGTTTGGTATATCCAACTCGAATGCTAACAAATGTTCCGAGAAGTGTCATGAAATTTGTGTAATGGCCCCTAAGCTTAAAGAGCTCTTATTGATTCTTGAAAAAAAGTAACTTCAACATAACGATTGAGGGATTTTAAGCCTGGTTAGTTACTTCTTAAGTACTGATTAATTATATCTGCATTTTTACGTATGCAAGTAGAATACAACCTAGACTGCAAATTCATACAGCTCTCCAGGCGTATATAGTGAATCATAAGTAGCTGAACTAATAACAGTTGAAACACTGCCACCTAGCGAAGCGATTGCTCGCTAGGAAAGTTCCCAGAAGACAAGGATTCTAATGCACAGATCAATAGGTTTGAACATTTATTAGATTCGAAGATTGGAAACCAAAGACCGGTTTCGATCTTGTTAGATCACGTCAGTTTGGTATATCCAACTCGAATGCTAACAAATGTTCCGAGAAGTGTCATGAAATTTGTGTGATGGCCCCTAAGTTTAAAGAGCTCTTATTGATTCTTGAAAAAGAGTCAGGTCAACATAACGATTGAGGGATTTTAAGCCTGGTTAGTCTACTTCTCAACTACTGATTAATTATATCTGCATTTTTACGTATGCAAGTAGAATACAACCTAGACTGCAAATTCATACAGCTCTCCAGGTGTACATAGTGAATCATAAGTAGCTGAACTAATAACAGTTGAAACACTGACCACCTAGCGAAGCGGTTGCTCTCTAGGAAAGTTCCCAGAAGACAAGGATTCTAATGCACAGATCAATAGGTTTGAACATTTATTAGATTCGAAGTTTATAAACCAAAGTCCGATTTTGATCTTGTTAGATCTCGTCAATTTGGTATATACAACTCGAATGCTCTACTCAAGAATCAACGAACGTCAAGAGTGTGACTCTCAGACTACCGCCACCTATTGGTCCATAGAGAAAACTATGGCCATCACCAACAATGCCATATGCAAGTAGAATACAACCTAGACTGCAAATTCATGCAGCCATAGTTTTCTCTATGGGCCAATAGGTGGCGGTAGTCTGAGAGTCACACGCTTGATGTTCGTCGATTCTTTAGTACTTACTTGTCGGAACATTTGTTAGATATACCAAACCAACGAAATCTAACAAGATCCAAACCAGTCTTTAATTTCCAAACTTCGAATCTAATAAATGTTCAAACCTATTGGTCTGAGCATTAGAATCCTTGTCTTCTGGGAACTTTCCTAGAGAGCAACCGCTTCGCTAGGTAGTAGTGTTTCAACTGTTAGTAGTTCAGCTACCAATGATTCACTAAACACGCCTGGAGGGGGCAGCATGAATTTGCAGTCTAGTTTGTATTCTACTTGCACTTGTATTTAATGATTAATAAATCATTTATTTTCAAAATATTCTACAGTGTTCCCAATTTAAAATAAATTTTCTTTTTAAAATCGATATCATTATCAGAGATTATGTATTTTAAAATACGAACTTCTTGTATTACCTTAAGTAGATTATCCCTAAGCGGATAAATCGCCAAAATCATGAACCAACCAACTGTTTTTTATTTATAAATTGAAATCTAAACACCAATTTCATATTTCCAACTCCAAAAATGAGGAACTTCCATACAGATTTGTGTTCCCTATACTTTCAAATATCCTTTCTTGGTGTTCACCTAGGAACTCATGTGAATAAGTTGTGGGTTGTCTTTCAGTCAGTGTTTAGAGTTTTATTAAGTAGATATAACTTGAGTACTGTGATGAGCAGCCGATTGTGACCATAACCAGTGATTGTATGTAGTTTTTCAAAATTGTCGAATTTTGCTCATCTTTAAAAATTTTCGAAGAATAATTTACCTTCGATTTTCGGACCCAATTTGTCTACGTTGTGTTTAAAATTATTTTATTCCAATAAATTGTAACCCCAGCTCGTAGAGTCGACAGGGAAGTGTTATCAAATTCAAACAACAATTGACCTCAAATTTTTATTACAATTAGTCAAAAAATAAATCAACAAAATTTCCAGTTTGTGATTTTCAAGTGTTCTTAAACATAATACAACAAAATAAAGTGAACCTGTTTGTTTCAACTTGTTTAAATTTGCTGGACACAGATCTGAGAGAAATATTTCTTTAGAAAATTAGGAGAATTCATTAAGCACAAATAATCTGTCGTTCTTTGTCTAACTCTTTCGCTCGTATATGGTGAGTCGGTTATTAATTTCCCAAAGTTTATTTTAACCCTAATAATCGCAATGCTTTCTCCAGCTGAGCCATTTAGTTTGTACTCAAAGGTTTTCAAACCCAATGCAGCTAACTTTGTACCTGATTATCGGTGGGTGTTCGCTGGTTAGTTTGTACACAGAGGTTCTCAAACTATTTTCAGGTGTCTGTTTTATTCCCCAATTCTTTTGTGTTTTTTGTCGCTTCTTAATTCAAGCATACTTCACATAGCATACAGTTTCCTGTTAAAGCTTTGAGCTAACAATATCCAAAGGATAATGCTACGAGAAAATGGAGCTCAAGCTTGGAAATGAAGTTGTGATTTATCGTAATAAATCAAATTTATAAATGTTGATTCAATCTTACAGATCTCTCGTTCTCTCTCACCCTTTCTTTCTTTCCTTTGTTAACTTGTTCCTTTGTTTGTTTTCTGTTTTTCTCATACCAAACTCAATCATTCGAACTCAAACCAGTGTCATAAAATAGACTAGAAATATTGTTCAGATTTCGTAGAAACTTTCTGAGCAGAATTTGCCCTTCCAACACTATATCTACTTCTACGGCTACTGTTCTAATAGAAGGGGCGTTTTTTGGCTTAGAAAGTGGCTAAGCTTGACTTAGCACAAAAAAACATTTAAATTAAAGTTAGAAACTGGCAAGAAGTTCTCATTTCTTTCGTCAAACCATTTCCCTAACGAGAGCTGATGCTGATACTGCTCGTCCGCCTACGTTAGTAAATTTAGGTTGACAGTAAATCTAGGCATGCGACTATAAATTAGTAATTTTGCAAAAGCTTCCCGATCGCGACGCGCGGTGTTGTAATTCTCCGTGGCCTATATAGGGGGTCCTTTTTTTTGGACGTGTAACCGATGAGGGGACCCAAGGATAAGGCAGACCGGGCGAGTACACCAGAACAAGAACCAGAAGAGGTTACTACTCCTTCTAGGGTGTTAAGGCATACGTTCCCGCGGAGCACACCCAGGGGTTCACATGTGTTGGGACGTTGTCTATGTCTGGAAAGTTCTTCAGACAACCTTCTTACAACACCGGTTCCGGTTTTCCTTGTTTTTCACGTTTCGAGAACTTACAGTACATCATCAGCAAATCCTAATATAGATGCCTGCTGTCAGTTACCGAGCCTGCGGTGATGGGTGTTATCGATTTTTTGAACCCCTGGAAACTCAGCTTCCAACAGCAGAACATCGAAAAACGACCTTAAGAAAATAGAAGGTTTTCGAAGCAAATTTGCTTTATTTGTTTTGGTTTTTTTTTCATGCTATTCTTTTTGTGTTTGTTTTTTTTCTCTCTCCCTTTTTTTTTTGTTTTACTGAGACTGGTAGTTGCACCAGTCAGCGGTAGGGTTCTTGGCCCTATAATAATTTTCTAACAACGACTTTCTCAGTCATTCGGTTTGTTGTGGAAGTTTTAAATTCCTTTCTCTTTTTTTTTGTGTACGCCCCCCAAATCCATATTGATCAAAGTTAGGAACAAGTATTTTCTCAAATTTTAGGAAAAGTTAATTAAATCATATAAGAGCGAAAAGCCATCAAACAAAATTATCGGACAATTTAAAATTTACTTGCCTACTTATTTCGTAGCAAACATCACATAAATGGCACAAGAACTTCAGGTTGAACAGAAATTGTTTTTTTTTGTGTTCATTTACGTTGATTAGCACAAACAGAAGTAAATTTTTTTTTAAACTCCCGTATTCCGTACTCGTTTTTATAAGTTCGGAAGTTGACCATAATTTTTAAACTAATTTCATCGAAGTTTCGTTCTTGACTGTCTTGTAAAATTTCTTTACATCTTTACCGTGTTTTATCTTTTTATTCCCCTACCCTTAACGTCTGGGGACCGAAAGACATCCTCTGCATCTCGCTAGAGGGCATGAGGATGCAGAATTTCTACTAATTTAAATATTTCTAATCCAAATTAGCCCTTAAATAAATTTTGAAAAGGATTCTTAAAGTGCATATCAAACTGCAAACCCCTTTTGAATAATGTCGTCCTTTTATCTTGCAAGTTTTACTTCGATAATTGAAATTTAAATAACTTACAATTGTACGTGTTTATAAGGGCCTTTTTCGAACATAAAATTCCTCCAGTCTAACACCACATGGTCTTGCCGAGATATTTGCTACGGTCTCCGTTATCGGCACTTACCCTTATTTATTACTCTACTTTTCAGCAGTCCTTCAAAAATAACATGTTATTTTACTCAGTTTAGGTATCTGTGCTTGAAACAAACCAGGCCTAACAAATAACCCTTATCTAATTTGTGAACGTTAAGAAATCTGTTTCTCACGCAAAACGTTGTGTTACAAAAAATTTATATATTACAATATTTGTAGATTTAATATTTCCAAGAAAATATTGAATAAAATGCAAGTAAATAAAACAAACGAGGAAATAGAACAGTTTAGTAGAACTCGACTCACCACAGTACCTTTTTTTTTGATCAATGAAAGTAATTTAAAGACATCTGTAACCGAAACAATATCCGAAACAATCAAATATCTGAAACAATTTCGTATTCGTATCGGTAATCGACACCGATATAATATTCGGAATATTATCGTTATCCGTATCCAGATCCTAAATGTCATATCCCTAACAACCCTACTATAGACATAGGTAGCGATACTTGGACACAATGCACCCGTAACCGTTAGACCCAAAGGTGATTGATTATGTAACATTCATTCGTGATGTTGACGGACGTATCTTTATTATTTTTAGGTTCCCAGAGTGTTTCGAGAGTTCTGCTAATATAGGTGTCGATTGCCCGCTGGATTTGTTTTTGTCTTGTTCTACAGCGTGAATTGCTACATGAAGATACCGTGCTTTCCGACTAGCTGCCTCGATATTGCTACATTGAATTTGGTTTTGGTGCTAAAATTTTACCAAACATGACTAGCCACATAGATGGAGATACTTACAAAGGAAAGATCGCGAAGTGTCCGGCGCCGATTTTGCTAATTTTTGGATAGGTTTTAAAGGACCAAAATCTAAGAGACACGTATTTTTTTATTTTATCGGCTGATAAACGGTTTTAAGGGTAGTTTTACCCTCTCAAAGTTGAGGCAAAAAATGCAGATTTTGCTGTTTCTCGAATACCACAAATGATATTCGAGTCGTTTCTTTTATCAAAAGTTTTGCTTCGACGAGAAATGAAAGAGAAACATTTTTCCAAAATTTTCCCACCCCCCCTCATGGGGGCAAACTACCCCATTTAGAAGGTTTTTAATCATAAAAATGGTAATTACGTCAGCAAAATTTTGAAAAAAATATATGTTATTTTATACACCAAAACTAATTTTACCTGTATTTGGATTTTGTCGAAAAAAATTTTTTTGGGGGTAAACACCACTTACACGAATACGTATATGATAGGATGTATTTTTATGATTTTTGTTTTATTTTTTTTCTAAAGCGAAGTATTTCGACAAGAAACTAAAAAAATAATTTTTTAAGATTTTTTTGGTGACCCCTCATCCCCACCCTCCACCCTTCCCTTATAGGAAGGTGAGCTACCTACTTAAAAAACTGGAAAATTCGAGATTATTATGATCCCTCTACTATCTATATACACCAAAAGAAAAGTTTACCAAAATTTTTTAACCCCACCCCTCCTGATAGGGATAAATTACCGCTTATGAAATTTTTAATTAACAAGAAAATAGTCATTATAATAGCTAAATTTTGAAAAATAAATGTTATTTTATACCTCAAAATTAATTTTACTTTTATTTGGGTTTTGGTGAAGGAAAATATTTTAGGGGTAAACACACTTTAGGTCAAACACGTATATAATAGGATGTATTTCTATGATTTTTAATTCGTTTTTTATCTGAAACGAAGTATTTCAACGAGGAATTAGAAAATTAATTTTTTGAACTTTTCCAGTCATCTCTCTTCCCCTCTCTCCACCTTATCTTACCAGAGGGTGTGTCATCTACCTAAAAAATCGGAAAGTTCGATATCATTACGATCTCTTTTTATACACCGAAAAAAGTTCTAAACTTTTGCACCTTCGTAAGGGGGTAAACTACTCCTTTCTGAGGTTTTTAAGTATTAAAAAATTGTCATTATAACAGCAAAATTTTGAAAAAAAAACACTATATTTTATAACCAAAACTTATTTTATTGAATTTTTTTGGGGTTTGTTGAAGAAAAATGTTTGGGGGTAAACACCCTTTAGAGCAAATATGTGTATAAAATATCTATATAAAAACTGCGGTCAGTTGTCTGAACTTTATAAAAATTTAGAAGTTTTGTATATTAGATATACCTACACGAGAAATATGGGAATTTACCAAAACATTTAAGTGCATATTATTATGGCGGTAAAGATATTCGTTTCTTTTTTTCCTGGAACGAAATATTTCAACAAGAAACAATAAAAATAATTTTTCCGAATTTTTCCAGCCACACCTCGCGTCCTGTTTCTATCAGAAGGATAAGTCACCTGGAATTGGAAATGCAGAAATTTAAAACCTTTCTAAGCTCTGTTTTGTGGTATCTAGAGAGACAGCAATGATCCCGAATTTCCAGTTTTTCAAGTAGATAGCTAACTGGCTCATTCTACTGGTATGCCAACACGAAGGGTGGGAACGGTAAATTTAAAAATAATATTTTTCTACCTTCTTTAAAATACTTCGTTTCAAAAATAACGAGCCGAAAAATATACAAATATATCTCCTATTGTATATAAATACTTGCGTTAAGGGTGTTCACCCCCAAAATATTTTCCTTCGCCCAAACCCAAATACAGGTAAAATTAATTTTGATGTATAAAATAACATTTATTTTTCAAAATTGACCTGTTATAATGACTATTTCCTTGTTAATTAAAAATTTCATAACGGGGTAATTTACTCCTATCAGGAGGGGTGGGGGTAAAACAATTTGGTATTCGGTGTATATAGATAGTAGATGGATCATAATAATCTCGAATTTTCCGGTTTTTTAAGTAGGCAGCTCGGCCTCCTATAAGGGAAGGGTGGAGGGTGGCGATTAGGGGTTAACGAAAAAATCTTAAAAAATTATTTTATTAGTTTCTCGTCGAAATAATTCGCTTCAGAAAAAAAAATAAAACAAAAATCATAAAAATACATCCTATCATATACGTATTCGTGTAAGTGGTGTTTACCCCCCAAAAAAATTTTTTTCGACAAAATCCAAAAACAGGTAAAATTAGTTTTGGTATATAAAATAACATATATTTTTTTCAAAATTTTACTGACGTAATTACCATTTCTATGATTAAAAAACTTCTAAATGGGGTAGTTTGCCCCCATGAGGGGGGTGCGAAAATTTTGAATTTTTTTTTCTTTTATTTCTCGTCAAAACAAAACTTTTGAAAAAAGAAACGACTCGAATATCATTTTTGGTATGTGAGAAACAGCAAAATCTGCATTTTTTGCCCCAACTTTGAGGGGTAAAACTACCCTTAAAGCCGTTTATCAGCCAATAAAAAAAAAATACGTGTCTCTTAGATTTTGATCATCTAAAACATATCCAAAAATTAGCAAAATCGGCGCCGGACACTTCGCGACCTTTCCTTGTTAGACAAAATGTTCCCGCAACCGATGGACCGCACACCTCCCTAGGCGATTACATCACATTCATTCGTAAGGGTGACGGATGTGTTTTTATTATTTTTAGGTCCCTAAAGTGTTTCGAAATTTCTGCTAGTAACGGTATCGATGACCCGTGTTTCGCAGGTTGGATTTGTCTTTTTTTTTGTTGGATGAGGGGAATTTTTACGTGGGGAACCCGTGGTTTCCGACTGGCCGTCTCTATGTTGCTATATTGAATTTGATTTTGTTGCTATCATTTACCAAACATGGATAGCCACATAGATGGAGACACTTGGACGAAATGCTCCCGCAACCGTTAAACCGCACGCCACCATAGGTGATAGATAACATTCATTCGTGGGGTTGACGGATGTGTTTTTGTTATTTTTAAGCTCCTAGAGTGTTTCAAAGGTTCTGCTAATAACGGTATCGAAGGCCCGTGTTTCGTATGTTGGATTTGTCTTTTTTTGTTGTATGGCGTGAATTCCTACTTTGTGATCTCGTTGGCCACCTCATTATTATCACCTAATTATCTTTGTGGGGCGAAGCAATAACAACAACTACTGCTACAGCGGCCAGCTAAATTACCGAGTGATGTTATGAGTTTCCATAATTAGGGCGCAAATGCTGAGATAGCTTGACTTGGACTTCACAGCATGTTTGTTTACTTCAGGATATTTAATTATCAGAAGTGATTAATTTCATTAAAAAATTATACTGACTTTTACATATCGTCTGCGAATATGACGTGTTAATCGTCTATTGTTTTCTTTTTAATTTTAAAATGTATCTTAACAAGCCAACACGAAATTGCCAGATTGCACTAGAAGTACCTAATGCCCCTTAAAGCTCCATAAATTCGTTTGACATTATTGCCAGTTAAGTTAACACTTAATTAAATTCATTAATTATAGAATTAACCATTTTCATACTTGCAGTAAACAGCCCCTTTTGTGTTTCATAACAGAGGCCAGTAGCGTAAAATTAGCTGTTAAATTTTACAATGTTTCTTTGTTTAACGTACGTAATTCTGCTTATTCCTTTGCGCCCTTTACCCTCCAACATGAGGGGTTTAAACCTAGTATTTTCGTTACGTGTAACAGAGCCATTATTTATTATCACTGAGCAAAATCATAAAGTTTATGTATATGTGTAATGAATTTAGATCAAAAGGGGGAAGCGAAATAAAGGTTTCATTAAAACCGTCTCGAAATTTAAGTGCTGCTTAGAATATTATAGGTCTTAAAGTTTGTTGGCTTGTTTAATTAATTTGTTAGGTATTTTCCCATAATAAAGTCGCTGGTTTCATAAAACTTCTTATCCTCGGCTGTCTAAATTACTTGAGAGAATTTATAAGAACATATTCAAAGCGCTATTAGCGTCGCCCAGATAAACCAACTTTGTCTTCAATTGCACTTTTCATCATTTTTGTACTTCAGATAAAGTTTATCATCAAAAAAAGTAAATAAAAACTAACAAGCTATCAAATTAGTTAGTTTAAAGAAATAACAAATTCATAGTCTGTAAATACGACCTAGACTGCAACAATGTAGGAGCAGGAAGCTGTTCAGTTCAGTGCTCTAGGGAAATTACTGACAGTTGATCCACTCATACTTAAAACAATACTTCATTTTATAAATTCATGTTGTGATCAACTTTTTGGAACAATTTACAAAACAAATTCAAAATGTGAATCAAGATCCCGATTTTACAGTTGACATTTTAGAAAAAGGTACTTTTCAGATGTGAAGAAGAAAGTGTAATAAAAACAAAAATCGAAATTTTAAGAAATTGAAATTTATAATATAAACATCCTTTAGTTTAAAAACTTCGAGTTAAAATCAACACACGAAATTTTAAGATAACAGAAAAAAAATCAATAAAAAAATTAAAACTTTGCTTTAAGCTTGAAATATTGAGAAGCAAAGTCAAAAACGAGAATTTTTGAGTTTTCAAGTTGACACTTTAGAGAAAGCAATATGAAGTTTAAAATTCAGCACTTTGAGAAGAAAGATCCAAAATTTGGAGAAAAATTCGTGGTTTGCATTAGGGATGTTATGGAGCAAATTTTAGCTTTTCAAAATTTCATCTTTTTGAAAATTTTGACATTTTTCGAATCTTTTACTTTTCAAGAATTTGAGATTTCTTTGAAAATTTACAATAAAAATTCTTGATAATGTCGACTATTTTGCCTTTTTGTAAAGATATGAATTTTTCGCAGAATTTCGACTTTTTTTCAACTATTCAACTTTTATCAAAATTTCAAAATTTTATCAAAATTTCGACTTTTTCGCAAAACTCGGCTTCACTTCAAATTTCAACTTATTTATCAAAATTTCGTTTTTAAATATTTGAATTTTCAAAATTTTCTGTTTTTGAAAATGCAGACATTTTTCAAAACTTTTACTTTTAGAAAATTTCAGATTTTTTTGAAAATTTGATAATACAATGTTTTGATAATGTTGAGTATTTTGGCTCTTTGCGAAATTTTGTATATTTCATCGAAATTTTGATTTTTTTTCAAAATTTCGCCTTCTTAAAGATGTCGATATTATTCAAAACTTTTCGAGAATTTCAGATTTCTTTGAAACCTTGACAATAAAAATCCTTAATAATATCGAGTTTTTGGCTTTTTCGGGTTTTTATGAGGACGTGAATTCTTCGCAAATGTTCGACTTTATTTCAGAATTTTGTACTTCTCCATCGCAATTTCGATTTTGTTTTCAAAATTTTGCCTTATTGAAAATGTCGATATTTCTTTAAATTTTTTCTAAAATTTCAGATTGCTTTGAAAACTTGACAATAAAAATCCTTGACAATGTGGAATTTTTGACTTTTTCGGGTTTTGATGACGACGTAAATTCTTGGCAAAATTTCGATTTCTTTTCAAAATTTTAACTTTTATCAAAATTTCGACTTTTTCCCCGAATTTGACTTCTTTCCAAAATTTTAACTCTTTTATCAAAATTTGGTTTTTAAATATCTAACTTCTCAAAATTTTGCCTTTTTCTAATATTCGACATTTTTCAAAACTTTTACTTTTCGAGAATTGCAGGTCTTTTTAAAAATTTGATAATAAAATATATTGATAATGTTGAGTTTTTTGGCTCTTTGCAAAGATATGAATCTTTCACACAAATTCCACCTTATCTCAAAAATTTGTACTTTTTCATCGCAATTTCGATTTTTTTTTTCCTTTGAAAACTTGACAATAAAAATCCTTAATAATGTCGTGTTTTTGGCTTTTTTGGGTTTTTATGAGGATGTGAATTCTTCACAGATATCGACTTCTTTTTAAAATTTCAACATTTATCAAAATTTTAACTTTTTCGCAAAATTGGACTTCATTTTGTTTTTAAATATTTGACTTTTCAAAATTTTGCCCTTTTTGTAAAATTCGACATTTTTCGAGACTTTTACTTTTCGAGAGTTTTAGATTTTTTTGAAAACTTGATAATAAATTGTTTTGATAGTGTTCAGTGTTTATCTCCTTGTGAAGATATAAATTTTTCGCAAAAATTCGACTTTATCCCAAGATTTTGTACTTTTTCATCGCAATTTTGATTTTTTTGAAAGTTTTGCCTTTTTGAAAATGTCGATATTTTTGAAAATTTTTTGAGAATTTCAGATTGCTTTGAAAACTTGACAATAAAAATCCTTGATAATGTCGAGTTTTTGGCTTTTTCGGGTACTTATGAGGATGTGAATTCTTCGCAAATTTGGACTTCATTTCAAAATTTCAAGTTTTTTATCAAAATTTCGTTTTTAAATATTTGACTTTTCAAAATTTTGCCTTGTTGTAAAATTCGACATTTTTCAAAACTTTTATTTTTCGAGAATTTCAGATTTTTTGAGAAACTCGATAATATAATATTTTGATAATGTTGAGTTTTGGCTCTTTGTGAAAATATACATTTTTACAAAAATTTGTACTTTTTTATCGCAATTTCTATTTTTGTTCAAAATTTCACCTTTTTGAATATGTCGAACCTTTTCAAAACTTTTCGAGAATTTCAGATTTCTTTGAACACTTGACAATAAAAATCCTTGATAATGTCGAGTTTTTGGCTTTTTTGGATTTTTATGAGGACGTGAATTCTTTGCAAAATTTCGACTTCCTTTCAAAATTTCAACTCTTTTATCAAAATTTCGTTTTTAAATATTTGATTTTTCAAAATTTTGCCTTTTTGAAAACTCGATAATAAAATATTTTGATAATATTGAGTTTTTGGCTCTTTGCTAAGACAAGAATTTATTGCAAAAATTCGACTCTATTTCAAAATTTTGTACTTTTTCATCGAAATTTCGATTTTTTTTTAAATTGTGCCTTTTTAAAAATGTCGATATTTTTTAACACTTTTTAGGAATTTCAGATTTCTTCGAAAAGTTGACACTAAAAATCCTTGATAATGTCAAGTTTTTGGCTTTTTTGGATTTTTATGAGGACGTGAATCCTTTGCAAAATTTCGACTTCCTTTCAAAATTTCAACTCTTTTATCAAAATTTCGTTTTTAAATATTTGACTTTTCAAAATATTGCCTTTTTGTAAACTCGATAATAAAATATTTTGATAATGTTGAGTTTTTGGCTCTTTGTAAAAATATAAATTTATTGCAAAAATTCGACTTTATTTCAAAATTTCGATTTTTTTTTCAAAATTTTGCTTTTTTAAAAATGTCGATATTTTTCAACACTTTTTGGGAATTTTAGATTTCTTCGAAAAGTTGATACTAAAAATCCTTGATAATGTCAAGTTTTTGGTTTTTTTTCATTTTCATGTGGACGTGAATTCTTTTCAAAATTTCGACTTCTTTTCAAAATTTCAACTTTTATCAAAATTTCGACTTTTTCGTCAAATTCGACTTCATTTCAAAATTTCAACTTATTTATCAAAATTTCGTTTTTAAATATTTGACTTTTCAAAATTTTGCCCTTTTGTAAAATGCGACATTTTTCGAAACTTTCACTTTTCGAGAATTTCAGATTTTTTTGAAAACTCGATAATGAAATGTTTTGATAAAGTTGAGTTTTTTGGCTCTGTGAAGATATGAATTGTTCGCAAAAATTCGACTTTATCCCAAAATTTTGTACTTTTTCATCGCAATTTCGATTTTTTTTTCAAAATTTTGTATTTTTGAAAATGTCCATATTTTTCAAAACTTCCCAAGAATTTTGAAATTTTTTGAAAACTTGACAATAAAAATCATTGATAATGTCGAGTCTTTGGCTTTTTCGGGTTTCTATGAGGACATAAAATTTTTACTTCTTTTCAAAATTTCAACTTTTTTCAAAATTTCGACTGTTTCGCAAAATTCGACTTCATTTCAATATTTCAACTTTTTCTTCAAATTTCGTTTTTAAATATTTGACTTTTCAAAATTTTACCCTTTTTGTGAAATTCGACATTTTTTAAAACTTTTACTTTCGATAATTTCAGATTTTTTTGAAAACTCGATAATAAAACGTTTTGATAGTGTTGAATTTTTTGGCTCTTCGTGAAGATATAAATTTTTTGCAAAAATTCGACTTTATCTCAAAATTTTGTACTTTTTCATCACAATTTCGATTTTTTTTTTTCAAAATTTTACCTTTTTGAAAATGTCGTTATTTGTCAAAACTTTTCGAGAATTTCAGATTTCTTTGAAAACTTGACAATAAAAATTTTCGATAATGTCGAGTTTTTGGCTTGTTCGGGTTTTTATGAGGACGTGAATTCTTCGCGAAATTTCGACGTCCTTTTAAAATTTCAACTTTTATCAAAATTTCGACTTTTTCTAAAATTTGACTTTATTTCAAAATTTTAACTTGTTTATTAAAACTTCGTTTTTGAATATTTGAGTTTTCAAAATATTGCCTATTTGTAAAATTCGACATTTTTCAAAACTTTTACTTTGCGAGAATATCAGGTCTTTTTGAAAATTTGAAAATAAAATATTTTGATAATGTTGAGTTTTTTGGCTCTTTGCGAAGATATGAAGTTTTCGCAAAAATTCGACTTTATCTCCAAATTTTGTACCTTTTCATCGCAATTTCGATTTTTTTTAAATTGCTCCATTTTGGAAATGTCGATATTTTTCAAAATTTTTTGAGAATTTCAGATTTCTTTCAAACCTTGACAATAAAAATCCTTGATAATGTAAAGTTTTTGGCTTTTTCAGATTATTATGAGGACGTGAATACTTTGCAAAATTTCGAATTCTTTACAAAATTTCAACTTTTATCAATATTTCGACTTTTTCGCAAAATTTGACTTCATTTCAAAATTTCAACTCCTTTATCAAATTTTCGTTTTTAAATATCTGACTTCAAAATTTTGCCTTTTTCGAAAATTCGACATTTTTCAAAACTTTTACTTTTCGAGAATTTCAGATTTTTTGGAAAACTCGATAACAAAAAAGTTTTGATAATGTTGAGATTTTTAAATCTTTGCGAAGAGATAAATTTTTCGCAAAAATTCGACTTTATCTCAAAATTTTGTACTTTTTTATCGCAGTTTCGATTTTTTTTTAAAAATTTTGCCTTTTTGAAATTGTCGATATTTGTCAAAACTTTTTGAGAATTTCAGATTTCTTTAAAAACTTGACAATAAAAATTCTTGATAAAGTCGAGTTTTTGGCTTTTTCGGGTTTTTATGAGGACGTGAATTCTTCCCGAAATATCGACTTCTTTTCAAAATTTCAACTTTTATCAAAATTTTGACTTATTCTCAAAATTCGACTTCATTTCAAAATTTCAACTTTTTTATCAAAATTTCGTTTTTAGATATTTGACTTTTCTAAATTCTGCCTACTTGAAAATATAGACATTTTTTAAAGCTTTTACTTTTCGAGAATTTCAAATTTTTTTGAAAGTCTGATAATAAAATGTTTTGATAATGTTGAGTATTCTGGCTCTTTGCAAAGATATAAATTTTTACGCAAAAATTCGACTTTCTTTCAAAATTTTGTACATTTCATCGAAATTTCGATCTTTTTTCAAAATTTTGCCTTTTTCAAAATGTCGATATTTTTCAAAACTTTTCTTTGATAATGTCGAGGTTTTGATTTTTTCAGGTTTTTAAGAGGACGTGAATTCTTCCCGAAATTTCGACTTCTTTTTAAAATGTCAGTTTTTATCAAAATTTGGAATTTTACGCAAAATTCGACATCTTTTCAAAGTTTCTACTTTTTTATTGAAATTTTACTTTTCAGAATTTTGCATTTTTCTAAAATTCGACACTTTTCAAAACTTTTACTTTTCGAGAATTTTGGATTTTTTTAAAAACTTGATAATAAAATGTTTTGATAATGTTGAGCTATTTGGCTCTTTGTAAAAATATAAATTTTTCACAAAAATTCGACTATATCTCAAAATTTTGTACTTTTTTACCGCAATTTTGATTTTTTTTTCAAAATTTTGCCTTTTTGAAAATTTCGGATTTCTTTGAAAACTTGACAATAAAAATCCTTGATAATGTCGAGTTTTTGGCTATTTCGTGTTTTTATGAGGACGTGAATTTTTCCCAAAATTTCGACTTTTTCGTCAAATTCGACTTCATTTCAAAATTTCACTTTTTTATCAAAATTTCGTTTTTAAATATTTGACTTTTCAAAATTTTGCCTTTTTGAAAATTTCGAGAGTTTCAGATTTTTCTGAAAACTCGAAAATAAAATATTTTGATAATGTTGAGTTTTCTGGCTATTTGTGAAGATATCAATTTTTCGCAAAAATTCGACTTTATCTCAAAATTTTGTACATTTTATCGAAATTTCGATTTTTTTAAATTAAAATGTTGACTTGTCCACTGAAACCAAGAAAGATTAAAAAACACAACAAACGTTGCTCTAACGCGTTTCGACAGCCAAACTGTCATCTTCAGAGAGATACTGAGTATCTCTCTGAAGATGACAAAATTTGGACTTTTTTCAAAATTTTGATTTTCTTAAACTTTGAAATCTTTGATTTTTTAGGATTTTGATTTCTTAAAAATTTGGACATTTTTAAAAATTTTTACTTTTCGAGTATTGAAATACTTTTCAACCAAATTTTCAGATTTGGTTAAAATAAGTTGACAATAAAAATTTCTTATAATGTCGAGTTTTTTCAAGTGCAGAATTTTGTCGAAATTGCAATTTTATTTAAAAGTTTAGACTTTTTGCAAACATTTAATTTCTTGTCAACATTGGACTCTTTTTAAAAGGTTCAACTTTTTTCAACATTTTGACTTTTTCAAAATTTTAACTGTTTTTGGAAATTTTGTCTTTTTATGCTTTAATTGTTTTCAAAATTGTTTACTTTTTGTAAATTTCGATTTGTTTTTAGAAATTTTGTAGGAATACAGTTTTTTCACCTTTACTTTGCCTAATATTTTAACTTTTTTTCTGGAAATTTTCATCTTAAAGTTCGAATATAAAATTTAAACAAATTTTAGATCCAAATTTTTCCTAGAACATTTCCAAAATTTTCCTCTATTTAGATTTAAACTTGAAATTTCAACCTTGATGTCAAGGTTTCAGTTTTTGTCCTAATTTTTTTATAAATTTAGAGCGTTTTCTTTTGAAATTTTAACCACTTCTGCTTTTTTTAGAATTTTGGGTTGCACTTTTAATTTTTATTTTTATTAATTTTTTTAAAGTGAAAATGTCTTTAGATGCATTGGGCAATTTTAAAATTTATAATTTCGCGTCACCATCAAGAGTGACCATCACGGCTTTTCAATATTTCGATAAAATTTTGACCCTTTTTTAAAATTTCGATTATTGAATTCGATTATTTTTTAAAATGACTTTTTTGCACATTCGATTAACTTAAAATCCTGTTTCTTGACAAGTTTGACCTTGTCTGCTTAATATTTTAACTTTGTCTTCAAAATTTTCATTTTAAAATTCAAAAAAAGTTTAGAAATATTTTACATTCAAATTTCTTCTAATATATTTCAATATTTTTTCTCTAATTCGATTTAAACGCGAAATTTTAGCTTTATATATATTTCAAAACTTCCCAAATTTTCCGGTTTACACTTTTAATTTTTGATTTCTTTTTTTTGAAGTGAAAATTAAGATTTTTTTTCAAAATTTTGCCTTTTTCAAAATTTCGATATATTTCAAAACTTTTCGAGAATTTTAGATTTCTTTGAAAACTTGACAATAAAAATCCTTAATAATGTCAAGTTTTTGGCTTTTTGGGGTTTCTATGAGGACGTGAACTCTTCGCAAAATTTCGACTTCTTTTCAAAATGTCAACTTTTATCAAAATTTCAACTTTTTCGCCTAATTCGACTGCATTTCAAAATTTTAACTTTTTTATCAAAATTTCGTTTTTAAATATCTGACTTTTCAAAATTTTGCCTTTATCTAAAATTCGACATTCTTCAAAATGTCTACTTTTTGAGAATTTTGGTGAAACGGACTAGTCCTTGGTTATCTTCAAAAATTGAAATACATAAATTGTCCCCTGAAATCAAGAAAGATTTAAAAACACAACAAACGTTGCTCTAATGCGTTTCGACAGCCAAACTGTCATCTTCAGAGAGATGCTGGGTATCTCTCTGAAGATGACAAAATTTGAACTTTTTTCAAAATTTTCATTATTTTAAACTTTGAAAGCTTTGATTTTTTGGGATTTTGCTTTCTTAAAAATGCGGACATTTTTGAAAACTTTTACTTTTCGAGTATTGAAATACTTTTCGACCAAATCTTCAGATTTGGTCGAAGTTGAAAATAATTTTTTTTTATAATGTCGAGTTCTTTAAAGTGCCGAATTTTTTCGACATTGCAATTTTATTTAAATGTTTAGACTTTTTGCAAACATTTAATTTCTTGTCAACATTGAACTCTTTTTAAAAGGTTCAACTTCTTCCAACATTTTGACTTTTTCAAACTTTTAATATTTTTGGAAATTTCGTCTTTTTTATGCTTTAATTGTTTTCGAAAATGCCTATTTTTGTAAATTTCGATTTTGTCTTAGAAATTTTTAAAAGATACATTTTTTTTTCACCTTTACTTTGCTTAATATTTTACCTTTTTTCTGGAAATTTTCATCTTAAAGGTCAAATATAAAATTTAAACAGATATTAGATCCAAATTTCTGCTAAAACATTTCCAAATTATTCCTCTATTTAGATTTAAACTTAAAATTTCAAGATTTCAGTTTTTCTCCTAAATTTTTTTTATAAATTTAGAGTTTTTCTTTTGAAATTTTAACCACTTCTGCTTTTTTTCAGAATTTTGGGTTTGCACTTTTAATTTTGATTTTTGTTTTTATTTTTAACAATTTTTTTAAGTGAAAACGTCTTTAGACGCATTGGGCAATTTTAAAACTTATAATTTTGCGTCACCATCACGAGTGACCATTACGAGTTTTCAATATTTCGACAAGATTTTGACCCTTTTTCAAACTTTCGATTACTGAATTCGATTATTTTTCAAAATGACTTTTTTGCACATTCGATTATCTTGCAATCCTTTTTCTTAACAAGTTTGACCTTGTCTGCTTAATATTTTAACTTTGTCTTCGAAATTTTTATTTTAAAGTTCGGAAAAAGTTGAAAAATATCCTAAATTTAAATTTTTTCTAGTACATTTCGATATTTTATCTCTATTTCGCTTTAAACGCGAAATTTTAACTTTAGGTTTATTTCAAAACTTCCTAAATTTTTGAGTTTACACTTTTAATTTTTAATTTCTTTTTTTTTAAGTGCAAACTTTAGGCTCGTTAAGCGATTTTGGATAGAGATAAACTTATAATTTTGAGCCACCATCACGAGTGACCATCACGGGTTTTCAAAATTTTGACAAAATTTTGACCCTGTTTCAAAATTTCGATTGTTGTATTCGATTATTTTTTAAAATGACTTTTTTGCACATTCGATTAACTTAAAATCCTTTTTCTTGACAAGTTTAACCTTGTCTGCTTAATATTTTAACGTTCAAAATTTTCATTTTAAAGTTTAGAAAAAGCTTAAAAATATTTTACATTTACATTTTTCCCAATATATTTCGATATTTTTCCTCTATTTCGATTTAAACGGTAAATTTTAACTTCATATTTTTCTCAAAACTTCTTAAATATTCCAGTTTACACTTTTAATTGTTAATTTCTTTTTCTTTTTGAAGTGACAACTTTAGGCTCGTTGAGCGATTTTGGGTAGAGGTAAACTTATGGTTTTGCGTCACCATAAGGCGCGAATGTGACGCGTGATGGTGACGCAAAACACATCACGCATTGCCAACATGCTCTAATGTTTAATACTAGTTAGAACGGAAATAAGCGCGATGGTCAAGCGAAACCCTAAAAGCTTATCTCCTATCAAAATTTGGACAGTTGGACCATCTTTTCGTCTTGCTTTTTTACCATTTCTTTAAAAATTGAAATACAAATCTTGTCCCCTGAAACCAAGAAAGATTAAAAAACACAAAAAAAGGTTGCTGTAACGGGTTTCAATAGCCAAGCTATGATCTTCAGTGAGATACTGATACTGATACTCGGTATCTTTCTACTAATACTGATACTGATACTCACTACCTCTCTGAAGATGATAACTTGGCTATCGAAACGCGTTGCAGCAAATTTTGTTGCGTTTTTTAATCTTTCTTGGTTTCAGGGGACAAGATTTGCATTTCAATTTTTGATTATCAAGGACCAAACCGTTCCACCAAAAAAAAAAACGTTACTTTCGAGTTTATTGTATTACTAAAAGTGAAATATAGAACATCCTTCCTACCCTCCAATGACCTTGATAAAAACATTAAACCCCGCTTGCAAAATAAACGTAAGAAATTTACAGATACGTTCGACTGAGCGAAAAAATAAATAAATCCAAACGTCTATATCTGAAAGCACTGAAGCGGCAACTTTGTCTACTTCAGGCCAAGCCATATCCTAAAAATCCGTCTTTGAATAAAGAAATAATTTTATCAATTTCACTGACTTAGAAAATTAAAAAGATTACTTTTAGCCAAGTCCTATAAAAAAAACTCAATGAAAAAACAATTCACAATAAAATTATCTTAATGTTTAACCTGACGTGCTAGCTAATTTAATTTCAATTTATCTGGGCTTAGCAGCTGAAACAACTCCAGAGAAATCCTCCGTTTTATCACCTGAAAATACAGAATATGGTTTGGAATGGACGTCATGTAGTGAATGTAATATTTTATAACGAAAAGCCAACAAAAGTTCAAAAGGTATATTTTTTCGGTCGACAAATATTATCTGTAAGCATAAAATTTGAAATAAATTTCTCGCTAGATGCTAATCTGTTGGGAGAAAGCGGCAAAAACCTCGAATTATAATGGTAGCGGCGAATGTTTCCTAAAAGTTTTTGCGGACACTCTTTTTTTGTCCGTTCATCCGATTGCAATCTACGCAGGGAAACGATGTAAAATGGAAGGGAATTTAAAAACCGTTCATTAATTCTTACCTTTGGCGTTGCTGACTCGATTGTTTTACCTTGTAATACAAAAGTGGCTTAAAATGTAGCGGAAAAAGAACTTCTACTGAAATAATTAGCGCAGGATTGGGGCAATAATGAAAAAGGCTGCCTCAGGACCAGATGTGAAAAATTTACATCGTCAATAACTTTGATCGGATGTATTAAAAAACTTTATGCATTTGAGCAGCTTTGTCAACCTTTTTTGGTCCATGGGTCTATTTAATTGACAGAAAAATTTCGCCGATCGAAAAAAATGGTAAATAGTGTTTTCTAGTAGTAAAAGCAAAACATTCCCGGACGACGATGTAAATTGTAGCCAAGGCGAATTTGGGCCCTGAAATGGCGTTGAGAAAGTAGGCGTTCTCGACCGATTTCAGAACGAGTGACAAAAATAAATAAAACTAACAACATATAAATTATTCCCTACCGCGTAAAAGGCCAATATCTATATAAAAGCCCTCTCTACAAGACATGGAAGGCGTAAAAGCAAATTTTAATTCCTCTTTGTGGCCGTGATTCTGGCATTAAAGATATATTAGCCCATAAATTTCCCTCCTTCCAGAAACCGTTTATTGATTAAATTAAACGGTTTTTAAGCTTTTCAAGCTTAACTGGCTGTTTAAGGTGAAGATAATTTTAATTGTGTTACCTCTTATGGAACATTTACTCTAAACAGCACCCCACAACATCGTGCCTAGTAAGTATTGGATTTCTAAAATGTTGCCTGAATAAAAAACCTTCATCACGCAACAATAATTAATAAAGTATGAACTTTGTGTGCCGTTGAAATGACGAAAAAATATTAAGGTCAACCCCTGAAACGAACGGTAAACAGCTGTTCAGATAGGCAACAATAAATTATTGTAGTTCCGTCCGAATGTTTTTGCCGAGCCAGCTTTTTTCCTCTTATTATTAAAACAAACATTTTTTTTCTTTCGTTGTAGTACGAAAAAGATACATAGATGGCATAAGCTACTTGCTTATCGGTCACGAACGTTTTGGCTTAGTTCCAACTGATATTTAAAACCGAAACTTCTACTCATTGTTGAAATTTATTACGACACCAGAAGATTTCGAAAAGATGACTTGAGACAACCATGCTTCGTGTATTTATTGATCAGCTGACCCTCGTACAAGATCCAAAAATGTCATATTTCAAAACAAAATAATTGCCCATTTGATTTTAATAGAATTCAAGATTCAAAGTTTCGCGCTTCTTGTTCTAGTACCCGCTGGAATTGTAGATGGCGTGTAGCCATAGATATTGCGGATTGGTTTCTCTTTGATATAGTCTGCGTTATAACCTCAAATAAAATTGTTAGCACAGTTAAGTTCTTAGAAGTGAAAGATTGAGTTTTATTTGAACAACGGTAGCCTATAAGGTATCTCTAAAAATGGTCTACATTTTGGTAAAGGTTTCATTAAAATCGATTTGGCAGTTTCCGAGATTAGTCCGGACAAAAGATCAGTCGGCAGACAGACAGACAGACAAACAGACCGATAGATAAACAGGCAGACAGACAGACAGACAGACAGACAGATGGATAGACAGGCAGACAGGCAGATAGACAGACAGGCAGAGAGGCAGACAGGCAGGCAGGCAAATGGACAGACAAGCAAACAGACACATAGACAGACAGATAGATAGACAGACAGGCAGAGAGGCAGACAAACAGGCAGACAGACAGATAGATAGACAGACAGGTGGATAGACAGACAGATAGGCAGATGGTTAGACAGACAGACAAATGGACCGACAGATAGACAGATTGACAGACAGACAAACACACAGACAGATTGACAGACAGGCAAACACACAGACAGATAGACAAACAGACAGGCAGATAGACAGATGGATAGACAAACAAACAGATGGATAGACAGACAGGCAGATACACAGACAGGCAGAGAGGCAGACAAACAGGCAGACAGACAGATAGTTAGACAGACAGGTGGATAGACAGACAGATAGGCAGATGGTTAGACAGACAGACAAATGGACAGACAGGCAGACAGATAGATAGATAAACAAACAGGTAGACAGATTGACAGACAGACAAACACACAGACAGATAGACAGACAGGCAGACAGACAGATGGATAGACAGACAAACAGATGGATAGACAGACAGGCAGATAGACGGACAGGCAGACAGACAGACAGACAAACAGATGGATAGACAGACAAACAGATGGATCGACAGAAAGACAGGCAGATAGACAGACAGGCAGATAGACAGACAGGCAGAGAAGCAGGCAGGCAGGCAGACAGACAGACAGACAGATAGATAGATAGACAGACAGGCAGATAGACAGACAAGCAAACGTACAGATAGACAGACAGATAGATAGACAGACAGGCAGAGAGGCAGACAAACAGGCAGACAGACAGATAGATAGACAGACAGGTGGATAGACAGACAGATAGGCAGATGACTAGACAGACAGACAAATGGACAGACAGGCAGACAGATAGATAGATAAACAAACAGGTAGACAGATTGACAGACAGACAAACACACAGATAGATGGACAGACAGAGAGGCAGACAGACAGATGGATAGACAGACAAACAGATGGATAGACAGACAGGCAGATAGACAGACAGGCAGAGAGGCAGGCAGACAGACAAACAGACAGACAAACAAACAGATGGATAGACAGACAAACAGATGGATCGACAGAAAGGCAGGCAGATAGACAGACAGGCAGATAGGCAGAGAGGCAGGCAGGCAGGCAGGCAGGCAGACAGACAGACAGACAGACAGACAGATAGATAGATAGACAGACAGGCAGATAGACAGACAAGCAAACAGACAGATAGATAGACAGGCAGGCAGACAGGCAGATGGATAGGCAGACAGGCAGATGGATAGGCAGACAAACAGATGGATAGACAGAAAGACAGGCAGATAGACAGACAGGCAGAGAGGCAGACAGACAGACAGACAAACAGATGGATAGACAGACAAACAGATGGATAGACAGAAAGACAGGCAGATAGACAGACAGGCAGATAGACAGACAGTCGGACAGGCAGACAGGCAGAGAGGCAGACAGGCAAGCAGGCAGACAGACAGACAGACAGATAGATAGATAGATAGACAGACAGGCAGATAGACAGACAAGCAAACAGACAGATAGACAAACAGATAGATAGACAGACAGGCAGAGAGGCAGACAAATAGGCAGACAGACAGATAGACAGACAGGTGGATAGACAGACAGATAGGCAGATGGTTAGACAAACAGACAAATGGACAGACAGGCAGACAGATAAATAGATAAACAAACAGGTAGACAGATTGACAGACAGACAGGCAGACAGACAGATGGATAGACAGACAAACAGATGGAAGACAGACAAACAGATGGATAGACAGACAGGCAGATAGACAGACAGGCAGAGAGGCAGACAGACAGACAGACAAACAGATGGATAGACAGACAAACAGATAGATAGACAGACAGGCAGATAGACAGACAGTCGGACAGGCAGACAGGCAGAGAGGCAGACAGGCAGACAGACAGACAGACAGACAGACAGACAGACAGACAGACAGACAGACAGACAGATAGATAGATAGATAGACAGACAGGCAGAGAGGCAGACAGGCAGACAGACAGATAGACAGACAGGCAGACAGACAGGCAAATAGACAGACAAATGGACGGACGGAGAGACACTAATCGCTTCAATTTTATTAATAAAGATTAGTTCCATTTCATATTCACGTAAAAAATAAATAGAATTGAATCTCTTAATAAACTTTTTTTTTATTTTGAAAGCAAATCATGTGCCTTTTAAAGCTATCTTGAAATAAAATGAAATATAATAATAATCCAGACGGGTACCAAATACATTTTTAATTATTTGTTCAGCAATATTTATCTCCTGTTCGTCTTATTTCGAGTAGAAATGTATTCATTCAAAGAGGACGAATAGCATTCTAAGGCAGCCGATGGAATCAAAAGAAAAGGTCCACTATTGAAGTAATAAGAGCTAATTCTAGATAACTGTAGTCTTCATGAAAAGGCAAAGAAATAAGCTCGAATTTTTGTATAAAATCACAACATATGTTTCATAATTTCATCATCCTGATCTCTAAATTGCTTTAAAAAAATCATCATGCGGAGCTCTTAATTATTTAAAAAAAATTGGGCTGACAAAAGTGAAAATTTAAAACTTTTACTTTAAAGGATAAAAAATCGAGAAACTTACTTTAAGTATGCGCCTCGTACAATACAACAGTGTCAATTTTTTTTTACTTTAAACTTTCTTTGAGAATTTCTACGTATTATCAAAAAATTTTGATAAACTCTAAAATTAGAGTTTTTTCAAAATTCCAATTATTTCAACTATTTTTTAAAATTTCAATTTTTTAAAAAAAGGGGTTTTTTTTTCAAAATTTCATAATTCTTGAAAACCTTTTAATTTTTTTGGAATATTTGGATTTTCTTTGAAATTTTGACTTTTTTGTTTTTTTTTGGATATTTCGTAAAATTTCCAATTGTTTAAAAAATCTGGGGCGAATTTGAACTTTTTTCAAAAATTTTAATTTTTCATGAAAGTTTCCTCTCAAAGTCTTTTGCGAATAGGTCGTAATTTTCTGAAAATTTTGCTCATTTTTAAATTATCAATTGTTTTGTATTCTGGCAAAATTTCGATAATTTTTTCTGGAAAAGTGGGACTTTTCTGAAATCTCGACTTGTTTTAAATATGTTTTGTACAATTTTTTCCAGTAATTTGGCAATTTTTTACCAAATTTCGCTTCTCTAAAAATTTTGACATTCTTTCTCAAAATTTAGACCTTTTTAAAAACTTCTACTTTTTTAAAAATTTGTTACTCTTTTGAAGACACCATCTTTTCTGTAAATTTTGTCACTAAAATGTCCACTCTTTTTGAAATTTTCGATTTATTTTTCGAAATAACAATTTTTTTAAAAAAGTTTGTTTTATGCAAAATTTTATTGTTTTTGTAACATTTCGATTCGTTTTGGGATTGTTTTTGTAAATTTTGGCACACTGAAATTTTCCACTTATTTTTCAGAATAACAAATTTTTTTTAAACGTTAGTTTTGTTTAGAATTTTATTGTTTTGGTAACATTTCGATTCGATTTGGGATAAATTCGAATTTCTTTCAAATTGTGACTTTTTCAAATGTCCTTAATATTGCTTAATATTTCAAATTTTTCTGGAAAATTTTTAGCCATCGGAACTTTTTTTAAAATGTCGAATTTTTTTTTGAAAATTCACTTTTTTAAATTTTAGCATTTCTTCCAAATTTTAACTTTGTGACAATTTTCATTTAAAAATTTTGGTTTTTTTAAAAAATGTTTGACTTTTTAAAAATTTAAACTATTCAAAATTTCTGCTTTTCAGAAAATTGCGACCTATTTGCCAAGGTTGTAATAATCTGAAAATTTTGCCCATTTTTAAATTAACAATTGTTTTGCATTTTTGCAAAATTTCGATTTTTTTTAAAGTTTAATTTTTTTGAAATATTGACTTTTGTTAAATATATTTAAAAAGATATTTTTGGAAAATTTTGGCAATTTTTGATGCAAATTTGGCTTCTCTAAAAATGTAGACGTTTTTTCTCAAAATTTAGGCTTTTTTTTTGAAAACTTTTAACTTTTTAAAATTTTTGACTGTTTTCAAAATACCAACTTTTTTTATAAATTTTGGCACTAAAATTTTGACTCTTTTTGAAATGTTTGACTTATTTTTTATAGCAACAATTTTTTTAAAAGATTTGTTTTTTTCAGAATTTTATCATTTTGGTACCAATTCGATTCGTTTTGCGATAAATTCGAATTTCTTTGATAATGTGACTTTTTGGAAGGTCCTTAATATTGCCTAATATTTCAAATTTTTCTGGAGGATTTTTGGTTATTGGAATTTTTTAGTGTCGAAATTTTTTTTCCAAATTTTCACTTTTTCAATTTTTGCATTTTTTTAAAATTTTAACTTTGTATAAAGATTTTCATTCACAAATTTTGGCTTTTAAAAAAATATTTGACTTTTTCAAAAATTTTTGAATTTTTAAAATTTAAACTATTCAAAATTTTCGCTTTTCAAGGTCGTAGTTTTCTATTTTAAAATTGTTGACTGTTTTGAAAATACCAACTTTTTTGTAAATTTTGGCACTAAAATTTCGACTCTTTTTGAAATTTTTGACTTATTTTTCTAAATAGCAAAATTTTTTTAAAAGTTCGGTTTGTTCAGAATTTGTAATATTTTGATTCGTTTTGGGATAAATTCGAATTTCTTTGAAATTGTGACTTTTTGAAATGTCCTTAATATTGCGTAATATTTCAAATTTTTGTGGAGAACTTTTGGCCATCGGAATTTTGTTTAAATGTCAAAATTTGTTTTAAAAATTTTAACTTTTTTAAATTTTAACATTCCTTCAAAATTTAACTTTGTATAAAAATTTTCATTCACAAATTTTGGCTTTTTTAAAAAATGTTTGACTTTTTTACCAAATGCTTGACTTTTTTGAAAATTTAAACTATTCAAAATGTCCGCTTTTTAGAAAATTACGTCCTATTCGCCAAAGTCAAAATTTTTTGAAAATTTTGCCCATTTTTGAATAATCAATTGTTTTGCATTCTTGCACATTCTTGCAAAAGTTCGATTTTTTTTGAAAAAGTTTGACTTTTTTGAAATTCTGACCTTTATTAAATATATTTTTTAAACTTTTTCTAAAAATTTGGAAATTTTTGATGAAATTTGGCTTCTCTAAAAATATCGACGTTTTTTCTCAAAATTTAAACTTTTTTTGAAAACTATCTTTTTTTAAATTTTTGACTGTTTTCAAAATACCTACTTTTTTTGCAAAGTTTTGGTGCTAAATTTTTTTTTTCACTTATTTTTCAAAATAACAAATTTTCTTAAAAAGTTTGGTTTGTCCAGATTTTTATTATTTTGTTAACGTTTCGATTTGTTTTGGGATAATTTCGAATTTCCTTGAAATTGTGACCAATTAAACTTTTTCTAATATCGCCCAAAATTTCGAATTTTTCTGGAAAATTGTCAATTTTTGGCCAAATTTGAATTTTTTTTGTAAAATGTCGAATTTTTTTTCCAAATTTTGACTTTTTTTCTAAATTTTGGCATTTCTTTAAAAGCTTTGTATGAAGATTTTCATTCAGAAGTTTCAACTTATTTAAAAATGTTTGCCTTTTTCGAAAATGTAAACTATTCAACTTCGACTTTTCTGAAAATTTTGAATTTTTTGGGATTTTTGGTTTTTCTTTAGTATATTTAGGATCTTTAAATTTTAAAATTTTATATTTATTTCCTATGGTCTAAGTTTACTAATTGTCTCTGTAAAGTAAGGAAATTCAACTTGTTTTTCACATAATTCATTGGAATTTATTTAAATACACATTCTGAATATACCTTGAGGTTGTAAATAATGAAGATACAAAAATTTAGACCTTTTTGAAAATTTATACCTTTCCCTTTTTATTTTTTTTGGAAATTTTGAAAGTCTCTAAATTTTGACTTTCTTTACAGAATTCGATTTTTTTTAATTTCGTCTTATTTTTTTAAATTTCGTCTTATTTTTTTAAATTTAACCTCTTTAAAAATGTAGACATTTTAAAATTTTCCCCTTTCAAAATTTCCATCTTTTTCAAAATTGTTTATGACAATTTTGGCCTTTATTTAAATAATACAGCCTTTTTTAATTGATTAAAAAAATATATTTTTGTTAGTCTCGACTTCTGGACTTTTCGAAATTGTAATTTATTTAAAATATCTACTTTTTCAAAAACATCGCCTGTTTTGAAAATTTCTACCTGTTTTGAAAATTGTAACTTTTTTCTTAAACTAATTATGCGCATTAAAATTGTATTGTTTTAAATTTAGACTCTATTCAAAAATTTTGTGTTTCTATAATTTTTTATTTTCTTTTTAAATTTCGACTTATTTTCGAGATGTCACCATGTTATCGGAATTTCTTTTTTCCGAGAAATTCGATTTTCTTTAAAATGCAGAATTTATCAGAAAATTGCAAAAGATATATTTTTATACTTTTATAGAAATCTCGACTTTTTTTGAAAATTTTGAATATTTTGAAAATTTTGAATTCTTCAAAAATTTAGACATTTTAAAATTCTAATTTTTAAATTTCTTATTTCATTCAAAGTTTTGACTTTTTCTAAAAATGTTTGCTTTTTTTCTGATTTTTTAAATGGTTTCGACTTTTATTTAAAAAATGCGGACATTTTTGAAAATTTCAACACTTTAAGACAAAGCATTTTTTCGAAATTTCAACCTGTTCGAAAATCTTAGTTATTTAAACTTTCTGTTTAAAAAATGTAGCCTGTTTTAGAAATTTCGACATTATTGGAAAATTTTATCTTTTTAAAAATTATACTTTTTGAAATTCCGACTTTTTTCCAGAATGTTTCCAAACTTTGACAACTTTTTAATTTTACTTTTTTTTTCACGAAATTTTGAATTTTCGTTTTCGAAATTGCGATTTCCTTTCTAAATTCGGTCTTTAAAAAAAATCGACTGTTGTTGAAAATTTTAACTTTCTTTGAAAAAAATCAACGCTTCTTAAAAAATCACAGAAATATTTTGTTGTTGAAATTTTGACTAAAAATTTGTACTTTTTTTGTTTGAAAAGAAAATTTTAACTTTTTCTATAATTTCTCCGAGTTTCAATTTTCAAAATTTTGACCATTTTCGAAATTCTGATTTTTTAAATGGAAGTATTTTCAAAATTTCAACTTTTTCGAAAACTTTAAAACTTTGACTGTTTAAAAAATGTAGCCTGCTTTGAAAATTTCGACATTGTTGGAAAATTTTATATATATATATATAATCAATTCCCTTATACCGTAAGGTGTCGGGATTGGTATTCTCTATTTTATTCACAAAATTTTTTTCCATTCCTTTTTGTTTAGCGCTAAAATTTTTGCTTCGTTTAGGTTTAATTGTCCCTTTCGGATTAATTTATCAATGATGTCATCCCATCTTTCTTTAGGTCTGCCTCTACGTCTCCGGTCCGATGTTCTTGCTTCCCATATTTTCTCTACTTGCATGTTATCTTTCATCCTTTGTATATGTCCCCACCAACCTAATGGTTTTTCTTCGACAATTTCTAATACAGGCTTAGCATCCAGTTCTTCCCTCACTTTTTGATTTCTTATTCGATCTCTTCTACTTATTCCCTTTATCGCTCTTAAGAACTTCATCTCGACTGCTTGTATCCGGCTTTTCATTCTCTCCGTTAAAACCCAGGTTTCACTTCCAAATAGTAGTATTGGCTGGAAGATAGTCTTGTATACCAACATTTTCGTATTTTTGGATATTTCTTTCTTCTTGACTATGGTTGCACACATACTGTAATATGCTTTAAGTGCTTTCTCTATTCGTTCATTGATGTCCCTATCCTGATTTCCTTTATTATCTATTATTACTCCTAAATATTTGAATTCCTTGACCTGCTGTATATCCTTATTTTCCAATCGTATATTTATTTTTTTATTTTCATCTTCTGTTATCGCCATTACTTTTGTTTTATTGACATTTATTTTCATTTGCTTAGATTCTAGAGCATCTTTCCATATTTCTAAGTTAGTTTGTAGGTCTTCGGGTGAATTGGTCACTATTACTATATCATCTGCAAATGCACATTCTTTTATACAGACTTTTTGTAGATTGTAGTATCCTACTTGTAGGCCTGTTGTTTTAGTACATGTTTGTTTGAGTATGTCATCTATCAGGATAATGAATAGTAATGGGCTAAGTACTCCTCCCTGTCGTAAACCATCTCTTGTGTAGAAAGTAGAAGACTGCATATTTCGCGTTCTGACGTAATTTGCATTTTCCTCAAATATGCTTTTTATTCCAGCAATTAATTTTCGGCCGACTCCTCGTTGTTCCAAACTTATCCATATTTCTTTTCTGGGTGCTTTGTCGAAAGCCTTTTCAAGATCAATGAACGCTAGATATGCCTCTCTTCGTTGTCTTAATATTTTATCCGTAAGTTGTTTCATCGTGAATATATGGTCCTGTATACTATGGCCTCTTCTAAATCCACTTTGGGATACACTTAATTGCGTTTCTATGACTAAACGGAGCCTGTTTGCTAACACCCTTTCATATATCTTTGCTACCGTGCTCAATAAAGTTATACCTCGATAATTTTGGCATTGTTTTCTATCTCCCTTTTTATATATGGGCATAATAACACCTATTCCCCAATCTTTAGGTATGTTTCCTTTTGTCCATGCCTTATTACAAATGTTGTACAAGAGTTTTACACCTTTCTTTCCCATGTGTTTAATCATATCTGGTGTTATTCCATCATGTCCGGGTGCTTTTCCACATTTTGTTGCCTTGATTGCTTCTTCAACTTCCTCTATCGTAAGTACTTCAATTTCTTCATCTGCTATTGTGTCAATTGTTGTTACTTCTTTGCCTTCTTGTGTCTCTGTTTCCAGTGGATTTAATAGTTCGTAAAAGTATTCTTTCCATCTGTTCATAATTAAATTCTCATCTTTTAGCAACGCGCCTTCTTTGCTTGTTATAGTCGTCAATTTCTTTTCTTTTCCTTTTCTTATTTTCTTCACTGCTTTATAAAATAGCTTGCGATCTCCTTTATTTGTCTCCTCCATTTTTTTCCCAAAAACATTCCCATGCCTTCTGTTTAGCTTCCAAAACCATTTTTTTTACTTTGGTTCTTCTCTCCTTATACAAAGTGTATTTTTGTGCGGTGTTATTATTTAAGTACTCTTTCCACGCTTGTTTTTTTAATTTAACTTCTTTTTTGATTTCATCGTTCCACCAGGCAGTTAACTTTTTATTGGCGTTGGTTGTAATCGTGCCACATGCTTGTTTAGCTGCTTCTATTACTACCTCCTTAAATATTTGCCATATGTCTTCAATATCTTTTTGTTCAATCTCCTTTTCTATATTACTTATTTTTCCCTCAAGAATTTGTTGATAACTGTTTGCTATATCTTTTTCTCTTAATCTGTATGTTTTAATATTTTCTTTTTTTACTGGTGCAGTTTCGTGTCGTTCGTTGTCACTCCTACACCTCTTCTTTTTCCTAATTTTTGCTACAACCAGGTAATGATCACTAAATATTTCCGCACTTCTTTTGACTCTTACATCCGTGATCGATTTCCTATTATTTCTTTGCACAAGTACGTAGTCAATTATGGATCTTTCTTTTCTGTTTTCCGCTATTCTTGTAAATTTATGTATATCCTGGTGTTCATAAAACGTATTTGTTATTATGAGATCGTTCAATATGCAATATCCTATCATTCTTAACCCATTGTTGTTTATTTTTGTTTCCCCACAGTTTCCAATCACATTTACATTTCTATTCTCTCTTTTACCCACCCTACTGTTAAAATCTCCCATTACGATAGTTTTACCTTTACCTGTCTCTGTGGCCAATGTTAGTTCCTCCCAGAATTGATCTTTATTACTCGCTAAATCATCTTCATTTGGTCCATACACTATTATTATGCATATTCGTTCCCCATATATATCATCAAATTCTATTTTTAGTATTCTTTCAGAAATGCCTTCCCAATTTAGTATATTATCAACTAATCCTTTCTCTATTATGCACCCAACCCCTGCCGCAGCATGTTTATTTTGTTCTACTCCACTGTATATTAAAAGGTGTCCATTTTCTAGCACTAGTTCCCCTTGCCCCTTCTTCTTCGTTTCTGTTATTGTTAATATTTGTATCCCTGTCATTTCAAATTCTTCTATTAGTTCCTCCTCTTTTCCCCTTAGTCCTCTAACATTCCATGTTCCCACTTTCCAAAGTTCTTTTCCTGTTTTTTCCTTTTTATTTATTTTTTCTATTGTTGTGTTTTTATGTGTTTTCGTATCCATTTTCATTGCCTTGTTCGTCAGCATACTATTTACCTCTTTAGATTTATTGCTCAGTTTTTTGAATTTGTATTTTCTAATTTTTCCTTGATTTTGTTCCATTTCCAAGTTTCTCCATCAACTATTATCTTGTTATATCCCATTTTGATATTCTTACCCATGCGTTTCTCCTCTTCTTCTTTATTTTTTAGTTGTCTCTGCTTCTCCCTTTCTTTATGCGTCAAGTCTTCATTTATGAAAATTTTTTCATTAATTTTTCTAAGCTTTGATTTGTTTTTCATAATCCGTTTCTTTTCATTTTCATTTTGCAATTTCACAAGATATATATTTCTACCAATGTTGTAAGTTTCTTCAACTTTGGTTTGTATTTCTAATTTTTCTTTAGAGAAATTTTCCATTTCTGTAATTAAAATTGCATTGTCGTTTGTATTTACTGTTAGACCGTTGACAATTATGTTATTTTTCCTTTTATCTTTTTCGATCCACTCCAAATTATTGCTTATTATTTTTATATCCTTTTTCATTTTCTCGTTTTCTTTTATAATTCTCTCGTTTTCTTCTCTTAGTTTGTTGTTTTCGATTTGGATTTTTCTAATGTCGTTATTGTATTTTTTCTGTTCATTTTTTATTTCTTGCATTTCTTCTCTTATATCCTGCATCATACTTAGTATAAGATCAAGCTTATCCTCGTTATCAATTGTTTTTGTTTTTATTGGCGTTCTCGACATTTTTTTTGTTCTCGTTAAGGTTTCTTCTCGTACCCTTTTTCTCTTGCCTCCTTCGTCTGTGGAGGACTCCTCTATGTCGGCGTCTCTCATATAATTCTTGTCCATGTTTATTTCTTTATTTCAGCGCTGATTCCTAATCTGATTACTATATGTTGTGATGAACGTCTTTTCCACGAAAGAAACCGTTCCCCGGACTATCTCCTCGAAGGTCACGGTTTCTTATCTCTTATCAGAGCTAATACAAATGCAGCGTCTTACCTTAAATTACTAATTATTGCACTACTCTGTTTGTCTCTAGTGTTGTTTTAATCACTACACTGTTCTTATTGTTTACACCTTTGGTTTACCACAATTTTCAGAAATAATCGCTCATTAATTCCCGTAGAATTTGGGTTTATTAATGGAGCATATATTTAGCAGCTGCTTATGCACGCACCATCACCTGGAAAATTTTAACTTTTTAAAAATTATACTTTTTGAAACTATAAATTTTTGAAAATTTTAACTTTTTTCCAGAATTTCTTTAAACTTTGACACCAAAAAGGTGTCTAAATTTGGAGAAATTTTCTTAGAAACTCGATTTTAAATTAAACTAAATATTCTAAGGGAAACCTTCAGAAGTCTAATCGAAACATTTTAGAAGTTGGAAGTATTCGTTCTCAACTTTTTGACCATCTTTGAAACCAAATTGAACCAAAGGCGATTTAGAAAGATGTATTCTATAAAATATAAGACCTGACTGAATTTTTTCCAAATCGATTTTTCTGCTCTTGCATTTTTGACTTTTAAATGAAAATTTTTACTTTAAATTTAAAGTTATAGACTTTTCGACCAATTAATTCGTAATTTTTTTTAAAAATTGTTCGCATCCAGACGATACAAGCATCCAAACCACAAATAAAAAAATGCGGGTCGTTTATATTCAAATATTTCCAATATTCCGACTTGTTTACTTATGTGGGTCCGAGCGACACTACATATTTTCTAGTTTAAAGTTTTCAATTCTGTCGGCAGTGTTGAAGGCTGCCCATTTTTTTAACATTTGGATCTTTACACCTAAATTTTCATTACAAGATTTTTTTTGAACTTGAAAGTAAATTTTAGGAAATTTAAAATCTAAAGGCTAATATTAAGATTTGGAGGTTTGAAAATTTAAACTCGAAATTTTGGTAACGTTATTTAAAATCCCTTTTTTTTATTTTGACTAGTTTTATCTAAATTTCTAGTTTAAATTTTTAACTTTTCTTTCTTTTTAGAGTTCAAACGTGAAATCGTCACTTTTTCTCTGATTTCCGACTTTGACCTTCTGGATTCGCTGTGGGTTGCCTAAAGTTTAGGCCAGCACTTAGGCCACCCTTTCCGGGCCCATTGTAATATCCCCGTGATTGAGGTGTCATTCATTCAGCCACCCAACCTTGTTGAGAAACTGAAGAATGTCCCTTGGATGCGCCTCTCTCAAACTGGCCACACTAGGCCAGAAGTCCCCCAGCGTGGATCCTCTGATTGATGATAGTGCCTGGCAGTGACACATCACGTGTTCGACACTCTCATCTTCTTCTAAACACCCTCTACAACTCGGCTCGTTTATAGACTTTGACCTTAACATTTTCAATAAAATTTTGAATTCAAATTACAATACTCGACTCCAGATTTCGTGAATAGTTTCGTTTTAATTTGAGGTTTTTTCTTAGAAGAGTTTAACCTTAAAAGATGTTAACCCTGAAAGAACTTTACCTAAAAATTTGGGAACTTTGAACGAAATTCGATTTCAAAGGTCAACATTTTTTAAAAGAACGAGAAGCTAAGACTTTGTCTTAATCTGATCTGTTTGCTCTGCAATATAAACAAAGTGTTTTGCCAAAATATTGTAACGCAATGTAAATAGGTAAAATAGAATTAAGAATAGAATTAACTGCGTAAGAAAAGTTTCTAGAAAGATCTGATAAGGAGAAAGCGGCCGCGATAACGAAACAAACAGCAGATAAGTGTTCCAGAGATTTCGGCGAACGATAAGCCTTATCTGCGTGATTTTTCTAGAACCCAAGAGCCAAAACTATATAAGACGGTCAGCTTTCCCTAGAGTTAGTTAGTTAGAGTTGGTGCAGTTAAGTAGTGAGCAGTTAGAAGTCAATAAGTGAGTTAATTATTCAGTTGTAGTGATCCGAGTTGAGTTTGAAAATAAAGTGAGTATTATTCAATTCACGTGTTAATCAATTCGAACCGATAAGCCCGTAACAATATCATGATTTGTGAAGTGTACCATCTGCATGGAAATTTGTGAAATACTGTCATAGACAATTGGTTGATTATTTGGCTTTGTGCGGCGAACAACCTACACACCTATACACAGCGGACCCCTACGACACCCCACTGCTACAAAAACAGTTTCTCGAATCACAAAATTTCCTGTAATGGTGGAGAAAATACAAGAAATTGAATCGAAACCTTGAAATCATAAGTTAAACAGGACTCATAATTACATAATCCTCAACAGCACCCTCCGAGGCAAGCACTAGCTCCAAGGTTTACTTTTAAGATGCTGCAAACAACATTTTTAAATTACAAGCAAGAAATCTCTTACTTCATAAACTGGGAGCAGATCCTTGGGGAATTTAAAAGTCTTTCGTCCAATATTCTGATATAAATGAGTTTTACTTTGTCAATTTTGGTTTTAGATTCCGTAAAGTTGCGTAAACATTTCTTGGGCAACTTTTCAGGGGAATTACCGTTTGAGTTACGATTTGTAAACAAATGGCACACATGACACGTCCACTAATGAATTCATTGAGTAATCAGCTTGATACGCACTGAGGCTCACATTAACCCTAATCAATACAAAATGAATACCCAATTTTGGATGCACACAGTTTCACCTTTATCATGTTTTGTGCCGTTGTCAATTTTGCATACATATCCCCAAAGGTGATATTTCAACCGCACCCCAGACTCGTAAAGTATATTATTAACCTTTAACCCACATTTGCCGAAATAATGTCACACATATTTTTTACTGTTTTTTTTTTTTTTTCGTGCCTGGCTATTTCGTTTAATATTCCCGAATGGCAGAGATCTCGGTGTTTACCTTAAAAATTTTAAATGTGCGCTCTTTTTTGTTTGCTGGTAACAATTCCGCAATAAATTTGAAAGGGTCTTTTTATTAAATTGGGTTAACTGTTAGCCAAAATGCGTTTTCCTTATTTACTTAAGTTACGTTATTATGGTCGTAAATTTTATTTTTCCACACTTCCGGCTAATCTCAAGTGGATTAAGGTAGGCAAATTCTGCATGACGGATTACGTCGTTCAAGTTTCATAATTTTTGTTTTGGGGGATGATATATTGTACGTTAGGTAATTCACCAGTCAATTACTTTTTTATAGATTTTTTTAAATTTTTGTCACATATTAAATGGGTTACTTATATACCGGTACCGTTTTTGTTTAAGCGCAATTTGAAATTACACATCTCACAGAATCTTGATGCTTCATTCCGCACGTTAGGGAAATATCTTGAAGTAATAACAACATAGCAGCTTTACTACTCCTTCTAGATGTTTTGTCTAAAGCTCTGTTGCATTTTTATCGCATAAGCAGTGTGTGGTTGTTGGCTCAGAAAATTCACTACAAAACATATTGGGGCTTTGTATCATTGTATCCACGTTAGCAGTCTATGCTAAACATCGGGTAGTGGTGGAAGTCTAGCATTTAAGTCTCGTTTACGCAACAGAGATTTAACATTCTAGGAATTTTTGCTAGGATTACCGCCGGTGAATCGAGATTAACCTAAAATTGCTTTAAAAACTTATTCAAAAAAATGATCAGAGTCCCAATCATGCTAACCCAAAAATTTAAAAAAAAAATCGAAAATCATAAGTTTGTCAGATTTATCTACAGCTTAAAGAAATTCAAGCATGTTGGCATATAAACAGAATCGCATATGGATTGTTCGTGAAAGCTGAACTTCGATTTCTGCAGCTTTCATTTTTTTAAGTGGAACCCTTGCAGTTATAAAGACGTTATTTTGGATTCCGAATGTTTTGAAATCTTCGTATAGCCTCCCTTATAATAACATCACTGGTAACCCCAGGGTCTAAGAAAATAGAATCTGGTGTTATTTATTTTATTTTAATCATACAATGTTTTCACTTTTCCTTTTCCCTTAAAGGCGGGATTATAATCGCGTTCGCGTCGATGCCGCTTGTGTATGTATGCATCAAAGAACGCTTTGGAGCGCTTTTGTTTAACACTAAGGTTTTAACTACGTAAACACCAGTGGCGGCTGATCTTAAAGAGCGCAAGAGCGCGCGCTCCTCGTGAAATGAGCGATCTATTATTTTCTGTTTAATGTAAAAGACTTGGATTTATCACATTTTGAAACAGAAAATAATGATATACTAATTAACTAATAATACTTATGAGTGACTTGGAATAAAGTACGCAAACGTTTGATTCCATTATATTAACTATTATAAGGAAATTTAAATAAATTGGTGCGCGCAGAATTATGCACCTAGCGTGGCTGCCGTGCGATACCTATCAACGGCCTCCACGAGATACGGAGAAATAAACTACAGAACACCACGTTAAAGCTAGCCTGGGGTACGCCGCTCCGCGCTTATGCGATATTGCCAAATGGTGAGTATAAGTAAGAGTTTGGAGTGTGTATTTGCGGTTTATGATGCTAAATGCTTAGGTGCCGGCTGATCTGATTGCGATTGCTAATTGTGTCGGTTACAGGTCTAAGTGCCGATATTACCGCTATTCACAAAGAGATAGCAGTATCCATTCTAGGGTCTAATTATTAATTTGTAAATTTGGATTTAAACAATTTTGATGAGAAAGTAATGAACACTTTATTCCTTTAAAAGATCGTAGAGCGAGTTTTGTTTAAAAAAAATGTTTTTGTGTTTTTGTAGAGTTTAATTAGAACTTCGTTATAAAATATATTTTATTTTCAAATGCAGTTTTCATGAAAAAGTGATATAATTTTAATTAAGTAACCCAGAACCCTAACGACGTGCAACTGTACAGAGTACTTTAAAAAGGCTCAGAAATGTTGATAATGTTTTTTTTAGATTTAGAGATGATAACCCAAAAATATTTTGGAGGTTAGAAGAGGTTAATTAAATTTAATTTGTAAAAATACTATTAAATATCACACCTTTTGTATCACTTTTGTTTCTCTCAAATTTAATACCCTGCTAAGGCACTGGAGACACCTAAACTCTTGACTTCTAATATTTTTGCACCTGCGCACCCCCTATCAAAAAGTCACCAGCCGCCACTGGTAAACACTAAATGCCTTAGATTTATTTCCAGTTGCCACATTGATATTACATGCATTATTTTTAAATATTGTCATAATAATGATAAACAGGGACTCTTGGAAGCAGAGCCATTAACTCGCAGCAAAATTATTTTTCGACATCGATTTTTGATCAAAATGGAACATCATTTTGCATAAATTTCTTGTTACTGACTCTACCCCCCCCCCCCCACTAGAAAGGGGCGGAAATCCTCCAAACCTTGTAATAGGAAAGGAGGGTTAAGTGACACATCGTTATAAAGGTAATTCTAATTCTGTACACAACTCTTCTTTTAATTTAACCGATTAGTTTCGGAGATACCAGAATATCATGCAAAAAATCGAATATTCAAGTAAACAAAATGTAACCAAAGTGACACTCTTGAAAATTTGTTTACACAAATTCGGAATTTTGACCATTTTCTTTAAATTTCGAATTAAACTGGAAATTCTTATTTTCTTTATTTTCGTTTTCAATTGAGAAACAACTGAAAAATTGCAAAAAGTTTAAATCACCCTGTATTGATGTTTTTGTGTGTATTTTAGAATGCTTCTAATTTTAGTTTGTAGATTGACATATGACCAATTAAATGTTCTGTAATTAAACAGTTAAACGTGCTTAAAATTGAATATATGTACAACTGACATTTGACAAAACTAGATGAAAGTAAAGTCCCGCCGAGGACGTTTGTATCTATGGATGTTGCGATGCAACCCGTGATACAAGCTTTGCCTCATCTACGTGAACTTTGCAATTGCAATCTCATTTTCATTAGAATCTAATGAAATTAGATTTCAATTGCATCGTAATAAACTTGTATATATTCGTATACACAAGGCTTATTATCTCAGTGTGTAGATTGTTGTTATTTAATGTAGTTAAAATTCGTATTGTTGTAAGCGGTCGTGTGGCTTAGAGATTAAGGCGACAGATTTTGTTTCATAGGTTTGCTAGTCTAGGGTTCAAACCCGGCTGTCGACAACACGTTTTTTAATTCTATTACACGTCTTATTCACAGCTACATAGTACTGTTAGCATTAGAGCATGTTGGTAACGCAAATTACCAATTGGGTAACACGAAACCATAAGTTTTCCTCCCATTTAAAATCATCCAATGCGTAGAAGTGTTCACTTAAAAAAAAATAAAAAATTTTCAGGAATAGAAAAATATTTCAAAAAATCAATAAAATAAAAATTCAAAATTTCGAGAAAAAGATTAACATTATTAAAAAAACTTTTACAAAAAAAAAGGTCAAAGTTTTTACGAAGTCGAAATTTTCACGAAGAGACGAAATTTTTAGAAAAAGTGTAAGACCCATAATGTTGGGAAAAATTTGAAATTTAATGAGAAAAAGTAGAATTTCTTAAAAAAGTGAAAATTATAAAAAAAAATTCAAAAATTTCTAGTCGTAATTTAAAAAAATTTCAATTTTTCAAAAAGGTGAAAGTTTTCAAAAAATAAGTCGAATTTATCAATCTATCAAATAAAACTCGAGTTTGCTCCATAAAAGTCGAAACTGCGAAAAAAAGTCGACATTTTTGATAAAAGGTCGAAATTTCTAATAAAAAGTCAAAATTTTTGATAAAAGATTGAAAATTTTAATAAAAAGTGAAAATTTTTGATATAAGGTCGAAATATTTAATAAAAAGTCGAAAATTTTCATAAAAAGTCGAAATTTTTGATAAAAAGTCGAAATTTTTCATAAAAAGTCGAAATTTACAAATAAAAAAATAAAAACTTCGAGAAAGAGGTCAAAATTTTTAAAAAACTTATACAACAAAATTTAGATTTTAACGAAAAGTTGAAATTTAAAAAAAAAATAAAAACCCAAAATAACCTTGAGAAAAATTTAAAATTTAAAAAGTCATTTCAAAAATATCCAATTTTTCAAACTATCAAATAAAACTTCAGTTTGCTCCATGAAAATCGAAACTACGATAAAAAGTCGACATTATTGATAAAAGGTGGAAATTTTTGATAAAAAGTCGAAATTTTTGATAAAAGGTCGAAATTTTTAATAAAAAGTCGAAATTTTTGATAAAAAGTCAAAATTTTTCTTAAAAGGCAAAATTTTTGAAAAAAAATCCAAATAGTTAATAAAAGGTCGAAATTTACAAAAAAAAGTAAAAACTTCGAGAAAATGGTCAAAACTTTTAAAAAACTTTTACAAAAAAATTTAAATTTTAACGAAAAGTCGAAATTTTTAAATAAGTTTAAAATCCAAAAAAAACCTTGAGAAAAATTTAAAATTTAATGGTAAAAATTGGAATTTTTTTAAAGAAGTGAAAATTATAAAAAACTGCGAAAATTTCAAAAAAAAACGAATTTTTCAAAAAGTTGAAAGTTTTCAAAAAATAAGTCAATTTTTTTATCTACAAATAAAACTCCAGTTTGCTCCATAAAAGTCGAAACTGCGAAAAAAATCGACATTTTTGATAAAAGGTCGAAATTTTTGATAAAAAGTCGAAATTTTTGATAAAAGATCGAAATTTTTGATAAAAAGTCGAAATTTTTGATAAAAAGGCAAAGTTTTTCACAAGCAGTCAAAATTTTTGAAAAAAAAATCCGAATAGTTAATAAAAAGTCGAAATTTACGAAAAAAAAAAGTAAAAACTGCGAGAAAAAGGTCAAAACTTTTAAAACACTTTTACAAAAAAAAATAAATTTTAACGAAAAGTCAAAATTTTAAAAAAATGTTAAAATCCCAAAATAACCTTGAGAAACATTTAAAATTTAATGATAAAAATTAGAATTTTTTAAAGAAGTGAAAATTATAAAAAAAACTTCGAAAATTTCAAAAAAAAATCGAATTTTTCAAAAAGTTGAAAGTTTTCAAAAAATAAGTCAAATTTTTTAATCTATCAAATAAAACTCCAGTTTGCTCCATAAAAGTCGAAACTGCGAAAAAAAGTCGACATTTTTGATAAAATGTTGAAATTTTTGATAAAAAGTCGAAATTTTTGATAAAAGATCGAAATTTTTGATAGAAAGTCGAAATTTTTAATAAAAAGGCAAAATTTTTCATAAACAGTCAAAATTTTTCAAAAAATATCCAAATAGTTAATAAAAAGTCGAAATTTACGAAAAAAAAAGTAAAAACTGCGAAAAGACGGTCAAAACTTTTAAATAACTTTTACAAAAAAAATTAAATTTTAACGAAAAATCGAAATCCTAAAAAAATTTTAAAATCCCAAAATAACCTTGAGAAACATTTAAAATTTATTGATAAAAAGTAGAAATTTCGAAAATTTCAAAAGAAATCGAATTTTTCAAAAAGTTGAAAGTATTCAAAAAATAAGTAGAATTTTTCAATCCATCAAATAAAACTCCACTTTGCTCCATAAAAGTCGAAACTGCGATAAAAAGTCAAGATTTTTGATAAAAACTGGAAATTTTTAAGAAAAAATCGAAGTTATTTATATAAAATCAAATAGTTAATAAAAAGTCGAAATTTACAAAAAAGATGTAAAAATTTGAGAAAAAAGTCAACATTTTTTAAAACCTTTTACAAAAAAGTTGAAACTTTTACGAAAAGTCGAAATTTTTAAAAAAGTTTAAAACCCCAAAATAACCTTGAAAAAAATTTAAAATTTAATGATAAAAAAAAAATTTTTTTAAGAAAGTGAAGATTATAAATTTGGAAAATGTCAAAAAAAATCCAGTTTTTCAAAAAGGTGCAAGTTTTTAAAAAATAAGTCGAATTTTTCAATCTATCAAATAAAACTCCAGTGTGCTCCATAAAAGTCGAAACTTCGATAAAAAGTCGAGATTTTTGTTAAAAAGTCGAAATTTTTGATAAAAAGTTCAAATTTTCGATAAAAAATCGAAATAATTGATAAAAGGGCAAAATTACAAAAAAAGTCGAAATTTACAAAAAAAAAAGGAAAAGCTTCGAGAAAATAATCAAAAGTTTGGTCAGAGGTGGAAATGTTCAAAAACAATCAATATTTTCGAAAACGGTTTTGAAAAATCAAATGTTTCAACCGTATTTGTAAAGAACAAATCAAGATTTTGAAAAAAAAAACTCGAAAACGATCAATATTTTCTGTAAAAATTTTCAAAAAATTCCAAGGTAACTAAAAATTCTAAACAGAAGCTAAATTCTTAGGGAGTTGAAATTAGAAATTAAATTAAAATTTGGAATAAAGGAGCATTAGAAAAGAATAAGAAAGTGGAAATTCAAAATTCGGAAAATATAAAGTCGAAAGATTTTTAAAAAAATCGTCATTTTCAGAAAGTCTAAATTTTAAGGAAGAGCCGAAATTTGAGGAAGAGCCGAAATTTTGAGAAAGAGCCGAAATTTTGAGGAAAAATCGAATTAAAAAAAACAATATTTGAAAAGAATCAACGTTTTCAAAATTTGAAACTTCAAAAAATTCACATTTTCAAAAAGAATTGAAATGTTTTTAAAAAATCGAATTTAAAAACAGTCAGTTCGCAAAAAAGGTGAAATTTTCGGTCAAAATTTTGAAAAAAGGTATACATTTTAAATAATAGGATGGAAATTTTGAAGTTCTTTTTTTTACCTTCAGCTTTTATGTAGAAACATTTTTCGATACGAAATTTCAACTTCGTTACGAAATTTCAAACGTCAAGAAGAAATTTTTATGAAAATTGTAAAATATTTCTTTCTTTTGTTCGACTTTCTTTCTAAAATTTTAACATTTATACCAAATCCTTGATTTTAAAGTTGCAAATTAAAGAAAATCATAAAAAATCTAAAATTTTACCTTGATTATTATTTTTTTTTCTAGTGGAACGGAATAAAATAAGACTTTTTTTTGCGAAACGAACTGGTCCTTGGTTATCTTCAAAAATTGTCCCCTGAAACCAAAAAAGATTAAAAAAACGCAACAAAGGTTGCTCCAACGCGTTTCGATAGCCAAGTTATCATCTGATCTATAGCCAAACTCTCATCGTCAAAGAGAAACTGATCTCTCTGTTAGAGCAACCTTTGTTCTGTTTTTTTTTTAATTTTTCTTGGTTTCAGGAGACTAGATTTGTATTTCAATTTTTATTATTCTCAAGAAAAAAGTTGAAATTTGTAAAAATTAGATTGATTAGATGTCATTTTCTTAGAAATTTTGATTTGAAAAATAGACGTTTTTAACTCTTAAAAGTTAAAATGAAAAAGTAAATAAATAAATTACATGATTAAATTTGATAATCTCAGCAAAAGTAGAAATTTCGAATTAAACAAAATTAGGCCGTCTCGGGACTGCTGACCAGTGGCGGCTGGTGACTTTTTGATAGGGGGTGCTCAGATGCAAAAATATTAGTAGTTAAGAGCTTAGGTGACTCCAGTGCCATAGCAAGGTATTAAATTTAAGAGAAACAAAAGTGATACAAAATTTGTGATATTTAATAGTATTTTTACAAATTAAATTTAATTAATTAACATCTTATAACCTCCGAAATATTTTTGGGTTATCATCTATAAATTATTTTCATCGGGTACAAAAGAAAACATTCCCGACATTTCTGAGCCCCTCTGTACTCTGTACGATTGCACCTCGTTACGGCTCTAGGTTACTTAATTATAATTAATTGCTTTCATAGAAATAAAATTATATCACTTTTTTATGAAAACTGCATTTGACGATAAAATGTATTTTATTACGAAGTTCTAATTAAACTCTGCAAAAACACAAAAAAAATATTTTATTAAAGAAAATCCGCTATACGATCTTTTTAAGAAATAAAGTGTTCATTACTTTCTCAGCAAAATTGTTTAAATCCAAATCTACAAATTAATAATTAGGCCCTAGAATGGGTACTGCTATCTCTTTGTGAATAGCGGCACTATTGGCAGTTAGGCCTGTAAGCGGCACAATAGCAATCGCAATCAGATCAGTCGGCACCTACGCATTTAGCATCATAAACCGTAAATACACACTTCAAACTATGGCTCGTACTCACCATTTGGCAATATCGCATGAGCGGAGCGGCGTACCGCGAGCTAGCTTTAACGTGGTGTTCTGTAGTTTATTTCTCCGTATCCCATGAAGGCCGTTAATAGGCATCGCACGGCAACCACGCTAGGTGCATAATTCTGCGCGCACCAACTTATTCAAATTTCCTTATAATATAATGGAATAAAACGTTTGCGTACTTTATTCTAAGTCACTCACTAGTATTATTAGTTAATTAGTATATCATTATTTTGTGTTTAAAAATGTGATAAATCCAAGTCTTTTACATTAAACAGAAAAGAATAGATCGCTCATTTCTCTAGGAGTGCGCGCTCTTGCGCTCTTTAAGACCAGCCGCCACTGCTGCTGACAGAACGAAAAACTTAAAACTGGGAAATAAGAGCGGTTTTTCTTTATTTTCAAATTAATTACAGCCACTCGCAAAGGGTAACCCCATTACGCCTTCAAAGCACTGCGAGTAGGATGCGAAAACAAAGATAGGTGGCTATGAATCGCCTTCTTAAACAAGGTTAGGTTGTAATTTTTGGGAAAAAGTTCTTTCGGTAACGAGTTCCATAGCTTGGAAGTTCTATAGAAAAAGAGTCTACGTAGATAGAAGTCTTCACTGTATCAAGCTGGACCGCACAAAAATTTGCTGTCTCCGACTGTCTTGTATGCCTCGAGAACCTTGCCCTTGGGGGACGACTGGCGAAAAATCCTTTCTTAGCGGATGGATACGTCGTATAAAGAACCTACTTGCCAAATTTCAGATTTTTAAGCTTAATAATTTTTTTCAGTTACCACAAATCCTTTCTCAGCAGATAAATACGTCATATAAAGAACCTACCTGACAAATTTCAGGTTTGTAAGTTTACTAATTTTTTTGAATTGCCAAAAATCTTTCCTTAGCGGATGGATACGTCAAATAAAGTACCTTATTGCCAAATTTCAGGTTTCTAAAGTAAGTAGGTAAGTGAGTGTTTGTTTTTTGCCTTTTATACACATACGTAGATAACAAGTTAAGAAGGAAATTTCTTGGGATATTTATGCACCAAATCAATTCAAATAAAAGACAAAGAAATTACTGATATTTCCAAAATTGTGTAGGCACTTAATCAATGTAAAAATATGGAGACAATACTTTAAAAAGTAATCAGGTTACGAGTTTAAAGTTAATTTAAAATTACAACTTCATACTCTTTGTCAAGTTACTAATTGTTGTAAGTTTTCTCCTGAAAGTTCCGTCAAGGCAAACTTTTTTTATTGTGTATTTAATTCTCACGCTAATCGTTAATATTATATATTTAAGTTTTAATGAGACATACCAATGATAAAATATTTGCACAAAGTGCTTCGTGTTGGAGAAAAAAAGATGCAAACATTTCAAATCCTTCCCATAATTCACCCTTAGCTCGAAAATTCTCGGGTGAGTGAAAGCGCATTAATTTAATAAGAAAAGTCTCACAAATATAGCATTAAAATATATATCTCCTGAGACAAAGAGCAGTGACAAATAAAACTTTAATGAGAGACCATTATTTCTTTCATCCGTTGGCAGATATTAATGACAAAAAAATAATTCCAGGCTTTCAAGCCGTCAGGCATTTCAAGGAAGGCCGCCGTAATGATCCTTTAAAATTGTATAAATTTGTAGAGCTACAAGATGACACAAGGATAAAATTTAATTCCAAGACAATATCAAATTCTTTTAGGGGCAACGCGGTAGGAAAATGGCTCATTTGTAGCCTTTCATCAGCTATATGCCTTTCATCAGCTATACGCCTTTCTCATCATCTGAAAATTGATATTATTTGCGAACGGATAATTCGAATCTATCTATTGATGAAAATAGGACTTAGGATATGATGAGCTCATTAAGTTGGTAACCGATGCTGAAGCGTGATGCCTGAGAAGTCCACTCCACGAGAGATTGTGGTATTCCACGAGAAATCGTTGCATTTCACGAGAGATCGTGGTATTCCACGAAAGTTCGTGGTATTCCACGAGAGATCGCGGCATTCCACGAGAGATGGTGGCATTCCACAACAGATCGTGGCATTCTACGAGAGATGGTGGCATTTCACAACAGATCGTGGCATTCCATGACAGATCGCGGCATTCTACAACAGATCGTGGCATTCCACGACAGATTGTGGCATTCCGCGACAGATCATGACATTCCACGAGAGATCGTAAAATTAGCGGTTTGCTAAGCTTCTGAGTTCTTGATCGTTGAGAATTTCGCACGAAAATTTTCCGATAGTAAATTATAAAAGTAGACAATGCGAACATTGCGAAATATTTTGAAATAAAATGGGTATAAGTCTGATAAAGCAGCTGATATACTCAAAAGATATCACTGTTTAGAATAGGGTCATATTAACTTGTTTTAAATAACTCTTTGACATGTCGAACCCTTACGTCGTGGAGTTCTTTAATATTCATACACTGGTCCGGTGTTACCAAATATTTATCAAAACATTGTGGAATTTTTAATATCTTTTGCATTTTTAACGTTAATAAAGCTTAATAGTTATCAAATGACTCTTCTTTTTAGCAGTTAGTCTCGTGTAAATCAGGCGTGTGCCCCAAAAGCAGTGGCGGCTCGCGTATAGGCACTGTGGAACTGCAGCACCCCAATTTCGCTTACGAGTTTTTTTTCAAAATTTTCCGAAGACTTTTCCTTAAACAATTTTTGTAGAGATTTAAAATTTTCTCTCATTTATTTTAATAGAAACATCAAGTTTTTTTACGAAAATTTTAAAATCTGTTTTAATTTTTTTTCTAATTTTTGCAAAAATTTTGAGAAAATAATTAAAATTTTAAAATAAAATTTAAATCCAACTCTTCTCGCATTTGAATATTTTCTAAAAAAAAATTAATAGGAAATATTCGAGTTTTTACCTGAAATCTCAATTTCAACTTTTTTGCATAACAAAATTTTGAGTTTCTTCTAGATATTTCGATTTATTTAAGAAAATTTTAATTTTTTCTGCGAATTTTTCATTTTTCCTAAATATTTTATAAAAAGAAATTTTTCATAAACTCCTGTTTTTTCTGAAATAATAATTATTATATTAACTAATTAGCTGAAATAAATTTTACATTAAAATATTTAATACGTTGGCCCATTTTCAGGTGAAACCTACGCTAAAAATGGGCCATAATCAAAACAGGTAGAGTGCCATCTACTGGAAACTGATTACAACACATTTGCGGTTAGTGTAGGTTGCAGTATATTTTTGTCATATTCCTGGTATGAATTAGAGATAGCGCTATACATGGATTTCTTATAAAATATGTGAATTTTTTCAATATTTTAGCCTTTATTCTGCTATTCGAGAACGAAGCAAATCCAACAAAGCAAAGAACATAGAAATCCGTTCAGCCGTTCTGGTCTAACTAACACGACTTTGTTTTTTGTGTAGAGATAAATTTAGAGAAAATAAACTTCAAATTTGCATAAAAATAAGAAAACTGTCAGAAAAATATTGAAACTTCAAGAAAAAATGAACCTTGTAAATTTTAACATTTTTTGCAATTCGATGTTTTCTAAAAACAATTATTACTACTGTAGGACTAAAAACAATTCTGAATCAAAATTTACAATTTTTCTAAATGTTAAATTTATTCTTGAGTTCGAATTTAAAAATTAGGAGCAAATTTTGAAGAAAAAGCAGACAATATTTCAAGGAAAAGTTGAAATTTCTTATTTGTATACAAAATTTTTGAAATAAAGTGGCAATTTAAAAATCAAAGGAAAAAACAATTTTTAAAAGTAGATTAGTTGTCAAAAATATTCTTAAAAGTTCTACTTTTAAAGTGGGAATTATTGAAATTTTCGAGAAAAAGAGTCAACACTTTAAGGAAAGTCTCAAAATTTCGAAATTAAAAATAATCAAAATGTTGCAAAAAAAATTAATCAACATTTTAATGCTTGAAGTCAATATTTTTAGATTAAAATTTAAATTTTGACAATTTATTTATACATAAACTGCAAGTTTTTTTTTGAAATTTGTTTAAAGCTTCGAACAATTTTAAAAGTCGAAATTTTTGTTACTTGGGGTAATATTCATTTTAATATAATAATAAATAAATAATAAATATAATAATAATAATACCAAAAAAACTTAAATTTAAAAAGAAAAGAATTATCAGTTATAAAAAATAAAGCCAAATTTATCAGAAAAGCCGAAATTTTGAAAAAAGTGGAATTTTTAAAAATTTCGAAATCTTCATATAGTCAAATTTCAAAAGCAATATAAGAATTTCGAAAAAAGTTAATATTTAAAAAAAAAAATTTTCAAAATAGTCGACATTTTCAATAATTTTGTGAATGGGAAAAAGTAAAATTTTGAAAAAATATCGTCATTTAAAATAAATTGCCTAATTTTTAATTAAATTTTCAAAGAAGCTGAATTTTTAAATATAGGGAAAACTCAAAATAATCTAAAAATTCGTAATTATTAAAAAGGTTGAAATTTTGAAAAGGTAAAATTTTGGTCAATTTTTTGAGTAGTTCAAATTTGAAATAAAAACTCACTTTTTTTAAAAATTGAAGATTTTATTGGGAATGTTCAAAAAAAATGTATAAATAATATTTTGGAAAAAGTTCGAACCTTTAAAAAAAATTTAAAATTTTGATAAATTTTTTGAGTAGTTCAAATTTAAAATAAAAACTCACTTTTTTTAAAAGTTAAAGATTTTATTGGGAATGTTCAAAAAAATTTATAAATAATCTTTTGGAAAAAGTTCGAACCTTTAAAAAAGTCAAGTTTTCAAAAAGGGTCCAAAGTCTGAATAAAAAGTCGACGTTTTGAATTGGAATGGAATTTTTTTAAAAAATTCGAAATTTTACGAATTAGTTGAAAATTTCAAAACACATTTTTAAGAAATGTCCCACTTAGGAGAAAAAGCAAAATTTTTAAATAAAATATTGTCAGTTTTCAAAGAATGTCGAAATTTTGAAAATAATTTAAATTAAAACAATAGTTGAAATTTTAAGGTTTTTCAAGAAATTTTAATTTTGAAAAATGGCTAAAATTTTGAAAAAGTCGAATATTTGAAAAAACCGAAATTTTCAACAAAATGGCAGTTAAGAAAAAGTCGAAAATTTTAGAAAAGTACAGATTTAAGAAAATTTAAAGTAAGAGTCCAAATTTTTTGATTTTTTGATTTTTATAAATTTTGAGAAATGTCCGAAATATATAAAAAATTTAAGTATAAGGGAAACATTTTTTAAAACTTTAAATTTCCAAAAGAAATCAAAATTTTAAATATGAAGAAATTTTCAAGCAAATAGGTCGAAATTAAAAAAATATTAAAACTTTAAAAAAGTAGACACATTCAAAAGATCTGAGAACTATTATGGAGGTTTTAAAATAATTGGAAATTTTAAAAAAGTTTAAATTTTGAATAATTTGGAAATTGTCACCCAAATTATCAACAAAAATCAAAATTTTCGAAGTCGGAATATTGAAAACGAGTCAAAAATTATCAGATAGATCGAGGTTTTCAAAGTCGAAATATTGTTAAAAGTTAAAAGTTTAAATTTTTGGTGGTTAAAATTTTGAACCAAAGTTGAAGATTTTTTTTTGAAAAGATTAAAATTTTGGGTCAACAAAACTAAAATTTTGAAAAAATGTTAAATGTTTCATAAAACGTCAAGATTTAAAAAAAAATTGAAATTTTGAAACAATTTTGAAAATTGAAAAGTAGCCAAATTAAAAAAAAAAACAAAAATAGTTGAAAATGTCAAAAAAATCGACATTTTATAAAATGTTCCCATTTCAATAAATCGAAACTTTGCATAAAGGTCGAAATTTTGAAAAATGGTTGACATTAAAAAAAACAGTCGAAATTATTCAGAATCGAAATTTTCAATAAAAATATTATAATTTTTCAAAGGAAAATGATGAAATTTTGAAAAAGATCGAACATTTTGAAAAAGATTGAAAATTAATTTTGAAATTTTGAAAAGGATCGAAAATTTAAAAATTCAAAAATCCAGTTTTAAAAAAATTTACATTTTCAGAAAAAGCAAAAATTTTGAAACGGTGAAAATTTTGAAAAAATATACTTAATTTTCAGATAAAAATACAAAAAAAACAAAACACCGAAAAGTTGAAATATTTGGGGATATTTTTAAAAGAGTATACGCAGATTTTCGGTAAAGTCAATATTTAAAAATAAAATAAAATTGAAATTACACGAAAAAAGTCTAAATTTTGGAAGGCAATCGAAATTTGAAAAAAATTTAGGATTTCAAAAAACGCGACTTTATTAAACATTTTCATTGTTAAGTTTTCTAAGAAATTTAAATTTTCGAAGTTACGTTTTGAAAATGTCGAAATTTTTAGTCGATATTTTAAAAAGCTAAAATTTTGAAGAAATTGACATTTTGGATCAAACATAAAACGCTAAACATTGTCGCAGCACCCCCATTAGTTTTGGCTACGAGCCGCCACTGCCCAAAAGCCACAATTCTTTTTATCCTACCTTTTTTAATTTAAAGCAACCGCATGTCAGAAAAATGGCAATTTATTTTCCTCACTTAGTACGCCGTCAAAATAAATTTTCCCCGAGGATGGTCCGACCGCTAAACAAGCAACATGCAAGAGCACAAATAAAACAATGCTTAATGAATTTCCGAGGAGATGACGTTGTGAGAAATATTCTGTCAACTAATGGGGTCCCCCTGTCATTAGCATGACCCGAAGTGAGAATTCCAGGGTAGGTAAGTTCACTAATCATCGTGTTAAAGGGAAACAGGGAAAGCAAGACAAACACCAAATAAGGTTTCGCCGACAGGCGAACTTCGTCCATTCTTACTTAAGTCTAACCCTTTAAAGCTTATATCCTTACAAATGCCTTTAGTTATGCTAATCTCGTCTATCATTTTCTAGCCGGGGCTGTCATAGACCTTCAAAGCTTAATTGCGAAATGTTTAGATAAGAAATTGGGTTACATTAGACAATACAGATGAAATGTATCGATAACAGGCAAAACTAGTAATCATATCGCAAGATACTTTTAAAATTTATTTCCTCCCACAATTGCCTTCTTGAAGTTTTTTGTTAGATTTCAACCGCCTTCTCTATAATCAAGGTCTCGCCCACTAACTGTCTCCTTCTGTATAAATAAACAGTTACCTCTATATAATATAAAGGTGGTCTTCATTTCTTTATAATTTTCATCTGTAAGAGGTTCCAATTTCAAAGAAAAATCTAATTCATATCTCAAACAACCTTCAATATTGGAAAATCAAAAATTAAACAAAAACATTAATTTTCGTGGAACGGACTGGTCAAAAATTGAAATACAGAACTTATCCCCTGAAACCAAGAAAGGTTAAAAAACACAACAAACTTTTCTCTAACGCGTTTCGACAGCCAAGCTGTCATTTTCAGAAAGATACTAACATAATATAAACATAAAAAAAATATATGTGTAGCTCGGAAAGCTTCACAACGTGGCTTCGCAAAAAATAAAGTCCTTAAATGACAATGACATCTTGGGACATTGAGCCGTCGTCTACTAGTAGTATTTTTCATTTTAGAGTAAATAATTAATTTACAAACTACTACTTACAAACAAAAAAATACGAATTATTTCTGATGTTTACTACTTACAAACACAAATGCGAAGTTCGTTTGTATTTTTGTGGAAACATTTTTACATCGTGATGCTTTAATACTTGCGGACAAAAGCGATGTTATTTATTGACCCAAAAATGTTCCAAGCTTTCCTCAGAAAGTACTCCCGGGGCCAATTGTGAACAAATACAAGAATAACGAATATATATTGTTCTCCGCCATTCGGCCTCTTTCTTATTCGATGATAAAAGCAGTCAGAAGTCCCGCTACTGTGTTTTGTTATTATAAGGCACCTTCGGCGTCTACAACTGTAAGGAAATCGTAAAATTTGCGTCAATCTGAATGGCCTTAGTATTTCGTGGTTATTTTGGACTCGTTTTTACTGCCTTTTGTCACCGATTCAATTTTGGTGTTATTTAACAAGTTTATGACGTGATTTTAAAGTTCAACAGATAGTGTATATTCCTTAAAGGTCCTTTTCCAATAACGAAACACATATCCCCTATTTTTTTAAAACTAACTAAAGCTTCTTACTTAAATATAAAAGCTTACTTATATAAAATATTGTCGTAAATTTATTTCCAACTGGATAAACTTTTTTCTGAAGTCTTCCTTCTTTCCTCAAAATTCCAACTCAATAGAAAACAAATCCTAGTTTAGACTTTTTCTGGAAATTTCTCTCTCTAGAAAATTTCGATTTTTTACAAGATGGTAGCTTTTTTCTCGAAATTTCGGACCTTTTTCGAAATTTCGATCTTTTTCTCAAAATTTCGATTTCTTTCTCGAAATTTCGATCTTTTTCCCGAATTTTCGATCTCTTTCTCGAAATTTCGATCTCTCTCTTGAAATTTCTATCTTTTCCTCGAAATTTTAAATGTTTCTCGAAATTCGTTTTCGTTTTTGGAAATTTCGATTTTTTCGTCAACATGCGACCTTTTATAGAAATTTTGATATTTTTCTCGGAATTTCGATCTTTTTATCAAAATTTCGATGTTTTTCGAAATTTCGTTCTTTTTCTCGAACTTTTAAACGTTTTTCGAAATTCGTTTTTGTTTTTAGAAATTTCAATTTTTTCGTCAATATTCGAACTTTTATAGAAATTTTGATATTTTTCTCAAAATCCCGTGGCTCAAGATCCGTCTTTTTCCTAAATCTTGACTGCATCTAAAAATCAGGTCCTTTATGCTTCTGGGGTCCCAATTTTTTTTGTCATCTCTCTCGGTATTGTAGTAGAATTAAAAAAGTATGATCAGCGACCCAGGGGAGTCGAACCCAGGACCTTCTCATGACAGGCAGATTTCCTAACCGCGCCACCACTACTTTCAACTCTACTCATTTACCTAACGTGCAGTACTTTCCGTTCCTCGTACAACATTTGGATATTTTTTTCAAAATTTGTTTTTCTTAAATTTACAATACTTTTCTCAAAATCTATCTGTCATTTTCAAACATCATTATTTCAAGATCAGATCCTTCAAGTCTGAGAAAAATCGCAAATTTTTTTTCGAATTTCGTTTCTTTCTGAAAATCTCAATTTTTAAAAAAAAAAATTTTTCTAGAAATTTAGAGCGAAATATAGAAATTTCTAGAAAAAAAAAAACGAATTTTGAAAAAAAATGTGACTTCTATATTTCGGTCGAAATTTCGATTTTTTTTTGTTTTTCGAAGTTAAGACTTAGAGATCAAATTGTTTAAGTCTGTGAAAATCATAAATTTGTTATCGAAATTCGTCTATTTCTCAAAATCTCATTTTTTTTTTGAAAATTCCTCTATTTCTGGAAATTTCTATTTTTTGCTTAAAATCTCGATTTTTTGTGTTTTTCAAAATTAAGACCTAAGATTAAATTCCTTGAGTCTGTAAAAATCACAATTTTTTTATCGAAATTCGTCTCTTTCTCAAAATATCAATTTTTTTCAAAATTCAGTTTTTTCTGGAAATTTCTGTACTTTGCCTAAAATTTCGGTTTTTTTTTTGTTTTTCAAAATTAAGACTAAAGATTCAATTCTTTAAGTCTGCGAAAACCACAAATTTTTTATCTAAATTCGTCTCTTTTTCAAAATATCAATTTTGTTTTTCAAAATTCGTCTTTTTCCAGAAATTTCTATATTTTGTTTAAAATTTCGGTTTTTTTTTTCATAGTTTAGACTTAAGATCAAATTCTTTAGGACTGTGAAAATTACAATTTTTGTATCGAAATTCGTCTCTTTCTGAAAATCTCATTTTTTTTTAAATTCTTCCATTTTTGGAAATTTCTATTTTTTGCTTAAAATTTCGGTTTTTTTTTTGTTTTTTAAAATTAAAACTAAAGTTTTAATTCTTTAAGTCTGTGAAAATCACAAATTTTTCATCTAAATTGGTCTCTTTCTCAAAATATCAATTTTTTTCAAAATTCGTCTTTTTCTGGAAATTTCCATACTTTGCTTAAAATTTCGGCTTATTTTGTTTTTCGAAGTTTAGACTTAAGATCAAATTCTTTAAGTCTATTTTTCGAAGTTTAGACTTAAGATCAAATTCTTTAAGTCTGTGAAAATTACAAATTTTTTATCGAAATTCCTCTCTTTCTCAAAATCTCAATTTTTTCAAAATTCGTTTTTTTCTGGAAATTTATATATTTTGCTCATGAGTTTGATTCTTTGTTTTTGTTTTTTTTTGTTTTTCGAAGTTAGGACTTTAAATTAAATCCTTTAAGTCTGCAAAAATCACAAATTTTTTATCAAAATTCGTCTCTTTCTCAAAATCTCAATTTTTTCAAAATTCGTCTTATTCTGGGATTTTCTATACTTTGCTTAAGATTTCGGTTTTTTTTTGTTTTTCAAAGTTTAGACATAGGATCAAATTCTTTAGCTCTGTAAAAATTACAATTTTTTTATCGAAATTCGTCTCTTTCTGAAAATATCATTTTTTTTAAATTCTTCCATTTTTGGAAATTTCTATTTTTTGCTTAAAATTTCGGTTTTTTTTTGTTTTTTAAAATTAAGCCTAAAGATTGAATTCTTTAAGTCAGTGAAAATCACAAATTTTTCATCTAAATTCGTCTCTTTCTCAAAATATCAATTTTTTTCAAAATTCGTCTTTTTCTGGAAATTTCTATACTTTGCTTAAAATTTCGGTTTTTTTGTTTTTCGTAGTTAAGACTTAAGATCAAATTCCTTGAGTCTGTGAAAATTACAAATTTTTCATCGAAGTTTCTCTCTTTCTCAAAATCTCAATTTTTTCAAAATTCGTCTTTTTCTGGAAATTTCTATATTTTGCTTAAAATGTTGCTTTTATTTTGCATTTCGAAGTTTAAACTTGATTTCAAAACCTAATCTTAATGTTTCCGTAAATCTTAACCAACCGTTGCCTCGAAATTGGGCTTTTTCCGAAAATATCGATATTTTTAATTCGCTTTTTGATGTCGACGTTATTCACGAAATTCTCCTTTTGATTTTTCAAAAATTGGATCAAAAAGAAGGTATAAAAATTCTGGAAATAATACTTTTAGGAAATTTTAACTCAGGTTTTTGTAGTTTCAAAATTATGTCAGAATTGAAATAAAGTAAAAAATTTCATTTTATTTAATTCTGAAAATTGCGGCATTTTTCACAAAATTTGATTTCTGGAAATTGCGACTGCTTTCCAAGTTTCTACATTGTTCAAAGTTTATCAAAAGATTTGGTTTTTATTTTAAACTGGATTTTTTGACTATTTTTTTTTTAATTAAAATTTGTCTCTTTCTGAAAATCTCATTTTTTTCAAAATTCGTCTTTTTCTGTAATTTTCTATATTTTGCTTAAAATTTTGTTTTTTTTTGTTTTTAGAAGTTTAGACTTAAGAGCAGATTTTTTTAGGTCTGTGAAAATCACAAATTTTTTATCGACATTTGTCGCTTTCTCAAAATCTCATCTTTTTTCAAAATTCGTCTTTTTCTAGAAATTTCTATATTTTGCTTAAAATTTTACTGTTTTTTTTTTTTGTTTTTTGAAGTTTAGACTATTTCAAAATCCAATTCTTGATGTTCCTGTAAACCTCAGCCAACTTTTGCCTCAAAATTGTTCTTTTTCCGAAAATTTGGATTTTTTTTGAAAATTCCTCTTTTGATGTCGACATTATTCACAAAATTCACCTTCTTATTTTTCAGAAACTGAACCGAAAAGAAGATATAAAAATTTTGGGAATAATATTCTTAGAAAATTTTCAGACATGTTTCTTGTAATTTTAAAATTATGTCACAATTGAAATAAAGTAAAAGTTGCATTTTTTTATTCTGAAAATTGCGGCACTTTTCACAAAATTTGATTTCTGGAAATTACGACTTCTTTTCAAAATTCGACATTCTTCGAAATATTTGGTTTTTATTTTAAACTAGATTGTTTAACTCTTTTTTTAAGAAAATTTGTCTCTTTTTCAAACTCCCAATTTTTTCGAAATTCGTCTTTTTCTGGAAATTTTCATATTTTGCTTGAAATTTCGGTTTTTTTTTGATTTTTCATAGTTTGGACTTTATTTTAAAATTCAATTCCTAAAGTTTCTGTAAATCTCAAACAACTTTTGCCTCAAAGTTGTTCTTTTCCCAAAAATTTCGATTTTTTTTTTCGAAATTCATCTTTTGATGACATTTTTCACAACATTCGCCTTTTTAATTTCCGAAAATTGGATCGAAAAGAAAATTTAAAAAGTCTGGGAATAATATTTGAAGGAAATTTTGAGGTTTCTTGTAATTTCAAAATTATGTCAAAACTGAAAGAAAGTAAAAAATTGCATTTTTTTATTTTAAAAATTGCGGCATTTTTCACAAAATTTGATTTCTGGAAATTGCGACTTCTTTCCAAGTTTGACATTATCCGAAGTTTTTCGAAAGAATTGGTTTTTATTTTCAACTGGCTTTTTTAGCTCTTTTTTTTTAACAAAATTCGTCTCTTTCTGAAAATCTCATTTTTCTTCAAAAATGGTCTTTTTTTGTAAATTTCTACATTTTGCTTCAAATTTTGTTTTTTTTTATTTCTCGAAGTTAATACTTTATTTCAAAATCTAATTCTTAATGGTTCTGTAAATCTCAATCAACTTTTGTCTTAAAATTGTTCTTTCCCGAAACTTTCGATTTTTTTTTTAAATTTGTCTTTTGGTGTCGACATTTTTCACAACATTCGCCTTTTTATTTTTCGAAAATTGGATCGAAAAGAAGATCTAAAAATTTTGGGAATAATATTTGAAGGAAATTTTGAGAAAGATTTCATGTAATTTTAAAATTATGTCATAATTAAAATAAAGTATAGAATTGGGTTTTTATTTTATTCTGGAAATTGCGGCATTTTACACAAAATTTGATTTATGGAAATTGCGAATTCTTTCCAAGGTTCGACATTCTTCGAAGTTTTTCGAAAGATTTGATTTCTATTTTAAACTGGATTTTTTAACTCTTTTTTTATCAATTCGTCTCTTTCGTCTCTTTCTCCAAATCTCAATTTTGTTCAAACTTGGTCTTTTTCTGGAAATTTTTACAGTTTGCTTAAAATTTCGGTTTTTTTTTATTTCTAGAAATTTGGACTTTATTTCAAAAGTCAATTCTTAATGTTTCTGTAAATCTCAACCAACTTTTGCCTCGAAATTAGTCTTTTTTCAAAAATTTCGATTTTGTTTTCAAAATTCGTCTTTTGATGTTGACGTTATTCCCAAAATTCGCCTTTTTATTTTTCGAAAATTGAATCGAAAGGAAGATCTAAAAATTCGGGTAATGATATTCTTAGAAAATTTTGAGATAGGTTTCTTGTAATTTCAAAATTGTCAGAATTAAAGTAAATTAAAAAATTTCATTTTTTTATCTTGAAAATTGCGGCATTTGTCACAAAATTTGATTTCTGAAAATTGCGACTTGTTTCCAAGTTTCGACATTTTTTGAAGTTTTCCGAAAGATTTGGTTTTTATTTTTAACTGGATTTTTTGACTTTGTTTTTCAAAGTTCAGCTCTTTTTAGACTTTTGACTCTAGTGGGGAAATTCGATCCTCGAGTTCATATAGTTAAGTGAAAATGAAAATGTTCTCAGCGGAAAGATCTCCTGAATTTCTGTTTTTTTTTTTGTTCATCAATTTTTTAAAATGATTTTTGCCCCTTCCCTGAAATCCTACTTACGTTTATGCCATAGTTCTACAGGGTGTCCCGTATCGACTTACCGCTTTTGGGTTTTTTAGTCTTAGAATTGAGTCTAGTTTATGCTCTCAAAATTTGAACATAACGATACGGGACACTCTGTATATGTATGTGAAAATCTAGAATTGACCCAGTAGCCTTATTTACTGTTCACTGGTTTCTTTAACGATTGTTTAATCTCCGGTTTGTTTGGGAGCTAGTATCGTTTTCTCAGGCTTTACTACCGCCATAGCGGTCAGAGCTCCTACCGCTTCTACGCCACATTTTACGATCGTACCCGTATCGAGCGATTTTCATGTTATGACGCAGATGCTTACGGAGCCTCGTCTTCTAAAATTTCGGAGCTTTTCTTGATAACGCTATCATTTTACCGACCGAGGATAGGCCATCTAGTTGAAGATGTTAAAGTACTGAATTCCAGAACCAATACCCCATTCAATATGGAGCCGCACACCATCAAAAGTAAATGCGCATGTCTATCTTATTTGGTGAAGTAATTGGTCATATTTTTGTTCTATTTAAGCTCCTAGGGCGCTTCTGGAGTGCCCGTATTTCTGTGTTTTTCAAAGTAAAAGGAAATTTCAAAATTTCTTATAGAAAACCGTTTAAAAAAATACGAAATTGATAACGGTTGCACAAATACGAAGCATTGGCGTAGTGTTTGAGTTTATGTACCACCAGAAATGGTCTATCATTTATCAACATCACAGAAGAATAGAATAAAAAAATTATCAATTTGTGTCTTTAGCGATGGGTAAGATGGGGCAGACAAAAAAGACGCCAATCGTATGACCACGTGAGAAGAATGGAAGTTGTTCGGTGTCCCTGGGGGACACGCCTGCCGAACGAAGACCAAGAGAAATACCACCGTAGAGGTGTAAAAACAGCTGGCAATCCACATCTTAAGAAAACCGTAATGCCTGAAATCAAAGGAAAACAGAATAATAGGTCTTCTAAGAAAGAGAAGAAAAAGGAGAAGAAGGAGAAGAAGGAGAAGGATAAGGAGAAGAAGGAGAAGAAGGAGAAGGAGAAGAAGGAGAAGGAGAAGGTGAAGGAGAAGGAGAAGAAGAAGGAGAAGGAGAAGGAGGAGGAGACGGAGACGGAGAAGGAGAAGGAGAAGGAGAAGAAGAAGGAGAAGGAGAAGGAGAAGGAGAAGGAGAAGGAGAAGGAGAAGGAAAAGGAAAAGGAGAAGGAGAAGGAGAAGGAAAAGGAAAAGGAGAAGCAAAAGGAAAAGGAGAAGAAGAAGGAGGAGGAGGAGAAGAAGGAGGAGGAGGAGAAGGAGAAGGAGAAGGAGAAGGAGACGGAGACGGAGACGGAGACGGAGACGGAGAAGGAGAAGAAGAAGAAAAAGAAGAAGAAGAAATGTTTTTCAAATAACTTAGAAAATGAAAATCGCATCAAAAGTGTGTGGACGTCAGGTTTAGCCTTTTATTTGTGAAATTTGAGTCCGTATCTGTTATCATTTTCAAGATTTAATACTGGCCCTCTTCACCTTGGACCCAATAAACTTTAACACGTTTCAGTATATGCTAACAGTTTTGACAAAACTTCAATCAAAAAATGACATTTTTTACAAAGGACGTATGCTCATTAGTTCAGTGGAGCCACTTGCTATGATGTAAGGCAGTGTTTCCCAATATTTTGGACATATGTGTACCCTTTGCATCATTTTACGTAAGGTTGAGTATCTCTCGTTTAAAAAATTGCATCCTAACTAATATATAACTGTGGAAATGTTTTGGTCTGTCTCTTTGTTTGTTTTTCACGCTTCAGTTGCTAAAACGATTTTGTCAAAAATTGGTACAGGCATACCTTCCTAGGTGGAATCGTCAATACCTCTGTCTTATCCCGAAAAACTGTTCCAGATTGGCCCAAACTGATATTATATTTAGAAACCCATAATTTTGGTGGAACTTGGTTATCTTCAAAAATTTAAATACAAATCTTGTCTTCTTGAAATCAAGAAAGATTAAAAAACATAACAAAGGTTACTCTAACGCGTTTCGATAGTCAAGCTATCATCTTCAGAGAAATACATCTCTCTGAAGATGATAGCTTGGTCTAACGCATTTCGATAGCCAAGCTATCATATTCATAATCGCTTTCAAATGAATGATCGCTCTCAGTAGAAATGTGCAGTTTCGTCAAGTTGTCAAATGATTTCTTACTTCTTTGACACTGAAATATGAAATATGAAATATCACTCACAATCAGTCGAAGTCGAAATAATCGCATTGATGCGCTTCAATTCGTTCGGTGGAAAGTGCGTAGGGGTATCACGCTATTCAATGGAATATTTAGAATATGAAACATCATTCATTTCCCATTTGCAATCATCGAATGGTCGATTATATGGCCATAATCGAAATAATTTTTCCAAATTGCAATATTTACTTTTTTTACATCTAAGATGTTATTTTGAAACTGAGAATTTTGAGCACGTAAAGGTTTAATTATCTTTTTGAAAGGTTGAGTTTAGGTTCTATAAATTTCTTTATTTAAAGACTCGACTGTCGACTTTTGCTTGAATTGTTCACTTTTATTTTTGACTCGAAATTTCAATTTTTTTTTGTTCAAGTTATTAAAAATTAAAATACAAATCTTGTCCCCTTGAAACCAAGAAAGATTAAAAAAACATAACAAAGGTTACTCTAACGCGTTTCGATAGCCAAGCTATCATATTCAGAGAAATACATCTCTCTGAAGATGATAGCTTGGTCTAACGCGTTTCGATAGCCAAGCTATCGTGTTCAGAGAGATACATCTCTCTGAAGATGATAGCTTGGTTATCGAAACGTGCTAGAGCAACCTTTGATGCTCTTCTTGGTTTTAGGGGACAAGATTTGCACTTTAATATTCAGAAAGAATAAATAACCTTTCTCCGTTCTTTATGTAAATGTGAGAGCGACGACAGCCAAAAATAATGATAGATACAACCTTGCTGTAACATTGCAGATAGAATTCTTTTAATATAACGGTCTAGCAGTGTCATCTAACGCGATAGGGTGCAACTTTGCTAGCCAATGTATTAGCTGGAGACATCGAAAGGTATACATGAAGGTAGCAACGAATTTGAACAAAACATCACTCTGCAATCTGCACGAACTCTTTTTAACTATACGAGCTTATTAACTTAGTTTTGTTACATTTATCCGTACAATTGGTTTTTAATTTTTGAATCATCTAAAACCTTCCCACAAAATCTTATTTTGTTGCCTCCTGGTGCAGCGTGTACCCCCACCAAACTCTTCTGGTGCCCCTGGGGATACCCGTAACACATTAATGTAAGATATTATTAGAACTCGTCGTTGTAAACATTGGTCAAGTTTACCTGATAATATTGTGATGTATAAATTATTTGCTGCTGAAGTTAAGAGGGTAATATTCTCGTTGTTCCGCAGAAAGGGTGGTTTTCCAGAGATTTAATAAACAAGCTATTCGGCTGCAACTCGAAATGCAAGCTGCATTTTCGCCTATTAGACCATTGTTCGGTGTTGTAGGCACGAAGCCGCCTTGCGGTTTTAAATTAATACACCCAATCGCAGAGAAAAGCAATTTGCCAAAGAAATGAGGCGTTAGCGCCGTACACCCTTTTACTTTCACACCGTATATCTTGGTAAAGTTTTCGCTGGCTTCCCAGACGCTCGGAAGAGTTTACGGGCGGCTCTGTAATATATCTGCATTATGCGAGGTGAGAAATCGTGCATCCGACACACTGTATAAAGAATAATGGGTACCTGAATTACGCGGCTTGCGATTCGACCTAGTTGCTAAAGGCAATCGAGTTTGGACAAATTCGATGTGGGGGTACAATAAATAAAATTGTCTTCATGAAAACTATTTAAAATAATAACTGTCTATACGGTTGAGGGTTCATGCATTATTGCCAAATTTTCCAGAGGGTAATTACCTACGGACGTTGATTGCTTCTTTTTTTTATGTTAATCCACTCGCAAAGGGTAAACCCATTATGCTTCCAAAGCACTGCGAGTAGGATGCGGAAACAAGGATAGATCGCGATGAACCGCGGTCTTAAACAAGGATAGGTTGTAATTTTTGGGGAAAATTCCTTTCGGTAACAAGTTCCATAACTTGGAAGTTCTATAGAAAAAAGAGTCTCCGTAGACAGAAGTCCTCACTGTATCAAGCTGGACCGCACAGGAATTTGCTGTCTCCGACAGTCTAGTACGCCTCAAGAATCTTGCCCTTGGGGGGATCAATCCTTTTAGTTCCTGCGAGCATCTTTCATGATAGTACTTGTAGAAAAGAGACAAGTCACCAACCATACGCCCGTGCTCTAGTGTTTCGAGAGAATCGGTCAGACTCTCGTCATCAATTAGGCGAATCGTTCTTCTTTGAATTGAATCGAAGTGTGTTTTGGGGCTGAACTCTAAAAATGAGAACAATATTGGCTAGTGTTGGCCTAACTTGGGCTTTGTACAGTGTTAATAGCTGATGAAATGTCAAGTAATTTTTAGCTTTAAAAAAAAGCCTAGCTTCTGAGAGGCGGATTTAGCAATGGTGCGCACATGATAGTCCCAAGAGAAGTTAGTGCTCGCATTCACTCCTAGGATAGATAGATTAGATCCCATCGGAAGGATTTTACCGTCCATTAGTATGTTTGTTGCATTATCCTTTAATGATTTCTTAAATAAAACTGCGGCCTCAGTTTTGGAACCTTTGAAGTCGACCAAATTGCTCTTACCCCATTCCAGATTAATCTCGAGATCCCGATTAATCGTCTGTATCTGCTGTTCCCTTGGTCTATCTGAAGCAGCGATAGATAATGGTTTGTCGGAGAAAAAAGAGGTTGAAGGTAAGAGATCGTTTATGTGTAACAGGAATAGAGTAGGAGACAAAACAGACCCCTGAGGCACCTCTGCTTTAATCGCAAATGTCTCGGATGAGATGCCATCGACGACGACCTAAGGAGACCTGTCAGCAAGAAAATTGGATATCAAATGACTGAGTCCAGGAGGAAGACATAAGATATTAATTTGGCGAGAAGAGATCGGTGCCAGACTCAGCCTCAACGCTACGGATTATCAACTCTCCAAAACTTTTTGACTTTGAGATCCTTATTGACTCATCTTAAATTGCCCATTTTTTAAGCTTATCAAGCTCAGTATGTACGATATTTAAATTATTATTTAAATAAACGCAATTGTTTACTACTGAAAACAATTTTTTGACACACGATTATAAGACATTTCAAATTCTTAAAACGTGACCCCATGATATTTGGCAAAAATAGACTAAATAACAGGATAAAAAGGTATGGAACCATATGCAGATTAAATAAACGTTAACGAGCTTTTATTTATTCCATTCTAAGCTTTAATTTGTTATTCATGTGTATGAAGGAGGGTTGAGGGGATGGGACATACTGTATGTTTTTGACTACAGGGAGATTCTCTAGATACTCCTTGTAAGGTATTGTTATCAGCTGTGTTAAGGGATGATGTGATAAGCACAGAGGCGTCCTTAAAAATTGCGAGGCTCCGGGCGGGTAGATCTTTGCGAGGCCCTTGTCTTTTTGGAATTGGTTTTAATGATGATGCTTGATGAGAAATGCAAAGTTATAAATAAATAAATTTATAGTTTGAATTTTCTTTATTGGAAATTAAGAAAAATTAATATACACAAAGATAAAAAATTATTAATCATGATAAATTATGATACATTAATGTCCTAAAAGAATCAGGGATTCAGAAATGATGATTGGAGCTTTTTCTAAGACTAAAATCATTAATTAAAATCATTATAATTTAACGAATGAGTTACATAATTTCCAATTAAAATAATACCAAGAGCTGAAAGTAGGAATGCACAGGATATATCGATGTATCAAAAACATTGATATTTTCGTTTCGATGTTCGATATTTTTGTATCGACACTTTCGTTTCGATGTTTCGATGGTATCGATATACCGTCGATACCGTTTTGAACTTACATCACCGATATTTTTTCGATGTATCATCGATTGGCGAAGTAAGTTCAAATAATTTTACTTTTTCAGCGGTTAAAATTTATTTAGGAACTAATTGATATGTCACTCGATCGCATTCACCATTTCACGACCACTACTTTATTTAATTTGTTTAAATAAATCGACTTATTAAATATCGCTTTTTTGAAATTTATGCGTTTTTAAATTCAGATCTTTTCTAAGGTTTCGACTTTTTTCAAATTTTTGACTTTTACAATTTCGACTCTTTTCAGTTTCGACTTTTACGAAAATTTCAAACTTTTTTCAAAATATTACCTATTTTGAAAACTTTCTCTCTAACAGAAAATTTCAATTTTCACCGTTTTAAAAAATTTGACTTTTTAAACATTTCAATGTCTTTAATTTCTAGTTTTTAAAATTTCAACTTTACTGAAAAAATCGAAATGTTCCAGATTTTTTAATGAATTTGTGTATAATACGACTTTATTTCCAAGTTTTGAATTTCTTATCAAAATTTCGACTTTTTCAAATATTTCGCTTTAAAATTTTTTCACATAACTATCCAAAATTACGACTTTTTTCAAAATTTTTTGAAAATTTCGACCCTAAAAATTTCGATTTTTCTGATAATTTCGACTTTTTTTATTCCTCCGCTTTTCAAAATTCTAGATTTTTTGGAAAGTTTGAGATCGAAAATTTTTTAAAATGTGCAATTTTTTGAAAAATTGTATTTTTTTCAAAACTTCGATTTTATTTCAAAATTTAGACTTTATTCAGAAATTTTCGACTTTTCGTCAAAATTTAGGTCTTTTAATGCTTTCGACTTTCAGAATTTTGACTTATTTTTTAAATATTTTTTTGTTTTTTTTTTAATTTTGGCTTTTGAAAATGTAGATTCTATTTTCAAAAATTCAGATAACTTTTGAAAACCTTGATTTTTTGAAAATTTCGACGTTTTAATCAAAATTCCCCTCCAAAAATTTTTACTTTTCTACATTTAATCTCTTTTTAAATTTCAACGTTTCCAAAAAGTTCTACCTTTTTTAAAAACTTTGAATTTGTATTAAACATTTCTTTCAGATTTTGACTTTATTCGAATAGGTCGAGTTGTTTAAATCGCGACATTTTCTTAAAATATCAACTTTTCTGATATTTTGAAAAATTTCAATTTTTTTATACTTTTGCTCCTTTTTAAGATTTTCAATTTCTTTTATAAAGTTCAGCTTATTTCAAAGTGGCGACTTTCTGCAGCTTTTTTTAGATTTTTTTTTAAATTTCAGCTTTTTTTTCAACATTCCAATCTTTCTAAAAATATACAATCAAAAATGTTGACTCTAAAAAAATGACACTTAAATTTTGTTTTTTTATTTTAACTAACAAAAATTTCCCGCTTCTCAACATTTTTACTTTTCTTTTCTAGTTGATTTAAAAGTTTAGAATTTTTTGAAAGTTTTTATTTTTCTTCAATATTTAGGCTCTTCGAAAATTTCTGTTTTTTTTTGAAAATATAACCGAAAATCCTTTATTTTTAAAATTTTAAAATTTCTCTAAAATTTTGATTATTTTTGAAATTTGAATTATTTTTCAAAATTTTAACTTTTCTAATAGTTTTTTGAAAATTTGTTCATTTTATCAAAATATTTCAAAATGTTGACATTATTTTTTAATAGTTTGATTTTTTAAATTCTAATTGTCAATGAAAATTACGAAAATTTTTGAAATTTCGTCATTTTTCAAAATATTGACCTTTTAAATGTCCATTTTCTTTACAACTTCGTCTTTATCTGAAGATATAATTTTTTTTTAATCGACTTCTGTTAAAATTTTGTCTTATTTTGCCCAAGTTCGTTGCATTTTAAAGTTATTGAATTACATCGAAAATTTGAATTTTTTTCAGAATATCAATTTTTTTCAACATTTTGACTTTTTTTTTGAAAACTTCGTCATTTATCTCTTTTAATTGAATTCTTTCTTAAGGTTAGTGACTTTTCAACTTTTCTTTCTTAAACTTTTAACTAACAAAAATTTCGAAATTTTTGATAATTTTGAGTTGTTATCGGAAATTGGGCTTTTCAAAAATTTAGGTTTTTAGGAGATTACACTGAAAATTCTTTTTTTTCAAATCTCGACGTTTCTTTATAATTTCGAATATTTTTAAATTTTCGACTGTCTTTTAAAATTTAGCCTTTTTTTCGAAAATTTGGCCATTTCTTAAAATGTTGATTTTTTTTAATCCTAAACCTTTTTGGAAGTTTAACTTTCTATAAAAACTTCGACGTTCAAAATTTTGACTTTTTTGGCAATTTTGACTGTCGAGAATTTCCACTTTCTTTAAAATTTCGACATATTTTAAAATTTTGATTTATTTTGAAATTTTCATAAAGTCAAAATTTCCAAAAAATCAATATTTTCAAAAAACATGCACTTTTGAAAAATATTTAAATTAATTTAAAAAAATCGAAATACGAAAGTCAAAAATGTCAAAAAAGTGACATTTTGAAAATAAATAAAAATTTTCCGAAAAGCCGAGCAGTCTTGAAAAAACCACGCAATTTAAAAAATCTAAATTTTTAAGAAACAAAAAAACAGAAAAATTTTCAACGTTTTGAAAAATAGATGAATTTGCAAAAAATGTCGCAATTTTTAAAAAAGAAAAATTTTCCAAGAAAGTTCAAATTTGAAAAAAAAGTAGAAATTTTAAACCAAATTTTGAGAAATGTCGAAATATTATAAAAAGTTTAAATGTTCAAAAACATCAGTCCAAATTCTGAAACAAAATTCGTATAAATTTAAAAATCAATAAATTGAAAATTGGTTAGAAAACTCAAAAAAGCGATTTTCGGAATAAGTCAACATTTTCAAAAAGAAGGACGAAATGGTTGAATTTTCAAAAATATTCGAAATTAAAAAAATGTTTCAAAATACATTTTGAAAAAATTTACTTTCTTAAAGTCAAAATTTAGAGAAATAGATAAATTTTAAAACAAGGTCGAAATTTTTAAAAGTCCGAAATTTTGAAAACACGGGTCAAAATTTAGAAAAATTTCGAAATTTTATTATAAACATTAAAAATTTAAATAAAATGGAGGTGTTTAAAAAGGAGTAGCAAGTTTCAAAAAAAGTCGAAAAGAAGTTTGAGAAAATCGAAATTTGCCAAAAAAGTGGACATTTTTTTAAAATTTAATCAAAAAATAGAATATTGAATAATTGGGATTTTCGAGGAGATTCTAAACTAAAAGTCTGAAACTGAAAAAACCAATCGAAAATTGGAAAAAATATCGAAACCATCAATAATGTTAAGATTTTCAAAAAAAATCGAAATTTTCGAAAAAAAAATTATTTCTAATATTTCACGATTTTCAATAAAGTCGAAATTTTCGAAAAGATCAAACCTTTTAAAAATCGAGGTCGATATTTTAAGTCAAAAGTTTGAAAATTGAGAAAAAGTCAGAAATCTTAAAAGAGTGCACATTCTGGAAAAAGAATTCTGAAATAAAATCATAAAAATATTTCAACCTTTTAAAAAGCTCAACATTTTCGAAATAAGTTTAAAAACTGAAATTTTCATAAATGGTTGCAGTTTTCGAAGTTTAATTTAAATAAAAAACGAAGTTTTAAATAGAAGCAAGAGTTTTTTATTAAATGTCAACATTTTAAAAAAAGTCGATAACTTGAAATAAGTAAAAATTTGTTTTAAAAAGTTGGAATTTTGAAAAAAGGGAAATTATGAGAGGCGTACCTCGCTGGTTAAGAAGTCCTACTGTATGGGATTGGATTTATAGGATACATCAAATATCAAATAAATTTACCGATGTATCAAAACATATCGATATATCTTTTTTGATACATCAATTAAATACAGTATCGATGTTTTAAAAACTTTGTGTCCTAGCTGAAAACCGATCTTGTGTCTTTTTCAGACGTGAAAATAATTAATAAAATTGCAAGCAGTTTTTTACTGATTCACTCTTTACTATAGGAATTAATTACGTTACATTATTTACCTTAGGTCTAATATTAACATTTATTTAAAAATAAATATTACCCAATGCAAACAGCTGCTTTAATATAAAAACATAAGCCGATGACAGTTGATAGGTGAAATGAAACACGGGAATTCCCTGAATAGTAAACATGAAGAAAATGGAGGACCATCAGGTTTTGTTTAGCCCTTGCAGTTGGCAGCAGTTGGCAGCACTTGTGGCACGTGTACAAAAAATTTCAACAATGTGAAACAGAAGGAAAGAAGCATTCATTGGGAGTAAATGAGACAGATATCAGCCCGATAACTATCACGCAAGAGAGCAGCGAATCGAGTTTTATAATGCGCGGCGTAAAGCGCCAAGTTCAAATTAACATTAGAATTAGTATACTATTGCAGGATTGTGCGAGGCCTCAGCAAGAGCGAGGCCCCGGGTGGTTGCCCTGCTCGCCACCCCCAAAGGCCGCCCCTGGATAAGTATCTTTATCGAGTTACGACATCCTGAAGGAATCTGTCTGTCCTTACGGATGTCTAATAATGTACTTTACTCTTTACACGCCTCAGCCAACGATGTCAAGTTTCCAAATACGAACATGTTTCATCTGAGAAGCAAATTCTCCTCTTATCATTTTAGGAAAGCTCACATCAAAGTTAATGATCTATTATCTTAGTCGATATTGCTTTGGTTAGATTAATAATTAAAACTCAACGTTAGTAGTCTAATACCCCCAATCTTCAAAGAATATCCGAATAGTTCGCCGCTCTCTATGAGGTACATTGATGTATATTTTAGCTGATTTTACATTCACTTTATGCCCCACTTCATTGATATTTTAGTCTACATTTTAGCGGATGTGTATGATCCTATCGTCGTCAATTTATGCTCCAGAGAATATTACAACGAAAGGCACTTTCTTAGAGATAGAATGTATAAATGCTAATGTTAGTTGAAGACGTTCTAGAAGTCAGATATCAAGTTCGCTTAATAGATTCCCTTATTCAGAAACTTCAGATTCATGCTAAAACTGTATGTACATACATGAACTGTGCCATGAGATGGCCCTTTAAAAATACTGCACCTTAGAGCGACCTTTTGATAGTATTACCTGTGTATGATTTAGCGGATTTACGTAATATACGACTCAAAGCAAATTAGGCTTAGTTATGTGAAATGAAACATTCTCATGTTTTATTCCATCCAATTTAATGGTTTTTTAACCCACCTCTGCCATCGGATCTTCTTGGCTCTGGAGCCTTGAATCTCCTTTTATGATTTCATAATGACTCCCACAGTCGTATCGGATGACTCGAAAAATTAATTATTTGTATAACCGTAACAGTAATCATCTTGCACAACTTTAAAGAGTTCGTGCAGATTGCAGAATGATCTTTTGTTCAAATTATTTGATACATATTAAAAAATTTGATGAAAAAATGATCATATCAGATTCGGAAATGAATCATTTTAAAATAATATCGAAATAACCTCTTACAGATGAATTGAACGACACCTTATTAAAAATGTAAGCCCTCTGCTTTCGAATCGATGTTTTGTTGCTGAGAGTGGTTAATAATTTCTTAATAAATTGAAACATTATATACGAGACAAAAGGACAAAGACCATTATTACCAGGTCTGAAGTTTATTAGGTCAGCTTATATATTTTTAAAGGTAACAACACAAATTCAAGCTTTCACAAATATTGAACCAACAATGTGGAAAGTAAACAATCGCTGAAGCGTTCATGCAACACTTTAGTGGTAGGTTAGTTAATACACAAAGGGTATACACCGCGTGTCTAATCTAAATTCTAATAGACCCAATATACATTACCTTTATGTGCCCAGATATATCTTAACTGTGGTGTTAATCTCATTTCCTTGATCCTCGACTATACAGGCGTGTAATGACACCTCCTGTAAGCGTTTCCTTTCCATATGCGTTCGAGATTTGATGGTTTGCTCCAAATTGAGCAAAAGGAATACATTTCTGGGGAATTTTGGCTTAACCACACTCTGAACATGTATCGTACCCATTTTGATAACAAATTGTCTAAATCTTATCATAATTACCATTCGTTACTAATTAGCGTGCATGTGTCCATGCAAATGTCAATAAACAAGAGAGAAGATCAATGAGGTGCAAGTGTAAGTAAAAACTTGAAGAAAAAAAAATAGAAATTTCGAATCGAAAAAAAATTGAACAATTCAAACAAAAGTCGAGATTTCAAATAAAGCAATTTATAGATCTTAAATTCAAAATTTCAAAAAGATAATCAAACTTTCACGTGCTCAAAATTCTCAGGTTCAAGATAACATCTCAGATACAAAAAAGTAAATATTGCAATGATTTCTATTAGGGCCATATAATCGACCATTCGATGATTGCAAATGAGAAATGAATGAATGGTATTTCATATTCCAAATATTCCATTGAATCGCGTGATACCCTTACGCACCGAACGAATGAAAGCGCTTCAATGCGATTATTTCGACCATTCAACAACTTAACGAATTTGCCCACTTCTACTAAGAGCGTTATTCATTTCAAAGCAATTATGAAATGGAATTATTTTCTAAATAAAAATTTCGATTTTTTAAAAATATTGACTTTCTTGATATTCTAATTTTTTTTTATCAACTTTCGCCTTTTTTTTTAAATTTTTGCTTACGTTGAAAACTTCAACTCTTTCAAAAGTTTCGACTGTTTGCCAAAATTTTAACTTTTTCGACTCTTTTTTTTAATAATTTTAACAGTTATGTCAACTTTGCATTTTTTCAAAAGTTCGACATTCTTCAAAATTTCAACCGCATTTCAAAAAAATTACGAAATTTGGGAAGAATTCCAAATTTGGGAAGAATTCCAAATTTTGTTCGTAAATTTAAATTTTTTTGAAAATTTCGACCTTTCTTTGAAAAATTTTGAATTTATCGATAATGGGAACATACTTGACATTATTTTTCTGAAATTCTGACTAAAAAGCTGTATTTTTTTGTTGAAAAGCTCTATACTTTGAAACTTTTGACTTTCTAGCAATTTCGACTTCTTTTATAAACTTTCGCCTTGTTCTCAAAATTTTTACTTACGCGGAAAATATAGTTTTTTTAATGTGCTTTTTTTCTAAAATTTAAATTTGTTTTTTTTTCGATTGTATAAATTTTTCGTTTTATTTAAACGTTAAACCACAAAACTAGATTCTCTCTCTCTCTCTCTCTACTATCTCTCTCTCTCTCTTTCTCTCTCTCTCTCTCTCTCTCTCTCTCTCTCCCCCTCTCGCTCTTTTTCTCTCTCTCTACTATCTCTCTCTCTCTCTCTCTCTCTCTCTCTCTCTCTCTCTCTCTCTTTCTCTCTCTCGCTCGCTCTCTCTCTCTCTCTCTCTCTCTCTCTCTCTCTCTCTCCCTCTCTCTCTCTTTCTCTCTCTTTCTCTCTCTTTCTCTCTCTTTAAACGTTGTTTCAAAATTGCGACTTTATCCAAATTTCGAATTTTTTTTGTATATTTTAAACTTCTTGGAGAACAAACATTCTCCAAATACCACTTTTGTTGAAAATTCGATGTTTTTTTGAAAAATGTCACTTTTCCTAAATGCCGAGTTCTTCTCACAAAAATAGTTTTCCGTTTTTTTGTTGGAAATTTCGACTTTTTAAAAATTTGTGTTTTTCGATTTTATAATTTTTCGTTTCATTCAGAATTTAGACCACAAAACTAAATTTTTTCGAAAATTTCTCGAAATCCTGACTGTAAATCTTTACCTTTTATTGGCAATTTCTGAAAAAAGTTTCCTTTTTCTTTCTCGCAATTTTAATTTTTAATAAACTTTCGTCTGTTCCTAGAAAAGTTTCCTTGGAAATGTCAGCTTTACAAAAAGGTGTTTTTTATTAAAATTTTGCTTTTTTGAAATTAGATCTTTTTCTAAAAATGTTGACACTTTTGAAAGCATTAAGCTAATAGTTTCAATTTTCTTTTAAACTGAACTTCTTTTGAAAAATTGAACTCTTCCAAATTTTCACTTCTATCAAAATGTCGTCTCATTTTCAACAAGTTAGAAAAATATATTTTTGTCAATATTTTTGAAAATGTCGAATTATTTTAAATTTTAATTTAGAGGTTAGGTTAGGTTAGGTTAGACTAGGGTAGGGTAGGGTAGGGAAGAGTAGGGTAGGGTAAGGTAGGGTAGGATAAAGTAGGTTAGGATAGGGTAGGGTAGGATAGGATGGGGGATGGTAGAATGATAGAAAAGGGTACGGTTAGGTAGGGTAAGGTAGGGTAGGGTAGAGTAGGGAAGAGGTTCGGTAGGGTAGAATAGGGTAGGGCAGGGTGAGGTCGGATAGGGAGGGTGAGATAGGATAAGGTAGGCTAAGGTAGAGTAAGGTAGGGTAAAGTAAGGTAGGGTAGGGTGAGGTAGCGTGAGATAGGGTAGGGTAAAGTAAAGTAGGGTAAGGTAAGGTAGGGTAGGGTAGAGTAGGAAAGAAGTTAGGTAGGGTAAAAAAGGGAAGGGTTAGTTAATGTAGGTTAAGGTGCAAATTTCAGCCTCTTTAAAATGTTGATTTTCATTAAAATGTAGCAGATACTTGTCACCAAATTTTAACCGTATTTTAACAATGTCAATTTTTTTGAAATTAGATCTTTTTCTAAAAATTTGGACACCTTCGAAAGCATTGAGTTAATAATTTTAATTTTTTTTTAACTTGAATTTCTTTTAATAAATTGAACTCTTTCAAAATTCAAAATGTCGACTCATTTTCAACAAATTACAAAAATATCTTTTCGTCAATATTTATGAAAATTTCGAATTATTTTAAATTTTAATTTAGAGGTTAGGTTAGGTTAGATTAGGTTAGGGTGGGAAAGAGTAGGGTAGGGTAGGGTAGCGTAGGGTAGAGTATGATAAAGTAGGGTGGGGTAGAGTAGGGTAAGGTAGGATAAAGTAGGGTACGGTAGGGTAGGGTAGGATAAAGTAGGTTAGAGTAGGATAGTGTAAGGTAGAGGGTGATAAAGTAGGCTAGGGTAGGGAAGGGTAAGGTAGGGTAGAGTAGGGTGGGGTAGGGTAGGGTAGGGTAGGGTAGGGTATGGTAGGATGAGGTAGGAAAGGGTATTGTTAGGTAGGGTAAGGTAGGGTAGGGTATGGTAGGATGAGGTAGGATGAGGTAGGAAAGGGTAGGGTTAGGTAGGGTAAGGTAGGGTAAGGTAGGGTAGGGTAAGGAAGAGTTCGGTATGGTAAAATATCGTAGGCTAAGGTGAAGTCGGATAGGGTAGGGCGAGGTAGGATAAGGTAGGATAAGTAAGGCTAGAGTAAAGTGAAGTTGGGTAAAGCAAAGTAGGGTAAATTAAGGTAGGGTAGGGTAAGGTGGGTAGGGTAGAGTAGGGAAAAGGTTGGGTAGGATAGAGTAGGGTAGAAAAGGGAAGGGTTAGGTAATGTAGGTTAAGGTGCAAATTTCAGCTTTTTTGAAATGTTGATTTTTATTAAAATGTAGCAGATACCTGCACCAAATTTTGACCGTATTTTAACAATGACAGCTTTTTTGAAATTAGATCTTTTTCTAAAAATCTGGACACTTTCGAAAGCATTGAGTTAATAATTTCAATTTTTATTGTACTTGAATTTCTTTTAATAAATAGAACTCTTCCAAATTTCCACTTCTATCAAAATTTCGACTCATTTTCAACAAATTACAAAAATATCTTTTCGTCAATATTTATGAAAATTTCAAATTATTTTAAATTTTAATTTAGAGGTTAGGCTAGGTTAGATTAGGGTAGGGTGGGGAAGAGTAGGGTAGGGTAGGGTAGCGTAGGGTAGAGTATGATAAAGTAGGATAGGGTAGAGTAGAGTAAGGTAGGATAAAGTAGGGTACGGTAGGGTAGGGTAGGATAAAGTAGGTTAGAGTAGGATAGTGTAAGGTAGAGGGTGATAAAGTAGGCTAGGGTAGGTTAGGGTAGGGGTAAGGTAGGGTAGGGTAGGGTAGAGTAGGGTGGGGTGGAGTAGGGTAGGGTAGGGTAGGGTATGGTAGGATGAGGTAGGAAAGGGTAGGGTTAGGTAGGGTAAGGTAGGGTAGGGTATGGTAGGATGAGGTAGGAAAGGGTAGGGTTAGGTAGGGTAAGGTAGGGTAAGGTAGGGTAGGGTAGGGTAAGGTAGGGTAAGGAAGAGTTTGGTATAGTAAAATAGGGTAGGGTAGGGTGAGGTCGGATAGGGTAGGGCGAGGTCGGATAGGGTAGGGCGAGGTAGGATAAGGTAGGATAAGTAAGGCTAGAGTAGAGTGAAGTTGGGTAAAGCAAAGTAGGGTAAAGTAAGGTAGGGTAGGGTAGGGTGGGTAGGGTAGAGTAGGGAAGAGGTTGGGTAGGATAGAGTAGGGTAGAAAAGGGAAGGGTTAGGTAATGTAGGTTAAGGTGCAAATTTCAGCTTTTTTGAAATGTTGATTTTTATTAAAATGTAGCAGATACCTGCACCAAATTTTGACCGTATTTTAACAATGACAGCTTTTTTTAAATTAGATCTTTTTCTAAAAATCTGGACACTTTCGAAAACATTGAGTTAATAATTTCAATTTTCTTTGAACTTGAATTTCTTTTGATAAATTGAACTCTTCCAAATTTCCACTTCTATCAAAATGTAAACTCATTTTCAACAAATTACAAAAATATGTCAATATTTTTGAAAATTTCGAATTATTTTAAATTTTAATTTAGAGGTTAGGTTAAGCTAGATTAGGGTAGGGTAGGGAAGAGTAGGGTATGGTAGGGTAGCGTATGGTAGGGTATGATAAAGAAGGGTGGGGTAGGGTAGGATAAAGTAGGGTAGGGTAGAATAAATTAGGGTAAGGTAGGGTAGGGTAGGACAAGGTAGGAAGGGTAGGGTAAGGTAGGGTAGAGTAGAGTAAGGTGGAGTTCGATATGGTAGAATAGGGTAGGGTAGGGTGAGGTAGGATAGGGCAGGGTGAGGTAGGATAAGGTAGGCTAGGATAGAGTAAGGTAGGGTAAAGCAGAGTAGGGTAAAGTAAGATAGGGTAAGGTAAGGAAGAGTAGGGTAGAGTAGGGAAGCAGTTAGGTAGGGTAGAGTAGGGTATAAAAGGGAAGGGTTAGGTAATGTAGGGTAAGGGGCAAATTTTAACTTTTTTGAAATGGTAATTATTATTAAAATGTAGCAGATACTTGTCACCAAATTTTGACTGTATTTTAACAATGTCAGCTTTTTGTAATTAAATAGATCTTTTTCTAGAAATTTAAACACTTTCGCAAGCATTGAGTTATTAATTTCAAATTTCTTTAAACTTGAACTTTTTTTTTAAATTGAACTCTTCCAAATATCCACATTCATAAAAATATCGACTTATTTGGAACAAATTACAAAAATATCTTTTCGTCAATAATTTGAAAATTTCGAATTGTTTTACGTTTTTAGTTAGAGGTTAGGTTAGATTAGATCAGACAAAGTAGGTTAGGGTAAGGTAGAGTAGGGTAAGGTATGGTGGGGTAGGGTAGAGTAGGGAAGGGTAGGGTAAGGTAAAGTAGGCTAGAGCAGAAAACGGTAGGGTAGAGTAGAAAGGGGTAGGGTAGAATAGAAAAGGGTAGAGTAGCAATGGGTAGAGTAGAAAAGGGTAGAGCAAGGTAGGGTAGAATAAAATAGGGTAGAAAAGAGTGGGGTAGGGTAAGGTAGGGTAAAGTAAGATAGAGGAGGGTAAAATAGAAAAGGGGTTGGGTAGGGTAGGGTAGAATAAAGCAAGGCAGGGTAGGGCAAGGTAGGGTGAGATAAAATGGATTGTGTTAAGCAGGGTAGAGTAAAATAGGGAAGGATAAGGTAGAATGGGATGGAATGGATTGGGTTGAGTAAGGTTAGGTTAGGGTAGAGTAGGGAAGATAGAGTAAGAAAGGGTAGGGTGAGCTAGAGTATAAAAGGGTAGGGTAAGGTAGGGTAGGGTATAGTATATTGAGATTGGGTAAGGTAGAATAGGGTAAGGTGAGGTAAAGTAGAAAAGGGTAAGGTAAAGTGGGGTAGGATAGGGTAGATTAAAATAGGGTAGGGTATAAATGGGGTTGGGTAGGGTAAAGTGGGATAGGGTAGGGTAAAGTAGGGTAGGGTAGGGTAGGGTAAGGTAGGGTAAAATGGAACGAGTTGGATTATGTTGGGTCAGGTCAGGTCAGGTCAGGTCAGGTCAGGTCAGGTCGGGTCGGGTCGGGTCGGGTCGGGTCGGGTCGGGTCGGGTCAGTTCGGGTCGGGTCGGGTCGAGTAGGGTCGGGTCGGGTCAGGTCAGGTCGGGTCAGGTCAGGTCGGGTCAGGTCAGGTCAGGTCAGGTCAGGTCAGGTCAGGTCAAGTCAGGTCACGTCTACCTTTTCTTTAAAAATTTCGACTTTTTTGGGAATTTAGACCTTTAATTTGACAATTTGTTTTAAATTTAGGCTTTCTCTCGAAATTCTGATTGAAAAATTTGAAGCAACCATTTTTTTTAAGTTTCATCTTTTTGGAGAATTTAGACCATAAAATTAACGAAATTTTTATAATGTCGGCCTTTTCTCGAAATTCTGACTAAAAATTTTTACCCACCTATTTTTTGAAAATTTCTATTTTTTAAGAAGATTTGACATTCTCGAAATTTTGACCTATTTACAAAATTTTTTCTTTTCCAATATTTTAGTTATGTCTGATGAAATTTGCGTGTTTTTTTTTAATATAAGTTATACACTTATAGTTTTTTTAGACAATTTAGACTTTTTTTGAAAAATTAGCCTCTTTAAAATTTCGTCTTTTTTTTCAATATTTCGATCTTTCCTCAAAATTTTGACCTTTGTATAGTTTTACAGTTCAGTTTTTTCAGGAAATTGTAACAAAATTTAAGCATTTTTAGAAATTTTTTTCTTCTTTTAAAGAATTTAAATTGTCTAAAATTTCGATTTCCTATAAACGTGTTTACTATTTTCAAAATTTTAACATTTTTTTGAATTTCAATTTTTATTAGAAATTTGGTTTTTTGATAATTTCGACTTCATCGAAAGATAACCTCCTGCTTTCTTAAAATTTTATCTTTGTCTAAATATTGAACTTTCGAGGGACATTTCAAGCAAAGCGTATAGATTCCATTTTATATCTGTATCTATATCTATATATATCTAAAATATTTTTTAGCAGTAATTAACATGAATTTTAGGTTTTTTTAATCCAAATTTTCAGTTTTCTCAAAATTCTGAGTTTATTTTTATAATTATTATTTTCGATTAATTTAAAATTTTTAATACAAAATTCTGAGAAAACATCTAAATTTAGAAAGAAAAAAGATAAACATTTTTGAAATAGTCTCTTAGTCAAATCTTGGGAAAACCAAACCGAACAATAATTAAAAAAATAAGCTACAGAGTTCCTCTTGAAATTTGAAAAATTGGGTTTCTTTAAAACGAATTTGGATTTTCAACTTTTGTCCCAATGATTTGAGGTAAATCTTAAAATGTTTACTTTTTCCAACATTTTAAATAAAAACCTCAATTTTCTTCTACAGGTTCCATTTAATTTTGTTTCGAAATTCCAAATTTATATTGAAGTTTCGACTAATCGGAACACCAAAAAAATAAAGAAGAAAAAAAAGAAATAATACAGATTAAATGCATTGCAATTCTTGTTTTTTTCGATCAAGTTCTCCTTTCATAAAAGTCACTAGATTTTGTGGGACGGGTCCTGTGGGCTCCTCAAAATATAATACCCGGTTTAATCCTTCGGAAACTTCCCATTACAGGAAAAATTCCTAATGTTTAAATTACGTACTACTCAAGTATTGATCGACATGTCCTTTTATACAAGAATACACTACTAGAAACGAATTATCATAAGCCCTCGAAAAAATAAAGCTTTTCCTACGACTGCTAATCAATGTAAAAGCTAAGCGACTCCCGCGATATGCCGTCGTATATAAAAGCATTTTTCATTTCAGCGGGACGAGCAGAATCTTCAGAAGGCTTTACAATAGCAATCCCACTGCATAAATGCATCCCTAATGTAATACCGGGAATATATCGAAATAGAGAACTTTAAAATTTCCTCTGTTATCCGAACAGCTGAAGCTAAATAGTTTAGAACACATTTTGCGGAATTCAATTGCAGTTTTCAGAATCTCTGGTGCATTTAACGTATTACCAATAGAAGACAGTTGGATATTTTTTTGATTAAATTTACATCTTACGGCGAAAATTGAAATAGAAATGAAATACAAATACGAATGGAACCAAAGAAGATAAAAAAACACAACAAAGATTGTATTGAAATAAGAACTTGTCCCCTGTCATCTTCAGAGACAAACTTCTCACCAAAGATGACAGTTTCGCTGTCGAACGGCGTTAGGGCAACCTTTGTTGTATTTTTTAATCTTTCTTGGTTTCAAGGGACAAGTTCTGTTTTTCAATTTTTAAAAACCAACGACCAGTCAGTTCCACCAAAAAAAAAAGGTTGTATCTCTTTGAAGATGATAGCATGGCTATCGGAACGCGTTAGAGCAACCTTCGTTGTGCATTTTAATCTTTTTTGGTTTCAGGGAGCAAGATTTTTATTTCATTTTTTGGAGATAACCTAGGACCATTCCGTTCCACCGAAATCTTACAGCGAAAACAAGAAAAATATTCAACTCGTAGACAGGGGCGGATTTAAGCTGGTAGGGGCGCTGTGCAACACACTAGTGGGGGCCTGGGCGAAACTTCTGTCAACATTTTTTACGACTAAAAGGTCCTGAATGTTTTGGGGGACCCCTAAGTGGCGAAGGTGGTAGAGGCCCCTGTGCACTTGTACAAATTGTATAACCTTAAATCCGCCCCTGCCCATAGATAGGTAAAGATAACATCAAAACAACAATATATATTAAAAATTCCAGGATGTTTCTATAATTATTTGGTATGACCGGACCTGGTTTCGCTTTTCAGCATCATCTGATGGATGACTCAGTCCGGTCATAGTAAATATTTATAGAAACATCGTGGAATTGTCAATATATATTATTGTTTTAATCGTCAATAAAGTTTAATCGTTATAAATATTGAAGAATTTCACAAAGTAAGGGTGGGAAATGTCGATAACATTATTTTGCAACGAGCAGTATCAGTTTTGTTTATCGCTTTTTTTTAATAAAGCAAAACACTCTATAGATAAAAATCGGACAACTCTTGGTTTCAGTAATATATTTTCGTGACTTCTCATTGCAGTAATGGCCGGTTTCCGATTTTTCGTGAGCTAAAAAGCGTAAGCTCCGGGGAAATTCAAACGAAAGACAAAAAATATTCGCCAAGGATTACAAAACAATTGGCTACAAAACGCAAACTTTTAATCCCAAACAAGTTACAAACAAAACAAGTTGAACGGGTCACACTTATCCGAGTCGATTCCTTACTCAATAAGATTTGAAACTTCTGCTGCTCTCCAAGGACGAAACTTCTTAGTCGACTTCAGAATAAATTTGTTATCAAGTGTTCTTGTAGGAGAGGGAAGTGAAATTTTTACTTTTTTTATGTTAATAAATAAAGTACTTTCGATATACTTTCTCTTAGCGAACGTTGTATGTAGAAGTTGAATAATTCCTTAAAAATTTATAAACTGTTAACTAACTTTTCTCAACTCATGTTTTTAACTTTCTTTTTGGTTTAAAAACAGAAGAATAAATACCAATTTTGGCATTTCTAACTCAAAAGTGACGAAATTTTATACGAAATTCATCCCATATTTAACAAAATTAGGGGGAGAGTATCTCTCTGAAGACGATAGCTTGGCTAGAGCACCCATTGTTGTGTTATTTAATCTTTCTTAGTTTTGGGGGACAAGATTTGTATTTGAATTTTTTTAGGGAAAGGATTTCAAAAAATTCTCCCTTAGTGCTAACGTACGTTGTATTGCGAACCCCTACGTGAAATTTCACGCCAATCAACTTAAACTAATCTAGATCCATCGGTTTAGGTTGTGCGTTATCCTTCAATCAGTCAGCAGGTTTTCTTCAGCGGGAAACATGAACAACCAAATCGAAAGTCGTAGGTATGCCAGACCTCCACACCAAACGACAAAACACAGCAAAAATTACTCTGCTAACTGAGCTTAAAAAAACGCACCAGGAACCTATAAATAACGAAAGAACGACCGTCAGCCACCGGATGAGTAGGTAATAATCAGATGTTCTGTCTTTGTGCGGCTCTCCGTGATACCTGAGCAGTGGCAGCTCGTAGCCACAACCAATGGGAGTGCTGCTTGGCGTTTTAAAACTTCGAGTTCGACTGAAAATTTCGACATTTTTAAAACGCTACTTTTCGAAAATTTTAGATTTCTTTGAAAACTTAAAAATGAAAAATTTTGATAATGTCGCTGGATTTTTTCCAAATTTCGACTGTATTGCAAAATTTAGATTTTTGCTTGTAATCTTAGCCTTATTTTATTTTTAAGTATTGACTTTTCTAAAAATCTGTAAATACTCATTTAAAAAGGTTTGTATTTTAGTGTTCTGTTTTTTTTTGTATTTTTTTTTGAAAATTAATTATTACACCTTTTTACCATTTGAAAATTCTTACTTTTTCTGAAAATGTAATTTTTGTCAAAATTGGACTTTTCGACTTTTTGCTACATTTCATTTTTGTTTATATTTTTTTTTTGGAAAATTATTATTTTTTTATTAAAAATTTCGATTCTTAATAATTTCGACTGGTTTTTATTTAAATTTCAACAATTTTTCAAAATTTCGACTTTTTTTGCAAAGTTTCGATTATTTTTTGATTTTTGTTGTTGAAAATTTCGCTACTTCTTAATTTCCAAAATTCTTTCAATATTTCGATTTTTTTGAAAATTTTAAAATTTTATGAAATGTTTGACATTTTTTTAAAATTTTAATTTTTTTGACCTAAAATTTCAACTTTCAAAAAAATGTTCTACTTTGATTCAAAATTTCAACGACCAAAAATTTTAACTTTTTCCAAAATTTTATCTTCTCCATATTTCGACTTTTGAAAATTTCGATCTATCTGATAATGTTCACTTGTTTTCAATATTCCGGTTTCGAAAATTTTGGTTTATATTGAAAAGCTGAGTGCACATTTCCCAACTATTCAAAATTTAACCTTTTTTAAAATTTCGAATTATTTCGTAAATTCGATAAAAATTCTCAAATTTTTTGCAAATTTTGATATTTTTTTAATTTCGACTATAAAATTTCTTTTTGAAAATTTCTTCTTTTGCGAAATTTTGACTTCATTTGGAAATTTGAAAGATTTTGAAAATGTTTGACTTATCAACAAATTTCGACTTTCTTTATTGAAAATTTTAACCTTTGCCTAAATCTGTACTTTTTTGAAATTTTCGACCTCTTATTTTATTCCCACTTTGTTGAAAATTTCAGCCTTTTGCAAATATTCGAATGGTCAAAATTTGACCATTTTTTTTATTTGTATTTCAACTATTTTCAAAATGTTGATATTTTTTGCAACCTGTCGATCCTTTATTTGAAAATTGTAATTTTTTTTTAAGTCAGACATTTCTTAAAGCCTTTTATTGAAATTATCGACTAATATTTCGTAAAATTTCGACTCCATTTTAAAACTTCGACTTTTTTTTTCAAAATTTAGACTCTTTTTGAAAACTTGACTTTTTTTGAAAAGTTTATTTATTTATTATTTATATATAAATTTTTTAAACATTCTCAATTAAATTTTCGATTTAAAAGACAAAATTTCTTTTAAACTTAAACTATTGAAAATTTCGACTTTTTTCAAAATTTTACCTTTTTAAAATTTAAACATTTTTATTAATTACGAATTTTTCGACAACTTTGAGTTTTTTCCAATATTCAAAAACTTCAGCTACTTTGAAAATTTAATTAAAATCTCCGCAATTTATTTCAAATGTCCATATTTTTCCAAAAATTCGTCTTTTATTCACATTCCCAAAATTATTGAAAATATCGACCATTTTAAAAATTGAAAATTTTTTTCGAAATCCTTATTTTCTTTTAAAAATTTGATTTTCTATGAAAATTTCAATATTTTTTAATTTTTTTTTTAAATTCGACTTTTAGGATAACTTTGGCTTTATTTTTTGAAAGTGGTAATGTTTTTCTCCAATTTAAAAAATGAAAAACGAATATTTGTATTTTTAAAATTGTGCAAAGTTTTGAAACAAATTTGCAAAAAAATAAAATGCATAAAATGCAAGTCATTTTATGTACAAATAAGTTGCTAAAAACTGAAATACAAAACTTGTCCCCTGAAACCAAAAAAGATTAAAAAACAAAAAAAAGATTGCTTTAACGAGTTTCGACAGCCAAGCAATCATCTTCAGAGAGATACTCAAGGGAAATTAAAAAACACAACAAAGGTTGCTCTAAGGCATTTCGACAGCAAAGCTATCCTCTTCAGAGAGATACTTCAGTAGATTTTAATCACAAAAAATTAGCTTCACGCTGACTCTTTTTCTTAAAAATTTCAATAATTTCCACTTTAAAGGTCGAAATTATAAAAATATTTTTGATAATTATATTATTTGAAAAAAAGTGTTTTCTTTAATTGCGAAAATGTTATTTTTTTTGAAAAATGTTTAAAAATAAGAAATTTCAACTTTTTCTAGAAATATGATCTGCCTTCTCTTGAAATTTTGAGTTTAATCTTTAAATTTCGATCTTTTTTTTATCAACATTTGAATTTTAAATTCGAACTTGAGAATTTCAAGAATAAATTTAACATTTCTAGAAAAGTTGGAAATTCCAATTCAGAATTTTCTTTTTTTTTTACAAAATGTCAAAATTTTAAAGTGAAAATGCTATAAAAACTCAAAATCAAGAAAAAAATCGAAATAAATTTGTAATAATTCAAAATATTATAAGAGAAAGTTATTATTTTGATAAAAATGAGAATTTAAAAATCAAAAATTGTCGAAAAAATATTTTAAAAAAGTCAATATTTTGAACAGAGCTGAAGTTTTGAAGACGATATGTTTATAGAAAAAATCAAAATTTAGAAAGGGAAATCTTGAAATTTTCAAAAATAAGGATCTTTCAAAAGATCAACAATTGCAAAAATATCGAAATTTTGATAAAAATATGGATTAAAAAAAGATGTAAGTTTTGAAATCATTTTTCTTATTCAAGAATTAATTTTGCCAAAAAGTCGAAAATATTATGTTAAAATTTTTAAAAAAGTCTTATGGATATAAGACGGAATTTTGAAAAAGAAGCGAACATTTAAAAAAAAAGTCGAGATTTGATATAAATGGGAATTTGAAAAATTGTAAATGAATTTATTCAAAATGCCAGAATTTTAGGAAAGTCGAAATATTTACAAGAAAATCACAATTTGGAAAAGTTTGGATTTTTAAAATCAAATTTTTCAAAAAAATCGAAATTTCACAAACGAAGTTTTCATTAAAAATGTAAAAATTAGGAAAAAGGAAGAAATGTTAAAATATCAAATTTTTCAAAAATTTGAATTTTTCGAAAAATTTACAATTTAAAAAAATCGATATTTTGATAAAAATACAAAGTTTAAAAAAAGTGGTAGTTTTGAAATAATCATTTTTTTATTCGAAAATTACAAAAAAATGAAAATTGTTCCAAAAAATCAAAAATATGTCAAAATTTTCAAAACAGTCAAAATAAGAAAAAATACGGAATGTTAAAAAAAACGAATATTTCAAGAAATTTAAAATTTAAAAGGGTGCAAATTTGGAAATGCCAAAATTTTTAAAAGAATCGTACTTTTAAAAAAGATTTTGAACCAAAGTCGAAAATTTCATAAAAAAATTTAAATTTCGAAAAAAGTGACCTTTAAATGTCGAATTTTTGGTAAGCTGAAATTTTAAAGATACATTTCATTAAAATTGTCAACGATCCTACAGTAGTAGTAATTTTTTAGAGAAATATCAAATTGTAAAAAAGATTAAATTTACAAGGTTAATTTTTTCTTGAAATTTCCATATTTTCCCCAAAGTTTTTTTATTTTTATGCAAATTTGAAGTTTATTTTTCCTAAATTTATACCTAATGATTTTCATTTTCTTACCAAAATGACAAAATAAAATGAACTTTAAAATATTAAAATTTCGTTAACAAATTTTTAAATTTCCAAAACAAATCAGAGAGAAATCAAACTTTCGACCAGAAAAAATATTTTAAAGACAAAATCTCCAGAAAAAGTCAAAATTTCTAAAAAACATTCTTTGTATAAAATGTTTAGAGAAACACAATTTGTTTAGGGAAAAAAAGCAAAGTTTCTTGGAGAAAAAATTGAAATTTGAAAAAAAATTGATATATCTTTACAAAAAAGTCGAAATTTTGTTGTTTTTCCCAAAATGTTGACATTTTTATAGAGCTTTCAGGTTTTTTTTCCAAAATTTGTTTGTCAAAGCTACAAAATAAAATAAACTTTGAATGTCAAAGTGTAGTGAAAAAACTTAACATTTTTAAAGCAAATTAGAGGAACACAAAGAAAAATTTGGAGAAGTTGGAATTTTTAGAAGAAATTTTAGGAACACTTTCAGGAAAAATGAAAATTTCGAGAAAATTTCTCTTTATAAAATATTTAGGAAAAATGAAAACTTGGCAGAAAAAATCAAAATTTCCTAAAAAAATCGAAATATCTGAAAAAAACTGAAAATTTTTATACAAAATGAGATTTGAGGTAAAAATTCGAAGTAATTCGAGTAATAGTAAAATGCGAGATGAGTTGAATTTAGATTTTTTCTTGAAATTGTAATTATTTTCTGAAAATTTTGACATTTTCAAAGAAATTTGAATTTTTTTCTTAACATTTTAATTCTTGCTCGAAATATTGATTTCTCTCGCAAAACTTTTACTTTTACTTTTAAATTTTAAAAACAATACTTTAAGAAAAAATGGAAATATCGGGAAAATTGCTTTTTACAAAATATTTAGGAAAAATGGAAATTTTGCAGAAAAAATCAAAATTTCCTAAAAAAATCGAAAATCTGAAAAAAACTTTTTTTATAAAAATTGAGATTCGAGGTAAAAATTCGAAGATACCATATTAACTTCTTTTTTAGAGAAATAGTAAAACACGAGATGGATTATATTTAGATTTTTTCTTGAAATTGTAATTATTTTCTCAAAATGTTGACATTTTTGAAGAAATTTGAGTTTTTTCTTAACATTTTAATTTCTGCTCGAAATATTGATTTCCTCCTTAATACTTTTACAAAAATTCGTTTTTAAAAATGTAATTTTGATCAAAATTAAAAATAAAATAGGTTTTTAAATATCGTAATTTCGTGAAAGAAACCTAAAATTTCTATAAAAAGAAATCAGAGAAAATTTAAAATTTCTACAAAATATTGTGTTAAGAAAAGTGTTCAGAAAGTTTTGAAAAAAAAACTCGTAAGCGAAATTTGGGGTTCCACAGTGCATATATGCCAGCCGCCACTGTACCTGAGCACCCTTCATAAATATACCCAATCATAGGGTTATCCTCTAGTGGAGAAGCAACAACCTTTTGCAAAAGCAGCAACACCACATCGGATGCTGCAAAAATCCATCATACGCGATGGGTGAACCCACCAAAAAAAGCGACGTTTTTCCATGAGGGGCTGCTCGAACGACAATGAGGGCGAAAGCCGCCAGAAACATCGACTACCCCTACACATACCAGGGGTAACGTAATCGTTTTAAACTAGATAGTCAAGGTAGAAAGAACGCGGTAACTCAGTACGACAACCATATCAAAGACAACCTTCCTCCGAGCTTATTATAAGCATTCTCTGTTCGATTCATTACACTACAGTTCTCTATACTACGAAGAAAGATAGTTTTATTGAAAGTGTCAATGTGTAAAAGTCTAAATAAGACATTTTTTATTCACATTCATTGCACTTCGTGCTCATTTCCTAATTGTTAATTCAATATTTGTTTAAGTATTAACGAAACATTTACCGTTTTATTTAATTTGATTAAATGAGGCGGGTGGGTGGCCGAAGCCGATAGAAACGTTCTCAGTGCAAACATTAAAGAAATAAAACCTCCAAGTTTTCCTTTTGTGTTTATTCATTTGTCTATAAACACAATAAATAGATTTATATTCGTGTTACATTATATTTACCGAATTGAAAGTAAACAGCCTGCAGCCGGAGATAAAATCCACTTTATATTTATCGCACGTGGAACACTCCACTTTGCTAATGCTACACTGAAAACATGACACACTTACCGTCAACATTAACTACTCTCAACTTTACAATTGACGTTTTTGTACATCGATTTGCGATCAGTTTTAGAAGCACTTCCATAAAAATAAACCAAGTACTTTTCTGTTTATTTTAGAAAGTTGTAAGAATTGTAGGAAAGTTTACTACAATTGACTTCCGAACGACTCTTCTGCTTCTAACTTTTCTAAACTTCCGTTCAAATAGTTGCAAATTAAGGTCACCTAAGGATACACTAATGACGGATGGGGCCCGTTGGTAAACAGGGACGAGGTTATTTTTGAGGCAAATGCAATTTTCTTTGTTGGGCCAGAAGATAGCCAAGTGTTTAATATTTCAGGATGCTTGGGAGCTTATCAGCTAGCGGTATTCATGAGTTAAACAACAACACGACGATAGCGTCTCCTGGCGTCTTTATATTTACGTGAATAGACGCCTCTGAATATACTTAACTTGTTTTGTCCACTCTTGACGTAAACATTGTCATATTCATGTTGCCTGGTGACGCGATAGTGGGTTGCAGAAAACTTTGGGACATTGTTGCATTAATTAAAGCGAACAGTAAATATGTCCTTGTTATTTGTGTTTAGGGGCATTTGGTACTCATTATTTAAGGATTATACATGTTCAGAGGCAGTTGCTGACTTTTTGTTTGGCTTTGAACTAGACTTATATTATCAAGCGTTAATTTCAGTTTATTTTGTCCGCTCGTACTGTTGTGTAATCGTCTGAAAGCATTACGCAGTACAGTTTTCATCAGACGAATTTTTTCGACACAAAAGCCAAAGATTTGTGAGTTTTTGGAAAGTTAGGCAGCTTTGTAGCTAGTGGTTACTACTTATAAATAAAGCAGATTTTTGGTACAGTGACAATATTAAATATACTGTCAATGTTTTAACACTTTTATTTAACAGAACAACTCAACAACTTATTCTTGAACTATATAAAGCTTATGAATCAATTTAGGGTGCAATTGCTGGCTTATATTGGTATTCCATACATATTAGAATATTAGATATCTTAAAAATCCGGAAGGCACAATTACGTACCTCTTTAATGACACTAATTACTTGTAAAAGTTCGTCAGAGGTCTCGAACCTATGAATAATTTCCTCGGCTGCGAATCTCCTTACTAGCTTCTAGCGTTGACTGAATACAATCAACTAGGTTACTGTAGAGCATTCTTTGTTGTGTCTGTCCGTCATTCTTATAAATTTCTCGCAAATTTCGATCGATTTTTATTTTCACGAAATTTTTATATTTATTGACGATCTATTTTACGAGTTATGAGGTTTCAAGGACACGAAAATTATTGATAAATTACTAAAAAAAAATCAAAAACCTAAATGCTATTTCCCATACGGACCTAAATTTATACGATTTATTGTCATAAATAAATAATTCTATTGTATAGCTGACAATAGGACATTTTAAATTATAATTTAAACAGAACAAATAAAATAACACCATTTTAATAAAATTTTAATCCATTGGATGCAAAATATGATCATTTTCGAGATTTGCATCCAATAAAAATTCATTGTTTCCCTGAAAACGATATTAATAATGAATATGATGTTTACAAGTGTGCACCCCTCGAAAAACAAGTGTTCAAAGTACCAAACATAATGGTCTATAAAAATGTTCGGTTTTACGGTGGAAAACAAATAACATTGGCAGTCGACTCAATTTACCATCTGGAAATTGAAATGTGGACAGGAAAATGAAACGACAACGTAAACTGTCGTTATTGTTTGGACGTCATTTATTTTACGGTTTTTGTAGATTGTATTGTATGTTCCATTGGACGTGTTTAGGGAGCTTCTCATAATTATTACCTTTTACGTGAGCGTATTATTTTTATGCAAACAAATTCTCGCACGTAGGCTTGCAACGTCTATGCTGGAATTTATCCGAGATGCGACGGTAGTGGGGTGGAACGCTACTGCAGTTCAGCAGGATGGTCTGTCTACCTGTTACCACGAATTTCTCAATTCTCGACAGTCTGAAGCGTATAACGATAGCCTTTGCGCCCGCGAGATATTATAATTTTCTGTTTTTTGTTACATGTCAATTGAATCGGTCATTTCAATTGAATCGGTCATTTCAACTGAATCAGTCATTTGAGCAACAAAACGAGTTCATAAAAATCGTAACTGAGATAATTAAAAAAAAATGACTTACGTGTGTTTACACCAAACATGTTATTCCGTACATTTATCTCTGTCGTAAAATATATTAAGTGTCAACTACCTTGAGATAAGCTATCCGAGAGTCTTAGCTGTGTAAAAAGGACTCGGATAGCTTCTCTCACCATAGTTGACACTTATCTCAAAGAAAAAAGTACTGAACAAAGTGTTTAGTGCAAACACTCCCTAACACTGGTGCTTCTAAGGGTGCGTTTAGATAAGGCACTTTATTGCAGGGCTTCGAACGGGAACTGAACCGAAACCGAAAACCGAAAAGAACCGTTATTTTCGTCGGAACGAAAACCGGAACGACACCGGAAAAAAATATCGGTTTATTTCGGTTCGTCGAATTTATATACTTAAAATATTTTTTATTTTATACTTAAGATTGGAATTTTTTTGAAATTTCAATTTTTATTTCAAAAATGTACACAATTCCATGCAACTTTCGTTTCATCTTCATCTCTCATTTCTGATTAGATTAAATTAGAAACACACAATTTTCCCATTTTCAACCCAAATAAAAATTTAAGTTTTAACTTGAATCTTTTATCAAGATTTTCAACTTTTTCTTGGAGTTTGGACTTTTATCTGAAAATTACTCGAAATATTTCTTTTTTTCTTCTAAAATTTTGAACTTAAAATTAAAACAATTTCCTCTTTGGAATAAGGTAGTAGCATGTTTTTCATTGAAGCTAGAAAAACTCGGTTTTCCTTACAATTTTTTTGCAAATTCGAGTTTTTCTAGAAATTTTTCTGGAATCTTTTTAAAAAAAAATCTTTCTTTGACTTTCAATTTTTTTTTCTTAATTTGATACCTCTGTTATTTGAAGTTAGTAATCATATTTTCGATTTTTCGTAAATTTTTTTCCTTCAAATTCCATTTTGATTTTAGTGAGTCATTTTTTTTTTTCGAAATGCCAAATTTAAATACCCGCTGCCGACTTCCTAAATCTTCCAAAAATTCCAAAATATGATGTTTTCTCAAAATTTTCTCTAAAATCTCGCAGTTTCAAATTTAACCTAAAAATTTTTTAAATTTCAAGAAAATTTTAGCAAAAAATCCAACATGATATTCCAATTTAAAGCCGGGATCTTGGCATCGGGGTCGAACTTTTTACAGTAAACTTGTATTGGTGACATGTTAGAAAATGTATAACTTAAAGTTGCAACAATTTTGCTTACGTTAAAATAGTAATTTTTCTTCTGAAAGCTTTGATTTTTTCTTTAAGCCGCAAAACTGTGATTTGTTTAGAATTTAGAAGTCAAAATTGTGTGTTCTTTTAAATATTATGTAATTGCTTTCGCTAAACCTCTGGTATAAATTCAAAAATTTGCTCCTTTGCGCGTTCGACCCTATAATACTTGAACTTTTGTATCAAAAATTTATTCTAAAAATGTTAAATTTTTTCACAAATTTCACAAAATGTGGTCTTTAAAATTGAACATTTGTTGTTGATTTTAAAATTTTAATTTTCTCATAGAAAATTGAACTTTAGAAATAATTCAAATTACACTTTTTGTGGAATTTTTTACTTTTATTCTAGAAATTTACATTTCCATTAAAAATTTCAAATTTTTGCTCAAAATGTTAGCAGGAGATAGATTTCAAACGCAAAAGTGCCAATTTGAATTTAAAAATTTTATATTAATTTTTATTTTAAAGATTTATATTCAGAATCTTGAAAGAGTATTCAAATTTCAAGAAAAAAGGCAACATTTTTAAAACAGTCTAAATTTTGAGGAAAAACAAACTTAATTGTTGACAAAAAATTTTTCAAAATTAATGCCAAAATTTCAAATCCTGAAAATTCCCCTCTTTTAAAGTTTGTTCTTTTTTCAAGATCGTAGCTTTTTTTAAAGATTTCGTTTTTTTTTTTTGAAGAATTCGACTCTTTCAAACTACCTATTTTCAAAATTCGACTCTTTCTTAATTTCGGATTTTTTGAAAACTTCCAATTTTTGAAAATTTCAATTTTTTTAGAAAATTTGGCAGTTTTTTGAAAAATTCAGCTTTTCTCAGAAAATTTTGACTTTTTTGGAAAATTGCTGATTTTTTTGAAGATTTCGCTTTCCATGACAATTTTACCTTCCTTCAAAATTTTGGCTATCTTGAAATTTCCATCTATTCAAAATTTCAATTTTCTTGAAGTTTTGATTTTTTTTTGAGAATTTCGACGTTCGTTAAAAATCTCGACTTCGTTGAAAAATTATGAATTTATTTTCAAAATTTAAGACCTATTTCAAAATTTCAATTTTTTGAATATATTGTTTTTTTTTTAAACGGCGACTTTAGAAATGTTGAATATTTGAAAATCTCTATATTTTTTGGAAATTTTACTCTTCTTTGATATTTCAACCTTTTGAACGTTTAGATCTTTGAAAATGTAGCTTTAAAAAATTCTTTATATAAGAATTTGGACCTTTATTGAAAATCTAAACATTTTTTAAGATCCTCGATTTTTTTCAAAATTTCTCTATTTTCTAAAAATTACGACCTTTTCATAATTTCGACTTCCATTAACAATTTTAATCGTTTAAGTTTTAAATTTCGAAATGTTGGCTCTGGACGTTTTTTGAATCTAAAAATTAAAACCTTTTTAAAAATTTCGGCTCTCTTTAAAAATGTCTAGCTTTGACTTTTAAATTTCGAATTTTTTTTGATATGTTTAATTTATTTTGTAAATCTGAACCTATTTCAGAAAATAAAAATTTGGACTTTTATGAAAATTTGGTTTTTTAACCTTCGAGTTTTAAAAATTTCAACTTTAATTCAAAATTTCCCCTTTTTTAAAAATTTGACTTTTTTTAAGATTTTGATTTTGTTTGAGGTATTCAACCTTTTTCAAACTATTTATTTTTAAATTCCATTTTTCCATAATTTCAAATTTTTTGAAAACTTCCGACTTTTTCAAAACTTGGAAATTTTTAGAAAATTTGGCGCTTTTTTGAAAAATTTCGATTTTTACGACAATTTCAACATCTTTCAAAATTTCACCTTTTTAAAAATTCCGTGTATTCAAAATTGTGATTTTCTTGAAATTCTGATTTTTTGAAAGTTTCGACTTTCGTAAAGAACTTCGATTTTATTGAAAAATGACGAATTCATTTTAAAATTTTTGACTTTCAAATTTTCGATTTTTTTGAAAATGTGGACTTTTTTTTCAAAACGACTACTTTCAAAATACGAGTGAACCTTTGAAAATTTCTATACCTTTTAAAAATTTGACTCTTTTTGGATAATTTAACTTCGCGAACATTTTGTCTTTTCAAAAACTAGTTTCAAAATATTCTTTATTTGAAAATTTGGATCTTTGTTGAAAATCATAACTTTTTTTTAAATCTCTGACTTTTTCAAAATTTCTCCATTTTCTAAAGATTAAGACCTTTTGATTATTTCAAAAAAAACAGCTCTTTTTCGGAAATTTTGAATTTTTTGGAAAAACCTTCGAGTTTTTTAAAAAAAAACTTCATTTCTATGACAATTTCAGCTTCCTTCAAAATTTCAGCTATTTCGTAAATTCCATCTATTTAAAATTCTGATTTTTTGAAAGCTTTGACTTTCGCTAAAAATCTCGACTTTATTGAAACATTACGAATTAATTTTAAAATATTTGACTTCAGCCTCGAAGCTTTGATTTTTTTGAAAATATGGAGATTTTTTTAAAAACGGCGCCTTTCGAAAAGAAGAATATTTGAAAAGTTTTCTATTTTTTCAAACTTTGACTCTCTCTTTATATTATGATTTGTTGAAAATTTTGTCTTTTGAAAATATATATTTAAAAAATTTTCTATTTGAACATCTGAACCTTTGTTGGACCTTTTTTTAAAATCTCCGAGTTTTTTTAAAATCTTTTGAAAATTTCGATTTTCGTGACAGTTTAAACTTCCTTCAAAAGCTGGGCTTTTTTGAAAATCGTTTTCAAATTATCGACCTTCGTTAAAAATATCTATTTTTTTAATATTTTTTGGTAGAACGGACTGGTTCTTGGTTATCTTCAAAAATTGAAATACAAATCTTGTCTGCGAAATTAAAAAAGATTAAAAAACTATTCCAAATTTAAATTTATATTTGTCAATTTCTTATAGTTCAAGTCTCAACTCATAATTTCGAGAAAAAGGTCTATAATTAAAGGAAAAAATCAACATGTCGATAAAAAGGGTTAAGAGGTTGTTAGAGAAAGACTAAATTTTGTTTAAAGTCGAAATTGTAGAAAAATTAATAATAAAAAGTAGCTACCAGTTTAAATTTAAAACTTCAAAAGAAAAAAGTTAAAATATCGAAAAAAGCTAAATACATTAAACAACACTTTCGAAAAATTTTACTTTTTCAGCAACATTTCCAGGAACAAAATCAAATATTTGGGTTTAAAGTCGAGACTGAATTAGGATAGAAAATTTGAAAACTCTTTTTTGAAATAAATTGGAAGTTCTTTTTTTGAATTTGTGGCTGGTCTTTCTTATTTTCATTTATTTTTTTAATTTGATCTTTTTAAGCGACAATTCTAGAAAACACAGTCGAAACAGTAAAAATCAATGTTATTAGAAAAAGCGAATCAAAGTTAAAACTTCGATAGAGAACCAAAATTATGAAAGAAAAAGGTTTCTCAAATTTTCGATTTTAATCGCCAAAGTTCGTATATTCTAGAAGTTTTTAACTCTAGGGTATATAATTTAGGATTTTTATGAAAATTCCGAGTTTAAATTTGAAATATCTAAACCCGAAATTCCGATTTAGTTTTTTATAAACTTTAGTTGAAATTTGGACTCAAATTAAACCAAAAACTTAGAGCTTCACCATGAAAATTTTAAACTTGAAAAATATAAAATATTTTTCTTAAATTTTAAGCAAGGTTGTAATATTAAAGTAAAAGACATCACATTTTCTAAATTATGTCCAAAAATCAATTTTTAAAGACTTTTAAAGGAGTCACCTGGAACTGAACCGAAAACCGGAAAGAACCGCTATTTTTGTCGGAACGAAAACCGAAACTAAACCGATGTAATTTTTTTGCCGGAACGAAAACCGGAACGAAAAACATAGCGGTTCGAAGCCCTGCTTTATTGCGTACATTTCTCTCTGACATAAGTGTCAACTTACCTGAGAGAAGCTATCCATCCACGTCAGTTTAATCGACTTTCGAAATTCTCATTTCTATCGATTCGGACTGCCTCAGAATAGAGGCCCATCAATTTTGAGAAAGATGGGTCAAATGGTTTGATCCTTGTTATAGTTAAACTTAGAAATCAAGGATCCTTAGAGTGCATTTAGATGAAATACTTTATTCCGTATTTCTCTCTGACATAAGTGTCAACTTCCTGAGAGAAGCTATCCGAGACTTATCTACACAGCTGGGAGGATATAGCTTCTCTCAGTTAATACTTATGTCAAAGAGAAAATATATTTTTTGTCAGAAACAAATGTACAGAATAAAATGTCTAGTGTAAACGCACAGTAAGTTTTAAGGCACGTTGTTACAACAGTATTAAACGTGTGGTTCTATAAAATGATAGATCGGAGCTACCACATTGCATTGCAGTAAAAATGTCACTTTGATCCAAAGACAGACTTGTGTAGTTTCTCTAATTCTGTTAGTAACATAGTCAAAGTGATAAATGACTCGTGGACATTGATAAAACAAGAAATAGTAAATCTAGGTCCTTCCTGACTAAATTTACTGATTAAACAAGTAGAAAACTTTCCAAAAACTAGTAAAACCGTATCAAGAAAGTTAACAGAAGCTCTTACAGTTTAACAGACTGGATGTACGAGTGTAATGTTCAAGATTCTTTTTTAATGTTTTGTGTTCTTAACTATCCTTCATGCTTGCATGAAATGTAAGTAAAAGTGACTACAAAATAATTAAATAAAACATGATGGGAGATTTTCTTTTTGTTATTCATTTTCAATAAAATTTGGAAGTATATTTTACAAAAGTTTTCAAGGGCCAATCCACAAATCTCCCGACTCTCTGGTATTCTCTTATACCAAAAACTCACAAGCCACCATTGGCCGCAAGAACTTTTTTATTTGAGCACATTATACTACTAATTATATCCAAGTGTTTTTCCGGGCTTTTCGTTGTTTATAATTTCATTTTTAGGTTAATAAAAAATGCATGTGTTAAAAGGAAATTTGAATTTGTTGAATTAATGCCCCCTTCAAATTATTCATAAAGTTGAATTTCTAAGGAATCGATCGATTTCCAAAAACTTTTATCAAAGTGAATGTAAACTTCCTTATAATAAGCCATGAATCTAAATCGGTACATTATTAATAATTCAGTAAAGTCTTCAATTCTGTTTAATTTACTTGTCGAATTTCAGTCCTATAATTACATTATATATAATAAGGTTTCAAATGACAGCTTACTAAACAGCTCGCAGTTTGCCATCAAATTGCCACCCCGCACCTGACAACAGATTTAGAAATAAGATAATTAAAGCTTAAAAGTAAGAAGTACAATTTACTTATGATGCAAATAGTCAGCGGTTTCGCAACAGAGTCATTATGAGATCGTACGTCATGCATTTGTTGTTTCTGATGTAAAGGCATTGTTAAAATCGGCCAAGTATATATTCAATTTACCATTTCATAGAATCTTTACACAAAACGTTTGGTAATAAAACGATTTTTTAATTTTTTTCATACCAAATTTAATACATCTTTTTACCTTCTTAGGGGCTGAATTTTTAAAATCGCTCAAATACGTGTTTTTTTCGCATATTATCTGACCAAAATGTTACACGTTATGGACTTTGTACCATTGAACTAAATTTCGCCACTTTTTTACCCTTTTAAGTATTGAAATTTTAAAAACGACCAAATTCGTGCTTAATTAATTTTTTTGTAGACTACTTATACAAAATTTTAAGCAATAAATGCATTAATAATTTATGTCGTTCCATGCTATTTGGAAACTATTTCAGCCCTTTATACTCCCTTACAGGGTGAATTAAAAAAATTTCCCTCAGAAGCGCGTTCTCTATGAAGCTAAGGAAGCACAGCTTCCCTTGCAAAATAAAAGGCTGCACTCTTTTTATTTTAAAAGGAAAAAAAACAGGAAGCCAACAGAAGGGATTCTTGGGTCGCTTATAACTTAAATTCTTCAAGTACCTGCTTAGAGAAATGAAGAGAGAATTGTGTGGCATAATAATTTTTCAGTGGTTTCCAATTTTTTATCAAAATTTCGACTTTTTTTCGAAATTTGCCTCAGTTTTCCTTTGAAATTTTAACTGATTTCTCAAAATCTTAACTTGAAATTGATATTTTTTATTACGAATTTCACTTAGCGAAAGAAAATTTATTTTTTTAGAACAATTTCATATTTCTGATCAAAATGAAAACCACGAAAGAAAAATAATAAAATTTATTAAAAAAAAACTCCTCATTATTCTCGAAATGTTGATATATTTTGAAACGTTTTAAGATTAGTGTAAAACAAATAACTAAGTATCAAAAATTCTATCAATAAAATGAAAATTTTAAATTCAAAAATTTGGAAATTCCAAATTATTCTCGAAATTTCGACTTTTTTCGAAATGTTCGTAAATTCTGATTTCCTTTTTACAAATTTTGGTTTTTTTTGAAAACTTGAAATTTTATTTTGAATTCAAATTTTAAATTTGAAATATTTAAAATTCAAATATTCGAGAACGTTTTTATAATTTTAAAATTAAAATCGAAATTTCGAGTAAAAATAAAATTCGAGAATACTGTAACGCAATGAAAATAGATAGAATAGAATTTATAATAGAATTAGTGGGTAAGAAAATTTTCTAGAAAGATCTGATAAGGGGAAAGCGGCCGCGATAACAAAACAAACGGCAGATAAGCGTTCCAGAAATGTCGGCAAACGATAAGCCTCATCTGCGTGATTTGTCTAGAACCCGGGAGCCAAAACTATATAAGGCGGTCAGCTTTCCCTAGAGTAAGTCAGTCAGAGTCAGTGTAGTTAGTGGGTTAGTAGTTAGAAGCACATAAATGAGTTATTGTTCAGTTGTAGTGATCCGAGTTTAGTTTGGTAATAAAGTGGGTATTATTCAATGTGTTAATCAATTCGAACCGATAAGCCCGTAACAATACCTACGTTTATTTTTAAAAAATCATAAAATTTTAAGCCTATTTTCTAATAAAATCTATTTTTGAAATTCCGACTTTAACTAGGATTAAAATTTACGAAAAAACATTAATTCCAAAGTTTTTACCACCTTAATCTGTACATCTCAATTTCAAACTTTTTAATTACAAATTCAAATCTTTAAGTCGAAACCTGGGATAAGTTTGTTTTTTTTCTGACAAAGTTAGACTTTTGGAATTCTTGTAATTGTAATATTTTTTAACAATATTTTGAGTGAAATACAAAACTTATCCCCTAAAACCAACAAAGATTAAAAAACACAACAAAGGTTGCTCTAACGCGTTTCGACTGCTAAGCTATCATCTTCAAAGAGATTTGTTGTGTTTTTTAATCTTTCTTAGTTTCAGGGGTCAAGTTTTGTATTTCAATTTTTGAAAATAACCAAGGATCAGTGCGTTCCACCAAAAAATAAAAAATATTTTGATTGAAATAGTTCAAGTTGAAAAGAAAACTAAATTTTAATTTAAACTTTTTTTGACTTTTTTGAAATTTAAATTTTTGTGAAAACAACATTTTTATCTAAAAATTTTTAAATTTTGTGCTTTCTTTAAATTTTAACTTTAAAATATTAAGGAATAAATTAGGTTAGGTTAGGGATTTTGAGTGTTAACCTAAAATTTACACTTTTTGTCGAGGTTTAAACTTTTTTGTCGAAGTTAAGACTTTATTTAAAACTGTTGGTTTTGTAACCCCAAGAAATTCAGATTTTAAGTTGAAATTTGAGGTCAAAATTTTAAACTCGTTTCGTGGTTTGACTTTAGTTCCCAACTATATTCCTGACACCTCGTTAAAACGTCAAAAAACTTGAAATTAATTGAAAATTCCTTTTTTAAATTTTGAACGTTTGATAAACTCGAAATTTTTTAGAAATCTTCGAAAAATCTCTAAAAAATTCAAGAATATTTTTCGAAATTTTGATTTATTTTCTCGAAACTTCGAAAATTGAAATACAAATCTTGTCCCTTAAAACCAAGAAAGATTAAAAAACACAACAGAGGTTGCTCTAACGCGTTTCGATAGCCAAGTTATCATCTTAAGAGAGATTCGTCACGTATCCCTCCTAAGATGATAGCTTGGCTATCGAAGGTTCAATATTTGAATTTATCCTAAAAATTTATGAGTTTCTTTTAGAAATTTCGACTTTAAATTACAAAATTTTAACTTCAACGTTAAAACTTTAAGACAGTAGTAACCAATAATTTAAATTCAAAATTATAAAATAGGGTTTTTGGAAAAGGTCCTAATTTCCAAAAAAAATGCTTTTTAAAACTTTTATAGAAATCTTGAAATTCTCAAGTTTTAACCTCAACATTTCAGCTTTTTCTCAATATTTTGAGATCAAATTAAAAAAAATAAAAAGATTCCAAGCTCTCAATTGACATTTTCAAAAGAAGTAAACAATTATTTAAAAAATAAATCGAAATATTTATCTATTTTCTGATCAGCTTCTCCATTTACAAAAAGTACGACACACCACTGCCCTTAGTAGTTACTTAGATCATGAAGAAGGCAGAACTTGATGGAGGAAGTTGAAATTTCAGGAAAATTTTTATCAAGATGCAAATTAAAGGAAAAGGATATGTACAAATTTTCATTCAGAATTTCGAAAAAAAGCCGAAATTTTGAAAAAAGTGTGCTTCTCATTTTTGAAAAAGTAATTTATTTTAAATCGGAATCGGAAATGATTACGAAACAAATATTTTTATATTTTATTAGAAATACAAAAGAAAAGAAGAAAAGGTTCACTCTGAAAAATATCGAATTTTTCAGAACAAGTTAAAATCAACAAAATCGAATGTGCCAAAAAAGAGCCGAAATTTACAAAGAAACCACGAAATTTCGAGAAGAAAAATCGATATTTGGAAAAAAGAACGAAAATATTAAATATAAGTCAATATTGATAGAAAAGAAAACATTTGTCATTTCATTTGTGACATGAGAACAAGGTCACATCAGTTCAAGATCATACGAAGTTAAGTTTACTGGAGTTTCAGATCACGTGAGCTCAAATCAGATGGTATCAGAGTCACATGGATTCAAAGTCACATAGGCCTAAGGTCACATGAGTTCGAAGTCATGTGAGCCCAAGACAGGTTAATTCAGGGTCTCGTGCCGTCAAAGTCGCATTAGAGTAAAGTTAGGTGATTTCAAGGTCATCTGGATTCAGAATTAAGTTAGGGTGTGTTTAAAGTCAGGTTAGGTCAAGACAACGTAGGTTCAAGGTCGCATAAACCCAAGGTCAATTTGGTTCAAGGCTATCCTAAGGTCACGTGAGTTCCACTTGATCTTAAGGGCACATGATCTTAAGATTACATGAGCTCAAAGTGACACGTGAACCTAAGATCACGAGCTTAAGACCACGTGAACTCAAAGTGACGTGATCTGATGGTCACGTGATGCCAAAGTCAGGCAATATCAAGGTCGTGTGGGGTCAAGGTCACGTGATGTCAAGGTCTTGTGAGGTCCACGTCACCTGATCTTAGGGTCACGTGATTTCCAAATTACAGGAGCTCCAAGTCACATAATCTTAAGGCCCCGTGAGTTCGAAGTCACGTGAGCCTAAGGTCACGAGTTCAAGACTACGTTAGCTCGAAGCGACGTGATGCCAAGGTCATGCAATATCAAGATTGTGAGAGGTCAAGGTTGCGTGACGTCAAGGTCATGCTGGCTCAATGCCACGTGAGTTCAAGGTCACTTGATCTCAATGTCATGTAATCTCAAGGTCGTGTGGTCGTATGGGCAATTTGATCTCAAATTGGGGTGATCTTAAGGTCGTGTTAGCTTAAGGTTACTTGATCTCAAAGTCGCGTGATTTCAAGGTCAGGTAAGTTCAAGGTCAAGTTGAGAGTTATGTCAGAGGTAAATATATTGTAACAAAATGTAGTTATAGAATTTGTATTACAATCCAGGCAATAAGCCGGAAAATATCTATAGCGCTGATCTTCCGTATGATTCATTATCACGGCCACTTCACATTATCAAATTTTTCTAGTAAATTCCTTACTAATAGCCCAGAAAATAACTCTGACAGTCAAATAAATTTTTTTTCTGTCTTTACTTCCGAACACGTAGTTAAAATTAATGCCATTATAACTGAATCAGCCTGTATAAACCTGTCCTTTGTTTAAAAATTTGAAGAATATAGTTGCGGGCTTATCGGTTTGAATTGATTAACACATTGAATAATACCCACTTTATTACCAAACTAAACTCGAATCACTATAACTGAACAATAACTCACTTATGTACTTTTAACTACTAACTCACTAATTACACTGACTGACTCTAACTAACTTCCTCGAGGGAGAGCTGACCGCTTTATATAGTTTTGGCCTCCAGGTTCTAGAACTTTTCGGCAGATAAGGGTTATCGTTTGCCGAAATTTCGGGAACGCTTATCTGCCGTTTGCTTCGTTATCGCGGCCGCTTTCCCCTTATTAGATCTTTCTAGAAACTTTTCTTACGTACTAAATTCTACAATTCTATGCTATCTATTTACATTGCGTTACAATATCTTAATATCGGAGAAACAGACCATTTTCGAGGTAAAAATCTAAAGTCTGGAAAACCCAAACTAGTTTTGAAAAAAAATCAAAATTTCGAGGAAAAGGGCGAATTTTAAGGAAAATTTCAGAAAAACAGTCGAAATTTTAAGAAAAGACTTGACTGCATTTATTTTTTAACATTGAAGAAGAAGCTTCTCCCGCCCCATGCCATACTGACATCAGAAAATATCCACCATCGAGATAAACGTCGTCGAAATTTTGAGAAACAAGTTAAAATTTGAATTTTGTGGAATTTTTGACTTTAGAAAAATTAAAAATTCTCAAAAGATATAAAAATTTACAGATGGACAATATCCTAAAAATTTTTACTTTTTTACCAAAAGATCCACCAAATTTCGAATAAAAGGCAAAGTTTGATAAACACGTCGAAATTTGCAGAAAGACGAATTCGAAGAAAGTCAAAATTTTCAAAAAAAATTCGAATTTTAAGAAAGACAAAATTAAAAAACGATCAATTTTGAGAAAATAAATTCGAAATTTTGAGAAAGTCGGATTTTGAAAAAAGAAATCGAATTTTATAATAAATTTGAAATTTCGAATAAACAAGAGAAATTCTTTTAAAAAAAGGATGAATTTTGAAAAAACAAATCAAAATTTCTAGAAAATGTCGAAATTTCGAGAAAAGTCGAAGCTTCGCAAAAATGTCGAAACTTCGATAAAACGTCGAAATTTCAAGGAAAGACCTAGTTTTCAGAAAAAAATGGAAACTAGAAAAGGTTCCCGTAGTTGAGAGTTGGTTGGCTGTATAAATCAGGGGAGAGCAAGCGCCCCACCCTACTAGCTACTAGGAAAAGAAAACAAGGGGATTTAAAAATACTTTTTACTAGGTGGGACTGGATAAATTAATGCATTAGTTATTATCTTAGTGAATGTTTATCCCTCAAGGGTCTAAGGACCCCAGTTTAAATAACTCTGCTTTAGCAGTTCCATTGCTATTTCATAAATAATGTTCCGTTTATTAATTTTATTTAACATTTTGTTTATTAATTATTCTCTTAATTTAATTTGGTCTTAATTTCGGAGAAACAGGCGATTTTCGAGGTAAAAATTGAAAGTCTCGAAAACCCAAACTAGTTTTGAAAAAAAAAAATCAAAATTTCGAGAAAAAGGGCGAATTTTGAGGAAAATTTCAGAAAAAAAGTCGAAATCTCAAGAAAAGGACATTTCTTGACTCTACATTTAAAATTTTCTAAAATAATTTTGCAAACACTATTGAAAATTTCTACTTTCGACTTCGGCTTTTTGAAAAATTTGCCTTGTGAAAAGTTCGTATTTTTTTTCAAATTTTCAGTGAAAATAATGTTCCGTCTTATTGTCAAATAATAATTTCTTGCGAATACGATGCGAATAACTGCGAATGCGAATGCGAACATTCGTTTCATCAATAGTAGGAAGGGTAGAAATTTCTCTTAAAAACCTAATTCACCAAAAAAAAATTCCATGTCAGACACTCATAACTCGAGCATTTGAAAGCTTTATGGGCCAAATGTGATCAGACTTCCTCCTGGCAAATAATACTCGAAATGCTATTTTAAAGCGGGTACACATTAATTAGTGCAGTTTTCACAACACGTGCCTACGCTCGTCTCTGGAGTGCTATAAGGGAATATTTGCTCTTTTATAAAATGGGACAATGAACCTTTCTATTGCCTGTTCCTCCTGCTCGTTGTTTGCCTCTGCGTTATCTAGTTTACGAAATTCTAGCCCAATTAACGTTAAAATTGTCCCAAAGCAGAAATAATATTCCAGAATTATCAGCAAGTTTAATGGAGGTGGATTAAATTTTAGCTCACTGTATGTGTATGGAAAATTTAATTAGGTTATTTGGTTACTTGGACATATTAAGGGCAATAAATTGGGTGGGCATTTAATAGTGGGCTATTTTAGAAAAGTTAGACATTTACATAAAAATGAAATTCGCGTGAAAATGGTTAATGTGAGTGGTAATATCATACATACCTTTCTAGTGTTTTCTAATAAATCTAATGAAAGTACGTTTATTTTGCAACGTTTTTATTAATTTACTTTCTTGTCTGTGTAATTGTATGTTCGGTACAAGGAGATTAAAAAAAACACTGTAACTACCCCATGAGTTAGAAACTTAACTTTATCCATGGTCCAGAGCTTGTTACGTAGTCGCTTCCGTGTCTATCTGTTCCGTACAAATTTTGCGATCGATTTTAGACTAACTTCCCGATGAGCTAGAGACTTGAAACTTTTAACATAGTTTAGAACTGGATCACACTGCAATATTTTAATTGTAATTCAATCATGACAATCATTTCAAAAATGGTGATTCCCAATTATTTCGAAAATGATGATTCCCAATTATTTCGAAAATGGTGATTCCCAAAAAAAAGTTAACCTAACTCGTATATAATATCCAATTGCTGAACGATGGCAAGCTTTCAATATCTTCAACAAACGCGACGTGTGGGTAACAAGACATTAGCGTGTTGGTAACGCGACATTAGCGTGATGGTTTTTCCCTATCAAAAATCGCCCAACGCCCCCAAAGTAGTTTTCACTTGGAAAAAAATGATATTTTGTGAATGAGGTCAAGATTGTATTGGAAATTTCGAAAATCAGCTAAAATCTGGAAAAGGTTGATATCTTCAGTTGATTTTGGGAAAAGGAATAAAAAGTGAAAGTTGGTCAAATATTCGATGTTTTAATGTAAATAAAAAAAGATAACCATACACATAACACGTTTAGACATGTAGGCATAACGTTACACTTTTTATAAAACATTAAAATTATAATTTGAATTGTTGTACATGGTAACTCAACAAAGCTGACTCGGCGAGCGAAGGATTTGCCTGCATTTCGCAAACTAATAATTAAATTTGTAATTACTACAGGGACTTTTTTCCATTTTTTCAATTTAAATAAAAATAACTACGTCGCAGATCTCTTTATAATGAAAACGAATTGTATTCACACAAATCTCAAAATCTGTTCTCCAAAAGACTGAATTTGTGCTATTTAATTTTTAAATGCATCAGCACTTATCAAACATTAATTATTGATTCTAATGTTTAATTAATGGTACTACAACGTATCTAACATTGTTACATCACAGTTTTAAGTTTTCGCTTCTGTCAGCAGTCCCCATAACTGCCCAATTTTTTTTAATTGTAAATCAAATATGAGCATTATTATTAGTTTTATTCTTACTCAACTAATTGACTGAACGATAAATGTTTCCCCAAATTTAAATTTAAAATAAAATAAACAAAACAAAAAACATTGCATTAAAGAATCAAATAGTGAGATAAAACATCCAACGTGGAAGTGGATTTGAAAACAGCGGGCGAATGTATTGAAATATCTAGGCAAAGAGTAAGGCAACAAGGCAAAATGTTTCAACAGAAATATCTAAAAGGGATTTAAAACTATTGTAAATTCCCAACACATGAAACACATTCTGAATAAAAAATGGCAAGCAGGGTGTTTGTGAAAGGTTTTGTATAATATTTGGAGCTGCTAAGCAGCAAAGAGGCAATATCTCTTGAAATTTTTCATCGAAAAAGCTTTCTGGGTCTAAAAATGGGGAATCGCAAACATTTATTCGAGAACATCTGAGATGAATACTTAAAATATTGGAAACCACTAATTTTTAATGCCAAGAAAGTGGCAGGATTTAAATTTTAGTTAACGTTTCACCAGCTAGAACACTAGAGAAATATTGAAAATGATTGTTACATGAGAGCTTTACGAGAATTTTGTATCCAAATAGGATATTAACCACACAAACCCTTGACTAAAAAAAGTTAAATTTTAGTTAAAGAATACTTTTTCTGCGATTAAGCGAAAAAACTACGTCATCATAGGGACCTTCTCCAAGAAAACAAAATAAAAACCAAATTCAAAACAGCAGAGCATGCTAATTCAGTGTAACACTGCAGGTTTTTTTAATATATTAATAGTTGTTGAGAAAAAAAAAATTACGGAAAAATGGGTACTTTCGACCAATATAATAATATTTTTTCCAAATGAAAAATTCAATCCAGCTGAAGGATAGAATGCAGATCAAATTTGTCATTTACATTATTCCATTTGGATGAATGTTTTTAGAGTTAGAACTAGTTTATTAAAATTACCCAACGCAGTAATTGCGGTTGAAATCGAGCATTTTAGCGCGATCTGAGGCGATCTCATAAACTGTGTTAGTCATTGATTTATTGCGAATTACAAATGAATGCTTTTTATCATTATCAGTAAAGACCGGATGTTATTGCACTAAAAAATCCCCAAAATTGCGTCAAAGATACCATTAAAAAAGGCCAACAATAGCATTAAAAACATTACAAATTGCACCATAACATATTACTATAAATTAATTGGGTTTAACAAAAAAAAATTATAATAAAATAACATTATATTTCAATAAAAGCGATAAATCTATTTAACAAAAATTTTTTGTTAGCAATTTTAGAAATTTAGACTCCAAAATCGAAATATTAAAAAATAAATTGAAAGTTTCATTTAAAGTCAAAACTACGGATTTTACCTCTAAATCTTTTGTGAATATATTCCTTGGAATCTTGACCTTTGTCTGAATATTTTGTTTTGGGGTTAAAATTTACGAAAAATTAAAATTATAATTATTATATATATAATTATATTATATATTACATATATAATTATTTGAATAAACAAAATTCAAAATCTCAAAATTCTTAAAAGGTTAAATTTGAAAAATATCAAAATTTACAAAAGAAAAATTCTAAAAAAGTTAAGAATTTGAAAAAAATGCAAATTAAACAGACGAAATCTCTTAAAAAATCGAAATTTTGAAAGGTGTTGAAATTTTAGAGAAAAGTAATTTACAAAAAAATTATAACTTGTCCAAATTTTTAAAGAAGTAAAAATTTTCATAAGAATCGAAAGTATTGAAAAAAGTTAAAATTATGAAAACAAAAAAAAAATATTGAAGAACAAAATTTTTTAATAAAGTCGAAATTTTGGAAAATGTAATTATGAAAAATGTCAAAATGTTCATGGAAAGTTGAAATATCCAAAAACTAATTTAAAATCAAAATTTAAAAAAGACAACATTTTGAAGAAGTAGATATTTTCAGAATTCGAAAATTAAAAAAAATTGCAAAATTTTTAAAAGTATCTGTAATTTTTTAAAACAGTTTATATTTTGAAAAGTAATCTGAAAATTTCAAACCGGTCAAGGTTTGAAAAATTTTCGAGATTTTAAAAAAAGTACCTACGTTATCGTTCAAATTAAAAAAAAATGAACTTTTCCAAAGAAACAAATCAAAATTATCAGAAAAGTTAAAATTTTCAAAAATTACCGCAATTTAGAAAAGTTAATATTTAAAAAAAATCAAAATTTTAGATACTTGAAATTGTAAGAAAACATTTTTTGGTGGAACGGACTGGTCCTTGGTTATCTTCAAAGATTGAAATACACAACTGGTCCCCTGAAACCAAGAAAGATTAAAAAACACAACAAAGGTTGCTCTAACGCGTTTCGACAGCCAAGCTGTCATCTTCAGAGAGATAGAATTAGAGAGATTAGTACCAGGGGACAAGTTGTGTATTTCAATTTTTGAAGATAACCAGAGGTACTATTCTCTCTATCTCTATCTCTCTGAAGATGACAGCTTGGCTGTCGAAACGCGTTAGAGCAACCTTTGTGGTGTTTTTTCATCTTTCTTGGTTTCAGGGGACAAGTTCTGTATTTCAACATTTTTTGAAAAGGTCGAATTAAAATTTTTAATAAAACTTTGAAAGATTTTCTAAAAATCGAAATTTTAAAAATAAATCTACATTTTAAGAAATTTTCAAAAAATTAATGCCATTATGACTGAATCACCCTGTATAAACCTGACCTTTCTTTAAAAATTTGCATAGTATCTTAATTTCGGAAATATAGACGATTTTCTTGGTAAAAATCAAAATTTCGAGGAAAAGGGCGAATTTTGAGAAAAATCTCAGGAAAAAAGTCGAAATCTCAATATTTAAAAAAAAATCAAAATTTTGGATACTTGAAATTGTAAGAAAATATTTTTTGAAAAGGTCAAATTAAAATCTTTAATAAAACTCTGAAAGATTTTCAGAAAATCCAAATTTTGTTCTGTTGTTTGTAAAAATGCAAAAAAGAGAAATATTGAGAAGTTTTAACATTTTAAAAGGTCGAAATTTTGGAAAAAGCCTAGCTTGCCTAAAACTTGAAATTTTCAAAAAGAGTAAAAACGTTCAAAGAAAAAAAATTAAAAGGTCAAGACTTTCAATAAGTTTACATTTTCTAAAAAATAACTTAATTTCGAAAAGCCGATTTTTTTTTTAAAAGTAGGAATTCTGAAAAGTCCAAATTCTGAAAAAAATTAAATTTTAAAATAGTCAAACAAATTTTGAGAGAACAACTGAAATTTTGAAAACTTGAGATGTCGAAATTAAAACAATGTTGAAGTTTTTAAAAATAGTTAAATTCCTCAAAAAAGGCACGAAATTTCTCAAAAAGGGTCGAACTATGTGAAAAATCGAATTAAAAAAGTTAAAATTTCAAAAAGTCGAAATTTTAAAGAATCTAAATTTTCAAAATAAATCAAAATCTCACGAAAAAGTTGCAATTTTAAATCGACATTTTGAGAAATTTTCAAAAGTGAAATTAAAGTTTGTAAAAATGCAAAAAAGAGAAATATTGAGAAGTTTTAACATTTTAAAAGGTCGAAATTTTGGAAAAAGCCTAGCTTGCCTAAAACTTGACATTTTCAAAAAGAGTAAAAATTTTCAAAGAGCAGAAATTTTAAAAATAATTAAAAAGTCAGGATTTTCAATAAGATTACATTTTTTTTTAAATCTCAACTTTGAAAATCCGAAATTTTTAAAAAAGTAAAAATTCTAAAAACGTCTAAATTCTGAAAAAAAAATAAATTTTAGAAATAGTCAAAGAAATTTTGAGAGACCAACGGAAATTTTGAAAAAAGTGGAGATTTTAAGATGTCAAAATTAAAACAATGTTAAAATTTTCAAAAATAGTTAAATTCCTCAAAAAAAAACACTAAAGTTCTCAAAAAGAGTCGAACTAAGTACAAAATCGAATTAAAAAAGTAAAAATTTCAAAGAGTCGAAATTTTTAAGAATCTTAATTTACAAAATAAATCAAAATCTCACGAAAAAGTTGCAATTTTAAATCGACATTTGGGAAATTTTCAAAAGAAAATTAAAATTTGTAGAAATTCAAAAAGGTGAAATGTTGAGAAGTTTTAACATTTCAAAAGGTCAAAATTTTGAAAAAAGCCTAGCTTGCCTAAAATTTGACTTTTTCAAAAAAGATAAAAATTTTCGAAGAGCAGAAATTTTGAAAAAAATTAAAAAGTCAAGATTTTCAATAAGATTACATTTTTTTTTAAATCTCAACTTTGAAAATCCGAAATTTTTAAAAAAGTAAAAATTCTAAAAACGTCTAAATTCTGAAAAAAATTAAATTTTAGAAATAGTCAAAGAAATTTTGAGAGAACTAGAAAAGTTTTAAAAAATGTGGAAATTTTGAGATGTCGACATTAAGACAATGTTAAAATTTTTAAAAATGGTTGAATTCCTCAAAAAAAGCACTAAATTTCTCAAAAAAGGTCGAACTAAGTAAACAATCGAATTAAAAAAGTTAAAATTTCAAGAAGTCGAAATTTTGAAGAATCTAAATTTCCAAAATAAATCAAAATGTCAAGAAAAAGTTGCAATTTTTAAAGAAAGTGTGATTTTAAAAAGCTCGAAATTTCAAACAGCCAAAATTTTCGAAAAAACTCCAAATTTTCAAAAGGTCAAAATTTTCAAGAGCAGATGAAATTTTTGAAAACACCGAAAACTTTAAAAAAATGAAATTCTTAAAAAAGTAGTAACTTTAAAGAAAAGTCGATATTTGGAAAAGATAAAATATTTAAAATTGTGGAAATTTAAAGGAAATTGAATAATTTGAAAGGGAGTAAAGTCAGAATTTCGATAATAATTTGGATTACTGAAAATAGTGAAACATTTAAAAATAGTTGGATTTTGCAAAAAGTCAAAATCTTAAAGAATTTTAAAAAAAGGCAAAAATTACTACTAATACGGGGAAAATTTTAGAAAATTGACAAATAATTGCATAATTGACTAAATTTGCACAAAATTACAATAACATTAAAAATGACAAAAATTGCAATTGTCAATAACAGTTTCATAAATATTTGAATTGATTGTAGAAAAAAGTGTGTATATCTGAAAGTAGATATTTTTTTTTATTTTTTAACTATAACATAGGAAAATTTGAATAAAGTTTCAAATCCATACATAAATAAAAATGAATTAATTTGCTCTATTGACTATCTACTGTAGTAATTGTAATTGAACCGTAATTGGGCGAGCCCCACTTGCTCTTGGCTGAATTTTTTTTATGAGTTTTCACTCAAACCATCTAGATTCAACTTTTCCTTTCCAAAATCTTTACTTTTAACTTGAAAGTTCTTAGTAACATTAAACATTTCCACTAAAAAAGTTGAAATTATTTTAAAATCAAAATGTCCTCAAGATTCAACTTTTTTTTGAAATTAAAATTAATATATTCTATTTGTCTTCCTGTGGCATTGTGGCATTAGAGCGGGTTAGCTGCATGATTCATTTAATCTCCTGAACAAAGACTAATTATAAAATTGAAAAATAACAATAAAATAGTAACATTTAAAGATTAAAATGTTGTCAACAAAATGTAATTGAATACAACGAATATTTAGATTGAGATTTTTAAATTTAGTAAGATTTTTAAATCTAGTGTCGTAATTTCGAAAATAAAAATTAAAGGTTCGAGTTTGAATAAAAAGTTTTTTTAGAAATTGTCGCCATTTCTTTTAAATTTGGTTCAAAATTAAATTTAAAACAAATTTAGTCTCTTTTTAAATTCCAACATAAAACTTTGTGATTAAAAACCAAAATTCGCCATCAAAATTTGTATAAAATGTCAAAAATAGTGTTGGTAAAACTGAAAGTACACACCCCTTAGGTATAAATTAGCTTTGAGAAATGCTGTCAAAAATGGGTGGTAGCTGCAGTTCGAATAAAATGATGACTCTGGACTCTTGAAAAAGTAATCTCGCAATTTACGTAGAAAAATTCTCAGAGTTGTTATTTTACTTTTGAAATGTCGATTTTAATTTCAAATATTCGATTTTTCTTAAATTTAGTTATTTATCGGCGGTCGATATATTCGGATGATAGTGATCGAGATGGGCGTGAGGGCAGTCAACTTTTTTCTCATTAGTTAATGTGCCAGGTACGGCTTTCATGCGGGAGAGTACAGCCCTTGCTGTGCGGTAATATCTTCCTCAATAAAGGGGATAGGCACATTTAAGGAGTATGTATGTAGGTTTTCTTTTGTAGAAGTTTATCGTCTGATGGCTATTAAAGAACTGCTTACACCTCATCTCCTTTGCTACCATCCCTTCGCTCATCGATTGCCAACGCGCGCGTAAACAGTGATAGTATTTGAATTTTTATTCTTTTATTTAGATAATCGTTATTTTTATTACTATAATGTTATTGTATTAGATTGTCTTATTCTATTTAAATTTTAACAGGTACCAATGACCAGTGATCCTGGTACATTTGTTACACCCAGGATTAGTAAATGTTTTTCAACTTTATGTTAAGAAATGAGTCCTGAAAATCGGTATCGACTCCAGGGATTCCGAGGGGCTGGAAAAGAGACAAGAATCAAGAAAAGGTGAGTCTGTAAAAAATCTTCTCATTTGACCCCAAGCTAAATGCATTTTCTATACGTTTAACAGATATTTATTTAACTAGTAAGGATTGCATTATTTTTTCCTCTAGGACAAGATGTATAGCTTTTTTTTAAATTTTTTTTCAATTTGTTTTAAGATAAAATTTAAAACAAATTTAGTCTCTTTTTAAATTCCAACATAAAACTTTGTGATTATAAACCAAAATTCGCCATCAAAATTTGTATAAAATGTCAAAAAAAGTGTTGGTAAAACTGAAAGTACACACCCCTTAGGTATAAATTAACTTTGAGAAATGCTGTCAAAAATGGGTGGTAGCTGCAGTTCGAATAAAATGTTGACTCTTGGACTCTTGGAAAAGTAATCTCGCAATTTAAGTAGAAAAGTTCTCAGAGTTGTTATTTTACTTTCGAAATGTCGATTTTAATTTCAAATATTCGATTTTTCTTAAATTTAGTTATTTATCGGCGGTCGATGTGTTCGAATAATAGTGATCGAGATGGGCGTGAGGGCGGTTAACTTTTTTCCTCATTAGTTACGGGAGAGTACAGCCCTTGGTGTGCAGTAATATCTTCTCAATAAAGGGGATAGGCACATTTAAGGGTTATGTATATACAACGTTTTTTTTTGTGGAAGTTTGTCGACTGATGGCTATTAAAGAACTGCTTACACCTCATCTCCTTTGCTACCATCCTTTCGCTCATCGATTGCCAACGCGCGCGTAAACAATGATGGTATTTGAATTTTTATTCTTTTATTTAGATAATCGTTATTTTTATTACTATATTATTATTATATTAGATTGTATTATTCTGTTTAAATTTTAACAGGTTCCAATGACCAGTGATCCTGGTACATTTGTTAGACCCAGGATAGGTAAATATTTCTCAAATTTATGTTAAGAAATGAGTCCTGAAAATCGGTATCGACTCCAGGGATTCCGAGGGGCTGGAAAAGAGACAAGAATCAAGAAAAGGTGAGTCTGTAGAAAATCTTCTCATTTGACCTCAAGCTAAATGCATTTTCTATACGTTTGACAGATATTTATTTAACTAGTAAGGATTGCATTATATTTTCCTCTAGGACAAGATGTATAGCTTTTTTTTCAATTTTTTCAATTTGTTTCAAGATAAAATTTAAAACAAATTTAGTCTCTTTCTAAATTCCAACATAAAACTTTGTGATTATTAACCAAAATTCGCCATCAAAATTTGTATAAAATGTCAAAAAAAGTGTTGGTAAAACTGAAAGTACACACCCCTTAGGTATAAATTAACTTTGAGAAATGCTGTCAAAATTGGGTGGTAGCTGCAGTTCGAATAAAATGTTGACTCTTGGACTCTTGGAAAAGTAATCTCGCAATTTAAGTAAAAAAGTTCTCAGAGTTGTTATTTTACTTTCGAAATGTCGATTTTAATTTCAAATATTCGATTTTTTTAAAATTTAGTTATTTATCGGCGGTCGATGTGTTCGAATAATAGTGATCGAGATGGGCGTGAGGGCGGTCGACTTTTTTCCTCATTAGTTAATGTGCCAGGTACCGCTTTTATGCGGGAGAGTACAGCCCTTGGTGTGCGGTAATATCTTCACAATAAAGGGGGTAGGCACATTTAAGGATTATGTATATACAACGTTTTTTTGTGGAAGTTTGTCGACTGATGGCTATTAAAGAACTGCTTACACCTCATCTCCTTTGCTACCATCCTTTTGCTCATCGATTGCCAACGCGCGCGTAAACAATGATGGTATTTGAATTTTTATTCTTTTATTTAGATAATCTTTATTTTTATTACTATATTATTATTATATTAGATTGTCTTATTCTGTTTAAATTTTAACAGGTACCAATGACCAGTGATCCTGGTACATTTGTTACACCCAGGATAGGTGAATGTTTCTCAACTTTATGTTAAGAAATAAGTCCTGGAAATTCGGTATCGACTCCTGGCATTTCGGGGGGCAAGAAAAGAGACAAGAAGTCAAGCCACTGCGTTGGAGAATCAAGAAAAGGCGAGTCTGTAGAAAATCTTTTCATTTGAACCCAAGCTAAATGCATTTTCTATACGTTTGACAAATATTCATTTACCTAGTAAGGATTGTAATATATTTTCTTCTAGGACAAGATGTATAGCTTTTTTTCAATTTTTTCAATTTGATTCAAGATGAAATTTAAAACAAATTGAGTCTCTTTTTAAATTCCGACATAAAACTGTAATTATTAACCAAAATTCGCCATCAAAATTTGCATAAAATGTCAAAAAAAGTGTTGGTAAAACTGGAAGTACACACCCCTTAGGTATAAATTAACTTTGAGAAATGCTGTCAAAAATGGGTGGTAGCTGCAGTTCAAATAAAATGTTGACTCTGAACTCTTGGAAAAGTTATTTCGTAATTTACGTAAAACAATTCTCAGAGTTGATATTTTACGTTCGAAATGTCGATTTAAATGTCAAATATTGGATTTTTTTTTAATTTAGTTATTTATCGGCGGTCGATGTGTTCGAATGATAGTGATCAAGATAGGTGTGAGGGCAGTCGACTTTTTTCCTCATTAGTTAATGTGCCAGGTACCGCTTTTATGCGGGAGAGTACAGCCCTTGGTGTGCGGTAATATCTTCTCAATAAAGGGGGTAGGCATATTTAAGTAGTATGTATATGCAACGTTTTCTTTTGTGAAAGTTTGTCGCCTGATGGCTATTAAAGAACTGCTTACACCTCATCTCCTTTGATACCAGCCCTTTGCTCATCGATTGCCAACGCGCGCGTAAACAATAATTGTACCTAAATTTTTATTCTTTTATTTGGATAATCTTTATTTTTATTACTCTATTATTATTATATTAGATTGTGTTATTCTGTTTAAATTTTAACAGGTACCAATGACCAGTGATCCTGGTACATTTGTTACACCCAGGATAGGTAAATATTTTTCAACTTTATGTTAAGAAATGAGTCCTGAAAATTCGGTATCGACTCCTGGGATTCCGGGGGGCAAGAAAACAGACAAGAAGCCAAGCCACTGCGTTGGAGAATCAAGAAAAGGTGAGTCTGTAGAAAATCCTCTCATTTGACCCCAAACTAAATGCATTTTCTATACGTTTGACAGATATTTATTTAACTAGTAAGGATTGGATTATTTTTTTCTCTAAGATAAGATGTATAACTTTTTTTATTTCAACTTGGCTACATTTTGTTAACTGAAACGTCTAATTTCGATATTTGAATATTTATTCTTTTTTTCTTCGATAATTATTATTTGTCTAATATTGAATTTTCTAATAATAGAACAGATACTATTTTATGACAAAAGAGGTTAGTTTTGATAATAGGTATATAAAAAAAAATTCTCTCAAGAGGCACAAAATAAAAGACGACTTTTTTCTATAATTTTTTCTCCTCTAGAGAGATTTTTAACTAATTTGTTTCCAAAATTTCGACTTCAGACCCGAAATTAGATTTTTTCTACCACTTTGTTATAATCGTGTATATAACAGAACAATGGTTACTTAGAATTTGGAAGTGCTGAAAAAAAAATCCAATTACCTAACAGCTTAAAATAAAAGTCTGTCATGCATGAGCTACCTTCGGCAATAATCCAGTAATTGAAATTTGTCGTAATTATGCGATTAGCGTCAATTAAATTTTCAGTTAATCCACCGAATATTCCCACATTGATTCTGTATCGGTATTGCGATAAGTAAGCTTTCCACGTTTAGTAAATATTTATAGTTGTTAATGAGTTGAAGCCCCTCTCGACATTTCAAACAGATGCACATTTAAAGCCGTGTATAAGTGAGATATACAGTTAAATCTAAACCGTGTCGCAAGTGGATTTTCCACCAGTTGCACTCCAGAGAATTCGGCAGAATCTGTCTACTCAAGTTTGTTAGGGATGCCCGAAATGCGACCAAAATTTCAATAGAATTCGCCCGAGGCTTTGTATAAAATATCATCTCGGATCTTAGTGGCCTGTGGGCATTTATCTCAAGATAAAGATGTGTGTTCATCTGTCGAATTATCCGGACCAACTAAACCTTGATATTACTTTGCGTTTATTTGTAGATAAGGATTCAAATGCGAACCCGTCCTTCGAATTTCTGTTTCCAATTCTTGACATATCAGCTGAAACTTGAAGTTTCCCAATAACTGTCGATATTTGTTCTGGGTAATTTTATCTGTAGGGTGCTCAAAGAAGTTTTGTAAAAATGTGTTATATTTTTGTGTCTCAGATTGATTTAATCAATGATTGACATTTGCAAGGGTTTTAATTTTCGAAGTAAAACAAATGTGTATCATTACAATTGGTCAATTTTGAAATTGTCAAGATATCTACCGGAAAAAATGACACTTGTTTTACGTGAGGTTCGGTTCGTTTTCAAAGCAACAACAAATTGTGTGTTATCGGTGGTGCATTCGACATCGTAAAATTCATCAATTTACAAAATGGTAAAGATTCAATTGATGTCAGTTCGTGGTCAAATTTTTTGGGAAAAAATACGACCAGTGAGGCGTCGAAATATCGGTCGTCTAATGTGCAATGCAAGCAAAGGTAATGATCATCGAATCATTGAGACTGACAGGTTTGGAGGTAAATCCAACGAGAATTTCTAAAAGACAATCCATTATGATTTCGGAACAACGACTATGAAGGCGTTTTACTGAAAATAAGGTATTTTACTTTATTAACTAGTATCTGTTATCAGCACTAAACATTTCACAATAGAGGGGTTAAAAATTAGCTTTAATTAATTTATACCACACGATCCTAAATTAGACACATAATGCTAAATGAGTACAAAAAAAATCAACACAAAGTGTTATTTCCCTAGTGGAAAACCATCAGTAGTAATGAATTTCTTCGGTCAGATGCTACTCTAACCACTGCTCTAACGAACATCTCATTACGAGCAAGCAGTAAACTTCTCAATGAGCTAGATCTATTTTTAAATAAGATTCCTGGTTTAAGGAGGAAATTTCATTGAAGGAAAATTTAATCAAGCAACTCATTTCGTCAGTTTCTAATAGGGTATGTTAAATTGCTTTCTAAATGGGTAATTGGCTTGGTTACTGAAACATAATTAATTATCAGGCGAGAATATAGAATGTTTTCCGTCTACCTGTGCTACACAAAATGAAAAATTAGCCATAATTTTGATGAAACGGACTGGTCCTTGGTTATCTTTAAAAATTGAAATACAAATTTTGTCTCCTGAAACCAAGAAAGATTAAAAAACACAACAAAGGTTGCTCCAACGAGCTTCGATAGCCAAACTGTCATCTTCAGAGGGATACAACCTTTATTGTGTTTTTTAATCTTCTTTGGTTTCATTTGAATTTGTATTTCATTTCTATTTTAATTTTCGCCATAAGATGTAAATTTAATCAAAAAAATATCAAACTGTCTTCTATTGGTAATACCTTAAATGCACCAGAGACTATAAAAACTGCAATTGAATTCCGCAAAATGTTATCATCTTAAGAGAGATACTGTTACAGTACGAATTGTTTTGAACCAATTTTTAATTAGAATTCATTTTTCAACCTGCAAGTTTAAATTTTAATGATATTTCCAGTTTCTCCAGTTTTAATGCAAGTAGAATGCAACCTAGACTACAAATTCATGCAGTTTTCCAGGCGTATCTAGTGAATCATAGACCGCTGAACTACCAACAGTTCAAACACTGCCACCTAGCAAAGCGGTTGCTCTCTAGGAAAAAGTTCCCAGAAGACAAGGATTCTGATGCAGAGACCAAACCTATTAGTCTATGCATTATAATCCAGTTATAATGTTAATAATTTCACTTTAAATTCAAAATTTAGTATTTCCTAAAATTTTGTAAACCTAATAAATGCAGTTTCTTTATCAATTATTAAATAACAATAATAAATATTAATGAACCTTAAATTTAAACTGAATTGTTCTTAAAAAGTTTGAACACTTCCATTAAAAATCCAATATTTTCACTTTTATTTCAAAATGTAGTTTTCCTTTCAAAAATCGAAGTTATTGTATTTCTACTTTAATCTAACCGCCTTTTTACAAACATTTGAGTGCAGACTTAAAATTGCGAAATTATGGTCAACATTTCAACAAAATATAGCGAAAAATATGTAAAATATGTCTAAATAGTGAATTTACAATCAAAATTATTGAAAAAAGAACAAAAATGTAAGCAAAAAATGTAAAAAAGAAATTTCAATTTAAAAAAACCTTTTTAATATTTTTTGTTTTTAGTTTTGAAAAAGTAAAGTTGAAATTTTGAAAATTTAAAGTCGAACCTTAAAATGTTATAGGAAACAATTTTTAAATTACTCAGTGATTTTTAAGAAAAAATTCCTAATTAAAAAAAATTCGAAATAAAATTAAAGAATAAAGTAATAGTAGGCCTGGCAGGCTTAAAATTAACTTAAAATTTCGATTTTTTTCTCAAAGTTTCGATTTTATAATCTCAAAATTTAGACTTGAAGATTTTAAGTTTATAACGAAATCTAGTTTTTAAAATACTGACGTTTTTATCTTTAGTTCCAAAAATTTCTACTTTACTATCGACTTTAAAGTGCAATTTTTGTACAATTAAAAATTGCAATTTTAAATTTGGTATAGCTGAAAAAAAATTCGAAAAATTTCTGAAATATTGTTAAATGTTTTCAAAAAGTATCGAACGTTTTAAAAAGATTGAATTCTGTAAAAAAAAATTTATAAAAAACTAAAATTTTTAGAAAAAATTCAAATTTTTAGAAAAAGATCGTAGCCTTGAAGGAACTGAATCAAAAACAAACTCGAAACGTTCAACAAAATCAACACTTTCAAAGGGTCGAAATATTCAAAAGATCGAAATTTTCAACAAAAAGTGATTGTTCAAAAGAGATACAAAAGTCGATATTTCAAGAAAAATTGAAATTAAAGAGCAAAAGAAAAAAAAACTAAAAAAAAAAGGACAAACAGATAAAAAAATATCATAGCTTGAAATACAAATCTTGTCCCCTTAAATCAAGGAAGATAAAAAAACACAACAAAAATTGTTCTAACGCGTTATGATAGCCAAGTTATCATCTTCAAATAAGTATCTCTCTGAAAATGGTAGCTTGGCTATCAAAACGCGTTAGAGCAACTTTTCTTCTGATTTTGAACCTTTCTTGGTTTCAGGTAACAAGATTTGTATTTTAATTTTTGAAGATAACCAAGTACCAATCCATTCCATCAAAAAAAAAGCTTTCTAAAAGAGTACAAAATACCTCAATGTAGTTGAAATTTACCAAAAGGTCAAAATTTAAATCAGAATAATAAATTTTGGAAAAAGTCAAAGTTTTGAAGAACAAAACTTCAAAAAAATTTAGAGTAGAGCATGAAGTTTTGAAAACATAAAAACTAAAAACCTTAAAAATTAAAAAGGTTAAAATTTGAAAGTCAAAATTCTCAAACAGTCAAGATTTTGAAAAAGTCGAAATTTTGATAAAATCGAAAATATTACAAACGTCGAAAGTCCAAAAACAAACTCGAAATGTTCAACAAAATTAATACTTTGAAAGGATAGAAATATTGAAAAGATTGAAGTTTTCAAGAAAACGTGATTATTAAAAAAAGTTACAAAAGACGAAATTTCAAGAAAAATTAAAATTAGGAAAGAAAAAAACGTTTAAAAAAGAACAAAAACATAAAGAAATGGTTAAAATTTGGATAAAATATTTTAAAAAATGTGAAACTTTTGAAAAGGATCGAAATTTTCAAAAAAGACGAGTTTAAAAAAGAAACTTTTTTGGAAATATCGAAATTTTGAAATAAAATTAAAGAATAAAGTAATAGTAAGCCTGGCAGGCTTAAAATTAACTTCAATTTTCGATTTTTTTTTTCGAAGTGTCGATTTGATAATCTCAAAATTTAGACTTGAAGATTTTGAGTATATAACGGAATTCTGTTTTTAAAATATTGACATTTTTATCTTTAGTTCCAAAATTTTCCACTTTACTATCGACTTTAAAGTGCAATTTTTGAACAATTAAATTGAAGAACCTAACCAAGATTGCTGTAAAGCGTTTCGATAACCAAGCTATCATCTTCAGATGAGTATCTCCCTGAAGATGATAGCCTGGCTTTCGAAACGCGTTAGAGCAATCTTTATTGTGATTTTAAATCTTTCTTGGTTTCAGGGAACAAGATTTGTATTTAAATTTTTGAAGATAACCAAGTACCATTCCGTTCTATAAAAAAAGCTTTCTAAAAGAGTACAAAATATCTCAATGTAGTTGAAATTTACCAAAAGGTCAAAATTTTAGTTTTAAGAATTTTAGAATAATAAATTTTGGAAAAAGTCAAAGTTTTGAAGAACAAAACTTCAAAAAAATTTAGAGTAGAGCAGAAAATTTTGAAAAAAAAACTAGAAAGATTTTAAAAAATTAAAAAGGTTAAAATTTGAAAGTCAAAATTTTCAAAAAGTCAAGATTTTGAAAAAAGTCGGAATTTTGATACAATCGAAAATTTTAAGAAAGTCGAAAGACAAACTCCAAATGTTCAACAAAATCAACACTTTCAAAGGGTCGAAATATTCAAAAGATCGAAATTTTCAACAAAACGTGATTGTTCAAAAGAGTTACAAAAGTCGACATTTCAAGAAAAGTTGAAATTAAAAAAGAAAAGAAAAACATTTTCAAAAAAAGAACAAACACATAAAAAATGATCAAAATTTAAATAAAATATTTAAAAAAATGTGAAACTTTTGAAAAGGATCGAAATTTTCAAAAAAGACGAGTTTAAAAAAAAATTTTTTTGGAAATATCGAAGCTTGAAATACAAATCTTGTCCCCTGAAACCAAGAAAGATTAAAGAACCCAACAAAGGTTGCTCTAACGCGTTTCGCTAGCCAAGCTATCATCTTCAGATGAATATCTCCCTGAAGATGATAGCTTGGATATCGAAACGCGTTAGAGCAACCTTTGTTGTGATTTTAAATCTTTCTTAGTTTCAGGGGACAAAATTTGTATTTTAATTTTTGAAGGTAACCGAGGACCAGTACGTTCCACCAAATAAAAAGTTTTCTAAAAGAGTACCAAATGATACAATGAAGTTGAAATTTACCAAAAAGTCAAAATTTAAAGCAGAATAATGAATTTTACAAAAAGTCAAAGTTTTGAAAAACAAAACTTCAAAAATGTCAAAATTAGGAATAAAGTAAGAAATTTTGAAAAAAACTAGGAAGGTTTTAAAAATTAAAAAGGTTAACATTTGAAAAACAAAATTCTCAAAAAGTCAAGATTTTAAAAAAGTCGGAATTTTGATAAAATTGAAAATTTTACAAAAGTCGAAGGTCCATAAACAAACTCGAAAAGTTCAACAAAATTTATACTTTCAAAGGATCGAAATATTCAAATGATCGAAGTTTTCAAAAAAACGTGATTGATGAAAAAAGTTACAAAAGACGAAATTTCAAGAAAATTCGAAATAAAAAAAGAAAAGGAAAAATGTTTTAAAAAAGAACAAAAAAGTAAAAAAATGATTAAAATTAAGATAAAATATTTTTAAAAAATTTGTAAAAATTTTGAAAAGCATCGAAATTTTTAAAAAAGACTAGAATTTTAAGAAAAAAATTTTTTTTGGAAATGTCAAAGCTTTCTAAAAAAGTACAAAATTTCTCAATAAAGTTGAAATTTTCCAAAAAGTCAAAATTTAAAGCAGAACTGAAATTTCCAAAAACGTTCAAATATTCAAATATAAAAGTCAAAATTTAAAGCAAAGTGATAAATTTTAGAAAAAGTTTTGAAGGGCAATACTTTAAAAAAGTCAAAATTTAGAATAACGCAAAAAATGTTGAACAAAAAAATCAAGGAGATTTCAAAAAAAAATTAAAAAGGTTAGAATTAGAAAGTCATAAAGTCCAAAATTTCGAAAAAATTGAAAATTTTAAGAAAGTCGATAATTTCAAGTCGACAATTTTCAAAAGCGAAAATTTTTCAAGTCGCGCGATCCACGAGAAACAACTACTCCGAGGGCTTTAAATTTTTAACACAGTAAATTTTTAACACAGTAAATTGATGATAAAACGTCTATTCATGTTAAAATTTCTTTATTTTTCTTTTTTATATTTAAAAAAAAAATATTTTTAAGTATTTCTTCCACATTTTTCCCTTTCCATGTTATGCACTGCTGACGAGCTCAAATGAGAGCGAAACATCGATGTCCAGTGCTACAACTTTTTTATGTATTTTTTTATATTTTTTTATATTTTCCTAATTTATCAAAAAACAAAATTTTTATTTTTTCCATATCTAATTTTTGGTCTCCTATTTTTCATTATTCCTATTCTATGTAAAATAAAATAACCTCTTAATTTGTGAACTGTCATAAAGTGACGTTTTCAATAAATTTAAATATCACGTAGTCGCATTTCAAAAACTGTTTAGAAAAATGTCAACAAACCATAAAAATTTAAATATTTTCAAACTGGGCCGAAGAAATGTTACATAAATTGAAAAAAAAACATAATATTTCCGGTCAATAAGGGTCTACCATGAAGAATAAACCTATTCCTCTTTGAAAAGAATGTTGAAAAATTTAAAAACGAAGAAAGTCAATATTTTTAGAAGTTAAAATTTTTGAAAGCGATCAATTTTGAAATCGAAAGTTTTATCAGATGGTGATTTTTTCAAAAAATGCTGTTAAAAGGTCCAAACATTGAGAAAAGCCAAAATGTTGAAAAACGATGTTTTTTTTTTCAACTTTCACCGAAATTTTCAAATAGAAGTCAAATTAATAAAATAAACTGAAATTGTCAAAAACATTCAAGCTTTCAAATATAAAAGTCAAAATTTAAAGCAAAATGATAATTTTTTGGAAAAAGTCAAAGGTTTGAAGAACAAAACTTCAAAAAAATTAAAATGTAGAAAAGAGCAGGAAATTGAAAAAATGGAAAGATTTCATAATTTAAAAAGGTTAAAATTTGAAAGTCAAAATTTTCAAAAAATTAAAATTTTGAAAAGTCGGAATTTTGAAAAAATTGTAAATGAAGAAAGTCGATATTTTTAGAAATCGAAATGATTGAAAGCAAACATTTTTGAAATCGAAAATTTCAGCAGAATGCGAATTTCTTCAAAAAATGTTGTTAAAAGGTTTAAACATTGAAAAAAGTTAAAATCTTGAAAAACGGTGTTTTTAAACTTCTACCAAAATTTTCAGAAAGTCAAAATACAAACTAAAATTTCCAAAAAGTTCAAGTTTTCAAATATAAGAGACAATCGAAAAAGCCGCATTTTTTAAAAAGTCGAATTTTTAAAAAATCCAAATTTTGCAAAACATTAGACATTTTCGAAAAAATTCAAAACTTTGCTAAAATCCAAAACTTTAAAAAATATCTTTATTTTCACAAAGTGTAAATTTGGAAAAAAAAAGGTAGACTAGACATTATCAAAGACTAACAACTTTGTAGTCCTAGTCTTACTCCAGATTTTAAAAAAAATCTAACTTTTTAAACTTTATAAAGTCAAAATTTCGGGAAAAGATAGTAATGTTGGAAGCTGAAATTTACAAAAACAGTCGAAACTTTCAAAATCAAAATATTCTATTTTATCAAATTTTCAGAAAACTAAAATTTTACAAAAAAGGCAAAATTTTGAAAAAAGTAAAAATTGCAGGAGTCGAAATTTTTAAAAAAGTCGAAAAGCCAAGATTTTACATTTTTTGGCACACTTTAAAAATATTGTCCCACGTCGGGCCCTTCCAGTTATAACAGCTTGGCGCCGTTATTGGTTAACCATCATATCTCAGTAAAAGTTGCCCCAATTTTCAGATGCTATGAAATAGTCCCCTTAAATCAAAAATTGACGTGTTTTTGAAAATATATCAAAACTTTTAAACGCACCCTTTATGAAGCTGTAAAATTTTTATTTTTTTTGGCAAGATTTACGAAAAAGTCAAAATTTTGATAAAAACTCAAAATTTGGAAACAATAAAAGTTTTTTTTTTAATTTTCGAAAAGTGTAAATTTCAAAGAAAGAAAAGGTAGATTAGACATTATCAAAGACTAACAATTTTGAAAATGGTCTAGATTTTCAAAAAAAAATCTAAATTCTTAAAATTTTTAAGAAATTAAAATTTTAAGAAAAGATTTGGGAATCGAAATTTAAAAAAAAAACGTCGAAACTCTCAAAGTCAAAATCATTTCATCCAAATTTTCGGAAAAGTAAAATTTGTCAAAAAAGGCAGTTTTGAAAAAAAAGGAGAAATTTTAGGAGTCGAACATTTAAAAAAGTCGAAAAGCCAAAATTTTTAATGTTACGATTAACGATTTACGAAAAGGTCAAAATTTTGATAAAAATTCAAAATTTGGAAACAATAAAAGTTTTTTTTTAATTTTCGAAAAGTGTAAATTTCAAAGAAAGAAAAGGTAGATTAGACATTATCAAAGACTAACAATTTTGAAAGTGGTCTAGATTTTCAAAAAAAAATCTAAATTTTTAAAATTTTCAAGAAACTAAAATTTTAAGAAAACATATGGGAATCGAAATTTAAAAAAAAAAACGTCGAAACTCTCAAAGTCGAAATCATTTCATCCAAATTTTCGGAAAAGTAAAATTTGTCAAAAAAGGCAAAGTTTTGAAGAAAAAAAGGAGAAATTGTAGGAGTCAAAATTTTTAAAAAAGTCGAAAAGCCAAAATTTTTAATTTTTTGGCAAGATTTACGAAAAGGTCAAAATTTTGATAAAAACTCAAAATTTGGAAAAATAAAAGTTTTTTTTTAACTTTGAAAAAGTGTAAATTTCGAAGAAAAAAGGTAGATTAGACATTATCAAAGACTAACACTTTTGAAAACAGTCTAAATTTTCAAAAAAAAAATCTAAATTCTTAAAATTTTCAAGAAATCAAAATTTGAGCAAAAGATTTGGAAATTTAAATTAAAAAAAAAACGTCGAAACTCCTAAAGTCAAAATCATTTTATCCAAATTTTCGGAAAAGTAAAATTTTACAAAAAAGGCAAAGTTTTGAAAGAAGGGGAAATTGTAAGAGTCGAACTTTTTGAAAAAGTCGAAAAGTTTAAATTTTTAATTTCTTGGCAAGATTTGCGAAAAAGTCAAAATTTTGATAAAAACTCAAAATTCGAAAAAAAAGTTTTCTTTAGGTCAGTGAATCGAACTTTTAAAAAAGTACTTTTTTTATAAACGTCGAATCTTTTTAAAAAAATTGAAACCTAATCTTTACTTGACTTGAAAGATCTTCAAATAAGTTGAAATATTTAAAAATAGATTAAAATTTTCGATAAAAAAGTCGAAATTTTTTGAGGGTTGGTGAAATTTTTAAAAATGTCAGCATTTTCAAAGAAGTCTAAATTTTCTTATTAAAAATTTAATTTTTTAAAAAAAAAGTTAATTTTTCAAAAAGAAAGTGGAAATTGCCAAACAAATCAAAATTTCGAGAGAAAGTAGGTACTAAATATTGAAATTCTTCAGGAATTGTCGAAATTTTCTTACTTCCCAATCTCCTCATAGCGTTTAGGTCAAGGTCAAAATAAATTGTCCGAATTTCGATCACAAAAGATATTAGTAATTTTATGTAACACCGAGCTTATTGATTTACATTTGCTGGAATCGAAAGGGCATATTCAGTAGGCTGCTCAGAAAATTTGAACTTCAAAAAAGAACAATTTCGCTTTCGAGATAGATTGATAGTGGAATTTCATTTGATGACAAAAAAAGTTCGTCAGTTTCTAAATAAAAAGCAAAATTTACGAAAACGACTAAAAAAAGTCGCTATCTTTTTCTTCGCAAATTGATCCTAAATATTTGTAAAAAAAGGACACTTTAACATTTTTGGAACATCTAAGAGTACAGAAGCTCGAAATAGAGAGCCAGTCTCTTAAATTGAGAACATCTGTTCACCATTGATCAAGATTTATTGAACATAACTCCCTTCTCGCAGAGTTTGCGGAATATACGGGACAAAGACCGGACAAATGGGACTATGACGCGAAATATGGTGGTAGTCCCCTATATATGGGACGTATGACAACCCTATGTGCCCCCTTTAAAAATATTGTCCCACATTGGGCTCTCCTAGTTATGAGAATTTGGCGCCGTTATTGGCTAACCATCATCTCTCAGTAAAAGTTGCCCCAATTTTCAGATGCTATAAAATACTCCCCTTAAATCGAAAATTGACGTGTTTTTGCAAATATATCAAAACTTTTAAACGTTCCCTTTATGAAGCTGTACAATTTTTATTTCTTTGGCAAGATTTACGAAAATAAAAAATTTTGATAAAAACTCAAAATTTGGAAACAATAAAAGTTTTTTTTAATTTTCGAAAAGTGTAAATTTCAAAGAAAAAAAGACTAAAAATTTTGAAAATAGTCTAGATTATCAAAAAAGAAAAATTCTAAATTTGTAAAATTTATCGGAACGTCTGGTATAGAGATAAATACTTTAAAAAAAATGGTTGGTACTAGCTTTAAATAAATTAAAAGCAGAAAATTTATAAAAGTTATCGATTTGCACATAAATAAATATGAGGGCACCAACTTTGATAAATTGCACGTTCCTCGACTTCTTGCAATATTTCTGTTTTCAAAGTTTTGAGATCACCTCAATGTTTTGAGTAAACGGAAGTCAATAACGCCGAAGTGTACTTTTTGGAAGCGGTCTCTAATAAATTATGATGAGCAAACAGAAAGCTAACGCTCCTTTTGATCTGTTTAAAATAAAATTGTCGCACCCCAAGTGTTCCATCATCATCAATTCCCATTATCCCTCCATTAAAATTTCCTTAAAATTAGTTTACGAAGCGTCAATTAAATTTGACTCGATGTCAAAACCCATCAGGAAACATGTTTCGAAAACAACAAGCTTACCACGTAAACGTCAACAAGACTAGGATTCATCCACAAACTAAACAGCTCGTCACACACATAATACACTATATCACTTGTTGTTTGTGTTATAAATAGCAAATTAAACCACTCGTCAACATCGCGATAAATCACTGATGATGCACAACAAAGTTAAACAGGATGACAAACAGTATCCGATTAAATTCGAAACTGTTCCCGTTTGGCGCGCCGATTAATATTTCCGGTTCCGTTATAGGTGAGCTCCTGCCTCAGAGACCTCACGAGAGCTATTGACTGCAGCGCCTCCAAGCAGGGTGAACGACGGCGTCCGGACGGCGACGACCAGCGCCGACTTGCAGACGGCTTATTGATGCGGTGCCAACCCTTTCCGCAAGCTTTTCAAAATTTTAATCGAACGTAATTTAGATGGGTTTTATTTTCATTCCGAATGTATAAGGCGGGCATTATTTACGTCTTCTGAGCGCGCGCCCGGTGAGCTCTCCTTTCCAGTTTAATTTTGTTTGTTAGTTACAAATGATTTTCTTGCGACTTCCTGCCCAAATTATCACGCCTTTATTCAAACATTCGCTAAATTCAAACGGTCTTATTGCTTCCAGAGATAATTTGGAGCAGCATTTTCTCTGCATCGTTAAGGAATTGGGGGGGCCCTTTACGACGGGTTGTTTATCTCGTTAGAGGCTTACTAACAAATTGGGAATCGAGAAGGATGAAAAAGGAGGAATTTGCAGAATGTTCTCTTGTAAAATGGAGCTTGTCAGGGATACCTTATTAAGTCATAATATGGGGCTCCGCAGTAATTCCAGTTTTTGAATACGGTTGGCCGTGTTATTGGTCACCACCCATTATTTGACATCACTTAAAACTAAACATTTATATTCAGTTCAAAACATTTCAACCGTAATCGTAAGTGAGGAAAACTAGGCTCTTTATAATCGGGAATATTTGGTTAATGTGTAAAGAACCAAGTAATTGTTAGAGACCTCTAAGAACAGATGGATGCTTATAATGGATATCTGTAGTGTGGTACTACCCAAAGATCCCTCAACGGTTTACAGTGTCAGTGGGTAACAAAAACTTGAGGTGTATTTATAGTTGAATCTACTATTTATTGTCCAGCGAAGTTGTCTAGGGTCGAAACTGGGGCTAAATCTTGGGGTTGCATTTTCTGCAGTCAACCTCTGTAAACTTGAAGTGATATGATTACAGCTGAATAACGCCATAAATGGTCACCCAATGACAAGGTATTTAGGAGACAGTCAATTTGAGTTAGAATACCGGCGCATCCACCACATTTTCATCTTAGTCTTATACGTAATTGTTAATCCTTTTTTGCATATTTACCATCGATTGCTTTTAGGTAAGAGTTTGCTTCTTACTTTTCTCTAAAGGGGCTTTCGTAAAAGATATTTCAAAAGCTCAGTTCAAAATTTAATTTCATAACTAGGCAAATATTCAAATATTTTTAAGTGAAATTGTGGCAGTATTTCTAGTTTTCGAAATACAAATCTTGTCCCCTGAAACCAATTTTGGTGGAAGGGACTGGTCCTTGGTTATCTTCAAAAATAAAAACAATTGAAGAAGAGGTGAAATGAAAAAAAAAACAAAAGTTCCTAAAAGATTCAAGTTTTTAATGTTAAGATAAATATTGAAAGTTAGAGGAATTTTAAGTTAAAACTTAAAATTTAAAAGGAAAAATGAAAAAATCATGCTACAGAAGATTACCTTAAAATGTTTACAAAGGTTTCCACAGACAGGATCAATAAAAAATGTTTATTTTTTAGGATTGGATCGTGTCAAGAAATCATATACTTACTTGAAATGTTCGAATTTGCTTCCTCATCGTAAATGGCTTCTTCAGGAATAAAAGAAAAAAGCCATTTTAAGTCAAAAGAGGGCGCTAACCCACTACTACGAAGCGTTCGAAGTGAAAGTGGTGCAAACAGAGAGACAAGAAAATTATCAGCAGAACGGACTGTACATCATCTAATGAAGAAGAGTCTACAAAAATTTAGCTAAAATTACTATTTTTTAGGAAATCAATATTTCGGTCAAATTTGAAAATTTCGATTTTATTTCGAAATTTTTACTTCTTTTTTAAAATATCGAGTTTGTAAAATTTTGAGTTGTCTTTACGATATACTTCTTTGAATTTCAACCTTTATGTTAAAATTTTGACCTTTATCCCAATATTTCGTCAAACATTCTATAACTTTAAACAGATTAATCTTGATTTAATTTTTTGTTTTGAATTTTCATTTTTATTTCTCAAACAAAATTTTATTTTTAATTCTTCATGGTAGACCCTTATTGATCGAAAATATTATGTTTTTTTCAATTTATTTAACATTTCTTAGGCCCAGTTTGGAAATATTTAAATTTTTATGGTTTGTTGACAATTTTCTAAACAATTTTTGAAATGCGACTACGTGATCTTTAAATTTATTAAAAACGTCACTTCATGACAGTTTACAAATTAAGAGGTTAGTTTATTTTACATAGAATAGGAATAATGAAAAATAGGATACCAAAAATTAGATATGGAAAAAATAATTTTTTTTTTTTGATAAATTAGGAAAATATAAAAAAATACATAAAAAAGGTTGTAGCACTGGACATCGATGTTTCGCTCTCATTTGAGCTCGTCAGCAGTGCATAACATGGAAAGGGAACAATGAGGAAGAAATACTTAAAAATAAAAAAAAAATTAAAATATAAAAAAGAAAAATGAAGAAATTTTAACATGAATAGACGTTTCATCATCAATTTATTGTGTTAAAAATTTACTGTGTTAAAAATTTAAATATTTGAAGCCCGATCCACAAGAAACAACTACTCCGAGGGCGTTTTTAATAAATTTAAAGATCACGTAGTCGCATTTCAAAAATTGTTTAGAAAATTGTCAACAAACCATAAAAATTTGAATATTTCCAAACTGGGCCGAAGAAATGTTAAATAAATTGAAAATAACATTTATTTTTAATATTATGAAAGTAGAAAGAAAAATGTAACCTATGTCTTTAATTGAATATCATTATCGAAAATTAAAGGAAAAAAAGGACCTGAAATGTTGTCAAAATTATATAAAGCAAGATTTAAAAACGTAAACGTAAAATTTTACAAAAGACGAATTATAAAACGAAATTTATAAAAAATGGATGAAAACGATAATAGAATAATTTTTATAAATGTCAAGTTTTTCTCAAAATTTTTATTTATTTTTAAATTGCGAATTGTAAATTTCCATTTTAGACTTCTTATTCTAAACTCAAACTTTCAAAAAAAGTAGCAATGCGAAATTGAACGAAGAAATTAAAATGTAAAAAATATTTTAAAAATTGTTGGCAGCAAGCTAGACACTTTGGGATTGCCTTTTAAATTTTTAGAACAATTAAAATTTTAGATTTTAAGTCAAACTTTAAAAAAAAAAAATTAGAGTGAAATCTGAAATCGGAGAAAGGACTCAAAATTTAAAAAAAAAAAATATAATTTATATACTTAAATGGATCATCGCTAAATTTGCGGATTAATATCTAAAAAAAAGGGGAAAAAAAAAGAAAAAAATATTAATAATAATTACAACAAATGTATATTATCCGGAGGGAATGCTAAAAAGAAAGTCGGGTCCGGAAAAACTAGGAATAAATTCAAATATCAAGGAATCATACTAAAAAGTATTTGAAAACCATAAAATTGAGCATTATACCATTTTTTAATTATCTGAAAAATTCATTGCAAAAATTAATTAAAAATGATATAAAAGATTTCCGAAATTTCGAGAAAAACTATGGATAATTAAATATGAATTTCGAAAATAGTATAGAAAAAAAAGACTACATTTTGTCAAAATTAAAAAACAAAATTTTGAAACCTAAACGCACAGCTTCCAGAAAAAGACAAAATTTTAGGAATGAACCCGAACTTATGAAAAAGAGAAACAAACAAACGTTAAACGTTTTCAGTAATTTTAATAAATATTGAAATTTTTCTCTAAATTTTCAAATTTACTCAAAATTCTGGATTTTCATTTAGAAATCCTTATTATTCTATAGTCAAAACCTGAATTTTCAAGAAAAAAAACTCGCATTTTCAATGACTAAGTTGTGTATAAAAATCGAAATAAAAAAAAATCGAACTTAGGGATTGAAATTTAGGTTTTTAAAATAACATTTCAAGTTTAAAATTAAACTTTCAGAGGCTAAAATTGTGACCTAAAAGTTCGAAATACGGAAAAAAATTCAAAATTAGAAAAATATAATTATATGCATAAATAAATGTTAATTATTATTCATTAAAGATATAAATAATAAATATATCAAAGAAATTTAATCTTTCAGAAACGCTAAACCTGAACCTGAAAGTATATTCAAAAATCGCACAATCCAAGCAAAAACTGTTCAACAACAAAAAATTGTAGACAAATTCAAAATGGAAAGCTGTCCCAATTTTCAACTTTAATTTTCGAAATCGCAATAAATAGTTTCAAAAAATAATAATTTTTGGGCTAAAATTTAGGTTTCAAAAAATTTGAAATATTTGAATATTTGAATATTGAAAAAATTCAAAAATTTTTTTATAAGCCAAAAAGGTTCTCAAAAACAATTTGGCCCCAAAAATACGAAATATTAATATCAAAATTTTTTTAAAAAAGTCGCTAAATTCGAATCAAAATTTTGAAAAACGGTACAGTTTTCAAAAAATCAAAATTTTTAAACTAAAACATAATTTTAAAAAAGGTTTTGATTTTCAAAAAAAAAAACGAAATTTTTAAAAAAATAAAGTCAAATTTTTCAAATAAAATTCAAAATTTAAAGAAAGAACCAAAAATTATAAAATAAGTCGTAATTTATCAAAAGAAGGAAAGATTTTGATAAAAGGTCGAAAATTTGAAAAATAATTGGAATTTTTAATAAAAAACTCGAAAATTATGAAAAACGTCAAAAATTTTAAAGTCGACATTTTGAAAAAAAAAATTAAGAACAGTCAACATTTACAAAAAAAAAATTAAAATTTTGGGAAAAAATAATACTTTGAAATAAAAATTGAAATTTTGAAAATAGTCAAAATTTTCAAAAACGTCTAAATTTTCAAAAATTAAAAATTAAACAAAAAAGCTAAAATTTCTACAAAAAGTAAATACTTTAATAGAGTCCAAAGTTTCCAGAATAGTTTAAAAAAACTAAGAGAACCAAATTTTTGAAAATTGATCGAAACAAGAAAAGTAGAAATTAGGAGAAAAGGACGAAATTTTTAAAGTCAGTCAAGATTTTGCAATAAAATGAAAAATATCAGAACAACTAAGTTTCTCCCAAAAAGTAAAAATGTTCTAGGAAAATACGAACAAAATTCAGAAGTAAAGGCCGTATTTCCAAAAAAAAAACTCAAAAGTCTGAAAAAGGTCAAAAAAAGAGGGAATTTTGAAAAAAGTTAAAAAATGATAATAGTTTTAAAAAGTTGTAGATTTTAATAAAAATCAAAACTTTAAAAAGAGTTTGGTATTTTCGAGTGTTGGAATTTTCAAAAAAAAATTAAATTTTTTAAATAAAATTTTCATATAAAAAAAGGTCGAAATTATGAATGGATCAACATTTTTTAAATGTCAGGAGTTTTAGAAAATTTCGACATTTAAAAAAGTGAAAATTTTGTAAAAACTGGAACCTTTGTAATTTTGGCAAGAAAGCAAAAATTGAACTTTTCAAAAATGTCTAAATTTTCAAAAATTCAAAATTAAACAAAAAGCTAACATTTCTACAAAAAGTAAATACTTTAATAGAGTCGAAAGTTTCCAAAAAAGTAAAAGAAAACTAAGAGAACCAAATTTTTGAAAATTGGTCGAAAGAAGAAAAGTAGAAATCAGGAGAAAAGGACGAAATTTTTAGTCAGTCAATATTTTTCAATGAAATAAAAAATATCAGAACAAGTAAGTTTCTCCCAAAAAGTAAAAATGTTCTGGGAAAATACGAACAAAATTCAGAACTAAAGGCGAAATTTCAAAAAAAAAACTCAAAAGCCTAAAAAAGTCAAATTTTTGAAACATTCAAACTGTCAAAATGTCAAAATTTTCACAAAAACCAAAAATCTTTTATAAAGTCGATAAGTTAAAGAAAAGCAAAATTTTTCAAAAATCAAGAAAAGTAAAATTTGAGAAAAAAAGTCAACATTTAAAAAGTCAATATTATAAAACCAATATCGGAATTTTCTGAATATTCAAAATTTACAAAAAGAAATGAAAATTTCAAAAAAGAGACAAAATTCGACATTTTTTAAAAAGACAAATTTCGGCATTTTTTAAAAAGCCAAAATTTTGAAAAAAGTAGAAAAAAATGTTGGCTAGAAATTTTCAAGTAAAAATGTTTAGTAAAAGAAAAACCAACAAAAGTTAAAATCAAAAAAATTGAAATTTCGAGAAAAGGTAAAATTTTGAAAAAGGTCGAAATTTTGAATGGGTCAAAGTTTTTCAAATAAACCAGGAATTTTAGAAAATTTCGACATTTAAATAAAGTGGAAATTTTGTAAGAACTGGAAACTGTAATTTTGAAGAGAAATCAAAAATTGAAATTTTTAAGTCAGAGTTTAAAAAAATGAAATTTTCACAAAATATCGAATTTAAAAGTTAAAATTTTCACTTCGACAAAAATTTAATACCTTAAAAAAAGTCGATATTTTAAAAAATCAAAAATTTCAAAAAAAGAGGGAAAAAGAGGGAATTTTGAGAAAATTTGACAGGTTAAGAAATGAAAATAGTTTTAGGAAGTCGTAGATTTTAATAAAAATCAAAACTTTCACAAGAGTTGGTATTTTCGAGTGTTGGAATTTTAAAAAAAAAATTAAATTTTGTAAATGAAATTTTCATATAAAAAAAGATCGAAATTATGAATGGATCAACATTTTTTAAATGTCAGAAGTTTTAGAAAATTTAGACATTTAAAAAAGTGAAAATTTTGGAAAGAAAGCAAAAATTGAAATTTTCAAATCAGAGATTAAAAAACGTGATATTTTCAAAAAATATCGAATTTAAAAGTCAAAATTTTCAAAATTCAAAATTCGACAAAAATTTAATACCTTGAAAACAGTTGATATTTTGAAAAATCGAAAATTTTAAATGAATAGAAATTTTCAAATATTTGAAAATTTAAAAAAAAAGTGGGAATTTTGAAAAAATTTGTCAAGTTAAAAAATGCAAGTAGAATGCAACCTAGACTACAAATTCATGCAACCCTCCAGGCGTGTATAGTGAATCGTAGGTATCTAAACTACCAACAGCTGAAACACTGCCACCTAGCGAAGCGGTTGCCCTCTAGGAAATTACCCAGAAGACAAGGATTCTCATATGCACAGACCAATAGGTTTGAACATTTATTAGATTCGAAGTTTGGAAACCAAATACCGATTTCGATCTTGTTAGATCTCGTCAGTTTGGTATATCCAACTCGAATGCTAACAAATGTTCCGGCAAGTAAGTCAAGTAAGTTACTTGTTGGAACATTTGTTAGCATTCGAGTTAGATATACCAAACTGACGAGATTTAACAAGATCGAAACCGGTATTTGGTTTTCAAACTTCGAATCTAATAAATGTTCAAACCTATTGGTCTGTGCATATTAGAAGTTAAAAAAATGAAAATATTTTTAAAAAGTCGTAGATTTTAATAGAAATCAAAACTTTAAAAAGAGTTGATATTTACGAAGGTCGAAATTTTCAAAAAAATTTAAAAAAAATGAAAACTTTCGGATAATGTAGAAAATAAAAAAAACGATTTTTTACCAAAAATCTTTTAAAATCGCAGTTTTTAAAATGGTTAAAATAATAACTGAAGGTCAATAGTTTTGAAAGTTTAAATTTTCAAAAAAAAAAGAATTTTGCAAAAATTGTTTACCTGTATCTAGATTTAGTCAATAACGTGTGATGACATCTTTAAAACTGTATTACTGGAAAACCATTAACCAGCTCATCATATATTTTTCTTACCCTCAATTTAAATTTTAAACTCCCCAAATGAAATTCGCATTCGTTACCAGACATCTGCCTTTAATATACCTAATATCCCAACAAAATGGGGCGCAGTGATTTATGCGATAAAAAATCCAACTCGTCTGGCATTTTTTGATTCAAATGCAGTGAAAACGGTACGATATGTAAATGTTTGCGCTTTTGACACTTTTTGTGCGAATGGTAATTGTGTTTGCAAAAAAGACTATCAGATGTATGTTACAGTATTTGCAAACTGGGTTTATCCGAGCGTAATGCAAATGATCAGCGAAATTCATAAAACATGTGTTTGCCTAACTGCCGGCTTATTTGACTGACTTGGAGCACAAACGTGCAGAAGTTGCCATATGGCACTGTTTGCATTTTGATGGTGGTACAGGACAACAAAAACAAAAAGTTAGTTAAATTGCACAATTTTTGAATGTTCTCGTCTTATACGTTCAGGGTATACTTTTTTAGAGTAGTTCGCCGCCAGTAATGAAACAAGTTTTGAAGATGTCCGGTGCATATAGCGAAGGTGGATAGAGACATAAGCGTCAAACTGCCACCACTACTCCATTTTGAGCATAGACTGTAAGCGTGGATACAATAATATAAATCTCCAAGCCGCTTCGCAATAGTTTTCGGGGGCTACAACACTGCACTGCTTATTCAAAATATTATTGATCAAGCTCAAGCCCAGAATTTAAAATGGAGGCCTACATTCGTAGAGAAAATCAAACTTTTAAAAGAATACTCTACTTTTAACACGAAATTTCAAGGAAAAGTTCAAATCTGCAGAAACACTTCAAAGCTTCATAGCAAATCTTAAATACGCCATTGTAAAAATTTTGTTTAAACGCAGAATTTTTATAAAACTGAATTCGAAGTTTTGCTCGAAAATAGAAACTATGCTTCCCAAACTTTCGCGCCAAATAAAATAAGTAAAAATATGTTGCTTCTCGATAGACATGAACAGAGGGGAATGGAATTTGAGCATAGAAGGGAACACTGTTTAATCATAAAATTGTGCGCCTCTAATTAATTTGGAACACGAAAAGTGAAAGTGTGTTCGATATTTGGCGCACATAAAACGAAAATATTTTTGTAACTCATTAGATATGCGTTTGTTTGATGGCCCAACTTTGTTTTGAAATTTACGATTAGGGTCGCTTTGGGCTGTTCATTAATAAAATTAGATTAATTAAATTTCCTTTTTATATTCTATACCTTGGAGGGAAAAATGCGCCTCATTACAACAATTGAGAATTCTCTTTTACGTTTCATTCAACTTTTTATGTTGCATGTGTTGATTATAACGAGTTACGCAGTATGAAGCTGCTTTCACATTTTAATCAGAGATTTTTTTTTTCAATTTTACACATCTCAGAATGAATTTGTTGAAAACAAAATGATACCAAGAAAGGGTTTGAAGTTACGAAGAAAGTTCAAAGCGTCACCCCTTCTTCCAAATCAAGCAAAAATTTCCATTTTTCAAAAGAGAATTTATTGCTTTTTCATAGAGTTTTCGGGACATAGAATAAGTATTGGAAAACCAAAACGAGCTACCACTATCCGTTCGTGAGATACAAGCCTCGAAAATTTCGAAATTTTCTAAGGTCGAAAATTAAACTTTCGAAATTTTCAAATTTTCCAAAGTCAAAATTCAAAAGTTATTATTTACAATTCAAGAATACCCTGTCAGCTAGATTTTGTCACGTAAATTACAAATCTGAAAACTAAATTGAGCTACGACTTTTGGTTTGAAAGATATATCAGTTTAAAGTTACGAAAAGAGTTCAAAAAAAAAGCTACAAAACTTGAAAAAATTTGGATTTTTTGAAAATGATTTTATAGCATTTTCATAGAGTTTTCGGGACGTAGATTACGTATTTGAAAACCAAAGTGAGCTACCTCTATCCGTTCGCGAGATACAAGCCTCGAAAGTTTCGAAATTTTCAAATTTTCCATGGTCAAAAATTAAAAGTTATTGTTCAGGATTTAAAAGAACCCTATCAGATAGATTTTATTCTGTAGATCACGAATTTCGAAACCAAATTGGTCTGCTACTTTTGGTTTGGAAGATATGAGAGTTTAAAGTTACCAAAAAAGTTCAAAGAGTTTTCGGGTCATAAAATAGGAATTTGACAACCAAATTGAGCTACGACTTTTGGTTTGGGAAATATGAGGGTTTGAAGTTACAAAAAAAGTTCAAAGAGTCCAAATCATGTTTAAAAAGGCAAAAAATAGGCAAAATTTAAATTAAGGTAATAATTCTTGAAAAACGCCGAAAAAAGGTGAAAAGGTAGGATCATAAAATCCGGTCTCTAGTCATCATTAATCTCGAAATCTTCATTCCACCTCGAAAATGTTGGTAATGATAATAAAATTTTGTTTTTAAAGTTTATAGTTCGAGAAAAAATTTTGAATAAAAATTGAAAACTAACCCTTATCTCAATTTATGTTTAAATTAAATTCAGAACATATCGCATTTTTTAAATATCGTGATTTAAGTTCAACTTTCAAGATTTTGCTTAAATTTCGAGATAGGTTTTAAAAATTTTGAAAAAGTAAAGCCAATTTTTTTTGCGAAACGAACTGATCTTGGTTATCTTTAAAAATTGATATATAAATTTTGGTTCCAAGAAACAAGCTTTCTATATTAATTTTTAAAGTCAAAATTTTGATATTTAAAGAAATATTAATTTTTAGTTTGAAAATCACGGCAGGAACCTCCAAACGTTTAGTCCCGAATTTTTGAAATATTCTATTTATTTATTTACTTATTTTTGTGGAACGAACTGGTCCTTGTTTATCTTCAAAAATTGAAATGCAAATCCTATCCCCTGAAAGAAAGATTTAAAAACACAACAAAGGTTACTCTAACGCGGTTCGATAGCCAAGCTATCATCTTCAGAGAGGTACTGTTTAGTAGTCTACTCTAAGCACGATCCTTCGATTTTATTTCAAATTAAAATCAAAATATAGATAACCGCATACAATTGTTAAATTTGAACTTTAAAATTTGAAAAAAGTTTAGAACAAGCTGTGAGAATTATGACTAAAAAGTAGTATTTTTTTAGAAAATTCAAAAACGGACTTTTTTTTTAAATTCTGCAAATAAAAATAAGAAATTTGAAATCTAAGCGCCATCAGTTACAATAAAAAACGAGACAAATACTGAATTTAGAAGAAAAACATAAAAGATGGAGTTTCAATGTAGATAGATACAATCCGGCCCGGGTGAACTGCCCTCATCGTTTCCCATTAGGTACGTCTACTGCTTATTCTTTGAAATTTTAAGAAATAAGGAAAAAGGGAAGAAAATTTCGAACTCTTGTCTCAAAATTTCGACGCTATTCACGACATTCCGTTTTTAAAAATAATTTAAAGGAGGTTGGGAATTGTCGCTTTTTTAAAACTGAAAAAAGTAGAAATTTTTGAAAAGCTCATTACTGAAGAGTATCTTTCTCTGAAGATGATAGTTTGGCTATCGAAACGCGCAACCTTTGTATTATTTTTTAACCGTTCTTGGTTTCAGGGAAAAAAATTTGTATTTCAATTTTTGAATATAACACACACACACACACACACACACACACACACACACACACACACACACACACACACACACACACACACACACACACACACACACACACACACACACACACACACACACACACACACACACACACACACACACACACACACACACACACACACACACACACACACACACACACACACACACACACACACACACACACACACACACACACACACACACACACACACACACACACACACACACACACACACACACACACACACACACACACACACACACACACACACACACACACACACACACACACACACACACACACACACACACACACACACACACACACACACACACACACACACACACACACACACACACACACACACACACACACACACACACACACACACACACACACACACACACACACACACACACACACACACACACACACACACACACACACACACACACACACACACACACACACACACACACACACACACACACACACACACACACACACACACACACACACACACACACACACACACACACACACACACACACACACACACACACACACACACACACACACACACACACACACACACACACACACACACACACACACACACACACACACACACACACACACACACACACACACACACACACACACACACACACACACACACACACACACACACACACACACACACACACACACACACACACACACACACACACACACACACACACACACACACACACACACACACACACACACACACACACACACACACACACACACACACACACACACACACACACACACACACACACACACACACACACACACACACACGCTGAATCGATCTTGAGAACCAGAACATTTCTTAAAAACGGGCCTTTGATAAAGCTGCCAGCGGGATTCGAACCCAGCTCTCTTAAATAGTAGTCCAACGTCTGTTCCACTCTTCCACAACGTTTTGGGTAATATCCCCTTTATAATTTCGTTAGTGTTCCACAAGTAATTATTTTTCATATGAAATTTAACAAGAAAATTAATTTCCCAACTTTTTTTGGAACTAATCAGATGGTTTTAAATTTGAAAAATTCCTTCAAACTATATTTCTTGAACATAACTGCTGCTGGTTTATGTCATATGTTTTTTTCAGAGGTGGTGCTTATGAAATTTCTATCTAGATTATAGAGCACAAATTAGGTAAACTTTGTCGGTAATTACACGGTTAAGGTCACTTGTATTCCATCAATGTAACATTAATGTTACCTAATTTCAGAAAGCGCTGATTAATTATTTGTAATCCAATCTGCTGGCAAGAGATATCTGAATTCACAGCAAGGTTAAATTGCATTAGTTTGGATGAAGACAGATATATCATAAGCTGAGCCGTTGGACACAAGGATAGCAATCCCTACGGGACCATCCGTCAGGGACGCGACGTCTTCGAGCGCCCTAGAAGCAGCGTCTTCTTTTCATAGATATTCCCACATCTACCTATATGTCAATTCACTTAGTCTACCAAACTATTTTTTTATCATTGGTTATATTCTCTGTAATTTAGTGAATGCCAGCAAACTTTGAGCTGAGGAACTCGTCGCGACGCTCAAGCGCCAAAGCGCGCAATATAATTTTATGCTAAGCTTAGGGAATTAGAGGAAAAAGATCGTTTATATATCTACCAAAGTTCCTCTATTACATAACATAATTAACTCTGTTATCTTTCGGAAAACTGTATAAATAAGGGGAAAATCCGAGTCGCTCAATTTTTATTGGCCAATTAAATTTTTTTTTATCTTTTCTGCTGCACAATTTAGGTTGAGGAAATTGGATAACGGCTTTCTCCCAAGTAATTAACCTCTATTTTGATTTAGACCGTCATGCCTAACGAGTAACGAAATCGAGTTTTTGGTTTGCTTTGGCTGGATTCTCTATTAATGCACTAACGATATTAACCGCTCGCTGTGTTTACCTTAAAAGTTTATAGTTTTTCTATCGATTTGTCCTCTTGCTTTATTTACTTTGAAAAGCTCAAGCCACGGAAAACCTAGATAATGTCTTTAGCTATAAAAGCGTGGAAATCATTTTATAACTATCTAATGCTTGATTCCTAATCAATTTTCCAAAACTTATTTTCACATTTTTTATACGATTTTCCTCCAAAGTTCGACTTGTTTAAAATTTCAATTTTAAACTTGGAATTACTATTTTATATTTAGTTTCAATATTAAAGTCGAAATTCCAAAATGTAATTATATTCGTTGACATTTAAATCGCATTTACTCTCGTCTTCCCTATTTAAAAAAAACGCGGAACACGCCACTGTCGCGGCCGATTCACATATTCATCTGTTTAAATAAAATAACAATGTCGTGCATTGGCAATGAAAAGAACAAATTGTAATATTGTGGTATACACGCAAGTTTCAGATTTACTTGTAGGTAGTTGAACATGAAAATTGTTATTTGAAAAATAAAGTTCAAAACGGGTTCAAGGCACTTTATCTAAGTTATAATAATGAATTAATAAGAGCGTAATAACATGCTTATAAAGAAATAAGAATAATTACCTTATTAAGAGGTTTGTCGGAAAATGTCAAATATACTTTATTTAAAGATTTAATCATTAAATTATTGACTTATATAATTATAAATTAAAAGGATCGATTTTATTATGTATGTTTTCAATTTTCAGAGAATACTAATTAGAGACAATAGAATGGGCAGGTCAAATACTTATAGGTAATTACGTTTTAAACCTACGGACAACCCAACTTATTTGTCTAGGAAGCTCTCATGCCCTCAAAGTGCCAATCAATTGAAAGGGCACACTATTTTATTTTCATACGTCGGTTGTTTTCCCTGCCTTTTATTCCACCTTAATTCAAACTTAGGCAAGAAAATGTCACTGCTTTAGGAAAATAACTCAACTTTGAGTAAAAAATTGCCTGTTTTTACATGTTCAGCATTGTGGAATATGTTGCATCGTACATGTATACTCGTATATTTATTTTCAATAAGCAAAGAACGTAATAAAGAATTTATTTATATTTTCAGTGATTCTCAATATCTTTTTAGACGATTAGGTTGAGAACCATTAAAATCTTTAATTTGCCATCTAGAAGGCTTAACAGTTTTCAAATAAGGATCACTTATTATTTGGATACATCTTTAAAAACTGCCATGTCAGCCAGTCATCGCATTTTGCAAGTCTATGCGTGTCTATCGCAAATTCCAGGATGTTTAGGATGAACTTTTCGTTCGAGGATTAATTCGATGGAGGCAAATTATTTAGGACAGTGCACCGGCACCACTACGGAGCAAGACAGAGCCAAAGGTAGGGAGACGGGAAAGTGATTATTCATCCGTGAGGTTGATTGTCCCCAAGGGGGTGAAAGTGCTTATCAAATTTCATATATATGAAATTGTTGGCAGTATGTAGTGTGACTACCAGAGATTAGTCACTACGTTGTGTGTGCGTTGTGTGTGTGTTGCATGTGTGTGGGTTGTGTGTGTGATGTGTGTGTGTTGTGTGTATGTTGTGTGTTGTGTGTTGTGTGAGTGTGTGTGAGTGTGTGTGAGTGTATGTGTGTTGTGCGTGTGTTGTGTGTGTATTGTGTGTGTGTGTGTGCTGTGTGTGTTGTGTGAGTGTGTGTGTTTTGTATGTGTTGTGTGTGTTGTGTGTGATGTGTGTGTGCTATGTGTATTTTGTGTGTGTGTTGTGTGTGATGTGTGTGTGTGCTATGTGTATTTTGTGTGTGTGTGTGTGTGTGTTTTGTGTGAGTGTTTGTGTGTTGTGTGTGCGTTGTGTGTGTTATGTGTGTTGTGTGTGTTTTGTGTGTGTGTGTGTTGTATGTGTTGTGTGCGTGTGTTTTGTGTCTATGTGTGTTTTATGTATTTTATGTGTGTATTGTGTGTGTTGTGTGTGTTGTGTGTGTTGTATGTGTGTTGTGAGTGTATAGTGTGTTGTGTGTTGTATTTTGTGAGTTTGTGTATTGTGTGTGTTGGGTATGTATTGTGCGTGTTGTGTGTATTTTGTTGTGTGTGTATATATTGTGTGTGTTGTGGGTATTTTGTTGTGTGTGTATTTTTTGTGTGTGTTGTGTGTGTGTGTGTGTGTTGTATGTGTGTGTGTGGGTTGTGTGTGTGTGATGTGTATGTGTTGTGTGTGTATTGTGTGTGTTGTGTGTGTTGTGTGTGTATTGTGTGTGTTGTGTGTGTTGTATGTGTGTTATGAGTGTATAGTGTGTGTTGTGTGTTATATTTTGTGAGTGTGTGTTGTGTGTATTGTGTATGTATTATGTGTGTTGTGTGTATTTTGTTGTGTGTGTGTTTTTTGTGTGTGTTGTGTGTGTATGTTGTGTGTGTGTTTTATGTTGTGTATGTTGTGTGCGTTGTGTATACGTTGTGTGTGTTGTGTGAGTGTGTGTTATATGTGTGTGTTGTGTGTGTGTTGTATGTGTGCATTGTGTGTGTGTTGTATGTGTTGTATGTGTGCGTTATGTGTGCTGTGTGTATTGTGTGTGTGTTATGTGTGTTGTGTGTGTTTTTTGTGTGTGCTGTGTGTGTTGTGTGCGTGTGTTTTGTGTCTATGTGTGTTGTGTGTGTATTGCGTGTGTGTTTTATGTGTTTTGTGTGTGTATTGTGTGTGTTGTATGTGTGTTGTGAGTGTATAGTGTGTGTTGTGTGTTGTATTTTTTTGAGTTTGTGTGTTGTGTGTGTTGTGTATGTATTGTGCGTGTTGTGTGTAGATGTATTGTGTGTGTTGTGGGTAATTTGTTGTGTGTGTGTGTTTTTTTTGTGTGTTGTATGTGTGTGTGTGTTGTGTGTGTGTGTGATGTGTGTGCGTTGTGTATTATGTGTGTTATGTGTGTTTTTTGTGTGTGTTGTGTGCGTGTGTGTTGTGTCTATGTGTGTTGTGTGTGTATTGTGTGTGTTGTGTGTGTGTTGTATGTGTGTTATGAGTGTATATAGTGTGTTGTGTGTTGTATTTTGTGAGTGTATGTTGTGTGTGTTGTGTATGTGTTGTGTGTATTTTGTGGTGTGTGTGTTTTTTGTGTGTGATGTGTATGTATTGTGTGTGTTGTGTGTATTTTGTTGTGTGTGTGTTTTTTGTGTGTGTATGTTGTGTGTGTGTTTTGTGTTATGTATGTTGTGTGCGTTGTTTATACGTTGTGTGTGTTGTGTAAGTGTGTGTTATATATGTGTGTTGTATGTGTGTGGTGTGTGTGTATTGTATGTGTTGTGTGTGTGTGTTGTGTATGTGTACTGTGTGTATGTTGTATGTGTGTTTTGTGTAAGTGGGTGTGTGTTGTGTATGTGTACTGTGTGTATGTTGTATGTGTGTTTTGTGTGAGTGTGTGTGTGTAATGCGAGTGTATGTGTGTGTGTATTGTGTGTGTGTTTTGTATGTGTTGTGCGCTATGTGTATTTTGTGTGTGTGTGTTGTGTGTGCTGTGTGTATGTTGTGTGTGTTGTGTGAATGTGTGTGTGTTGTGTGTGTGTTGTGTGTGCGTGGTGTGTGTGTTATGTGTGTTGTGTGTGTTTTGTGTGTGTGTTGTGTATGTGTTGTGTGCGTGTGTGTTGTGTCTATACAGATAAGGAAAAATTTTCATTGTCCATGTAAAACGCTAAGAATTGTCCCTTCCATAGTTTTCTACGGCCGCTGAACGTATTCCCCTACTTTGACGCAGCATGCTCGTATTTACCAGTTTAGATGTTAGAAAAAACTCGTCGAGAGTTTTACAACAGACTGGAATATCGTTTAGCACAGTCTGGCGGCCTATTTGAACTCCTTCTATTATTATTTATTTTTTTTAAGAAATCTCGTTTATTTATTTTGGTTATCAATGAATATCAGTTTTATTTTGCCTCAGACGTTAATTAAATCAATGGACTAAAAGAACAAACAGCATGTGGTACGCAAATTTTAACAAAATTGTTGCCTGTCAGTAGTAATCCCGTAACAAAACACGTTACAAGCTGTGATGTACTACTGAAATCTCCACCAGCCCTGATGGCTGCGCTCTGCGTTGAATTTTTTACACCGGTGTAGGAGAATACAAGGCTCCGCCTATCTATCCCACTATTAGCTCTCAATGTTAAATCTCTTATTAACATTCTCGCTATGGACAGTGTTTGATTTTCCTGATGTGTATGTGTTGTGTGTGCTATGTGTATTTTGTGTGTGTGTGTGTGTGTGTGTGTTGTGTGAGTGAGTGTGTGTGTGTGTGTGTTGTGTGAGTGAGTGTGTGTGTGTGAATTTTGTTGTGTGTGCTGTGTGTTTGTTGTGTGTGTGTTGTGTGTTGTATTTTGTGAGTTTGTGTGTGTGTGTGTTTTGTTATTTTGTATTTTGTATTTTGTATTTTGTATTTTGTATTTTGTATTTTGTATTTTGTATTTTGTATTTTGTATTTTGTATTTTGTATTTTGTATTTTGTATTTTGTATTTTGTATTTTGTATTTTGTATTTTGTATTTTGTATTTTGTATTTTGTATTTGTATTTTGTATTTTGTATTTTGTATTTTGTATTTTGTATTTTGTATTTTGTATTTTGTATTTTGTATTTTGTATTTTGTATTTTGTATTTTGTATTTTGTATTTTGTATTTTGTATTTTGTATTTTGTATTTTGTATTTTGTATTTTGTATTTTGTATTTTGTATTTTGTATTTTGTATTTTGTATTTTGTATTTTGTATTTTGTATTTTGTATTTTGTATTTTGTATTTTGTATTTTGTATTTTGTATTTTGTATTTTGTATTTTGTATTTTGTATTTTGTATTTTGTATTTTGTATTTTGTATTTTGTATTTTGTATTTTGTATTTTGTATTTTGTATTTTGTATTTTGTATTTTGTATTTTGTATTTTGTATTTTGTATTTTGTATTTTGTATTTTGTATTTTGTATTTTGTATTTTGTATTTTGTATTTTGTATTTTGTATTTTGTATTTTGTATTTTGTATTTTGTATTTTGTATTTTGTATTTTGTATTTTGTATTTTGTATTTTGTAGGACCAGTCCGTTCCACCAAAATTATAGTATTTTGTATTTTGAATTTCGTATTTGGTATTTTGTATTTTAGCGTGATGAAAACGCGAAACGATAGCTTACCCCCTAGGCAAAAAAGCTAAACGCGCCTAAAATACTTTTTTCTTCAAAATTTTGAAGTTTAAACTTAAAATTTTTAAAATTTTGTGGCCTAGGTTCCAAAATTTTGTAAAAAGCCGAAATTGTTTAATAAAAATATTTTAAGTTGTGGGTTAGATAAAACATGTCCAGATTAAACACGAACCTTTGAGAAAAATGTTCAAACTTCGAAAAAAACTGAAATTTTTTATAATAAGCTTGCGTCTTAATAACAATTTTCCAATTTAAATTCGAAATTTGGAAAAAGACCGATAAAATTGAAAGCCAGAAATTAAAAAAAAACACGCAATATGTCGAGCAAAAATTTAGATTTTCAAATTTAAGTCGAAAGTTAAAATAATGAAAAACTACAATTTTAAAATCGAAATTTTAAGAACAATTCGAAATTTCGAGAAGAAAATCTAAAACGATCCTTAAAAGTTTAATTAATCTTTTGATTTTTCGTAGTTCAGTCTGGAAGACCAAATTACCAAACGAAAAATTTGAAGTCTTAATAAAATACTAAAAATGTTTTAATGCAAGTTTTTTTCAAAATTTTGTACTGGTGTGTATTCAGTGTTATTGAAGATACATATGTTTGCACAAATTACTAAATATGTATATATATAATTAAATATGTCTATAAAAGTGGATATATAGGAACTGTTACGCAACGAACAGTCAATTAAGCTGGAATGACAATAACAAACTTATTGATTTTCATCATTATTATAATGACAATGCTTATTAGAGCGTGTTTTAGAATGTTATTTCAGCTGGACAAATTGCCCTTATTTTTTGCGATAAACCTGTCAGTTATCGAGCAAAATATGATAAACTACCTAATAAAGTCGTTGTCCCGCATTATTAAAATCACAAAACACTTTCTACGAAAATGACTTAATTTGTCCTTTTTTTGTTATTCGCCAAAATACGACTTTTTCTAGTCTAATAAAAACCGCTTACGCGCGCACGGCAGGTAACCTTTTCAAACCGAAAACCTCGACGTCGACAAAATAAATAAATAAACTCCGAAACGCATTTTAATTTACTTTTAAGGTTAAATTAAAACGGGAGTATAATTAAACATTTAATTACAGGCCCGAAGTGGGGTTAAATGAACTGAAAGTAATAATTAATTAAGCTTGTTAAAAATTTATCTTATAAAATTAAATTCGAAATATTCGCTGGGAAGTTTCGGGGCGAACTTGCAACGGATAATATATCTTTTCTCGCTGTTCGCCTGCATTTGAATGTGGCCGCAACAGGAATAAGAACCCTGCACTAACATTTATTTAACGTGGTCCAATTTCGAAACGGGATTCCGAATTCACGGAATCGTACGGTCTGGAACAACGTGAGCAATTAAGAATTGAACAACTGTGCTTTGTGAATTCTGGTGCAGAGCGAAAAGACAACAGAACATTGATTTACATTTTTTTAGTGTTAGACTAACAATAAAACATTCATTTGGTCAATGTTTAAAATTGGATTAATACTCCCCGATAACTAAAAATGAGAATTTAATTATCGCTATTTTTCGATTTTATGACTTTTTTGCAAATCACTATATAAATGAGAATTTTCCAAATGTCGACTCCATATATCGGCACAATCTCATTTTGGATTTCTACCGATGCTTCGACTCTTCTTAAAATGCAGAATTGAATCGTTTTTTTTAATGTTTCCTTTAATTTTGAAATTTCGACATTTGACCAAAATTTTCAGTTCTTTCCGGAAAGTTTAATCTAAAAATGTGAAATCAACAAAAATTTTGGATATTCTCTGTATCTTTTTTGCGCTTTTTTTTTGTGGAACGGTCTGGTCCTTGGTTATCTTCAAAAATTGAAATACAAATCTTGTCCCCCTGAAACCAAGAAAGATTAAAAAATACAACAAAAGTGGCTCTAACACAACCTCTGTTGTGTTTTTTTACTCTTTCTTGGTTTCTTTTTTGCGAAGTAGTGTTATTTTCATTCATGTTTGATTGGCTTTTTCTTTGCCAGTTACTCCTACCACAATTCTAAATTTTCAGTAAGCTTCTGTCAAGGATTGACGATTGACAAAGATCCAACGTAATCTCTGCTTAGGGCAATGTATAAGAGGTTGCCATCCTTAACAGTAAAGCACTGAACTAAATTCTGCGGCTTGTGATTAAATCCAAAGAATGTTTTACCCCTTTACAACATCAGCCAATTAACAGATCCTTAACAGAAGGTTACTGAAAATCTAAAATTATGGATGGAGTGACCGGCGAAGAAAAGGCCAATAAAACATGACAGTAAACAATTTATTAAAATTCTGACTTTTTTAAAAATATCAAGAATTTCGAAAATAATACATATATTGTGTACCTATTAGTTAAAGCAATACATTCCTAGACGACGATGTAAATTGTGGCCGGGGCGTTACACGAGGCTAACAAAAATCAATGTCTAGGAATGTTCTTTTACAGGAGGTACATATAATCTTTTTTCTGAAATCCAAATCAATATTAACTTAAATTAAGGAATTTTGAAAAATCATGATATATTTCATTGTCATTTAATTTTCTGTTAAATCGTTTCCTGGACAATCACTATTTAATTTTTGTCATCCAGTGCAGGTAAGTTATTTACTTTCCCTAGGACTGGAACTGTTTTATGATGGTTCCTCACCAACTAAAATACTGAAATAACGTATTTTGGGGGCTAAAATTGCGCCTAGAAAGTACCTATTCTCGAGGGATTTCCGAAAAAAAAATTACCAAGGTCGAAATTTCGATATTTTTTTTGACGTTCATAAAATTTTATCAAGAAGATGAATATTGGCGATTTTATAGAAATATACAGTACTCGACAACTTGGGAAAAAATGTGCTTTCACTTCTTTCCAGAAATTTAGCTATTTTCACGAAAATTGGAATTTGAACGTTTATAATAATTTCGAAATTAAAGCTAGAAAACTCGAGAACCTTTATCGTCAATTTTAAAATTGAAATCAAAATTTTGAGTAAATTATTTATTTCATTCAACTTTTTTTTTAAATTTCATATGAAAAATAATCACTCGTGGAACACCAACGAAATTATAAAGGGGATATTACCCAAAACGTTGTGGAAGAGTAGAACAGACGTTGGTCTACTATTTAAGAGAGCTGGGTTCGAATCCCGCTGGCAGCTTTATCAAAGGCCCGTTTTTAAGAAATGTTCTGGTTCCCAAGATCGATTCAGCAGAAATGAGTACTCAGGTGTAACTCGAGGTGATAACAAGCGGATGAAACGAATGCTGGGCCACACCGACAACTTTAGAATACAAACTTTTTTCGAAATTCCGAAGAAACAAATGCGTGACTATTTCGAAACTCCTTTGCCAAATCGGAATAAAGTCAACAATTCTTAAAGAAAAAAAATCATAATTTGGAATTGTCTAAATTTTAGGGACAAACCTGTAACCTGTAACCGAAAATTTATAAAATTACCGATACTTGAAATTAAAAAAAAAAAGATCGAATTTTCGAAAATAAAGTTGGAATTTCGAATGTGGATATTTAGGAATATTTGAAAAGTTCCGTAATTTTCAAAAAAAAACTCGAGAACGTTTATCGTCAATTTTAAAATTGAAATCAAAATTTTGAGTAAAATATTTATTGCATTCAACATTTTCAATTATAATTCAAATTTCGCAAAAATATTCATTTAAAAACATTTCTTAAATTTTCAGTTTGACCTCGAAACACTGGTTTTAAGATCAAAAAATTTAAAAATTCCAAGCATATATTTGAAAGTTTCCCTCTGTAATCTCGAAATTTTGACTTTTATTTAAACTCGATATTTCTTGAAAACATTTTTTTATTCTGAAGTTTGTTAAACTTCAACCACAGATTTAGATTTTAAACTTAAAATTATGGCTTCCTTTTATACATTGCGATGTTAAAGTGGGGATTTTTTAAACATTTCTATTTATTCACCTGAAATTTTCGAGATATTTTTGTAGAGCTCCCAAAGTTTTTAAATTTTCAGAATAAAAAATGACATTTTTAAGAGTCACAATGACTTAAAGTTGAAATTTTGAAAAATAGCAAAGTAAAAGAAGTGACATTTGAAAAAAATTTGAAAGGATAGCAATATTAAAAAAAACTGAAAATATTTAAAAAAGTCTATACCTTCAAAATTAAAAAAACCGAAATTTCCAAAAAAGTTGACCTTTCATAAAAAATCGAAATTAGGAAAGGATGGAAAGTTTGCAAAAAAATCAAAATTTTGATAATTAGTGGAAATTAAGGGAAGTCAAAATTCAAGATAGCGAAAATTTAAAAATATCAAATTTTCAAAAAACGTTTTTAAAAAAGATCGAAATAAAAAAAAATGTAAACATCTAAAAAAGTCGATATTTTGGGAAAAAACTGCAACGTTTTCAAAAATTTGATACTTTCAAATACAAATTTTCAAAAAACTGGAAATTTGCAAAAAGTATCGAAATCAATTAGATTTATTGTTTGTATTAACGAAGCCCGTATAAAAAATACATTTTCCTTGTTAATGCAAACAATAAATTCAACTGATTGGGTTTCGAGTTAACGGGAAAAATGAAATGAAAAAAATCAAAATTTTCGAAAGAGTCGGGATGAAAAAAAATCAATATTTTGTAAAGTCGAAAATGTTTAAAAAATTCGATTTTTTTTAAATTTTCGCTAACTTGAAGTTCGAGAACATTTGGAGTTTGGATATTCCTTCCAAATTCTGGCACATTAGATGTTTTTTTTTTTAATTCAAGTTTCCTCTTAACATCCAACTCTTTCTAACTGGCAACAAATTCAATTCTTACGTTTTGTTTGGGGCAATCTTAAAATTTCAATGTTTTCTCCAATTATTGTTGCTATCTAAAATTTGCAAAGTCGAAATGCATTTGATGCTTCCAAATTTGGAAAAAAATTGTTGCTATCCAGTTATTTATCGTTTATTTTTAAGTTTGAAAATTCAGAGTCTAAAACTTTCAGTTTTACTTTAAACCCACAAATATTTTCTTCAAACTTCAATTCGTTCTAGAAACCTGGAAATTCATTAATAAAAATTTCTGAAAATATTAACTTTCTAATAAATTTTGAACTACCGATCAAAAATTGGAACATGGTAATTGTTAACAAATTTACCTGTTCAAAATTGAAATTTTCAGTTTTTTTAATTCGAAATTTCAGAAATAAGTCGACAATTAGAATTACTGCCTAAATCTCAAGAAAAAAGAAGCCGTAAATTTTGAAAAAAAGTTTTGAGGTCAACATTTTTGAAAAGAAAGATAATCCATGAAAATTGGGAGGCAAGTTTAAATTAGAAATTTTAGAAAAAAATCTCTAATTTCCAAAATATTAATCTATTATAAAAAACTAACAACATTTAACATTTTGTGTTAAAGCATAATTCAGAAAAAAACTTTGATATTTCCTGAAACCTTTAGTTATTTCTCAAAATCGGCAAGGCATTTTTTTTTTTAACTTAAATGTTGAGAAAGTGAAAATATTTTGAAGAAGTCTGAATGATTAAGCAATTTTTTTTTAAATTTTGACCTTAATCTTAGCATTTTTAAACTCAAAAAGTCGTCAAAATTTTATAAATCAAGTTTTTCTAAAAATATGAGTTTAAAGTTGAAATGTGATTAAAACTAAAAAATTTCTTAACTAAAGTTGAAATTTGATAACTAAGATGGAAATCTTTTGGTAAGTTTTACTTGGAAGACAAAACTTTGAGAAAAAAATCGAATTTTCGGAATTAAAATCGAAATATAAAAAAAAGACAACTTTATAACAAAAAATTTCGACATTTGAAATTTTCAATAAAATCAAATTTTCGAAAAAAGTGATTTATTTTTTGAAAATTCAAATTTTGAAACAAACTTTAAAATGAAATCCAAATTTTACAAAAATTTTAATCTTTAGAAAATTTCCACCAAAAAATTTCAAAGTTAAAAAAAATCAATTTTTAAAAAGGACAAAATCAAAAAAAAAATCGAAATTTTGAAAAACACTCAAGATTTAATAAAAAAAAACTCTAAATGGATCAAATTAAAGAATCTTCAAGTCTGTTGTGGAATTTTATCAGAAGACTATTGATTTGTTCGATCTGTCAAATTACTTGTTCATTGACTTGATGATGCCACTGGTCCAACGAGAGAGAGGGGGAAATGCCCCGGGTCCTGAACTTCATGAGGATCCAGTGAGCTGCCATTTTAGTGGTTCTTAAATTATAAAAATCTTTGAGAGTTTTTTAGAAATTCCGTGTTAAAATTCAGGATATGACTTTGAATTTTTATTTTTTTGTGCCTTTTCTCAAAATTCCTGTTTAGATTTTAAATTCGAAAATTTTTCTAAATTGTGGCTTTTTTTAATATTTCAGTTTGACGTGATAAATTTTTTTGGTGGAACGGACTGGTCCTTGGTTATCTTCAAAAATTGAAATACAAATCTTGTCCCCTGAAACCAAGAAAGATTAAAAAACACAACAAAGGTTGCACTAACACGTTTCGATAGCTAAGCTATCATCTTCAGAGAGGTACTAACGAGATCGAAACGCGTTAGAGCAACTTTTGTTGTGTTTTTAATCTTTCTTGGTTTCAGGGGACAAGATTTATATTTTAATTTTTGAAGATAACCAAGGACCAGTCCGTTCTACCAAAAAAATATAAAAAAACTGGTTTTAAGTCTAAATTCGTTATAATCAGTTCGTTTAAAATCCTAAAAACTTGCAATTTAAAAAGTCTGATGAGTTAATGCTTCAAAAAATTTCCAATGTTCAAAAAAAGGCGAATTTTTCAAAAAGTCGAATTCACAAAAAGTTGCAGTTTTGAGAAAGAGTCAAAATTTTGAGAAATGGTCATTCAAACGTCGATATATTGAAAAAGAGGTTAAAGTTTCTGCCCTTTGCGAGTTAATGAAACTTAAAAAACAATCTAAACCGAGAGAAAACGTCCAAATTCTGATGATAAAAGGTTGAAATTGTCAAAAAAGTCGAAATTCTTAATAATCCAGCTTTTAAAAAAGTAATTTTTCAAACTTGTCAAAATAGGTCGACACACACAAATTTAAAAAGAAAATTAATTTTTCCCAAACTGACCAATTTAAAATAGTGAAAATTTTAGGTAAATGCTGAAGTCTTAAAAATGCTGAAGTTTTGAAAAATTCAAAAATCCTTTTGAAGATGATAGCTTGGCTATCGAAACGCCTTAAAGCAACCTCTGTTGTGTTTTTTAATCTTTCTTGGTTTCATGGGACAATTTTTGAAGATAACCAAGGACCAGTTTGTTCCATCAAACTAGAAGTTTTCAAAAAAGATAAAAAATTTCTAAAATTAGAAAACCCTTAAAAAGTTGCATTAGTTAAAAAAAGTCAAACTTTGCAAAAATCAATATTTTCAAAAATGTCGAAATTTAAAAATGAAATATTCAAAACTTTCAAACAAGACAGAAATTAAAAGCAATGTCGATTTTTTAAAAGTTTCGAAAAAATATTCAAAAAGTAAAAATGTTTAAAAAGTAGACATTTTTAAAAAGTATAAATGTTCAAAAAAATATAGAATTTTAAATAAATTGAAAAAGTCAAAATTTGAAGGAACAAAAGTTTCTTCAAAATAGTTGAAATTTTCAAGATTTCTAGTTTTTAAAAAGGTCGAAATTTTCAAAATTTCTAGCTTTTAAAGATGTCAAAATTTTTAAAAAGTAGAATTTTTCAAAAAAATCAAAATTTACAACCGAAAGAATGTTCAAAAAATTTTAAAAAACTAAGAGTTTCCAAAAATAGCAAAATGTTGAAAAAGTGGAAATTTTAAAAGTTAACATTTCCAAATTTAGTCAAAACTTTGAAAAGAAGTCGAAATTTTAAATATTGTAGATTTTGAAATAAGCGGAAATTTTAAAACGTCCAGAAATATCCCAGTGTTCAATAAAAACGCCGAATTCTTTTAAAAAAAGTAGACATTTTGAAAATCAGGTTCGAAAGTATTAAAAATACCTAATTACCAAGAAAGTCGAAATATTTAGAAATGAGTCGAAATTTTTGCTAATTAATGAACAAACAATTTGAGAAAGAATCGAAATTTGGAAACGTCAGTTTCCAAAAAAAAGTTCAAATTTTAAAGTCAACATTAAAAAAAATACATTTTGAAAAAAATAGTAGAAATTATCAAAAAACGATTTTTTATTAATTGAAAATTTTAAAAGGGTTTGATTTGTTAGAAAGGATTAGTAATATTCAAAAACGGTCAAAGTTTCAAGAAAATGTCGACAAAAAAGTTGAGATTTTCAATATATAATAGAAGAAAGAAAAAATAGAGAAAACATTTTGAATTTATTACTTTTTTTGTACCCTACCTTCAAATTTCGTCGCTATTCTTGACTTTTCACTTTTAAAGTCGAAATAGGCTTCGCCTGTTTGAATTTAAAACTAAAAAAAGACCGAAACCTGAAACATTTTTCAAAAAATTGGCTTTTTTAGACTTTTTGTTCTCTAATCTTTAAATTTTAAAATCAATTTTTGTTTAAGTTTTGAATTTAAATTTAAACGAGTTTAATTTCAAAATTTTCAATATAATGAAAAATTCAGTAATAATAATTAAAATTCTGTCTGTTATTTCAGTCAGATTGATAGAAAATAAAACATATTCTGTTGTTAGACGACTTCGAATTTCATGTAAAACTTGATACACATTTTCACCCTCTTAGGGAATTCAATTTCAAAAAAAACTTTTTTAGCGGATGCTTTTATCGTATAAGGAACACATTTATCAAAATTCAGCTCTGTAAGTAGTTTCTAATATTTCGTGATGAGTGTTATAGAGATTTGAGGGCAAATGTAGTAGTAAAAAGTACTTTATGAAATCGTAAAGATAACTTACAATTTCGATATGTTCGCCAAAAGAGTTTTAAACCAAGAGAGTTTTAAAATCGTATTTGTTTAACTTCTCGCCAACTGAAGTGTAAAAGCCAAGATAAATCAACCAATTAGGTTTTTTTTTATAAAAAGCGAACACGATATAAAAAATAAAACGCGTAGGAAAGCCGAAAAGCATCGACAGCATTAAACTAGAACGGCACGGGGTGTTATCGTGGATATCTTTGAATACAAAGCGCCGTGTAGCAAACGCGAATAAGCATACACACACACAAATAGAACACTGCTTATCGATGTCATTATTTGCTTCTCTTCCAACTGTAAAAGCTCTGCCTAAAAAGCCTACACGATAAACATTGCGGAATAGTACTTTATTCGCCGGCGAAATCGTGATTTGTTCCTTGCGTGATTTTATTTATATATGCAAATTAGGAAATGTGTTTTCAGTTATCATGAATGATAACGGCTTTCGAGCTTTCTCGATTATTTCCAGTAAATCTGTCCAGACACGACGAATAACGCCTACGGGATCATAAATAATATTTGCTTACATGGTTAAATTTTTTGAAGCTGCTGAATTTTAACTTAATAAGAAAAATTCGCTGATCCCCAGACATACCTAACGGGGGCTATCGATTAAATCTGTCAAACGACTTCCCTAAGTGAACCTCATAAGATACGGTCGAACGTCAAGTCATTCGATGGAATTCACGTTTCTTGAGTATTTCATAGAAAAAGTCTCATCACGAATTCCCGAAATGGTCAAAAAAAATCCTTAAGTAATCTCCAAACATATCTACCAGAGCTATCAGTTAAATCTGTCAAATAGTTTCCTTTAATGATCCACGTAAGATACGGTCAAGTCATTAAATGGAATTCACGTCTCTTGAGTATTTCATAGAAAAATGAACTTAACCTTCTAACCTAATCAACTTAATCTAACTTGACATTTCAAAAATTAAAATACAAATCTTTCTTGGTTTCAGGGGACAAGAATTGTATTTCAATTTTTGAAGATAACCAAGGACCAGTCCGTTCCACTACAAAAAAAATTTACATTTCAAATAAATTAGGCTCCATTTCGAGTATACAAATTAAAAATTGCACAGTTTAAAAGTCACCAAAAAACCTAGTAATTTGCTATGGTCGAAATAAATTTTACCAAAAAACTGACAACTATAATTTGGAAATGTGGTACCATACTGATGAGATTAAAGGAGATCGAAACCGATCTATGATTGTTGGTTGTTAAGTATTTTCAACTGTAGCACCCCCATTATAGAACATTTGATTCAGATTTCCCTAATTTTCTTACAAAAGATAATAATTTAGAGTTTTTTCTAAAAATTCAGATTTTTCTATAATTTGTTTTTAAACAGATATGTCGAGTTCTTCACGAAATTTTGGCCTTTTTATCGAAATTTTAACTTCAGTTTTTAGATAAATTGCGCCCTTTTATGAATTATAAAAAGTTTGAATTTTTTCGAAATGTCCGATTTTTGTGAAATTTTGATTTTTCTTTAAATATATTTCTAAACTTTGATTTATGTTCTCAAAATTTTGATTATAACGTCTATATTTCGTTTTTCCCAATTTTTCCCTTAGAGGTTTGTAATGAATTTGTACAAATTTCGAATTAATAGGCATTTTTTTCTAAACTTTCGGTTGCAGACTTAAATTACTAGCACTTTTGAAGGGAAAACTTCTTCCAACACGTTAAACGACTTTTGAGAAAGAGTAAAATTATGGTTTAGTATCAGCTTCATGCTTATTTCCGTCACCTAATGCTCAAAGTTAACAGCTACAATATTAAAGCATATTGGTAACGATGGAATAGAAAAGAAATCGATTAAAGACATTGTTTTTAGAAAGTTCGACTTTAATCTTGAAATTTCGACTATTTTCTCAAAACTTCGACTTTTTTCTCAAAATTTCGATTTTTTTCTCGAAATTTCGATTTTTTTCTCAAAATTTCGACTTTACTTTCCAAATTTTGACTGAATGCACCCTGCGCCAACTGTCGATATCATTTGGAAAGAGATGGGGTGAGACGCAACCGACATCTGCTGGACTAAATAGAAATAGAATAGAAATTTCGAGATTTAAAGTCGAAATGTCGAGAAAAATATCGAAATTTCAAGTTCGACTGTAATCTTGAAATTTCGACTATTTTCTCAAAACTTCGACTTTTTCTCGAAATTTCGATTTTTTCTCGAAATTTCGACTTTACTTTTCAAATTTTGACTTTTTTTGACGAAATTTCGAAATTAATCGTGAAATTTTGAGGAAAAAAATCGAAATTTTGGTAATTAAAATAAAAATTACTGAATGCAACCTGCGCCAACTGTCAATATCATTTGGAAAGAAATGGGGTGGGACGCAACTGCCATCTGCTGGACTAAATAGAAATAGAATAGAAATTTCGAGATTTAAAGTCGAAATGTCGAGAAAAATATCGAAATTTCAAGTTCGACTGTAATCTTGAAATTTCGACTATTTTCTCAAAACTTCGACTTTTATCTAGAAATTTAGATTTTTTTCTCGAAATTTCGACTTCATTTTCCAAATTTTGACTTTAAACTCGAAATTTCAAAATTAATCTTAAAATTTCGAGAGAAAAAAAGAAATGTTGGTAATTAAATATAAAAATTACTGAATGCACCCTGCGCCAACTGTCAATATCATTTGGAAAGAGATGAGGTGGGACGCAACTGTCATCTGCTTGACTAAAAAGAAAAAGAATAGAAATTTCGAGATTCGATTTTTCTTAGAAATCTGGAGATTAAAGTCGAAATTTCGAGAAAAAAATCGAAATATCAAGTTTAAAGTCGTAATTTCAAGTTTAGAGTCGAAATTTCAAAATTAAGGTGGAAATTCTGAGAAAAATTTAGAAATTCCTAGAAAAAAGACGAACTTACGAGAAAGAAGCCCAAATGTCGAGTTTAAAGTCGAAATTTCGACTTTAAACTCGAAACTTCTATTTTTTTTTAAATTGATGCTCTTTCTACGCCTTCATAGCAGTAGTGTGACTGCTTAATTTTTTTCTTTCAATGTTTTCTTTATTTACAAGATCTTAGAAGGACATCGATTAAAAAAATTATTTTTAGGATTTTCGAATTTCAAATTTTTTCTCGAAATTTCGACTTTAATCCTGAAATTTCGACTATTTTCTCGAAACTTCGACTTTTTTCTCGAAATTTCGATTTTTTTCTAGAAATTTTGACTTCATTTTCCAAATTTTGACTTTAAACTCGAAATTTCGAAAATAATCTTGAAATTTCGAGAGAAAAAATGAAATTTTGGTAACTGCCAAACTGCCAACTGTCAATATCATTTGAAAAGAGATAGGGTGGGACGCAACTGTCATCTGCTTGACTAAAAAGAAATTTCGAGATTCGATTTTTTTTTAGAAATCTCGAGATTAAAGTCGAAATTTCGAGAAAAAAATCGAAATTTCAAGTTTAAAGTCATAATTTCAAGTTGAGAGCCGAAATTTTAAAATTGAGGTCGAAATTTTGAGAAAATTTTAGAAATTCCTAGAAAAAAGACGAACTTCCGAGAAAGAAGTCGAAATTTCGAGTTTAAAGTCGAAATTTCGACTTTAAACTCGAAACTTCTAATTTTTTTTTAATTAATGCTCTTTCTACGCCTTCATAGCACTATGTGACTGCTTAATTTTTTTCTACCCATGTTTTTTTATTTACAAGAGCGTAAAAAGGACATCGATTAAAAAAATTATTTTTAGCATTTTCGACTTTTTTCTCGAAATAAGGACTTCTTTCTTGGAATTTAGACCTTTTTCTCGAAATTTCAATTTTTTTCTGGAAATTTCAAATTTTTTTTCGAAATTTCAACTTTAATCTCGAAATTTCGACTTTTTCGAGAAATTTCGACATTACTTTCGACATTTTGAAATTAAACTCGAAATATCGCCTTTTTTCTTGAAATTTTGAGAAGAAAATATGAAATTTTGGTTGTTTCAATTAGAAATTACAGAACATACCTTACTGCCAACTGGCAAAAAACCAACATTTAAAAAAATGGCCAAATTTTCAAAAAAAAAAAGTTTAAATTTAAATTAAATTTGAAAAAATAGTCTAATATTTAAAAAATATTCGAATTTATGTAGAAATGGCGAGATTTAAAAAAAAATTAAGAATTTTCAATGAAATCTCCGTAACACCCAAATTTTGGGAAAATCATAATTCCGAAAAAAAGGTCAAAATTATCAAAAATTTTGAAATTTTTGTTGATTAAAACTTTGAGAAAAACGTTAAAAAGTCACAAGTCTCAAAAAGAAAATCCATTTAAAAAAACTGTCGACGTTTTGAAGAAGAGGTATGATTTTCAAAAAGGCCAAAATGTTGAAAAAAATCGACATTTTGAGAAATGTTCAAATTTTGGAAATAAATCAAAAACTTTAAGATGCAAGTAAAATTTTGCAAAAAATCCAAAATTTCAATTAGAGTCAATAAAAAAATCGTTATTTTCAGATAAAGGCGAAATTCTTATGAAAGTGGAAAATTTTAAAAATCAAAATTTTGAAAAATGACGAAATTTCGAAAAACTTCAAAATTTTCTTGAAAAATTAGGATTTAAAAAAAATCAAACTTTTAAAGAGTTCTGTTCACATCTTGAAAAGATACTGTTAGGTCAACCTTTTCAAAAAATTCAAGAATATTAATAAAATGAAGAAATTTTCAAAAAAAACTTTTAAAAAAGTTAAAACTTTGGAAACTTGAAAAAAATGTCAAAATTTTCAAAAAGTCAAGGTTTTCAAAAGGTGACAAAGTTTTCGAAATTAATATCTACATTTTTAAAAGCCAAAATTAAAAAAAAAACATCTTTTTTTAAAGAGAGAAATTTAAAAAATGTCGAAATTTAGAAAGTCGAAAGTCTTAAAACCTTAAGTTTTAACAAGAAGTTAAAATTTTGAAAAAATACAATTTTTCTAAAAAATGGACATTTTAAAAAATATTCGATGACAAGCTTTCTAAAAGATCAAGACTTTTTGAAAGCAAAAAAAAGAAATTTTTAAAAGAGTAAATTTTTAAAAAGTCGATATTTTGGGTAGTTAAAAATTGTATGAAAAAAAAAACTTTTAAGTGCAAGTTTTGAAAAAGTCGAAATTTTGATAAAAAATTCAAATTTTGCAAATAAAATCTGAATTATAGAAAAATTCATTAAAAAAGCTCGACATTTTGATTTTTCCAGAGAAACTGAAATTTCAGAAATTTTAAATTAAAGAAATTGAAATGTTTCAAAAGCTAAATTTTCCAAATAGGTGAACTGTTCGATACGTTGAATATCAGTAAAGAAAATCTAAATTTTTAGTAAAGTGAAGTTAAGTGAAGTGAAGTGAAGTGATGTGAATATTTGAAATTTTCGAAAAATTCGAAAGTTTAAAAAGAGCCAAAATTTTAAAAGTAGAAATTTTAAACGTCGAAAATTTGAAAAATACTGTTAAGGACTTATCGGTTCAAATTGATTAACACATTGAATTATACCCACTTTATTACCAAACTAAACTCAGATGACTACAACTGAACAATTAACTCACTTATTGACTTCTAACTGCTAACTCACTACTTAATTACACCGACTTTAACTAACTTCTCGAGGGAAAGCTGACCGCCTTATATAGTTTTGGCTCCCTGCTTCTAGAACTTTTCGGCAGATAAAGCTTATCGTTTGCCGAAATTTCTGGAACGCTTATCTGCGGTTTGTTTTGTTATCGCAGTCGCTTTCCCCTTATCAGTTCTTTCTAGAAACTTTCCTTATGCACTAGATTCTACAATTTACATTTTATTACAATACTAAATTTAAAAAGGCAGACTTTCTAAAAAAAACGATACATAAAAAATCGTTTTTTTTAATAAATTAAATAAAGTAATGACTGTGAAAGACTGAATGAAATGGGTGACGTATCAATTACTATAAAATATTCTCTTTTTCTAATAGTTGGCTGGCGGTATTTGCGTGGGACATCAAGAACTAACACTCTGTAAAATTTCAAATTCGTATGTAACATCGTTTTGGAAGATCAGCTCTGTTACAGATGGATGAACGCACGGACAGCCGGACACAAGAATGAGATAAGGGTTCCGATTTTTCCTTTTAATAAGAAACCCAAAAAAAATGTAAAAATTTCTACGAAAACTAGAAATTTTAACAAACAAAAAGTTAAAATATTCAATAGAAAGTTCGAAATTTCCAAATAGAAAAGTTACAGGAAAAAATAAAAAATGGATTTGACTTAAGAAGACACTGTTCGATATTGCATTGTTGTCATAACAACAAAAATAATAATATAATTCACGATTAGAAAGAAAGTGTCAATTATTTATTCATCATAAATTATACAGTCCATAAAGAAGAAACCAGCGAATTACATACAGACACTGCATTAAAAAGTAGTTAATAGAATAAAACAGAACAGTGGAAATTCAAAAGGGGATATTTATTTATTCTTCTCCCCAGATAAGATGACCTAACTTTGTTAGGGAATCATCCTGCTGAGCTGATTCAATGTTTACATGTCCATCAACATTAACGCATCTGGAGTTACTCCTTGGGGCAACAAAAATCATTTTTGTTTCCATTTAATTGTCTAAAATTTAGACAATCAATCAGATCATTTAGACTCTAAATGATCTGATTGTATTTGGCCCTCCGATGAAACGTTGACGTTTGAGTGGTGGATGCTCCCAACGTAATTATGCAAAAGAAAATTTCCATCAAACAAATAGCGAACGAGTCGAAATAACTTTAACGAGCACATCGGCCCCACATATTAAAAGTTAGAAAACAGGCAAAAAGTTGCACACGAAAGTTATAATATGTAATGCGGGGTGGCAGAAAAATATATTCGAATAAGCCGTGACTCATTTCGGGACAGTTATTACAGTTTTTGTAGCACTTGCGGTATTTTCAGGATAATTAAATGGAAATAACGTGACCAGCTGCTATTATTACAGGCCATTTGTATTATAACAAAGTTCCCAATTAAATTTAAACATAGAATGTTCACGTTTAATAATGTATTTAGGATAATAAGTGGTCTTATTCTAATTCAGTCTAATTGGGTGCTAATATCAAGTAATTTTAACATTTGTCAGTCAGTGGTACATGGCTGAAGCTAAGCAACGTTAAATTAACTTCGTAAACCAAGAAAACTATAGATATCTCCGAGACCCATTTTAATCAATCCCACGCCGTCATAATTATGCAAAATACATCCCAAGCGAACGAAATTTAGACCCGTTTAATAACACTAGTCATTAAACAGTCCAATTAGGTAAAGTAGTAAATTTTATTCGTCTTTTTGCTCGCAAAGAAAAGTGAATAATAACGGGTAATGTGAGGCAGTTGTAATTAATATGTGGTTGCCAACAGCTCTGGATTAGCTCAGTGTGGGAAACGGAAGAGAGGTCGTGTAGATCCGAGCCTAACTTTGACAAATGAGGTTCAAGTAGAGCGTCACTTTCTCTAGACTCCAGAATACATTTTATAAGCCACTCGAAATTATCTGTAGAGCTTTGCTTAGCTGAAAAAGCGGAAAATGATTAATTAGTCTGGAAAGATAACCAAATATTTAAGTTAGATGCCGGGGAATCATCCCCGAGTATAAGATAAGTACTTGGGTGATTATCCAACACAGTTTCGTCATTTAATTGAAAATTTGAGGTATCTCTTAAAAACACCGCAATTAGGGTTTTTTTTAAGAAAAGATATAAAGTTTGGACATCCGCAGAGAAAGTCAAAATTTTGAATAAAAAACTTCTTTCGTTGTAGACATTTAAATAAAATTATAAATTGCACAATTTAAAAAAAATAACCTCAGAATTTTAGGGAAAAAGCGATTTATAAAGATTTGGATATTAAGACATTTTCTGTGGAATTTTTAACGTTAGATGAACACTGCAAGTATTAAAGTCAAAACAGAAAAAAGTGAAAAAAATTGAAAAAAGTCACATTTCCAAAATCTTCAATTTCTCTCAAAAGTGACTTTCCTTGAAACCTACCATTATTTTAATTCCGACAGAATTTGTTTAAGTTGTTTTCCCAAAATCCTTTTTATTTATAATTTGAAGTTTTTTTTGCCCTAAATCGATGTTAAATTCGAAATTTTGATTTTGTTCCTTTACACTGAACAAAACAACAGAATAAACTTAAAAGTTTGAACTTCTTGAGATCGCACCTAAAATTACAAAAGGAAAGTCATAATTTCTTTCAATTTGAAGTTGATTTTTCCAAAAATTTCTATTTTTCTCGAGACTAAGTTAAATTTTTTAGAAATTAAAATACTATACTAAGTTTTCCTTGAGATGAACTTTTTTCTAAATGTCAAGTTCATTTCTTTGGTAAAATCAGCTTTAACTTCAAATTTTTCCCTCTTTTTTTTTGTAGAAGCTAGATTGGAGCTTTCAGTCGTCAGAGGCAGTACCTCCCCATGTGTCATTTGATATCCAGTTTTCGCGCCGACAGATCTCTTTAAGTCGTTGATGGAATCTCGTCTGAGGCATTTGGGATTAATGCGGGGGTGCCTCAGGAGTCTGTACTGTCTCCTACTCTGTTTCTGTTACACATAAGCGATCTCTTATCTTCAACTTCCAATCCGATATACAGCTATGCACATCGGCTAAGGGAGAAGTAGATGCAGATGATTAATCGGGATCACGAAACCATTCTGGAGTAGGGTAAAGAAAATTTGGTCGACTTCAACGCCTTAAAATCTCATGGCCCTGTTATTTCCAAGAAAACCTCAAAGGATAATGCAACATACATTCTCATGGGCGGTAAAATCCTCGCGATGAGATTTAATCTGCCTATTTTAGGAATAAATTCGAGTACCAGCTTCTCCTGAGATGGTCATGTGCTCACCATCGCCAAGTCCGCTTCTCAGAAACTAGGCTTTTATTTAGAGTTAAAAAGTATTTCACATATCATTAGCTGCTCACTCCATACAAAGCTCAAGTAAGGCCAAAACTGGAATACTGTTCTCATTTCTGGAGTTCAGCACCAAAGCACACTTTGGCTCTTTTGGATTCAATTTAAAGAGCCATTCGCCTAATTGATGACCAATTCTCTCGAAACACTAAAGCACAGACCAGAGACTAAATAGACTGAACCTAACACGGTAAGCAGTGAAGCCAGTTGAAAGCCTGGCGAAAGCCTAGCTCCATCTAGCTCGCAATGTCCTCTTATTATTTGACAGACGGTTGCGAAGATAACATAGGTTTTTTTTAAAGAAAATGGGCTGTAAATATGGGGAAGTGTATTTATTGTGGATCATCGTTGAAACCTCAGTGAACACATTAGTAAAGGAAAATCAAGAGTTTCATTCTTTGGGTAGGTAAAAATAAAATATATAAATATTCAATTATCGGCGTGCGCGCGTCGCCATTTCACTGCAATCATGACGTGTTTACAGCACCGGCTTAACAATATTGTACACAGGCGTCGCGTATTGAAAGAAAATTATTTTACTATTAAACCAAGGTGTCTTTGAAAATAGTTCTCCTGAACTTTTACCAAAAAGCACTTATAAAAATTATCCTATTGGTCCAAAAGCCCCTAATTCTAAAGTTTCATCTAAATCGTTAGAACCGTTACGCGGCAAGTTTTGTATTTATAAATTTTACTTAATCCGACCATATCAAAGAGTAGTGGAATGCACCTCCCCACTTCCCCGGATTTTAGCTTCAACTGTACGCATGAGACAACATTGAAACGTTCAGTCTATTTAGTCTCTGGCACAGGCGGATGATTCGTGACTAATCTCTTTTCTACAAGTACTGTCATGAGAGATGCTTCCAGAGAAATAGCAAATGCATTAAAAGTGACCTCATAAGACGTGTTAGGATATAGATCTAGAAATATAAAAAAAAATGGATGACCAAAGAAATTCTACTTCTCATGGAAGAAAACATTTGCAATTATAAAAAATATGATAGTTTTTGAATTATTTTATAAATCTTGATATTTAACCTTTTTCCAATTTTCAAGTTCAATCCTCAAAATTAAATCTTAAGCTTTCACCTTATTCTCCAATTCCGTGTTTATTTAAAAAATAAATACTTTTTTGTAACTCTGAAATAACAAACATAGAATTATCAGTTCTGAATGAAGTTAACAACTCTATACGGACAATATCTCGAATTTAAACTTGCGATTTTGTTAAAATAATTCAAAATTTGGATAAAATGGAAATTAATAGATCCAAAGTCGAGAATGTTCAAAAAATCTTCTCGGAATTTAAAAAAAGGGTCGATTTAAAAAAAAATTGGGCAATTAATTTCACAAATAGGAGAAAAAAAGACCCTTTCAGAAAAAGTAAGAAGAGAAAAATAAAAATTAAATGCCTAAATAGAAAATTAAAGAAAAACGAAATTTTGAGATAAAATCGATATTTATGAGTTACATCATACTAGGAAGATCTACCCCACGGCCCTGAAGTCAAATTGAAAAAAAGTCAAATTTCGGTAATTAAATAAAAAATTTCCGAAGAAAATATTTTTCGGGAGACTTTCGTTTTTTTTTGTTAAAATTGCAACAATCCAAATACCACAAAAAGTTGAAATTTTCAAAAAATATTTGTCAATTCTGTTTTAATTGTTTACCAAATCGCGACAAAAAAAATACTACTTTAAGAAACAGATCGAAATCTCCACTTTTAAGTTTACAAACAAATATGAATTCTAAACCAACTACTATCAGCAACATGCACACTTCCTTAAGGCGGCGGTCTGGTGCTCTTAAAACGTCCAAATTCTTCGCTTGCCATTTTACAAACTACGTCAATACTATCGCTTAGAATTAAATAAAATTTGGTTATAATGTTTATAAATGTTGGGGAATTCGGGCTTTGAAAGTAGATTTTTGATTTTTGTCTTAGTATTCCCACAAATGGGCGTACAATTTGTCTCTTTTTTGCCTGTTTTCAGAAGCGAATATCTTGGAAACTAAACGGAATTTGAAAAAAGTACTTCCAAAGCGCGAATTCGACATCTTTGCTTCATAAGTTCTTCAAATTTGAAAACAAAATATTAAAAAATAAAGGCACCATTTGTAAAATGGGAGAGCGGTGTTTGGCATAAAAATTGCGCTTAGATTTCAGTTGCCCTCACTCAGATGAGGCAGGGTATGGAAACGGACGTGATGCGGAGCAGAGAAATTTTTGCCCCTTCCCCAATACGTTATCAACGAACGAAGTATCTTCGGCTTCCACAGCTCATATTTCTTTATCTAAGCACGGCAGATATATCATAATAATAATAAACATTAAAACATTTGTTCTACCAGAGTTTGAGAGTAAAATAAATTGTTCAGTATTTATAGCTTACAATCATTTACTGAATATTTAGTGGTTTTTGTTTTGATATATTTAGAAGAATTTTTTTCTCTCCTAATTAACATTTTTATATTACTCTTTGGAAAAATATAAATTGTTTAGGTAAATAAATGCTATGACAGATTTAAGCAAAAAAAAGAAAAATTGATTTTATATCATTTAAATTGGAAATGTTATATTCTGCTGACACTTGTAATCGAAAATCGACCAATTATATCTCCAAAGAACGAAATTGTTTTTCACATAATTCATTAATAGGTATTTAGATGCAGATATTTAGTCCTTATCTTGACGATAGGAGAAAATGCGTGGGAAAATAAAAATTTTAGCTCTGAAAATTTTGAATTCCTCGAAAATTTTGGCTTTTTTCAAAATTTCGATAGTTTTTTGAAAATCTACTTTTTTTTGAAAATCTCCGCTTTTTTCACAATTTCGACATCTTGAAACTTTGGATTGTTTTTGAAAATTATGAATTTTTTTGAGGAATATAATTTTTATAATAGTTTCGACTTTTCCTTATTTAGTTTTAAACATTTCGACCAATCACTAAATATTGCGACTTTTCTTGAGAATTCCTCTTTTTTGATGCATATTTTCAACTTTTTTTCAAAATCTCTAGTTTTTATTGAAGAATTTGACATTTTTAATTTCTATTTTTTTAATGATTTCGACTTGGACATTTTAAAATTTCCACTTATTTCAAATTCTCATTAAAAAAAACAAAATTTTGACTTAATTAGAAAATTGTAACCATTTCGAAATTTTCCCTTTTTCTAAAATAGTGCTATTTTTGGAAGTTCCTAAATTTCTTAAAATTTCAACGTTTTCATGAAATTTTTATTTTGTTGTAGATCTCGACTTCCTTTAAAAAATTTTGCTTTTTTTTGACAATTTCGACATTTTAAAAAGGTGTACAAACGAATAATTCCGACAAGGTCAACATTTTCGAAAATTCGAATTATTAGAAAAAAAAGTCGAAATTATTAGAAAACCGACGAAGCAAAAATGGTAACATTCCAAAACTCACGAATTAAAAAAAAAAAGGCAAAAATTTTGTGGACATTTAGAAAAAGTTGTCCCAAAGTCATATTTTTCAAAAAAAGTTGGAATTTTGAGAGTAAAACCGAAGTGCCAACAAAGAAGAATTTTCAGAGAAAACTCGCAATTTCGAGAAAAGACTGTGCTTCCGTATCTTTGTACAAAAGTTTATGTTAATTTTAAAGGAATTAACAGGAAACAAAAGGGTAAAAGGAAGCATTTTTAAGTCACCTATTTCTAACTATGTACTTTACCTGCTTAGAGAACTGAAAGGATTTTTTTATAAGTTTGCAATTCGGTAGCCCAATTTCAAGCTCTCGAAATTTTGAATTTAAAGTTTAAACTATTCGAAGTTTCCCAGAGATTTTGAAATTTTATGGAAAACCTCCACAAGAATATCGAATATTTCAATTTAAAATCAAAGTTTTATGACAAATAGGAACTCGAGCACATCCTTACATAAATCTCATTTTTTAAAAATCTGTTATTTTTCAAAAATTTCAGTTCCAATATAAAATCGTTCTTTGTATCATAATTCAAAGAGAACAGTTAGAATTTTTTGAAAATTTTGACTATTTTTTCAAAATTTCCAATTTAGATCTGAAATTGTTTTTTTTTATTTGGAATTGCAATTCTAGAAAGAAAAATTAATCTTTTAGCTTTTACTTTCAAGTCAAAATGAAAATAACAAAAAAAAAACTTATTTTTTAAATTTTAAAATGAACTAACATTTCAGATAAAAGTCGAAAAAAAAATTATTTGGAAAAAATTCATGCAGCGTCTGTTTTAATTTCAAAATTCCGTGAAAAATTTTTAAATTTCTGGCATAATTTTGTTCAAAGTTTTTTCCAGAATTTTGACTTCTCAAATTCCGGTACCTAAATTCGAGTTTAAGAAAATATGAATTCTAAATTCGAACTTAGGAAAATAAATAAATAAAAACGAATAAAAATTGACATTTGTAAAATGGAAATTTCAGAAATCTTGTAATTTCGACTTTTTTTCTAGAAATTCTATTTTAAAGTCTAAGATTTAAGAAAATAATTTGAAATTTTCAATTTAAACTTTCTGATTTTTTTTCAGAATTTATTTAAATATATCCTTTTTTAAGTATAACATTTTCACTCATTTCTCGAAATTTTGTTTTTAAAAGTCTAAATTTTAACAGACTCTTTAAATAACATAAAATTTTGACATTTTAGTCGAAGTTTACAATTTTTCTCAATTTTGGTGGAACAGACGGGTGCTTGGTTATCTTCAAAAATTGAAATACATAAATTGTCCCCTGAAACCAAGAAAGATTAAAAACACAACAAAGGTTACTCTAACGCGTTTCGGCAGCCAAGCTATCATTTTCAGAGAGATACTGAAGATGATAGATTGGCTGTGGAAACGCGTTAGAGCAACCTTTGTTGTGTTTTTTAATCTTTCTTGGTTTCAGGGGACAATTTTTGTATTTCAATTTTTCTCAAACTCTCGACTTCATAATCTCAACATTTTGAACTTGTTTCTTGGAATTTCGATTTTAGTCTGAAAATTTTGACTTTATTCTCCATATTTTGTTTCTGAAGTCGAAATTAAAGAATAGTTTCTATTTTCTTGAAAAATTTAAAAAGGTTCTAAACAAAATTCCGAATTTTTTTGAGAAATTTTGACTATCTTTTTGAAATTTTAATTTGTAATTTTAAACTTTAAATTTTCACTTCTTTCACAAAATTTTGGTCTTAAAGTTGAATAGTCGATTAGGTCTTAAAATATTAAAGTTGTTTACTGAAATTTCGACTTAAATAACGAAATTTCAATTGTAATGCCTAAAATTAAGAAAAAAATAGTAATTTCAAGTGAAAACTTGAAACTGTAGATTTCGAAAAAGTTTCCAATTTTAAAAAATGTTAAGGTTTCACATTATTCTTAGATTCCGTATTTAATTAAAAAATAAATACTTTTTTGTAACTCTGGAATAACAAAATTAGAATTATGAATTCTGAAAAAAGTCTACAATTCTTCACGGGCAAAATTTCGAATTTAAACTTGCGATTTTGTTAAAATAATTCAAAATTTGTATAAAATGGAAATTAGTAGATACAAAATCGAGAATGATCAAAGAATCTTCTCGGAATTAAAAAAAAAAGGTCCATATACACAAATTGGGCAATTAAGACTCAATTTCACAAATAGAGGAAAAAAACCCTTTCAGGAAAATTAAGAATAGAAAAATAAAAGTTAAATGCCTAAATACACAATTTAAAATAAAAACGAAATTTTGAGATAAAATCGATATTTATGACTTACATCATGTTAAGAAAATCTACCGCACGGCCCTGAAGTCGAATTGGTAAAAAGTCAAATTTCGATAAATAAATCAAAAATTTCCGAAGAAAATAGTTTTCGGGGAACTTTCGTTTTTTTTGTTAAAATTTAACAATCCAAATATCAAAAAAAAGTTAAAATTTTCAAAAATTATTTGTTAATTCTGTTTTAATTGTTTATCAAAGCGCGACAAAAAATACTAATTTAAGAAATAGGTCAAAATCTCCACTTGGAAGTTTGCAAACAAATATGAATACTAAACCAACTGCTATCAGCAACATGCACATTTCCTTAAGGTATCCAAATGGATCGAGTTGCACAGTATCATATATGGGTAAAGTGACGATATGCAAGATTGCGAATTCGAACGACGTAAACCGAACTTCTTACTCAATTCCCCTTCGAAACCCCTTCCGTCTCTATTCTCCTAACCCCCCTCAGCAGGGCATTTAAATCCCAGAGCCAAATCGTACTTAACGATTTACCAGACCCCCGCCTTAAGGTATCCAAATGGATCGAGTTGCACAGTATCATATATCACTAAAGTGACGATATAAAAGATTGCAAATTCGAACGACGTAAACCGAACTTCTTACTCAATTCCCCTTCGAAACCCCTTCCATCTCTGCTCTCCTAACCCTCCTCAACAGGGCATTTAAATCCGAGAGCCAAATCCTACTTATTGTTAGCGATTTACCAGACCCCCGCCTTAAAGGTCAAAATGTTACCTCAATCCTGTGTGGCGGGGAAAAACTGGATTTGTTTAAGTTCCTTAAAGGAGTAAAATTAAGTGGCAATTTTATTAACTTACTCACGCAATATGTATAAATGTGGCTTTTTTCAGCTTATTTTTCCAGTGACAAATCAAAATTTTATTAAACGACAAGATCGATAGATGGAATCAGGCCACGAGAAAGCAAGATACAGATTGAAAAAAGAGTAAACAAAGCATGACAGAACAAAACCGTAAGTAAACATAATTAAAATGCACAAATAACATGAAAATAAATAAGAACTTTGGGTTAACTGTACGTCATTATATGTAAACCAAACTAGGGAAGTTTAAACAAAAGAAAAAACATCATAAAATGACAATTTGTTTCAGATTTTTTAAAGAGAGCGTTATTAACATCAACCAAATAATTTACCAGTTTCAATAAATATTTTATTATTATAATTATTAATATTTACGAAAAACGAAAATCCAGCACAAAGTTAACAAACAAATCAAGTATTTAAATCATGACTTCCTCCCAGAGGTAAATTAAATTCATCAACCACTCGTTAAAGCAGCCAAATAAGGAAGTACAAATTTAATTTCGCTAACCATATAAACTTAATTATATCTCCTCGGGGATTATTTTAGTCGCATTCATCGAGTCTGATGGAGAATTTTCAGCCGATGCCCGATCGTGAAAAACACGGAGAATTTCTTGAGAAAGTGGTGGAACTGTTATTTAAAAATGTAGTGTTTACCAGTAAACGAGATAAAGTTGTTTTGTGGGAATCACCTGAGCAACTTAATAATTTATTTGATTTCGCACTGCCCCAGTTGGGCGTTGATCATGATAAGTTATTGCAGCTGATAAAAAATACAATAAAGTTCAGCGTTAAAACTGGGCATCCTTATTTCATAAATCAGCTGTTTTCGGGGGGAGATTAATGTATGTGATTTTTCCCCTAGAAAAGGATAGAATTATAAAATTAAGTGAAATAATTTATGAATAATTAATGGTCAAACGAGTGGGCCTAAGCAATTTTATAGAGGATATGAATCAAGCATCATTTTTTTGTAGGCTGTATCCTTACGGTCTTGCTGGACAATGGTTAACGGATGCTCTTAACGCTAGCGTTTATACCTATGAGGTTGCCCCTGTTTTTTCTCTAATGGAATCGACTGTAATACGAGAAATTTGCAAAATGATTGGACCTGAATGGATGGATGGTATCTTTTGCCCTGAAGGATCTACTGCTAATGGAATTGCCATCAATTTGGCGAGATTCCACTACTTTCCAATGATAAAGGTAATTTATCAATAATTACGTACTCTTAATGGTCTATTCCCTGCAATAGAATAAGCAAATCGCTATATTATATGGCATTAAAATCAAAACCATTTTAAAATCCACAACAAAGTCTGCCCTAACGCGTTTCAATGGCCAAGCTATCATCTTCAAAGAGATACTGAAGATGATAACTTGGTGTGTAAGTTTGAATTGATAGGTCGCTGGATTTAGAACACTCTGCTGATTTGATCTTAACTATTTATTTTTAAGTATAATAATTGTGGTGGAGTTGCTTGCCCCGAATATGTTACATGAAATTCTTACAACGATCTTTCGGCTGTTACAAGTTGCAGTCTGCTTATCTTAATACTTTTTTGTTGCATATCTTAACGCAGGAGCAATGTCAATTGGATAACATATTTCAAATTCTAACACTTGGCTATCGAAACGCGTTAGAGCCACCTTTGTTATGTTTTTTAATCTGTCATGGTTTCCGAAGACAAGATTTGTATTTCAATCCCCCCTTATGTCAAAATCCAAATATAACGCAAATTTTTAAATGACCAGGAAAGGCAGTCACGCAAAATAGCAACTCGAATTCGTCGCGAAGATACCCCACTGCACACAATCACCTTAGAAAAAAATCAAACGTTTTATAAAAAGCCGTTAACAATATTCATTAGTTTATTAACCAAAACGTTAACAAGCCTCTGGTTCTCGTTTCTTTAACTGGCTAAAATTACAGCTCAGAGATAGTAAATAATCTGAATGTAGGCACTTATTCAATGTGGCGCAATTACTTCAAAGTAAATTAATCAGTCAAGCTTTCCCTCTGAGTATGTCAGCTGTCATGACACAAAATTATGGCTGAAAAAAAAACTAACAAATATACCCAAATATCAGTGGCGGCTGGTGACTTTTTAACAGGGGGTGCGCAGATGCAAAAATATTATTAGTTAAGAGTTTAGGTGACTCCAGTGCCATAGCAAGGTATTAAATTTAAAAGAAACAAAAGTGATACAAAAGGTGTAATATTTAATAGTATTTTTACATCTTATAACCTCCAAAATATTTTTGGGTTGTCACCTCTAAATTATTTTCATCGGCTCTGGGTTACTTAATTAAAATTGTTTGCTTTCATAGGAATAAAATTATATCACTTTTTTATGAAAACTACATGTGAAAATAGAATATATTTTATTATAAAGTTCTATTTAAACTCTACAAAAACACAAAAATAATATTTGTTAAACAAAATCAGCTCTACGATCTTTTAAAGAAATAAAGTGTTGATTACTTTCTCATCAAAATTGTTTAAATCCAAATTTACAAATTAATATTTAGACCATTAGGTCTGTAAGCGGCAAAATTAGCAATCGCAATCAGATCAGCCGCCACCTATGCATTTAGCATCATAAACCGTAAATACACACTCCAAACTCTGACTCTCATCATTTGGCAACATCGCATAAGCGCGGAGCGGTGTACCCCGGGCTAGCTTTAACGTGGTGTTCTGTAGTTTATTTCTCCGTATCCCGTGGAGGCCGTTGATAGGCATCACACGGCAGCCACGCTAGGTGCATTATTCTGCGTGCACCAACTAATTTAAATTTTCTTATAATATTTAATATAATGAAATCAAATGTTTGCGTACATTATTCCAAGTCCCTCACAAGTATTATTAGTTAATTAGAATATCATTATTTTGTGTTTAAAAATGTGATAAATCCAAGTCTTTTACATTAAACCGAAAAGAATAGATCGCTCATTTCATGAGGAGCGCGCGCTCTTGCGCTCTTTAAAACCAGCCGCCACTGCCAAATATCAACTGCTTTAAACAGAGTTGAATTAAGTCGTTTATAATTCATTGTTCGATGATTCAAGGAAACAAAGACTCCGCTTTATATATCTAGCATTCAACGGGCTTGTTTATAAATTCATACACAATTGTTACAAAAGAAATGGCACTACAAAGTATAAGCAGATTGGTAATCACATTCAACAAACAGAATAATAGATATTTTCTCACGAACGATTTTACCTTTATGTTTAGGTTTATGCCATTATAGTCGGTTATTAATGCCTAGAAAAGCCGCGTACTTCGTGGTATTTTCCGATTTAAACAGGAGCAATTAAGCTATGCTTCAAGCATTTCACTTTAACAACATTATGACCGACGAATTTACTTCGAATAAATTATTCGTTCGTAAAATAATATAACATTTCACGAAAGTATATTTTTACGTCTTCCCCTTATCGGATGAGTATGCTTTTCTAGTGTTTTTGAGTGTTAATGTTCAAGTTTAGCTTGCGGTGTTCTATAAAGTAAATTCGTAAAAGATGTCAGTTGACTTTTCAAGTTGAGATCTGAAGTAATTTGTCACAACTCGTAGGTTGACTGCATTGTAAAGTTCCGTAGTTTTCTAATCTAAAGAAAGTAAGCAGCGGCAACAGGTAACTACCTGGTGAATTTAATCGGAATTATAGAACTGCCGTCTGCCTCCATCTTTTTATCAGAGGACTACGACACTTAGCTGCACTTTATGCAGTTTGGTAGCTTATCCACGATTTTAGTTGTAGTTAAGAAGGTTATTTGATTTAAATTACGCAGCTGTTGTCTGCTGCCCCCATTTCTCCACCAGAGGACTACGAAGCTTAGCTGCATTTTATGTACTTTAATACCGCATCGACCCTTTTAGTTGAAGTTGCGCAAGTTATTGAAGTTGGTTACCACTGGGGACACGAAACCGCACCTGTAACATACACATCGGAAAAGTCAAACACTGTCCATAGGGAGAAAGCTAATGAGAGATTTAACATTGAGAGCTAATAGTGGGACAGATGGGCGGCGCCTTGTATTCTCCTACACCGGTGTAAACAATTCAACGCAGAGCGCAGCGATCACTGCTGGTGGAGATTTCAGTAGTACATCATAGCTTCTAACGTGTTTTGTTACGGGATTACTACTGGCAGGCAACAATTTTAATAAAATTTGCGTACCACATGCTGTTTGCTCTTTTAGTCTGTTGATTTAATCAACGTCTAAGGCAAAATGAAACTGATATTCTTTGATAACCAAAATAAATAAACGAGATTTCTTAAACAAAATAAATAATAATTCTAATGAAAAATATACCATAATAACTCTTTAAACATTACAATGTAAGGAGTTCAAATAGACCGCCAGACTGTGCTAAACAATATTTCAGTCTGTTGTAAAACTCTCGACGAGTTTTTTCTAACATCTAAACTGGAAGATACGAGCATGCTGCGTCAAAGTAGGGAAATACGTTCAGCGGCCGCAGAAAACTATGGAAGGGACAATTCTTAGCGTTTTACATGGACAATGAAAATTTTTCCTTATCTGTATAAGATCTCGTACCCTCCTTCTACCGATGGCTAGCCAGCGATTTTTGGGAATTTTAAACGCTCTCTGGTGGCAATTTTTAATAATAATAACTTGGGAAAATTGTGATAACTTAACATTCGTTGCTTTCATAGGTTGTATATGTTGCAATTTAATCGGTTTGGCCCTATGGATAGTTTGACTGGAGAACCTCTAGTAAGAGTGACACCCTGAATTCAAAATTATTGCTCATTATAGTTGATCCACTAAACTTTAGTTAAATTATTTCTAATATTATATAATTCACGAACTAATTTTTAGTCACAATTTTTTTTAAATCAAAGCTCGGTTTATATAATTTTTTCAGCAAACAATAATCCAATGATAAAGTATTTAATGAAAAAATTAATAGACTTGACTTGCTGTTATTGTAGACTTTAGAAAAATTAATAGTTAAGATCACGCTATTAGCTTAGGCATATGATTGTTACATTGCGGTTAAGAAGAAACTAAAAAATCTCTCGCTGTAACATACTTTTTAGCAGTTTAAATATGTCGAAAGCTTGTTAGACCCTTACTAGAGGAAGTAGTCTTGGACCACTTTCAAACTTTCAGAAACCCTAGGAACCCTTCTTTCAATATTCTTGACGATGTATCATCCCCGAATCTCTGACGGCCAAAAAAAAGCTCTAAAAAAACTCGTCAATTCATAAGAATCTTCTGATGACCAGAAAAAACAAGGTCATCCAGTCAAATGTTGCAACTTGATCAAGACGTAAACAAATACTCCATTTCTTCCTGAATCCAAAACCGTATACCACACAACTCTGAGTCATTGCGTTTGGAAAATATCGTTAATGGCGTCAAGCTCCGAAATCGTCAAATTTAACCAAAAAAATTAAATTACGCGAAAACGGTTTAACTAAGAGCCTATGTTGTCTCAATAAATTCATATTCATTTTTAACGAGAAATCCAAAAATGTAAAAATACATAGAATGTTCTATTTAAAATAAGAAAGTTGTGTTCATTTCCGGTGCAACCGGAAGGCCGCCATATTTGGCAATAATTTTAGGTTGTGGAGAACTTTATTTCGAACAACTTTTATTCGAAACATTTTTCGATATTTTGAACGATACGCCTACCAAAGACCGATTCCCGCTTAGTGACTCGCCCTGTATAAATTTTAATTTTTAACTTTAAACGTTACCTTGATCGCAAGCGACCTTGAACTTATGTGACCTTGAACTCTCGTAACCTTAAGCTTACGCAATCATGAACTTAAGTTTGTGACCTTGAACTTACGTGACCTTAAATTGATGTGACCTTAAGCTTGTGTGTCATTGTCATTGTCATTGTGTTCATCTAGCGTGACCTGGAACTTACGTGACCTTGAACTTACATGCCCTAGATAGTATGTGACCTCGAGCTCACGTAACATCAAACTCATTTGACCTTGAATCCACGCGATCTTAAACATACGAGACCTTGAACTTACGTGACCCTCACCTTGGATGATCTTAAACTTACGTGACCTTAGGCTGACGTGACCCTCACCTTGGGTGACCTTGAACTTACCGTGACCTTAAGCTTACATGACCTTAATCTTACATGACCTAGATCCTATATGACCTCGAGTTCACATGACATTAAACTCAATTGACCTCGAATTCACATGATCTTAAACATACGTAACCTTGAACCCACGTGACTGAGATCACTTGGCCTGAGCTCACGCTGTCTTGAACTCATGTGACCCCAAGCTCACGTGACCTTGAGATGTAGTGACTTTGAACTTACGTAACCTTGAGCTATCATGACCTTTAACTCAAGTGACCTTGCTTTTACGCGTCCTTGAATTTACATGACCTTGAACTCACGAAACTTAGTCAAAATGACTTTGAACAAACGCGACCTTGAGATAACATAACCCTAAATTCAGGTGACCTTGAATTCGCGAGACTCTAATCTCAAGCGACCTTTACGCAACCCTGAATTCGCGCGACCTTGAGCTTACTCCCTGTTACATGTACCCAAGCGACAAATGAATATTTAGCTGAAACGAGGGTTTTGTCAATATTTTTTGTCTTCTGTGACAGAATTCTTTTTTTGTTATTCTCAAAATTCGACTTTTTGCTTCGTAATTAAACTTTCTTTGAGAGTTCGACCTTATTCTTTTTTGTGATCTTTTTTTCCCAAAATTCATCTATTTTCTTTAATATTTTACGATATTTTCATTCGTTTTTTTTTAAGTAAAAATTTTTCCTTCGATTTTCTGTAAAATTCGTTTGATTTCCAAAATTCGAACTTTTGTCAAAATTTAATAGATCTTCCAATAAAAACTAATACGTTCGAGAAAAAAATTCATTTAAAAATTTTAAATAAAATAGTTTTGGAAGTCTTGTCTCGAGTTCAGTACAACTCTTATTAAAAATGTAAGTTTTATTATTATTTTAGAACTTTTATCATAACTTTTTTAAAAGTTTAAACTAGAAATTAAGACAAAAGCCAAGTTGTACAAAAAAATTCATAGAAATCACGAAATTAAAAATTATTACTTAAAAAAAATGAAATTTTGATAGTCGAATTTTTCAAAACGATTCGAAATTCTAAAGCCATTTGCAAAGAATTAGAATTTTCAAAAAAGACAAAGTCAGAATTTTCAAAACAATCGTTATTTTGAAAATAGGCGAAATTTTCATAGAAAGTTAAAATTTCCAAAAAAAGTTAAGATTTTCAAGAAAAATCAAAATTTTGAAAAGGTCGACATTTTTAAAAAATAGCGAAATTTCCAAGTTTGAAGTTAAAAAAATTAAAATTTTAATAAACAAACTAAATTTTCAAAAAACTTGAACTTCGAATGTCAAGATTGTAAAAAAATTGAAAACTTTCAATAGTTAATAAAACGAAATTTTCGAAAGTTTAAAATTTTCAAAACAATACGAAATTTAAAATTTCCAAAGTAGTTTTGAAAAAATTTCGAGATTTAAAAAAAAATTAAATATTGTCTGTCAAATTTTCAAAAAAAAGCCAAAATGTTGAAAGATATAAATAGTGAAGAAATGCTAAAAAGTGGGAACTTAAAAAAAGCTGAAGTTTTCAAAAAAGTTAAAAATTTTAAAGAAAGTCGAAATTTTGAAGAAAGTTAAAATTTTGAAATAGTCAAAAAGTCCTTTAAAAAAATCCAATTTTTGACAAGAACTCGAAATTTTGAAGAAAGTCGAAAATTTAAAATGAAGTCAAAAAGTCTTTTAAAAAGAATCAATTTTTGACAAGAACTCGAAATTTTGAGGAAATCTTATATTTGAAATAAAATCGAAATTTAAAAAATCCAACCTTTGAAAAACTTCGTCCTTATCAAAAAATGTTCATTGTCAAGTTTTTAAAGAAATTCGAAATTTTCGAAAAGTAAAATTTAAAAACTTGTCGAAATTATCAGATAAAAATATTTCAGAAATTTTGAAAAAATTATAATTTTGAAAAATGTCAAAATTTTGTGTAGTTGGAAGTTGAAATTTTAGATAGTTGGAAGTTGAAATTTTGGATAATTGGATATTAAAATTTTGAAAAAAATTCGACCATTTCATTTTGGAAACAGGGAAATTTAAATAGGCGGAAATTTCAAAAAAATCGAAATTTTGGACAAATGTCGAAATTAGAATAAATCGCTAGATTTAACACGATAAAGAAAATGGTGGCCTGGTAGTAGTGAGTGGGTTTTCATTTTGATGTTGTTCAGCAGTGGCGTATCGTGTTTTATAATTGGGCAAGCTGATCGAGAAAAAAAAAAGCAAATACGATTTTCTCAGGCCAAACCACTTGAAATAAAAAAATATTTTTCTGCATTTAATTACATTGCATTTGAAATGTTAACTTTTAAAATAAATGAACCTTTTTTTCAAAATTTGAACTTCTTTTATTTAAAATTTGAATCTCAAAGTTCACCTTTATAAAAACGTTCAAAAATTTTCTGAAACGAGTCACAATTTCAAGTTTGCTGTCAATTGTTGTCCTATTTATTTATTTTTTGCAATTTTGATATAGGACCCCCTAATTTTCGAAATAAATTCAAAATATTCAAACATCATTCAAAATTTAGACAAAAATGTCAAAAACTGGACAAAAAAGTTTGAGAAAGGTGTCGAGTTTTAAGATAACAATTCAAAAATAGCTCGAACTTTGGAATTTAGTCTCGAAATTTTGAGAAATAGGTCAGCATTCTGGAGTTGTGGAAATTTTGAGAAACAACTGAATTTTACGCCACTGAAAGCAAGGAAATATAGAAAAAAAATTTGAGAATAAACTCACAATTTCATTAAACTAATTCTAAATTTGGAAAAGTGTAAATTAATACAAAAGTTTAAATTTACAAAAGATTATCTAATTTGGAAATTTCAAAAAAAAGACTAATATTCGAAATTAAAATCAGTTCACTAAATACAAAGCTAAAATTTGTAAAAAAAAAATCAGAATTTATATAATTTGAAATTTTTAGAAAAAAGTAAAAATTCGAGGTATAATTTGGGAACTTTAAAAGCCTCTGTTTGATGTAGCTCCAGACATATTCTATGAGACTAGCATCAGGCGATTGGGAGGGTCAATCAAGGGTGACAATGCTATTTTCCGGTCGCATTTTAAATACACCTAAAAAATTAGCAAAAATTATGAAATTCGTAATAAATTAGTGGTCAAACTCGGTTTGTAGTCACCTTAAATTTATGTACGTAATACCACTGCTGATTTAATTACAGAAAACTGGCTCATCTACCCTTCCACCCAACGCAGTTTTCGCTTCAGAAGAATGTCACTACTCAATTATGAAATTTTGTGGTTTATGGGTATCGGCGAAAGAAACGTCAAATTAATAAAAACGAATGAATGCGGACGAATGTCGATTATCGATTTGGAGGAAAAAATTCAAGAGGAACTCAATAATGGAACGATTCCTGTTGCAGTAATTGCAACACTAGGTAACGAATAACATTTATCATGGACAATCCATTTAATATCGGTCAATTTCCGTTGACAGAAAATTACACTTGATTGTATGATAAATCCACAAAGTGAGTGTATTGCTCTCGATAATAAAATTAATCATTCTTGTTCTACTTTATGAAAATTTACCATATTAATTTTTTATACGTGCATGAAACTAGATACTTAGGAAATGATACTCCACACTTCACCCATCGATTACATTCTAACAAAACTTCGCAAGGCCCCAAAGTTAACCCTCCCCTGGTATAAAAAGTTAGCTACCCCAATATTTTCAATCAATTACCCAGTTTGCCAAATCTAAATTAAGCTTGTCAGATTAATGACAGTTCAATTAATTTCAGAATAGGAAAAAAACAAAATTAGAATACACCAAATTGAGCGCAGTTTGCATCGAAAAACGACAAAGTAAAATTGGGTACAATTCCGTAGTTAAGTGTAATTCCACAAAAGTTTACTACCCCTTAATGAATTTCATGACCAGACATGTGCTCTGCTGCCCTTTTAATAGAGTTTGCTGGGCGCGGACGAATAAATTTGTTCTCGGTAAATTCTGTAAGGAGTTGCAATGATAAAATTAACATAAAGTTTAATTCGTAACGATGTTAGATAGATCGGAATTTCTAATTGAAACTGGAGATTAAAAATCGAAATATTATTACAATAAAAATGTTTATAATACATCTTATTATTTCGAAAAGAGTGAGATTTCGAGTTTAAAGTTGAAGTTTTATGAAAAAACGGGGGCGAATTAAAGTGGGCAGGGACCAGTGTTGCCATATGTACGTTAATTACCGTATATGTAGGGTAATTCTGACAAAAGTACGGTGTACGATCCAAATACCAATATCGCACCAAAAAATATAATAATTTACGTTTTACTATTTAATAACAATCAGTTTGTTAAATAATTCACCAATATTATTGTACGCACGGTTCCACAATTTACAACCAAGTAAAAAATGTTCGCCGTGCCATCTCGTGATAGGTAGAAACATTGTACCTTAAATTTTTTCTTGGATTTGAAACACTAATTTTTATATTTTAATTATTTATTCCTAATCAGAAAGAGACATATTTATTTTTTGCTTTGTTTTTTATTTATGTATTTTTAGTTTTTTTACGAAGATGTAGAAAGAAATTTATAAAAATATATTTAGAAATATGAAGTTTAAAATGGAAATTACGAGATTAAAATGAAAATTTCTATTTTATTCTCCAAATTTATGCATTTTTTTAAGAAATTTCAAAGATAAAGTCGAATTTTCAGTTCTAATCACGAAATTTTAATTTTTTTTTTCACGATATTTAAAGATAAGTCGAAATTTCTTATTCTATGGTTAAGTTAGGCAGATGACAGTTGCGCCCCACCAACCCTTAGAATATAAGAATATATTCTAAGCATCGACCCCTTTACAATTTAATATTGACACTTAGCTGTAGGGTGCGTTCAGTAATTTCAATTTCTTATTAACGAAAATTTCGACTTTTTCTCGACATTTCAAGATTAAAGTAGAATTTTCGAGAAAAAAGTCGAAATTTCGAGTCCAAAGTCGACATTTTACAAAAGCTTAGAAGGAGCATGGATTAAAAAAATTACATTAAGAAATTTCAACATTTTACAAAAGCGTTGAAAGGACATTGATTAAAAAATATTATTTTTAGAAATTTCGACTTTTTCGCTCGAAATTTCAATTTTTTTTTCGAAATTCGACTTTTTCTCTCGAAATTTGGATTTTAATCTCGAAATTTCGGATTTCAATTCAAAATTTCTGCTTTAAAGTTAAAATCTCGGCTTTACACACGAAATTTCGACTTTTTTCAAAAATTCGAATATTTTCTCGAAATATCTACTTTTTTCTTAAAATTTCGAGATTAAAATCGAAATTTCGACTTTAATCTCGAAATTTTGAGAAAAAAAAAAGAAAATTTGGTAATTAAAATGGCAATTGCTGAACGCACCCAACTGCAAACTGTCAAGATGGTTGGAAAAGGTGAGCGATGCGACTTTAATCTCGAAATTTCGACTTGGATATCAATTTTTTTCTCGAAATTGAAAGAATAACTCGAATTTTCTACGCTTTATGATTGAATTAAGCAGATGACAGTTGCGTCCCACCACTCACCTTTTCCAACAAGTTTGACAGTTGGTAGTAGGGTGCGTTCAGCAATTGCCAATTTAAATTACCAAAATATCGCCTTTTTCTAGAAATTTCGAGTTTACAGTTGAAATTCGAGAAAATAGTCTAAATTTAGAGTTTTAAATCGAAATTCCGTGATTAAGATCGAAATTTCGAAAAAAAAGTTGTAATTTGAAAAAAAATTCGAAATTTTGAAAAAAAATCCGAAATTTCGAAAAAAAAGTTTAAATTTCAAAAAAAAAGTCAACATTTGAGAAAAAGTCAAAATTTCGAGATTAAAGTTGACATTTCAAGAAAAAAAGTCGAAATTTGAGAAAAACGTAAGTCGAAATTTCGAGAAAAATGTCGAAATTTCGAGAAAAATGTCGAAATTTGAGGAAAAAGTCTAAATTTCGGGAAAAAAGGTCGAAATTATTAGTTTATAGTTGACATTTTGAGAAAAATGATAAAATTTCGATATTAAGGTCAAAATTTCAAGAAAAAATCTAAAATTAATAAAAAAACGAAATTTCGAGAAAAAAATCGAACTTTTCAAATTAAGGTCGAAATTTCGAAGAACTCGAAATTTTAAAAAACATCAAAATTTCGAGAAAAAAATCAAAATTTCATAATATTTCGAAAAAAAGTCAAAATTTAAGAAGAGTCAAAATTTCGAGAAAAAAGCCAAAACTTCGAGTTATAAGGACGAAATTTGGGAAAAAGTCGAAATTTCGATAAAAAGGTCAAGATTTGTAGAAAAAAAATTGACATTTGCGAAAAAAGTCTAAATTTCGGGAAAAAAAGTCGAAATTGTGAGTTTAAAGTCGAACTTTTGATAAAAATGTCGAAATTTCGATATTAAGAACAAAATTCCGAAAAAAAAGTCGAAATTTGAGTAAAAAATTGAGGAAGAAAAAACGAAAATTTCAAGAAAAATGTAGAAGTTTTGAGAAAAAAATCGACATTTGAGAAAAATCAAAATTTCGAGAAAAAAGTCGAAATTTCGAGAAAAAAGTTGAAATTTCGAGAAAAGAAGTCGAAATTTTTAGTTTAAAAATCAAAATTTCGAGGAAAATGTCGAAATTTCGATATTTAGGTCAAAATTTCGAGTAAAAGTCGAAATTTGACAGTAAAGTTGAAAATTAAGAAAAAAAACGTAATTTCGAGAAAAATGTCGAAATTTTGAGAAAAAAATCGAAATTTGGGAAGAAAGTAAAAATTTCGTGAAAAAAGTCGAAATTTGAGAAAAAACTCAAAAATTCGAGAGAAAAATTAAAATTTGGAGAATTAAAGTCGAAATTTGAGAAAAAAGGTCGAAATTTTAGAAAAAAGTCGAAATTTGAAAAAAAAGTCGAAATTTCGAGAAAAATGTCGAAATTTCAGTATTAAGGTCAAAATTTCGATAAAAAAAGTCGAAATCTGAAAAAACAGCTGAAAATCGAGAAAAAAGAACGAAATTTCGAAAAAAAAAAGCTCGAAATTTCGAGAAAAAAATCAAAATTTGAAAAAAAAAAGTCAACATTTCGAGTAAAAGATCGAAATTTCGAAAAAAAATTAGGAAAATATAAAAAAATACATAAAAAAGTTGTAACACTAGACATCGATGTTTCGCTCTCATTTGAGCTCGTCAGCAGTGCATAACATGAAAAGGGAACAATGGGGAATAAATACTTAAAAATAAAAAAAATTTTTAAATATAAAAAAAGAAAAATAAAGAAATTTTAACATGAATAGACGTTTCATCATTAATTTGCTGTGTTAAAAATTTGGGCTTCAAATATTTAAATTTTTAACACAGTAAATTTTTAACACAGCAAATTAATGATGAAACGTCTATTCATGTTAAAATTTCTTTATTTTTCTTTTTTATGTTTAAAAAAATTTTTTATTTTTAAATATTTATTCCCCATTGTTCCCTTTCCATGTTATGCACTGCTGACGAGCTCAAATGAGAGCGAAACATCGATGTCCAGTGCTACAACCTCTTTTATGTATTTTTTTTTTTTATATTTTCCTAATTTATCAAAAAAACAAAATTTTTATTTTTTCCATATCTAATTTTTGGTCTCCTATTTTTCATTTTTCCTATTCTATGTAAAATAAACTAACCTTTTAATTTGTAAACTGTCATGAAGTGACGTTTTCAATAAATTTAAATATCACGTAGTCGCATTTCAAAAACTGTTTATAAAATTGTCAACAAACCATAAAAATTTAAATATTTCCAAACTGGGCCGAAGAAATGTTAAACAAATTGAAGAAAACATTAAAATGGAAATTTGATAAAAAAGTCGGAATTTCGAGATTAAGGTCGAAATTTCCAGATAAAAGTCAAAATTTCCGGAAAAAGTCGAAATTTCCGGAAAAAAGTCGAAATTTTGAGAAAAAAAGTCGAAATTTGAGAAAAAAGTTAAATCGTTAAATTTCGATTTAATAACTGAAATTTCAACTTTTTTCTAGTAATTTCGACTTTAAACTTCAAATTACGACTTTTTTTCGAAATTTTGACATGAAAATCGAATTTTTGAATTTAATCTCGGGATTTAAAGGAGAAAGAGTCAACATTCCGTGATTATTTTTTTTTTCAAATTGTTACCCTTTCTGCGGCTCTTGTAATTTTTACTTCAAAAACAGTAAAAAAAAAAGTGTTGTAGTGTATTTATTAATACGTGTGTGACGTGTTCAACCACTAAATAAAGGTTTTTAAGACGGGTAACAGGTAATAAAATAACGTACGGTCATTTTTGTGAAAATACGATAATTTTAACTGCGTAGGTATGGAATTTTACCTTCAAATATATGGTAACACTGGTAGGGGCCCTGTGCAACCCACTGGTGTCGCCCCGGCAAAATACAAAAAATTACCATCATATTTACAGTAACATTAAAATCTTGTCTTCTCATATTTATAATATTTTTGATGACTTAACAAAAAGCCCAAGCAACATTGATTAGTATAATAAACCTTTATTAAATTCAGTGTTGCTTGGGAGGTTATAAATTTTTTGTGGCGTGGCCTCTGCAGTTGCACATGTTACGCAAATGTCACACAAATCCGCCTCTGATTGTAACTTTAAATCAAAATTTCAAGTGATGTCAAATTAGGAAAAAATTCAAATAAAAAAACTAAAATTACCGAGACTTCTTTGCAGTAGGGAATCGTCGGGGCTTACCCTCGAGCTGAGACATCAAAATTCTTAATCAGAAACGGATGGAGAAGCCCATATTAGAATTAACTTCACACAAAAGAGGAAAACACGGGACAAGAACATAAGCGTTTGAAAGCAGAACTCTCGAAACGCATTCGGAGCCTGAAAATAACGAGAACCAGACCGTCAACTTACGGATGAATGTGCAATAATCACGTGCCCCTACCTTTGATGGTGTGCAGCTGCCCATATCTCGAACTTTTTGGGTCATCTATTGGTGAACAAACCATAAAACAGCATCAAGAGCGTATGTTTGACCAATAGTTATAAGGTAGAAAACTATCGAAATGTCCTTTCACATGATCCTATCCCTATGATACACTTACCATGTTCGCAGAATACGTGGCCATACAGAGTCGATATTTACAGTATAGATCCCGTAGACACTAAGTAGAATCCTATGATATTTTGACCAAAGCTACCCATCAAATAAGCTAATTTATTATTAGAAGAGTTTTTTTGTTATCTTTGAGACTCGAAAAAGCAAGCATGTAAATTTAAAATATTTTCTACTAAATTTACATAAAATAAAATTTCGTTAGTCAGGAGCCAAAGTGTTTTAGTAAGGTTGGGGATAGAGGAAATGTACGAGCTGATCTCCAGGGAAACAGAGATTGAGTTTTAACGCACTAGCAATTAACATACATACATAAATTTCCTTTTATTTGGATCCTCTAAGGATTCAAGTTATAGCTTAAAACTGATAAGGAATTCTAAGCTGGCAAAGGCATTAACCTTTGTTCAGGATTATTGTGCCATTTAGGAATGAACGCTATAATTTTATTAAATTAAAATGGAATACATACACCATTAAAGTGATTAATGTACACCCTATGTACCAAAAATAACCGAAATGCCTCTAGTTGAACAAAGCAGTTGCTAGTTGCTATCTACTAAACGACGATTACGTAACGCGAGCTTTAATTCAACTAACCTATCTTACTAAATTAATAATCTATCAACATTTCATAACATGGTGGCTGACTGCTACAAAGATAAAACTTTCATTTTCATTTTGAACGAGTACGATTCGAATGTCCGATTAAATTTTTTTAATGCATATCTACGCAAAGTCGAGTCGACTCGAGTTTTTGAAGAACTGTAGAGGACTTTACTTATGAAATATAGTTTCTGTATTTTTGTGTAGTTTAAGTGGAACATTGTAACCATTCATTTAATCTCCAAAAATAACACACTGTAGTTGTCAATTTGTATTAGTGATTATGTGATGTACGAAATTCTCTGGAAATATTTGCTAATGGGAAGCAGCCGGGAAAATGAATCATGTAGCAGATAGACGTTCCCAACTTTTTCCGCAAGCTCTGGGACTGATCTGATCGAACAGATCGGTCTAGAAGCCTGGAAGGGTATAAATACGCGGTCGCCTTTCCCTTAAATAGTCAGTTAAGTGAGTCATAATCGTTGTTATGAAATAAATTTTAAATAAAGTGTTTACAATTCACGGAGTTTTAATTATCGAACCGATAAAACGTAACTATAATTTTAATGAAAATGAGATACTTCCTTGAGAACAGAACTAATTTTAATTTAAAAAATACATGTTTATTAATTTCATTTAACATTTCTTTGACCCAGTTTGGAACTATTTAAATTTTTATTATTTGTTGACAATATTCTAAAACAGTTTTTGAAATATGACTACGTGATATCCAAATAAAGGTGACGTTTAATAAATTTAAATATCACATCACGTAGTCATATTTCAAAAACGGTTTTAGAATATTGTCAAAAACAATAAAAATTTAAATATTTCCAAACTTGGTCGAAGAAATGTTAAATAAAATTAATAAACATAATGTTTCCGACCAATAAGAGTCCGCCATGAAGATTAAAAAATACATTTTGTGTGCATATGTATAAGTTCTGCTATTCTAGTGAATCGAATCTGCAAGTCACCATAAACCAAGATAAGATTTTTTTTAATCTGCTTTCCCTATTCTTCATGGTAGGCTCTGTCAAAGAATCATCAGTCGTCAGTGTTAATATGCTTGCTTTTTTTAAAGCCATTCTAATTATTTTTGAACACCGTACTAGAATACGTAATCGGTAAAAAATCTAAACTGTCTCGACCTAAGATGCAAGTCTGTCAGATATTTATTCGAAAAATTCTTTCAGGGACGACTGTAAGAGGTGCTTTCGATCCAATAAACGAAATCGCCGACTTGTGCATGAAATACAACATATGGCTACACATCGATGCCGCTTGGGGTGGAGGCCTAATATTCTCGCAAAAATACCGATCAAAGTTAAATGGGATAGAAAGAGTCCGTTCCGTCGTCATTAACCCGCACAAGCTCCTCGCCGTGCCTCAACAGTGTGGCCTTCTGTTGGTCCGAGATAAGGATATCCTCCATACTTGTCATTCCCAAGGTGCCGAGTATTTATTTCAGAAAGACAAGTATAACGACAAAACTTACGATTTGGGCGACAAATATCTGCAATGCGGACGCAAATCTGACGTCTTTAAATTTTGGCTCATGTGGAAGGCTAAGGTGGGAGATACTTCCACAAATGGATACGTTATAAATGCAAAAAAATATCGTCACAGATTTAGAAAGCTCTCGTAATACTCAAATATCCACGCGATGTAGTTAAGAAGGAAAAACAATCGTGACTGTTACTTTATGTAGAATTCACTTCTTTCTGTTTCAAAAATTCCCTGGAGAGTCCCTACTTTAATCGAAGGAAATGGAAATTGGACAATTCAATTTTCTTGGAAACTTTTTTAAATGTCTAGACTTTTCCATTCACAATAATATCAAACTCTAATGAAAGTTTATTTTTCTGCAAACTGTTTTTATAATGATATATCTTTTTGCTATCTTATTGAGTATCATTTGTTTAAATTCTAATTTAATTAAAACGTTATCGAGTATCACGGAGCGGAACAGAAGCCTCAGGTGATTATTATCGCTAATAATAGATAATTTATGTGGCTCAAACTCCACCAATTACATTAGGCAACAAACTAATAGTCTACTCCGCAGGAGAAACCAACTACTTTATTTAATTAGCATGCCTTTAAAATAATTCCAGCCATTTCCCCGTTTACTTAAGTGTCTGCTTTGTTTCAAACCGTAATATCCCTTGGAAACAATCAATTATTACGAAACTGTCAGTGTTATTCAATTGTTAGAGAATCAAAATTTTTTGGCTACTAATTAGACAGTGATACTTCGCAGGACATTACCTTATAACTGATATAAAATATAAAAGGTAGCTAAGATCTTACTTATTTAAAAATCTACGATATTCGTAATGAAAATTATGCAAACAATTTATATCGACCGGCTTAAGAACCTGCCTCCCAAAATCAAAGTTTCAAGATTTCCATTTCCAACGATTTTCTGGTGATTCTTTTAAATATAAAACAGCAATTTTTAATTTCTTTTGATATAATTTGATATTTCTTGCAAAGTAGGATTTAGTTTTCATATTTTCAGGGACTACATTTTATCCCAAACATTTACACTCTCGTTTCAATATTTTTTAACACATTCCATGCTAAGAACAGGCCTAGCATGTCCATAGGAACAATCGCTTCATGCTCAAAACGCGCAGCGTGTCTAGGTCTCAAAAATTGGGCTTAATATAAATAATGTTTCAAAATGGTTCATATTAACATCAGCATTTGTTTTTGTTCACTTTTTTTCATATTAACGTTGCACCGCATTGTAAAGTTAAATTTACACGTACAATAATAACCTATATTTTTTTAAAGTTTGGTTCAATTTCTTATCATATAATTACAGTATGTTCTGTCAAATTTCACAATTTTACAATATTTGCCTAGCATTAAGCCCAGGAGGATGCAAAAAATACCGATTATTGAGAATTCAAGAGCAAGATATCTTTTTTTAGTCGACGATTTTTTGGGGAATAACTGTTTTTTAATCGTAAAAAAATTATTGGCAAATACTAAAGTTATGCCCGTTTTTCATTTTTGGTCGTTAAAAATTATTTTGGGGGATTTTTTATTGTTATCGGCTCAGCCCCTCATCTCCCTCCCTTTGATCAATATCCCGTTTTGCTGTTAGTTACCTAGGAACCCTAATTCTTATGCTATTTATTACTTTTAGAATATTTCTATATTTTTTAAAAGTATTAGGCCAAGAGGGAGCATTTAGTGCCAGATAAACTTTGTTTATCTTTGCTTTGTTATTTTTATGTTCGAAAAGATAAACTGGATTGTGAATAAAGTGAAATGCATTTTGAAAAATATATTATAGTAACTATAGCTCAGGAAAGATAAAAAAGCCACAAATTTAAATTTTTTTGGAATCTTGCAATCGTCCAGAATAGAGAGCCTCAAGGGGGGGAGTAGCAAACTGGATTTGCTGTGATTGGCTCCCCTAACTGATATGTATTTCATTCTCTTCATTTTATAAATGTAATTTTTCTCGAAGTGTCATTTTGTTCCAAAAATCTTAATAGGTCCATTTTTCTTACGCTAAAGATCTCTTATCTTTATCCTGTCCGCAACAAATAAGATGTCCCTAAAAATTGGTGACATCGAAATTTTACTAAAATAGCACTTATCGCCCAAAAATCTTCTAGCTATCAAGTTTCATTAAAGTTTGAGTTTGAATTTTTCCTGAAGGAGAAAAACATCCCTAAAAATAGTGATCCCCTCTCTGGAAATCAACAGAACCGTTTCAGAGAGAAGAAATTGTTTCTCAAGGAGGAAGATGCTCCTAATAAGTAAAGATCCGAATTTTTACTAAAATTGCTTCGATATCTAGATCATTATTCTGACCTAAAGATGTCCTAGTTACCTAGTTCATCGACATTGATAGAATCGTTCCGGACATAAAAATTATTCCTGAAGGAGGAAGATGCCCCTAAAAAATGGTGATCCTGAACTTATATAGATCGTTTTCTTGAACCAAAAAACCCTTAGTTACAAGAGATTCATGGAAATCGATAGAAACTTTTTGGAGGTAAAAGTTTGTTTCTCAATCAGGAAGATGTACCTAATAATGATGACCCCGAATTTTTACTAAAATTGCTAAATTGCATCTACCTAGATCATCTCCTTGACCCAAAGATTTCCTGGTCACCAAGTTTCATCGAAACTGATAAGAGTCGTTGCGGAAACAAAAATTGTTCCTGAGGGAAGAAAAGTCCCTAAAAAAATTGTCATCTTAAATTTTTACAGATAATTTTTCCAATTCAAAAAAATTTTGGTTAGCGATGCAAATAGAATGCAACCTAGACTACAGTATGCAGCCCCCTAAGAGTGTATAGTAGATCATAAATAAATGAACTATCAACAGTTGAGCCACAAACACTTAACAAAGCGGTTGCTCTATAGGGAAGCCCTAAAAGACTATCATATAAATGCACGGACCAATGTGAACAGATATTGGTCCGTGCATTAGGACTTGGTTACCGACTTTGGTCAAAAGTGATAGAACACACGTAGAATCGTTTCAGATATAAATAATATTTGTTCCCCAAAAAAAAAATTCCTAAAAAATGGCGATAGCTAAATTTTACTAAAATTGAATCCGTCCAGATCAAGGATGAGCAAGACGTGGCCCGCGGGCCACATGCGGCCCGCTTAACATTTTTCTGCAGCCACCTAAGCTCTACTGTTTTACGTAAAAATTTTAGAAAAGAAAATGTCAAACAATTTGATGAAAAAAAAAATAAAATAAATTTCCACGATTCATGAAATATCTTGGACATAAGCTTAGGCAAGATTTTCTTAAGGGGGGGGAGAGGAATAACAATCATTCTAAAAAACTCATGGGTAAAAAAATCTTCTGTGTATCTTTACTTAAAAACTACAGAATTGGGAACATCGCATTTTCAAATTAAAGTCAAAATTTTGAAAAAAGTCCAATCTTAAAAAAAATCCTCTTGGAGAACTTTAAGAAATGTCGAAATTTTGAAAAAGTGAAAATGTAAAAGAGACGAAATTGGCAAAAGAAATTTTTGTAAAAAGAGTTGTAATTTCCAGAACAAGTCGAATTCAGGTAAAAAAAATGCAACTTTTAAAAGTAATGCTTTCAGAATTTTTATTTTATTACCATTTTGTCATATTTTTGAAAATTTTCAAGGAATCTTTTTTTCAAGATTTCCTAAAAATATTCTTCTCAAATTGTTTAGATTTCTATTAAAATTTCGATCCAATTTAAAAAAAAATAAACGAATTTTGTGAAAAAGTCTAAGTCTTTGGAAAAAATTTCATTTTAAATGGAAATGTCCAGAAACAGATAAAATTGAATGTTGAGTTAAAAGTCAAGTTGAAATTATCGGGAATAATATTTTAAAAAAATCAGAAAAAACAAAGACTTTGAAAAAAAATTCAGGATTTTTTAAAATTACGTTACAAATTACAAAAAAATATTGAATTTTCTAGAAAACATTCCAAATTTTCAGAAGAAGGTCCAATTTTAGGAGGAAAATTTAAAAAGTTGAAATTTTCACTAAATCATATTGAAAATAAAAACCTAACTTTTCTCAAAAACTCGAGAAATGTACAAAATTCAAAAAAAAATCAAAATTTTCAAAGATCTGATTTTGTGAAACGACGCCATTTTCAAAAAAAAAAGTCCAATCCTGAGAAAGAAAAATTACAAAATTCAAAAACATTGTTCTCAAAATTGAAAATTCAGTAAAGATATTGAATTTACAAAAAAATCTTTTTCTCGAAATCCCTAAATATTTTACGCAAAACAGAAAAGTGAGCATTTCCAGAAAATTTTTTTGAAAAATTCCAAACGGTAGAATTTTGAAAACAAAATCAAAATTTCGAAAAAGACAAATTTTGAGGAACAAGCGAATTTTAGGTAAAAGACTATCTTAGAAAAATAGGAAATTTTGAGAAAAAAAGACGAATTTACCAAAAAGAAAAAAGAAAAAAGATATTGAAATATTAAATATCGGATTTTGAGATAAAAATCAAGATTTCCTGAAAAAAAACAAAATTCAGGAAATCAGTCAGAATTTCTAAAAAAGTCAAAATCTTAAAGATCGAAATTTTTAGTAGGTAAATGTTCAGAAAAATATCGGAATTTGAAAAAAAATTCGAGAAAACTTTGAAATGGACAAAAAATTGTCTAAAGAAAGTCAAATTAAAATAAAGTAAAAAAAAAATAGTTAAAACCCCGAGAAAAAAGACGATATTGTAAGAGAAATTTTGCAAAAAAGATCTAAATTTTGAGAAAAAGCATTTAATCTTAGTGTCACCTCGAAATTCAGAAAAAGAGTAAATTTTAAAAGAAAAATCGAATACTTATTTTCTTTGGACTCTCTGGACGAGTCACAGGAAGACAGGCTTCCTACCTTGCCTCAACAGACGTGTCAGAAAATGACAAATATTGTGATACCACATCGAAATTTTGACACACAAGATGAAACTACCAGAAATTTGGATTAAAAAAGGGTTGAAGTTTACAAAGACATTTTTGTTTTTTCACAAAAATTTTAAATTTTTAAAAAATATACCTTTCTATCTAAAAGATCGGCCAGATTTCGAAAAAAAAGGCAAATTTTAATAAACAATCGGAAATTTTCAGAATCAGAAAAAGGCGAAGTTGTCAGGAAAAGTCGAATTTCGAGAAATGACGAAATTTCAGAAAAAAAAAACGAGAAACTTTTAAATTCAAAATTTTGACAGTCATGTTTGATAAAAGAAGGCAAATTTATGAATAAATGCAAAATTTTAGAAGAAAAAGTCAAATTTTGTAAAAAAATATACAAAATTTGAGAAAAAGGTAGAAATTTTGAAAACAGGTTTCAAGGTTAGGATGAATTCTGAAGAATTGGAAAGTCCTCCAATTGAATACATACAAATTTTCGGTTGCAGCCAGGGAATGCAAGAGCATTCATATTTTTCTCAGTCGGTAAAAAAAGGTTGATCATTCCTGGTCTAGATCATTTTGTTGACACAAAAATCCCCCATTTACTAAATTTTGTCGGAATCGATAAAACCCTTTCGAAAATAAAAATTGTTCCTGGGGGCCAATGATGTCGCTGACAAGATGCGATCCCAAATTTATATACTTATCGTTTTCTCAATCCAAAAAACCCTTATTTACCGAATTGCATCGAAATCGATACAACCGTGTCTGAGATAAAAATTTCTTCCCCAAGGAGCAATATATCCCTAAAAATGGTGATATCAATTTTTTTTTAATCAAAAAAAAGCCTTAATTACCAAGTTTCATCGAAATCGATAGAGCTGTTTAGGAGATAAAAAATTTGTTCCTGAAGAATTAAAATCTTCTCAAGAACTGTTGATTCCAAATTTTTACCAAGACACTTATCTGGATCATTTTTTCGGCTCAAAAAATCCCTAGTTAACGATTTTATCAAAACCGTTAGTCGTTTTACCGAAAAATGTATATGTATAGTATATACATGCAAATAAATTTAACTCAGTTAATAGTAGATATTGTTACGTGCGTTATTGGTTCGAATTGATTACACTTATCGAATAAAACCCACTTTATTAATGAACTTAACTTTGATCACCACAATTGACAATTAACTCACTTATTATTGACTTCTACTAACTCACCAAATACACTGACTCTAACTGACTGACTCGAGGGAAAGCTGACCGCCTTTTTATAGTTTTGGCCCCCGGCTTCTAGAACTTTTCGGCAGATAAGGCTTATTATCTGCCGAAATTTCTGGAACGCTTATCTGCCATTTGTTTCGTTATCGCGGCCGCTTGCCCCTTACCAGATCCTTCTAGAATCTTTTTTTATTTACTAAATGCTACAATTCAATTCTAAGTCCTATTTCATCTATTTACATTGCGTTACAATATATTGAGCACCTGTAGTTTTCATACATTTTTGAATCAGCAGTGAATGGGTTAAATAAAATATATCGCTAACGTAGGTAGAACTCATGAAATACGTCTCAAAGAAGGTAAAGGGAATAACTAATGTGGGTAATTAGTTCATAAAAATAGATAACATGGATGTACGACTTGCTTTTATCAGATTTTACTTTCACTTGTAAACTAGCCGTGTAGTTATGGAAATGTTTCCATAGGATCCATCTTCCTTCCTCATACATAATGCAATTTTACTTGGCTGCGGGGCAGTTCGGGATTTGCAAACCACATCGACGCTTTGATGGAGTTGGCCGAATATTTCGAAGAGCAAATCGAGCATAGATACGACTTTGCGTTGGTCTCCGAACGCCAGTATATGAATGTTTGCTTTTGGTATTTACCCAGATATCTACGAAGCAAGACCAACATCTTGGATTACGCCGTTCAGTTACACAAGGTAACTCCCTCATGTCACTATCCTTCCTCTTGAATAAGTTATATGCAGCAGCTGCAATGTCGGTAGTATATTAGTCTCCACGGCATACAACGTGTATCCGACATGTTTGCCCTACTTCAGGTAAACTAATTATGAAGCACTGACGGTCTTGGTATATTTATCGAGTTATTTCGTTTATTTCGGTTACATCAAATAGGCAGTGACGTAAAGTGTCAAAGCGCCATATTAATAGGATATTAGTTTAAGAAAATTTCCTGTAAAAATTCGCTACAGATCCTTCCAAATTCCCAACTTGAGGATGAAACACACGCATCGATTCCCTCGTTGATATAACAACAAACCAGTATCGTTGGCAAAACCAAAATGCATTTTTTGGTGGAACGGACTAGTCCATGGTTATCTTCAAAAATTGAAATACAAATCTTGTCCCTTGAAACCAAGAAAGATTAAAAAACAACAAAGATTGCTCTAACGCGTTTCGATAGCCAAGCTATCATCTTTAGAAAGATACTGCAAAATACACTCCTCACAACTTGGTTTTGTAGCTTTAGTTAAACTTTCAACTTATTGTCAACAGTTTTAAAATGGAAATTTTTAATTTGGACTTCATACTTCCTAAAAACAGCACGAATGTTCGTCTTCAAACTCGACTCAACTATTCTTATCTACTTTTTTTGACAATTTTTTCTATTAAATTTGTTTCTTTTTGGGAATTTCAACTTCTTTGAACTCCTTTTCATAATTTTCAATCTGTTTTTATATATTTATCCTAATTTCGAATGTTTTGTAAAATTTCGATTTTTTCAAATTTCCGAACTATTTTTAAACGTTTTTGACCTTTTAAAATCCCCTTTCTTATTGAAAATTCATACTTTTTTATTTTGACTCGAATCTTTTGTGTGCAAATTCACACAAAAAGTCAAAATTTCCGAAAAAAAAATCGAAATTTAAGAAAAAATGGAAAAAAGTTACATTGCGAAAGAGCTGAAATTTTCAAGATAAGTCAGATTTTGAAAATCGTAGAAGTTTTTAAAAAACTCGACAACTTTCAATAAAAATCGAAGTCAAATTTACAAAAGTTTTCAAAAATGTCATCATCAGAGAATCAAAGTCTTGAGTAAAAATCGAAATCTTGAAAAAAGTCGAGATTCTAAAACAATTTAAGATTTTCAAAAATATGTTTTTTTTTAATTTCAAATTTAAAAATAATCAAATATAGAAATGTCAAAAATTGTTGGTCAAAATTTAAAAAAATATATACCTAGGAGTTTTAAGAGTTTTTTTTTTTTCGAAATTTCAGGACTTTATTGAGCAAAAATGGTTACAAATCGATTATTCAAAGTATTGTCCATCGCTAGCCACCACTTTTTCCCATCTTTCTGTCAATTTTCGGATACCAGCTCGGAAGAACGGTTCGTCTTTTGATGCGATCCATGTATCGATCCATTTTTTCGTTTCCTCGTAAGAGGTTAAGTGCTGGTCAGCCAAGCCATGTGCCATCGATCGGAACAAGTAGTGATCGGACGGGGCAATATCTGGGGAATACGGCGGGTGCGGTAGAACATCCCATTTCAACGTTTCCAATGTACTTTTTGACGGGTTTTGCGACATGAGGACGAGCGTTGGCATGTTGCAAAATGACTTTGTGGTGCCGCTGCTCGAATTGCGGCCGTTTTTCCTTCAACGCATCAATTGTGTTCGGTAGAGATCCCCGGTGATGGTTTCGTTCGGTTTGAGCAGCTCATAATAAATGACGCCCAGCTGATCCCACCAAATACAGAACATGAGCTTGGATCCATGGATATTCGGTCTTGGCGTTGAAGACGATGTGTGGCCGGGGTATCCATAAGATTTTTTAGGTTTGGGGTTATCGTAATGGATCCACTTTTCATCGCCAGTGACGATGCATTGCAAAACACCTTTCCTTTTTTGACGCGCAAGCAGCTGTTCGCACGTCATAAGCCGCCTCTCCACGTCTCTTGGCTTCAGCTCGTATGGCACCCAATTTCCTTGCTTCTGAATTATACCCATGGCTTTGAGATGTTTGCCGACTGTTGACAAGTCAATTCCTAATCATACGGACAATTCTTGGAGCGTTTGTCACGGATCTTCGTCGAGTAACGCCTCCAATTCTTCGTCTTCAAACTTTTTCGACTGACCGGGACGTTCCTTGTCATCGGTGTCACAATCATCACTTTTGAAGCGTCGAAACCAGTACTCACATTTGAAAATTGATGGAGTATAACCCCCGTAAGCTTTCTCGAGCAGCAAACGACTCGCAGCAGCAGTTTTCTTCAAATGGAAGCAGAACAATGAAGCTTCCTGCAAATTGCGTTTATTCGGCACGAAAGTCGACACATTGAATGGTCTTGGAATGTATGTTGTTTACACTTGCGCAAAATGACACATACTGACAATCCAAGCTATAATATTGTTTCGGGTTTTATCGGTTCGAATTGATTACACTTATCGAATAAGACCCACTTTATTACTGAACTCAACTTGGATCACCACAACTGACAATTAACTCACTTATTATTGACTTCTACTAACTCACTAATTATACTGACTCTAACTGACTGACTCGAGGAAAAGCTGACCGCCTTTTATAGTTTTGGCCCCCGGCTTCTAGAACTTTTCGGCAGATAAGGCTTATCGTTCCCGAAATTTTTGGAACGCTTATCTGCCATTTGTTTCGTTATCGCGGCCGCTTTCCCCTTATCAGATCCTTCTAGAAACTTTTTTTATTTACTAAATTATACAATTCTATTCTAAATTCTATTCCATCTATTTACATTGCGTTACAATATAGTGCTTTGGCGCGTATATAGTTTTGAAATGCCCACATGCAACATACGTTTACAATGCGATCTCTTAGAAAACATTTAAAACTAATTCCAACTCCTGATACATTTTTAAAAAGAGGCGAAATTTTAAAAAAGGTCAAAATATTCAAAACTGAGTCAAAAATTTGAAAGAGTTCAGTTTTTAAAAAATTTAAAATCCTCAAGATAAAGTTAAAATACAAATTTTGTCCCCTGAAATCTAGAAAGATTAAAAAACACAACAAAAATTGCTCTAACGCGTTCGACAGCCAAGCTATCATATTCAGAGAAATATTGAAAAAAAAAATTCAAGTAACAATATTCAAAAGTTAATTTCAATTTTGAAAGAGAGTCGGAAAGAAATTTTTAACAAAGCTAAAAAAAAGCGGATATTTTAAAATATCTAATTTTCAAAAAAAGACAAAATTTCTAGTCAAAATGAAAACAAAAAGTATACATTTTCAAAAAGAGGAAAAATGTTTTAAAAAAAGTCAAAAATTTCAAAAAAATTTGAGTCGAAATTTTTTTAAAAATTCAAAATTTCAAGGTAAAGTAAAAATATTCAAACGCTAATCTAAATTTCGAAAAAAAGTCTAAATTTTCAAAAATAAGTCAAAATTTTGAAAAAGAGTCCAAAGTTTGATAGTAAAGATTTTCAAACAATAAGTGAAAACTTCGAGAAAAGTCGAAATTTCGAAAAAAGAGTGGATATTTTAAAATATCTAAATTATCAAAAAAAGTCAAAATTTCTACTCAAAATTAAAATAAAAAGTATACATTTTCAAAAAGAAAAATGTTAAGAAAAGGACACAAATTTCAAAAATAAACTCAAAAATTTGAAAGAGTCGAACATTTTTTAAAAATTCAAAACTGCGAGGTAAAGTAAAAATATTCAAAAGCTAATCTAAATTTCGAAAAGGAGTAATTTTCAAGAAAAAATTTCGAAAAAAGCTGAAAAAAAGTCTAAACTTTCAAAAATAAGTTACAATTTTGAAAGAGTCGAAATTTTGATAGTCAAGATTTTCAAACAATAAGTGAAAACTTCGAGAAAAGTTGAAACTTTCGAAAAAAAAAGTGGATTTTTTAAAATGTCTACATTATCAAAGAAAGTTAAAATTTAAGTCGAAATTTTTAGAAAAGTCTATTGTTTAATAAAAAACGAATTCTTCTAAAGCAATTGGAATTTTCAAAAAGTCAATATTTTGAAATAAGTCGAAATTTTCAACAGTAGTATTTTAAGAAAAAATGGAAAGTTTCTAAAAAAGTCTAAATATTTAAAAGAAGTCGATATTTTTAAAAATAGTCGAAATATTCAAAGAGTCAATATTTTCAAAAAGAGTCGATATTTTCAAAAAGAGTCGAAATATTCAAAAGTGGTCGAAATTTTTAAACAAATTTAGAGAAAACGTAAAATTAAAAAAAAAGCAAACATTTTTAAAAACACTAAAAGCTTATCCAAAATCTAAATTTTAACAAAAAGTTGAAATTTTCAAAATAGTCAATATTGTGTATTCGTCAAAACGAAAATTATGAATTAAATAACCTTTTTTTTGTTATTTTGTGTTGTTCTGCCTGAACAGGGTATTGTAAAGGTCCTGTGCGCCCAATACGTACAATGTGTGGACCTGATCTCATAATTGCTCCCAGGCCCAGGACCTCATAATTGCCCCCAGGCCCGAACCTCGTAATTGCCTCCCAGGCCCGCTTTTTGCTCAAAACCATTAATTTATTGAAATTTTAGCTGCCTCCATCAATGTTTGCGTTAAAATGGTTATTTTGTGTCACGTTGTAAAATTAAAACAGAAAATATTGTATTCATATCTCGTGCTTTTTATAAATTGAATGCATACTCTTTATGACTGTTATTGATAGGATATAAACCATAATCTACTTTTAATAAAGCGGTGTAATGGAGTAAGCAATTTTACATAAATTTGTGTAATCCTTTCAATTTAAAAAAAAAATGTGTATCATTACCTCATCTGCATATTAAATCCGAACGGGTGATTTTAAATAAAAGGCCACGAAACATGTTAAGCCGTTTGAATTTAAATTTCACCCCTCGTTCGTTTCCTGTCTATTGATGTTTCTATTGCAGGTAGCCCCGCAAATCAAGGCTATTATGGTACTCCATGGATCCGTGATGTTAGGATATCGGCCTCTGAAGCAGCTTCCGAATTTTTTCAGATTCGTTTCGCAAAATTCAGCACTCACCAAGAAGGATGTTGACTACATACTAGACCATATTGCTGAAATTGGGGATGCACTTTTTCAATAAACCGGGGCACGCATTTCATCGGAATCGGGACGACAATCTTGGGATTTATAGATTGAGTTTCCTACTTTAAATATGTCAGATGATGATGTAAAAAAAAACTTTCTTAATAAACACCAAAGCTTTCAAAGTTATCTAGGATACTCTACCCTAAATCTAGAACCCATAAAATCCGGGATATTTTTTTATTTTATTTATTTACCAGAAAATACAGAAAATACTCTGTCTACAGAGGTACACAATGTTACCTGTACGTAGTTCTGGTTTTCCTTAATCTAGACTTACTAAATCTAAAACTTATATATTACTTAATTTAAATTAATATAATTTGCCGAAATTAATGCCATCCCCTTTCCTATACATTTATAAACTTACTAAACAAACAATAAATATTTGTAAAAAAAAATTAACAAAAACATTTTAAATACAAAATTAATATATTTATATATTTCGTTTAAATATTAATAAGGGTGGGTTGATTCACAGAAATTACAGTGATCAAGGTTTAAACTTTAGAGCTTTAGAGTCTGAAATCTAAGCGGTATCTACTTCAAGTTTATCCAAACTGTAAGTTGGTCTCAAAAAGGGTAATAAACTTTTTTCCAACCAGGACGTACGATGCAACCAAGATCATAAAAGTCACCAGTAACGAGGCAACTTTCATTCTTATATTATGTGTTGTAATAACAGCCTTTAAGGACAAGTGCCCTCGGCGTAACGTGTGTTTAGATAAGAAACTTAAAAAAAAATGTCAGGTAAATATTCTGCAATGGAACAATTAAGCGTGGTGATTACAAAACATTGTTTCTTTTTCATTTAAAATTAAGGGGAAAAGTCTTAGCTATGAAAGACTGTAAAGTTAAAGTCTAAAAAAAAATTGTGCATTTAAAGCTTCTACACAAGTTCCACTCTCAATAAATTGTCAAAAACAAATATGCTTTATTGCTTTGCCATAACATACGCTTATCTTTTGCTAAATATTGCATTCTGCCACACTCCCTGTCACCATTTTGAAAATCCACCAGCTCCGTTTCCGTCACCCTTAGAGCCACCATCGCCACCTGCTTTCACCTCCTTGCTTTCCGTTTTCAGTGTTATTAATCGGATCATCAGCATCTTCCGCTGCATTGCTCTGAGCCTCTTCCGCCGTAGCCAGAGCTTTCTTCACGGAAGCCTCAGTATCGTGTAGATCAGAAAGAGCATGATGCAGTTTGCTCAACAAAAACTGCACCCTTTGCTTAGCCGCAATAATCATATCGTGCTGCGCAGTGGCAGCTTTGGCAGCACCTTCAGCTGCTTGAGCTGACTGCTGAGCGCTCGATTGAGAAAAAGTCAATGCGGCGATCAGAGCAGATAATTGTTGTTGGGATTGCTGAGCGGTTTCTTGGGCCGCCGAGGCTGCTTCTTTCGCTTGATGATATTGGACGATTTCGGATTGTAGCTGCTTCTCGGCTTCGTGCAGTTGATGCTTCAGATCTTGGACAATTATTTGTTTGGCGATTAAAGCGGCTTGAGCGGTGGAAGCTGCCTGAAACATGTGAACATTTTTGGTAAAACCAATCGGGAATTCTCTTTTAACTTAAAATTAATTCGATATTTTAACATTAACTTGAAAATTTTTACCTTGCGCTCCAAACTTCCGGAGAAAGTTGGGCTTCACAAACCTATTTTTCTCTCAAAACTATTCTTAACATAACTTGGGTGTTTCACAAAAAATCTTCCTAGTCATAGTTTGTTTTCCATGACGTGCTACAGAGGTTGCAAATAAAAATGTTTTGTTAGGTTGTTGAAGCATCTTATTTAGTGATTACTGAAGGATTTAAAAAGATAAAATTGTCAGCTAAAAGGTAGTGTGCAATTTGTGCAACTTCTATTTCCATGACAATTATTGCAGGATATTTAATTTCGGTATCTTCTATGGTATCGAGGGTACATTGTAGTTTCTAGCGCTTCAGCCATCTCACATTATTGAACATCAGCAGTGATGATTGTTCTTGGACGACTAAATAATGAGCGACAATTATAATTATTGTTTAACGTGTCAACTTTGGCACGCTTGTCATAATTTCACCAGCACTGATATAAACAAGTCACTTTATCAATAGCACAAAACAATTTCTATGAAATGAAAAAAAAGTTTTCGTTAAATTGAGGTTTCTCGTAAACAAAAGCGAATTACGTCTTACCCTTCTATACAGATATACTTGACTTGCAATACGTATTAAAGTTATAACAGCCTCAGTTTCCTAACTTTGGTTTTCCCTAATAATTATTTAATAAAAAGTTAAACTATTTTAGCAGTCCTTTCCAAAGCCCAATAGCTTCAATTCTAGGAAATTCTAAATCTGTAAAAACAAGAATCCCAAAAATTGGTGAAGAATTACGACATGTGGCATGATAGCTATCGTGTACCCACAGACCAACAAACGTGTCGTTTTTCAATGACAAATTTTGGAGTTAATTGAAATTTGAAAAAGCAACAACTGGTTCACAAAAAACCCTGTGTACAACAACCTATGTTGCAACATAACTGATTTGGGTAACCCAAGATATAACTAGTTTAATGGCCAAAAGTCGAACTATTCCCAATAATAGAACAAACCGCTACCAGGTAATGGTACGCAATTTGCTGATGTCATTTTTTTAAGAAAAACTAAATTGTTGATATTTACCTCTTTCGCCGCCTGAGCTAAGCCACTCTGTGCATCATAAGCAGCTTGGCTTTCGAACGGTTTTCTGATTTTCCGCAGCGGTCTTCGCTTCTATTGCCGGACGTATAAGCAAAGTTGGTGAAACTACCTAATATTACACCACCATCGTGATCGTCTTTGGCAGAACTAGAATGATCGCTTCCGAAATTGTGCTTGGAGGAATTATCTCCTCTCGACCCCTGCCAGAAATGACCTTCCTCCGGAAATGTACCAGGCATTGTAGTCAAGAGATGGGGACGTAACCGAATCAACCATTGGTAGCATTTGACGTTTATAAGGTAAGGCACCAGAACCAGTAATAAAAACTGAAAATGTTAACCGAACATGTAATGTACTAACCGGTTTGCAGCAAAGGTTTCCTCAGTGGTGAATATTATCGCAAAAACCTTGGGTGTTTTTAAAAGGGCTACTTCTGGTACCATTTGTGGTACCAGTGAATCTACAGCTAAAAGGAACACGTTTTGCAAACCATTAATAAAATCTACACACTCTCACAAAACAACTAAATTGATCGAAGTGAAAAAAGGCCATAAAAAGTCAAACGACCCCACACAAATCTACAAAATGTTTACCCCTTCACAACTCTTTAAAGTTTCCAAAAAAATATGGAAGATAGTGACTATAATTTGAAAACCAAAAAAGTTACAATGTTCAAATTTTCGACAAATGTTCTACTAATACAAGTGCCACTTTTCAACAATTTTTTAAAAAATTTCTGCTCCTTTCAGAGGGTTAAAATAAGCATCCCCTAAGTTGTTTTTTGTTTGACAAAAATTTAGCATTTAAATCTTGTTTTATTTTATAGATTTTACTTGTTTTATTCTATAGATTGCCTGGTTTCTTCTATAGATTACCTGGTTTCTTCTATAGATTGCCTGATTTCTTTTAGAACTTTTGCCGCTCTCCTATTTTTACTTTAAAAATTTGAGGGAGGTGGAAAATTATACTTACAAGAAGCAAACACGGCACAAAGCAGCCTATTCATGGTTAATTAATTTAACTTTAATTTATTACCATTTATTAATTGAACTGGTTTGATGTCGGTGTCAAACTAATATTGGATATCGAGTATACGACAAATTTATAGGTATTAGAGTGACAGTGTAAAATCCTTAATAAAAGAAATTAAGAAATGTATCAAATTCCTGCAAACTTAATCAAATTACAAATTTGCACGGCTTTATAATGTCTGTTATATATTTTACGAGTTATATATTAAAATTTAGCAATTAGTACATTTATAACGTAATAAGAAGGAAGAAAGTGTGAATTTTCATCGCTCTTGGATCCCATTTCAATTTATTTTCAAATGGACTTTCATTGTTATACATTTTACTCGTAACTCATAATGATATAAAAACGTATTTCAATAAAATGTAATATCTAACAAATTTATATTGCCACTCATCAAATATATTAGTTTTGTAACATTTTATTGCTGTAATCTGAGAGCCATCGAAAGTATTAGTATACACGATCTCGCAACTTTTTTAATGGTCAAATCAAAATCAATTCCATAGAATTCCGAAAAAGAAACCGTAATTATTGCGAAATTAAATTTCAAAAGGCGTCCTTACAATTTTATGAATACTACCTGATGGGGTATATGAATACTACCTAATGGGGTATTTCCAAAAAAAGAGCCCGACGTATCCCATCAGAAGATTTGGTTTTAACAAGATGTGACTCCTCCTCACTTTGGCGCTGACGTTCGTCGATATCTCGCCGCCACATTTCATGGAAGATGGATAAGGCATCGAGGAGCAATGGAGTGGCCATATATGTATACATATATGAGGATGGCCCTCGCGTTCACCAGATCTAAGTCCATTGGATTTTTTCTATTGGGTTCCTTAAAAGTGAAAGTTTATTTTAACAGGCCCAATAATTTAGAAGAACTACGACAAAAAATCCGAACTGAAGTGGTACAAGTCAATCTTGAATCCTTGAGCATAGTAAATGTTTATTTTTTGTATGAAATACTTAATTTTTTCCATAAAAGATAAATTTTTATTATTTAAAGTAACTACGTCTTGTTCCGAAAAATTGTTATTTAAGGTACAATTTTTACATCATCATTTCAATAATAAAAAGCAAAAATAAATTGTGGTTGCCATTTAAAAAACCGATAATGACGTCATTACGCAAAGATGGTTGACATCATAAATAAAATTCCTAAGTCATAAGCTGGCTTTTAAAAAATCAAATCGTCCGTTCCGAGCGTTTTTCTTCAAAACAGTACATAACGAAATTATGAATGTTGTTCTAAACTTTATCACTACACACTATAGTACTTCGTACGGGAGCTGTAACTATCATACAAAACTTACACCTGGCAACAGTGCACCGCCGAGCGACATCTGGGTCATCTTCGTCTAATAAGCGAAAATTTCAAAGAAACTACAAAACTAAATATAACAAAAAAAAAAGAATTCAAAGTTATTATTTCTCTTTGCTAATCTATCTACATTAGAGCGTAAGGGTGTGTTTATACTAGACACTTTATTCTCTACATTTCGCTCTGACACAAGTATCAACTATCCTGAGAGAAGCTATCGGAGAGTTATCTACACAGCTAGGAGCCGGATAACTTCTCTCGGGGTAGTTGACACTTATGTCAGAGGTATGTCAAAGAGAAATGTACGGAATAAAGTGTCTAGTCTTAACGCGTCGTCAATGACCAAGTAAATTCATAAAGATAATCATTTAATAAAACAAGGCCACCGTAGACAATTTTCAAATGACGCTATGACGTCACCCAAACAAGATGGAACGCATAAACAATATTAAATTCAATCGAAACATGCATAATACATACCTCTTTTCCGTCTTTTTTTACTCCAAGCCATTACAAACAGACAAAACCTGCCAACAAGCACACTTTCTACATCCGTGTTAGTTTCTAGCGTCTGGCACTAATTTTCCTTTCCCGAATCTGCTTCTGTTCCGATTTTGCGATTACTTAAACGTACCCGCCGTTCCCGATATACAGATCGAAAACCCGAACACTCACTCTGCAAGTTTCCGTAAAAATATCCACTGGACCACCACTTTTTTTGTAAAAATTCTCAAATTTTCTGGAGAGCCGCGGTGACGCGCGCATCCATGAAGATTTCGCGAAAACGAGAAGGCGTTGCGCACGCTGACGTCACCGAAACAAGATGGAGCACATAAACAATATACAATTCAATCGAAACATGAATAATACATACCTCTTTTCCGTCTTTTTTCACTCCAAGCCGTTACAAACAGACAAAACGTGCCAACGAGCACACTTTTTACATCCGTGTTAGCTTCTAGCGTCTGGCACAATTTTCCTTTTCCGAATCTGCTTCTGCTCAGATTTTGCGATCACTCAAACTTACCCGCCGTTCCCGACATACAGATCGAAAACCCGAACACTCACTCTGTAACATCCCGTAAAAATATCCACTCGACCGACAGATTTTTCGTAAAAATTTTCAAATTTTCGGGAGAGCCGCAGTGACACGCGCACCACGAAGATTTCGCGAAAACGAGAGGGCGCTGCGCACGCTAGGAATGATCGATATTTATCGATGGTGAATGAACATCGATTTTTAGTGGAAAAACATCGATGTTTTAATATCGATGTTAAGTTTTCGATAATATTGACACATCGATGTTATAGAATAAAATCGGAACATCGATATCGATACACTCCAAGTCTAGGGCTAGGCCATCTAGCGTGATTAGGTATAACAAATGTTGCTGATTAATATTGTTATTAGTATTATTAGTATTATTTCACCTTCACCCAATTTACACTAGATGTCGCTGATCGATCTAACCAAATTAAAACTAACAAAATAAAAAAACTGTCAATTTCAAGCCATGGTCAATTTTTTTTCTTATCTAAGAATAAAGTGGGAGGGAGTATTAGTAGAAGTTAATTTTTTTTGTAATGAAACTTCGAAAACGAAATAACGAGTATAGTAAATGTACCCTATATTATACTCCATTCCTGTCCAGTAAACTCAAACTTTTGCAGTAATGTAACCCAACAATCTACCATGAATTTGCTTACGTCGTTTATTATATGTATACCTTATAATAAAATGGATTGTTTTTTTTTACCTAAAACATCGATATTTTCGGACATCGATAGTTTTCTTTTGATATTCATCGCACATCGAAATTTTTAGACCGATGTTAATGTTGATGTCAATATCGATGTTTTTCTAATATCGATCATCCCTAACGCACGCTGACGTCACCCAAACAAGATGGAGCACATAAACAATGTAAAATTCAATCGAAACATGCATAATACATACCTCTTTTTTGTCTTTTTTCACTCCAAGCCATTATAAACAGACAAAACGTGCCAACGAACACACTTTTTACATCCGTGTTAGCTTCTAGCGTCTGGCACAATTTCCCTTTCCCGAATCTGCTTCTGTTCAGATTTTGCGATCACTCAAACTTACCCGCCGTTTCCGATGTACAGATCGATAACCCGAACACTCACTCTGCAAGATCCCGTAAAAATATCCACTGGACCGGCACTTTTTTCGTAAAAATTCTCAAATTTTCAGGAGAGCCGCGGTGACGCGCGCACCATGAAGATTTCGCGAAGACGATAGGGCGCTGCGCACGCTCACATCAAGCAAATCAAATATTTCATAAGCGGATAAAACCGGTTTCGCAACGAAGTTACAAAATAAAATGGAGCAATTGCAGGAAAAATTAGTGGCACTATTGAATGATGAATGTAAACTTTTGTCGTTGTTTTCTTATAATATCAACACTTTGGTAAACAACATTATTATCAGACGTCGGACACTACGTCAAAGAAAAAGCAAACCATTAAATGACAAAATATTGCTAAATTGTAGTAATTTTTAGTTTATATAATAGGGTGTGGCATGACCTGATTTCTTGAAAAATGTTTGACATTTATAGTTATCATTTGCGGCATAGAACCATCCGCCACAGATCCGTTAGCTCCAACGCAGGAGGAGCGGCAACACTGCAAGACCTGTGAAGTGACAGCTGACAAGTATGATGTTTGACACTTGGAACGACGCAAGACTCTCTCTATGATTACCACTCGAGCAAGTTTCACCTGTCGAACTGAAATTCACGATCAGACATTTTATTTGTTAATAGTTCTAGTTAATTATAATGTAGTAAGTTAGAATAAATTAATTTCTACTACGTTAGTGTGCATTATTTGTGTCGCGTAATAGCAAGATGCCACACATTTGTGAACTTAACCAAACTTAGTTATTGTTTAGTTAACGCATTTTGTTTTATTTTGTACGGTATTTAAGCATAGACTGTGCAACATATGTTTTTATTTGCCAGTGCTATCATGTCGTAATATAGCAAGTAAATAAGCAACAATAAAAGACAAAAAAAATGTCAACAATGATAATGACAGTTGCAGCTGTCAATGAGTCTTTGGAAAATGTAAAGATGCTAGATAAAGTTGATGGCTTTTGCCCTCTATGTTGGTAACTATACCCTCTGACATGAGAAATGTCACGGTGAGGGTAAAAAGTGACTAATCCCTGATTTTTGCATTAACAAGAAGAGTCAAGGAATGCTCATGATTATAATAAACAATGTCAAATCGTCAAAGTGTTTAAGCTACTCCATTCCAGGTAAATCTCTTAAAACAACCAACAACAAAGCAAAATATGTAATGACATTTAGGTTAGGATTTTAAGAACACAGAACGCCATTAAGAAATGTCACAGTGCTGCCACGCGACCATGTCTAAGTATTACTAGTTCTTATCATATATATAATACTCAGAGACTAAATAGACTGAACGTAGGACGGTAAGCAGTGAAGCCAGTTGAAAGCCTGGCGGAAGCCTAGCTCAGCCCAGTTTGCAACGCACTCTCATTATTTGACAGACCGTTGCGAACATAACATCGGGGTTTTTTTTTAGAAAACGGCCTGAAAATATGGGAAGTGTATTGTGGATCATTGTTGAAACCTCAGTGAACACATTAGTGAAGGAACATCAAGAGTTTCATTCTTTGGGTAGGTAAAAATGAAATATATAAATATTCAATTATCGGCGTGCGCGCGCCGCCATTTCACTGCAATCATGACGTGTTTACAGCACCGGCTTAACAATATTGTACACAGGCGTCGCGTATTGAAAGAAAATTATTTTACTATTAAACCAAGATGTCTTTGAAAATAGTTCTCCTGAACTTTTACCAAAAAGCACTTATAAAAATTATCCTATTGGTCCAAAAGCCCCTAATTCTAAAGTTTCATCTAAATCGTTAGAACCGTTACGCGGCAAGTTTCGTATTTATAAATTTTACTTAATCCGGCCATGTCCAAGAGTAGTGGGATGCAGCTTCCCACTACCCCGCATTTTAGCATCAACTGTACGCATGAGACAACATTGAAATGTTCAGTCTATTTAGTCTCTGATAATACTTCTATATGGCCAGTTCCTCGTTTCTTATGGGAAAGACTTCTCTTTCTCGCTGACCTTCACACGAATTAATGAATCGCAATGCGCAGGTGCTACAAATCATCTGTGCATGGCCAAAGTCAGCTGTGCACGGCCAAACATAAACACCCGTTTAACCCACGCATAGCGATTGGTTCATTTTGTTCAATTCATGCGCAATACTCGCCATTTATTCATGTTCCATCTTTATCGAATTTGGTTGAAACAAACTCGTGAAGAGAATAGGGAGCTGCCATATAGAAGTACTACATATATGGTTCTTATTGATGCCACTACAAAATCCAGCGCCTATTCTAATGCATATTTAACTGAAACGGATTATATGTATTACACTGAATTTGCACTCTGGGTCTAATAATTTCTAAAGTTTCTGTCAATTTAAAATTTGGCAACATTATATATTTTACAGCGACAAATATTTGCGACTTATTTTCATGCTATTTAATTTTAATGATACACTATCACCAAATGTCCCGTTTAAATTCGTGGAAGATTAGAGAAATGAAACGTATAGGAATGTAACGATATATCGGCTAACCGATATTATCGATAATATCGCAGAAAAATATCGATATTTATGTCAATATTATAACATCGTCGATATGATATTATCGATATTTTCCGATAGCCAATACCAGTCGTCCAATTGTCGCCAATGATAGGACAGAAATATGGCGATCGACGACTTTTTTTCTGTCACCAAAAATAATATGCCCGAAATACGTAGAAATTTCTAAGTGTGGAGCCCCGAAATATCGATTATTGATAAAAAAATATTCGATATTATCGATATTTGCCTGCTGGCAATATTTATATCGATATTAAAATTATCTTGCCTCCATACACTTATACATAACTATATGCTTGCATCCCTAAAAACATAGGTTTTGTTACTGTCGTACGACAGACTATTTAAAAACGGAATTTTACTGTTTAGGAAAAATTGTTGGGTGCAATAAAAATGTCTTTAATATTTAATATTTCACACAAAAGCTTGTGTTGCCGTTGCAAAACGTAAGTTGGTTATTTAATGACTAAAAAAAACTCCTCAGCGGAAACCTGCAGACTTTATAGCTCCGATCTAGGATCTAGAAGACCTAGAGTACAGGCAACCCAATAATCATTTGGGGGTCGCGATTGTGAAGCTAGCTTTAAACTTAGTGACATAGACATACTCGTGTAACTTTTCTGGAGAGCACCTAAATGGTAAGGCCGAATTTTAACATATTTAGCATATTTATGTGAAATAGAGTGTAATTTAAAGTTATTTTTGTAAAAATTCAATGTCGACTATTTGTATTGTGTATATTAGTGAATGTACTTGTAATTTGCGTGCTTGTAACTCTAGAGACATCTGTACTTTTTTCTAAAAAGTTACACTTATGAAATCATAGAATTCGGTGTTACATGCTAAGTTCCACTGTCTCACACAGAGGGACACATGGATCGCAACAACAACAAACAACCTAACCTAACTTTTCTCTATGAAATATCTAACGTAACTAAAATCAATTTTAGATGAAAGCGTAATTTTATGCGACTTAAAATGAATCAAACTACATACAACGGCATTATTGAAAAGATTAAACTGCACAAAAACACTTCCAAATGTATGGAGGACTTAACTCGATCATTCAAAAAGTAATATCTTTCCAAATAGTTCCAATTCTAATTCTAAATGACGAGTGTAATTTTCAGTGTCAACTACCACACATTGTACAGCATCCTATCGACTGAATACCAGAAAAAGATGAAATTAAACCACCAAAAGACCCAAGTGCAGAAAAATAAGTTTTGGGAAATCTACAAGACAGCTGTAAACAATCGCGAAAGTCCTCAGATCATACTAAGAATAGCTTGGGAGGCCGAAATTGCTCCTTGTCTGGTAGCTAAACTGATCCTGCAAAAGTATTTCGAAACCTTCGGCACTGACGACAGCTCTAATAATAATTTAAATGTATACATGAGGGACACCACACTCATACCAGATATGGACTTGGCCTATGAAATATTTCTGGTACTGTTTAATTCAGAATTGTGTTCATGAATAACAATCTCGTTTTAGTGCACCTTACATGATAATTTGTATAGCCCAGTTATCTGAAACTTTGAAACAGTGAGTATAGCGGTAATCATTAATTTTTAAAATTCGTTCTTTACATTGTATATTATACTTAAGCAGCTCTTTAAGCAAAGAATGAGCACAGCGGAAATTTGTATCTATCAAATTTCTGTAGAACATCTAAAACTGTAATTCGCAAGCAAAATGTTTCCTAATTCACCCACGTTCAAAATGACATTTCCTCAATGTATATATATCGGAATGTCTGCTTATAGCGAACCTGTTTAAGACATATTTTTGCTTATAATGAACCAGTCTGTAGAGTACGGACGGATTAAGTTATTATTTACTGTTTAATTGCAAACTTCGTTTATAACGAACTGATTTCTTTGTTCCCTTAAGGTTCGTTATAAGTGGATATCACTATATTAATTCTCAATTACTACTCGCAGTGCCTCTAGGTCGTAATAGGTCTACCCGTTACAACAAGATTGTGCTTAAAAAAGCTGAAGTTTAGTTCCCTTTATGAGGGAATTGTACTTAAAACTGATGTCAAAATTTGAATTTAGTTGGACGTTCCAAGATGAACAAAATATGAAAAGTTCAGAAATTTCGTGCTTTACAATAAAGCTTTATAATTTTTAGCTCCTTAGGCCAGCAGTATGAAATCCATCTTTACAAACAAGTCAAAGAGTTAGGTCTAGCCTTTAGAGATGAAGAGGAATTGAGGAAATATGGTTACGATAAGACTCCAGACATAAAATTGGAGGTTCCGATAGCAATAGATGGTTTCATAGTTAATTGGATTGAAAGTAAAGCGCTGTTTGCTGATGAATATGTTCACAAGGATTACATGAGAAATCAGTATTTAAGTTACTGGAATAGGTAAGTAATTAAACTATTTCGTCCAATAATATAATAATTAATCCAATTACTTTATGTCCCCTGTTGCAGGTTTGGCTCTGGTTTAGTTATTTATTGGTTTGGTTTTTTGGAAAATATTGTCGATAATTTTGATAAAAAATTCATCATTAGGGATCATTTACCCTTAAATATAACTCGTATGACATATTGTTCCACAGATTAACCCTATATTACTGCTTTTGTAATTGAAATAAATTATATTTTTACTTGTTGTAGTACTTTATTTTTAAATCTTCACTATTAGTCTCTTATTTAATAAAATCTACTAGAAACTGACTAATAAAAAAATTCAAAATTTCTAAAAAAAAAAGTCAAAAAGTAGGAAATGTTAGGAATTAGAGAACTCTGAAAAAGATCAATATTTAAAGAAAACAAGTTTTGAAAGGGTTGAAAGTGCCACAGAAATATTAAAGTTTTGAATGGAATTTTCAAGTTTGAAAGCCGCATTTTGGAATTAAAAATTGAAATTTTAAACACTAAAACATTCAAAATCAGAAATTGAGAAAAAATCAGTTTCGAAAACATTTATTTACAAAACATCCTGAAATTTAGAAAAATATATTGACTTGTCGAAATTTCCAATTAAAATTTCAAAATTTCCATTTTTTCTTGCAAATTAGTGCTTTTTTTGATATGTCGATATTTTTTGAAGCATCTACTTTATTGCCAAAAGAGATTTTTTCACAGTTTGTCTTTTTTTGACATTTCAACGTTATTCTTAAAATTCGACTTCTTTTATCCTAATGCGACCTTCTCAAAATTTTTAATTGTTATCCCAAAATTCTTGGTTTCTGTTTTTTCTGAAATCTCCGTTCCTCAAAATTCGATGTTTCAGAAAATTTCCATTTTGCAAAACTAGTTTTCATCAATTTCGATTTGTTTATCCAAATTTGGCTGTTCTTCAAAACTTAGCAGATCTTCCAATAAAACAGGAAAAATTTCGGAGATTTTGAATTTTTCTAAAAAGGTAAAATTCCAAGAAAATTTTATTTGGAAATCTCAACTGTTTTTTAAATCCAACTTTCTTAAAATTCCAGTTTTATCAAAATTTTGATATTTATCTCGATATTGGACATGGTGTGGCACTCGTCTTCCTCTAATTTAAGCAATCAAGAGAAATTAAAATATTTCACCTGAAAACCTCGACTTTTTCTCAAAACTTTCCCACTTTTGGAAATTTTAACTGCTTTTGACTAAAATTTCCAATCTTTACCAAATTTCCCATTTTTTGTCAAAATTAGATTTTTTTTCTTGTAATTTTGGTCTTTTTCTTGAAATTTTAATTTTATCGTCTTTGAAATTTCGAATTTCTTTTCCCAGTTCGTTTTTGTTTGGGCAAATTTAGATTCTTTTCCTCGTATTCCATTTTTATTTTTTAGAAATTTCGATATTTTTGTTTAAATCCGTTCCGAAATGTGACTTTATCTTGAAAATTCATCCTTTATGTTACTGGAAATTTCAACTTTTTCCTCGAAATTCGTCTTTTATTGTCCCCATTTCGATTTTTTTGGAAATCCATCTTTTTCATAATGAGTTATTTCAAAATGCAACTATTTTCTCAAAATTTTACGCGCCGTTTTCATTTTATTTTCCAATTTTCGGCTTTTTTTAAAGTGCGCCATTTTTTTTATTTTGGCTTTATATTCGCAAAAGTTTGACTCTTGTGACTTTCTCTGGAAAATTTCGAACATTTTCTAAATTTCGACATTTTTTTAAATTGTGCCGTTTTTTCCAAATTTCGTTTTTTCCGTTATTTTCCTTAAGGCTGAATTTTTGTCAAAATTTCTACTCGCTAAAACCTGACTTTTTAATGGTTTCCTAAAATTTGCGTTTTCCTGGAAATTTTCATGTTTATCTCAAAATTAAATATCTTGTATTTCTGAAATGACAAATTTTCCTGAAAAATTTGTCCTTTTGTACGAAATTTCGATCTTTTTCTTGAAATTCCCAGTTTGTTTCAAGATTTGGTTTTGTTTTTTGAAAAGATGTTTTCTTCGGAAGTCATATTTTTTTGTCATTTTTGTTAAAATGCGGGTTCTATTCGAAATTTTAAGATTAGATTCTTTATGTTCCTAGAAATCACAACTTTTTCCTCCAAATTCGTCTTTTATTCTCAAAATTTAGATTTTTTTGAGGATTCGTCTCAATGGGTTTATCCCGAAATTTTTATTCCCAAAATGTAGATTTTTTTGAGGATTCATCTCAATGGGTTTATCCCAAAATTTGGTCATTTTCTCAAAATTTTCCTTTCTATGCAACATTTCCATTTTATTCAAGAAATGTCGCCTTTTTTTCAAAGTGCGCCATTTTTATTAAATTTCAACTTTATATTCGTAAAAATTCGACTCTTTTTTTCCTAAAATGCGACTTTCTTTAGGAAATTTGGAATTTTTCTTAATTTGGACATTTTGCTTGAAATTTTGCTGGCTTTTTCGAAATTTCGTCTTTTTCCCTTATTTTCTAAAATGTGACTTTCTTCTGGAAATTTCGAAATTTTTCTCAATTTCGACATTTTGCTGACTTTTTCGAAATTTTGTCTTTTTTCCGTTATTTTCCTTAATGTTAGCTTTTTGCCAAAATTTCTACATTCCAAAACCTGAGTTTTCTTGATTATTTTCTTAAAGGTTGCCTTTTTCTTGAAATGTTTATAATCCTAAAGTCAGATATCTAATAATTCTGAAAGAACGACTTTTTTTTCGAAAAATTGTCCTCTTCTTCCAAATTTCGATCTTTTTCTTGAAATTTTGACTTTGGTTCAAGATTTGGTTGTTTTTTGAAAAGATGTTTTCGTCGAAAGTCCTTCATTTTTGTTAAAATGCGGGTTCTTTTCGAAATGTTAAGATTAGATTCTTTATGTTCCTAGAAATCTCAACTTTCCTGGAAATTTGTCTTTTATTCTCAAAATTTAGATTTTTTTGAGGATTCATCCCAATGAGTTTGTCCCAAAATTTGGTCATTTTCTCAAAATTTTACATTCTATGCAACATTTCCATTTTATTACAGAAATTTTGCCTTTTTTTCAAAGTGCGCTATTTTTTTTAAATTTCAACTTTATATTTGTAAAAATTCGACTCTTTTTTCCGTTATTTTCTTAATGCTGGCTTTTTGCCAAAATTTCTACTTTCAAAAACCTGAGTTTTTTTTATTATTCTCTTAAAGTTTGGCCTTTATCTTAAAATTTTCATTATCTCAAAGTCAGGTATCTAAAAATTCTGAAATGACGACTTTTTTTCGAAAATTTGTCCTCTTCTTCCAAATTTCAACTTTCTTTAAAGATTTGGTTGTTTTTTGAAAAGATGTTTTCTTCGAAAGTTATATTTTTCTGTCATTTTTGATACTTTCTTTTTAATATTTTCCTAAAGTTCGTTTATGTCGGAATCAAATATATAATATTTCTGAAATGAATACTTTTTCTTCGAAAATTCGTCTTTTTTTTCGAAATTTCGATCTTTATCGTGAAATTCCGCCTTTCTTTTAAGACTCGGTTTTGTTTTGTGTAAGGATGTTTTCTTCGGGTCTTATTTTTCTCGAAATTCTGACATTTTTATTAAAAATCCCTGTTTTTTCGAAATTTGAAAATCAGACTCTTTATGTTCCTGGAAATCTCAGCTTTTTCCTCGAAATTCGTCTTTTATTTTCAAAATATAGATTTTTCTTAACATTAACTTTTTGTCAAAATTTCTACCTTCTAAAACCACTTTTTTTGACTATTTTCTTAAAGTTGCCCTTTTCTTGAAGTGTTCATGTTTACTTTGTCGTCAAATATCTGATAATTTGTAAAAGGACGACTTTTCGTTTGAAAATTTGTTTTTTTTTTTCAAGTTTCGATCTTTCGTGAAATCTCGAATTTATTTCAAGATTCGGTTTTGTTTTTTTGAAAAGATGTTTTCCCTGAAAGTCACATTGTTTTCGAAATGCTAACATTTTTATGTTAAAATCCGTATATTTTGGAAATTTTAAAATTAGATTTTTTTATGTTTTTGGAAATCTCAACTTTTTTCTCGACGTGCGTCTTTTCCAAAAATTTTGATTTTTCGTTCAAAATTCGTCTTTCTTCATAAACAACTATTCTCAAAATTTGATTATTTTCTAGAGATTGACTTTTTGTGTGAAAATTCCACTTTTTTTTTAATTCGTGCTCTTCCTCAAAATTAATCTTTTCTCGGAATTTCAGTAATTTCTCTTTTCCTTTTAATTTAAATTTAACAGGGTAAGGAAGGGATTTGCATTTCTCAGGAAATTTTTTTATTTTTCCCAATTATCAAGTTTTTATCGAAATTTTGATTGTTTTTCTCGAAGTTTTGAATGTTTTTCTCGAAATTTTGACTGTTTTTTCTCGAAATTTCTCGTTTTTTCGAAGTTCCATTATTTTTCTTAACAATTGGACTTTTTTTTGCTGAAAATTTTGACCGGTTTTTTAGAGGTTGACTTTTTTGGAAATTTTAATTTTTACCTCAAGTTTCTAAATTCAGTATATCTAGAAATTTTGACTTTTTCCCCGAAATTCATCTTTTTCTGGAAATGTTTCGCCTTTTCTCTTAAAATGTCATAAATAAAAAAGTGAAAATTCTGAAAAAATTCGAAAGTTTTGAGAATCTGGAAATTTTGGAAATTATCCAGTTTTTCAAAAAAGGTAAATTTTTCTCGAAATTTCCCCTTTTTGCGAAGTTTCATTATTTTTCTTAACAATTGGACTTTTTTTCTGAAAATTTTGACTTTTTAGAGTTTGACTTTTTTTTGAGTTTATAATTTTTATCTCAAGTTTCAAAATTCAGTATATCTAGAAATTTTGATTTTTTTCTCGAAATTAATCTTTTTCTGCACATTTTTCGTCTTTTCTCTTAAAATTTGATAATTTGCCTTTTTCTCAAAATTCGTCTTTTTCGATATTTCGACTTTAGTCTCAAAATTTATATTTTTAGACATTTCCTTCAAAAATCACCTTTTTTTTCGAAATTCCATCATATTTCTTAATATTTGTCTTATTCTGAAGGAGAACTTTCCGGAAATTTCAACTCAAAACTCGTCATTTTTGAAATTTCGATTTTTACGATGTTTCATGTTTTTAGAAATGTGGACATTTTCCTGTAAATTGGCTTTTCGTTTTTTGAAGGAATATAAAAAGCTTTATTTCGTAAGGAGGAACCAACCCACAAACACATAATATTTCAGTACAAATATTATTTTTTTTGTGCATTTCCATGTAATGTAATAAAGTTCAAAATTTTCAAAAAAAGTGAAAATTCTGAAAAATTCGAAAGTTTGGCGAATCTGGAAATTTTGGAAATTATCCAGTTTTTTAAAAAAGGTAAATTTTTCTCGAAATTTCCCCTTTTTGCAAAGTTTCATTATTTTTCTTAACAATTGGACTTTTTTTTGAAAATTTTGACCTTTTAGAGTTTGATTTTTTTTGGAAATTTTAATTTTTACCTCAAGTTTCAAAATTCAGTATATCTACAAATTTTGACTTTTTTCTCGAAATTGATCTTTTTCTAGAAATGTTTTGCCTTTTCTCTTAAAATTTCATAATTTGCCTTTTCCTCAAAATTCGTCTTTTTTCGACATTTCGAGTTGAGTCTCAAAATTTAAATTTTTAGACATTTCTTTCAAAAATCATCTTTTTTTCGAAATTCTGCCATTTTTCTTAATATTTATCTTATTCTGAAGGAGAACTTTCCGCAAATTTCAACTCAAATCTCGTCTTATTTTCAAAATTTCGACTTTGCTATGTTTTATGTTTTTAAAAATGTAGAAATTTTCCTGTGAATTGGTTTTTCGTATTTTGGAGTAATATAAAAAGTTAATATTCATGTTTTATTGGCTTTTTCTTCGCCAGTTGCTCCTTTTACAATTCTAAATTTTCAGTAACTGGAGTAACTGGCGAAAAAAAGCCAATAAAACATAAATAGAAATACTAATACTTCGCAAAGAAAATACAGAGAATATATAAAAAGTTTCATTTTGCCAGGATAAACCAACTCAAAAAACATAATATTTCGGTAGAAGTGCTATTTTTTTATGTGTATTTCCATGTAATGTAATAAATTAGCGTTAAACTTTAACTATCGTTTACTCAATAACTGCCTTTGGGGGTCGGTTCCATTCTGCAAAAAGTTGTCCAATTTCAAGAACCAAAATCGTCAAAAAAAACATAATTTCCAACTTAGTCGATATTTTGGGAAGAAAAACAGTTTTCAAGTTCATACTTAAAACTTTACAAACATGCCGAAATTTAAAGATTAATAAAGCAAATAAAAGAAAATTAAAATTTCTATTAAAAATCAGGAAAAATCAGTTAAAATTTGAAGAGGGGAAAATTTTGAGTTTAAAATCGAAATTACCATTAAAAGTTGATCTCGAAAGATTTTAAGAAAACGAATCTTAAAAAAAACATTATTTATATTTAAAAAATACAAATTTTAAGAAACTAAATTGCGTATTTCAAGGCTGAAACCGAAATTTCACATTAATCTCAGAATCAGTAGGAAAAAAATCAAAATTTCATAGTTAAAGTCGATTTAAGAAAGATCTAGTTTTCGAGTTTCAATAGATTTTGGAAATTTTTTTGTTCAAACCTAATGGTCTGTGCATTAGAATCCTTGCCTTCTGGCGTTGATTGAATACATATTCAATCAACGCTTCTGGGAACTTTTTACTAAAGAGCAACCGCTTCGCTAGGTGGCAGTGTTTCAACTGTTGGTAGTTCAGCTCCCTATGATTAACTATAGACGCCTGGAGGGCTGCATGAATTTGTAGTCAAGGTTGCATTCTACTTGCATACGACATTGTTGGCGATGCCCTTAGTTTCTCTATGGACCAATAGGTGGTAGTAACTAAGAAGTCACACGCTTGACGTTAGTGAATTCTTTAGTAGTTACTTGTCGGAACATTTGTTAGCATTCGAGTTGGATATACTAAACTGATGAGATCTAACAACAACAAGATCGAAACCGGTATTTGATTTCCAAACTTCGAATCCAATAAATGTTCAAACCTATTGGTCTGTGCATTAGAATTTTAAGAATCCTTATTATTATTTACATGATAATTCAAGACGAGTCAATAAAGATCGAAAAATGGAATAGAAATTTTATTTTAAAAGTTTCAGGTTTAAACTAGAAATTTTCAGTAAAACAATTAAAATACAAATAACAGTTCCTAATTTTAATAAAGAATTTGTAAACATATTCTCGAGTTTTCGACGTTAACTTCGCAATTTTGCATTTAGTACCTAAACATTAATGATTTTTTGGAAATGTCCACTGTTAAATCCGAAGTATCGCTGGAAGCTTAAAATTTTCAGAAAAAGTCCAAATTTTTGGACGAATTGACTCGATGTTTCCATCTATTATTATTTTTAATAAGCAATACATGTCATTATTCTGAATGTTTAAAGATGATAAATAATTTATTTTTACGAAATATCTTTCAGCAAATGACATAAAAACTTGGACGTTTTATAAATATAACATGATTTCAAGCATAAGTAAAAATGCTAATTATATTAAGTTGCTTATTGCATGGCTGGATAATAATTATTATCTCTGTTTGAGTTGTTTAAGGTACTAATTATGACAGACTCTATAAAACATATTGCTATTATGACGCAAGTTTTTGTTGTACACAGTGATTATAGACTTACAAATCTTTGCAAGTTTACAAATGTGTTTTACCCAATTATGGCACAACACAATAAAAATGAACAAGGTTCATTTATGTGCAGAAAACAGCTGCTATTTCCTATTAAAACAATACATAAGTTGTCAAATTATCGCTATTAGTGTTAATTAAATTAAATCGTCTTAGAAGCTTTTATTTTTACGGTGCGATGACAACAAAAAGAGCTCAGTTATGTAAAATAAATAAATGAAAAAAGACGCATCCACAAAATTAATGTTCAATGCTCCAGACGGAATTATTTGATTTTGAAGCATATTCAACAATTTAGCGTTTTCGGCAGTTAGATTTTCGTTTATGAAAGATGTGTTAACAGAATCACCTCAAATATTGAACTTCTTAAAATATGTAGCTACTCTCTACTTACAGGGATACTCAAGTGCTTAGTTTCCTTAGACTAACTCCAAAACTAATTGAAAGACTATGAAGAAACAAAGGTTTGAAATTTTTTCATCACCTGTTTCCCTCATAGATTCACAAAACTCAAGACGTAGTCGATAGTATCTCTTAAGTATCAACTACTTTTTAACTTTCGCACTCATTACTTTCTAAAATATTTCGCATTATGACTTACACCACATAAAAATCTGATAACTGGGTAAAAATAATCCTCCAATTAATGGCCCAATACCAAGATCAGAAAATGCAAATAATCTGATTTTATTTTAGAAGCAGGGTCCATGAACGTTTACTACGCCAGGGATGAGCAAGTTTTTTTTTACAGCGGGCCAATTATAAGGCTAAAAATTTTGGGTAGGCCGCATGTGAGAAAAATATGAATGCTGGGGCGCTTGCACTCCCTGGTTCATGCAGCAAACTGAAAATTTGTATATATTCAATTGGAGGACTTTTCAATTCTTCAGAATTCATCCTTTACTTGAAACATTTTTTCGAAATTTTTACTTTTTTCTCCAGTTTTGTGTATTTTTTTTTACAAAATTTGACTTTTTCTTTTAAAATTTTGCATTTATTCATAAAATTAGCCTTCTTTTACCAAACGTGGCTGTCAAAATTTTGAATTTAAAAGTTCCTCTTTTTTTTCTGAAATTTCGTCGTTTCTCGAAATTCGACTTTTCCTGAAAATTTCGCTTTTTTTTGAATCTGAAAATTTCAGCTTGTTTGTTAAAATTTATCTTTTGACAAAAAGGTATATTTTTTAGAAATTTAAAATTTTTGTGAAAGGACAAAAATTTCTTTGTAAATTTCAACCCTTTTTTAATCCAAATTTCTGGTAGTTTCAACTTGTTTGTCAAAATTTCGATGTGGTATCACAATATTTGACATTTTCTGACGCCTGTTGAGGCAAGGTAGGGAGCCTGTCTTCCTCTGACTCGTCCAGAGAAAATAAATATTTGATTTTTCTCTTAAAATTTACTTTTTCTGAATTTCGAAGTTTCACTAAGATTAAATGCTTTTTCTCAAAATTTAGATCTTTTTTGCAAAATTTATCTTACAATATCGTCTTTTTCTCGGCGTTTTGACTATTTTTTTTTGACTTTTTTTTTAATTTGACTTTCTTGGAACAATTTTTTGTCCATTTCAAAGTTTTCTAGAATTTTTTTTTCAAATTCCGATATTTTTCTGAACATTTACTAAAAATTTCGATGTTTTAGATTCTGATTTTTTTTTAGAAATTCTGACTAGTTTCCTAAAATTTGCCTTGATAACGGAGCCGCGTAAATTTGGTAAAAAAAAATATCGAAATAGTTTTTTTGTAGTCTGAAAGTCTATAGCACTGCTGTTCACCGTCGGTTCAAAAATCACTAGGCAAAATTATCGGGAAAGGCTAGGCCTTTTGTGTCTGACGCGGAACTGCCTCTGGTTTGTCCACCGAGGCCTTTTATTGGGAAGCGATTGTCATTAAAATTCAATTTACCACCCCAACGAATTCTATTCTTAGAAGGAATGCAATTATCGACTTTTGTCTGTCTCAATTGCAGTTCCATTAAAATGAAACGCAATTAGGACAGTTGATGGTAAACGTCTACTAAACATCCGGGCTGTAATGGACCCAGGGACAAAAGCTTTGAGCAATTATCCCAGGCTCGACATTACTCGTTTCCTAAAATTTGCCTTTTTCAGAAAATCTTGATTTTTATCTCAATATCCGATATTTAATATTTCAACAAATTTTTTCTTTTTTTTTTGGTAAATTCATCTTTTTTTTCAAAATTTCGAATTTTTCTAAAATAGTCTTTTGCCTAAAATTCGCCTGTTCCTCAAAATTTGTCTTTTACGAAATTTCCATTTTGTTTTCAAAATCCTACATTTTGGACTTTTTCAAAAATGGTTTATTTCAAAATTTTGTCATTTTCTTGAATATTTGTCTTTTTCATTAAACTACGACTTTTAGATCAAATGGTTATATGGTTCTGAAAATGTTCACTTTTCTGTTGTTGCGAAAAATATTTTTAGGGATTTCGAGAAAAAGATTTCTTGTAAATTCAACATCCTTACCGAATTTTAAATTTTGAGAACAAACAATGTTTTTGAATCTTGCGATTTCTCTTTATCAGAGTTGGATTTTTTTTTGAAAATTGCGTCTCTTCACAAAATTAGATCTTCGAAAATTTTGATTTTTTTTAAATGTTGCACATTTCTCCAGTTTTTGAGAAAGATTAGGTATTTATTTTCAATATAATTTATTGAAAATTTCAACTTTTTAAATTTTCCTCTTAAAATTGGACCTTCTTTCGGAAATTTGGAATGTTTCCTAGTAAGTTCAATATTTTTTTGTAATTTGTAACGTAATTTTTAAAAATCCTAAATTTTTTTCGAAGTCTTTGTTTTTTCTGAGTTTTTTAAAATTTTATTCAAGATAATTTTAACTTGTCCAAAATTCATGTTATTTTCCAAATTTTGATTTTTAACTCAAAATTCAAATTTATCTGTTTCTGGACATTTCCATTTAAAAAGGAATTTTTTCCAAAGATTTAGACTTTTTCACAAAATTGGTTTATTTTTTAAATTTGATCGAAATTTTAATAAAAATCTAAACAATCTGAAAAGAATATTTTTAGACAATCTTGATAAAGAGATTTCTTGAAAAATTTCAAAAATATGAAAAAATTGAAATAAAATAAAAAATCTAAAATCATTATTTTTAAAAGTTGCATTTTTTTACCTGAATTCGACTTGTTCTGGAAATTACAACTCTTTTTACAAAAATTTCTTTTTCGAAATTTCGTCTCTTTTACATTTCCACTTTTTCGAAATTTCGACATTTCTTAAAGTTCTTCAAAAGGTTTTTTCTTAAGATTGGGCTTTTTTAAAAATTTTGACCTTAATTTGAAAATGTGATGTCCCCAATTCTGTAGTTTTTAAGTTAAAATACACATTACTAAGCCAGAAAGTTTTCTTTTTTGCCCATGAGTTTTTTAGAATGATTGTTGTTGCCCCTTCCCTTCCTTAAAGAAAATCTTGCCTACTCTCAAGCCCAAGATATTTCATGAATCGTGGAAATTTATGTTCTTTCTTTTTATCAAATTGTTTGACGATTTTCTTTTCCAAAATGTTTACGTAAAACAGTAGAGGCTTAAGCTACGGTTTGCCTACAGAACGGTAACGTAAAAGAGCGTTACGTCGAGTGAAGTCACCGAAAAACCGTGCACGTGCTTCTAATAGGCAGCGTTTTCCTACAGAACGTTAGGGGCTACCACTGCCAAAAAAGTACGTCGACCCCACTTTCGAAGCTACCGCTGTGTACGGTGAGGATACTGCATATATGTAATACTTCTATATGGCGTGTTTTGTACCTTCGATTGTGTTCAAAAGACGCGATGGATATATATGTTTGTCTTTATGGAGGACAGAATTTATTAACCAATTCCGCTTCTCGTCAGTTATCTTTGTTGTCATTCATTTATTAGTGTTCCCGCCCATCTTGTCACCTGTTCCCGCTATAATTGAATGAATGCTTGTCCTCCAAAGAGTACGACATATACTTTCATCTCACCTTTTTGACAACGCATTTTGTAGTGGCGATTATACACAACACGCCATATAGAAGTATTACATATACATCAGGAAAGTCAAACACTGTCTATAGGGAGAATGTTAATAAGAGATTTAACATTGAGAGCTAACAGTGGGATAGATGGACGGCGCCTTGTATTCTCCTACACAGGTGCAAACAATTCAATGCAGAGCGCAGCGATGAGTGCTGGTGGAGATTTCATAGCTTCTAACGTGTTTTGTTACGGGATTACTACTGGCAGGCAACAATTTTATTAAAATTTGCGTACCACATGCTGTTTGTTCTTTTAGTCCGTTGATTTAATCAACGTCTGAGGCGAAATAAAACTGATATTCTTTGATAACCAAAATAATTAAACGAGATTGCTTAAACAAAATCAATAATAATTCTAATGAAGAATATAGCAAAATAACTCTTTAAACATTACAATATGGGTTCAAATAGGCCGCCAGACTGTGCTAAACAATATCCCAGTCTGTTGTAAAACTTTCGACGAGTTTTATCTAACATCTAAACTGGAAGATACGAGCATGCTGCGTCAAGGTAGGGGAATACGTTCAGCAGCCGTAGAGAACTATGGAAGGGACAATTCTTAGCGTTTTACATGGACAATGAAAATTTTTCCTTATCTGTATATGGGATACTGCAAGCACGATTTAATACGTTACGTTGCCATTTAACGTTGGAATGTAGTTACTATGATTTATTTAACTTTTTTATTATTATGTGCATATGCAAGATGTTTTATATAATATTATATCTCCCTTTTATATTATTCAATTTTTATTAAATAAAAAGTTTGAAAATACCAAATGACACAGAATTTGTTCTTCAATATGATGAAAAATTTCCATACTTTTTGAAACAATTTTAAAATTTGACAGACATAATCTGTAGAGTAAAAGACTAGGAACATATTTAATTAGGTATATGCAGTGGCGACTCGTAGCTAAAACTAGAGGGGGTGCTGCGACGACGTTTGCGTTAAAATTGTGTAAAAGCAAATAAGTTAAAAAAAATTAATAACATAAACCACCTCTGTTGCTTCTCAATAGAAATCTCAGCTTTAGGCAAATTTAAAAATGCAAAATTTCGAAAAAAAATTGCAATGTTGTGATTAAATAACGAATTTTATCTGTTTTTCAAACACTTTCCTGAGCTTGAAATATATATTTTTTAAAACTGATATTTTTTTTCTTTTTAAGTATCAACTTTTTGAGAAAAATATCGAATTAAAACTGAAAATTAAAGAAATAGTAACAAAAATTTCTATTTTTAAAATTGTTCGAAGTTTTGAAACAAATTTCGAAAAAAAACTTGCAGGTCAATTACAAATAAATTTCCAAAATGTGAATTTTAATTACAAAGGATCGACTTGAAGCTGAAATATTTGATCTTTGAAGTTTCCCTGGGAACTTAAAAATTACTAAGAAAAATTTAAATTAGAACATTAAATTGTGAATTTTTTAAGATGTTGAGTATTTTTAATTGCGAAATTTCGACTTTTCTAGAAATGTTGATTCATTTTTAAAAAGTCCTACTTTAAAAGTCGAAATATTGAGAATATTTATGACAATTAATTTATTTTTAAAAATTGTTTTTATTCATTGATTCCGACATTGCTATTTTTTCAAAAATTTTATATCCAAAAAACAAATTTCAACTTTTTTCTGGAAATGTTTTCTGCCTTTATCCAAATTTTAAGGTTAATCTTTAAATTTCAATCTATTTTTTATCTACATTTGACGGACTTGACAATTCCAAGAATAAATTTAACAAATAAAAATAACACTTCTAGAAAAATTGGAAATTTCGATTCAGAATTTCTTCGGTTGTACAATATAGTGGTAAGTTTTTTTTAGCGAAATATCAAATCGCAAAAAAGGTTGAAATTTAGAAGGTTCATTTTTTCTTGAAATTCAATATTTTTCTCAAAATTGAAAATTACTTTTTTTTTTAATGTCTTCGTTTTTTCCCAAAATGTTAACATTTTTAGAGAAATATCAGAGTTCTTTTCTAAAAATTTTTTGTCAAAATTTCCACACACACACATGAAAGCAATCACTAAACACGTACTTAATCGATTTAAAAAATGTTAACCCCAAGCGGGGTGAAAAAGGATATTTAATTGAACATTGAAATTTAAAATTTTTTTTACAAGGCAAAAATTGGGTTTTGAAAAACAATTTTGCTCGAACAAGGCAACATTTAAAAAGTCGAAATTTTCGAAAAACTTTAAAAAAAATTTCGAAACAAGACACATTTTTAAGTCCTAAGGGGGTAACAAACGGTTTTATTAAATATTAAAAAATGTCAGCACTTTCTTTTGTAAGCTAAAAATTAGGTTTTCTAAAACAATTTTGGCTCAACAAGATAACATTTTGAAATGTCGAAAGTTTCAAAAAAAAAAATCGAAAATTTTAATCGTTAACATTTTGAAAAAGTGTAAAATGTTTTAAAAAAGTCGAAATTTTTAAAAAAAGGTTGAAATTTTTAAATCAGGACGAAATTTTAAAAAAGGTTCAGATTTTCAAAAAAAAACGAAATTTTCAAAAAAAATCTAAATTTTCAAACAAATCGAAACGGTCAAAAAAATTTTTCAAATAAAAGTCGAAATTTAAAGAAAAGCCGAAATTTCGAAAATAAGTCGTAACTTTCAAAAGTCAAAACTTTGAGAAAAGATCAAAAATTTAAAAAATAATTGGAGTCTTTAATAAAAAATGAAAATCATCAAAAATCAAAATTTTCCAAGAAATTTGGAAAATCGAAATTTTCGAAATTTTGGAAAAAAACTTCACAACAGAATAGTCGAAATTAATTTTAAAAAAATATCAAAATTCGAGAAAAATCAAATTTAAAATAAAAATCGAATTTTCAAAAAGACAAAACAAAGATTCAACATTTAAAAAAGTTTAAATTTTCACAAAAAGTAAATATTTTAATAAAGCCGTAAGTTTTCAGAACAGTAGAATTTTTGGTAAATTTCAAAATTTTCAAAAAAGTTAAAATTGACAGAACAAATCAAATTTTTGTAAAACGGTCGAATTTCAAAAAATAAATTGTAAAATGCGGAAATTTTTAAGGTTGAGTTTGCAGATAAATTAAAAATATGAGAAGAGCCAAAATTCTCACAAAAAATCAAAATTTCTAGGAACATCCGAACGAAATTCTTAACAAAAATGGAAATTTTCAAATTTTTGAAAATCCTGAAAAAGGTCAAAATTTTGAAAGATTCCAATTTTCGTAGAAAGAAAATCGAAATTTCGAAAAAAAATTTGAAATATCTGTACAAAAAAGTCGAAATTTTAGGAAAGTAATCCATCGGTTATTACTTTTTTTCAGAAACATATCAAAATGCGGAAGCAATGGAAAATGTTCCTTTTTTCGTTTCTTTCCAAAATCTTGACATTTTTATAAAAATGTCAGAATTTTTTCCAAAAGTTGTTAGACAAAATTATAAAATAAACTTTGAAATGTCAAAACGCCGCGAAAAAACCTGACATTTTTAAAAGCAAATTAGAGGAACATAAAAAATCGGGAAAAGTTGAAATTTCCAGAAAAAATTTTTTAAAACAAATTTGCTGGAAAAGTAGAAATTTCGAGAAAATTTATTTATATAATATATTTAGGAAAATAGAAACTTTTCAAAAAACTTTTCCAACAAAAAATCAAAATATTAGAAAAAATTAAAAATGTTTCTACAATACAGTGGAAGTTGCGAAATCGGGTAAAAACTCGAAGATTTGGTATTATTTTTTTGTTTTTCAGTGAGATATCAAAATGTGAGAAAAGTTGGATTTATATTGTTTCTTGAAATTTTCATTATTGTCTCAAAATTTTGACACTTAGAGAAATTTAATCTTTTTTTTTCAAAATTTCAATTCTTTCTCGAAATTATGATTTCTTTTTCAAAAGTTTTACAAAAATTGGTTTTTGAAAATGCGTTTTTCATCAAAATTAAAAATAAAATATATTTTAGAAGATGGTAACATAAAAGAAAGATAATGTTCCTATAAAAGAAATCAGAGAAAATTTAAAATTTCAATAAAGAAAAAGAAGTTTTTAATGAAAAGTCTTTAAAAAAGACCCAACATTTTGATAAGAAACTTGAAAGCGGAATTGGGGGTGCTGCAGTTCCTCAGTGCATATACGCGAGCCGCCACTGGATATATGTCAGTTTATAAATTGACATATTTAGAGTTTTTATTCGTATTTATTGCAACATTACATTCTGAAGGATTTTTTGTTGAAAATTTTGTCAATACCTTAGTCTTCTCTAGGAATTTCAATGTAATGTAAACAATATTTAGAAATAATTACGATAGCAATAGTCCCTTTGCCTGCGGGGATTTTGATGACAATAAACAAGCAATTAGAGTATACAGGGTGTTTTCGAAAAAATGCCATAACTGAAGGGGCAAATTTTTGAACGATTTTAACAAAAAAAATTGATATCTGCATACGTCCGCTTTCTTTTTAAGATACAGGGTGCTAAAAATTAAGAAAAAAATAGGTTTTTCCTTCAATACCGTAGATAATAAGTGGGCATAAAAATGCATTTTCTGCAAGTAAAATATTTGTTCTACTTCTACCAGTGGCGTCCGCAATAACCTTTCCCTGAGTAATCGTAACGAAAAAAATGGCAAGTCACTGCGCTTTTTAAATACAAGTACTGTGATGAGCGACCAGCCGTTTGTGACCATAACCAGTGATTGTATATAGTTTTTCAAAATTGTCGAATTTTCCTCATCTTTAAAAATTTTCGAAGAATAATTTACTTTCGATTTTTGGACCCAATTTGTCTACGTTGTGTTTAAAATTATTTTATTACATTAAATTGTAACCCCAGCTCGTAGAGTCGACAGGGAAGTGTTATCAAATTCAAACAACAATTGACCTCAACGTGTATTACAATAGGTCAACAAATAAATCGACAAAATTTCAAGTTTGTGATTTTCAAGTGTTCTTAAACATAATACAACAAAATAAAAATGAACCTGTTTGTTTCAACTTGTTTAAATTTGCTGGACACAGATCTGAGAGAAATATTTCTTAAGAAAATTAAGAGAATTCATTAAGCACAAGTACTCTGACATTCTTTGTCTAACTCTTTCGCTCGTATATGGTGCGTCGGTTATTAATTTCCCAAAGTTTATTTTAACCCTAATAATCGCAATATTTTCCCCAGCTGAGCCATTTAGTTTGTACTCGAAGGTTTTTAAACCAAATGCAGCTAACTTTGTACCTGATTATCGGTAAGTGTTCGCTGGTTAGTTTGCACACAGAGGTTCTCAAACTATCTTCAGGTGTCTGTTTTATTCCCCAGTTCTTTTGTGTTTTTGTCGCTTCTTAATTCAAGCATACTTCACATAGCATACAGTTTTCTGTTAAAGCTTTGAGCTAACAATATCCAAAGGATAATGCTACGAGAAAATGGAGCTCAAGCTTGGAAATGAAGTTGTGATTTATCGTAATAAATCAAATTTATAAATGTTGATTCAATCTTACAGATCTCTCGTTCTCTCGCTCTTTCTTTCTTTCCTTTGTTAACTTGTTCCTTTGTTTGTTTTTCTGCTTTTCTCATACCAAACTCAATCACTCGAACTTAAACCAGTGTCATAAAATAGACTAGAAATATTGTTTAGATTTCGTAGAAACTTTCTGAGCAGAATTTGCCCTTCCAACACTACATCTACTTCTACGGCTGCTAGTCTAATAGAAGGGGCGTTTCTGGCTTAGAAAGTGGCTAAGCTTGACTTAGCACAAAAAAAACATTTGAATTAAAATTAGAAACTGGCAAGAAAATCTCATTTCTTTCATCAAAACATCTCCCTAACGAGAGCTGATGCTGATACTGCTCGTTCACCTACGTTAGTACTCCCCATTTGTCAACAGATCTATAAGGCTCTCTTTGGGCCAAGTTGTCTTGTCCTATATTTTTGGGATTCAAGCAACCTACGAAGGAGAATCTGCGAATGAGGTAGCACTTGGTGAATACACCAAAACAAGAACTAGGTAAGAGCTCATTGTGGCTTATGCTTCTAGGATGTTAAGGTGTACAATGCCCACGTTTCTAGAACTTGCAGAACATCATCAGTAAAACCCAAATATATGTGTCTGCTGCCAGTTGCCGGACCTTTGTGGTGATGGGTATAAATTATTTTGGAACCCCTCGAAACTCAGCTTCCAACAGCAGAACACTAACATCGACCTTAAGGAAATGAAAATGTTTGTATGAAGCGAATGCGCTTTATTTCCTTTTCGTTTTCTTGTCTTTGCATTTTTATTTTGTTTTATTTTTGTTTCCTTTTTTTGAAACTGAGATTGGTAGTTGCACCAATCAGCGGTAGGGTTCTTGGCCCAATAATTATTTTCTAACAACGACTTTCTCATTCATTCTGTTGTTGCGGAATTTTAAATTCCTTTCTCTTTTTTTTTGTGTACGCTCCCCAACCCCATATTGATCAAAATTAGGAACAAGTATTTCTCAAATTTTAGAAAAAGTAAATTAAATCATATAAGAGCGAAAAACCATCAAATAAAATCATGGGACAATTTAAAATTTACTTGCCTATTTATCCCGTAGCAAACATCACATAAATGGCACAAGAACTTCACCTTGAACAGAAATTGTTTTTTTTTTGTGTTCATTTACGTTGATTAGCACAAACAGAAGTAATTTTTTTTTAAACTCCCGTATTCCGTACTTGTTTTTATAAGTTCGGAAGTTGACCATAATTTTTAAACTAATTTCATCGAAGTTTAGTTCTTGACTGTCCTAAAAATTGGTCTTTCGTGTTTTATCTTTTTATTCCCCTACCCTTAACTTCTGGGGACCGAAAGACATCCTCTGTATCTCGCTAGAGGGCATGAGAATGCAGAATTTCTACTAATTTAAATATTTCTAATACAAATTAGCCCTTAAATAAATTTTGAAAAGGATTCTTAAAGTGCAAATAAAACTGCAAACCCATTTTGAATGATGTCGCCCCTTTATCTTGCAAGTTTTACTTCGATAATTGAAATTTAAATAACTTACAATTGTACGTGTTTATAAGGGCGTTTTTTGAACGTAAAATTCCTCCAGTCTAACACCACATGGTCTTGCCGAGATATTTGCTACGGTCTCCGCTATCGGCACTTACCCTTATTTATTACTCTACTTTTCAGCGGTCCTTCAAAACTAACATGTTATTTTACTCAGTTTAGGTATCTGTGCTTGAAACGAACCAGGCCTAACAAATAACCCTTATCTAATTTGTGAACGCTAAAAAATCTGTTTCTCACGCAAAACGTTACGTTACAAAGAATTTTATATAGTACAATATTTGTAGATTTAATATTTCCAAGAAAATATTGAATAAAATTCAATTGAATAAAACAAACGAGGAAATAGAACAGTTTAGTAGAACTCGACTCACCACAGTATCAATTTCATAAACAACCTAAACTTCTTGGTAAAAATCCTCCCTTGAATTTTTTAGGTGGCGAATGCTTTTGCATTAAAAAATCATTTACTTTTCAAATATTATATTGACTTATTTCATGCTATGACTTTATTAATTATTAAAAATACTTATTTAAAAAAAACATGTATATCTAAGTTATCTAACATAAATTTTCCCTCGACAATGACCAAAGTTCTCTTCAAATGACATATTACTTTGTAGAAAAGGACATCAAGGGCCCATTTAAATGCAAAGAAATTCATTTTATTTTTTTTTTTTTTATTAAAAAACCATTCATCGGACAAAAAAAGTTAAGAAGAAATTTGTTATTAACGAATAAAAAGTATTAATGAAAACCTTATCTATTTTGAAAAAAAAATCAGTAGCGTGAATTTTTTTCTTTTTATTCTGATTAGAAATGTTCAAGGACATGTTAATCGAAAACTTCGTTCTAGGAAAAAAATCTGGGGGGAATTTTTACCAAGAAATAAAGGATGTTTATGAAATTTGTACCTCTTTTGGGAAATTTTGCATTATAATGAAAAGATATCGATATGGTATCTTTAGCTTTTATTCATGTTCATTGCAAAATTATATTCTGAACATTTTTTATTTGAAACTTTTTTCAATACCTCAGATTCGTTAATGTAAACAATATTATAAAATAATTATGGTAATAACAACCCCTTGGCCTGCGGGGATTCTGATGGTTGTAAACAAACAAGTAGAGTATAAGAACAAATCTGTTGTGAATCATTAGATATTATCAATTTTAGAGAGAAATTTTGTCTTGCAAAACAACATACTTTATAAGTTCATGAGACAGATTTTTAGTTTTCAACTACGTTGCCAATTAAAAAAACATCATGACCAAAAATGATTTTTGCCGACCAAAAAACCTCTAAATATAACCAAAAAAAACACCCTAAAATACAACCTTGTCTACTAAAATAAAGAAAAATACGTTCTCTAAAAATAATTTTTGTCAACTAAAAGTGAAGTGACATGTGTTTCAAAATTTCTTTGTCGACTAAAAAGAAAACAACAAATAAATGTAGTTTGTGACTAATAAAAAAATTATAGGAAATTAAAACAATACAGTTCAAATGGTGACAATTTTACAGCCCTAGTCTCGGCCGACGTACTCTACTGCAACGCTTTTCTTACTTTACATCAATGTTCACCGTCAAGGCGACCGTTCTGTCCTCGACCGCTGCATGGCATAAAGCGGCGGTCAAATAATGGCCGTTCTTTTACGTTGCCGTTTTGTAGGAAACCCTAGCTTTAGGCGGGCCGCTGAAAAATGTTAAACGGGCCACATGTGGCCAGCCGGCCATGTCTTACTCATCCCTGTACTACGCGACTCCTTTTGGGAAAGCTCTTAATCCAAAAATATAATTATTCACAATTTAACGTTTTCAGAGATTTTTTCTTAAAACAAAACCAAATAATTGTATTAAAAACATTAGCGGCGTAGAACTAAAACTGTCAGAAAATAAATTTTCATTGTCATGCGACAATGCAAGTACACAGGTAACCTACATTCACTGTCTTGTTTATTTTTTACAATAAACTTCCTTATTAGTACATCTTAACAAACAAGCCCAGCAATAAACGAGCGGAGAGCATTTAATTGCAAAACTGCACCTTTTGTAGAATTAAATAATTAACTGACACATGTCGCATCGACTCGATTACTAGATCCGTAAGTAATTTGTCACCTCTAGTCATTTTGTGAAGTTTGTTTTAAGTTTGTCGTCCTTTTGTAAGTATTCAATTCATTTCGGCGTCGGCCCCCCGTTCGTGGCTAAATTTAAAATCGAATTTGTTTATTTTTTCGCAAAACTATGCCGTCTCGGGCATCTGCAACGGGGCCGGACCACGTCAAGGTTTCCACTTGCCTTTGAACTTTGTATAGATTTGTTTAGGATTATTTTTCCGTGGCGAAAATATATCGCTAAAGTTCAGATGGTGTGGATTTGTTGCGAGAAGTCGAGAGGTAGCGAGTTGTCGAAAGCGATTATAGTAACTTTCCCGACGCCGATTTAAATGTTTGCGTTAACTTGCTGGGAAAACAATTTGTCCGATAATACACAATCGTCTCATGGTTTGATTTCGGTTTGATTGCAGTTTTATTATGGCAAACCAACCGGAGAAGAATGTACCTAGACCTAATCAGTTTCTGAGGGTACAAAAAGAGGTGAGTGTTCGATTTTTGATCGATTAGATTGTAGCGGTGATAAAGCGATATGTTGTCATTGCGTCATATTCTTTATTAATTATTTTACGTGCCCATTATAATTGTGTCAATATAATAAACAGATTCGTACTACATTTTTTGGATAAAAATTATTAAAAATTGTTATCCAGTGTTACGTGCAAAAGCATAATTGATTTTTTTTTATCTCGGTTTGATCACATTTGTAAACTAAAGCAACTCCTACTTGACATAAGGTGAATTTAATTGCTCCTATTTATGTGCAACAGAGCCCGTTAAAATTAAATTAGCTTCGACTTCAGTATGTTTATTTTAATAAATAATTGATAGAAAGCGGTTTTCTGACAAAAATTTCAGATTTATCGTTAAATTGTCTAGTAAATTACTTGCTGACAACTGAAATTAATCACAATATAAATTTTTCATCGGTAATAATTCAATTTGATTATATGAGGCTACTGTTATTGTCAGTACCATGTACACTAAATTATTAATTAATAAATAAAATAGCGCAAATGCTAATTCTAATGTACTTCGTCGAGCACAGTATGGGTATTTTAAATTTGCAATTTTCCTATATTCCCTGACACAATTGCAGGGGCGGCCTTAGCCATTGCGAGGCTCCGGGCGGGTAAATCTTTAAGAAGCCCTCGTCTTTGTGGAAATAGTTTTAACATAGACGTAGTCAGAATAGGGCAGGGTAGGGCGCTTGCCACCCCCCCCCCCCCCCTCCTCCCAGCTCGTGTGGTTAACGAAAATTTATATTGAACTGAGGAGACTTTCTCTAAAAAATTTCCATTCGACAAAAGTCGTCCTTCTTTAAGCTATTGATATTTTCTTGAAATTTCGACTTATTTCACGAAATTCGTCTTTTTTCATAAATTTCTTTGGAAATTTCAAATGTATTCCTAAAATTCGATTTATTTTGTCAGAATCCAAATTGTGAATTTTTATCTCAAAATTCATCGTTTTATTTTTCGAAATTCTATCATTTCTCAAATTTAGTTTTTTCCGGAAACTTCGACTTCTCTTTAAACTTTGATTTTCTGAAAATTTCGACTTTTTTTATCAAAATTTACCCTTTTGCTTAAAACTTGATCGATTTTTTGATAACAATATTTATCTGGAAATTTTTATAAGGACTTTTTTAAAAATTTTGTAAAAAGACAAAAATTCCGAGAAAATTTCCCCTGGAATCGGGAAATACAACTTGTTTCTCAAAATTTCGACTTTTTTTATCAAGATTTTCACTTTTACTTAAAACTTGATCGATTTTTTGATAACAATGTTTATCTGGAAATTTTTATAATGACTTTTTTAGAAATTTTGTAAAAAGAAAAAAATTCCGAGAAAATTTCCCCTGGAATCGGGAAATACAACTTGTTTCTCAAAATTTCGACTTTTTTTATCAAGATTTTCACTTTTGCTTAAAACTTGATCGATTTTTTGATAACAATGTTTATCTGGAAATTTTTATAATGACTTTTTTAGAAATTTTGTAAAAAGACAAAAATTCCGAGAAAATTTCCCCTGGAATCGGGAAATACTCAAAATTTCGACTTTTTTTATCAAGATTTTCACTTTTGCTTAAAACTTGATCAATTTTTTGATAACAATATTTATCTGGATATTTTTATAATGACTTTTGTAGAAATTTTGTAAAAAGACAAAAATTCCGAGAAAATTGCCCCTGGAATTAGGAAATACAACTTGTTTCTCAAAATTTCGACCTTTTTTTATCAAGATTTTCACTTTTGCTTGAAACTTGATCGATTTTTTGGTAACAATATTTATCTGGAAATTTTTATAATGACATTTTTAGAAATTTTGTAAGAAGACAAAAATTCCGAGAAAATTTTCCCTGGAATCGGGAAATACACTTGTTTCTCAAAATTTCGACTTTTTTTTATCAAGATTTTCACTTTTGCTTAAAACTTCATCGATTTTTTGATAACAATGTTTATCTGGAAATTTTTATAATGACTTTTTTAGAAATTTTGTAAAAAGACGAAAATTCCGAGAAAATTTCCCCTGAAATCGGGAAATACAACTTGTTTCTCAAAATTTCGACTTTTTTTATCAAGATTTTCACTTTTGCTTAAAACTTGATCGATTTTTTGATAACAATATTTATCTGGAAATTTTTATAATGACTTTTGTAGAAATTTTGTAAAAAGACAAAAATTCCGAGAAAATTTCCCCTAGAATCGAGAAATACAATTGTTTCTCAAAATTTCGACTTTTTTTATCAAGATTTTCACTTTTACTTAAAACTTGATCGATTTTTTGATAACAATGTTTATCTGGAAATTTTTATAATGACTTTTTTAGAAATTTTGTAAAAGGACAAAAATTCCGAGAAAATTTTCCCTGGAATCGGGAAATACACTTGTTTCTCAAAATTTCGACTTTTTTTTATCAAGATTTTCACTTTTGCTTAAAACTTCATCGATTTTTTGATAACAATGTTTATCTGGAAATTTTTATAATGACTTTTTTAGAAATTTTGTAAAAAGACAAAAATTCCGCGAAAATTTCCCCTGAAATCGGGAAATACAACTTGTTTCTCAAAATTTCGATTTTTTTAACAAGATTTTCACTTTTGCTTAAAACTTGATCGATTTTTTGATAACAATATTTATCTGGAAATTTTTATAATGACTTTTTTAGAAATTTTGTAAAAAGACAAAAATTCCGAGAAAATTTCCCCTGGAATCGGGAAATACAACTTGTTTCTCAAAATTTCGACTTTTTTTATCAAGATTTTCACTTTTGCTTAAAACTTGATCGATTTTTTGATAACAATATTTATCTGGAAATTTTTATAATGACTTTTTCAGAAATTGTGTAAAAAGACAAAAATTCCGAGATAATTTCCCCTAGAATCGAGAAATACAACTTGTTTCTCAAAATTTCGACTTTTTTTATCAAGATTTTCACTTTTACTTAAAACTTGATCGATTTTTTGATAACAATGTTTATCTGGAAATTTTTATAATGACTTTTTCAGAAATTTTGTAAAAAGACAAAAATTCCGAGAAAATTTCCCCTGAAATCGGGAAATACAACTTGTTTCTCAAAATTTCGACTTTTTTTATTAAGATTTTCACTTTTGCTTAAAACTTGATCGATTTTTTGGTAACAATATTTATCTGGAAATTTTTATAATGACTTTTTTAGAAATTTTGTAAAAAGACAAAAATTCCGAGAAAATTTCCCCTGGAATCGGGAAATACAACTTGTTTCTCAAAATTTCGACTTTTTTATCAAGATTTTCACTTTTGCTTAAAACTTGATCGATTTTTTGATAACAATATTTATCTGGAAATTTTTATAATAACTTTTTTAAAAATTTGGTAAAAAGACAAAAATTCCGAGAAAATTTTCCCTGGAATCGGGAAATACACTTGTTTCTCAAAATTTCGACTTTTTTTTATCAAGATTTTCACTTTTGCTTAAAACTTCATCGATTTTTTGATAACAATGTTTATCTGGAAATTTTTATAATGACTTTTTTAGAAATTTTGTAAAAAGACAAAAATTCCGAGAAAATTTCCCCTGGAATCGGGAAATACAACTTGTTTCTCAAAATTTCGACTTTTTTTATCAAGATTTTCACTTTTGCTTAAAACTTGATCGATTTTTTGATAACAATATTTATCTGGAAATTTTTATAATGACTTTTTTAGAAATTTTGTAAAAAGACAAAAATTCCGAGAAAATTTCCCCTGGAATCGGGAAATACAACTTGTTTCTCAAAATTTCGACGATTATTTCAATATTGGACATTTTCTGACTCAGAGTAGGGCAGAACAGGACGCATGTCTGCCTCTGATTCAAGCGCTCAAGAGAAAAATCTAGAAATTACATTTTTCTTAAAATTTGTCCTTTTTCCAAAATTTCGACAAAATTTGACTCTTTCTGAAGAATTTCGAGTGTTTACTAAATTTTGACCTTTTTCTCAAAATTTCGTACTTTTTTTTGTTTTTCAAGGGAAAAAAATCGAAATTTCCAAAAAAAGCAAATTTAGAAAATTCGAAACTTTGATATTTTTCTCAAACTCCTTCGCAAATTTAAAATTATCCTGAAATCCCATCCTGTATGTTCCCGGAAACTGAATATTTTTCCTGGAAATTCGTATCTCTTTAAATTTTGACTTTTTTTTCAAGACTCGTTTTTTCCACAAACGGACGGCTATTCTCAAAGTTGCACTTTTTCTTTAAGTTTGAATTTGTTCTGGAAAATTTCGATCTTTGATGCTTCATTTGGTAGTTTTTCTAGAAATGTCGACTGCTTTTCAGAGATTTCGTTTTTTTTTTAATTCCTTTATTTTTATTAACATCGGGTTTTTCTGAAGATTTTGATCATTTGGAATTTGATTTTTCAGAACTTTTAACAGGTTTCTTAAAATTTGCCTTTTTCCCGATATTTTTATATCAAAATTCGACATTCAACTTTGCTAAAAATTTTTAATTTCTCTTAAAATTAGTTCAATTTCGGCCTTTCAGAAACTTCGACTTTATTCTCAAAATTCCGCTTTTTGGGCTCTTCTTTCGGAAATCATTTTTTCTATCAAAATTAGGCCACTTTTCTGAATATTTGTCTTTTCTTTAAATTTTGACATTTTTAAATTTGACTAGAAATTTCTTCATATTTCGCCTTATTTTCAAAATATTGACTTTAATTTCAAAATGCCATGTTTTAGTTTCTGGAACTTTCTGGACTTTTTCCTCGAAATTAACTTTTCTTTTAAATTTCAGTTTTCTCTAAATACGTCTGTTTTCTCTAAATTAGGTCGGCATATTATCGAAAATTAAAAATGTTGCGAAAAATATTTTTGGGTAATTTCGAGAAAAAGATTTCTTGTTCATTCAATTTCTTTATTGAAATTTAAATATTATATCAAAATTAGAATAAAAAAGTAAACATTTCGAGAAAAGCGTTTTTGGAAATTGCAAATTTTTTCACAACATTTGGTCTTTCGAAATATTTTGGCACATTTAGAAATTTCGAGTTCTTCTGAAAGGTTGGGTTTTTATTCAATTTCGGTTTTCTAAAAAATCCTTTACCCAAAATAGGGTGTTTTCAAAAAAATTGGTCGCTTTGGAAATAACGACTTTATTCTACATTTTTCTCTCAAAATTGAACTTTCATTTTTTTAATATTCGTTTTTTTCCGATTTTTTTTCAAATTTAAGTTTCCGAAAATTTCATGTTTCTCAAAAGTTGTCTTATTCTGGAAAAGACTCGTACTAGAAATAGGGATGTTTTATGCTTCTGAAAATTTCCGTTTACAGTGAAAAATTTTTCTCAAAGTTCCAACTTTTTTTGAAAGTTACATATTTTTTTCACAAAATTCCACTTTTAAAAATATAATTTTTTCGAATTTTCAACAATTTTTGAGATTTTTCGAAAGGTTAGAATTTTATTTTAAACACGAATTTCTAAACATTCCAACTTTTTCCCAAAATTCGTTTTTCCTCGTCTCTTTCAAAATTAAAATTTCTCTTGAAAATGTTCACTTTTCTTTGAGAGATTTCAACCTTTTTCTCGACATTTCGACGGTATTTTTTAAAATCGTTATTTGTTGAAATTTTCGAAATTTGGATAGTTTTTAAAGTTTTCCGAAAGGATCGGTTTTTATTTTAGATTCAATTTTCTGACTGTTTTCGCAAAGTTCGACTCTATTTCTAAATTTCTAAGTTAATCTAAAAATTCGATTACTCAGTTCATGCAGTTAAATGAAAATATACATATACTCGAAACGTTTTCCGGTTTTATTTTTTTATCACTTTTTCAAAATGATTCTTGCCCCTCGTTGAACTAAATCCTGCCTACGCTTATGAATTTCAATGATGATGCTTGACTAGAAATGCAAAGTCATAAATAAATATATTTGGACTTTTAAAATTGTTTATTGGAAACTAAGAAAAATTAATAAACACAAAGATTTTTTTTGGTGGAACGGACTGGTCCTTGAGTATCTTCAAAAAAATCCTTCTTGGCTTCAGGGGACAAGTTTTGTCCTTCGATTTTTAAACACAAAGATAACAAATTATTAATCATGATAAATAAGGAGCATTAATGTCTTAAAAGGATCAGAGATTTAAAAATGGTGACGACTGCTCTAATATAAAAGCATGATCCGACGACAGTTGGATGAAATGAAACACGGGAATTCCCCGAATCGTAAACACGAAGAAAATAGAGTACTATCAGATTTTGTTTAGCCCTTGCAGTTGGCAGCACTTGTGGCACTGGTACGAAATTTCGTCAATGTGAAAGAGAAGGAAAGGAACATTCATTGGAGCGAATGAGACAGATATCAGCGCGATAACTACCACGCAAGGGAGCAGCGAGTCCAGTTTTATAATGCGCGGTTAAGGCTCGAAATTCAAATGAACATTAGAATTCGTGCTATTGCGCGAGTGCGCGAGGCCCCCTACAAGAGTGAGGCCCCGGGCGGTTGCCCTGCTTGCCACCCCCAAAGGCCGCCCCTGCACAATTGGACGTCCTTTTGCAGAAAAAAAACCAAGTCAAAAATTATTAAATATTAGATTTTTAGCTTAGAGTTCAGAAAAAATTATAATCTTTGTCGTAAAAAAGAACCAGGTCTCATTTTACAACATCTCACCGAAGAACCATTCAACTGAATAAGTTGGGTAGGTAAAAGACCTGCAGAATGGACCCAAGTGTTTTGGTTCCTTTCGGCAAAACAAGAAGTTAACATAATTTTGGTGCAACGGACTGGTCCTTGGTTATCCTTAAAAATTGAAATACAAATCTTGTCCCCTGAAACCAAGAAAGATTAGAAAACGCAACAAAGGTTACTCTAACGCGTTTCGATAGTCAAGTTATCATCTTCAGAGAGATACTGGTGTGTCTTTTCTAATCTTTCTTGGTTTCAGGGGACAGAATTTTATTTCAAATTTTTCATATTTTTGAAATTTTTCAAAAAATCTTTTTTTCAAGATTTCCTAATAATATTCTTCTCAGATTGTTTAAATTTCTATTAAAATTTCGATCCAATTAAAGAAAAAAATAAACGAATTTTGTGAAAAAGTCTAAATCTTTGGAAAAAAATCCTTTTTAAATGGAAATGTCCAGAAACAGATAAAATTGATATTTGAGTTAAAAGTCAAAATTTGGAGAATAACATGAATTTTGGACAAGTTGAAATTATCGTGAATAAAATTTTTAAAAAAATCAAAAAAACAAAGACTTCAAAAAAACTTTAGGGTTTTTGAAAATTACGTTAAAAATTACAAAAAAAAATATTGAACTTTCTAGGAAACATTCCAAATTTTCAAAAGAAGGTCCAATTTTAAGAGGAAAATTTAAAAAGTTGAAATTTTCAATAAATCATATTGAAAATAAAAACCTAACCTTTCTCAAAAACTTGAGAAATGTGCAAAATTTAAAAAAAATCAACATTTTCGAAGATCTAATTTTGTGAAAAGACGCAATTTTCAAAAAAAAATGTCCAACTCTGAGAAAGAAAAATCGCAAGATTCAAAAACATTGTTTGTTCTCAAAATTTAAAATTCAGTAAAGATGTTGAATTTACAAGAAATCTTTTTCTCGAAATCCCCAAAAATATTTTTCGCAACAACAGAAAAGTGAACATTTTCAGAACCATAAAACCATTTGATCTAAAAGTCGTAGTTTATTGAAAAAGACAAATATTCAAGAAAATGACAAAATTTTGAAATAAATAAACCATTTTTGAAAAAGTTCAAAAAGTAGGATCTTGAAAACAAAGTGGAAATTTCGAAAAAGACAAATTTTGAGGAACAGGCGAATTTTAGGTAAAAGACTATTTTAAAAAATTCGAGATTTTGAAATAAAGACGAATTTACCAAAAGAAAAAATTTGTTGAAATATTAAATATTGGATATTGAGATAAAAATCAAGATTTCCTGAAAAGGGCAAATTTTAGGAAACCAGTCAGAATTTCTAAAAAAAATCAGAATCTAAAAGATCGAAATTTTTATTAAATGTTCATAAAAATATCGGAATTTGAAAAACAAATTCGAGAAAACTTTGAAATGGACAAAAAATTGTTCCAAGAAAGTCAAATTAAAAAAAAGTCAAAAAAATAGTCAAAACCCCCAGAAAAGACTACATTGTAAGATATATTTAGCAAAAAAGAGCTAAATTTTGAGAAAAAGCATTTAATCTTAGTGAAACTTCGAAATTCAGAAAAAGTAAATTTTAAGAGAAAATTAGAATATTTATTTTCTCTGGACTCCCTGGACGCGTCAGAGGAAGACTGGCTCCCTACCTTGCCTCAATAGTCATCAGAAAATGTCAGATATTGTGATACCACATCGAAATTTTGACAAATAAGTTGAAACTACCAGAAATTTGGATTAAAAAAGGGTTGAAATTTACAAAGAAATTTTTGTCCTTTCAGAAAACAGTCGTAATTTCTAGGAACTTTATTTTTTTAAAATATGAATTGTTTTTCCACCATGAGCAATTCTTACAAACATTTGTTGTCAAATATATTTTAAATAATTATCGAGTACCAATTATATGCCTTTTAAAGATAAATTAAGCCACATTTGGTGGAACCGACTATTCCTTGGTTATCTTCAAAAATTCAAAGAACCGACTCTTCCTTGGTTATCTTCAAAAATTGAAATACAACTCTTGTCCCCTGAAACCAAGAAAGATTAAAAAACACAACAAAGGTTGCTCTAACGCGTCTCGATAGCCAACAGAGATATTCAAATTTCAAAAAAAAAGTTGCAATTCCAGGTGCAAAAACTCGCTGAATTGCTGATCTACAAATCTCACTGTCTTGTTTCAGGAAGATGAAGAAATGTGGATATCAGGTGAAGAGCTTCGCACGGAAGGCAGCAGCGACGAAGACATACCGAGACGAAGGAAATCGTCCAAAAAGTTACGCCGCAAACGGAGCAGCGAGTGCTCGATACCACCTGAACACCGAGTATCCTTGCCCGACATAAACAAAAACAACAAGGTCGGCATATCGATCAAATGCACATCAGGGGATGTGGCTGCATCCCCCGGCAACGCACAACAAGTCAATTATTCCTACGCTTTGGCCGAATATCTGTTACCTCCGAGACGCAAAGACAAAGAAGATGAGAAAATGGACGAGGAGAAGCCGGAAGGATCCAGACCGATGACGGGCGCTTCCTGTGATTTCGATGAACTGGAAGGGGCAGTTGGAGGTGACGATTTATTTGAAGATGAGGACGACGACATCGGGTGGCGACCGAAACGTGGCAGCTTGAAGCTACCCAGCTTAGTAGAAGGTACTACTGTGGATGTGTGATCTAAGTTGCGTGTAGTATTTGAGAAATAGTGAAATTTCGTCCAGTGTTATTGAAATTAATGTGATAGTTGGCAATTTGTCAGCATAAGTATCTTTTTTACATCATAGGCCTAATAGGGAATAACCCCACCAAGCTTGTTTCTTTCATATCATTAGTTAACTCATCGTATGGAATAGCAACTTCTTTCAGTACTCTTGTTGGTTCTGCAATGGTGTACAAACTCACTTATGTCATTTTGAATTTAGGGAAACGTTCTCCTATAACAAAAGCCTCTGTAGTACAAAAAAATCTGAATACACTTCGAATTCAATTTTTTTTTATTTTCTCTTCCTTTCCTAAATCCTTATTTTTTTGTGAAGTTAAAAAAAACCATTACGAAAACGAAAAAATCTCTTGATAAATATTATGGTGAATCTTATCCATTACTTAAGTTGATTCATAAGTGAGTTTTCTGGTGGTAGAACAAGCACACAAGACGCTTCTAGCTTAGGACGTCCAATTGAGGTAACCACTTCAGAAATGATCACGAAAATCCATCATATCCTATTAGGAGATCGACGAGTAAAGTTGAGAGAAATAGCCAACACTGTAAACCTCTCATATGAACGTGGAAAAACTTTCAGCAAGATGGGTGCCGCATTTGTTGGCAATTGGCCAAAAAGTGAAAGAGTTACACTTTCCCAGACTAATTTGCGGTTGTTTGAATGAAACCCAGATGAAAGTTTGCGCTGTTTGATCACTGTAGATCAAACATGAATTCATTTTTACACACCAAAGACAAAACAACAATCTAAGCAGTGGTTGGAAGCTGGTGGCAGTGCTCTGAAGAAGGCCAAGGTGGTTCCACCAGCAGGCAAAATTATGGTTAGGGTTTTTTTGGGACACACAAGATAAAACCGTAATGGATTTCCTTCAAAAAAAAGGCAATAAATGGAGAGTATTATGTTACACTCTTGGACTAGCTAAATCAAGACATCAAGCAAAACGACCTCATCTTAACAAGAAGGCCAAGGTGGTTTCATCAGCAGGTAAAATTATGGCTTTGGATTTCTGGGACGCACCAGGTACAATCTTGATGAATTTCCTTTAAAAAGGAAAGGCAATAAATGGAGAATATTACGTTCCACTCTTGGACCAGTTAAATCAAGAAATCAAAGCAAGACGTCCTCATCATATCAAGGAGACAGTTCTGTTTCACCAGGATAATGCTCTTGCCCATTCTTTCGCCATTGCTGGTGAAGTTTCGCTACAAAATGCTTCCCCATCCTCTACATTCTCTTGACCTGGCTCCAAGTGATTTCTTCATTTTTCCAAACATAATAAAATTGCTTGAAAAATGAAGATTTTGAACTGATTTGGAAATTATCTCTAAAACTAAGGCGCATTTTGAGGGCCTTGGAAAAGATTACTACAAAGAGGGGATCAAAAAACTCCAGCGTCGTCTAACCAAGTGTATAGCTCTAAAAGGAGATTACGTTAAAAAGTAATGGCACTCATTCGAAAAAAGTAACTCTTTGTTTCATTTTTACCGGACTTATCAATCCACCCTCGTAGATAAGGAGTAAGTCGTTGCATCTTTTCCATGGCAGGAAGTCTACCACCTCCTTCCCAGACGCAGTCCCGTAGGGTTTGGCATTTTAACTCTGCAAACTGGGAAGAATTCAGAGACTTCTTTGCATCTTTCCCAGTGGCAGGAAGTCTGCTTTAACTCAGACAACCCTTCCTTAGTAGCCGAATCCATCACGGAAACTATCCTGATTGGTATGGAATGCTCAATTTCCCACTCCCAAAAGAAGTCTGCCTCCAGTAAATCTTGCTTCAATAAAAAATGTGCTCGGGCTGTCTCCTGCAAAAATCGCTCATATTCGTCGTTGGCGAAATAATCCCTCAGTCGAGACTCTGACCATATTTGTAGATGCACGAAATTCTTGTAAACAGGTTATTGACGAGGCAAAATGTGATCTTGATCGTAAAATGCGCCAGAGCCTTATCAACTGTCTGAATGGTTCCAGTCCCTTTTGGGGATTTGCAAAGTCGATTGGAAAGAATTTTACACCTTCAAATTTTCCACCTTTACTCGATGAAAATAGCAATATTGCTACTACCTCCAAGGAAAAGGCTGACATGTTAGCTTTAATGTTTGCTGAAAATTCCAATCTTGATTCTCGAAACGCAGAAACGCATTCTTCCTAAGGTTGGCACTTCGATGCCTGAAGTTGTTTTCAGACAACGCACAATCAGGAAGATTCTTTTTGAGCTGGCGACACCTCGAAAGCTTCTGGCCTTGATGGTATTCCCGCTATTGTTCTTAAGAAGTGCGCTCCAAAGTTGACTCCTGTCCTAAGCAAATTGTTCACACTCTCTTACAACAAAGGTGTATTCCCTAAGATCCGGAAATCTGCTAGAGTGCAGCCTGTCTCTAAAAAGAGGAAAAGGAATCTGGCTAACAACTATCGCCCTATATCTTTGTTACCCGTTATATCCAAAGTGATGGAAAAGGTTATCAACATCGAGATTCTCAAATATCTGGAGGAAAATAGAATCATCTCCGACAAGCAATACGGTTTTAGACAACAACGTTCCACTGGCGATCTACTGGCATATATTACTCATATCTGTAACTTGGATATGGAAAAACATGGTGAGGCTAGGATTTTGGCATTGGATATCTCAAAGGCTTTCGACAGAGGCTTTCGACAGAGTCTGGCACCGATCTCTTCTCGCCAAATTAACATTGGTCTTCCTCCTGGACTCTGTCATTTGATATCCAATTTTCTCGCTGACAGATCTCTTTAGGTCGTGGTCGATGGCATCTCATCCGATTAACGCAGGGGTGCCGGAGGGGTCTGTTTTGTCTCCTACTCTATTTCTGTTACACATAAACGATCTCTTAGCTTCAACTTCCAATCCTATATACAGCTACGCAGATGATAGTAACCTTGTGTCATCTTTTTTCTCCGACAAACCATTATATATTGCTGCTTCAGATCGACTAAGTGAACAGCAGATATAGACGATTAATCGGGATCTCGAGATTATTTTGGAATGGGATAAGAGCAATTTGATCGACTTCAATGCTTCAAAAACTCAGGCCGCGGTTTTCTCTAAGAAAACATCAGGGATAATGCAACAAACATAGTAATGGACGGTAAAATCCTTCCAATGGGATCTAATCTATCTATCTTAGGAGTAAATGCGAGCACAAACTTCTCTTGGGACGATCATGTGCGCGCCATTGCCAAATCCAGGTCCATTGACCTGAGATCCGACCACGTCCGAAAAATAAATTATTGATACCAGAATTTTGTATTATTTTTGTACCTTTTTGTACCGCTAAAAAAAATTTTTGTACCGCAACCCAAAAACTGAAAATGGCAATTTACAATTCGGATCCTAGGTCAACGTGAAAACCACGACCACCTTCAAAATCAAATCTGACTATGCCATAATTTTGTACTATTTTTGTACCTTTTTGTACCACAAGTTTTAATTTTTGTACCGTTTAATTTTCCAAGAAAAACGATATCACAACTCGGTCCCAGGTCAATGTGAAAATCACGACCACTTTAAAATTCAAATTTGATTATACCATATTTAAGTACTATTTTTGTACCCTTTTGTACCATCAATTAAAAATTTTGTACCACCACCCCAACTAAGAAAAAAATTATTTTAAATATTTCGGAGCTCAAGTCCACGTGACAAACTGAAGTAAATATCTACATCAAAAATAAAATCCGACTATACCATAGTTTTGTACTATTTTTGTACCCTTTTGTACTATCAATTAAAAATTTTGTACCACCACCCCAACTAAGCAAAAAATTATTTTAAACATTTCGGATCTCAAGCCAACGTGACAAACTTAAGTACATATCTACATCAAGAATAAAATCCGACTATACCATAGTTTTGTACTATTTTTGTACCATTTTGTACCATCAATTAAAAATTTTGTACCACCACCCCAACTAAGAAAAAAAATATTTTAAATATTTCGGATCTCAAGTCCACGTGACAAACTGAAGTACATATCTACATGAAAAATAAAATCTGACTATACCATAATTCTGTACTATTTTTGTACCCTTCTGTACCATCAATTAAAAATTTTGTACCACCACGCCAACAAAGAAAAAAAATATTTTAAATTTTTCGGATCCCAAGTCCACGTGACAAACTGAAGTACATATCTGCATCAAAAATGAGATCTGACCATACGAGAGTTTTGTAGGTAGTATTATTGTACCCTCTTTTACTATCAATTAAAAATTTCGTACCATCACCACAATCAGCAAAAAAATATTTTACATATTTCGGAACACAAGTCAACGTGACAAAAAGAAGTACATACATATCTACATCAAAAATGAAATCTGACTATGCCATAATTTTGTATTATTTTTGTACCCCTTTTTACTATCAATTAAAAATTTTGTACCACCACCTTAACTAATAAAAAAAATATATTACATATTACGGATCACAAGTTAGCATGACAAAAGAATTACATATCTACATCGAAAATGAAATTTGACTCTACCATAATTTTGTACTTTTTTTCAACATCAATAAAAAGATTTGTACTGCCACCCCAATTAAGAAAAAAGATATTTTGAATATTTCGGATCACAGTTCAATCAATCCCTTTCAAGTTCTGGTTCCAATTGTTCCAATGGTTCCAAATAGTACAAAATTATATTGTAGTCAGATATCATTTTTGATGTAGATATGTACTTGTTTTTATCACGCTGATTTGTGATACGAAATATATAAAATATTTTTCTTCTTATGTTTCGTGGTGGTACGAAATTTTTAAGGGTACAAAAGTAATACAAAATTAAGGTATGGCCAGATTTCATTTTTGATGCATATATGTTTTTGAGTTTGTTACGTTGACTTGAATTCCGAACAATTTAATTTTTTTTTCTTCATTTTGGTGGTGGTACAAAATTTTTAACTGATGGTAGAAATAGATACAAAAATGGTACAATATTATTGTATGGTCAAATTTTATTTTTGATGTATACTGATGTACTTTAGCTTGTCACGTGGGCTTGGGATCCGAAAAATTTTAAATATTATTTTTCTTAGTTGGGGTGGTGGTACAAAATTTTTAATTGATGGTCAAAAAGAATACACAAATGGTACAAAATTTTTAATTGATGGTACAAAAGGGTACAAAAATAGTACTAAAATATGGTATAATCAAATTTGAATTTTAAAGTGGTCGTGATTTTCACATTGACCTGGGACCCGAGTTGTGATATCGTTTTTCTTGGAAAATTAAACGGTACAAAAATTAAAACTTGTGGTACAAAAAGGTACAAAAATAGTACAAAATTATGGCATAGTCAGATTTGATTTTGAAGGTAGTCGTGGTTTTCACGTTGACCTAGGATCCGAATTGTAAATTGTCATTTTCAGCTTTTGGGCTGCGGTACAAAAATTTTTTTTAGCGGTACAAAAAGGTACAAAAATAGTACAAAATTCTGGTATCAATAATTTACTTTTCGGACGTGGTCGGATCTCAGGTCAATGGACCTGCCAAATCCTCCTCTTAGAAGCTAGGCTTTCTTTTTAAAGCTAAAAAGTACTTCACATCTCATCAGCTATTAACACTATACAAAGCTCAAGTTAGGCCAACACTAGCCAATACTGTTCTCATGTTTGGAGTTCAGCCCCAAAACACACTTTAGATCTCTTGGATTCAATTTAAAGAAGAGCAATTCGCCTAATTGATGACGAAAGTCTGACCGATTCGCTCGAAACACTAGAGCACAGGCGTGTGTAACTTGTCTCTTTTCTACAAGTACTATTATGGAAGATGCTCGCAGAAACTAATAGGATTGATCTCCCCAAGGGCAAGGGCTGTCTAGTACGCCTCAAGAATCTTTGAGGCGTACTAGACAGTCGGAGATAGCAAATTCCTGTGCGGTACAGCTTGACACAGTGAGGACTTCTCTCTAGGGAGACTCTTTTTTCTATAGAACTTCCAAGTTATGGAACTTGTTACCGAAAGGAATTTTCCCCAAAAATTACAACCTATCCTTGTTTAAGAAGGCGGTACATCGCCATCTATCCTTGTTTCCGCATCCTACTCGCAATGCTTTGAAAGCATAATGAGGTTACCCTTAGCGAGTGGATTAAACTTAAAAAAAAAGTACAAATCTGGAAATTTTAGGACAGAAAAAAAGTGTTCACTCTAAACTAAAACACTGTTAAATTTTATGCACCATCTATCGTAGCTGTAAGAAAACATTACATTCGTTTACAGTACGTTTACCACATTCGAAAAAAAATCGAATTACATTAAATAAAATTGGCACAGCAGAGCCCTAAAACCCGATACAAATTTATTATGGAAAATTACGGTTGGCCTTAAGGAATAATATTTGAAATAGTAAATATCGAAACAGCCACAGATGTGAAATATAACGTTTTGTTTATTATTTTACTTTTCGATGCGGTCAATACCGAGTTCGATATCGCCAAAGCTAATAGACCTACTTTATTTTTGTTTAACGGTAAATCATAAAATTCTTCCAAACTCATTTAACTTTGTTATTCCGTTGGAAGTTACTTGAAATTGGGCCAAAAGTAACAGCGAATATTTCAAATAAAAACCGAAGCTTGTCGATATTCGCATTTCATTCACAGCATTTGAGGTATGGCACCAAATGAATCTTGGAGAGACATTGGAATGAATTTGACACATTTCAAGTGTTTTCTCACACAGAACAAAAACTGAAATACAAATCTTGTCACCTGAAACCAAAAAAGATTAAAAAACACAACAGAGGTTGCTCTAACGCGTGTCGATAGCCAAGCTGTCTTCTCCAAGCATAGCCAAGCTAGTATCTTTCTGAAGATGATAGCTTGGCTATCGAAACGCGTTAAAGCAACCTCTGTTGTGTTTTTTAATCTTTCTTGGTTTGAGGGTACAAGATTTGTATTTCAATTTTTGAAGATAACCAAGGACCAGTCTGTTCCACAAAAAAAAGTTTGTCTTTATAAGGATAATGAAACAGATGAGTTTTTTTCACACTGATTCCATGTCCAGGTTTTGTTCCGTTATTATGTCACTAGTCTATAATTAAAGTATGTGGTAATGCAACTTCGTCAGTGGAATTGCTTTTACAACTTTTGTTCAAACCAACGCTTTCTCATTTATAAGATTAGTTTGAATGCACGTAATAAAACTAACTTAATCAGCATGTACCGCTTTAAAGAATTCGTGTAGATTGCAGAATGATGTTTTGTTCGAATTCTTTGATGCGATAAAAATTATCATTATCGTGTTACAAGCTGAGCCTGCTGCTGTAGACAATTTGAAAGGTACGTCTAATTGCTATAGAGTTTCGTCAAACTCTCGCCAAAAGGAGACAAACAGCCACTTCCGCATTTATACAGTGTGTGTCACTTTCATAATTTGTAAATTAAGATTATTATTTCTAGTTTTTATATTTGTATTTATCTAGTCTTTGTTTATTATGCCTTTGTCTGTAGACTGTGTGATATTGTTGGAACGCGATTTCTTCTTTAATCTCGCAGTCTGCATAATCAGATTAAAATACAATTTTAACAATCTGTAGGCACTTTTCACACAGTAAATTTTACTGATACATTGTAGGCGTAAGGGTAGGCAATCAAGCAAGTTAAATTTTTAATTCAACAGGAGGATATGGCGCAATGAATAGGACGATTTCTTCTTGCTTGGTAAGTCGCGAGTTCAAACCCCGCTGCCGACCACGCGCTCTATTATGCGCCTTAGTCCTAACTATATAATACTGTTAAAGTTAGAGCATGTTAGTAACGATAATTAACGTGATGGTGACTCGAATTAGCATGATGGCGACGCGAAACCATAAGTTCCCCCCCCCCCCCCTAGCAATAGTCGCACAACGCGTCTAAAGAGGTTTTCATAAAAGTCCGAACTTTGGGAAAAACCCAAAATTTACACAAATGGGATTCGAGTTTTAATTCGAAAATTCGTTCAACGTCCCTGAAGAGGTTTTCACCTCCAAAAAAGTTCGAACTTCGAGAAAAACCTAAGATTTACACAAATGGAATTCGAGTTATAATTCGAAATTTTCTGGAAAAAATCGACATTTAAATAAAAAAAAATTATGATATTTTCGAGATTGAAAATTTCAAAATATCGAAGTTTGACGAGAACTTTTGAAAAATAATTTTGCATTATCCTTGATAACTTCGCTTCAGCTCGTAATCTAGACTTTTATAATTTTGATTTAAATCCCCCGAAATTTCAACATATTTCGCGTTAAAACAATAAATCCAAAAAGAGGATAATTTAAAGTTTCCGAGTTTAAGTCGACAATTTGAGAAAATTCCCAAAAAACTCCAAAAAAAGTATAATACGAAAATTCTAAGAATGTCCAATTTGATTGAAATTTTATTATAATTATTTTATTATTATTATAATTAATTAAAATATGGCCCTTAAAACCAATTCGTTTTTGAAGTGATACTTAAAACGTCAAAATTTTTTTAAAAGTTTAGTTTTTTTGGGAGTTTTTGATAAAAATTAACTTATCTAGTATTTTTTTCTCAAAGCAATGTAATGTTTAAACTATTTCTAATAATCGTGGCTTCTTTTTCTCACAATTAAAATTTGATCTCTAAATTTAGACTTTTTATAATCCTTCAGAGACACCTTTAGAATTGCAACGTATTTCTGGTCGTTTTTCTCCAAATTTCTAGTAGAAAAATAAATTTGGTACATCGACAAAAATCCAAATATTCGACTCACAATCAGGACCGGATTTAGACTTGATAACATAGGCTACTTGAGATACGGGGCCCTTTAAGTCCAGATATTATATGTCAGTGCAAATATGACTTTTTTGTGACATCTCAAGAAAGTGGGGGCCTTAAGCTACAGCTTGTGTAGCTTGCTTATATGTAAAACCTGCACTGCTCACAATAAAAAAATAAAAATTTCGCATTTAAAAGCGTATATTTTGAAATGTTCATTTTAATTAAAAATCCAAATTTTTCGACAATTTAGAAAAAAAGTCGAAATTTTAAAATAGTCGACAATTAAAAAACTAGAATACAACCGTCACTACAAATTCATGCCGGCCTCTAGGCAACAATTAGCCTCTGAAATCAATCATAGGTAGCTGAACTACCAACAGTTGAAACACTGCCACCTAGCGAAGTGGTTGCTCTCTATGAAAGTCCCCAGGAGATAAGGATTCTACTGCACAGACCAATAGGTTTGAACATTTATTAATTTCGACGTTTGGAAACCAAAGACCGTCGCACGCTTGACGTCTGTTGATTCTTTAGTACTTACATGTCGGAACATTTGTTGGCATTCGAGTTGGATATACCAAACTGACGAGACCTAACAAAATCGAAACCGGTCTTTGGTTTCAAAATTCTGTCTTATTTGGATATATTTTAATATTTTTGATAACCTTTTATTTTTTTTATAATTTTTTTCTTTATTCAAAATTTTTATTTTTCAAAGTTTCAATTTTTCGAAAGTTTCAAAAAAAGTATAAATTTTCAATATTGTTAGATCTCAGTTTGGTATATCCAACTCGTAAAAATAGGAAATTTTAAAAATTAGTTGCAATTTTGAAAAATGTCAAAATTTAAAAGAATGGCGAGTTTTTGAAAAAAATGAAACTTTCGATGAAATTGAATATTTGGTAGCAGGCCAAAAAAATCAAAAAATTCCAAATTTTCAAATTAAATCGAAATTTGAGTTGAAACTTTAAAGAAAATTAAAATTTTAAAAAAATCAAAAATTTCGAAATCAAGATTCTCTAAAAATGAATGCAAATCTTAAAAAATGTTGAAATTTTCTTAGAAAGTCCAAATTTTCAAAAATAAGTCAAATAATTATAAAATTTTGACATTCTTTAAAAAATTTGAATATTTCGAAAAAATAGCTGAAGAGATTTTGAAAAAACTCCAACTTTTTAAAGAATTAATATTTTGAAAAATGATCTAAAATTTCAAAATTAGTAAATATTTTGAAAAAATGTAGGGATTTAAAAAAATTGAAAAATTTTTAACCTTTAAAAAAATCTAAATTTTTGGAAAAGTCAATTCACTGAAGAAAACCCAAAATTATGAGAAAAATCGAAGTTTCTTAAAAATCCAAAATTTTGGGTAGCTGAAATTGTGAAAAAAAGCCGAATATTTTTTTAAAAGTTAAAAAGTTTTAAAGAAATAATTTGAAAGAAATGTTAAAATCTATAAAAAAAGTCTAGTTCGAAAAAAATCGTTTTTTTTAAGCCAAATTAAGCCAAAATTGTCCAAAAGTCTGGATATGAAGGAAAAACCAAAATTATCAAAAAAGGCAAAATTTTTAAAAATTTTAAATTTTGAAAAATTGTCTAATTTTTTTTAAAAAAGCGAAACTTAAAAAGTCGCAATTTTTTTTTAAATTTAATATTTTAAAAAATGATAAAATTCTAAATTCTGTAAAATAGTCACAAATTTAAGAAATATTCGACATTAGAAAAAATGGCGCGCTTTAAAAATAATCGAAATTCTCAAATAAAAGTTCAATTTTAAAAAAGGCGAAATTTGCAATGAAAAAATAGAAAGCTTGCAAAAACACGATATATTGAAAAACAATTCAAATTTAAAAAAATCCAACTTTGAAAAAAAGGCGAAAGTTTAAATTAACTGCGATTTTAAAAAGTTTAGTTTTTAAAAATTCTACATTTTAAAAAAGTAAGAATTTTTAAACAGTGAAAGTTTTTAAAAAACATGAAAATTCTTTAAAAAGTCAAAATTTTAAAAAACCAAACTTTAGAAAACAATTTAAACTTTAAAAACTCCAGATTTTTAAAAAGAAATAGAAATTTTCAAAAAACTAGAAATTTTCGGAAAATTTGGTCAAAACCTTGAAACGTAAACAAAAGTCGAAATTTAAAAACAGGCAAAATTTTTCGAAGAATGGCAAAACTGAAAAAATTCGAAATTTTCAAAAAAAAATCTAAATTTTTAAAGTCGAAATTTTATAAAAATTTACAAATTGTTGGAAAAATCAAAACCTAATAAAAAAGTCAAAAGTTAAAAAAAAAAACTTTAGAAAACGATTTAAACTTTAAAAAATCCAGATTTTCAAAAAAAAATCGAAATTTTCAAAAAAATAGAAATTTTCGGAAAAGTTGGTCAAAACCTCGAAAGGTAAACAAAAGTCTAAATTTAAAAACAGGCAAAATTTTTCAAAGAATGGAAAAGCTGAAAAAATGTCAACATTTTTAAAAATAAACCTTATTCTTGAAAAGTCGAAATTTTATAAAAAATTACAAATTGTTGGAAAATTTGGTCAAAACCTCGAAACGTAAACAAAAGTCGAAATTTAAAAGCAGGCAAAATTTTTCGAAGAATGGCAAGCTGAAAAAATTCGAAATTTTTAAAAAAAATTACTAAATTTTAAAAATCGAAATTTTATATAAATTTACAAATTGTTGGAAAAGTCGAAACTTAAAAAAAGTCAAAACTTAAAAAAACCAAACTTTAGAAAACGATTTAAACTTTGAAAAATCCAGATTTTTAAAAAGAAATCGAAATTTTCAAAAAAACTAGAAGTTTTCGGAAAAGTTGGTCGAAACCTCGAAACGTAAACAAAAGTCGAAATTTAAAAACAGGCAACATTTTTCGAAGAATGAAAAGCTGAAAAAATGTCGAACTTTCAAAAAGAAACCTTAATCTTGAAAAATCGAAATTTTATAAAAAATTACTAATTGTTGGAAAAGTCAAAACTTAAAAAATTTCGAAATTTTGAAAAAAATGAAATGTTCGGAAAATTTGATCGAAACCTTGATACGTTAACAAAAGTCGAAATTTAAAAACAGGCAAAATTTGTCGAAGAATGGCAAAGCTGAAAAAATGTCGAAATTTTCCAAAAGAAAGCTTAATCTTGAAAAGTCGAAATTTTATAAAAAGTTACAAACTGTTGGAAAAGTCGAAACTTTAAACATGTCGAAATTTTGAAAAAGGTAAACATTTCGAAAAAAGTGGAAAACATGAGAAGTCGAAGTCTTAAAAAAACCCAAATTTTGACAAAAAGCCGAATTTTGCGAAAAAATAAGAATAAATTTGAAATAACATCGAAATTTTCAAGAAATACGACTTTTTAAAAAAGTAGACATTATCAAACATTTTCAGTATCTAGTTTTCAAAGAAATCTGCAATTTTCAAAGCAAATATTTAAAAGAAAATCAAAATTACCAGAAAAGTCGAAAATTTGGACTTTTTTGAAACTTTCAAATTTTCTGGTAATTTCACAAAAAAATTTGAAACTTCGAAAAATGAAAATGTTGAATAAAGAAAAAAATTATTAAAAAAAGAAAAGTTATCAAAAGCATTAAAATATATCCAAAGAAGAATTTTGAAACCAAAGACCGATTTCGATCTATGCTAACAATGCTAACAAATGTTCCGACAAGAAAGTACCAAAGAATCAACAGACGTTAAGCGTGTGACGGTCTTTGGTTTCCAAACTTCGAATCTAATAAATGTTCAAACCTATTGGTCTATGCATTAAAATCCTTGTCTTCTGGGGACTTTCCTAGACTGCAAACTAGCGTTTCGCTAGTTTGCAGTGTTTCAACAATTGGTAGTTTAGCTATCTATGATTCACTATACATGCCTAGAGGGCTGCATGAATTTGCAGTGGAGGTTGTATTCTACTTGCATATAACATGAGCTGTACAAAAAAGAAAAGAGAAAATAATTGATGATACACACAGAAAACTGCTACATGATGGGTTTCACCTTTGTTTTTACTCTTGGTGAGTGTTGTTCCAAAAAAATGTTAACAGTTACAAAACATGAAATTTTCAAATTAAGAAACTAGAACACAACACTACTTTCAGATAATTTTGAAAACCCTGTTAACTACTTTAAAAGTCTTTCTTTAAAATCTTGTAATTTTGGAATCTTCAAATGTTGGAATCTTAAATACGGGAATTTTGAAATCTTGCAATTTGAGAACTTTGGAATTTTGAAATTATGGAATTTTGAAATTTTAAAATCTTGAAATTTTGGGACCTTGAAATTTTCAAATCGTAACATTTTTGGAATCTTGACATCATTAAATTTTAAAATCTTGAAATTTTGAAATCTGGGAATTTTAGAATTTTGAAATTATAGAATTTTGAAATCCTAGAATTTGAATATCTTGAAATTTGAAATTTTGGAATCTTGATATTTTGGAGTCTTGAATCTTTGGAATCTTGAAATTTTGGAATTGTAAAATTTTGGAAGCTTAAAATCTTAACATTTAAAAATCTTGAAACTTACAAGCTTGAAATTTGGAAACTTTGAAATCTGGGAATTTTGGAATTTTAAAATTATAGAATTTGGAAATCTTAACATTTTAGGATCTTAAAATTTTGGAATCTTGTAATTTTGGAATCTTAAAATCTTGAAATTTGAAAATTTTGAAATTTTATGGGATTTTGGGATCTTGAAATTTTGGAATCTCGAAATTTTGGAATCTATATATTTTGAAATCTTAAAATGTTGGAATCGTATAATGTGGGAATCTTGAAATCTTGACATTTGAGCATTTTGATATTTTAAAATTATGGAATTTTGAAATCTTGAAATTTTGGGATCTTGAAATTTTAGAAACTTGAAATTTTGAAACCTTAAAAACTACTGCATGATGGGTTTCACCTTTGTTTTTACTCTTGGTGAGTGTTGTTCCAAAAAAATATTAACAGTTACAAAACATGAAATTTTCAAATTAAGAAACTAGAACACAACACTACTTTCAGATAATTTTGAAAACATTGTTAACTCCTTTAAAAGTGAAAGAATTTAAATGAACGATCTTGACAGGTTAATAAAAATTATAAGATAGAAAAACCTGTACATGGGAAATTTTTGCGTAGGATCCATATTTATTATTTGTTAATCATAAGTCATAAGCAACAATAATTTATGTAATACATGCGTAATTCCATATCAATATAGCAACATATTAATTTACCTCAACCAAATTAATAATGGAAGAGGAAAACTTAACCACATCCACAATTTTTTTTAATTTTTGAGGTGACGATATCGAGGACGAAAAGACCTTACTAGATGAAATCAACGCCTTCTACGGTGAAATGTCGTCAAAGCTGAAGCAGCTGAAAGACTGCTCGGTTTTAAACCGCGTCAACACTGTCGACGATACCGATGCTGAAAGCCTAAAATTATTTGAAGACAAACGTTTATTTAAACACCTGAAAAATACCCCCCAAGTCCAAGATACCCTAAAAATGATATCCCAACTGGACGACGATATTTCTGAAAAAATCGCCGTGTACAAGGTATTTTGTTCATCATAAAAATCATCATCATAAAAATCATCATCTTAAAAATATTGATCAAACTGTTCTACAGAAAGAAAGAATGGAGCGTCTCGAGGTGCAAAGCGAGGTCTGTGCCGAAATTTGTTCAGACCAAAGATACAACGACAGAAATACGAATCTATTTTTACAGCTTTGTAGTTTCGAAGCCAGCATTGATAGGGAAGCTGAACCTGAAGTGGATAATAGTCCGAGAGGTAAATCTGCCCTTTTTTATGCTTTTAAAGTTTAAGTTAATTTCACATTTAAAAGGGAATAGACGAGTTAAACCGAAATCTTCCAAGGGATCTTCGGAGCAAAGTCGACACAATTTTATTTTGAGAAATATTCAGGTAACGTTTTTGCACATACTGAGCTTATTTAGGATTTTACTCGAATATAATATGTAGCAAGCCAAGAGGGGTCTTATGTCTAACTATTCATTGACTGACGAAGAGAAACAAAGACTGGAACTGATACTGTCTGATCCAGGTAACAATGTTTCACTAGAATTCATTAATATGGGGCCTAGTAAACACTTGCAACAAAATTGAGGAACTTGTATCTATAGACAAAGTTCTACGATTGTCTATTCTATATCTATACATTATAACAAGTGAGATAACGATTTCTGGAGTTCCTGCTTGTTCATAAGAAGTTGTGGAACAAGTGATTTGTTTCCCATTTTTTTATAGACAAAGTTCTACGATTATCTATAAACAAATTTCTCATTTGTTTATAGACAAAATTCTACGATTACCTAGAAACAAATCACTTGTTCAAGCTAGTATACTCGTAGACAAAATCGTGCGACTGTCGATAGACAAATCGATGATTTTGTCTTTAGAAAATCCCAAACAAATCTCAAAATGGTCTAGGGACTGTGTCAGACGTTTACACTTGCATAATTGAGCTAAACTGGTGTCCGAGGGCCCATGAAGAGTAAGAAAGCGACCTATGGAATTACGGCTTGTTCACAGGGAGCAGTAGAACAAGCGATTTGGTTCCTAATTCATCGGTAGACAGCGGAACTTTTTCTATAAACAAGAGTTCCGCGTTTTTGTTGCGAGTGTGTACTAGCCATTTCACACAACTCCTTTTTTTTTGAAGTAGGGGAAAATCCGTTACGGACATCTGGGAAGATGACTTAGATAGTGTCGGACTTCCACTCAAACTACGGGTACCGACTAAAAACCCCTACTTCTTCGGGCCGGGCCCTTGGCTCCCAATCCCCCCGTCGGAATAGTACAATAGTGCTGGGGCACTATTGCAAGCTGTTTTGCCTGAAACATAAGAAACAAACAAAACAAAGATTTCCAAAATGGAAGTCGTAGCCTAGAGGACCATCCTTGGTCTTCTAATCCTGGTTAGGACGTTTGGATCGTAATCCACTGCCTGTCGAACTAGTTCGTTGGGATGCGTTTCCGCTCTCACCATCGCCCTGGAATTAATTTTTCTAAGAAAATCTCTTACCAAAGGTAGTTCAGTTTTCCTATGGAGCGTCCATGGCTTGTCTTAGAAAGACGTTCTGGAACACCTGGAGTTTCTTCATCTGATTATCCGTCGCCTGTGACCAAGCTACAGATGCGTAGGTCATCACTGGTCTTGTGATTGATTTGTATAGTAACACTTTAAGTCCAATGGACAGGTTACTATTTCTACCAATTATCGCTTGCAGCAGTCCCTTCAGCATTTTGGCTTTAGACACTTCATAATGAATGTGTCCCTGGAAAGTAAGCCTTTTGTCAAGAATTGCACCTCGATACTTTACCTGAAGTCTCCAGTCGACGTTTTGCCCATGAACATTTACATGTCCATACAGTTGGAGTCTTCTTCGAGTGAAAAAGACTGCTTGGGTCTTGTCTCCGTTGACTTGGATTCTCCATTGACTGAAGTAATCTAGTAGACTGTCTGCTCCCTCCTGAAGTCGTCTGGTGACCACCTCTGAACTGTAAGAGTACGCCACCAAAGCTGTGTCGTCTGTGTAAGTTGCCAATAAGGTGTGGTCGATTGTTGGGTTGGTTCTCGGGATGTCTGCTGTGAACAGAGAATACAGCAGAGGTGACAAGGCAGAGCCTTAAGTCACCCCATTCTGGAGCCTACACTGGTTTGATAGTTCCTGTCCCACCTTTGCTCTGAATGAGCGCTGGTCCAGTAACGAGCTTATCATTTAAACCATCGTTGGAGGTATTCCAAACTGATGCATCTTGTGGACTAATCCTTGGTGCCAAACTGTGTCAAATGCCTTGGAGATATCGAAGAAAGTAGCTCCAACTACCTGATTCCAGTTCATGCGATGAGTGATTGTTTCAACCACTCTCAGTAGTTGGTGTGAGGTAGAGTGCATTGGTTGGAACCCAAATTGTTCCTTAGGAATGATGTCGCGATCGCTGATAATATTCTGCAGACGCTTCCTCAAAATCCTTTCCGCCACCTTACCCAAGTTGGATAAGAGGCTGATTGGCCTGTAATTTTGGATAAATTTCCCATCCTTACCTGGCTTAGGAATGAAGATAACGTTTGCAGTCTTCCATCTTGTGGGAAAATACCGGGACTTAAACATGGAACTGACTATTGCTCCAAAGTATTTGACAGCTTGGTCCGGAAAAGACTTCAGAGCTTGGTTTGGAATTGCGTCTGAACCTGGAGACTTTTTGACTTTTAGCTTGCACAGAAAGCTTTGGATTTCCTCCTCGTCGGTTGGATGATGTCGTCTTCTTCTGGCACTTTCTCCTAAAGAACTTGAACCTCTTCTTCCATCTCCTCTACAAAGTCTAAGTCCACTTCTTCAAGAGTGGCCTGACGTGTCGTTCAAAGGTCTCAGTGAAAGCTGCGGCCTTTTCCTGATCTGAGTGAACCATTCCTTGAGGTCCGTGTATCGAAGGGATAGGTTTCCTATCTCCTCTTAGAGCTTTGGCTGTGCGCCAGAGATCTGATGAAGTTTCGAGTTTGCAACTTCTTAGGTGTTCCTGAAACTTAAAAATTTTGTGCTCTCGGAGCTCATACCCGAGCTCGTGGATGAACCTTTTGACTTCCGCCTTATCTGCTTGCAGGTTGGTTCGTCTTGCTCTCTTCCTGGAACGATTTTTCCTTCTTATCAGCTCCACCAAGTGATTTAGCAGTGGTTCCCTTTCTTCTATACGCCGGAAAGTTTTGGTCGCTGCCAGAACACAACTCCTTATGAACAAGCAGCAATTTCAGAGATCGCTATTTCACTTGTTATGATGTCTCGGAAGTTAGTTTAACTAAACTGCCCTAAACAATTTTATGATTTGTTCAGGACTGTCTACGGACAAGATCCTCGCTTTTATAGATAGACAGTCGCGCGATTTGTCTACAAGTGTGCATTAGCCTTTACAATGCTGGCTCATTATTATCATATAAATACATAAATTTGAGCACAATTTCTTCTTACAGACAATATGGCAATTTTGTCTGAACCAAAAATAAATCAACACTCTCCTCATTACCCATATTCAATCCCAAGCGTAACACTTAGATCAGAATTCGCAAACTACAACGGCGCAGGCAATTTAACAATGATTGAAAATTTGTTGGAGAACGATTGTGATCAAGAGCTTATTTTAAACGCTTTTCAATTTTGCGACGATGATAAGAGACGTCTAGTTGAAATAGATAAAGCGCTTCAGGTAACATTAAAGCAATCCCAACTATTGGGGATTGTGTTCATGTCATGCATTATTGGCTTTTTGTCGCCAGTTGCTTCTTTGTCTTTGTTTTCGCCAGTTGCTTCTTTGTCTTCGCCAGTTGCTTCTTTGTTTTCGCCAGTTGCTTTTTTGTCTTCGGCAGTTGCTTCTTTGTCTTCGCCAGTTGCTTCTTTGTTTTCGCCAGTTGCTTTTTTGTCTTCGCCAGTTGCTTCTTTGTTTTTGCCAGTTGCTTTTTTGTCTTCGCCAGTTGCTACTTTGGCTTCTTCTCCACCAGTTGACAATCCTCAACAGAAAGTAACTTAAATCTAGATTTGTGGAAGAAACAACTGGCAAAAAAGCCAATAATGAATGACATGAACACAACTTTGCAAAGATGATACAGATAGTATCAATTGGTTTCATATTTTCATGATGAATGTTTCAGGATTATCCTGGGGAATTGCATGTTGTAGAACAAATGGAAGCAATGGAGCTACCATTACGAACGAATGTCAGCAAACATGTTGCTTTTAGTGATGCTGTTCAGGCAATAGATAGTAGAATGGTTCCTATTGCCAATGATTTAGGGGAAGTCCCTTCAAATATATCACCAGTCGAGAGCAAAGTTCTTCAAAAAACTGCTCATCTTCCAAAAAAGAATGCCAAGTAATTCAAACACGTTGACATGTTTGTCTAAGACTGAACTATATTTTTAAAATATTCTTCTTAAATACATGTTATTTTACCTTAAAGTCGTTTTTATTTCAGATTGTAAACTGCAAATAAATAAGCTGTTTCTGTGCTATTATCCAAAGAGCTGTGCCAAAAATCTACTTTGAATAAGTAGCAATTTATGCACTGAGTCAGTGGTCAAAGATGAGTATAAAACTCAATCCGTCAATTTCAGGATCGCAAAATCACCATCCTCATTGACTTGAACAATATTTTGAAACATTTTTTACAGAATTGACTATTCTACTGAATATTCGATCATTCTCCATGACAGAATATTCGGTCCAATCGCTTATGAATATCAATCTGATTTTGCCTTTGAAATGGATTCATCTCTTTTGGTGGAATGGACTGGTCCTTGGTTATCTTCAAAAATTGAAATACAAATCTTGTCCCCTGAAACCAAGAAAGATTAAAAGACACAATAAAGGTTGCTCTAACGCCTTTCGATAGCCAATCTATCATCTTCAGAGAGATAATATCTGAAGATGATAGCTTTAGAACAACCTTTGTTGTGTTTTTTAATCTTTCTTGGTTTCAGGGGACAAGGAGGGAACAACAAAGGTTGCTCTAACGCGTTTCGATAGCCAAGCTATCATCTTCAGAGAGATATTCTCTGAAGATCTCTGGCAGAGAATATCTCTGTGAAGATAATAGCTTTAGAGAAACCTTTGTTGTGTTTTTTAATCTTTCTTGGTTTTAGGGGGAAATATTTTTCTTTTTTATGGAACGGACTGGTTCATGGTTATCTTCAAAAATTGAAATACAAAACTTGTCCCCTGAAACCAAGAAAGATCTTTCTTGGTTTCAGGGGACAAATTTTGTATTTCAATTTTTAAAGATTTGTATTTCAATGGATTCGTCTAATTTTTATTGAAATTTTTAATTGAAAATTTTCAGTCTCAAAAAAATGCAAATTAACGTTAAAATTTGTAGATTGGTTGAAATTTCAGGTTAAATTCGTGTAAATAACATTGTTTGATTAAAGAGTAGACAAAAATGCAGCAATTAAATGAAAAATGCATGATTTTTGAACAAAATATCTACAAATATTTTCGAAATTAATCCATCTATGTATTTACTTGTATTATTATTGTTTGTTTTTGGTTTTGTAGTTCTGCATTTTTTATTTTTACACCATAAAATTTATACTCTACAATTAGATAGATGCCCAGAAATATCATTGTTTAATTTAAAAATTTTTAGCTTTTTTTTTCGATGTTTAACTCAATCTACTCTGTCAATAAAATCTACATTATTTACTCAAATTTCCAAATTTTGTCTCAGATTTTCTGATTTACACTCACAATTTGTACCTGTTTACATAAATTTTTGGAAATCTATTTTTTTTTTAATTTCAGCTTTAATTAATTAATTTTTCGTGAAATTTTTCCAAATTTTTTAATAACATAAATTCTTTTTAATTTTCCTAAAGTCAAGTTTCTTTTTTATAAACATCGTATATTTGGACTTAAAATTTTTCCTCTTTTTTTTTCATAAAATTTCGAATTAAACTCAGTGTTTAGACATGTGTACTATTTTGAAATTTTGAGATTTTCCAAATGTCGATTTTTGAATTAAAATGTATTTAAAGGCTTTTTAAAAAAACTTTATTATTAATGAAATTTTTCCAAATTTTGAATTTAAACTAAAAGTTCATAGAATTGTTTACATAGAAATTGTAGTTTCTTTTTTGAAAAGTCCACTTTTGTTCTGAGATTGTCTCAATTTTTACATTTTTCTTTTAGATTCTTAAACTCGCAATTTTAAGTTCTAGAGATATCGATTTTTTTTTGAAAATTTGGACCTAAATCTCAAATTTATTGTTAAAATTTTGAGATGGAATTAACCTTTTTATATAAATTCTGAGTTATTTTGATTTTTTATCTAATTTCAAGATTACACTTTCCACTTTTACCTTTTTTGAAAATTCAACCTTAAATTCTAAAATTCGATTTTTTTATAAATTTCTAATATTTTCTAATATTGCAGTATTACTAAAAATTGTTGTCAAAATTGCGGATTCATATTCGAAGTTTCTAAATTTTTCATTTAAATTATGCCTTTTGTAGTTTTTCTTTTTTTAATTTCGAGTTTATATATTACTTTTTAAAATTATATTACAAAACAAAAATGTGGAATTTTTCCAGAAATATTATTTTATTTTTGCAATTTCCACCTCAATTTTAAGTGGTTTTTTTTGGAAAACAAACTCTTTTTTTTCTGAAAATTCCAAGATTATTTGAAATTTCGACTTATTTACAAATACTACATGTATACCACACGACTATTAGTACCTTTCAAATAATAAAACCAATTCTTTTTTATTCATTTGGAATTTTTTTGCTTTAATCTTAAACCCTCAACTCTTTTTTTAAAATTTTGAGCTGAAATTCAATTTGTTTCCAACTTTAGTTTCTTTTTGACATTTCAGTTTTCTTTGAACAAAACGTCAATGTTTTCTGGACAATTTCAATTTTTTTCAAAAATTTCATTTCGAAATATCCGCAATCTTCCCAAAATTTCATGAAACATTTTTTTTTATTATGAAGAAAATTCTGAAGTTGTAAAATTTTGGAATTTTGCAATTTTGAAATTTGAGAATTTTGGAATTTTGAAATTATAAAGATTTGAAATCTTGAAATTTTAGGATTTTTAAATTTTGAAATTTTGGAATCTTGAAACTTTGGAATCCTGAAATTTTGAAATCGTGAAATTTTGGAATCTTGAAATCAGGAAATTTTAAAATTTTGAAATTTTGAAACTTCAAATTGTGAAATTTTGGGATCTTGAAATTTTTGGAATTTTGAAATTTTGGAATCTATATTTTGGAATCTTGTAATTTTGGAATCTTCAAATATTTGAATCCTATGTGAGAATCATGAAATCTTGCAATTTAAAATTTTGGAAGTTTAAGATCTTGAAATTTTGGGGTCTTGAAATTTTGGAATCGTGAAATTTTGGAATCTTGAAATCATTAAATTTTCAAATCTTAAAATTTTCGAATTTTGAAATTTTAAAATCTGGAAATTTTGAAATTTAGAATTTTGAAATCCTGAAATTTGAGTATCTTGAAATTTTGGAAATTTGAAATTTTGGAACTTGAAACTTTGCAATCTTGAAATTTTGGAATCGTAAAATTTTAGAATCTTGATATCTTGAAATTTTAAAATTTTGAAAGCTTGAAACTTGGAAGCTTGAAATCTTGAAATTTTGAAATTTCGAAATCTGGACATTTTGGAATTTTGAAATTATAGAATTTGGAAACCTAGAAATTTTGGGATCTTAAAATATTTAAATCTTATGTGAGAATCTTGAAATCTTGCAATTTTAAAATTTTGGAAGTTTAAAATCTGGAAATTTTGGGGTCTTGAAATTTTGAAATCGTGAAATTTTGGGATCTTGAAATCAGGAAATTTTAACATCTTGAAATTTTGAAACTTTGAATTTTGAAATTTTGGAATTTTGAAATTTTGAAATTTCAAAATCTGGGAATTTTGAAATTATAGAATTTTGAAATCCTGAAATTTGAGGATCTTGAAATTTTGGAAATTTGAAATTTTGAAATCTTGAAATTTTGGAATCTTAAAATTTTGCAATTTTGATATCTTGAAATTTTAAAATTTTGAAATCTTGAAACTTGGAAGCTTGAAATCTTGAAATTTTGAAATTTCGAGATCTGGGAATTTCGGAATTTTAAAATTATAGAATTTGGAAACCTTGAAATTTTGGGATCTTAAAATTTTGGAATCTTAATTTTAGAATATTGAAATCTTATAATTCGAAAATTTGAGCATTTTGGAATTTTAAAATTATGAAATTTTGAAATCTTTAAATTTTGGGATCTTGAAATTTTGGAAATCTTGTAATTTTGGAATCTATAATTTGCAATCTATATTTTGGAATCTTATGTAAGAATCTTGAAATCTTGCAATTTGAGAATTTTGAAATTATGGAATTTTGAAGTGTTGAAATTTTGGGATCTTGAAATTTTGGAATCGTGAGATTTTCGAATCTTGAAATCATTAGATTTTAAAATCTTGAAATTTTGGAATTTTAAAATTTTGCAATCTGGGAATTTTGGAATTTTGAAATCCTGAAATTTAAGTATCTTGAAGTTTTGGTAATTTAAAATTTCGGAATCTTGAAATTTTGAAGTCTTGACACTTTAGAATCTTGAAATTTAAATTTTAGAATCTTAAAATCTTAAAATTTTAAATTCTTGAAACTTGGAAGCTTAAAATCCTGAAATTTTAAAATTTCGAAATCTGGAAATTTTGAAATTATAGAATTTGGAAATCCTAAAATTTTGGGATCCTAAAATTTTAGAATATTGTAATTTTGACATCTTGAAACTTGAAATTTGGAAATTTGAGAATGTTAAAATTAGGAAATTTGAAATTATGAAATTTTGGGAACTTGAAATTTTTGGAATCTTAAAATTTCTGAATCTATATTTTGGAATCTTATAATTTTGGAATCTTCAAATGTTAAAATCTTATAATGTGGGAATTTTGAAATCTTGCAAATTGAGAGTTTTGGAATTTTGAAATTTTAAAATCTTGAAATTTTGGGACCTTGAAATTTTGGAATCGTGAAATTTTGGAAACTTGCATTCATTAAATTTTAAAATCTTGAAATTTTAAAATTTTGAAATCTGGGAATTTTAGAATTTTAAAATCCTGGAATTTGAATATCTTGAAATTTTGGGAATTTAAAATTTTGGAATCTTTAAATTTGAAATCTTGAAATTTTAAAATCTTGAAACTTAGAAGCTAAAAATTTTACTTTGAAATCTGGGAAATTTGGAATTTTGAAATTATAGAATTTGGAAATCTTGACATTTTAGGATCTTAAAATTTTGGAGTCTTGTAATTTTAGAATTGAAATCTTGAAATTTGGAAATTTGAGAATTTTGGAATTTTAAAATTATGGAATTGTGGGATCTTGAAATTTTAAAATCTCGAAATTTTGGAATCTGTATATTTTGGAACCTTGAAATGTTGGAATCGTATAATATGGGAATCTTGAAATCTTGACATTTGAGCATTTTGGTATTTTGAAATTATGGAATTTTGAAATCTTGAAATTTTGGTATCTTGAAATTTCGGAATTGTGAAATTTTCAAATCTTGAATTTTTAAAATCTTGAAACTTGGAATCTTGAAATTTTGAAATTTTCACATTATAAAATCTGGGAATTTTCGAATTTTGAAATTATCGAATTTTGACATCTTGAAATTTGAGCATCATGAAATTTTGAAATGTTGAAATTTTAGAATCTCGTAATTTTGGAATCTTGAAATTTTAAAATCTTGAGATTGTGGAATCTTGTAATTTTGAAATTTTAGAACCTTGAAACTTTGGAATCGTTAAATTTTTGGAATCTCGAAATCTAGGAATTTTAAAACCTTGAAATCTTGGAATTTTAAAACCTTGAAATCTTGAAGCTTGGAATCTTGAAATTTTGCAAGTTCAAAATCTGGGAATTTTGAAATTATATATTTTAAAATTGTGAGATTTGAGGATCTTCAAATTTTAGAATTTTGGAATCTTGAAATTTTGGAATCTTGAAATTTTGAAATCTTGAGATTTTGGAATCTTGTAATTTTAGAATCTTAAGACACTGGAATTTTTAAATTTTGGATTCTTAAAATTTTGGAATCTTGAAATTTTGAAATCTTGAGATTTTGGAAACTTGTAATTTTGTAATTTTAGAATCTTGAAACTTTGGAATCTTGAAATTGTGAAATCGTGAAATTTTGGAACTTGAAAGCTTGAAATTTTAAAATCTTGAATCTTGAAACTAGGAATCATGAAATCTTGAAATTTTGGAATTTCGAAATATCGGAATTTTGAAATTTTAGGATCTTAAAATTTCGGAATCTTGAAATTTTAGAATCTTAAGACTTTGGAATTTTTAAATTTTGGATTGTTAAAATTTTGGAATCTTGAAATTTTGAAATCTTGAGATTTTGGAAACTTGTAATTTTGAAATTTTCGAATCTTGTAACTTTGGAATCTTCAAATTGTGAAATCGTGAAATTTTGGAACTTGAAAGCTTGAAATTTTAAAATCTTAAATCTTGAAACTAGGAATCATGAAATCTTGAAATTTTGGAATTTCGAAATATGGGAATCATGAAATTTTAGGATCTTAAAATTTCGGAATCTTGAAATTTTAAAATCTTGAGATTGTGGAATCTTGTTATTTTGAAAATCTTGAAACTTTGAAATTTGGGAATCGTTCAATTTTTGGAATCTTGAAATCATGGAACTTCAAAATCTTGAAACTTGAAACTTGGGATGTTGAAATCTTGAAATTTTGGAATTTCTAAATCGGGGAATTTTGAAATTGGGGAATCTTAAAATCTTGAAATTTTAGAATTGTGAAACTTGAAATTTTGGAATCTTGAAACTTTCAAACTTGAGGTTTTGGAATCTTTTAATTTTGAAATTTTAGAATCTTAAAACTTTGAAATTTTCAACTTTTGGAAGCTTGAAATCTTGAAATTTTGAGATTTTGAAAACTTGTAATTTTGTAATTTTAGAATCTTGAAACTTTGGAATCTTGAAATTTTGGAGTCGTGAAATTTTGGAATCTTGAATCTTGGAATTTTAATATTTTGAAATCTTGAAACTAGGAATCATGAAATCTTGAAATTTTGGAATTTCGAAATCTGGGAATTTTGAAATTTTAGGACCTTAAAATTTCGGAATCTTGTAATTTGAAAATTTGAGAATTTTAAAATTTTGAAATCTTGACATTTCGGGATTTTGAACTTGAAATTTTAGAATCTTTAAATTTTGGAATTTTATAATTTTGGAATCTTGAAATGTTAGAATCTTATAATATAAGAATTTTGAAATCTTAAAATTTGAGAATTTTGGAATTATGAAATTTTGAAATTCTGAAATTTGGAATTTTTGGGACCTTAAAATTTTGAAATTATAAAATTTTGGAATCTTGAAATTTTGGATACTTGAAATTTTGGAATCTTGCAATTTTGAAATCTTGAAATTTGAAACATTTAATTTTTTCAAATCTTCAATTCTTCAAATTTTGAAATCTTCAAATCTAAAAAATTTGAAATCTTCAAATCTAAAAAATTTGAAATCTTCAAATCTAAAAAATTTGAAATCTTCAAATCTTGAAAGTTTGAAATCTTAACATTTTGAAATTTGGAAATTTTCAAATTTAATTTGTTTCAATTTTTCAAATTCTTAAATCTTTGAACTTTAAATTCTTCAAATTTTAAAAATTTGATATCTTCAAATCTTCAAATTTTGAAAATTTAATATCTTGACATTTTGAAATTTGGGATCTTGTAAACTTAAAAGCTTAAAATATTATAATTTTGAAACTTTGAAATTTCTGAAATTTTGAAGTTTTTAAACTAAAAAATGTTTTTAAAGCCAAAATTTAATTTTAAAATTGAAGTTTTAGCAAAAATTCGATTACTATTGACTAGAATTTTTCAGAAAAAAGCCGAAATTTGCCGGATAGTTTGAAATGCATACAATTTTGGATTCAAAGTCATGATTTTAAAAAGAAATCATATAAATTTCCAAATTGAACTCTAACGCCATAATTTATTAAATAAAATTGTTTTAAAGTACTTTATTCAAAGTAGGAATTTTTGAAAAAATAACAAGTCTAGGTCTTTTTAAAGAGAAAATTAAAAAAAACAATCCTATATTGAAAATCCATATATTTTGAAATTTCTGATTAAAGTTCAAATTTCAAAAGTTTATTAGAGAAAGTCTAGACTTCGAAAAGCCTAATCTGGTATTGCTAACAATTCAAAATGCATTTTTCTCGGTCTGTTACCAATTTTTTTAGAAATCAATACGAAATTTCGATTTTAATCTCAAAATATGGACTTCCTCAATATTTTGATTTTAACAATTCAAAATGCATTTTTTCGGTCTCTAAGATTACCAATTTGTTTTAGAAATCAATTTTTTATACAAAATTTCAATTTTAATCCCAAAATGTGGACTTGCTCAGTATTTTGAATTTAAACTGTGAAATTGGTTACCATCTGGGATTATTCTGAAGCGACATACCTTTTTCTTCGAAGTGTTTTAAGTGTCAGAACTGACTGTCGTGTTCAGAAATTGGTCAAGATTCAATACTTGTTCACACTGTTAAAATAACTACTGAAAATTCGTCGCTAGTTCTCAGTCAATCCGTATGGTATTGGTATCTATAAGTTCATTAAAAAAATGGCAATTCAAACGAACACAAATAATAAATAAATTTATTAAATTATTCCATTAAAACTTACAACTTTAATACAATATGAATTTCATGTTATTCCATAATTTAATAAAATATTAATATTTAACAGGTTTCACGACGTGCGGAATATATTAAATTCTTAAAAAATAAATCATTCTCATAACAATTTTTCATAAATATTCAATTTATTATTGCACTCTCTTTGTATCGATCGGCAAGCGTTAGGCTTTCATTTTAACTTTGAATTCTTATCATTTAAATAAGGATGAGCACCATTAAAACAGCAAGTTGTTAAAGCTTCTTGATTAAAAAAAAATGAGTACGCATCGTATTAGTTCGACTAATTTCCTCATTTTTGGTTTCAAAGGTTAAACGCGTTTTAGTGAATTAACTTTTCAATTTCTTTTTGACGAGTTAATGAGATATTTACAGCAGTGTGTTAATAGATGTTTTTCGCCAGGAGAATCGTGCGTAGAAGCCATTTCTCTGGTGTAGATATCCAGTCCGTACTGTCCCTCTTCAGGGAAGCTTATATTGAAGGTTACAATGTCTTCTGAGATGCTGTGGGTTACAAATTTTGACAGGCGTTTCTCTTCGACGCCATTTTTGTGCAGCGTTGCCATAAAGTCGGTTAATTCGCGTGACATGCGGAACTGGATTTCCAGCTCTCGACCCGCAAAGACTAACGCATCCTGAAATATTGATAAAGAATTAGCAGATGAGAACCTTAAGGATTTAGTTATTATAAGCACATTTACATAAATGTAAACCGCGAATTTCCGTATTCAATATAATACATGATCAGTGATCAAGTAACCAGGGAATAATGAGTATTCATCGACTTTAATTGATTTAATTAACTATATTGTAGTGAAATGTAAATTATAGAATTTAGTACGTCAGAAAACTTTCTAGAAAGATCTGATAAGGGAAAAGCGGCCGCGATAACAAAGGAAACGGCAAATAAGCGTTCCAGAAATTTCGGCAAACGATAAGCCTTATCTGCGGGATTTTTCTAGAACTTGGGAGCCAAAGCTATATAAGGCGGTCGCCTTTCCGTCGAATCAGTTAGTTAGAGTCAATTAGTTAGTGTAGTTAGTGAGTTAGTAGTTAGAGGTCAAAAAGTGAGTTCATTATTCAGTTTTAGTGTTTCGAGTTTAGTTTGAAAATAAAGTGGGTATTATTCAGCAAGTGTTTAATAATCATATCGAACCGATAAGCCCGCTACAATATAAACATTACCTGATGTGTAATAGGTACTAGACCAAAAAGTCTGGTAGCTTTAGTTGGCCCCCATTCTCCGCTAGCGCAGTCCGGCAAAGGCACCATAACAGTCTGCAGATCTTCGCAGCAAATTTTGAATTTGCATACGCTTTTGAACTTCATAGGTTCGCCTGTGAGGTATTCCTTGGGGGTTACAGCGTTTGCGAAAATGTCCAGAAGAAATGCCCCACTGCATGGAGCGTGCACCCTAAAGGCCACCAAATTTCCAACGACGGACTATAAGAATTACAAAAATAAATCTTCAGAAGAATATTAGATGGGAAGTTGTTTTTTTTTTGGTGATGTTGACAGACGAAATATATTAATTTAATTTAACATTAGTTAGTAGAGAGCATATTTTTATGAGTTTTTCGTACACATCGTCAATAGAAGGCAGTGGAGTAGATAGGGGGGGGGGGATCAAGAGGATCAATCAGACACCTAAAAGGCTATCTACTGGTACAATTCATTTTGCCTTTGAGCTTCTTTGAACTGTCTAATTTATTTAAAAACTAGCTGATATGTCACCCGATCCCATTCACTATTCACAGCCATTTAATTTGTTTAAATAATTCGATTTTTTAAATATCGCATTTTTAGAAATATCTGCCTTTTAAATTTAGTATTTATCAAAGTTTCGATTTTTAAAATTTCGACTTTTAAAATTTTGCCTCTATTCAAACTTTCGATTTTTTTTACTGTTATTCAACGTATCGAATAGTTCACCTTCTTGACAAATTTGATTTTTTAAACATTTCGATTTTTTTAATTTAAAATCTCTGCAATTTCAGTTTCTCTGCAAAAATCAAAAAGTGGGGCTTTTGAATGAATTTTTCTATATTTTAGATTTTATTTTCAACTTTTGAATTTTTTCATCAAAATTTCGACTTTTTTAAAACTTTCGTTTAACATTTTTTTTAATACAATTTTCAACTATGCAAAATATCAACTCTTTTCAAAATTTTACTTATTTAAATATTTCGACTTTTTTTAAATCTTTCTTTTAAAAATTGTAGAATTTTTGGAAAGCTTGTCACCAAAAATTTTTTTAAATGTCCATTTTTTTCAAAAAAAAAATTTTCTCAACATTTTGACTTGTGAATCTTGAAGTCAGGAAATTTTAAAATCTTGAAATTTAAAATCTTGAAATTTTGAAACTTGAAATTTTGGGATCTTGAAATTTTTGGAATCTTGAAATTGTGGAATCTACATTTTGGAATCTTGTAATTTTTGAACCTTCAACTGTTTGAATCTTGTGTGGGAATCTTGAAATCTGGCAATTTTGAAAGCTTAAAATCTTGAAATTTTGGGATCTTGAAATTTTGGAATCGTGAAATTTTGGAATGTTGAAATCATTAAATTTTGGAATTTTGAAATTTTAAAATTCTGGAATTTTGAAATTTTGAAATTTGAGGATCTTGAAATTTTGGAAATTTTGAAATCTTGAAATGTTGGAATCGTGAAATTTTGGAATCTTGATACCTTGAAATTTTAGAACTTTAAAATCTTGAAACTTGGAAGCTTAAAATCTTGAAATTTTGAAATTACGAAATCTGGGAATTTTGGAACTTTGAAATTATAGAATTTGGAAATCTTGAAATGTTGGGATCTTAAAATTTTGGAATCTTAATTTTGGAATACTGAAATCTTGAAATTCGGAAATTTGAGAATTTTGGAATTTTAAAATTAGGAAATGTTGAAATCTTCAAATTTTGGAATCTTGAAATTTTTGGAATCTTGAAAATTTGGAATCTATATTTTGGAATCTTGTAATTTTGGAATATCATGTGGGAAAGTTGAAATCTTGCAATTTGAGAATTTTGGAATTTTGAAATTATGGAATTTAGAAATTTTAAAATCTTGAAATTTTGGAATTGTGAGAATTTCGGATCTTAAATTCATTAAATTTTAAAATCTTGAAATTTTCAAATTTTGAAATCTGGGAATTTTGGAATTTTGAAGTCCTAAAATTTGAGTATTTTGAAGTTTTGGAAGTTCGAAATTCCGGAATCTTCTAATTTTAAAGTCTTGAAACTTAAAAATCTTGAAATTTTGGAATCGTGAAATTATAGAACCTTGCAATCTTAAAATTTTCAAATCTTGAAACTTGGAAGCTTGAAATCCTGAAATTTTAAAATTTTCAAATCTGGAAGTTTCGAAATTATAGAATTTGGAAATCTTGAAATTTTGGGATACTAAAATTTTGGAATCTTTTAAATTTTGAAATCTTAAAATTTGGGAATTTTAAAATTAGGAAATTTTAGGATCTTGAAATTTTTGTAATCTTGAAATTTTGGAATATGTATTTTGGAATCTTGTAATTTTGGAATCTTCAAATGTTGGAATCTTATGTGGGAATCTTGAAATCTTGCAATTTGAGAATTTTGGAATTTTGAAATTATGAAATTTTGAAATTTTAAAATCTTGAAATTTTGGGATCTTGAAATTTTGGAATCGTGAAATTTTGGAATCCTGAAATCTTGAAATTTTAAAACCTTGAAACCTTGAAACTTGAAAGCTTAATTTTTTGAAATTTTGAAATTTCGAAATCTGGGAATTTTGATATTATAGAATTTGGAAATCTTGAAATTTTGTTATCTTAAAATTTTGGAATTTTGTAATTTTGGAATCTTGAAATCTTGAAATTTGGAAATTTGAGAATTTTGAAATTTTAAAATTAGGAAATTTTGAAATCTAGAAATTAGGGGATCCTAAAATTTTTGGAATCTTATGTGGGAATCTTGAAATCTTGCAATCTCTCTCTCTCTCTCTCTCTTTCTCTCTCTTTCTCTCTCTTTCTCTCTCTTTCTCTCTCTTTCTCTCTCTTTCTCTCTCTTAAAGGGTTTAAAAAATGTTTTTTCATTTTAGCAAATTTCTTGAAAAGGTCGACCTTCAGCAGTATCTTTTCAAAATATTAACATAATTCTTTAAAAGTTTGATTCTTTTTAAATCCTTATTTTCTAAGAAAATTTTGAAATATTTCGTAATTTCGTCATTTTTCAAAATTTTGATTTTTAAAAATTTCCACTTTAAATTAAAATTTCGCCTTTATCTGAAAATATTGATTTTTTGAATCGACTCTTGCTGAAATTTTGGATTATTTTGCAAAATTTCGTTGCATTTTAAAGTTTTGGTTTTATTTCCAAAATTTGTACCTTTTTCAAAATGTCGATGTTTTTCAACATTTTGACCTTTTTGGAAATCATATCTTTTCTTTGAGAACTTCGACTTCTTTTTAAATTGATTTTCTTTCTAAGATTTGCGACCTTTTAACTTTTTTCTCAAAGTTTTAATTAACAAAAATGTGGAAATTTTTGATAATTTGGACCATTTTTCGGAATTTAGACTTTCCGAAAATATGGGTGTTTAGAAGACTTCACTAAAAAGTCTTCATTTTTTTTTAAATCTCGACATTTCTACGTACACTCAAATATTTTTTAAATTTCAGACTACTTTTTAAAATTTAATTATTTTTTTCGAAATTTGGTCATATTTTAAATATTTTTTTTGTAATCCTGAAATTTTTTTGGAAGTTTTAACTTTTTATGTAAGCTTCGCACATTTTTTAAAATTTTGACTTTTTTGAAAATTCTGACGGTGGGGAATTTCCACTTTTTTTTTAAAAAAAACCTCGCAATTTAAAAATATCTAAATTTCGAAAATTTCTTAACACTTTGAAAAATAAATGAATTTCCAAAAAATGTCGCAATTTTTAAGAAAGTCAAATTTTCCAAAAAAGTTAAAATTTGAAAAAAAAGTAATTTTAAAGAAAAATTTGTCGAAATTTTTATAAGAGATTAAAATTTTCAAAAATAATCAGTCAAAATTATGAATTAGAAATTTAAAAAATCAAAATATTGAAAATACAAAAAAAGCGATTTTCGAAATAAGTCAAAATTTAAAAAAAACTGAAAAACTGAATAAATCAGGGAATTTTCAAAAATACTCGAAATTAAAAAAATGTTAAAAAATATTTTGAAAAAAGTTTCAAATTTTCGAAGAAGTCAAAATTTGAAAACATCAATAAATTTTAAAAAAGGTCGAAATTTGTAAAAGGCAATTTCAAAAATATTTAAAATTTCGGAAAAAAGTGCGAAAATTTGAAAACAAGTCAAAATTTTGAAAAATGTCGAAATTCTTATGAAAGATTGAAATTTTCAAAAATAATCAGTCGAAATTATGAAGAAAATTCTTAGAAATTTAAAAAATCAAAATATTGAAAATAACCGAAAATTTAAAATAAGGGATTTTTGAAATAAGTCAAAATTCTCAAAAAAAAAAACTGAAAAACTGAATAAATCAGAGAATTTTAAAAAATACTCAAAACTAAAGCAATGTTAAAAAATATTTTGAAAAAAGTTTCAAATTTTCGAAGAAGTCAAAATTTGGAAACATGAACAAATTTTGAAAAAGGTCGAAATTTGTAAAAGGCAATTTCAAAAAAAGTTAAAATTTCGGAAAAACTGCGAAAATTTGAAAACAAGTCGAAATTTTGAAAAATGTCGAAATGTTTATAAAAGAATGAAATTTTCAAAAATAATCAATCGAAATTATGAAGAAAATTCTTAGAAATTTAAAAAATCAAAATATTGAAAATGATGGAAAATTTAAAAAAAGCGATTTTGGAGACAAGTTAAAATTTTTAAAAAAACTGAAAAACTGACTAAATCAGGGAATTTTCGAAAATACTCGAAATTAAAAAAATGTTAAAAAATGTTTTGAAAAAAGTTTCAAATTTTCGAAGAAGTAAACATTTGGAAACAAATAAATGTTGAAAAAGGTCGAAATTTGTAAAAGGCAATTTCAAAAAAAGTTAAAATTTCGGAAAAAAGTGCGAAAATTTGAAAACAAGTCAAAATTTTGAAAAGTTTCAAAATTTTGATAAAGCATTTAGAATTTTCAAAAAGAATAATGGTTTTCAAAAAAAAGTAGCAATTTTCAAAGAACGTCGAAGCAAAGTTTGAAAAAATCAAAATTTGCCAAAAAAGTTGACAATTATTTTAAAGTTTTATCAAAAAATGGAATATTGAAAAATCAGGATTTCCAAATAAATTCGAAACTTTGAAAAAAAGTCGGGAATTGAAGTAAACAAATGAAAAAAATGTTGAAATTATTAATAAAGTTGATATTTTGAAAAATAAATCGAAATTTTCGAAAAATTTAATTCCTCAAATTTCAAAATATTCCAAAAAGGTCGACATTTTCAAAAGGATCGAACCTTTCAAAAATCAAAGCTGACATTTTAAAAAAGTAAAAATTTTGAAAAACATCTATATTTGAGGAAAAGTCAAAAATGTTGAAAAAGGGCAAATTTTGGAAAGAGTCCTAATTATCAATAAAATCGTAAAAAATTTCAGTTTTTTAAAAAAAATTCAGTTTTAAAAAAAAATCGATATTTTCAAAAAATTTAAAGATTTAAAACTGCAATTTTTATAAATAGCAATTTTTGAAGTTTAATAAAAAAAATCGAAGTTTTAAATAGAAGCACAAATTTTTTATTAAATGTCGAATTTTGAAAAAGTCAAAATGTAAAAAAAGTTTCCATTTTTATATATAAAGATTATACTTGCCTGCATTACAAATCTTTTTAGGGACACATCTTCAAAAGTATCACCGTCACTATCGTAAAACTTCAAATTGTAATGGAATATTAAACTGCTTTGCATATGGTTGGGCATAGCTATCCTAACAGTTGCAGCACCTAAAGAAAGAAAATAATGTTAACCGATAATTCAATTCAAAAAAAGGACATCTTACCAGTCGAGTCTGTATACATGACCGCTTTAGTATTCGGATCTGAAAAATATAAACCATAACGGAAGAAAAGCGACCTCACAAAGGGAAGTTCTTCAAATTCCTGCAGGGTAATGGGGTTTTTCAAAAGCTGCCACTCGGGTTGAAGCGGGAAAAATTCGTAGATAAACTCCTTGGGGTCGGTCAAAAAGTAATGGTCATCGTACTCATACCTGTCATTAAATTTGTTTGATTAAAAATTATGAATTGATTAAATTGCACAATTTAACTTTATTATGGGAACTTAATCCATTCGTGCTACTCTCATTAAGTCAGTAATTATGTAAGTCGCCTTAACCCCATTACAACTTAAACTCAAAATATCTGTCTTGAGTTTAAAAGCAAGGACCACCTTCAACTAAATCACTAAATTATTTAAAAGTCACAACCTCAAGATCAACATCAAAGTAAGACTCCTTTGATGACATATTTTCTCGGTACTCTTCTATAGGATGGAGTCATGGACATTAATCGAGGCAACACAAAGAAGATTTGAGGTCTTTGAAAAGTGGCTTTATAAGAGGATGTTAACAATTTCACGGGTGGAAAGGGTGACCAATAAGTTAGTGATGAAGAGAATGAAGAAGGACTAAGAAATAATGAACAACATCAAAAGAACAAAACTCAAGTACCTCAGACACATTATAAGGAACGAAAGCAAGTATCGTCTACTAAAGTCCCCAGGGGAAAGTTTATGGCAAAAGAGGACCAGAAAGAAGGAGAATATCATGGCTTAAAAACTTGAGAATATGGTTCTGAAAAACTACTACCGAATTATTCAAAGCAGTCGTGAATCAAGTCATCATATCCAGGATGATCGCCAATATTCGGAACGAATAGGCACTCGAAGAAGGCGAAGTTTAAAAGTAGAGTATAGTAGAGTGTAGAGTACATTGGAGTGTAGAGTAGAATAGAGTAGAGTGTAGAGTAGAGTAGAGTAGAGTAGAGAGTAGAGTAGAGAGTAGAGTAGAGAGTAGAGTAGAGAGTAGAGTAGAGAGTAGAGTAGAGAGTAGAGTAGAGAGTAGAGTAGAGAGTAGAGTAGAGAGTAGAGTAGAGAGTAGAGTAGAGTAGAGAGGAGAGTAGAGTAGAGAGTAGAGTAAGAGTAGAGTAGAGAGTAGAGCAGAGAGTAGAGTAGAGAGTAGAGTAGAGAGTAGAGAGTGGAGAGTAAGAGTAGAGTAAGAGTAGAGTAGCAGAGGAGAGTAAGAGAGAGAGTAGAGATGTAGAGTAGAGAGTAGAGAGTAGAGTGAGAGAGTAGAGTAGAGAGTAGAGAGTAGAGTAGAGGAGTAGAGTAGAGTAAAGAATAGAGTAGAGAGTAGAGTAGAGAGTAGAGTAGAGAGTAGAGTAGAGTAAAGAGTAGAGTAGAGAGTAGAGTAGAGAGTAGAGTAGGGAGAAGAGTAAAGAGTAGAGTGGAGAGTAGAATAGAGTAGAGAGTAGAGTGTAGTAGTAGAGTAGAGTAAGAGTAGAGTAGTAGAGTAGAGTAGAGAGTAGAGTAGAGATAGAGTAGAGAGTAGAGTAGAAGTAGAATAGAGAGTAGAGTAGAGTAGAGGTAGAGTAGAAGTAGAGTAGAAGAGTAGAGTAGAGAGTAGAGTAGAGTAAGTAAGAGTAGAGTAGAGTAAAGTAGAGTAAGTAAGAGCAGAGGAGAGTAGAGAGTAGAGTAGAGAGAGAGAAGAGAGAGCAGTAGCAGAGAGACAGAGGAGAGCAGAGGAGAGAGCAGAGAGAGCAGGAGTAGAGCAGAGGAGAGAGAGCAGAGAGAGTAGAGAATTAGTAGTAAATAGAGAATAGCTTAAGTAAGGAAGAAATGAAATAGAGAGTAGACTGTATGGCCCTAGGTAGAAGATAGAATTGCAGCAGTAGAGAGAAATAGAGTCAAGGTAGGTAGAAAATCGTAGAGTAGAGTTGGAAGTACGAGATCAGTAAAGAGTAGGTGGTAAGAGTAGGTAGAGGTAATAGAGAGAGAGAAGGTAGAAGAGATAAAAGTAAAGAGAGTAAGAAGTAGAGTAAGAGAGAAGAGATAAGTAATAATGTAGGAGAGAAGAGTAAGAGTAGAGTGTAGAGAGAGAGAGAGAGAAGAGTAGATAAAAAGTAAGTAGAGAGAAGAGAGAGTAGTAGTAAGTAAGAGTAAGTAGGAGAGAGAGTAGAGTGTAGAGAGAAGTAGATAGTAGAGAGTAGAGGAGAGGATAAGTAAGAAAGGAAGGAGAGGAGAGGGAGCAAGAGAGAAGAAGAAGAAAAAAGAAGGGGAGAGAGTAGAGAAGAGCGAGAAGAAAGCAGAGCGGAGACAGAGAAGCGCCAGAGCAAGCAGAGTAAAGGAACAATAAATTAAGTATGAAAGAAAGCTCATATATGTAATGCAAATAGAATACGATCTGGATTGCGCCCTGCTATGAACTATGCAGATATTGCATGCAGTATTCACGAGTAGAAATATCCTTGGTCACTGCTACGTTTGAGAGCTGCACTATGAATTCTAAGTTTTTTTTTAAGTTTAATCTACTCGCAAAGGGCAACCCCATTATGGCTTCAAAGCAGTGCGAGTAGGATGCCGAAACGAGGATAGATGGCGGTGAACTGCCTTCTTAAACAAGGATAGGTTGTAATTCTTGGGGAAAATTCCTTTTGGTAACGAGTTCCATATCTTGGAAGTTTTATAGAAAAAAGAGTCTCCATAGACAGTGGTATTCTATTTGCACATTTTTGTCCATGTGGAAACTATCACCAGTTTTTGCTCGGTCCAACGGATGGCAAGCAATAGAAGTGAGTTTACCAGCAGATTGACGAGATCTAATAAGATCGAAACCAATGTCTGATTCCAAAATTCTGCATCTAATAAATGCCCCAGGCCAGGGGTCGGCAAACCGCGGCTCGCGAGCCGCATGTGGCTCTTTTAAAAGAAAATTGCTTCTCTTTAAATTCCCCTAAATAAATAAATAAATAAATAAATAAATAAATAAATAAAAGCCTAGAGTGGACAGACACTCATTAAACAAGTGACCTACAGAAGTCGAAATTTCCAAAAATACTTTTCTAAGAATTTTTACCTTTTATTTAAATGTTAACAAACAGTTATAATTTCAAGAAGTATTTTTTAAAAATTTTTGATTGATTTGTATTAACATTTTAAAAAAACACATGAAATTTGAAATTTCTAGAAAAAGACTAACTTGGGGAGACGAAATTTCTAAAAAATATTTTTCTCATGATTTTTACATTTTTATTTGGAAATTTTCCACAACCTTCAGATTTCGTAAAAAAAAGTCGAATTACTTTTTGTGAGAAAAAAAAATTAATTTACAGAAACGGCTACAATCAAAGTTCGAAATAAAAGCTGAAATTTTCAGAAAAAAACAAATTTTGAGAATAAAATATTTCGAAAAAATTGAGAAAAGAAAGACTTCGAAAAAATTGAGAAAAAGGAAGAGCTATCGAAAAAATTGAGAAAAAGAGATTTCGAAAAATATGAATTTATCAAAAGTTCTTAATAAAAGGTAAAATTTTAGAAAAAAAAACGTAGAATCTCGACAATGAATGAAACCTAGGACAAATCGAAAACCTGAAATTTTTAGACAATTTTGAATTTTTTGAAATATAGAAAATATTTCGAAAAGAGAAATTGTAAAAATTAAATGGAAGCTTGTCGACCTCTAAAAAAGTCAAAAGTTTTTCAGTGAAGAAAAAAAAATCTAATTTCAGGAAAAGTTTCATGAAAAAAGTTTACAACAGCTCGAAATCTCGATAAAAAATTGCAATTTTCCAGAGAAAGCTAAATTTTTAGAATAAATTTGCAATTTCGAGAACAAAATTAATCAAAAAAACTCAAAATTTTCAAATAAATTTGAATTTTGAGAAAATTGGTAAAATATTTTCGAAAGAAAATGCCAAGAAAATTTCGAGAAGTGTTAAACTTTAAAAAAAGTCAAAATTTCCCAGAAAAATCCGAATTTTGAAAAACAGAAAGAGATTCGAAAAGTAAAATTGGGAAAATGAAGTGATTTACCTAATTGGAAAAAAGGGAGAAATCGAAAACAAATGAATTTATCGAAAGTTCTCAAAAAACAAAATGTAGAATTTCGACAATAGATTGAAACCCAAAACAAAAATTTTAAAACCTGAAATTTGTAGACAATTTTGAATTTTTTGAAAAATTACAAAATTTCGAAAAGAGAAATTATAAGAAAAAATTGAAATACAGAACTTGTCCCTCGAAACCAAGAAAGATTAAAAAACACAACAAAGACAACAAAGGTTGCTCTAACGCGTCTCGACAGCCAAACGGTCATCTTCAGAGAGAGAGTTTCTCTCTCAGAGGGAAACTCTCTCTCAAGTTCTGTATTTCAATTTTTGAAGATAACCAAGGACCAGTCCATTCATAAAAAAAAAGGAATTATACGAATAAACTGAAAGTTCAGAAAAAAATGTTGAAATGTAAAACAGTCGAAGTCTTTCAAAGAACAAGAAAAAACTCAAATTTTAGGAAAAATTTCAAGGAAAAGGTCTAAATTTCAAGGAAAAGGTCTAAATTTTAAGAAATAGAATAAATTTGAAATTTCGAAAACAAGAGGATTTAAAAAAATCCAAATTTTTAAATAAATTCGAATTTTGAGAAAATTGGTAAAATACTTTCGAAAGAAAAATTCAAGAAAAAGTGTTTAACTTTAAAAAAGGTCAAAATTTTCCAAAAAGAAGTTTGAGAAAATTGCTAAAATACTTTCGAAAGAAAATTTCAAGAAAAAGTGTTTAACTTTAAAAAAGGTCAAAATTTCCCAAAAAGAATTTTGAGAAAAAAAAAGATTTCGAAAAAAAATGGGAAAAATGAAGTGATTAAAAAAATGAATTTGTCTAAAGTTCTCAAATAAGGGCAAAATTTCAGAAAAAAAAGTCGAAGTTTTTCAGAGAAGTATAAAAAAATTTTAGGAAAAATGTTAGGAAAAATATCAAGGAACAAGATCAACAATATCAAGGAAGTCAACATTTTAAGAAAAGTTCCAAATTTCGTTAAAAATATGCAATTTTCTGGAGAAAATTAAATTTTGTGAACAAATTTGAAATTTCGAAAACAAGACAAATAAAAAAAAAAACTCCACATTTTCAGATAAATCCAATTTTGAGAAAATTGGTAAAATAATTTCTAAAGGAAAGAGTATGCTGATAGAATTACCAATTTCGAAGAAGTCTTAAACTTTAAAAAAAAAAGTCAAAATTTCTAACGAAAGTCAAACTTTAAGAAAAAAATCAAATTTTGCGATTTGAAAATAGATGAATTTATTTCGAACTAAAGTTGATATTTCCAGAAAAATCCGAATGTTAAAAAAAGAGATCTCGAAAAATATGAATTTGTCAAAAAATTTCAAAAATGTAAAATTTTAGAAAAAAAAACGTCGAATTTTGACAATGAATTGATACCCAGAACAAATTTTAAAACCTGAAATTTTTAGACAAATTTGAATTTTGTGAAAAATTGTAAAATTCGAATATTAGAATAAATTTGAAATTTCGAAAACAAGACGAATTAAAAAAAACTCCACATTTTCAGATAAATCAAACTTTGAGAAAATTGGTAAAATAATTTCTACAGGAAAGAGAATGTTGATAGAATTACCAATTTCGAGAAGTGTTAAACTTTTTAAAAAAAAAGTCAAAATTTCCTAACGAAAGTCAAATTTTAAGAAAAAAATCAAATTTTGCGATTTGAAAATAGATGAGTTTAGTTCGAAATAAAAGTTGATATTTCCGGAAAAAACCGAATTTAAAAAAAAAAGATTTCGAAAAATATAAATTTTAGAAAAAAAAACGTCGAATTTTGGCAATGGAGTGATACCCAGAACAAATTTTAAAACCTGAAATTTTTAGACAAATTTGAATTTTGTGCAAAAATTGTAAAATTTCGAAAAGAGAAATTGTAAAAAGTGACAGCTTTGAAAAAATTGTCGAACTTTTAAAAAGTCGCAGTTTTTCAGAGAAGAAGAAAATAAATAATTTACAATTTTTCAGAGAAAGTTAAATTTTGAGAATAAATTCGAAATTTCGAGAACAAGACGAATAAAAAGAAAACTTCAAGTTTTCGGAACAATTCGAATTTTAAGAAAATTGGTAAAATAATTTCTAAAGGAAAGAGTATGTTGATAAAATTACCAATTTCGAGAAGTATTAAACTTTAAAAAAGAAGTCAAAATTTCCTAACGAAAGTCAAATTTTAAGAAAAAAATCAAATTTTGCGATTTGAAAGTAGATGAATTTAGTTCGAAATAAAAGTTGATATTTCCGGAAAAATTCGAATTAAAAAAAAGAGATTTCGAAAAATATAAATTTGTCAAAAATTTTCAAAAATGTAAAATTTTAGAAAAAAAACGTCGAATTTTGGCAATGGAGTGATACCCAGAACAAATTTTAAAACCTGAAATTTTTAGACAAATTTGAATTTTGTGCAAAAATTGTAAAATTTCGAAAAGAGAAATTGTAAAAAGTGACACCTTTGAAAACATTGTCGAACTTTAAAAAGTCGAAGTTTTTCAGAGAAGAAGTAAATAAATAATTTGCAATTTTTCAGAAAAAGTTAAATATTGAGAATAAATTTGAAATTTCGAGAACAAGACAAATAAAAAAAACTTCATATTTTCAGAAAAATTCGAATTGTGAGAAAATTGGTGGAATAATTTTTAAATAAAAAGGAATGTAGATAAAACTTCCAGTTTTGAGAAAAGCGTTGAACTTTAAAAAAAGGTCAAAAGAGAAGAAAGTCAATTTTAAGAACAAAATCAAATTTTTAGATAAAATCAAACATTCTGAAAATGGACGAATATTTTAGATAAAGTCGCAGCTGGGACAAACATAATAAATTGTCGAATTTTCAGTTAAAAGTTGATATTTCGAGGAACACCTAATTTTGTGAAACAGATCGAAATTTCCAGAAAATAAATAAAAGTTTAAATGTTCAGTAAAAGTCAATATTTGGGGGAAATGGTGAAATTTGGAAAAGAAACGTAATTAAAAAAAATAGAAATTTCGAGAAATAAGTAGCAATTTAGAACAAAGTCAAAAAAAAGCAATTTTGGAAAAAAAAATCAAATTTAAGAATAGATCTAAATTTCGAAAAAAGAGAACTTTGAGAAAAAGGTCGAAATCTTCAAAAGTCGAAATTTCGAGAGAAAAGTCGAAATTTCAGTGAAAAGTCGTAATTTTGAAAAACAAATTCGAAATTTTTTGTTTAGTCCAAATTTCGAGAAAAATTTCAAAATTTCGATATTAAGGTCAAAATTTCGAGAAAAAAGGCGGTATTTGAGAAAAAGGTCGAAAATTGAGAAAAAAAAACGAAATATCAAAAAAAAGTCGAACTTTTCAGACTAAGGTCGAAATTTGAAAAAAATCGAAATTTGAAAAAAACGTAGAGAATTCGAGAAAAAAAGTCGTAATTTAAAAAAAAAGTCGAAATTTCGAGAGAAAAATCGATATTTCGAGAAAAATGTCGAAATTTTGAGAATAAGGTCAAAATTTCGAGAAAAAAGTCAAAATTTGAGGGAAAAGTCGAAAATTGAAGAAAAAAAAACGAAATATCGAAAAAAAGTCGAACTTTTCAGACTAAGGTCAAAATTTCGAGAAAAAAGTCGAAATTTGAAAAAAAACGCAGAGATTTCGAGAAATAAAGTCGTAATTTAAAAAAAAAGTCGAAATTTCGAGAGAAAAGTCGATATTTCGAGAAAAATGTCGAAATTTTGATAATAAGGTCAAAATTTCGAGAAAAAAGTCAAAATTTGAGAAAAAAGTCGAAATTTGAGAAAAAAGTCGAAAATTGAGAAAAAAAAAACGAAATATCGAGAAAAAAAAAGTCGAACTTTTCAGACTAAGGTCGAAATTTCGAGAAAAAAGTCGAAATTTGAAAAAAACGTAGAGATTTCGAGAAAAAAAGTCGTAATTTAAAAAAAAAGTCAAAATTTCGAGTGAAAAGTCGATATTTCGGGAAAAGTGCCGAAATTTTGATATTTAGGTCAAAATTTCGAGAAAAAAAACAAAATTTGAGTAAAGAGTCGAAAATTGAGAAGAAAAAAAACGAAGTTTTGAAAAAAACGTCGAACTTTTAAGATTAAGGGCGACATTTCGAGAAAAGAGTCGAAATTTGAGAAAAAACGTAGAAATTTCGACAAAAAAGTCGAAATTACGAAATATTTCGAGAGAAAAGTCGAAATTTGAGAAAAAAGTCGATATTTCGAGAAAAAAAGTCCAAATTTGCGGGAAAAGTAGAAATTTCGAGAAAAAAAATTGAAATCTTAAAAAAAAGTCGAAATTTCGAAAGAAAAGTCGAAATTTCGAGAAAAATGTCGAAATTTTGATAATAAGGTCAAAATTTCGAGAAAAAAGTCAAAATTTGAGAATAAAGTCGGAAATTGAGAAAAAAAAAACACAATTTCGAAAAAAAGTCGAACTTTTCAGACCAAGGTCGAAATTTCGAGAAAAAAGTAGAAATTTGAAAAAACCGTAGAAATTTCGAGAAAAAAAGTGGAAATTATGAAATATTTCGAGAGAAAAGTCGAAATTTGAGAAAAAAGTCGAAAATTCGAGAAAAAAAGTCCAAATTTGCGAGGAAATTCGAAATATTTAAAACCCCCAAACTATTACTCCAAATGTTTACCTTTTTTATTAAAAAAATCGACAAAAGATGAATTTTTGAGAGACAAGTCGAAACTTCCTGCGAGTCAAATTTAAAAAAAGTAAACATTTTTGCAGAATGCCGAGTTTTAAGAGGAAAAGAAGATTTAGGGGAAAAAAGTTTATTTTAGGAACAAAATTTTAGGAACAAAATACATAGTTAAAAAAAAAGACGAATATAGAGAAGAGTTAAAAAAGTCGAATTTGCGAGAAAAAGGCAAATTTTGAAATAAAGCGCTAAATTTTGAGAAATAAAAGGTCTTTTGGGCTAAATATGTTTTCGTTTGACTACATGAGTCAAAGGGGTCTGTCCCTGTCCCATATTTTGTCTGGTTTATCCGATTTAATTTTGAAATAAAATGTAAAATCGGATATAAAAATTTGTGGCTCTTTGAAATTCACGAAACCGAGCGGTTGGCTCTTTTGGCTTAAAAGTTTGCCGACCTCCGCCCCAGGCTATCAATTTGACCATCATATCATCCAAAGGGCTAAGAAAAACGAATTAACCCACTGAAGCTTACCTTAGACTATCGGATTTCGCCTTGTTGCCAGCTTTGGGTGCTTCTTTGGCATTAACGAGATGTCTGGCGCCCCAGTTGCATTGCACGAATCTCCAAGCGCCCGCCACGTAGACAGCGTTCCAGGAATTTCGGAATCTGTTGTCTTCGAATCGCACACCAGGCTGGTAACCGGCGGATTTCGAATAACCCTTGATGACTACGCAATGCAGGCCGGCGTAGCTGCACAATCTTTTGAATAAAACATGGTAACTTTCGGTGCCGTTTTTAATACCACGAAGCAGACCCATTGGTGTGTCTCCTCGGAGGTTGTCGTCGAAGGACATTGTGTTGAGGTTCTTAACAGTTATCCATCGGAAAATGGTCCTGGAAAAAACAGTAACTGGATATAGACTCAATTACATTTATGGAATATGGTACATGAAAATTGGGAGAGATTTGTGGTACACCCCTTAACTTTTCTTTATTTATGAAGCTAAAATGGGATTTCATTCTATACATTTTCGGTTTTTTTTTCAACTTTGATATTAACACGAAATTTCGACTTTTTTTCTCTAAATTAATGAACACTTGTAACCGAATTCTGGATTTGTTTTCAAATAAACTTTCTTCGAAATCTAAAGTTTAAGCTTGAATTTATTTTATAAATTTAGAGTTTTTTTTCGTCGAAATTTCGACTACACATTTTAAAATATTGTACCAAAAAGTAATAAAGTTTAGTTGGAAATTTTCTAGAAAATTTAATAAGGGGAAGCGACCGCGATAATAAATCAAACGGCAGATAAGCGCTCCAGAAATTTCGGCAAACGATAAGCCTTATTTGCTGGATTCTTCTAGAATCCGAACCGGGACCTATATCAGGCCTCAGATAGGTAGTTAGAAGTCAAGGAATAAGTTAGTTAATTAGACATTGTTAGTGAATTGTAGTATTCCGAGTTCAGTTTAGAAATAAAGTGGTTACAATTCACCAAGTGTTAATCATTCGAACCGATAACGCACAACAATATTGACTTTTATGTTTCCTGCTTTTTCAAAAACCTCGAAATTTAATTATAACAAATTGTCTAAGGAAAACACCAAAACCTTAGAAAAAATCAAAATTTTGAGTTTAAGATCAAAATCTTAGGAAATATGGTAAGACGGATCATCCAACAGATAGATGAGCACTGATTGTGAGTAGGACTACGAAAGTATTCACGTAATTCGAATTCTAATTGAAGCCTTGGATTAGACGGAAAATTCATAGAACTCTGTGATCTATGCAACTTGTTGGCATAACAACTACTAAACAAACTGCTGCTATAACCGCCGAAGATGCTGAAAATTGCATGCCAGGTCCGGTCACAGCAAATATTTAGAGACACATTGTGGAATTTTAACTTATCTTGTTGTAAAAATTGAAATACAAATCTTGTCCCCTGAAACCAAGAAAGATTTGTATTTCAATTTTTAAAGATAACCAAGGACCAGGCGCGTAGTAACGGGGGGGGGGTGGGGTTGGGGTGTGTGTGTAGAAACATTAATTTACGTATAAGTTCAACAATTATTACTAGGACTTTATAGATTATACCACACAATTTTTAAAATGGACAGGTGGTTAATAAAGCGGCCAAGAATTTCGAATGATGAAATACATCCTAAACGGAATGATGAAATCAATCAAACAAGTTACGCCCACAATAAAAGTAAGAGTTTATTTCAAATTATTAAAATTCATATATCATTGTTTTTTATTACGAAAAAAAATTAATTGCAAAGTATTTTTGAGAATTATCTTAATCTATAATTTTAAATTTTAAATTAAAATTATGAAAATTAAAGCTTTCAATTTTAATGTCGAATTTAAGATTTTTGAATACAAATTTCCTAATGAAAATGTTTATTAAAAAATTTGCACTTTGAAAATTAATGCTCTATTCCATCGATAGTTTAACTTTCGAAATTTCGAGAAAAACCCCTTTTAGCAACACCGAAATTTTTTTAAGTCTAATTTATAAATTTAGGATTTAAACTCCAAATTTCGATTTTAAATTTAAACTTAAAATTTAAACTTTAATCGTGAAATTTTCACTTTAAATGCAAAACTTTAACTTTAAACTCGAAAGGTCAAGAATTAATTATTTTTTTTAGAAATTAAACGCGAAATTCAAATTTTAAACCCGAAATGTTGTTTACAGATTTCAAGTTTTTTTCCCGGAATTGCGACATTTTTTTACTTTGGTTCTTTAACTTTTGACTTTGAACTGAAAATTTTAGCTTCAAGCTGAAAATTTCTTTTTTTTTTACTTCAAGTGTTCACTTAAAATTTGAAATTTGAAGATATTGTTGGAAAGCTCTAAAATTTGTATTAAAATTTTCAGTTTAATATTAAAACTTTAACTTTAGTGTATATCAAAATTTGGAGCAACATTTTTCTTTACAAATTCTAAAGTTATTTTAATAAACACATTTCGACTTAATGAGAAATGTAAGCTTAAAAATTTTTGGGAAATTTTAATTTACATATCTCAAGTTCCCAATTAAAATTTTCAGTTTTTTTCTTGAAGATTCCAACTTATTTATATCTAATTTAAAGTCAAATTTATTTTAAATCGTCAGTGTAAATTTGAAGTTTTTAAAAGGAAAACTTTTTCTCGAAATTTTGATTTTAAAATGAAAATAATTATCCACAGTTTTTGATATAAAACTTGAATTTTCGAGAAAACAGTTTTTTAGTTAAAAATTGTTTTCAGTTTTAACCTACACATTTCAACTTTAAACTGAAAATCCCAAAACATGTTTTTCCTCGGAGTTCTCACTTCAATTTTAGTTTTAAATGCAACATTTCGATTTTGATATCAAACTTAAGAAAAAAAAAATGTTTGTCTATAAATTTAGAGTTCTTTTCGCTTTTTTTTCCAAAAAATTATATTTTTTTCTGGGAGTCAATTTTGAGTTGAAACTCGATATGTCAATATTCAATATTTTTCTTTCAATATCGACTTTAGTTTCAAAAGATCCCTTTCACATTTGAAATTTAGAAAATGTTTTATTTCAAATTCTTGAAAATTTTTAGCAATATTTCAAAATTTTTACTCTCTCTTGAAAAGTTTGATTTTCGATGATTGGGTTAAAATTTTAAGTTTAAAACCGAAATTGAATTGAAATGTCGAAGTTTTTTTGTCCATATTTCGACCTCATTTTCAAAAATTCCAGTTCATCCTACATATTTATTTTGTCCAGTTTTTTCTCGATAATTCGATTTTTTTAAGCATAAAAATATCTTGAATTTTTATCTTTAAACATGAACATTCGAGGAAACATTTTTTACTTCCAAATTGAATCTTCCATCTCAACACTTCTACTTTAACCCCGAAATATCGACAATAAATGGATCTCTTCGAATTTAAAAACAAAATCAATATTTATGCATAAAATATTCGCGAATAACTGAATTCCTCATTCGCAAATACAGGAAGTAACATTATTTTCTGCGCGAATAAGGGGCTTTAACTATAATTTGACTTTGAATTTGTGTTTAAATTTTAAACTTTAAACTATAACTAAAATGTTTAATTTAATATTATAATTTTAATTTCTAAATTTAACTTTTCAAATCTCAAGTTTTAAATTTTAAAACTGAATATTGGATTACGGATTGCGATTTCATTGCAGAATTCGATGCGAACTCAAAGTTGGATTTTAACTTACGCGATATAGGTATCGATTTCGACAGAAAGCTAACGGATGAGGAAAAGTATCAAATTTTGAAAAATCGTTGGATGCCGGGGGAGATTTACAGATTTCCATCTAGTGGTCCGAGAAATCTAAAATTCCAAAGAAATTGGCTCAAATAATTTCCTTGGCTTGTATATTCTGAAAAGCTAGACGGAGCATTTTGTCATTTTTACATTTTCTTCACCCCGAAAGAAGTTGGGAAAGGAAACCACATGCATGTCCGATCATTTGTTTCACTTCCATTTCGTCGGTGGAAAGATGCTAAGGAACAATTTCGACTACATCAAGATCTAAGCAGCAATAGTATTGGCGCAGAATTTCATTGATGTAAAAGAAAAAAAAATTGTCGACATAAGTTTACAGTTAAACACTGTAAAGCAAGCTGAAATTCAACGTAATCGCGAAATCCAAAAATCAATCGTTGACACAATTATCTTTATCGGCAGACAAGAGATCGCTTTAAGAGGACATCCTGATGCTGGTCCCATCACATTGCAGACTCCTCTCCATAACGATGGTAACTTCAGATCGTTGTTACGATTTAGAATGAATTCTGGCGACAATATTTTGACCCAACATTTAATTCAAACGAAAACATTGAATAACCGTATTACAAGATATACAAGTCCGCAGATTCAAAATGAATTAATTGAGATTTGCGGTAATATAATTCTGGAAAAATTGGTATCAAAAATTAATAAGAGTGAATGCTGCACGATACTTGCAGATGGGACAACGGATTTTGGCGGCATAGAGCAATACTCATTGTACTTCCATTATACCGAGAAATCTGACAATGAAATTATTCTAAGAGAAGATTTTTTAACATTCATTTTCATTAAAGATGCAAGTGGAAGAGGACTTGCATCTTCTTTGTTAGAAGTTTGTTCAAAATTGAAAATCATGTTAAAGTTCTTGGTTTATCAAGGCTACGATGGCGTAGTTGTGATGAGTGGAGAATGGAATGGTTGTGCTGCATCAGTGATGGAACAATACCCTTGTGCATTGTATGTTCATTGTGTTAGTCATTCCTTAAATTTAGCCGTTGGTGAAGCGTGTTCTGTGCCCCTTATAAGGAATTGTCCGGGAACCATAAAACAGATAATTTCTTTCTTCAGGCTTCTGCAAAACGTGAAGCAATTCTGTCAGATATTATCGAAACTTTGGATTGTCCAATAAAAAGGAAATGCTTGAAAAATTTGTGTGAAACAAGATGGACTGAAAGGCTTGGTGCTGTTATGTCTTCCAAAGAAATGTTTGTTCCCATTTATTATAGCTTAGAAAAAATTCAAGAATGTTGCAATGGTGAAAATTCTAAAAATGCTTTTAGCTATCAGCAAACTATTAAAAGTGGTGCATTTATTGTGTCCATGATTGTGATTGAGAAATTTTTTTTTTCACTCATCCTTTGTCAGTTTATTTACAAAGTAAAAGTGTTGATCTCGCTTCTGCAGTTTCAGTAGCTGACAATGGGATTACCTGATTACCTTGTTAAAAAGCGTCAGGGAAAATGCTTCATCGAGGTTTAAAAAAGTATTTGCTACTGCTGTAGAAATAGCTGATGCTACAGGAGTAAAAATAGAAGAATGCAGGATCGTGCAACGTCAGAAACATCGAGACAATTACAAATCAAGTTCACCAGAAGAATATTTTCGGAAATCGGTTTTTATACCATTTCATCTGTGCATTGAGCGATAGATTCGTCAATCACAAACGCACATTTTCAATTATACAAAATATAATTCCTGACAAGTTAGTTAAACTTGGTTTAAATCTAGGGAATGAAGATGATGAAGCAGTCAACAAAAAAATTTCTGATATCATTTCTAAAACTGTTGAAGCACTTTTAGCACAATGGCCAAAAGTCACCACATCAATTATATATGTTGTGGAAAAGGAAGTTTTATTATGGATGCAACGTTGAAAAACAACGGAAGATCGCCCAAACACATTCATTGATGCGCTGATTTTTTGTGATCAAGCACTTTTTCCCAACGTATATAAGTTTTTAAAGATCGGAGCTACTTTAGCTGTGACCATTGCCACCAAAGGAGTTTTTCAACTTTGAGACGGTTGAAAGATTGGATGAGAAACGCAACCGGAGAAAATCGTCTCAACAGTCTTGCTCTCCTAAGATAAATTGATATCACATAGATAGATAAATTGATGTCACAGCTGAAGAAGTGATCAACAAATTTACTGAAAAGCGTAGAAGATTTGATTTATAATTTCATGTAAGTTAAATTTCGTTTAGTGTAAATTAAATTTTTCTAAGACTATTCGGATAATCCTTAAATTACCTTAATGTATACAAACATCTCAATTTCCAGGAATTATTTTGTTCAGATTATAAAAACGTAAGCCGGTTGGTGTTGTATTGAAAAAAAATTAATTGCTTTTGGGAAATTTGTAATTTCCCATTGGAAATCTGTTGTAACAAATCAACAAATATTTCTAATTGTAATCAAATTAATAATTATGAACCTTTGAAATATGATTAATTCTAAGGTTTTCACTGCATCTAGAGTCTAAAATTTAAAAAATATAACTTTGCCCCCCCCCGAAAATTTTTCTTACTACGCTATTTCCAAGGACGAGTCCGTTCGAACAAAACAAAATCTTATTGTATTTATCCATAGAGTTAATTAGTTACTTGTAATAATCAAAAATGGGGAACACTGGGACTGGGAAACATGACAAAGATACTAAGATAAACCAGAATTGCAACAAACAGCAAGCAATTCCTTGTCTGAGTAGCCAAACGTTTCGTATAGTTAAAAAACGTCCGTCTTGGTTTCAAACCATGCCTCAAATCTTACCTTGCTTTTTCTATATCTGAACCGCATCTTCCAACCAGCTGTCTGACTAGATCAGTGAATGATTTTTGATCTTCTTGGGCCACGGATATGGCTATTTGATCCACATTGGCGAATTCCATGGGATCATTGTAAACTTGAAATTTACTAAGAGCCGGTGGTGATGGTGCAGGAGCAACGCTCGGATAAGGCTGTAATTCGTCGACATAACCGCCCTCGTTGCTTTCCAGATAAATGGATTCCGCTTGCATATACTCGCTCCTTTTCTCGTTTATAAGCTCCAGCATCTCGTGGCTCTGTTTCTCCACTAGAGCAGCGGTGGCAGCCCTAAAAGAAGAATAGAGGGAATTGGCCAGTAACAAGGACTTTTGGTTCTAATGCTGATTATTAATAATAATTACAAATTTATATTATATGAAACCAAAAAAGACTAAAAAACACAACAACAGTTGCTCTAGGGCGTTTTGGTAGCCAAGATATCATCTTCAAGGAGTCGTTAGAGCAACTGTTAGTTTGTTTTTTAATCTTTTCTGGTTTTAGGTGACAAACTAATACACAAATCTTGTCTTCTGAAACCAAGAAAGATTAGAAAACACAATGAGAGTTACTCTAACGCGTTTTGACAGCCAAGCAATCATTCTCAAATAGACATTCTCGTTAGAGCAACTGTTGTTGTGTTTTTAAATCTTTCTTTCTTTCAGGGGATAAGATTTGTGTATCAATTTTTGAAGATAACCAAGGACTAGTCTGTTCCATCAAAATAATAATAATAATCATCATAATCATCATCATCATCATCATCATCATCATCATCATCATCAATATCATCATCATCATCATCATCGTCATCATCATCGTCATCATCATCGTCATCATCATCATCATTATTGAAACCAAATTACTATAGTTAATCTTCCTGTAATTGGGATTTCTCGACGAAATTGTATTAAGAAGACACAAAAATATGCCAAATCAGAGAAACCATTAAGAGGTTGCGAACTCGAGATCACGCAACTCCTTCTGGAACCCAAATTCTGAATGGCCCAAAGTATATTCAGTAGAACCACCACCATCATTGGAACCAAATTACAATAATTAATCTTTCTGCAACTGGAATTTCTCAACGAAATTGTATTAAAAAGACACAAAAATATGGCAAATCAGAGAAACCAGCAACAGGTTGCGAAATCGAGATCACGCAACAGCTTCTGGAACCCAAATTATGAATGGCCCAAAGTATATTCAGTACAACCACCACCATCATTGGAACCAAATTACAATGATTAATCTTTCTGTAACTGGGATTTTTCAACGAAATTGTATTAAAAAGACACAAAAGTATGCCAAATCAGAGAAACCATTAAGAGGTTGCGAAATCGAGAACACGCAGCTGCTTCTGGAACCCAAATTCTGAATGGCCCAAAGTATATTCAGTACAACCACCACCATCATTGGAACCAAATTACAATAATTAATCTTTCTGCAACTGGGATTTCTCAACGAAATTATATTAAAAAGACACAAAAATATGCCAAATCAGAGAAACCATTAAGAGGTTGAGAAATCGAGAACACGCAACAGCTTCTGGGACTCAAATTCTGAATGGCCCAAGGTATATTCAGTACAACCACCACCATCATTGGAACCAAATTACAATAATTAATCTTTCTGTAACTGGGATTTCTGAACGAAATTGTATTAAAAAGACACAAAAATATGCCAAATCAGAGAAACCAGTAACAGGTTGCGAAATCGAGATCACGCATCAGCTTCTGGAACCCAAATTCTGAATAGCCCAAAGTATATTCAGTGCAACCACCACCATCATTGGAACCAAATTACAATGATTAATCTTTCTGTAACTGGGATTTCTGAACGAAATTGTATTAAAAAGACACAACAGTATGCCAAATCAGAGAAACCATTAAGAGGTTGCGAAATCGAGATCACGCAGCTGCTTCTGGAACCCAAATTCTGAATGGCTCAAAGTATATTCAAAATAACCACCGTAAAAAAAAACTTTTTTTAAGCAACAACCTCATCTTCATGTCAATATTTCGTTGGTTTAATTGAGGTGACATCTTCGTATCATTTCTTTGAAAATAACTTTTACTGATCACTAATCTCAGGAAACTTGTAGGGATATGGACAGGTCACTGTCGATTAAACAAACACCTCCACAGAATGGAAATTATAAACGACCCGAGTTGTAGAGAGTGTTTAGAAGAAGATGAGAGTGTCGAGCACGTGATGTGTCACTGCCCGGCACTAGCATCAGAGGATCCACGCTGGGGGACTTCTGGCCTAGTGTGGCCAGTTTGAGAGAGGCGCATCCAAGGAACGTTCTTCAGTTTCTCAACAAGGTTGGGTGGCTGAATGAATGGCCAAGGACACCTCAATCACGGGGATAGCACAATGGGCCCGGAAAGGGTGGCCTAAGTGTTGACCTAAACTTTAGGCAACCCACAACAGAATCCAGAATCCAGACTGATCACTACTTGGCAGATTAAACCGCGAACTACTATCAACCAGTGGCGTGTCTTCCCTTTTATGAATGGGGAAGCTGACCGGAAACTATTTTAAAAATTCAATTACAATTTGGTTTTCAACTAATTACATTTTGAATACATTAGCATTGAAAAAGTAATATTTCGTTTTGTTGTGTTTCGATTAGGAGATATGTCGATTTAAATTCAGAATTGTAAAATAAAATTCAAATTTTGGGAAGATGATCCAAATGTTGGAAAAAAATTTAAAATTTTCAGTCTAAATTCGGATGTTTATACAAATTTATTTTAGAGAAATGCAGAGTTTCAAATTTCAAGTTAAATTTGAAAATTATTTCTTAAATGAAGTTTGGTTTTTATTTTTTGAATTTTTCTCTTCAACTTTGGATGTTGACTCAAAATTTTGAATTAAAATTTTAAATTAAAAGTAAACAAAAAACCCCAAGGTTAAACTCAAAATTTATTTTAAAAAATTACAAAAATCATTTTAATCACAAAATGAAGAATGGAAAGAATATACTTCCTGAAATTTTCATTGAAACTTCAACATTTAAAGAAAGAAAGGTTTTAAGAAAATGTTAATTTCGAAAAAATCGGAATTTTGAAAAAAGTCCAAATTATTTAAAGGTCGGAATTTCTAAACAAAAGTCGGAATTTCTAAAAAAGTCGAAAACCCAAAAGAAGTCAAAATTTTCAGAAACTTCAAAATTCTTAAATAGGTCCAATATTTAAAAATTCAAACTTTCTACAAGAATTTAAAATTTTAGGAAAAAGTTGAAATTTTAAAAAGACTTCAAAATTTTCAAGTCACACTTGTAAAAAGTCCAAATTTTCAAAAAAGGGTCAATTTTGTAAAAAAGTAGAAATTAAAAAAATAAAAAGTGGAAATTTTGAAAAAAAGTTGAAATTTCAAAAAATGCGAATTTTTCAAAGTCCAGTCGAAATTTCGACAAAAAGTTGAAATCTTGAAAAAATTGTTAACTTTTTAAAAATGGCCAAAATTTTGGAAAAAAAGGTTTAAATTTAGAAAAACCAAATTTTCAAAAAGGTCGAAATTTTCAGCAGAATTGAAAATTTTCGGAAACAACATTTTAAGAAGTCAAAATTTAAAAGAAACGAAATTTCTAATTAATTAGGTCGATATTATGAGAAAAAGTCAAATTTTTGAAAAAAGAAAGTTTTGAAACCTTAATATGCCGAAATGTCTAAATTGTCAAAAAAGTTGAATTTTTTAAAGAAATTCAAATTATTAATAAAAGTGCAATTTTTCAAAAAAGAAAGTAGAAAATTACGAAGAAATCGAAATTTCGAGAAAAATTTGAAATTTTGAGAAAAAGTGAAATTCTTGAAAAAAAGTAAATTTTCGGAAAAAAGCCTATTTTTCAAAAAAATTCGAAATATTTAAATTGGTATTTTCAAAAATAAATACATGAATTTCAGGAAAATTAAATTTTAGAAAAGACATGTTTAAATGGTGGCCAAAAAGAAACCAGATTTTGGAAAAATCAAAATTTTAAAAACGTGTCCTTTAAAAAAAGGGTGGCCTAAGTGCTGGCCTCAACTTTGGGCCACAACGAAACCAGAATCCAGATATTTCAATTTTTTTGGGAAATTTCAATTTTTCCTGCAGTTTCCATTTTTCCTAAATATTTTATAAAAAGTAGCTTTCTCGAAATTTGCATTCTTCCTGAAAGTGTTGCTCTTAAAATTTCGTCTAGAAATTCCAACTTCTCCAGATTTTTCTTCATGTTCCTCTAATTTGCTTTAAAAATGTCAAGTTTTTTCATGACACTTTGACAATTTAAAGTTCGTTTTATTTCGTAGTTTTGACAAAAAATGTTTGAAAAAACCCTGAAAGCTCTAAAAAAAAATGTCCACATTTTGGGAGAATTTCGACTTTTTGTAAAGATATTCAATTTTTTTTTTCAAATTTCGATTTTTTCTCTAAGAAATTTTACTTTTTTTCCCTCTGAAATTCGTGTTTTTCTCTAAACATTTTGTACAAAGAATTTTTTTGAAATTTTGACTTTTCCTGGAGATTTTGTCTTTAAAATATCTTTTCTTGTAGACATTTTAATTTCTCTCTAATTTGATTTGAAAATTTAAAAGTTTTTTAACGAAATTTTGATATTTGAAAGTTCATTTTATTTTGTAATTTTGATAAGAAACTGAAAATTATTAAGTATAAATTTAGGGAAAGTAAACTTCAAATCTGTATAAAAATAAGAAAACTTTGGGAAAAATATTGAAATTTAAGAAAAAATGAACCTTCTAAACTTGAACCTTTTTTACAATTTGATATTGCTCTAAAAAATTACTACTACTGTAGGAGCAAAGAAAATTGTGAATCTAAATTTCCAATTTTTCTACAAATGTTAAGTTTATTCTTGGAATTCTCAAGTTCGAATTTAAAATTCAAATTTCGATAAAAAAAAGATCGAAATTTAAAAATCAAATTCAGAATTTCAAGAGAAAGTAGATCATACTTCTAGAAAAAGTTTAATTTTTTTATTTGTAAACAACATTTTTTAAAACAAAAAATAACATGTTCCTAATTAAAGAAAAAAAATTTTTTTTCAAATAAATTGTCAAATAATTCTTATAATTTCGACTTTTAAAGTGGGAATCTTTGTAATTTTTGAGAACAAGGGTCAACATTTCTAGAAGAGTCTCAAAATTTCGAAATAAAAATTAACCAAAATGTTGAAAAAAATTTATTAACAATTTACTGTTTTAATTTAATTTTTTTCTAGTAAAAGTTCCAGAGAAATTTCAAAAATCAAATATTCCAGCTTGAAGCCAATTTTTTATGACTAAAATTTAAATTTTGGCAATTCATTTGTACATAAAATGCAAGTTTTTTTTTGGAAATTTGCCTGAAAATTTTGCACAAAAATTTAAGAATAGAAAATGTTGTTATTATTTTTTTAATTCAAGTGTTATTTCAAAATTTTTCTTAAATAATGTAAATTTAAAAAGAAAAACAGTACCACTTTTAAAAAATAAAACTAAAGTTATCAGAAAAGTCAAATTTGAAAAAAAAGTCAAATCTTAAAAAAATTTGAAATTTTCATAGAAAGTCAAATTTTCAAAAGAAAATGAGGATTTCGGAAAACAATTTTATTTTTAAAATGGTCCACATTTTCAATAATTTTGGGAATGGGAATAAAAGAAGAATTTTTGGAAAAATATCGACATCTAAAATAAATTGCAGAGTTTTTAATTAAATTTTCAAAGAAGCTGAATTTTTTGAATATATATTCAAAATTATCAAAAAATTCGTAATTATCAAAAAAGTTAAAAGTTTGAAAAGGTAAAATTTTGAAAAAAGTCGAAATTTTCAATAGTTCAAGTTTAAAAAGAATCTTTTCTTTTAAGTCGAAGATTTAATTAAAAATATTTAAGAAAATGTTTAAATTAAATTTTAAAAAAGTTCAAACTTAAAAAAAAGTAGTTTTCAAAAAGAGCCGAAATTTTGAAAAAAAAAGTCCAAGTTTTCAGATGGAGTCGAAATTTTACAAGGTATTAGTCGAAAATTTCAATGAAAGGCTTCAAGAAATGTCTTGACTTAAAAAAAAGTCATAATTTTCAAATAAACGATGGACAGTTTGCAAAAAATGTCAAAATTTTGAAAATATTTAAAATTAAAAAATTAGTCAAAATTTTTAAGTTTTCCAAAAATTTCAAATTTTGGAAAATGACAAACTTTGAAAAATTCGAACATTTGGAATTTTCAACAAAGTGGGAATTAAAATAAAAAGTCGACAATTTCAAAAAAAGTGCAAAGGTTAAAATTTTCAATAAGGAAAGTCGACATTTGTCGAAAAGGCGAAAATGTTCAAAATATTTCAAATTTTCAATTGAAGTCAAATTTTCAAATGAAGTCAAATTTTCAAATGAAGTCAAAATTTTGCAAAAGAAGATATTTTCAAAAAGAAAAGGTCGAAATTTTATAGTCGAAATTAAAAAAATATCAAAATTTGCAAGAGATTTGAGAATTTTTATCGAATTTGCGACATAATTCGGAATTTTAAAAAAGTTTAAATTTTGAATAGTTGAGAAATTTGTACTCAAATTTTCAATAAAAATCAAAATGTCGAAACCGGAATATTGAAAACAAGTGAAAATTATCAGATCGAGGTTTTCAAAAGTCAAAATATTAAGAAATTTAAATTTTGGAAGAAGTTTAAATTTTTGTTAGTTAAAATTTTGAATCACAGTGGAACATTATTTTAAAAAGTTGAAATTTTAGGTCAAAAAAATTTTGCAAAAATGTCAAACATTTCATAAAATTTCAAAATTTTCAAAAAAATCGAAACTTTGAAAGAATTTCGAAAACTAGGAAATAACGAAATTTAAAAAAAAAAATCAAAAAATAATCGTAACTACAAAAAAAGTCTAAATTTTGAAAAATAGTTCACATTTAAATAGAAGCCAGTCGAAATTATTAAGAATCAAAATTCTCAATAAAACAATTATAATTTTCCAAAAAAACTAATAAACAAAAATGAAATTTAGAAAAAAGTCGAAAATTTAAGAAGTCAAAAGTCCAGTTTTGAAAAAAATTACGTTTTCAGAAAAAAATGGTCGACATAGAAAAAGTGGACAATCGAGTTCCAATTTTGCTAACAGAAAATAAAGGAAAAAAAAGTCCTTTGAGGAAAATTAAGAAAAAAAAAAGTGGAATGCAATACAAAATGTTTAGAAGAAAGCGAAATTTTGAGAATAAAGTTTGTATTCATGGAAAAAATAGTAAAAAAAATCCATACTTTTTTTGTCGATTTTTTTTCGAAATTTTCATTTTTTCTTAAAATTCAGAGTTTACATTTTTGAATTTATTATTTTCGAGACTTAATTGGATATTTCGAAAAGAATCCATTGTAGAAAAAGATCTTTGAAAATTTTAAGATAAAATGTTGACAAATCGGGTGCAGATAAATTTCGAGAACATAATCAACCTTCCAAAAGTCAAAAGTCCAGTTTTGAAAAATATTACGTTTTCAGAAAAAGTAAGAATTTTCAAATGGTAAAAAGTAAAAAAAGGTAATAATTAATTTTCGAAAAAAAAACAGAACACCGAAAAGTCTAAATATTTACGAAAATATGGAAATTTTTAAAAGAATATTCAAAGTTTTTTAGAAAAGTCAATACTAACGTTTTGAAAATGTCGAAATTTTCAGTCGAAATCTTAAAAATTTTAAAACGTTGAACATTTTCGCAGCACCTCGATTAGTTTTGGCTACGAGCCGTCACTTCTAATACCAATAAATAGGGGTCGCGGTTGTGTGAAAAAAAGAGGTTTTCAAAATCAAACAAATATGAACATTTTATTTTGTAAGGCAAGCTGTGCTTCCCTAGCTTCCATGGAGAACACGCCACTGGTATCAACCAATTAACTAAATGGAAAAATGGACCGTTTTCAACAATAAAAATGACTCACGTATATTCATGATCTTGTGTGGAGATAAAGCACGAACGTTATTCTTTGCAAATTTCATCACTGTTACAATTGTTTGATCGATAATTGGAATTTTGCGTAATAATAGAAACCTGCACTCAGCGCTAGGAATGTTTAAAATTTTCTTGTGATTTAGAAACTCATAATTATACAATCGTCGTGGGAAAATTGATACAAATCAAATAAACGGAATATTGAAATGTGAGTTCACTCACCTTTCGTGTTCCAACATTTTTCTTGTTAGAGATTCCTTCTTCTTATCCCTGCGTAAGGTCATGTTTTTCTCAAGATCATCTCTTTCCTGCTGGTGTCTCAGAGTTAGTACGTTCTGTTCATCCCTTTTTCGTTTCATCTGCATCTCCCTTTCGAATCTATTGGTTAGTCTTTCTAATTCTTTCTCCCATTCATCCTAATTAAAATAAGACTAAATGTAATTGTTGATTAATTCATGTTGGATAATCGAAACTTTTGGTGGTTTCGATCAATAGTTGGATACAATGTAAACTGTATTTCAATTTTACAGTGACTAGTTCCGAAAATTAATTTACCAGATATCAAGTAGCATCTTTTTTATAAGTTTAATCCACTCGCAAAGGATAACCCTATTATGCCTTCAAAGCGAGAAAGATAAATAAGATATTGTAACGAAATGTAATTAAGGAATTTAGAATTTAAGGAAATTTTCTAGAAAGATCTGATAAGGGGAAGCGGCCGCGATAATGAAGCAAACGGCAGATAAGCGTTCCAGAAATTTCGGCAAACGATAAACCTTATCTGCTGGATTTTTCTAGAACCCGGAAGCGAAAACTATATAAGGCGGTTGCCTTTCCCTCGAATCAATCAGACAGTCAGTAAGTTAGTAGTTAGAACTCAATGAATAAGTGAGTTAATTATTCAGTTGTAGTGTTCCGAGTTTAGTTTAGAAATAAAGTGTTTTACAATTCACGTGTTAATAACAGGCACGTAGCCAGGATTTTCATTCGGGCGGGGTCCAACTCCCCCCCCGCACTCTTCAAAAAATATAAGAACATACATCAATTACTTTTACGTATTCGTTTCTTTTATTTTTTTTTTTCATTTTGGTAATTAGTAAAAGTGAAGAATAAAATCTAGTGACCTTAACATTATATAAATTTGATAAATAAAAACGTGAAAGTTACCAAAGAAAAATTTCCTAATATCTATTTTGAGTTTACGTATTTAACTTATCACCCATCAAGAATCGACTTTTTTTTTAAATAAAAATTACAAGAGAGTAGAAAGAACATCAATTTGAAAAAAAATTATCACGGAATGTTGACTTTTTCTTCTTTAAATCCCGAGATTAAAGTCAAAATTTCGACTCTAATGTGAAAATTTCGAAAAAAAAACGTCGAAAATTGGTGTTTAAAGTCGAAATTTCTAAAAAAAAGTTGAAATGTCAATTTTTAAATCGAAAATCTTACAAAGGCGTAGAAAGGACATCGATTTAAAAAAAATGTTGTGTTTAGAAATTTCGACTTTTTTCTCAAACTTCGACTTTTTTCTCAAATTTAGACTTTTTTCTAAAAATTACGGCTCTTTTTGGAAATTTTGACTTTTTTCTGGAAATTTCCACTTTTTCGAAATGTTACAAAGGCGTAGAAAAGACATCGATTAAAAAAATGTCATTTTAAGAAATTTCAACTTTTTTTTCTCAAATTTCGATTTTAAGCTCGAAATTTCGACTTTTTTCTCGAAATTTAGATTTTTTTCTTAAATTTAGATTTTTTTTCTTAAATTTCGAGTTTATTTTTCAAAATTTCGACTTTTTTCTCGAAATGTTGACTTTTTTCTCAAAATTTGATTTTTTTCTCGAAATTTTGCCGTTTTCTCGAAATTTCCTTTTTTTTCTCTCAAATTTCGACTTCTTTCTCGAAATTTTGGCCTTAATATCAAAATTTCGACTTTATACTCAAAATTTCGACCTTTTTTATCGAAATTTCGACTTTTTTCGCAAATCTCGACTTTTTTTTCGAAATTTCGTCTTTTTGCTCGAAATATTTCGAAATTTCTACTTTTTCTTGAAATTTCGACGTTCTTCTCAAATTTCGAATTTTTGCTCGAAATATTTCGAAATTTCGACTTTTTGTCGAAATTTCGACGTTATTTTCAAATTTCGACTTTTTCGTCGAAATTTCGGCCTTAATCTGAAAAGTTCGACTTTTTTCTCGAAATTTCGTTTTTTTTTCTCAATTTTAGACTTTTTTCTTAAATATCGACTTTTTTCTTGAAATTTTAACCTTAATATCGAAATTTCGACATTTTTCTCGAAATTTAGGCTTTAAACTCAAAATGTCGACTATTTTCTCTAGAAATTTCGACTTTTTTCTCAAATTTCGACTTTTTTCTCGGAATTTCGACTTACGTTTTTCTCAAAGTTCGACTTTATTTCTAGAAAATTCGACTTTTCTCGAAATTTCGACTGTTTTCTCGAAATTTCGACGTTAATCTGAAAAGTTCGACTTTTTTCTCGAAAATTCGTTTTTTTTCTCAATTTTTGACTTTTTTCTCAAATATCGACTTTTTTCTTAAAATTTTGACCTTAATATAGAAATTTTGACATTTCTCTCAAAATTTCGACTTTATACTCAAAATTTTGACCTTTTTTTAATCGAAATTTCGACCTTTCTTTATCAAAATTTCGATTTTTTTTTTCGCAAAGTTCGACTTTTTTCTCGAAATTTCGTTTTTTTTTTCTCAATTTTAGACTTTTTTCTCAAATATCGACTTTTTTCTCGAAATTTTAACCTTAATAACGAAATTTCGACATTTTTCTCGAAATTTCGACTTTAAACTCAAAATGTCTACTATTTTTCTAGAAATTTCGACTTTTTTCTCAAATTTCGACTTTTTTCTCGGAATTTCGACTTACGTTTTTCTCAAACTTCGACTTTTTTCTCGAAATTTCTACCTTTTTCTCGAAATTTCGACTTTTTTTTTCAAATTCGGACTTTTTTTTTCAAAATTTTCATCTTAATCACGAAGTTTCGATTTTTTTCTCGAATTTTCAACTTTCATCTCGAAATTTCTAAAAAAAGATCAAAATTTGCTAACTAAAAATAGCAATTATTGAACGCACCCTACTACAAACCGTCAAGATTGTTGGGAAAGAGGAGTGGTGGGATGCAACTGTCATCTGCCTAATTTGATCATAGTGTAGAAATTTTGACTTATTCGAAAAAAATTTCGATATTAAAGTTGAAATTTCGACATTAGTCTCGGAATTTTAAGAAGAAAGTAGAAATGTCAAGAAAAAAGTCGAATTTTTGAAAAAAAAGTCGAAATTTCGAGTGTTAAGTCGAAATTTCGAGTTTAAAGCCGAAATTTCGAGAAAAAAATCGAAATTTAAAAAAAACCGAATTTTTGACAAAAAAAGTCGAAATCCCTAAACATTTTTTTTTATCAGTGTCCTTTTTACGCTTTTGTAAAATGTCGAAATTTCTAAATATAATTTTTTTTAATCAATGCCTTCCTATGCTTTTGTAAAATGTCGACTTTAAACTCAAAATTTCGACTTTTTTCTCGAAAATTCGACTCCATTCATACATATGTCAAGAAAGTCGAAATTTGAGATAATAAAAAATTGAAATTACTGAACGTACCCTACTGCTAAGTGTCAATATTAAATTGTAAAAGGGTTGATGCATGTATTGGGCAGGCTTGAGCTCATTGCCAATTTTTATTAAAATGTCTACATGGCTATTATGCTTATCATAAGCTCAATAGTTGGCAATTTCGAAAATTATTTCCCTGCTTAAATATACAATCAGCCGTTTTTCTACTGATATTCAATTCGTATCATCGTAAATTTTTTGGGGAATATTCATTTCGGGGAGGGTCCGGACCCCTTGGACCCCCCCCCCTGGCTACGTGCCTGGTTAATAATCATTCGAACCGATAAGCCTGACTCTATATTGTTTCGTTTATAACTAGTTTGAATAATTTAAATGAACATTTTCGACATAGAACAAGTTCTCGGCGAAAACAATATGTCGTTTCAGTCATTCATGACCAATAAAACATTGTCAAAGAAAGCAAAAATTCCAGTGGTTTTGTAAAGCAATTGTATATTTTGAACTTCCTCAACTTGTGATACATAATTTGCAAACTAGTGCAGAATACTTTTTTCTTAAACTATCCAATTTAAGCTTAAAATTTTTATATTTAATCGCAAAGATAAGTCATACTTTTTTCGACTTCGTGTGGAGTAAAAGTGTTGAGATAAAAATTATTTAATTTAGCGTTTAGAAATTGATTTAACCATTACAAATCGCAAACATGAGACCTTCTGCCGCGGTACAATGAATTTCGATGTATTTTCTAACGCACAGAAGTGTGAAACTATTAAAAAGAAAACTAATAAATCAATACGGCATGAAAAGCAATGGTACTGTTCAAGAGAAATTAGTTAATTGTGAACTTTCTATATTTATGCGTGTTTTGTGAACATTATTTTTTACCGACGATGAATAGTAAAAGAAGGTGACAACAGGTCAACATTCATTAGGAATTCAGTTCTGCGAAAAGCAGAATCTCAATTAATTGAAGCAGTCTAATTTTTAATTCGCCACTGTAATTTGATTATAAACTTCGACGAAATTATATTTATCTATTTAATAAAACTCTAACATTGACTGACAGACAACGCACAGTCTAAACAGTTGGCTTTATAGAAATGAAATTTTGCGCACGAAGGTTAAGTATAACGTAGGTGAGCACTAAGAAAGAATAACTCAAAGTTCAACTTTTAAGGGCCTAAAAATGGGCACTGAAACCCTCAAAAAGGTAGCCAATAAATAATACAAGGCACTGGATTTAAAATTGCCTGCACGCGAAAATCATATACTGAAAGCAGAGATTACTGGAAGTATTTACTGAAACCATATACTGAAAGTTCAATTAGTTCCTGCGAGCAGCTTTTATGAAAGTACTTGTAGAAAAGAGACAAATCACCAACCATACGCTTGTGCTCTAGTGTTTCCAGAGAATCGGTCATACTCTCGTCATCAATTAGGCGAATCGCTCTTCTTTGAATTGAATCCAAGAGAGCTAAAGTGTGTTTTGGGGCTGCACTCACAACATGAGAACAGTATTGGTTAGTGTTGGCCTAACTTGCGCTTTGTATAGTGTTAATAGCTGATGAGATGTGAAGTGCTTTTTAGGTCTAAAAAGAAAGCATAGCTTCTGAGAGGCGGATTTGACAATGGCGCGCACATGATCGCCCCAAGTGAAGTTAGTGCTCGCATCACTCCTAGGATAGGTAGATTAGCTCCCATCGGAAGGATTTTACCGTCCATAAGTATATTTATTGCATTATCCCTTGATGTTTTCTTAGAGAAATCCGCGGCTTGAGATTTTGAAGCGTTGAAGTCGACCAAACTGTTCTCACCTCTTTCCAGAATGATTTCGAGATCCCGATTAATCATCTGTATCTGCTGTTCCCGTAGTCGATCTGAAGCAGCGACAGATAATGGTTTGTCGAAAAAAAAAAGATCACACTAGGCTACTAGCATCTGCGTAGCTGTATATAGGATTGGAAGTTGAAGCTAAGAAATCGTTTATGTGTAAGAGAAACAGAGTAGGAGACAGGACAGACCCCTGAGGCAGCCCTGCATTAATCGGAAATGTCTCGGATGAAATACCATCGACGACGACTTGAAGAGATCTGTCAGCAAAAAAATTGGATATCAAACGACAGAGTCCAGAAAGAAGACCATAAGATGTTAATTTGGGGAGAAGAGATCGGTGGTGATAAAAAGAAGTCAAAATATTGAGAAAAGAGTCGAGCTTGATAAAAATAATCGACTTCTAATACAAAAATTCGGGAAAATTGGCGATATTTTGGGTTTAAACCGAAAGGCACAATAGTTCCAATTTCGAGCATAGACGATATTAGTAAAAACATGGGCGGAATAACATTGTTCGGGGCCCTGTGCATTATTACACTGGTGGAGGGCCCTATTAAAGATGTTGGTGACTAAAAAAATAAAAAAAGACCAAGGTGTCCAAAAATGTACTTCCTTTATACCTTCAACCTAAGTATGCTGACCCCTGTGCAGTTGCACATCCTAAATCCGCCCCTGAATAAAAATTTAATTATAAGTTATACAACTGCTATAAAGTATATAAAATCATATCCTGAATTTAAGTGCAATGCTTTGTTATCGAAAAATTATTCGGTTCGTTGAGTCGAGATTTACCAGCTGAATCCCCCTTTAAGCAGCCTAAAAGATACTTTTAAACCAAAGCATGCAATTTGCATTTATTAACTCCGACATGGATTATGATCTAAAGTTTCTAGTCTATAAAACAGCTCTTATCTTTAAAGCGAAGACCAAGGTCGAACACGTTCATACAGCCATTAAAATAAATGGTAGATGCAAGTTGCAATAATGTTCATTACGTTGGTGAACAAGTAGCAAACTTCAGAATTATTACGCTATTGTTATTCAACACAAATAATACATTTTTTTCTTGCGTGCTTAAGTACCAGCGTGTATATGATTCAACCTACTGAACCATATGCGCAATCTAGAAAAATAAGAAATACATTTTAAGTAATTTCTTATATCCACAGTACCATAGACCCTTAAAACTCTTAAAAGTGTTGAAACTTACCCTAATTTCCTCCCTCATCCGCCTCTCCTCCTCTTCCCTCTGCCTGGCAAATTTTCTGTACAAGTCATCTTCTTCTTTCCTATGTTTCATTTCCAATCTTCGCTGCTCATCTCGATCCTGTAAATAACATTTCGATTTAGCTGTTTATAAAACGAAAGGGGCCTATATTTGATTAGATAATGCTTCCAAAATTTAAAGTTTTTTATAATTTTGATGTTTTCAACAAACAATTAAAGCTGCAAGGTTTTATTTCAGGCTTCATTTGTAACTGGAATCCCGCTGATTCCTCTTTCATGTGATAAAAATAAATAAACTACTGATTTCCTGTTTATTTCTTCTATTACATCATTATCATTACTTGTTAACTATTTAATTCGAAACGATCGACTATTTTTGTGTGTTATAGTTTTAATTTATGTGATTATGTTGTATAACTACTTCAAGCTGATTTTAGATAGCATCCCTAAAGATTAAGCCGAAATGATTTCCGCAATTTGGAAATTTCGAGACTTTTTTTATTCTAATTTTTTTTCAACTTTATACGATTAAGTTTTAAACTGAAAATTTTTGGTTTAATTTAGAAGTGCCTGTGTTTAAATCGAAATGCGGAGGAACATCTTTTTAGGCATTTCGAAAATTCTTCCTGAAATTTCGACACAATTTCCCCATTTTGAATTTAAATACAACATTTCGAGAAACAGTTTAGTATAAATTCAGAACTTTTTTTGACATTAATCCTTGGCTTTCGACGTTGGTTTAAAAATATTACCTTTAAATATGAAATGTCAACATATTCTCCAAATCTCAAGAATATTTTTTTTAATACTATAATTTTTCTTCGATGTTTTTCTGGCATTTTAACATTGATCTTTATTTGTAAAGTTGCAATAGGAAAATAATTAGAAAATCCAAGTTTGCAATTCTTCTTTTGAGAAAACCGTCGAGATTTTTAACAGAGGATTCACTGCATGAAAATGATGGACTGCAGTCAGTTTAAACATCTAGGGCTCCAGTCAATAGACTGATATTAAAATTGACATATCATCCTATTTAATTTTTTTTTTAAACGGCGAAATTTGTTACCATTTTATATAACGTGCTCTAGCAACGACAATAATTTTAAAATAAAAACATATGAAAGTGCTTTCGATAGACTAAATAACACTCTTTCTATAAAGACTAAATTTGTTAAATTTTATTGAGGCTAACTGAAGTAAATGGTATTTTTAAAATTTTATTTTCGATGGCTCCCCACCACTTTATTTTTAAAGATAGAACAAAGAGTGTAAAACAAAAACATATCGAAACTACTGTCGGATTACAATGCATGAATTTTCGATATATCTTAATTAAGCAAAATTTCGAAAAAATCGTAATTTTCTGTTTAGCTCCACGTATTACGTCACCTAGCGATCATTTATAACATCATATTTTCCAGCGATTTTGCAAGGTCTCTTTTTTTAATGAAACTATTGTTTCAAAACTGTGGGATGGTTTGTTGCTAAGATATAGCCGGCGTCCTTTCTTAGTTGGCACCCGGTACATTCTCGCGTTTGCAACTTTTTCCTAAAAATTTTGATGCGTTAAATAGAAATTTCCAAAATTCGAAGAAACTCGACATTTTGAATACAAAAATTCAAAAATTAGACGCTTTCTTTCCAAAAGATTAAACCAATTAGCATCTTCTTTAAATTTTTCTCTCGAAACATGCACCGTTTCTGTTTCTTTTTATAAATTCCAGGATTTGCCAGGACGCTTTTCAAAGTTTTAAGAAATAAAAAATAACATGAAATTTTGGATAGTGGCGTAGCTATCAGGGAGCAGAAGTGTGCTGTGTAAAAGTGCCCTCCTGGACAACGGAGACCCTAACACAATTTTGTCTTATTAGTCCTAGGCCCAGGATTCTAATGCACAGACCAATAGGTTTGAACATTTATTAGATTCGAAGTTTGAAAACCGAATAGGTTTTGTTCTTGTTAGATCTCGTCAGTTTGGTATATCCAACTCGAATGCTAAAAAATGTTCCGACAAGTAAATACTAAAGAATTCACGGACGTCAAGCGTGTGACTTCTAATAATACCGTCACCTATTGGTGCATAGAGAAACTATGGCCATCGCTAACAATGTCGTATGCAAGCTGAATGCAACCTAGACTATAAAATTCGTACAGCCTTCCAAGCGTGTATAGTGAATCATAGGTAGCTGAACTACCAACAGTTGAAACACTGGCAAGGATTCTGACGAGATCAAACAAGATCGAAACCGGTATTTGGTTTCCAAACTTCGAATCTAATAAATGTTCAAACCTATTGGTCTGTGCATTAGAATCCTTGTCTTCTGGGAACTTTTTCCTAGAGGCCAACCGCTTCGCTAGGTGGCAGTGTTTCAACTGTTGGTAGTTCAGCTACCTATGATTCACGATACCCGCCTAGAGGGCTGCATGAATTTGCAGCCTAAATTGTATTCTACTTGCATGCGACATTGTTGGCGATGGCTATAGTTTCTCTATGGACCAATAGGTAGCGGTAGAATTGAGAGTCACACGTTTGACGTCCGTTGATTCTTTAGTACTTACTTGTCGGAACATTTGTTAGCATTCGAGTTGGATACACCAAACTAATGAGATCTAATAAAATCGAAACTGACGAGATCTGACAAGATCGAAACCGGCCTTCGGTTTCCAAATTTGGAATCTAATAAATGTTCAAACCTATTGGTCTGTGCATTAGAATCCTTGTCTTCTGAGAACATTTTCCTAGAGAGCAACCACTTCGCTAGGTGGCAGTGTTTCAAAACTGTTGGTAGTTTCAACTACCTATGAGTCACTCTATACACACCTGGAGGGCTGCATGAATTTGAAGTCTATGTTGCATTCTACTTGCATACGACATTATAAGATCCAGTTCAGAATTCGTAAAATAATTAAGTTTACATTTCAAACTCGAAATTTAATCGAAACAGTGTGTTACTTGATTTCGAGAAAGAAAATAGAAGTTTCGTGTTAATATGAAGATTTCAAAAAAATACTAGAATTTTATAAATTAAATTCTCGAATTTTTAAGCTGATGTATAAATTGTAGAAAAGTTTTAAAAAATTGAGAAAAAATATGTTGGAAAAAAGGTAAAATTTCTTTAAAAAAAATAAAAATTGAAGTCGAAATTTCAGGAAAAAAAGGAATCACTGAAACAAGTGTAAATTTGTATTGAGAAAAAAGTTTGACTTTCAGTTTTGTCTTACACCCATTCATAAGAAAATCAAGTTTAATTGCACATTCAAAATTCAATGCAAACAGTTTGTTACCGAATTTCGCAGAAAAAAAATCAGAAATTTTGTGATAATGTTGAAATTTCAAAAGAAAAAACTATCATTATATAAAACAAAATTCTCGAATTTTTGAGCTCGCTGTACAAATCTTAAAAAATGAAGATGAAAGCTTGGCTGTCGAAATGCGTTAGGGCAACCTTTGTTGTGTTTTTTAATCTTTCTTGGTTTCAGGGGACAAATTCTATATTTCAATTTTTGTTAAGTAGAAGTTTAAAAAAATTAAGAAAAAATATATCGAAACAAATTAAAATTTATGCAAAAAACCTAACTTTGAAGTCGAAATTTCAGGGAAACACACTGAAAATGACTCTAGATATTAAAAAAAAATTCTAACTTCCAAAAAATTCATAATTTATGTTAAAACATTCTCCAATTTCAGTAAAATCAAATTTATTAGAAAAAATAGGAATTTCAACAGTAAATCAAAAATTTTGAAAAATAAAACTGAATTTTAAACTTTACATTCTAGAAATGTATTCATTAAAGTTTTTTTAATTTCGAAGGTTTTTGAAAATTGCCCCATTTATTCAATTTTCCAATTTTTTTTGAAAATTCTGACATTTTGAAAATCGCTTTTTTTGTGTTCTTTGACCACTTGTCAATGTTTTGATCTTTTTAAATTTATCCAATTTTTTTTCAGTATTTCGAGTGATTTTTTTTTAAATTTTAACCTTTTAAAAATTTCTCAAAAATTTTCTTTGTAATTTCTACTTTTTTTAAAAATTTGGCTTTTTTATTTTTAGAAATTCGTATATTTTTCAAATTGTTAAAACATGTTTCTGTATTTTTATTTTTCAAAAATTTAGATTTTTTAAAATGTTTGTTCTTTTAAAGACTCAATATTTAGATTTTGTTTACAATTAAATACGAAATTTTTGCAAAACTTCAACATTTTTGAAAATCGTGATCTTTTGAATTTTTTTACTTTTTATGAAAATCTCCATTTTTCAAAATTTTCGGATCTATTCAACATTTTAACATTTTTTGAACATTTTGATTCTAAAATTTTGACTTTCAAAAATTTGGAATTTTTTGAACATCTCGCATTATTTTTAAAATTTTCGAACTAAAAGCTTCGACTATTTGTCAAAATTTCGTTATTTTTTAGAATTTGGACTTTTTTTCTTTGTCAATGTAGAATTTAAGTTTCGACTTTTATTGAAAAAAGAAAAATAGTAAATAAATATTCATTTAGAAAAATTCAATATCTTCAAAAAAAGAATTAGTTGTAATGTTGAATTTTTAGAAAAGATCCAAAAAAAGTCGAAATCCTAAGGAGTATAATTCTCCAAAAATTAAAGTACAGAACTTGTCCCCTGAAACCAAGAAATATTAAAAAACACAACAAAGGTTGCTCTAACGCGTTTCGACAGCCAAGCTGTCATCTCTAGCTTTTCTCTGAAGATGACAGCTTGGCTGCCGAAACGCGTTAGAGCAACCTTTGTTGTGATTTTTAATCTTTCTTGGTTTCAGAGGACAAGTTCTGCATTTCAATTTTTGAAGATAACCAAGGACCAGTCCGTTTCATCAAAAAAAAAAAATTCTCCAGTCAAAATTTTAAAAAATTTCGAAGTTTTCATAAAAAGTTAAAACTTCCAGAAAACCAACATTTTAAAAAGTGGCCAAATTTTCGAAAAAAGTTTAGATTTTAAAAACTAGTCTGAAATTTAAAAATATTCGAAATTATCAAAATATGTCAAGATTAAAAAAAAAATGAAGGATTTTCTGTAAAATCTCCTAAAAGCCCAAATTTTTGAAAAGCCCAAATTTTAAATAAAGTCAAAATTACTAAAACTTTCGAAATTTTTGTTAGTCAAGATTCTGAGAAAAAAAAATAAAAAAATCACAAATATTAAAAAGAAATTTAATTAAAAAATGTCGAAGTTATCAAAAAAAAGTTAGGATTTTCAAAAAAAAACGCAAAATATTGAAAATATCCACATTTTAAAAAAAGTTGAAATTTTCGAAATAAATGAAAAATGTTAAAATGCAACAAATAGAAAATCGATATTTTGAGATAAAGGCGAAATTTTAAAGAAAGTGAAAATTTTAAAGGTCAAAATTTTGAAAAACTAGGAAATTTCAAAACATTTCTAAATTTTGACAGAAAATTAGGATTTAAAAGAGATCAAACTTTTGAATAATAATGTCAGCATTTTAAAAATATACTGTAAAAAGTCGATCTTTTCGAAAAATTCAAGGATTTTGATAAAATGTAGAAAATTTCAAAAATACGTTTACAAAAGTTGAAATTTTGAAAAATAGTTTGAATTTCAAAAATAATCGAAATTTTAAAGAAATATGGAGATTTAAAAAAACTAAAATATTTTTAGTTAAATTTTGAAAAAAGAGCGAAATTTTCAAAGAGCCTAAATATTGAAGGAAACTGAAAATTATCAAAAAATTCTAAACTTTCATAAAAAGTGGAAAAGTAAAAATGTTGAAACACATAAAACTTTGGTTAATTAAAATTTAAAAATAAAATAAATGTCATTTTTTTAGAAAGTTAAAATTTTTGATTGAATATTTTTATAAAGATCGGAATTTAAAAAGAAATCGAAAATTTTAAAAAGCAGGGAAAGTGTCAAATAAATTCAAAACCTTGCAAAATAGTTCAAAATGTCAAAAACATTCGACATTTTAAGGAAATGTCGCGATTTCAACAAGTAGAAATTTTCGAATAAAGTCGAAATTTTTAAGAAATAAGTTTGGTATTTGAAAAAACGTCGGAATTTTAAAATATAAAATCTACAATTTTAAAAGCAAAGATTAGAAGAAAAACAATTTATACTAAAACAGAAATTTCAAAAAAAGTCCAAATTTTTGAAAGTCGAAAATCTTAAAAAACCCAAATTTTGATAAGAAGTCGAAATTTCCTAAAAAGTTTAAATTTCCTAAAAAGTCTAAATTTCCTAAAAAGTCTAAATTTTGAAATCTTGAAAAATAGAATTTTTCAAAAAACTGGATATTTTAAAAAATCTTTGGTGTCGAGCTTTCTGAAAATTCTAGAATTTTCGAAAGAGATAAATTTTTAAAAAAATTAAAATCATCAGAAAAGTCGAAATTTTCTTAAAGTCGAAATGTTGAAAAAAGACATATTTTCAAAAATGTCAAAATTTTGGGCCACTGAAAATTGTATGAAAAAAATGTTAAAGTGAAAGTTTCGAAAAAGTCGAAATTTTAATGAAAAATTCAAAATTTGAAAATAAAATGAGTATCGTATAAAAATTCATTAAAAAAACTTGACATTTTTTTCAGAGAAGTTGTAATTTTGGAAATTTTAAATGAAAAAAGTTGAAATGTTTATAAAGTTTTTCAAAAAGGTGAACTGTTCGATAAATCGAATAAGATTAAAAAAGATCGAAAGTTTCAGTAAAGCGGGAGTTTTCAAAATAGGCAAAAATTTAAAACAGTTTGGATCTTAAGAAAAGTTGAAACTTTGAAAGAAATTGAAATTTTAAAAGTCGAAACTTTGGAAAAAGTCGAAAGAAAAAACTAAATTTAAAAATGTGAATATTTAAAAAAACGATACTTAAAAAATTGATTTATTTAAATAAATTTTGTGGCCGTGAAATAGTGAATGGGGTCGGGTAACAACAGTTGAAAATAATTTTGGTGAAATGGATTGATTCTTGGTTATTTTAAAAAATTGATATAAAAATCTTTTTTTTGTGGAACGTACTGGTCCTTGGTTATCTTCAAAAATTGAAATACAAAACTTGTTCCCTAAAATCAAGAAAGAGATACTGTATCTGTATGATACAGTATCTCTGATGTGAAGATGATAGTTTGGCTGTCGAAACGCGTTAGAGCAACCTTTGTTGTGTTTTTTAATCTTTCTTGGTTTCAGGGGACAAGTTTTGTATTTCAATACAAATCTTGTCCCCTGAAACCGAGAAAGATTAAAAATCACAACAACAGAACAACTGTTGTGTTTTTTAATCCTCGGTTTCAGGGGACAAGATTGGTATATCAATGTTACAAAATAATTAATATTTCTTTCTAGAGGTCATTGTCAGTAAACCAACGTCGCGAAAAATATCGTGAATGAAATGGATCAAATATCAGATCGATTAAAGTAATAAATAAGCGTTTATAAAATATTTTAATTTAGTTTAAAAAATACTTCTTAATGTATGTCACATTGTTAGTAAACGTTGATCCTAGACAGTAACAAATGTCCAACTGCTTTGTATGCTGAGTTAATTTAATCAAATAAATGCATTTCCGTTGTTTAAAAATTACAAAACCGTAACAGTTTAGATAATTTCTGATGTAATCGCTAGAATAACAGTTCATATTACCTGTTACTACACAATATATTTGCAAAGGCAAATTAATCCATTGGGATTCGATTAGATACAGTGGCGGCTGGTGACTTTTTGACAGGGGGTGCGCAGATGCAAAAACAGGACTTCGAACCGGAACTGAACCGAAAACCGGAAACCGAAAAAAAAACCGTTATTTTTGTAGGAACGAAAAACGGAACATAACCGGAAAAAAATAACGGTTTATTTCGGTTCGTAGAATTTGCATGTTCTTAAAATAATTTTTACTTTACCCTAAAGTTTGGGATTTTTTTAGAAATTTCCTTTTCAAAATTTTACACAAATTCGTGCAACTTTCATCTGAAAATTATAAGTTAACTTGACAGAACATGTTTTTGAAAGTTCAATCAGAAACCTACAATTTCCACTCTTTCTAAGAAAATGTTGATTTTATTCTCAAAATTTCAAGTCAAATTGAATTTTAAGTTGTATAACTTGAATATTTATTTTTGAAAATTTTTGGTTCTGTTTTGAAATTTGGACCCTTTTCTCAAAATATTTCTTTTCTTTTTATAAAATTTAGAGTTCAAAATACTAATTTTATGTGCTATTATAAATATGGACTCAAGCAGTGAAGTCTTTTTCATTGAAACCTAGTTTCCTGGCAATTTTATTTGCAAATTTGAATTTTTCCGAAAATTCCAACTTTTTCTTTAGAAGAAACACTCAAATTTGGATTTTCCCTTTTATAATATAATACCCTTGTTTTTTGAAGTTATTAATAAAAATTTCGAGTTGCTTTGAATTTTTTTCTTCAAATTTCACTTTAATTTAAATATGCCAATTTTTTTCTCGATATTTCAAATTCTAATGATTTTTTGCAATGCCTACTTCATCAAACTTCCCAAAATCTCAAAATTTGTGATAAAATCTTGCTATTTCTAATTTTTCCTAGAAATTGGGAATTTCAGTCAAAATTTCAAGAGAAAAATACAACATTTATATTCCAATTTAAAGCCGGGATCTTGAAATTGAAGTCGAAATTTTAAGGGTAAACTTGGAACGATGACATGTTAGAAAATGTCTAATTTAAACTTCCAATTTTTATCTGGTTTTGTTTACGCTATATTTCACTTTTTTCTTAAAATTTAAATTTCCGCCTCAAAGCTGCGATTTTTGTTTAGATTGTTTTGAATTTAGGCAGCTTTAAAATCGAAATTTAGTTAAATCTTGAATTCCTTTTGTAGAATTCGTTCAAAATTTAAAAATTGGTAATTTAAACCTAGATTCTTCACCAAAATTAAAAAAATTCTGGGAGAGGCGAATTTTGAAAAAATGTTAAAGTTATCACAAAAACTCGAACTTTTGAAAAAAAAGAGATTTCGAAAAAACTTTATATTTTGGATGAAGCTATATTTAATTTCGAAAAAAGTCCCAATTTTGATGATAAAAAGTAACACTTTTCAAAAAAGATTAAAATCCTGAAAAAATTCAAATATTTCAAAAATTCGCAATTTTGAAAAAAATGTAAATTTTTGGGAAAAAATCCGAATTATCAAAAAAAGAAGTTAAAACTTCGAAAAACAGTAAAAATTTTGAGCTAAAGTGAAAATTTTAAAAAAAAAGGTAAATGTTTTGAAAAAAAATGTTTCATCATAATCATATTATAAAAACTCCAAACTTTTGAAACAAAGAGGAGATTTTCCAGAAAAAATCAAATTCTGAAAAAGTTATAGCTTCGAGAAAAAGTCGAAATTTCGATGATAAAAGGTCGAGGTTTTCAAAAAAAGTCTAAATTTTGGAAAAGGTTTGAAAATATTAAAAATGTCGGAATTTTGAGAATAAATTTAACTTTTCAAGAAACAGAAATTAAAAAAATTCTAATTTTTAAATAAAAGTTCAGTTTACTACATAAAAGCCGAAACCTAGAGAAAAAGTCGAAATTTAAAAAAAAAATCTCAGTTTTCAAAAAAAGATCAAAGCTTTGAGAAATTGTAAAAAGTTTGACAAAGGTTAAAAATTAAAAAAAAAACAGGGTAGACGTTTTTAAAAGTCAGTTTTTTAGCATCATTAAATTTACAGAAAAAATCAAAATTTTGAAAAAAAATAACAATTTGGAGAAAAGATCGAAATTATGTATAAAGATTTTCAAAAAATTCAGAATTTGGAAAATAAATTAAAATCTTAGAGAAAGGTCAAACTGAAAAAGTCTGGCGATTAATAAAATAAATAAACATTTGAAAAAAGTGGAAGTTAAAAAAAAGAACATTTGAATTTGAAAGTTTTTAAAATATAAAGACGAAATGCTTTAAGGAAATCGAAAAATGTTTAGGAATTTTCAGTTAAAATCTAATGCAGCATTTAAAAAGAGTAATCATTTTTAGAAAGTCAGTATCTTGCGAAAAAGTGAAAATTGAAAAAAAGTTGAATAAAAAAACAAACATTCCAGAGAGTCGATATTTGTTAAAAGTCAAATTTTTAAAAAGAATTGAAATGTTTTGAAAAAATCGAATTTTGCAAAGAATGATGAAATTTCGAGTCTAAAATTTCTGATAATTACAAAAATAAGGTCAGACAACTTCGAGGTCAATTCCAAATATTCAAAAAAAATTGTAGTTTTCAAAAAATAAAATTTTTAACAAGAACGAAAGTTATGAAAGTAAAATGTTCAAAAAAATCAAAACCAACCAAATAAGACAGAATTTTGAGGAATTTGGAATATTCAAAAAATCAAAATTTTGAAAAAGGTCGAAATATTCGAAATCAAGTTAAAATTTCGAAAATTTGGAAGTCGAACCGGAAAAGATCGACTTTGTCAAAAAGTGGGTTTTGATTGTCGAAATTTTCAAAATAAGTCAAAATTTTCAATAAAAATTGAATTCTTCAGAAAAGTCGAAACTTTCAAAAAGTATATAACCAAAGAATCCTTTCCCTTTTTTTCACCTAGGCGAATGCACGAATATCAGCTAATTTTTTTTTATAATGTTGGAGGTTCGAAGTTTGAACTCAAAATGAACCCAGAATCCAGAGTTTCAGCCTGAAATTTTTAAATTCGAAAAATCGTGAAATATTTCCTTCAAATTTTAAGCATTACCACAGAAGTTATATGCTCTAATATTTAAAAAAGAGGGAGAACATTTCCTGAATTATGTTAGAAAATCAATTTAAATAAAAAAATTTAAAAAATTAAAAAATTAGTAAGCTGGAACTAAACCGAAAACCGGAAAAAACCGCTATTTTTGTCGGAACGAACACCGGAACGGAATGGATATGATTTTTTTCTCGGAACGAAAACCATTAACCGGAACGAAAAAAATAGAGGTTCGGTGCCCTGTGCAAAAATATTAGTAGTTAAGAGTTTAGGTGAATCCAGTGCCATAGCAAGGTATTAAATTTAAGAGAAACAAAAGTGATACAAAATTTGTGATATTTAATAGTATTTTTACGAATTAAATTTACATAACATCTTATAGCCTCCAAAATATTTTTGGGGTATCATCTCTAAATTATTTTCATCGGAAAAAAAAATCATTATCGACATTTCTGAGCCCCTTAAAGTACTCAGTGCGGTTGCACCTGGTTACGGTTCTAGATTACTTAATTAAAATTGTTTGCTTTCATAGGAATAAAATTATATCACTTTTTCGTGAAAACTGCATTTGAAGATAAAATGTATTTTATAACAAAGTTCTAATTAAACTCTACAAAAACACAAAAAAATATTTTTTTAAGCAGCATCCGCTCTACGATCTTTTAAAGAAATAAAGTGTTCATTACTTTCTCAGCAAAATTGTTTAAATCCAAATTTACAAATTAATAATTCGACCCTAGAATGGGTACTGCTATCTCTTTGTGAATAGCCGTACTATTGGCAGTTAGACCTGTAAGTGACACAATTAGCAATCGCAATCAAATCAGCCGGTACCTACGCATTTAGCATCATAAATCGTAAATACACACTTTAAACTTTGACTCGTACTCACCGTTTGGCAACATCGCTTCAGCGGAGCGGCGTACCGCGCCGCGGGCTAGCTTTAGCCTGGTGTTCTGTAGTTTATTTCTCCGTATCCCGTGGAGGCCGTTGATAGGCATCGCATCGCAGCCACGCTAGGTGCATAATTCTGCGCGCACCAAAGTATTTAAATTTCCTCATAGTATATAATATAATGGAATAAAAGTTTGCGTACTTTATTCCAAGTCACTCACAAGTCGTCACCCTAATATTACAAGGTCCTATGTAACATTTTTGAATATTTCAAGTTTTTGGTGTAACATTGTCCTATGTGACATAAATTATGTTACAATTATCGAACTAACACTTTAGCTCTCATAGAACTCTGTTAATCCTGTGGAAATCAAAGGTGTATGTCAAAAATAATAAGTCATGTGTATACCAAGGGTGTATGTTAAACATAGGACTTTGTAATTTATTTTTTTTAATAAAAATACTATAAATCAGTCCTATGTTGCAACATACAACCTTATTATTTCATTTCCTACAAATTCTTGGTTGTGTTACATTGTTTAGTTCTAAATTGTGGGAGCATGCAATTAACGGTTTCTGGCAGTGTTTTGTTTTAAAATGTCAAAATAAGTAATAGTGATTCAAGTGATAGCCACGGCTATGACTCTAATAAAGATGGGGAATTCCTACCACATCAAAAAACATCAAAAAAAGTAGTCAGGTAAAAGATTATTTTGTAAATTAGGTTAGGGGGCTTGAAGAAATATTTTTTTAGAATAAAAATTCGCGGCCGCTATTACGACATTTCCAAGTCTTCCCAATCTTCAAGTAGCAGGAGCAGTGAAAGTGATAATTCTACTTTAGAATCTGATTTAAGAAAATATAATATTGTATATTTTTGGTACGAAACATATACAATATTATACCTTCTTAAATCAGATTCTAAAACTCTATTTCTAAAACACACAACAACAACAACGGTTGTTTTTGTGTTTTTTAGAAATAAATCTGGCTGCTCTGAAATTAAGAAATTAACCATAAATCGAGCCTCAAATAATAGACATGATTTCAAATCCAAAAATCTGCAAATGCAATCTGATGCAAGTAAAGATACTTCTTCAAATTTACAAACTGATTCCAGCAGGTAATGGCCTCAGTTATAGCCTAATCTTGGCGTTGGAGATATTTTTCATTTAAATTTTTTTTAGGAGTCGGCCTGGTTGTTCTATGATCCCAGTACTAGGGACTCCAACGAGAAAACAAGTTTCAGTAAACAATAAAATTCAGATCGAAGAAGCATCTGAAGAAGAACCCCGTCCCCAGGATTCTGAGGGTGACCATATCGCAGAGATCGAAGAAGCATCTGAAGAAGAGCCTCGTCCCCAGGATTCTGAGGGTGACCATATCGCAGAAAATCCTCAAAATCCAACTACTGGTTCTAGAGAAGATATAATCGATGAAACAAAAAAAATATTGACACGAAAACGGAAGAGTAATACTTCAGAATGGGCATGTAATGCAAGAAAAGCAAGTTCCGGCAAAAGAAATTAAAAATAGAAAAGATTGTATCCAGAAATGCTTATTTAAGTGCTCTCGCAAAATAAGTGACGATCAAAGAAAATACATTTTTAAGAATTATTATTTGCTTTCTGCTACTGAAAAGAAAAATTATATTTTAAACACCACCGAAGTTGACGTTCCTTGGAGAAGAAGAAAAGGCAATAATAATGAAAATTCTAGAAAGACTAGAACCTTTAGGTTTTACTTTCAGTTGGATGGACATAACATTCAAGTATGCAAAGCTTTTTACACTAGGACGTTATGTATTAGCCAGAAACCAATTTAGACAGGTCATGCAAATAAAACCTTGACCAATACATTACGTGAAAGTAAGCAAGGGAAACATCAAAAACGGGTAACCACCTGAAGATAGTGATTTGGTCAAGCTGCATATTAACTTGACTCCGCAAGTGGAATCACATTATTGCCGCAAAAAAAGCAACAAAGAATATTTCGAAAGCGAAATGAGCATTAAAAAATTGTATGAATTGTATTTAGAATATGCAAATGATCATCAAAAAACTCCGGTTTCATTTTGCGTATATAGAAAAATATTTTGCAATTCTTTTAACATAGCCTTTCATAAACCACGAAAGGATAGATGCGATACTTGCGAAGAAATGAAAGTGAAGAAAGAAGAGAATACGGTGGATGAAAATTCAGAGAGAAAGCATATAGATCATTTGAAAGAAAAAGAATACATAAGGGAACAGAAACAAAAAGATAAGGAAAGTGGAAAGCCCATATTATGTTTTGATCTCGAAAACGTGTTAACTTGCCCAAAGGCAGATTTAAAAACTTTTTTATAAGAGCAAATTGTATGTTTACAATATGACTGGTCACCTATCTGTCGGAAAAAAAGTTTATTGTGCGATATGGACCGAGGCTTTACATGGGAGAACAGGAAATGACATGGCAAGCGCAGTCTATAAAATATTGAATAAAATAATGGAAGACCATCCAGAATTTACAGAAATAATGTTGTGGAGCGATAGCTGCGTTCCTCAAAACAGAAACAGTCTTATGAGCTATGCTCTTTCTCACCTTATTCAAACCCACAAAAATCTACAAAATATTACAATGAAATTTTCTCCAGGACATTCTTGTATTCAAGAAGTAGATGCCATCCACAGCTCTGTAGAAAGGTCATTAAACAAAGTAGAATATTATTCCCCGGTATCACTTCTTTGCTTTCTACTGAAAGTAAACCGACAAAAACCCTACACAATAATTCAAATGAAGAAACAAGACTTCATAGATTTTCAGTCCTACTTAAGTCAGTTGAACTACAACACTGTCCCATTCTCAAAAATTGTATCTTTACAATTTTCAAAAAACTTTTATATAGCTCAAGTATAAGGAATCTTTTGAACCGACGGGAGAATCTGAGGTATTTAAGACCGTAAACTTGCATCAACGAAATTTGCGAAAGGCTCACGTTACCGCCGAAACAGAACCGACCATTCCTTTGCAATTAAAAAAGTGTGATAAAATTGTTGCACTGCCACAAGCTAAGGTGGATGCAATAAAATCCATGTATAAGTGGATTCCTGAAATGGATAGGCAATATTATGATTCAATTTTGAATCAAAAAAAAAAATAATTAAGCTTTGTTTATTTTGTTTTTAAGAAATATTATTCAGTTCCAAAGTTCTATGTTACCTCTATTGAAAAAAAAAGGTTTAAGAATATCAGAGTTCTATGTTTTTTTAAATAAATGTTTCTTTGAGAGTTTTGCATTTTTTAAGATGTTTTTATTAAATGCACCTTGATTGCTCCGAATAAAACACCCTTTGAAAGAAATATTTAAAAAATACCAAACTGACTGACTTGGGCCTGGGGTCATTTTTTTAAATAAATTTTTCTCAAAATGACATAATTGTCACATAAGACCTTAGGATGACGAAGTATTATTAGTTAATTAGTATATCATTATTTTGTAATTAAAAATGTGATAAATCGAAGACTTTTACATTAAACAGAAAAGAATAGATCGCTCATTTTACGGGGAGCGCGCGCTCTTGCGCTCTTTAAGACCAGCCGCCACTGATTAGATAAGTAATCCCGTAAGAGATTCCTTAAAAAACCATCAAATTAATAATTCGTAAAAACCATTTTTATGAATTATTAATGATCAAACTAAAAAATGACTTTTTTTGTTTTAAACGACGATAATTCAACGAAAAATCGTTCTATATGAATAAGGGGCCAATCGAATTATAGAATATTAAAATATCTAAAAGTGTTTTGAAAGGGCATTACTAGAACAAATTTATTGAAATTCGTGAATTCGTCAAAGACTATTAACGATAAAGAATTTAAATTCAAGATCTGAAAACTAGAAACTTGGAATTTTAATTTGCTTTTTTTTTGTTTTTCTATGATCAACTCAGCTTAAATATTTAGGAATTTTCTGTCATATCGTTTAACATATTGCCCAATGCTGTCGTTTCCGGAGAAGGCACAGCATCAAAATATAATTGCCCCATTTTCATTCATAAGTGACATTTTACGTCGTGGGTTCCATGGCCGATTAATATTTTGGCTCCGACACCCACCGTCATTGATTTGACTATTTCTTTCCACAAGAGCACCTACTCGATAGCTCGACCAAGTGGGTTGTTAACGATCAATAAAAATTTCTAGTGTCATTTCGTACATTACTTAACTCGGACTCATCTCAAAAGACACAACTGAAAGGCGCTTTTTACGGGAAAAAGCGAGGTAAGATCGTCGGCCGTACACTAAAGAATTTAAATTATCCGTTTAGTGATTTTCACTCTGTAATAATCGACCTTCACCGCACCATCAGTCAGCAAATAACTCCGCAAACTTGAAATGCAAGAAGAAAAAATAAACGTTTGATTTCTCGGTCTTATTAAACATAACGCTTACTACAGTTATGTTCATAAAGTTATATAAATGTTTCTGTTGGTCGAGTCAAGTTGGTCGGCTTATTGCGGAACAACTTTTACATATTAATAGGGTAAAATAGAAATAAAAACTTTTTTTGTTAATTGGAAAGTAAAACCCGACTACGTAGTACTACTTCTGCATCTGGCTTTTATGATTTAGTATGACTTATTCCATATCTTAATAGTGAGATGTACGCAAATAACGAGGTTACATAGATAATACAATCAAGCAACGAACTTTTTGTGCTTGGTAGAAAATAAAATATTAATTTAATTGCAGTAACTCAAAATGAAACGCAATTAATCTGAGAAATAACTGAAATTCTTGCAATATCCATATTCTCACTATTTGAGAAATATTATTAGATTACCTTTTAAATTTTAGAAATAAACAGGAACGAACTGGCTCCATGTTTTATGGAGGGCTACATGGGCGTAAGCAGGACGAAATTTTGAGTTTCTTCTCGAGATAACAACTCAAAGGAGCAACATTTTGTCAAAATTCCAGGATTAAAGTCAACATTTCGAGATTAATCTAAAAATTTTGACTTAATCGCGAAATTTCGACTTTTTTTGAAATTCTTTCTCGAATCTCAATTTTAACATAGAAATTTCTAAGAAAAAATTGGAATTTGGGTTATTAAAAATTAAAATTACCGAACACATCCTACTGTAATTTTCGTCTCCCTAACAACCATAGATGTCAACCTCAAAATTTCCACTTTTTCAAGAAATTTCAAGAAAAAGTTTAATCTCCAGAACTTTCTGGAAAAAAGTCGAAATTCCAAGATTAAGGCGAGATTTTGATAAAGAAGTCGAATTTTCGAGAAAAAAGTCGAAATTTCAAGATTAAAGTCCAAATCTCAAGACTAAAGTCGAAATTTCAATTTTAATTTCGGACTTTTGAGAAAAAAAGGTCAAAATTCTAACCTTAAACCTGGAATTAAATATTTAGAAAATAGCGGAAAATTATCGATGTATCGTTACCGAATATCGATGTTTCAGACATCGATATTTCATTTAAAAATATATCACGCATCGACAGGGGCGGCCTTAGCCATTGCGAGGCTCCGGGCGGGTAGATCTTTAAGAGGCCCTCGTCTTTGTAGAATTAGTTTTAACCTAGGCGTAGTCAGAATAGGGTGGGGCGCTTGACCCCCCCCCCCCCCCCCCAGCTCGTGTGGTTAACGAAAATTTATATTGAACTGAGGAGACTTTCCCCTAAAAATGTCCATGCAACAAAAGTCGTCCTTCTTTAAGCTATTGATATTTTCACGAAATTTCGACTTATTTCACGAAATTCGTCCTTTTTCATAAATTTCTTTGGAAATTTCAAATGTATTCCTAAAATTCGATTTATTTTATCAGAATCCAACTTAACTAAAAATTTGGAATTTCGACTTCTCTTTAAACTTTGATTTTTTGAAATTTTCGACTTTTTTTATCAAGATTTAGCCTTTTGCTTAAAACTTGACCGATTTTTTGATAACAATATTTATCTGGAAATTTTTATAATGACTTTTTTAGAAATTTTGTAAAAAGACTAAAATTCCGAGAAAATTTTCCCTGGAATGGGGAAATACAACTTGTTTCTCAAAATTTCGACGATTATTTCAATACTGGACATTTTCTGACTCTGGGTAGGGCAGAACAGGGCGCATGTCTGCCTCTAATTCAAGCGCTCAAAAGAAAAATCTAGAAATTACATTTTTCTTAAAATTTGTCCTTTTTCCAAAATTTCGACAAAATTTGACTCTCTCTGAAGAATTTCGAGTGTTTACTAAATTTTGACTTTTTTCACAAAATTTCGATCTTTCTCTTGTTTTTCGAGGGAAAAAAATCGAAATTTCCAAAAAAAACAAATTTAGAAAAATCAAAACTTTGATATTTTTCTCAAAATCCGCCTTTTTTCGCAAATTTGAAATTATCCTAAAATCCCATCCTGTATGTTCTCGGAAAACTGAATATTTTTCCTGGAAATTCGTATCTTTCTTAAAATGTCGGCTTTTTTTTCAAGACTCGTTTTTTCCACAAACGGAGGGCTATTCTCAAAGTTGCACTTTTTCTTTAAGTTTAAATTTTTTCTGGAAAATTTCGATCTTTGATGCTTCATTTGGTAGTTTTTCTAGAAATATCAACTGCTTTTCAGAGATTTCGTTTTTTTTTAAATCCTTTATTTTTACTAACATCGGGTTTTTCTGAAGATTTTGATCATTTGGAATTTGATTTTTCAGAACTTTAACAGGTTTCTTAAAATTTGCCTTTTTCCCGATATTTTTATATCAAAATTCGATATTCAACTTTGCTAGAAATTTTGAATTTCTCTTAAAATTAGTTTCATTTTGTCTTTTTAGAAATTTCGATTTTATTCTCAAAATTCCACTTTTTGGGCTCTTCTTTCGGAAATCATTTTTTCTATTAAAATTAGGCCATTTTTCTGAATATTTGTCTTTTCTTTAAATTTTGACTTTTTTAAATTTTATTAAAAATTTCATCTTCATATTTCGCCCTATTTTTGAAATATTAACCTTAATTTCAAAATGCCATGCTTTAGTTTCTGAAACTTTCTGGACTTTTTCCTTGAAATTGGGTTTTTCTTTAAATTTCAGTTTACTCGAAATACGTCTGTTTTCTCTAAATTAGGTCGGCATATTATCAAAAATTAAAAATGTTGCGAAAAATATTTTTGGGTAATTTCGAGAAAAAGATTTCTTGTACATTCAATTTCTTTAATGAAATTTAAATATTATGTCAAAATTAGAATAAAAAAAGTAAACATTTCGAGAAAAGCGTTTTTGGAAATTGCAAATTTTTTCACAACATTTGGTCTTTGGAAATATTTTGGCATATTTAGAAATTTCGAGTTCTTCTGAAAGGTTGAGTTTTTATTCAATTTCGGTTTTCTAAAAAATCTTTTCCCAAAATAGGGTTTTTTCAAAAAAATTGGTCGCTTTGGAAATTACGATTTTATTTTACATTTTTCTCTTAAAATTGAACTTTCATTTTTTAATATTCGTTTTTTTCTGATTTTTGTTCAAATTTAAGTTTCCGAAAATTTCATGTTTCTCAAAAGTTGTCTTATTCTGGAAATTTTGCCTCGTACTAGAAATAGGGATATTTTATGTTTCTGAAAATTTCCGTTTACAGTGAAAAATGTTGCTCAAAACTTTTTTTGAAAATTATCATGTCATAATCTTTTTTTCACAAAATTCCACCTTTAAAAATATAATTTTTTCGAATTTTCAACAATTTTTGAGATTTTTTGAAAGGTTAGAATTTTATTTTAAAACGAATTTTTAAACATTTCAATTTTTTCCCAAAATTCGTTTTTTCTCGTCTCTTTCAAAATTAAAATTTCTCTTGAAAATGTTCACTTTTCTTTAAGAGATTTCAACCTTTTTCGACATTTCGACGGTATTTTTTAAAATCGTTATTTTTTGAAATCTTCGAAATTTGGATAGTTTTTAAAGTTTTCCGAAAGGATCGGTTTTTATTTTAGATTCAATTTTCTGACTGTTTTCGCAAAGTTCGACTCAGTTGCCAAATTTCCAAGTTAATCTGAAAATTCGATTACTCAGTTCATGTAGTTAAATAAAAATATACGTATACTCGGAACGTTTTCCGGTTTTCTTTTTTTATCAATTTTTCAAAATGATTCTTGCCCCTCCCTGAACTAAATCCTGCCTACGCTTATGAATTTTAATGATGATGCTTGACTAGAAATGCAGTCATAAATGAATATATTTGGACTTTTAAAATTGTTTATTGAAAACTAAGAAAAATTAATAAACACAAAGATTTTTTTAGTGGAACGGACCGGTCCTTGGGTATCTTCAAAAAAATCCCTCTTGGCTCCAGGGGACAAATTTTGTCCTTCAATTTTTAAACACAAAGATAGCAAACTATTAATCATGATAAATAAGGTGCATTAATGTCTTAAAAGGATCAGGGATTTAGAAATGATGACGACTGCTCTAATATAAAAGCATAATCCGACGACAGTTGACAGCTGAAATGAAACACGGGAATTCCCCGAATCTTAAACACGAAGAAAATGGAGTACTATTAGATTTTGTTTAGCCCTTGCAGTTGGCAGCACTTGTGGCACTGGTACGAAATTTCGTCAATGTGAAAGAGAAGGAAAGGAACATTCATTGGAGCGAATGAGACAGATATCAGCGCGATAACTACCACGCAAGGGAGCAGCGAGTCCAGTTTTATAATGCGCGGTTAAGGCTCGAAATTCAAATGAACATTAGAATTCGTGCTATTGCGCGAGTGCGCGCGGCCCCCTACAAGAGCGAGGCCCCGGGCGGTTGCCCTGCTTGCCACCCCCAAAGGCCGCCCCTGCGCATCGATGCTTTTTTGAACCATGTTGCATCCCTAGTATTGCCTGATTTTATTGACAGATAACTCGGTAACCCCATTAGAGTGCCATCTAGGAAGTCTACTGATAACAACAATCATACAAGCTTAATTTACGTAACAGCGAAAGCAAAATTAGGTACCTATTTTCTGAAAATTAATTTATACTGCTTAGGAATTTAGAAAATAACTGGAAACTTTTATGTACCTGCGCTCATAATATAATAATTATAGAAGGTATGAAAGTGAAACTACAAACTTGTGTGAAGATATTTAATCAGTTTCTTTCATTCTAAATTACTATGTGGAATGTCTAAAATTGTCGTTTTGTGAAACTGTATTTCGCATTATCGCATTTAGCAACTTTTCCATTTCTCATATTAAGAAACCTGTTTGTCATTAAGGTGACTTGGGCACTTCGGTCTGATTAAGTCGTAGATTGTTTGGTAATTTAGTAAATAATTTGAACATAAAATTAAACGTGAACTATAGATATCCAAACAATTACGAACCAAAAAATTCTGATTATTACAAAAAATTTTTACTGTGGAATATATAGTGTATTTTAGCTTTCGCTTCCATTTCCTTCTTCATATGAACAGGGTCTTCCCGAGCAAAGACGCCCTAACCGGACGCCTATGGGGCGCAATTGTCGTTAACATTTTGTCATACTCGGGCGTGTTGTGTTTTTTTTTAATTCACAAGCTGATTTTTTTTAATAAAGCTGCTTCTAACGCGTAATTGTGTACTTTGTTTTTAGTTTTTTGCGCGGAATTTCGCTTCTGCCTAAAAATTTAGTGTCTGTAGGAAAGCCGCATCTATCGAAAAATTTCATCTCTGTTAAAAATTTTTTTTGGTTTTTTCACAACTTTCACTTTTTTCTTCGAAGTTTGCAGCTCACGAAATTCCAAATTATTCCTCAAAATTGCGAATTTTCCTCTTAAAATTCCACTTTCCCCGTGACAATTTCTTCTCTGATTTTGGAATTTGGACTTTTCAACTTTTTTCTTGAAATTTTAACTATTTCCCCTGATTTCGACTTTCTCGGCGAAATTTCAGACTTTGTTTTTCAAAATTCTGAAATTTCGAGAAATAACTGGAAACTTTGAGTATATATTTTGTTAGAAAAATGGTAATTTTGTCAGATATATTGAAAGTTGGAAATAAAACTGAAAAACAAAAGAAAACTTTAATTTTAAGAAAGTCACAATTTCTAAAATAATAGAAATTTTGATGAAGAAAGAGGACCTAGAAAAAATCGAAAGTTAAACTTGAAAGTTGAAACTGAAAAAATAGTCAACATTTTGAGAACAAAAAAGCCAAAATTTCAAAAAGATCGAAAGTCAAATTTTTGAAAAAACCAAAAGCAATATTTTTATAACGAAGTCGAAATTTTGAGGAAAAGGTTGAAACTAAAAAAAATGAAAATATTGCCAAAAAAACGAACCTAGGATTAAAAAATTCGGAACTGAAAGAAAATAAAAACGAAATTTTGAAAAAAAGCGGAAAATTTTAGAAAACAGAAAACATACGTTCTGTTATAAAATCGAAATTTTTGGAAATATGTATGTCGAAATTTCGAGAAAAGAATCGAAATTTTGGAAAAAATCAACATATTAAAACGAAAGTCAGAATTTGGAGAAGAGTCAACATTTTCAGGTAAAGTCTAAATTTTCAGACAAATCGAAATTTTGAGGTTCCAGTTTTGAGAAATAAATCAAAATTTTAAGACGGTCGAAAATTTTATGAAAAAATCGAAATTTTAGTTGCATTTTAACAACAAAGTAGACATAAAATCGTAATTTAGAGTAACATTTTGCCAAGATTTGACATTTTTTTGTCAGTTTCGAAGTTTCAAATTTGAAAACTCGGAGTTTTTCAATAGCTTTTGAATAGCTTCCCATATCTTCGACATTTATTCCAAAATTTTTGAAGTAATAAAGCGAATTTTGATTAAAAAAAGTCGAAATTTTCAGAAAAATGTCATTTTGGCATTTTTGTTAAATTGTAGTTTTTTCAAAAACTCGTTTTCTCTAAAAGTTCTGTTTGAACTTATTAAATATTTTTTTGTCAGTTTCGAAGTTTGAACATTAAAAATTCGGAGTTTTTATATAAATTTTGAATAATTTTCGTATCTTCAATGTTTGTTCCAACATTTTTAACTAATATATTTTAAATTTAAAGTCGAGATTTCTCTTTTTCGCTAAAATGCCTCTTATCTAGAAATTCTGATTTCTGATTTTTTACTTTAAGCAAGCAATAAACCAAATTTGGACAAAAATTTTTAGGAAAAAATCTTTTTGACGTTTTTGTGCAAATTCGGTTTTTTCGAGAATTTACTATCTTTCATACTATATTTTCTGAAAATTTAAACTTTTAATGCTAAAATTCGGCTTTCGAAGAGAAAGTCAAAATAAAAAAAAAACGTTTTAAAAAAAGTTGAAAAAAGCGAAAAAACTCGAATTTGGAGAAAAAAACCTCGGAAAGTTTACTTCTTCCGTTAAAATTTGACGTCGTCACAAAATTTAAGAAAAAAACTGAAATTTTCCCAAGAATATTTCTCTCAAAGTTCAGCAAGATTTAGTAAGCATTTCAAGACCATATTGAAGACGTAAACGAATTTTCAAAAAAAAAAACAAGGCTTCAATAAAAGGCAAAATTTCCAAAACAAGGAAGTGAGGAAAAGTGAAATTTTGAAGTAAAGCTAAATTTTGAGAATGGTGAAAAAATTTTGAGGAAAAAAAATTTTTAAATAAAAAAAAGTCAACATTTCGCAAAAAAGTTAATCTCTAGAAAAAAATGCAAATTTCCCGCAAACAGTAAAACTTTGGGAAAAAAACCCTAATTTTCAAAATAAAATCGTCGAGATTTAGAAAAATATGAATTTTAAAAAAAAAGATTAAAATTTCCACAAAACCGATTTAAAAAAAGTCGATTTTCTCAGAAGGAGCATAATTTTTGAAAAATATCGTGAAGAAAAAGACGCAGTTTGCAAACAGCGGAAACTTCGGAGCAAAAGTTCTGAAACATCTGGATTTTCTTGAGAAACACAAATTTTAAGCAAAATTTCGGGAATTAGGCGAAAATTAATATCAAAAAACGACCTTACTGCAAAATAAGTCGAAATGTTTGGAAAGTCGTGAATAAAAAGTCAATTTTTTGAGAAAAAGTAAAAAAAAAGGTAATTTTTGAAAGAGATTTAAAAATTTTAATTTGAAAATTAGTTATTTATAATTTTGAAAAGTAGTCGAAATTTCAAAAAAGATAGAATTTTAAAATAACGTCAAATATTGAAAAAATCGAATCTTTGAAAAAAAAAGTTGTAATTTTGGAAAAAGACGAAACTTTTAAGCAAATTGGAATATTTTAATAGATGCTGAAATTTTCAAAAAGCTTCAAATTTTTTTCATTAAAAAACAAAATTTTCAAAAAAGTCAAAATTTTTTAAAATCGTTCCAATTTAATTTTTTTTAAATGTTATTCTGAAAGTCAGGATTGTTAAAAAAAATGGAAATTTTGAGAAATTTCAAACAGTTAAATTTTGACAAAATGTTGCGATTTGAACCAGTCCAAATTTTCAAAAAAGATGAAATTTTGAAATAAAGTCAAAATTTTCAAAAAAAACTCGATAATTTAAAGGTACAGTGAAGTTTTCGGAAGTTTATCAAAAAGCGTAATGTTCAGAAAATTACAAATTTTGGAATTCTAAAAATATCAAACACTTTTAAACATCAAAAATTTCAAAAAAGGTGAAATTTTGAAATAAAGTCAAAATTTTCAAAAAAAAAATCGATAATTTAAAAATACAGTGAAAGTTTTCAAAAAATAGATCGGAACAGGATATACTTCTTCCAAGCTTGGGCCGTGTCAAAGAACTACTAAAAGTGTTCACTTTTCGTAGTTCTTTGACACGGTTCAATCCCGGAAGAAGTATACCCTGTACTGACTGGCCGTGGAAGCCTTCGTTATCAAAAAAATCGGAAAAGAAAATTTTGGAAAAGAAATTACCATTTTAAAGAAATGAAAAGTCGAAATTTTGAAAAATGTTAAAATTTTCATAAAAAAATAATTTTATTTTTTAAATTCAAGATTTCCAAAGCAAGTGGAAATTTTGAAAATACTCGAACTTTTTAAAAAGTCAGACTAGATTTTGTAAAAATGCCAAACTTTAAAAAAGTCGGAATTTTCAGAATAAGCAAAGTTTTGAGAAAGTATCGAATTTGGGAGATTTTTGGAGTCCATTAAATTTCAAAAATAGTTAACATTTTGAAAGGTCAAAAGTTCCAAGAGAATTCGAAATTTTTCAAATAATGAAATTTTTTGAAAAAATCCAAAATTTTCGAAAAAATTGAACTTTTGAAAGTCAGAATAATCTAGAGAAAATATCAGAATTTTTAGAAATATCGACATTTTCATAAAAAGTTGAAATATTCGAAAAAGCATGATTTCCAAAAAAAAGTGATTCTTTGATAAACTCGAATTTTGTAAGAAAATTTTTTGAAGCGAAGAGTACGTTTGAAGATTAAAAATTTCAAACAAAGTAGACATTTTGAAATTATTGACTTTAGCATTGGCTTCTAGTTATTGAATAAGGTATAGGCGATTGTAATTGGTAGTTTTACGAATATTATCGCTGGCTTTCTGGAGAATACTTCATCGAGTAAACGTACAGACATCTACTCAACTTACAATTTCGGTGGACACACTGTCCTACGAAAGTCTGGAAAAGGCTAACTTCCGAGTCTTTTTCCAGTTCGGTCAGCTTAGACTAAGGCCGTCTGGAAGGGCAAAGAAGGAAAGCCTGCCGAAAGAAGAAGGCAGCTCGCGGGATGTCGTACCGGGGGGATCTGGCCCACAGGAAGCAAGTTCCTCAAGGGCTTCAACTGTCGAGGAGGCACCTACAAAAGCCGCCACAAGTTCTGAGAACACGGGTCACTCCAAACCTCAGTCCCAGAAAGTGTCTTTGAGCAAAGGCTTAAAACAGCCTAGCAAAAAGGCATTAAAGGGTACAAAATAAGGACGCGAGACGGAGGCCCGTAAACAAATAAAGAAACGGGCAAAATACGATGCTTACAAATAAACCTACATCACGCAAAAGCAGCCTCCGATGTGCTTAGCGGTAGGTTTATATGTCAACAAATGGACATAACGCTCCTCCAAGAGCCTTGGGCATATAGAGGAGAAATCAAAGGACTCCCAAGCAAATCATGTGAGGTAATATTTCATAATCTCCATGAACATCCACGCTCCGCTATATTAATAAGCGGAAAAATCTCATTTGTTCCTTTTCCAGAGTTCATTACCAGAGACTTAGTTGCAGAATCTATTGTGGTGCCCACTATGAGAGGTATGCAGGAGGTAGTTATTGCCTCAGCATACTTCCCAGGAGACGAAATAGTGACACCACCAGAAGACGTTAAACGACTCATTAGCTACTGCAAAATGAGGAACAAACAACTCATAATTGGATGTGATGCCAACTCCCACCATATTATATGGGGCAGCACAAACACAAACAAAAGAGGTGAGTACCTTGTGGGATATTTGTTCATTAGTAACGTAGACATTATTAACACTGGTAATACTCCCAACTTTGCTAACATCGTCCGACCTAACGCTCACGAGCACGACAATTAGTAACCATGTAAAGAACTGGCATGTTTCAGATGAAACCTCAATGTCGGACCATAGACATATCCGTTTCGATATAGAGGCTGAAATAAATGCCTTCAGTAAATACAGAAACCCCAAATTAACCGATTGGGATCTATACAGAACCAAACTTAAATCGGAAATTAATGATCTCAACTGCTCAATTGAAACGGTTGATGATTTAGAATTTTACGCTAACGAAGTGAGAGCTCTCATAATAAATAGTTATGAGCACAGCTGTCCAGTAAAACAAAGGGTTACAATTAAATTAACACCCTGGTGGAACAGGTCGCTCAGCAATTTAAGAGCTGAAACGAGAAAACTGTTCAATAAGGCTAAACGCACTAATGACTGGAGCGAATACAAAAAAACCTCAACAGAATACAACAAAGAGCTTAGAAGATCTAAAAGAAAATCATGGAGAAGGAATTACAGAAGTGCCCCAGTCAATGCGACTCCAGAAAATCCTATCCAAAGATCACTGCAATGGAATAGGACTTCAACACCAAGACGGAAGTTGCACCAGTTACACTGGAAAGTGTAAGATTGCTAATGCGAACTCACTTTCCGGGATCTATAGAAATTGGAAATACCCACAACAGTGCTGCGTTTGCTGGGGGCCATTTACTCCCCTACAATCGAGTAAAAAGCCTGGCGGGAAAAATATTTACAAAAAATAAGATAAAATGGGCGATGAATTCCTTCGAGACCTACAAATCACTAGGAGAAGATAAAATCTTCCCAGCCCTACTACAACACAGCATAATGGAACTAATAAATCCACTAGCTACAATTTTCACAGCTAGTTACACGTTAAGCTACATTCCAATAAGCTGGAGGGACGTAAATGTGGTATATATACCAAAGGCAGGCAAACCACCGTCTGCGCAGCCTAAATCATATAGGCCCATTAGTCTAACGTCATTTCTCCTTAAAACAATGGAGAAAATTATGAACCAACACATTAGAAGCGAAGTGCTGTCAAAGAATCCGCTTCATGATAATCAATTTGCCTATCAAGAAGGCAAATCCACAGAGACAGCCTTACACAATCTTGTCAAAAAGATAGAAAGTGCACACTCAAACAAAGAAATAGCTCTTTGTGGATTTATAGACATAGAGGGTGCTTTTGATAATACCTCATATGAATCCATAAAATCAGCAGCTATCAAAAAAGGTTTTGAGAAACCTACCATCGACTGGATTGTCTCCATGTTAGATGGTAGGAGGATCAAAGCAACCTTAGGCAGTGATTCAGTCACAGTGAGCGCAGTAAGGGGTTGTCCCCAAGGAGCTGTTTTATCTCCACTGCTGTGGACCATCGTGGTTGATGACCTCCTAAATATACTGCATTACTCGGGCGTTGAAGCAATAGGTTATGCAGATGATATTACTGTCATTATCAGGGGCAAAAACAATAAAATCTTGTCAAATTTAATGCAAAAAGCTCTGAACACTATTAACAACTGGTGTTCAAACCAAGGGTTAAGTGTAAACCCAAATAAAACAATTATAATTCCATTCACGAAGAGAAGGAAGCTAAATCTAACAGCTCTCACTATGAATGGAGTTCAACTAAACTTCTCAAGTGAGACTAAATATCTAGAAATAGTCGTAGACCAAAAGCTCACGTGGAATTCTCATTTGACTAGAATAGTCAAGCGAGCCACGATAGCGTTCTGCACATGCCGCAGATTGTTCAGCAAAACCTGGGGTCTGAAACCGAAAATGATCTATTGGTCATATGGTATGATAATTACACCCCTGATCACCTACGCTTCTTTAGTATGGTGGCCAAAAATAATGAAAAATACAGCACAAAACCAACTGAACATAGTTCAAAGGTATGCATGTCTGGGCATAACAGGCGCAATGAACACCTGCCCAACAGCAGCAATGGAGGTAATGTTAGGTCTAACTCCTCTCCACCTTTTAGTGAAGAGGGAAGCGATCAAAGGAGCCTCAAGATTGCTGCAATTAAAACAATTTAAAGAAGGAGACTTCGCTGGTCACATGGGAATCCTCAAGGAATGTAGCCCGGTGATTTTAGCAAAATCGATTGATTACATGCAACCCAGGTACGAATTTGATCACTCCTTTGAGGTGGACTTAGATAGCCACACTGACGCTCAATCAGTACCTGAGGAAACACACAAATTATCCATCTGGTTTACAGATGGATCAAAGACAACACATGGGACTGGAGTGGGAATTTATGGCCCTAACTATAGGATTTCTGCAGCCTTGGGAAAAGACCCAACTGTCTTTCAAACTGAAGTACATGCAATAGAACTCTGCGCCTACGAGTGTGTTCGAAGAAGCCTGAAAGGAACAAAGATCTACATTAAATCTGACAGCCAAGAGGCAATAAAGGCTCTCAGGAGCTGCCTTGTCAAATCCAAACTAGTTTGGGACTGTCAACAAACGTTAAAGCAACAGGATCAGCCTTAAGTGGGTGCCAGGGCACAAAGGAATACAAGGAAATGAGGCTGCGAACCAACTCGCTAAAGAAGGATCTGCATCATCATTTTTTGGACCTGAACCGACTTTTGGTTTCTCTAAAAGTCAAATCAACAATGAGGTCAAAAAATGGGAAACAAAGTTCAAGAATCTCCCACTGGAGACTATATCCAGGACTACGGCAGGCGAAAAGATTCATATCTGGATCGTTTGAAAAGACAAAGGTCTACTTAGAACTCAGCAAATCTGAATGGAGGATCCCAACCGGCTTCTTAACAGGACATTGCCCTATGAGGTACCACCTCAAGAAAATGGGGCAGACTGAAACAGACCTATGTCGCTTTTGCGCAGAAGCTGCGGAAACTGCAGAACATGTGCTATGCAAGTGCGATGCGCTTGCGCGCAAAAGGCACGTCCAATTTGGTTGGGCGTCTTTAGACCCCTCAGGTGTGGAAAAACTCAATCCCAGGTCCATAATAAACTTCTACAAGAGTTTAAACCTGGGAACTACATAGATCAGGGTATGCACAAAAGATCTCCTTAGGTCAAGGTGCGGGGTGGACGAAGAGAAACACGAAACGACCCATATATAATCTAATCTAATCTAATCTAATCGCTGGCTTTCAGCATTTAAAAAGCTCCTAGGTTTTCTTGGTCACTGGTGATGTCAAATTGGCCTTGCTTAAGATTGTTTGATAAACCACCAAACGAAAATTACGTAAAATCATTACTAACAATGGATAACACACAAGTAAAAGTATGTCATTGCCTCTTTTTTAAAAAATTCCAAAATTAGTTGTCAGCTTGTTAGTTAAAACCCTAGAAATAATCTAAAATAGAATCTCGCTAAGTTAAGGTAGTTCACCTGCAGTATGTGTGTAGCAAAAAGTCTTTAGAATGTTCGATCGCTGGCTCTAGCGAGATTGCCGCCACTGCTCGATTTTTAGCATCGACTGTACGCGTCAATCACGGATTGTAGAAGTAGGATAGTGCACGAACGTAAAAAATGGTGTGGAAAAAGCGTCTGACATCGGGAGTGATGGATTTCTACTACCAATGAGGAAAGAAGTAAATAAATATGGCTATTAAACACCTGTTGAAAAATGTCAAAACTTACCGATTTCGTTTAATGTCAATGTCATTTCTTATTGCATTTAGTTATTTAATTCATATTTTTTTACGAAAAAGAGGATGTAGGAGAAATCTAAAAATGTTTCAGGTGGGTTTTCTTTAGTCTTTCAACAGAATAACTAAACTGCTAAGCTGCAATTACTATTATGATCTATTGCGCGCTTAACATGACCAATGATTTTCAAAGAGAGCGAGAGAGAGAGAGAGAGAGAGAGAGAGAGAGAGAGAGAGAGAGAGAAACAGTCGGAGGTACTCCACTTTGTAGACGCATTTCGGTCAAATTTTTATACATAGCCAATATAGGCCGTGCACTATCCTTCTATTATATCATCCGTGGCGTCAATGCAATAATACAAATCTCCAAGTCCCTTTACAGTCGACAACACTACACCGCTTATTCGAAACATTTACGCGGCGGAAGTTGAATCCAAAACAATTTAGACAAAGCAGCGCAGCTTTTATGTTGTCATTACTTCAAGATGTTTCCCTAACATGCGGAAAAAAGCATCGAGATTCCATGAGATGTATAATTTAGTTTTGTGGTTACGGAAAAACGGTTATCATATTTTACCATTTTATTTGCCATATCACTCAACATTTTATCAAAAACTGTAGGAAGATTTGGCCGCAATTTCAAATTTTTTCGAAAACATTCTTTCATTATAACTTATATGCTAAAAATCTTAAATTTTATATTGAATATCTTGACTTGGGCGCCGCCACGGATCTTTTAATTTTACGGGTGTATAGATAACACTGTGGGTAACATCTGTCGGAAATTTAAAGAAAATTTATAGAAAAGCAATTAACTAGTGGATTGTTTTATTCAAACTAATGAAAGATCATGGGAAGACAAAGTTGCACCTATTAGAGTACAAATCTAATTGAATTATGAAATGGTAAAGCATTTAAAATATCGTTTTCAAACGCAACCCACATGAAAATTCATGAAATGACATCACATCTATATTAATGTCATAACATCAACTTATGAAAACAAATCTTTGACTACCAATCTAATAGGGTCAAATCACCTTTTACAGTACCGTAACCGATTCGACTAGACTCTATTAGGTATTTTGTCGTTTGGAATTCAAATATTCGATAATATCTCAGTCACCTGTTTCAACTATTTTAGATCGTGTCGGTAACACATGCCAGATTAGCTAAATAAAGTAAAAGTTATGGTGAACGAATTGAATCGGAGGCAGGTTCCGGTTTAAAACTCGACAAATCTGAAATGTTTCTTGTGCTGAGTGTGGTCTTGTTTTCATAATTAATATTCAGACGTGATATGGTCTGCTCTGGTTACATTGCTAATTATCCAATTATGGGAACGGTTTTCTTTTATAAAAAGTACCGTAGCCGTGCTACTGCGTTGGTTATATTGTTTAAAATCCATTAATACCGGCAACACATTTATTTGTATTTTGTATACTTCGAGTTTTTTTATATATAGGTTTTTGTTCCCAGAAAAGCAATACCAAAAAACTTTACTGTGCCATTAATGTAGGTCAGTTTATAAGTAAAATGTCATCGTTTTTTTAAATGAAAATGCCCCCAGTACATTCACACTTGTAGAAGTCTGATGAGTGCTGGTGAAAGTATGTAATAGAAAGAGAATAATAACTTTTAATAAACAAAATATGAATTATTGCTAAAAAAAACATGTTCAGTTGTTTGCCGACAGAAGTGAAAACTCAAAATAGGAAAAAACAGCGTTTTTTAATTTTCAAATTAATTGCAGTGTCGAAAACTAAAATTTCTCAAATTGTAAGTTAAAATTATTAGCACTCGTCTGGTTTCTAGTGGGGTTCAAACCAATCACGCACTCTTTCATACCCATACTCGTCTATCCATACTCGTCTACCCATTACTCGTTTTACTCATAGCTATATAGCACTGTGTTCATTTTGAAATCTAGACTTTATTCTCAAATGTTGACTTCTCCTCGAAATCAAGACTTCTTTTTTACTTAATTTCAATTTTAGTCTCGAAACTTCGAATTTTCGACTGTTTTTAAAATGTTTTTATTTTCGCAAAATTACTTAAAAAACAGTTTTTGCTGAAAATTTTCACTTTTTTAATTTGACTTTTTGAATTTTTTTTTGAAATTTTTGTTTAAAATTTGTCTTCTTTTTCAAAACTTTGACTTTTTTTTCTCAGAGTTTTTTTTTGTTTTCAAAACGACTGTTCTCAAAATTCAACCTCCACCACGAAATTATTTGGTAAATTTCAGCTACTTATGCTTTTTTCTAATAATTAATTTGTTATTAATTTTAATAAGGCGAATGTCAAATAAATGCTTATTTGTGAACTCTTTCATTCAGAAACGTTGTTGATTTTTGGGTGGCTTCAAACGCAATTACGTATTTAAATTTAGCTGCTACAAGAATCAAGAATATTAAGCTGATCGTCGTCAACAAACACTTGCATTAAGCATCCTATTCAGTTTGAAATTAATTAAACCAACTGAAAGTTGGAGTATAATAAAAACATTCCAAACGCACCTAATGATATATGAATGGCGTGCGGTAAGTAGTAATTTTTTTAACTCATGTTTCTCAGGTAACAATGGTTTCGCAACTAATATTGAAGATTTTCATCACACATGTGTTAGAAGTGAAATGTTTAACCGGAAGACACAAACAACTTAAGATTTAGCTCTTTTCTCTGAGGATGTCGACAGTGCTTTCTGTATTACATGTACTGAAAATAAATATTATTTTTTCTTAATTCATTGGCTTTCATAAACCTCTGAATTGGTCTGTTTCATAACATGTTGTCTTTGGTAACCGTCCACGATAAAAACTTACCAAATAACAGTCTATAGGCTTCTCTCGGTTCATCCGATATCGCTTTTGAAGTTCTGTTTGCTTTAGGGCGTGGGCTATGTGTAAGGCACTGGCGTCGAACCTTCCATACTGATAACCAGGAGAATCACTATGTGGGTTATTGGTTGGGTAAGAATTTGGACTATAATGTGAGCCCCCATATCGATCCCCGTATACAGGCGATGATGACTGATGATTAACTCCATTCACGTGCGTTCGAACATTTACCCCTGAAAGATATCATTGTGAAAATACGACCCAATTTAATTTCAAAGCCATAAATAAAATATAACCCAATTTGATTTCAAAGTCATAAATATATTAAATAATACAATCGCGACGATCTTCACTAATGAAGGAAGAGAGATACTGAAGATGATAGCTTGGCTATTGAAACGCGTTAGAGCCACCATTTTGGGTTTTTTAATCTTTCTTGGTTTCAGCCTCAATACCTGCATTTTGGTGGAATGGACTAGTCCTTGATTATCTTCAAAAATGGAAATACAAATCTTGTCCCCTGAAACCAATAGAGATTAAAAAAAATACAACAAAAATTGGTCTAACGCTTTTTGATAGTCAAACTATCATCTTCAGAGAGATACTGCAGAGTTACAGTATCTCTCTGAAGATGCTAGCTTGGCTATCGAAACGCGTTAGAGCAACCTTTGTTGTGTTTTTTAATCTTTCTTGGTTTCAGCGGACAATATTTGGATTTCGGTGGAATGGACTGGTTCTTGGTTATCTTCAAAAATTAAAATACAAATCTTGTCCCCTGAAACCAATAGAGATTAAAAAAAATACAACAAAAGTTGGTCTAACGCATTTTGGTAGCCAAACTATCATCTTCAGAGAGATACTGCAGAAAGTTACAGTATCTCTCTGAAGATGCTAGCTTGGCTATCGAAACGCTTTAGAGCAACCTTTGTTGTGTTTTTTAATGTTTCTTGGTTTCAGGGGACAATTTTTGTATTTCAATTTTTGACAATATTTGTATTTCAATTTTTGAAGATAACCAAGGATCCACCAAAAAAAAAGTTTGAAAATGTCGATATTTATAAAAAAACCCAATTTCCAAATTTGGAAAAAAACAACAAATTACAAGAAAAGTTTAGAAATTGATTTCAAGCAAGATCGATTTAAAAGAAAAGTCAAAATTTCGAGAAACAAATACAAAGCAAAAAAACCAAATTTTGAAATAAAGCTAATTATTTATAGAAACTTTAGGATTTCGAAAAAAAATAGTTGATTAGAGGTGAAAAATTCTCAGAATTTTAGTTTTATTTTAGACATTTTGACTTCATCGAACTTTCCCTAGAAAATGTTGACGTTTTTCTAAATCTATGTCCAGTTTTCCAAATTTCCTTATTTTCTAAATTTCGTCGAATTATTCTTGAAATTTTGAAGTTTTCTTAATATTTCAACTTTCCAAATTTCGCCTCATTTTATAGACATTTCTTCGCTCTCCTGAAAATTTGCTTTTCTCTGAATATGAATTTCCATAAATTCAAATTTCTGGAATCGGTTTGGTAGCCAAAAATTATATTTTTTCGAAAGTTTCCTCTTAAAATTCAACCTTTAATACTTCTACCCATTTTCTCTTTTCTCAAAATTATTTCGTTCCACCAAAAAAAAGTTTATAGCAATATTTCCACTATTTTCGGAACTAAATTCAAAATTTCGAAAGACAGTTTTAAAAAACAATTTCTTTTAAAGCTTGAGATTTCGTGGAGATTGACTTGTTTTGAATGTTAGTATTTCTTTTCTTGAAATGTCTACCCTAAACTAAAAAAATTAATTTGAATATCAAAGCTGCGATTTTTTCAAAATAAGAAAGTTTTAGAGAAAATATATTTTGGAAACTGAAAGTTTTCCACAAAATTTATTACAAAAATACTTCTAGGTACATAATATGTCATAAAAAAATAGAAATTTGCAATTTTGTTAAACTAATAGGCTTGAACACGTCGATACTTATAAAAAAACAAAATTTTCAAATTTAAACTTCAAATTTGCAAAAAAAAACATCCAAATCCCGAGGAAACTTTGAAAATTGATTTCAAAAAAGTATAGATTTAAGAGAATAGTCAAAATTTGGAGAAACAAATTTAAAGCAAGAAAAAGCCAAATTTTGAAATGAAGTCAATTATTTTCGGAAAATTTAGGATTTCGAAAAAAACAGGTGATTCTTGGTAGAAAATACTCAGAATTTTAGGTTTACTCTGAAAATTTTGACTTAATCAAACTTTTCCTAGAAAATGTTGACGTTTTTTTAAGTCTAATGCAGTTTTCCAAATTTCCTTTTTTTCTAAATTTCGTCGAATTATTCTTGAAATTTTGAATTTTTATTAAAATTTGAACTTTCCGAATTTCGCCTCATTTTTTTAGACATTTCTTCGCTTTCCTGAAATTTGCTCTTCACTGAATATGAATTTTCTTAAATTCGAATTTCTGGAATCGGTTTGGTACCCAAAAATTATATTTTTTTCGAAAGTTTCCTCTTAAAATTCAACCTTTTATATTTCTGCCCATTTTCTCTTTCCTCAAATTACTCTTTTTTTATCGTAATTTCCATTTTTCTCTCAGTTTCAATCTGAAGGTTTAAGTTTGTTCTCAATATTAGACTTTTCCTCAAAATTTAACGTTCTCTGACCAATTTAATGTTTTTACGTCCAGTCCTTTTTTCTGGAAATTTAAGAGATTTTTTCGTAGTTCGTTTATTTTAGAAATTAAGATAATTTTCTCGAAATTCGAGTTTTTTTAAATCGGTCGTTTGCCGGAAATTTCACTTTGTTTCTGCCCATTTTCTCTTTCCTCAAAATTATTTCCTTCCACCAAAAAAAGTTTATAGCAATATTTCCACTATTTTCGGAACTAAATTCAAAATTTCGGAAAGAACAGTTTTAAAAAACAATTTCTTTTAAAGCTTGAGATTTCGTGGAGATTGACTTGTTTTAAATGTTAGTATTTCTTTTCTTGAAATGTCTACCCTAAACTAAAAAATTAATTTGAATATCAAAGCTGCGATTTTTTCAAAATAAGAAAGTTTTAGACGAAATATATTTTGGAAACTGAAAGTTTTCCACAAAAATTTATTACAAAAATACTTCTAGGGACATAATGTCATAAAAAAATAGAAATTTGCAATTTTGTTAAATAATAGGCTTGAACACGTCGATACTTATAAAAAAACAAAATTTTCAAATTTAAACTTCAAATTTGCAAAAAAAAACATCCAAATCCTGAGGAAACTTTGAAAATTGATTTCAAAAAAGTATAGATCTAAGAGAATAGTCAAACAGTTTTGGAGAAACAAATTCAAAGAACTAAGAAACTTGTCTTTTTTTCTCAAAATTTAAACTTTTCTCCAAAATGATCCTTTTTAAATGTGGCTTTTCCTTAGAAATTTAGTTTTTTTCTAAATTCGCCTTTTTTCAAAGATTTTTTCAAAGTCATCTTCATCAGAATTTTTTTTTTTAATAGAGTTTGTTCCGATTTGTTTCCAATATTTGTCTTCTTTTCGATATTATTTCAAAATTGGACTTTTTTCTCAAAATTTGACTTTCTTTTGAAAAATCTGATCCCCTTCTCTAAATGTCGAATTTTAAGTTAAAATGTTTTAGAATTTGTTTTTTCTTTTAGCCAAAAATTTTACATTTTTTCCATCCCGAAACTTCAACTTTTTTCTAAATTGTGACATTTTCTCGCAAAGAGAAAATTTCATTAAAAGGATAAAAGTATATTTACTGTCGCCAATTTGAAAGCAGTACATCTAGAGGATGTTCTTCTGTGTCTCAGTAAAATTAGGTAGCTAAATTAATCAATGACATCTCTGGTTTTAGGGTGGGTTGCCTAAAACTTTAGGCCAACACTTAGGCCACTTTTTTGGCCCATTGTGCTAAGGATACCTCAATCAGAGGGATAACAAAATGGGCTTAAAATCTTTAACTTTTTTATAAATTGTCTTATTTTCTGGCAAAGAGCAAATTTCATAAAAAGGATAAAAGTATATTTAGTGAGGCCAATTTGAAAACAGTACATCTAAAGGTTGTTCTTCTGACTGAATGATTCAACATCTCTGAATTTAGGGTGGGTTGCCTAAAACTTTAGGCCAACACTTAGGGCACCATTTTTGGGCCCATTGTACTAATAATACCTCAATCACAGGGATAACAAAACGGGCTCAAAAGGTAGGCCCGAGTGATGGCCTACTTTTGGGCACCTTAACTTCGGAATTCAAAACAGGATAAAAGTATAGATAAAAATTTATTTTTTTGGAAATTTTGAGAAAATTATTTCTCACGAATTTTAACTTTCAATTTCTTAGTCAAAATTCGTCATATTTTCAAGATTACGTGTTTTTTTTTGAAAATATCATTATTTTCTCGAAATTAGGCCGAAATAAGCAGCTATAATTTCGGAAAAATGATTTCTTTTTTTAAATTCGAGACAAGAAACAAAAAGTGGCAACTTTTTTCTAAAAATGTCAAAAGTATGTTAAAATTAAACAATGCAATGAAGTTGCCCTTTGTGAGTGGATGGAACTTAAAAAAAGGGTAGAAATTCAAGAAAACTATTATTGGAAATTTCGATTTTTTTTACAAAATTTGGACTAACGAACAAAAATATATGGATATTCAGCGCCAGATGTTCTGCAAACTATTTTTTTTATCCATTGGTTTTGCCAAAATGAATGCCGCTTCCCACTGAAGTAAATCCCGTCTACGCGCATGTTTTACAAAATGTGGGGAAATTGTTTTTAATATCTCAAGTTTCGACTTTTTTACTCAAAATTTCCATTTATAAAAAAAGGTGAATTTACGGGATTGAGTGTCTAGGAAAACCTGATACTTATTTAAAAAATTCTAACATTTTCGAGTTAAAATAAGTCGAGCTTAAACCAGAATTTTGATGAAAAAAAATTCAGAATTTAATTTTCCATGTTCAATGTCAAATGTGGATTTGTCTGATAACCCCAACTTTTTTCCCAAGATTTCGCTTTAGTCTCGAAACAACATTTGCCAATGTCGTGGGTGATGAAAATTTCAAACCTGCTTATTTTAAACGACAACAACTTATACTATTAAAAAAAAGTTAAAAGTGTCTAAGAATAAATATTTCAAAAAGATTCAATTAAATTTAATTTTTTACAGTTAGCGAAGTAGCAGACGAGAGCTATTTTATACCCAAAATATTGTTGACGTGAGGAAACTGCTGGCATTGACCTTTTATAATTAATTCGATACAATCAAACAAATAATTATTTTCTCAACTTGACTACAAAAAACAACATAAAATATAAAGAGTAGGAAATAATTGATTAATATCAAAGCATCTAATCTTTCTCACTTCATAACCACAAAAAGCTCTCACCAAAATAGAAATTAGTGTCAAACAACGATAAACCGCAATACAAATTAAATTTACGAGTCGTAATTAGCAAGTAGGATCCATTTTGTCGAATTCAATTCTTTTAGAGAAAGTTCCCACACAACAATAACTCACCTTCTCCATCATAACCACCTCTACCAGGTACTCGTATTTGTTCGTTAACGAAATTCGAGGATTTGGGCACATTCAAGGCAGATCTAATCCCTACGGAACTTCCATCGAGATGACCGGGACCTATTTTAGGCACATGACTGTTGCAGTACACCTCTTTATCCTCCTGTCTGTGTTGATTGTTATAATAAGTTTTTAAAGTTAATTTCGTACCGCACACCGCGCACTTGAAGCAACCACTATGGAAAAACGTGAAATCCTTCAAGGGTCCAACTCTGTCCACCTGATAAACCGTCTCGTTGCACCTCAGGCACGTGCTTTCGTAGAAGTTCGGCCTGTACATCGCCTTGTATGTGTTCTGCAGCATTTTGATTAGTTTCGATGTTCATTAACACACTTCTCGGGGTTCGATTGTGATGGTATCCGCTGCTGTTATCCGTTAACTGTAAGCGAAGAGGAGTAATTAATAATTGAATTATTTTATCGCGTGGTGAATTACTGATGCGAATAGTTACATGCAATTTAACACTTTTCTTTTGAAAAAAGGCACTCACAACAATAGTTCGTTTAAGTTTCATGGATCACGTATTTAGAGCATATCTTCGGTTGAGTGTGCTGGGCATGCTTCAACAATAGTTTTCAATCTATCGCACATTAATGCTTGCTATTTACATGTACTTATAGTTGCATAATTAAATATTTAATGGGATGCTTAGAGCTTGGCAATAAGGACGCGAATAAAATGATAAACAGTTAACTTGGCGATGTTTTTTTAGCGCACTTGTAAAACTACTGGAAGATTTATAGTGCAGGGGTCTCCAAACTTTCCAGCCTTAGGGCCACTTACGGCCATACCAGAGACTATGCATTTTCTCTATGGGCCATACTAATAGCTGCAATGAGTTCCCAGGGCCAAAATCATTTTAATTTTCCAAACACCTGGTGGTCAAAAGCGGAAATAGGCTATACGCAAGATGGCGCTAGTGCTACTTTCGAAAGCATAATCACTGTTGTCAGAGTAGCAGAATTTCTATTAAATTTAGAGAGAATGTTTGACCTCGAGTAAAAAATTTAATAGAACAATGTTTTAGTAAAAAAGTTTGGTAGAATGTTTATTACATTTAGTAGAATTTTTATCCTTTAGTACAATGTTTATCCTTTAGTAGAATTTTTGCTATCCTTTCATGGTAAAGTGCAGAAAATATTCGAACTCTCACTCAAAATTTCGAAAAGAAGATAAAAATTTGCGAAAAATGAAAATGTTGGTTTTCAAGTGTATAGAAGAAACCAAAATAGTTGACATAAATCTGAAAAAAAAAATGCAAATTTCAGTTTTGATGACAAAATTTTGGAAACAGCTTATTTACATATCTAGAAACATGGAAAGCTTGAATTTAAGATTTTTTTTAAGTTTAGAATTTATTAGTATTTTGAAAAATAAATGGTGTTGATTATTATCTTCAAAGACATGTAATTGGAGATTACGAGGATGGGAGCTTTGGGATCTGTAGATTCTGGACCCTGGACAACCCATGACACTTTCCATCATACTTAGGAAAGGCCCTCATAACTGAGATTAGATCTGGGACCTGTAAAAGCTCTGGAGTTAGTACTTTGTATCAAAGAATTGACAAGTCTTCTTCAAAGAGGACATATATGTGCACGTTTCATCTCAACTTTTTTCTAAAGGGTAAGCAACTTTGATAAACCCTTAGGATTACATTTAAAACGGAGAACATTCTGATCACTTTTTCTCGTATTAAGAAAGCCACATGCAATCCTTTTCTACGGTTGAATTCCATTTGCACCATACCGTCAAAAGTATTTGCTTTCCACGTTTAAATAACGCACGAGATGTAGTCCGTTACATGCTTTCTTGGAGCATATTAAAGCTATAAAATAAATAGAAACTATTCAACGATAACTCGTTACTCCCGAAAATGCAATTACGTTGGAAATAGTCAAGCTATAAGAACAAATTTATGATAGACAATTTTAATGATGGGTCAAAGCTAACTGTTATAGCTGACTAAGAGATTATTAATGTGTTATGACGACATATGTTTACGCACATTTTTTAAGCGATAGAAATGTTTAACTTGTGCAAATAAAACCAATACGCATTTACATTACTAGGGCAAAACATATCTGAAGCTAATAAATAAATTAATTGTCTCCAAGTCCAAGTGGAACAGATCTAGACAAAATCGAGACGACAGGAACTTTTTCACTGAATCATTTTTTGTACTGCGTACGTAAGTCAAGTAAGCAGACTCAACACCCGCTTCGCAACACAATTTATTTATTGATCACATTATTTACCATTTTCCATGAAATTACAAAATCGTTAACTAAAACTATTTTCCAGTCTAGACTAGAATTTTTTTTAAAAAATCAAATTTTAGGAAAACAAAATTTATAAAACGAATTCGAAATTTAAGTATAAGTTATTTTCATTTTAAAATTCAAAGTTTAGAAGAAATATAATTTTCAAATTCATACATATACAGAAAATTTTCATAAGAAACTCGAAATTAAAAAAAACTTAATTTATAATAGAAATATTTTCAGATTTTCGAGTTTACAGTTTAAATGCGAACTGAAAGAAAATTTAAATAAAAGAAAAATTAGAACAAAATTTAAAAAAAATCACTAGAATCTTGAAAAAGCTGAAATTTCCAAGAAAGTTTACTTCTCTCGAAATTTCCAAAAGAATATTTTTCAGAAATTAAGGCTTTTATTAAAATTTTGGTTTAACTTGTCGAAAAAAAACGAATTTTGAGAAAAATGAAATCAAATGACCACAAATTTCACTTTTTTATTTAAATTCTGACATACTCTTAAAATTTCAAGAAAATAGTTGAATTTCCTAAAGAAATTTCGGCTTAATTTCGGAAAATATCGAAAGTTCGAGAAACACAAAATGAATTTTGAGATTAAAGTCGACATTTCTAGAAAAAGTCAAACTTTGAGAAAGATGGAAAGAAAAAGATAGAAATTCTGAAAAGTAATTTTCAGAAAAAAGTTGAGTTTTCCAATAGAAACTCAGTTTTTGAGAAAAAATCGTGTTTTGGGAATAACTAAAATTTTGACAGAAAGATGAATTTTGAAAATAAATTGAAATTTCAAGAAAAATCCCAATTTAAAACAAAATTAGATTCAAAACACAATAAGTCTATTTCGAAAAAATACTAGCTTTAAAAAAGGACGAGCATTAATAAGAAAAACGTTGAAATTTAAATAAAAAGACGAATCTCAAGAAAAAAATCGAAATTTGCAGAAATATAAAAGATTAAATTTTGAAAAAACAATCGAAATTTCGAAATAAATTTTACTCTACTTCGGAAAAAAGACCATCTTCGAGAAAAAAAAAATGGAAATTTTGAGAAGAATAAAATCATGAATTTTGACATATAACCACAAATCCTTTACTCTGGTACTTTTTTTTTTCTAAAAAAAACCTTCGGTTGCTTCGAAAAAGGAAGTGCTGTCCCTCATTTTTATATAAAATTATATTTTAAAAAATGTCGCATCATAAGTTATAGTTTGACAACATCGCATAGGAGTAACGTCTAATGTCGAATTTTGAGAAAAATGACATCAAATGACCACAAAATTTACTTTTTTATTTAAATTCTGACATACTCTCGAAATTTCAAGAAAATAGTTGAAATTCCTAAAGAAATTTCTAATAAAATTTCGGCTTAATTTCGGAAAATATCGAAAGTTCGAGAAACACAAAATGAATTTTGAGATAAAAGTCGACATTTCTAGAAAAAGTCTAACTTTGAGAAAAATGGAAAGAAAAAGATAGAAATTCTGAACAGTAATGTTCATAAAAAAGTCGAGTTTTCCAATAGAAACTCAATTTTTGAGAAAAAGTCGTGTTTTGGGAATAACTTTAAAATTTTGACAGAAAGATGAATTTGGAAAATAAATTGAAATTTCAAGAAAAATCCCAATTTAAAACAAAATTAGATTCAAAACACAATAAGTCTATTTCGAATAAATACTAACTTTAAAAAAGGACGAGCATTAATGAGAAAAATGTTGAAATTTAAATAAAAAGACGAATCTCAAGAAAAAAAGTCGAAATTTGCAGAAATATAAAAGGTTAAATTTTGAAAAAACAATCGAAATTTCGGAATAAATTTTACTCTACTTCGGGAAAAAGACCATCTTCCAGAAAAAAAAATTGGAAATTTTGAGAAGGATAAAATCACGAATTTTGACATATAACCACAAATCCTTTACTCTGGCACTTTTTTTCTAAAAATAAACCTTCGGTTGCTTCGAAAAAAGAGGCGTTGTCACTCATTTTATATAAAATTATATTAAAAAAAAATGTCGCATCATAACTTATATTTTGACAACATCGCAACCGAATAATGCATAATCTCATTTTCCAAAATCGCTTATAGAACAATGCATAACATCAGATCAGTGTTGCCAACCCTTCCCTAGAGAAAAACCATATATGATTGAAATAAAACTGTAGAAAACTTTAATTATTTGAAACAAAAAGTAGATCAAAAATTTATCTTTAAATCAGAAGTGGTTCATAGACCACTGATGGACGCTAACAACACTAGAAATAGCCCGCAAATTCATATAGGTAGAAACCAGATTTTTGTGCAGTAAAAAACAAAAAACTACAGCATGCAAAAACATGCAACATTCCCAGTTCGTCATAAAAAAATTTAAAAGGCAAATTTATACTAATTTAAAATTGGTCAAATTTTGGATAAATTTATATTAAAGCTAGTTAATATGTCACCTGAATCCACTTTCTTTAACGTGTTAAATGAATCAATTTTTTTAATTCCGACATTTTTTCCAAAACTTCGATTTTTTGAAAACTGGTCAAATTTTGGATAAATTTTTATTAAAACTGTCGCCTGAACCCACTCCCTACTGTCTCGATCACTACTTTCTTTAACGAGTTAAATGAATCAATTTTTTAACTCCGCCATTTTTTTCAAAATTTCGATTTTTTGGAAATTGTCGCGTTTTTAAATTTCATTTTTCCCAAAATGTGACTTTTTTAAAATTTCAATCTTTTTCAAAATTTCCATTTTTGTGACAATTTCAATTTTTTTTAATTTTGAATTTTTGAAAACGTCCAGTATTTTGAATGGTTAACATTTTGATTGCATTTCAAAGTTTTTATCAATATCAAAATATTTCATTAAAATTTTTTGTCAAAACTTATTCCAAAATTTCACCTTTTTTTAAATGTTCAACATTTTCCAAAATTTCCACTTTATCCAAAATTTCGACATTTTATCATATTTGAGGTTTTTTCAACATTTTGACTTTTTTGAAAATGTTAACCTTTCCTACAGTTTCGTCTTCTAAAATTTTAATTTCCGAAATCTCAGATTTTTTTCGAAAATTGAAAAAGGAAAGGTCAAATTTTTTTAAAGACTGATTTTTTCTTAATTTCTACTTTATTTCAACATTTAGACTTTTTTCAAAATTTCGTTTTCTCTCCAAAAATGGAATTTGTTTAAGCTTTCGACTTTTTCCCAAAATTTCAGCTTTTCTCAAAATTTTTACCCTTTTATAATTTTCAAAGTTTTTACGTTTTTACAATTTTCAAAATTTTTACTTTTTTATAAGCCTTGACTATTTTTAAGTTTTGAGTTTTCCGAAAATTTAAAAAGTTTAAACCTTTTTGAAAATTAACGTCCTTTAAAATTTTCTACTTTTTTTCAAAATTTGAACTGTTTTTGAAGATTTCGACCCTAAAATTTCGACTTTTTTTATAAATTTCAACTATTACTAAAAATTTAAAATTTTTTTAAATAACGGGAATTTATTGAAAGTTTTGCCATTTTTCAATTTTTTCGAATATTACTTTTTTTTCAAGATTTCATAATTTTTCAACATTTCTATTTTTTTTGGAGACTCGATTTTTTTTGAGAAAATTTCTGCTTTCTTTAAAACCTCCACTTTTTTTAATTTTTTGATTATTTTACAAAATTCCCGAACTTTTCTGTAAATTTGGTAATTTTTTATTCAAACTTGAAATTTTTTCAAAATGTCGATTGAAATACAAATCTTATCCCCTGAAACCAAGAAAGAATAAAAAACACAACAAAGATTGGTCTAACGCGTTTCGACAGCCAAGCTATCATCTTCACAGAGATATTTCAACGTTTTAAGATAACCAAGGACCTCCCAGTTCCAAAAAAATATGTCAATGTTTTTTCAAAATTTTTGATTTTTTATGAAAATTTTCAATCAAAAATTTTGATTTAAAAAAAATCTTTCGACTTTTTTTGAAAACTGAAATTACATTTCGAAGAAATTTTCAAAATAAATATTTTGACCAATATTTTGACTTTTTTTCAGCATTTAGACTTTTAGAAAATGTAATTGATTTTTTTTTTAAATCTCGACATTTTTCACAATTTTACTATTTTTATACTTTTAATCTACTTTTCAAAATTACGCCTTTTTCAAACATTTTAAATTGTTTTGAAAAATTCCCAAATTTATTTCAAATTGTCGATTTTTTGAAAATGTCGATTTTTTTGAAAATGTCGATTTTTCAAAATGTTTACATTTTTTTTTTAAATTTGATCATTTTATTTGAAAATTTGGAAATTTCGCCATTTTCCACAACTTTGTCTTTTAGAAATTTCAACTGTCTATAAAAATGTTGACTGTTTTCCAAAATGTTGTCTTTTGAAAACTTGAAATTGTTTGAGGATTTTGGCATCGTTTCAAATTTTTGTTTTTTCCAAAATTTTAACATTTTCTTATCTTGGACTAAACATATTCAAAAAGTCGAAATTTTAGTTTTGAATGAAGTCAAAATTTCGAGAGAAACATCGAAATTTCAAGAGAAAATTCAATATTTCGAAAAAAAGATCGAAATTTCTAAAAACTAAAATCTTTAAATAAGTAGAAATTTCGCAGAAAAAAATGTGATAAAATGGTGTCGAAATTTAAAAAAAAAGTACGAGTTTTGAGACAAGATCGTAATTTCTAGAAAAAGACGAATTTTGTCAAAAATATTAAGATTTCCAGAAACATAATCGAATTTTGAGATTAAAGTCGAAATTTTGAAAAAAAAACTGTTTTTGATAGTCGAAATTTTGAGAAAAAGATGAAATTTCCAAAAGAAATATTAATTTTGAAATAAGTCAAAATTTCGAGAAAAACATTGAAATTTCAAGAGAAAGGTCAATATTTCGAAAAAAAGATCAAAATTTCGAAAAAATAAAATCTGTCACAAATTAAAAATTTCCCAGAGAAAATTAAATGTCGAAATTCTGAAAAGAGTTCAAAATTTCTAAAAAAAAAAAGGAATTTGGTGAAAAATGTTAAGAATTCCAGGAACATTATCGAATTTTAGGATAAAAGTCGAAATTTTGAAAAAAAATGATTTTTGATATCGAAATTTCGAGAAAAAGATGAAATTTCCAAAAAAATATTAATTTTGAAAGAGGTCAAAATTTCCAAAAAAACATCGAAATTTCGAAAAAATAAAATTTTTCAACAATTAGAAATTTCCCAGAGAATCAAATTTTACGAACTTTGTGAAAAATGTTAAGATTTTCGGGAACATAATTGAATTTTTGAGATAAGACAAAATTTTGAAAAAAAAAGATTAGTTTTTGATATCGAAATTTTGAAAAAAACACGAAATTCAAAAAAAAATATTCATTGTAAATGAAGTCAAAATTTCGAGACATTTTTGAAAAGAGTTCGAATTTTGAGACAAGATCGAAATTTCTGGAAAAAAACGAGCTTTATGAAAAATGTTAAGATGTCCAGCAACATAATCAAATTTTGAGATAAAAATCGAAATTTTGAAAAAAATGCTGTTTTTGATATCGAAATTTCGAGAAAAATATGAATCTCCAAAATTTTAAGATTTTCTTGTTTTGGACTAAACATATTCAAAATGTCGACTTTTTCAATCTTCGGCCTTTCTTGAAAGTTTTGATTTTTCAAATCTTTTTGAAATTGTCCGTATTTTTTCAATATTCGACTTATAAAAAAAAATTGAATTTTAAAAAAATTTATAAATACAGTTTTTCTTCTTCTCATCTTTTTGAAAATTTCAACTTTTTTCGCAGTTATAACTTCAATTTGATTTCTTCAAAATGTCTACCTTTCTTCAAAATTTCAAATTTTTGTATTTAACTATTTTTCAAATGAATTTTTGAAAAAAATCAACCTTTTTCTCGAAACTTCGAATTTTATAACTTCGACTATTTGCAAAATTGGCCTGTACCTGAAAATTTTTAATATTTTTTAAGAACCTGACTTTCTTAATTGCGAAATTTGACTTTTTTCCAATATCGATTCAAAATTTGAATTAGGTATGATCTTTAAATTTGATCTCGTGATCTCAAAAAGATGAGACTGTAGAAAAAAAAACTTAAATCGAAACATTTAAGAAACTAAACTGGAAGTTTTAAAATAAAAGTCACACAAAATGTTTATAATATGTTTTGTGTTTTTTTTTGGTTTCGACCTTTTTCTTGTGACTTCATAGTCCAAATTTCAATTTTATATTGAAAAATCGAAATTTTAACTTTAACTCTAAAACTTAAGGATTTTTAATCTCGAACGTTTAACTTTCATCTCGAAAACTTGACTGTGTTCAAAAAGCAGTCTGTATTTGAGGAAAAAGTTGAAATTTCAAGAAAAAAATCGCATGTCGACTTTCAAATTTGGAGTTTAAAATCGAAATTTCCAGTTTAAAGCCAATATTTAAAAAGGAGGTGATTTATTTTAAAAGACCAATTGTAAGTTAGACGTTTTTTTGAAACATAATTTTTTTTAAATTATTGACTCGATTCTTTTTTATTTCGACTTAAGGGCAGTTTAATTTAGGTAATTCGACAAAAAAATGTCTAAAATCAAAATGTTAAAGGGTTTTTTTTCGAAATTTTGGCGTTTTCTCAAATTTTGAAGTTTAAATCTAAAGTGTTTCAACTCGGAAATTCGACAAATATTTTTTGAATTCGTGATTATTATTTTCTATATTTCGCCTTTTCTTCTCAAATTTTCTAGTATTTAAACCTGAAATTCTTAGTTTTTCCTAAAATTTCGGATTAAAAATCGATATTTCTATTTCTTCTCGTACCAAATTGATTTTATTTTGTTAAAATCAAGTACATTGCCAAGAACTTAAGCGAAAAAAACGTCTTTCCTTAATTTTTTGTAGCTTTGTTCGTAGAATTAGGTAAAATTTTGATTTGTTTATTAATATTTTAATCAAAATTATATAGATAGTTCAGAAGAAAAATTCCGAATATTAGGATAAATTAAGAAGTTAAAAAAAATTGAAATTCTGGGTGGCAATACTTTCACATGTGTGCAAGATCAGACAAAATAATATCCAGTAATTAATTTAAAAAAAACTTGTTCTAATTACATGTCATCCAATATGATCCATTACCTAATGACACACATAATACGCAATTATCTAAAACAATCGATCAATCTCGCAGACAATTACCTTATTTGACACTTTAAAGACTCCCACACCACTTGCCGAACGACTAAATAAATATTTCCACAAATTAACAAGCGTATCGATTTGTTAAGGCGTCAATAAAATCCGTATCCGGCTGTGACCCGCGTTTTCGTAAAAAAAAAAAGATTATTCGCGACTGTCGCACTACGAAGAAACAATTTGCAATGAGATCGTCGATTTTGCACCTCTCACTGGATGGATACCGTGGCCATGTTGCGAACACTGAAACCACCAACCGGGATCTTGTGATTATTTCTAAATGTTCCCCGTCCACCCGTTCACCTGTATATTCAACTACGAGTGATCGGACGATCGGAATCTAGCTCGGAAAAAGACGAAGTCGGTGATTTCAACATTGGAGTAGACGAGAAGCGGCACCGCGTTGATCTAGCGTTGAAATCTTCAGGATGTTACGTGTAATTATCGAGTTTTACTGATTTTAGTGTCGATTCAAGCCATAAAACCAAGTTTCAGGGGGAATATTGATGAAATAAAAGTATAATCTTTCCATGTCAGCAACCAAATATTCCACCTGCAGCAAAATTGCTGATGGCATACATACCAATGTATCTTTAATGATTACATATTTATTGCTTTGGTCGTTAACAGTTCAATTCCTTACGCTTTACACTTAACACCGAAATTTGCACGATTAGCGTAATACTCATAAAGTACTAAGTACAATTAAAAAGTTACAATTTACTCGTTTGTCAGGTGTGACAGTCTTATGGTAATCTCGTTTAATCTGTCGTATTTATGGAGATATCGAAATTTTGAAAAAAGGACGAATTTCGAGTAAAATCCAAAATTTCCAAAAACAGAAAGAAAATTTGATAAAATAATCGAAATCTCGAGAAAAATTTCGAATTTTTGAGAAAAAATTCAAATTGAGAAAAATTCAAAATTTTCCAAAGAAACTAAATTTAAAAAATCTAATTTTTTGTGACTACAATCGATATTTTGAAAAAAAGGACGATTTTTGAAAAAAAAATAGTCGAAATTTCGAGAAAAAACGAATTTTGTACAAAAAGTCTAAATCTCGAGATCAAATGTCAAAAAAAAAGTTAAATTTAGAAAAAACAAAAAACGAATTTTGGAACAAAATCGAAATTTCTGGAAAAAGACTAATTTCGAGAAAAATGTTAAGATTTCCAGGAACATAATCGAATTTTGAGGTGAAAGTCGAAATTTTGAAAAAATGACTGATATTTGATATCCAAATTTCGCGAAAAAAATGACATTTCCAAAAAAGGTAATTTTGAAAGAAGTCAAAATGTCGAGAAAAACATCGAAAGTTCAACAGAAAAATCGATATTTCGAAAAAAAGATCGAAATTTCGAATAAATATAATGTTTCAAATATTAGAAATTTCCCAGAGAAAATTGAAAATTTGGTTGAAATTTGGAATAAGTTCAAATTTTGAGAAAAGATCGAAATTTTTAGAAAAAGACGAATTTTGTGAAAAATGTTAAGATTTCCAGGAACATAATCGAATTTTGAGATAAAAGTCGAAATTTTGAAAAATACACTGATTTTTGATATTGAAATTTCGAGAAAAAGATAAAATTTCCACAAAAAAAATATTTATTTTGAAATAACTCAAAATTTCTAGAAAAACATTAAAATTTCGAGATAAAGTTCAATATTGCAACAAAAAGATCGAAATTTCGAAAAAATAAAGTCTTCCAAAAATTAGTAATTTCCCAGAGATAATCAAATTTTGTCGAAATTTCGAAAAAAGTTAAAATTTTGAGACAAGATCAAAATTTCTAGAAAAAGACGAATTTTGTGAAAAAAGTTGAGATTTCCAGAAACATAATCGAATTTTGAGATAAAAGTCAAAATTTTGAAAAAAAAATCGATTTTTGATATTGAAATTCCGAGTAAAAGACCAAAGTTCCAAAAAGAATAATTTATTTTTAAAGAAGACAGAATTTCGAGAAAAACATCGAAATTTCGAGAGAAAAATCAATGTTTTGAAAAAGAGATTAAAATTTCGAAAAAATAAAACATTTGATAAATTCAACATTTTCCGGAGAAAATCACATTTTGTCGAAACTTTCAAAATATACAAATTTTGAGACAAAATCAAAATTTCTAGAAAAAGACGAATTCTGTGAAAAAATGTTGAGATTTGCAGAAACCTAATCGAATTTTGAGATAAAAGTCGAAATTTTGAAAAAAAGACTTTTTTGATATTAAAATTTCAAGAAAAAGACGAAATTTCCAAACAAAAAAAATTTATTTTGAAAGAAGGCAGAATTTCGAGAAAAATATCGAAATTTCAAAAGAAAAATCAATGTTTGGAAAAAGTGATCAAAACTTCGAAAAAATAAAACATTTGAAAAATTAAACACATTTTGTCGAAATTTTGAAAAAATTCAAATTTTGAGACATGATAAAAATTTCTAGAAAAAGACGAATTTTGTGAAAAAATGTTGAGATTTCCAGAAACATAATCAAAGTTTGAGATAAAAGCCAAAATTTTGAAAAAAAGACTGATTTTTGATGTTGAAATTTCGAGAAAAGGAAGAAATTTCCAAAAAAAAATAATTTATTTTGAAAGAAGACAGAATTTCGAGAAAAATATCAAAATTTCGAAATAAAAAATGAATGTTTCGGAAAAGAGATCGACACTTCGAAAAAATAAAACATTTGAAAAATTAAAATTTTCCGGAGAAAATCACATTTTGTCGAAATTTTGAAAAAATTCAAATTTTGAGACAAGATCAAAATTTGTAGAAAAAGACGAATTTTCCGAAAAATGTTGAGATTTCCAGAAACATAATCGAATTTTGAGATAAAAGTCGAAATTTTGACAAAAGACCGATTTTTGATATTGAAATTCCGAGAAAAAGACGAAAGTTCCAAAAAAAATAATTTATTTTGAAAGGACAGAATATCGACAAAAATACCAAAATTTCGAGAGATAAATCAATGTTTCGAAAAAGAGATTAAAACTTCGAAAAAATAAAACATTTAAAAAATTTAAAATTTTCCAGAGAAAATCAGATTTTGTCGAAATTTTGAATAAAGTTCGAATTTTGAGACAAGATCAAAATTTCTAGAAAAAGACGAATTTTGTGAAAAATGTTAAGATCTCCAGGCACATAATCGAATTTTCAGAAATAAAAGTCGAAATTTTGAAAAAGAGACGGATTTTTGATATCAAAATTTCGAGAAAAAGATGAAATTTCCAAAAACAATATTAATTTTGAAAGAGGTCATAATTTCAAGAAAACATCAAAGTTTCAAGAGAAAGTTCAATATTTCGAAGAAAAGATCGAAATTTCGAAAAAATAAAATCTTTCAAAAATTAAAAATTTCCCGGAGAAAATCAGATTTTGTTGAAATTTTGAAAAAAGTTCGAATTTTGAGACAAGATCGAAATTTCTAGAAAATGACGAATTTTATGAAAAATCTTAAGATTTCCAGGAACATGATCGAATTTTGAAATAAAAGTCGAAATTTTAAAAAAGGACCGATTTTTGATATCGAAATTTCGAGAAAAAAGACGAAATTTCCAAAAAAAAACTAATTTTGAAAGAAATCAAAAAACTTCGAAATTTCGAAAGAAAGATGAATATTTCGAGAAAGAGATCAAAATTTCCAAATAATTAAATCTTTAAAAAATTCAAAGTTCACCAGAGAAAATGAGTTTGTCGAAATTTTGAAAGAATTTCAAATTTTGAGACATGATCGAAATTTCTAGAAAAAGACGAATTTTGTGAAAAATGTTAAGATCTCCAGGCACATAATCGAATTTTCAGAAATAAAAGTCGAAATTTTGAAAAAGAGACGGATTTTTGATATCAAAATTTCGAGAAAAAGATGAAATTTCCAAAAACAATATTAATTTTGAAAGAGGTCAAAATTTCAAGAAAACATCAAAGTTTCAAGAGAAAGTTCAATATTTCGAAGAAAAGATCGAAATTTCGAAAAAATAAAATCTTTCAAAAATTAAAAATTTCCCGGAGAAAATCAGATTTTGTTGAAATTTTGAAAAAAGTTCGAATTTTGAGACAAGATCGAAATTTCTAGAAAATGACGAATTTTATGAAAAATCTTAAGATTTCCAGGAACATGATCGAATTTTGAAATAAAAGTCGAAATTTTAAAAAAGGACCGATTTTTGATATCGAAATTTCAAGAAAAAAGACGAAATTTCCAAAAAAAACTAATTTTGAAAGAAATCAAGAAACATCAAAATTTCGAAAGAAAGATGAATATTTCGAGAAAGAGATCAAAATTTCCAAATAATTAAATCTTTAAAAAATTCAAAGTTCACCAGAGAAAATGAGTTTGTCGAAATTTTGAAAGAATTTCAAATTTTGAGACATGATCGAAATTTCTAGAAAAAGACGAATTTTGTGAAAAATGTTAGGATTTCCAGGAACATAATCGAATTTTGAGATAAAAGTCTAAATTTTGGAAAAAATACTGGTTTTAATATCGACATTTCGAGAAAAAGACCAAATTTCCAAAAAAAAATAATTAATTTTGAAAGACAGAATTTCGAGAAAAACATCGAAGTTTTGAAAGAAAATCAATATTACGAAAAAGAAAGATCGAAATTTCGACAAAATAAAATCCTTCAAAAATTAAAGATTTCCCAGAGAAAATCCTAATTTTGTCGAAATTTTGAAAAAGTAAAAAAGACGAATTTTGTGAAAAATGTTAGGATTTCCAAGAACATAATCGAATTTTGAGATAAAAGTCAAAATCTGAAAAAAAAGATTGATTTTTGATATCAAGATTTTGAGAAAAAGACAATATTTTCAAAAAAAAACTAATTTTGAAAGATTTTGAAACATTTGAAACATGGAAATTTCGAGAGAAGGATCAATATTTCGGGGAGCCGATCGAAATTTCGAAAAAATAAAATCTTTGAAAAATTCGAAGTTTACCAGAGAAAATCAAAATTTGCCGAAATTTTGAAAGAATTTCGAATTTTGAGACATAGTCGAAATTTCTAGAAAAAGGCGAATTTTGTAAAAAATATTAAGATTTCCAGGAACATAATCAAATTTTGAGATAAACGTCGAAATTTTGAAAAAAAGACCGATTGTTGATATCGAAATTTCTAGGAAAAGATAAAATCTCAAAAAAAATATTTATTTTGAATGAAGTCAAAATTTTAAGAAAAACATCAAAATTTCGAGAGAAAGTTCAATATTTCGAAAAAAGGTCCAAATAAAATCTTTCAAATATTAGAAATTTCCCTGAGAAAGTCTAATTTTGGCAAAATTAAAGATCAAATTTTGGGACAAGATCGAAACTTCTAGAAAAAGACGAATTTTGTGAAAGATGTTAATATTTCCAGGAACATAATCGAATTTTAAGATAAAAGTCGAAATTTTGAAAAATATACTACTTTTTGATATCGAAATTTCAAGAAAAAGATGAAATTTCCAAGAAAATATTAATTTTGAAAGAAGTCAAAGTTTCGAGGATAGCATCGAAATTTCGAGAGAAACTTCAATATTTCGAAGAAAAGATCGAAATTTCGAAATAATAAAATCTTTCAAAAATTAGAAATTTCCCAGAGAAAATGAAATTTTGTGGAAATTTTGAAAAAAGTTCGAATTTTGAAACAAGGTCGAAATTCCTAGAAAAAGACGAATTTTGTGAAAAATGTTAAGATTTCCAGGAACATAATCAAATTTGGAAATAAAAGTCGAAATTTTGAAAAAAATACTGCTTCTGATATCGAAATTTCAAGAAAAAGGCGAAATTTCCAAAAAAAAAATCATTTTGAAAGAAGTCAAAATTTCGAGAAAAACATCGAAATTTTGTGAGAAAGTTCAATATTTCGAAAAAAATCGAAATTTCCAAAAAATAAAGCCTTTCAAACATGAGAAATTTTCCAGAGAAGATCAAGTTTTGTCGAAATTTTGAAAAAAGTTCGAATTTTGAAAGAAAGTTGAAAATGCAACTAAAAAATCCAAATGTTCTGTATGTTGCACTTTTTTTCTGTATTAAACTCAATATTTCAGCTTTAATCTTGAAATTTCGGCTGCAACCTTGAAATTATCTTGGCTACAATTTCGAAGAAAGTCGAAATATGGGGTAAAATTTGAGGTTAAAGCTGATTGTAGAAAAAAACTCGATTTTGAAAAGAATCAATTCAAGTTCTCAATGTAAACTTAGTTCAATGAGTAAATTTCATCTTTGAGATTCTCCTAATTTGATTTCATTTTCGTAATTTAGTCTCAAAAATTCCAAATTACGAGAAAAATCAATTTAAACAAGAATTTCGAAATTTCTTTTTAAAATTTTGAATTGTGATTAGAAAAAGGTCGAAATTTCGAGAAGAAGATACATTTTGGGGTAAAGAAATTCGAAATTTTTATTAAAAATGAAATCTGAAGAAAATAAACTCTAGATTATAAGACAAGTGAATTTCGAAGAAAATGGCCATTCGTTTTAATTTCAAATTTATTCTTTTGGCTTTAAAGTCGAAAGTTCAAGACTATTCCAAAAATAAAGGTTGAAATTTAGAGGTTAGGTCTAAACTTTAATTTGAAAATTTAATTTTCGTTATGAAAACGATTTCAAGAAAGATTTCGAGAACAAAACTGCACTAACGTGCTCACATAACACTTGGAAAAAGTAACATTTTTCTTGTAAATTTCATGCAAATTGCTTTTTCCTACAATTTCAGAAATTATTTAATTATTTAACTTTTTTTTCAATGAGAATTTGCATAAAAATATAAGAAGTTCAAGAGTTTCTGAATTAAAAAATCTTCTTCATCAAGCCCTTGGTATTATTGACATAATTTTGAAATATAACAAAATCAGCGCCGCGAGTCAACGACACCACCGTGAGTCAACGACAGCGCCGGGAGTCAACGAGAGCGCCGTGAGTCAACGACAGCACCGCGAGTCAATTACAGCGCATCCGGTTGGGCACTCTCTTCCTTGAGGCTCTGCATTAGTCATAACAGCATTTTAAAACACATTAGAGTAATATTTTTCTTATAAATGGTTTCTGTATACAGCGACATCTCTAATTGTCATACGGAAATCAACTGAACTCGGGGAGTTGCATAAGATTTCGCATGCCTCAAAATTAACCGCAGCATACAAATTCTATGATCACAAAATGACAAATGACATTGACATTTAGTTAAATTGTTTTTATAATTCTAACCTCAAATTTTGATCGAAGTTTTATTTTCCTCAGCGTAGGAAAATAATCCTACTTCGGAAGTAAACCAAGAATTATCGCGATCGTGAATTATCACCTACGTGAAAAATGGCTGACGTTCGCGATATTATGGAGTTGGAGCGACCTCCAACTCCCGAGCTCACAAAAGAAATAATCATCGGATTGGACAAGCAGAAGCGGAGATCTTTTCCAGCTCCGAAAACTACTAAAAGACCGGAAGGAATGCACAGGGAAGTGTTCGCATTGTTATACAATGATAACAAGGATGCGCCGCCCCTGTTTCCTTCAGATACGAGTCACGGATATAAGCAAACAAAGATAAAATTGGGTATGAGAAAACCTAGGAAATGGGTATGGACTCCTTTCACGAACCCAGCTAGGACAGACGGTGCGGTTTTCCACCATTGGAGGAGACCTTCAGATGAACCGAAAGAGTATCCTTTTGCCAAATTTAATAAGGTTGGTTTACCTTTTGATGAGATTAACGACATTGTTGATGCTGGAGACATTTTACCATGAGTTTGTTGGAAACAATATGTAACCAATTTTTCACTAGCGATAGCCTGGCTGTAGATTTTATGCTACGAGTAAAAACAAGAGTAATTTACTATGAAATTTTATTTCGAAATCGTGTTATGGATTTCATGTCCAAATTTTATGGGACAGAAGTAACGAGCTTCAAGTATTAAAAATGGGACATTTAGGATATAGTTGAAATTAATAAAATAAAAATTTTTGGTTAAACAGGTTAAACTCGAAATTAAAATATTAACAAAAATGTAAATCTTGAGAAACGAAAATTAAAAATGTGTCAAGCTTTAACTCGAAATTTCGAAAACAAAGTCTGGACATTGGAGATTGGAAAATGGAGAGGAATTTAATAATTGACAAAATTTAAATTTTGAGAAAAATCTAAATTTTGTAAAAAATCTAAAGTTTGTAAAAAAAATTGAAAATTCGAGTCTCAAACCGAAATTTTAGGAACGAAATTAAAAATTACAACTTTAATTTAAAAAGAAAAAGTGGAAATTTCGACAAAAAATGAAAATAAAAGAATATAACGTTCATTTCGATTCACAAAAACAAATTATTCGCCAAAACGAACTAATATTATTCTTTTTAGAAAGTTTCAGTACCAACATACACAGACTTGGAATACCAACAGCACTTACGAAGTGATACTTGGTCCAAAGAAGAAACGGATCACTTGATGGATTTGGCCCAGAGATTTGACCTTAGATTTATTATAATGGCCGATAGATTCGATCATGAAGGCTTCTCGAAAAAGACCGTTGAAGACTTAAAAGATCGTTACTATAAAATTGTTGGCACTTTGGCAAAAGTTAGTTAATCTATTAATTTAGAGACATATAAAATATCGATCAATTTTAGTTAAATGGAGAAAAAAAGATTTATATGTATGATGCCGACCATGAAAGGCGACGGAAGGAACAATTGAAGCGATTGCATGAGAGAACCCCGCAGCAGATTGAAGAAGAACAATTCTTACTTGGTGAATTGAAGAAAATTGAAGCAAGAAAGAAGGAAAGGGAAAGAAAAACGCAAGATTTACAAAAGTTGATTAGCCAAGCTGATAATCCAGGCGAAACTCCTAAAAAAACAGATAAGAAGTTACCTAAAAAGAAACTCTCAAATCCATCGAGACCATCTAGGATTGACACCACAGTATGTAGCTATAAGACAGAGTTAAGGTTAAAATGTCGCTTTGCTCTGAATATTATTTTTGCCTATTTTTTGTGTTAACTTTCTGCATATTTTCTAACAGATCCCTGGGTAATAACTAATGTTGGTATAATTTTTAACAGCATATTTTACAGGCGGTTGAAACAGCAGGTATCAAATTCCCAGATTATAAAAACAGCGGCGTATCATTGAGATCTCAACGAATGAAGCTGCCGGCTAACGTTGGACAGAAAAAATCTAAAGGAATAGAACAGATATTGCAGGATATGGGGCTGGGTGGGTAGACGTTAATAATAACGATCACTTTTTATTTGAACGTCTTGCAGAATTAAATCCAACGCCGACTGAAGAAATTTGTACGCACTTTAATGAGCTTAGAAGTGATATGGTGTTACTTATGGAGCTGAAGTCCGCTCTGGGAACTTGTGAATTCGAATTACAGAGTCTAAGGCATCAGTATGAAGCCGTTAATCCTGGAAAAGTGGGTGAACTTAAATGATATTGCTGTGTTTATATAGTTTTATTTTTAGACATTATCAATTCCCGCTCAGTTGCTTTCAACTGAACCAGACACTAAACAAGTAAATTTGGGCGAAATTATTGACGTTGTGGGAAGTCCTGGGACTCCATCCAACATTTAGCTACTGCGAATATAAGTTCATATATTATTTAAGCTTTCCTTAATACCTAATTGTATAGAATAAAAATAAATGTGTTTATGCTGCGGTTTTCTTATTTTTATAGGTCTCGGTTCTTGCTTAAAGTTATAGCAATCGATATTAATTAATTACATTGTCAGTCATTTGACTCAAAGACAATTAAGTGACTTATATGATTAACCCCTTTAAAGGGGTAAAAACCTTCTATAGTCTCAAAATTTCAAATTAATTAAATTAAAAGAGAACAGAAATTAAGAGATTAAACTCAAAATTTATGTTAAAAAAATACATCATTTTAATCACAAAATGGAACTTAAACAAAAATATACTTTTTTCTTAAATAGAAATACAAATCTTGTCCCCTGAAACCAAAACAGATTAAAAAACACAACAGAGTTTGCTCTAACACGTTTCGATAGCCAAGCTATGTAAAAGTGTTAGAGCAACCTTTCTTGCGTTTTTTAATCTTTCAGGGGACAAGATTTGTATTTCAATTTTTAAAGATAACTAAGGACCAGCCCGTTCTACCAAAAAAAAAATACTTTTCTCTTGAGATTTTCTTTCAAACATTTTAAGATAATCGAAATGATAAAAAGTAAGTTAATTTTTTGAGAAAGTCGGAATTTCGAAAAATAGTCGAAATTCTAAAAGAAGTCAAATATACAAAATATTAATTTTTTTAAAAAAAGTAAAAATTTTCAGGAACAGTTGAAATTTTGAAGTCCAAATTTTCAAAATATCGTTGTTTTTCAAAAAATAGAACTTTTCTAAAAAAAAAGCTACAAAAGTCGAAATTTTGAAGAGAAAAAGTCGAAACTCGAATTTTTGAAACAGTCAAAATTTTCAAGAAAGGTCAAAATGTCCAAGAAATTAATGTTAAAATCCCGACAAGCAGCATTTTAAAAAAAATATTTGCGACAACAATCTAAATTGTATAGAACCCATATTTTCAAAAAGGTCAAAATTTTCAACGGCTAAGTAAAAATTTCGAGAAAAACTATCCAAATCGAAATGTCCAAAAAAAATCCGAAATTTTGAAAAAAGTCCAATTTTTCAATGTTGAAAGCTATATTTTTAAAAATAATCCGAAATTCACGAAGGATTTTCGAAAGGCTTGGTCATTTTAAAGTTATGAGGAAATTAAATTTTAGAAAAAAATCGAATTTTTAAAAGTCTAAATTATATGCTAAAAGGTAAGATTTGTAAACAATTAAAATTCTGAGAAAAATTTTCGGTCAGAATTTCGCGAGAAAGCCGAGTAATTTCAATTTTTTGGTCAGTTTTAAAAAAGTTGAAAGTTTTAGGGAAAACTTATAAAAAAACGAAAAAAGTAATTTTGTAATTTCTTGAGAAAAAGTTGATATTCAAATAAAAAATTCAAATTTTTAACAAAAACGAATTTTTCAAAAATTTTTAATTAACTCAAAAGTTGATTTGGGGAGAAAGTCGAAAATTTTGAAGAAAATCAATATTTTCAATAAGCGCGAAAAGGTTCAGTCATAATTTCGAGAAAAGGCCTAAATTTTGAAACTAGTATCAATGTTGTTGATTGGACTTCCAAAGGGTGGAAATTTTCAAAACAGTCAAAATTTTTAGAATATTCGAAATTTTCAAACAAAAAGTTAAAATTTTCAGCAAAAGCCAAATTTTTCAAAACAGTCGAAATGTAGAATGACCTAAATTTCGACAAAACAGTCAAAGTGGAAAGCAATGAAATTATTTTTCATAAAAAAATTTCAAGAACTCGAAGTTTTCAGAAAATCACAATCTGAAAAGAATAAATATTTTTAAAAAACTCTTTAAAAAGGCCGAAATTATCAATACAGTCAACATTTAAAAAAAATCAAAATGTTAAATGTTGAAAGTTTGAAAACATCAAAAATTTTAATTACTTTTAAAATGTTGAAGTTTTCGAAGAAAGCTTGACTTACAAAAAAAAAAAGATAAAATTTCGTTAAAAAATGGAAATTTTGGTTTGATTTTGAAAGTTAGAATTTTCAAATGTTTAAATTTTCAAAGGGGTGGAAATTTTCAATAATAAATCAAAATTTTAAAAACTAACGTTTATTAAAAGAAGTCAAACTTCTGAAAACATTTGAAATTTTCAATAAAATTCAAAATTTTCGATAGAATTCGAAATTTTAATACTCTCACACTCGTTAAGATTTTGTACACAAATAAATTTCCATTAATCAAAAATAAGTTGAGTTTATTACATTGTAATTGTCAAATTTCGACAGCGTTAATTCAAATAGTGGTCACAGCTGCTGTGTGAAAAAATCTCGAGTTTAATTTCAAAATAACTTCATTAAGTTCGAAATTTCAACTTCAGGCTTTTGATGAAAATAAAAACCTCAAGTTTGAGCTTGAAACTCTTAGCAAAAAATAATTAAGTAAAAAGATTTTAGTAATGATCTTAAGGACAGACTTCATCATGATAAAAATAAGATTGCTACCACAAAAAAAAACAACTAAATATATTTGCTTTATTTTCCTTTAATTACATAATTTTTACAAATGAAATGCAATAATTTTACACTTAAAACTATAGCTTACATCTTAACTTAAAAAGAGTGGAAGTAGTAAAATTTAAAGAACACAAACAGATAATGGCAATAGCAAATAAATTTCTAAATAAAAATTTTAATAACACCTTAACATAAATAATGTACAGAGGAATTTGTTCAGTTAAATGTGCACCTTAGCTCACTCATCTTCTTATACTAACCTCGCATTAACATTTATACTGCCTAAAGTGCATATTCCACATTTTTTTTTCCTTTTAATCTAACCTAGGCCTTTTTCGTACTGGCTCTTCAGAATCTGTGGAATGATCTCTCTTTTGTACACATATCTGAAAACATTTAACAATAAAAAATTACACTCAGGGCAAAATTAAAGCAAAAATTAAGAAACCGTTACCATAAATGAAAGAAAAATTGAAGAAGCCGTTCAAAATGAAAGAAAAATTGAAGCCGTTCAAAATGAAAGAAAAATTGAAGCCGTTCAAAATGAAAGAAAAATTGAAACCATTCAAAATGAAATAAAAATTGAAGCCATTCGAAATAAAAGCAAAAATTGAAGAAGCTGTTACCTTTTTATCCCAATGTTGCTGCATGTACTTCAATAAAATTGTCGTTTTTTCAGTAACGATAACTGCAACAATTTACGAAATAAACACAGGCACCAACAATGTAACAGTTACCTACTTTGTGCTCCTGGATAATCTTTTGTTGGTATATAGACTGAGGGCTTTTTCTGGGGCGACCTATTGTTATTGTCCACGTGAAACTTGGTAAAATTGTGTTCGTCATAAGAGGGTAAACCTTTCAAAAACTCAGCCACTGACTAAAAAAGGAGAAAATGAGGAATTTCGGAGTAACTTCTGAATTGCACAAACCATTATGTTAAAGTTGCACCATAGACGCGCTATTTGTGGTCAAGAAGTCCAGGCGTCTTTGTATAATTTTACTAGGCCAATACGATGATGAAAATCTGCGTTTTTCTGTAAGAAAATAGACGAAGAGAAGTAGAGTGTGGGATAAATTTTTTGTGACGTATTTTATTATCAATGCCAAATGTCATTCATCGGAAATAGATGTCACTTTTCAACCATAGAACTATGGAGAGTAGAGGTTTGGTGCACAGTCTCTTTTGACTATAAAAGTAATTTATTTATATTATCTAAGACAGTCTCTTACCGAAAAATGGCGACCGATAAGGATAAATAAATAAGTGACCGAAATGGCGCTAGTGTAGCATGAGGGTGCGCCGTGAACTGAGCTTTGTTTGGTATTTGTAGCGTAGCATTTGTATCGTATCACTATTTGTGTTGTTAATATTTATTCCTCCACGCTTAATTCTATCATTCTTATATTTTGGTACTTTATTTATTGAAACTTTCTGCTACACTAGCTACACCTCTTAATTTACTGCTGTTTTGCGAACGTATTTGAATACATAGAAACTGTCCTCCTTACCTCTACCCACCTCTAAACCTCTACTCTCGATACATAGAACATACAAATCGTAAGAAATGACGCTAACTGTGAAATTTCGGTTAATATTTCTAGACTTGTTTTAATCCTTAATTGACGCTTATTTATAATACTGATCTTATAATATAAACAAAACCTCAGACTATTTCATTAGATTCTTATGCAGTTTGGATTATTTTGATTTTCTATTATTAGAATGATTTAGTATAGTTCATTCATTTTATCAGACCGGTGACGTCAGACTTTAATTAATTTTGCTCTCACTAGATGGTGCAATTTTCAAGATTAAAAAACGTATTTTCTAGTAGGTGTAGCATTTTGAATTATTTTTAATTAAATCAACTATATTCCGACTATTTGTAGAATAGTAATAAATATTACAGATTAGAGACCATCAATGTTCAAAACAATGTTTATATCAACTTTTCAACTATTTGGTTTATTAATCCTAATTCTCAATGTGCCATTGGCAATATTTTCCATTGCTAATGTTCTCATCTTGGAAATATTCCCAAAAAGTTGACAAAGCGCTCGTAAGTCATTTAATTTGGAAAATATTCAAAACAGTAATATCACCGAAATTTCGCCAATTTTAAAAGCATGGCAACATTCGAGTTTAAATTCCAAATGTTTAAAATACTCGGAATTTCTAGTTTCGACATTTCTTGAAATTTCAGTTGTAAAGCTAACCCTTTCGATATTGAAATGAATTATTTTTAGTTTCCACTCGCAAAGGGCAATTATGCCTTCAGAGTACTGCGTTATGGAAATTTTGGATCTTCTCGAAAGCTAGAACTTTTTAAAACTTAAAATGGGTTTTATGAGATAAAAGAGATATTAAAAAAAGTAAGTTTGAAAGGGTTTCATGCTAAAAAGCAGAATTACGCTGAAAAATTGAAGCTTTTGAATAAATTTAGAAACTTCGAAAAAACTAACAAATGCTAAACACTTTCGAAATGTTCAACATTTTTCTTACAATTTCAACTTGAACTTAAAATTCTAAACTTCGTAACTTAATGCTTTACACGTTATACCTCAAATTTCGCCATCAAAATCAACGCAGAGAGAAAACAACTGGAATATAAGAAATTTTGAAAAAAGATAAAATCGATACTGAAGTTATGAATATCGGACAATTCAATGTAGTCAAGGTTAACAATTTCATTCGAATAATTTTCATCATTCCAATACTTTTTACTTATTATATGTTGCTTGGTCTGGCAGTAACAAAAACACAGTTTGGCTCAAATTGTATATTAGCTACATTTCGACCGTAAGTTTGGGCGGATACAAGGGCACAGTGCACCCAGTTTGTTGTATAATTTCGCTAGATGCGTAACAAGCCAATTCAATGCATTGCGTAGGTTTCCAATTTTTCAAAATTCCCGCCATGTAACCCGCCATGAATGCATCTCCAGCGCCCGTAGTGTCTTTAATTCTGAATTCTTCAAGTGGAACGACAGGAACCGTATGGGGGATACCGTTGTAAACATGCTTAACAGTTCTGCTGCCATCCGTTATCACAATAATTTTCTCACTTGGAGTTTCATCAAATGATTCTCTTTTAGTTAAATGGGATATTAGGGAATTTTCATCGGGACAGTGGAAGAGTTTCGCTAGGGCGCGAAATTCGTTTTTGTTGCCGAACAAATAATTTGAATTCTCTGCGTAGAGTTTGAGTACTTCTGGTACTAGTTCAGTCAGATATACTCCTCCAATGTTAAAAACGATTTTCTTATTATGCTCTTTACATTTATTTAGTAAGTATCTCGCGGCTGCCTCTCTTTTGGTTAAGAAAAAACCAGATGTGCAAATTAAGTCAGCTTTTTCAATTAGTTCTGTCACGGTTTCCTGTTTTAAGTCATCTTCAGTCATAATTTCAGCGGCTCCTAAGCATAGCATGTATATCGGACTTTCATAATAATTAATAACAACGTTTTTGCCCGTGGGGCGGTTTTTCCTAATTACGTAGCTGAAACACTTTTGTTATTATAACTTCCACAACTGAAAGATTCACATACTTACTGTGTAGCGACACCCTCATTTTTAAGCAGATCTGACATTTTTTGGCCCTCGGGATCATTCCCAATAGATCCCACAATGACGCAGTTGTTCCTCATTTTGTAAATCCATTGCAAAATCTTCAGAGTATTTTGAATACTTCCTCCAATTCCATATTCTTTATGGAAACTGCAAATTGTTGGTTTTTATGTTAATTTACTGGTGGTGGGTGATGGGTTACAACACACAGAATTTCTACAGAACATAAAAAGCAAAAAAAAATAGTACAAATTACACAGTGTCCAGTCAAATGATAATTTTAAGGAAATTTTCAACAGACAGCATTTATTGCTTTTAAGTAACGTGATGATCAGTGAAAAAATCAGCTTTCTGGTTTGTAATCGCCTCCATTTTCCTTTTCATCTCGAAATAACGATTTAAAGTTTTTTTTTTTTTGGCAATATCTCTGAAATCCTATCTAACAAATATTTGTAAAAGTTTTCTTGTAAAAAATAAGAATTAATTTTTAAAGATAAATCTTCAGTTTTTTTCTAAAGGAGTTTTAAAAAAATTGAGGAATATAAAGCAAACTTCAATGTTAATATAAAAATATTGACAAGTCGAATTTATTTTGAGTCTGAAATTGAAAATTTTAAATTGTTTTGAATGTTTCTGGTAACTTTTTCGAGTTTTCGAGTTTTTTCGATTTTAAACTCGTAATTTCGGAAATATGATTTTCGATTTAACTTTTTTTCTAAAGTTGACCTTTAAACTTGAAATTTCTGTTCTATTTCTTGAATTTTAGAAACATGCAACGATTTTTTTTAATTTCGAATTTTTTGCTTGGAATTTTGAATGTTTCGTCAAAATTTCGAGTTTACAATTTTAGTTTTTTGGTTCTTTTTCTACATTTTTCATTTAAAACCCAAAACTGCACCTTTTTCTAACTACGGATTCTGATTTTTTTTAAATAGGTTTCATCGATTATTCCTACACTTTTTGATTTTTTTTCCTTTTTTCTAGTAAATTGATATTTAAATTACGAAAACGTAGAAAGGACATCGAATAAAAAAAATATTATTAGAAATTTCGACTTTTTTCTCAAGATTTCGATTTTTTCTTAAGATTTCGACTTTTTTCTCGATTTTAATCTAGAGATTTCGAATTTAAATTCGAAATTTCGACTTTATTCTCGGAATTTCGACTTTTTTCTCGAAATTTCAACTTTTTTTCTCGATATTTCGACTTTAATCTCGGAATTTTATCTTTTTGCTCAAAATTTCGACTTTAATATCGAAATTTTGACTTTAAATTCTAAATTTTTACTTTAATCTCGGAATTTAAACTTTAAACTGGAAATTTCAACTTTTTTTTCCATATTTTGTCTTCAATCTCGAAATTTCAACTTTAAAGCAAAATTTCGCATTTTTTCTCGAATATTCGACTTTTTTCTCGACATTTCGACTTTTTTCTCAAGATTTCGACTTTTTTCTCAATTTTAATCTAGAGATTTCGACTTTAATTTCGGAATTTCAACTTTTTTCTCGAAATTTCAACTTTTTTCTCGATATTTGGACTTTAATCTCGGAAATTCGACTTTAATCTCGAAATTTGGACTTTAAATTCTGAATTTCGACTTTAATCTAGGAATTTCAACTTTAAACTCGAAATTTCAACTTTTTTCTCGAATTTTGACTTTAATCTCGGAATTTTAACTTTAAAGCAAAATTTCGCATTTTTTCTCGAAATTTCGACTTTTTTCTCGAGATTTCAACTTTTTTCTCAAGATTTCGACTTTTTTCTCGATTTTAATCTAGAGATTTCGACTTTAAATTCGAAATTTCGACTTTAATCTCGGAATTTCGACTTTTTTCTCGAAATTTCAACTTTTTTCTCGATATTTCGACTTTAATCTCGGAATTTCGACTTTAATCTATCAATTTCAAGTTTAAACTCGAAATTTCAACTTTTTTCTCGATATTTTGACTTTAATCTCTAAATTTCAATTTTAAAGCAAAATGTCGCATTTTTTCTCGAAATTTCGACATTTTTCTCGAGATTTCGACTTTTTTCTCGATTTTGATCTAGTCATTTCGACTTCAAATTCGAAATTTCGGCTTTAATCTCGAAATTTCGACTTTTTTCTGGAAATTTCAATTTTTTTTTCGATATTTCGACTTTAATTTCGGAAATTCGACTTTTTCCTCAAAGTTTCGACTTTAATCTCGAAATTTGGACTTTAAATTCTGAATTTCGACTTTAATCTAGGAATTTCAACTTTAAACTCGAAATTTCAACTTTTTTCTCGATATTTTGACTTTAATCTCGGAATTTTAACTTTAAAGCAAAATTTCGCATTTTTTCTCGAATTTTCAACTTTTTTCTCGAGATTTTAACTTTTTTCTCAAGATTTCGACTTTTTTCTCGATTTTAATCTAGAGATTTCGACTTTAAATTCGAAATTTCGACTTTAATCTCAACATTTCGACTTTTTTCTCGAAATTTCAACTATTTTCTCGATATTTTGACTTTAATCTCGGAATTTCAATTTTAAAGCAAAATTTCGCATTTTTTCTCGAAATTTCGACTTTTTTCTCGATTTTAATCTAAAGGTTTAGACTTTAAATTCGAAATTTCGACTTTAATCTCGGAATTTCGACTTTCTTCTCGAAATTTCAACTTATTTCTCAATATTTTGACTTTAATCTTGGAATTTTAACTTTAAAGCAAAATTTCGCATTTTTTCTCGAAATTTTGACTTTTTCCTCGAGATTTCAACTTTTTCTCAGGATTTAGACTTTTTTCTCGATTTTAATCTAGAGATTTCGACTTTAATCTCGGAATTTCGACTTTCTTCTCGAAACTTCAACTTTTTTCTCGATATTTCGACTTTAATCTCGGAATTTCGACTTTTTTCTCAAAATTTCGACTTTAATCTCGAAATTTGGACTTTAAATTCTAAATTTCAACTTGAATCTAGGAATTTCAACTTTAAACTCGAAATTTCAACTTATTTCTCGACTTTTTTCTCAAGATTTCGACTTTTTTCTCAAGATTTCGACTTTTTTCTCGATTTTAATCTAGAAATTTCGACTTTAAATCTCGGAATTTCGACTTTTTTCTCGAAATTTCAAATTTTTTATCGATATTTCGACTTTAATCTCGAAATTTCGACTTTAAATTCTAAATTTCGACTTTAAACTCGGAATTTCAACTTTAAACTCGAAATTTTAAGTTTTTTCTCAATATTTTGACTTTGATCTCGGAATTTCAACTTTAAAGCAAAATTTCGAATTTTTTCTCGAAATTTTGACTGTTTTCTCTCGAAATTTCGATTTTTTTCTCGAAATTTCAACTTTTTCTCTCGAAATTTCGACTTTTAACTCGAAATTCCATTTTAATCTTGGAATTTCAACATTAAAAGCAAAATTTCCACTTTTTTCTCAAAATGTTGAGATTAATTTCGAAATTTCGACTTTAAATTCGAAAATTTCGACCCTATTCTTAGGATTTCGACTTTAAACTCGAAATTTTAACTTTTCTCTCGATATTTCGATTTTAATCTTGGAATTTTGACTTTAAGGCAAAATTTCGATCTTGAACACGAAATTTTAAATTTTCTCTCTAAATTTCGAGAATAAATTCAAAATTGCAACTTTAATCTCCAAATATCAAGAAAAAATACAAAGTTTTGGTAATTAAAAACATAAATTACTGAATGCACCCTACTGCCAACTGCCAATATTGTCGGGAAAGGGGAGTGATGGGTCGCAACTGTCAACTGTCTAACTTAATCATAGAGTATAGAAATTTCGACTTTATCTCAAAATTTCGAGAAAAAACTCGAAATTTTAAGTTTAAAACGGAAATTATGATATTAGAGTCGAACTGAAGATCTTTACTTTTAATCCCTAAGATTTCAACTTTAAATTCGTTCTAGCAAAAAGCTGTGAAACAATTTCCCTTTAAAGTGAAAATAAAAGTTGTATTATAGCACCCGTTTTCCTCTATTTAAGAATTTAATGAAATATTAGTAGATTATAGTAAGATAATGATCCAGTTTAATTTTTGAAGAGCTGCAGAGAACCAGTAAAAAGTTATTAACATTTGAAATTTCACGTTTTTAACATTGAACCCATATTCTTAGTAAGTATATGATTGAACCTCATGACTATGAGAAACCAGAGATTTAATCATATTTTACAAAAAATACCGTTCAGGTTTCGGCAAAAAGGGAGAAAACGAGGGAAAATAACATATTAAACATTTTAAATACTTGGAAGTAATTAGGGAATAAATATCAAAAATTAATTTTTTATCGTACTTTTCCCGTAAATTATAACATGTGGCAACGTTGTTTCTATGTAAACAATTAGACCATAGAATGAAGCACCATTGTTTACTTCCGTTTTGAGGTTATGTGATAAACTTTTCACGATTTTCCATTAATTAATTTGCCAATTCAATCTACTGTAGGTTGTTTTCGAATGTTATTTTAGGTAACTCTTTTACTTTTCCAGTAAAACGTATCTTTACTGTGACGAAATGATTTTGACGATGACATGGTTCGGTCATAGAAAATTCTTTGCGTTTTATTTCATCGCAACGTTGTCTAGTCTAAATGTTACGTTAATCAAATGAGAATGAAACAATGTATACTTTTGACGTGGTTTTGACTCTGGCAGTATCCACAGTGTTACTATCCAAAGGTCCTTGATATTCTCTGTACCTTCTTTGCAAAGTATTGGTATTTCTATTCATGTTTTATTGTGAAAGGAGTAACTGGTGAAGAAAAAGCCAATAAAACATGAATAGAAAGATCTATCTTTTTAGGCTTACAACTTTGCCAAGTAAAATTTACAAAATGAGGTTGTGTAAAATTGAACTTTCTACAAAATAACTTATTCTACAACATTTTTGCGAGACTTACGGTCACAGAGATAAAGCCAAATAACAAACCAAGAAACCACTTACCGTTCTTTGAAGGCGAGAAACTGATGGGAAAAGGTACTTCGGCGAAACCCAACATTATGTTTATCTTCGGTCGTATCTTAACACCCCCACTATAAAAAAAATGCTGCCTGTCCAAGTTTTATAAAGCCCTTTTTTCAATCATTTGACTGGACTAATCACAAAACGTGGACTAACACAGTTGAACAAAAAAATAAATCACAGTATTAGCGCGTGCTGCCATCTACATCCACCACTCATGAGTTTAAGCGTTGATTGAATAAATATTTATTCTAGTCTCCGATTCATTCAGTCAAGGGTTAAGAATTATAAATAATTACGTTGCTATATTCTGGGTTAAATCTTTCATTTCCCTTTCTCCAATTTCCCTGATTTCGTTCTCTTGTAATCTATATTTTTTTATTAGTTCATCGTTTGCGACATTAATGATAGTATCCAGCAGTGGATTACAGAACCCTACAATCGTATAAGAATGTTGAATCATCCCGCTCGGTGAATCCCCTGCAATGTTTTCCAATTTCCAAGGCAAAATGACTAATCCCAAATTTCAGTTCCCAGCTGATAGTTGCAATCAGTGGCAGATTAAATTTTATTTGTTCGACGATTCAAACTGTAAGTTTTTGTATTTTTTCCATTAGATTCGAAAATAACTATTGCGATATCTTGTGCAACTGAACCTGAAATGGAATTCGTTGTACGGTTTAAATTCGCTAAAAATAACACGTTTACGTTTACTTACGGAATCTACCATATGACTTTGACATTTCCTTGCGGGTGTCCAAGCGCTGTTGCCGGATTGTAATTTTTTTCCCATCTATAATTAATCGCAATACGTCGTTTCTAGGCCATAGAATATACAAATTGCTCTTTTTAGGCTAGGATTTTCGTATCTTTCGGTTTCCTAGGGTGCGTTTAGATTAGACACTTTGTTCCATACAATTCTCTCTGACATAAGTGGCAACTACCCTGAAAGAAGCTATCTAGCAAGACTTGACTGGGAGGAGATAGCTTCCTCTCAGGATAGTTGAACTTATGTCTAAGGGAGAAATCTTTTTGAAAATTTTGAGATTTTTTTTTGAAAATTGGCAGTTTGAAAATTTTCAGATTTTTTGGAAATTTTGAAATTTTTTTAAAAATTCCGAGATTTTTGAGAATTATGAGATTTTTTGAAAATTATCAGATTTTTTGAAAATTATGAGATTTTTTGAAAATAATTTGGATATCCAATAATTTTAGTAATAGTAATTTTCCAACATTTTGATTTTTTGCAAACTTTCCAATTTTTAAATTTCAACCGTCTTCAAAATTTAAATTATTTGTAAACTTCGGCCTTTTTTTCAAAAGTTGACTTTTTGAGAATTTCGACTTAAAAACCCTCATTTTTTTACAAATTTCATTTTTTTTGAAAATTAATAAGGATTCTTCAAAAAATTTGATTTCTTTTGCAAATTTCGTTTTCTTCAAATTTTTATTTTTTCCTTTTTTGAAATTTTCGCCTATTTTTAAAATTTCAACTTTTTTCAAAATATCGACCTTTTGAAAATCTCGATTCAATTTCAAAATTTCATTTATTTTTTAAATTCGTAGGCTTACGAAGGCCTAGAAAGGATATTAATTGGGAACAATTTTTTTTGGGAAATTTCGAGTTTTAACATCGAAATTTCGGCTCTTTCACGAAAGTCTATGATTAGAGTCGAAATTTCGATTTTTTTTCTCGAAATTTCCACCTTAACCTTGAAATTTTGATTTTTTTTTCGAAATTCCGAGATTAAACTTGAAATTTCGACTTTAATCACGAAATTTTGACTTTGATCAAAAGTTTTTTTTTTTAATTTGGAAATTTCAATTTTTTCTCGAAATGATGAGGTTAAAGTCGAAATTTCGGTTTTGAAAGTCGAGATTTGGAGAAAAAAACCGAGATTTCGAGTTAAAAGTAGAAATTTCAAGAAAAAAATCGAAATTTAGAGAAAAAAGTTGAAATTTCGGGAACATTTTTAAAATTATTTTTGAAATTTTTGATTTTTTTTGAAATATCGAAATTTCTTCAACTTTCGACTGTTTCTGAAATTTTCGACTATTTTTAAAATTCGATTTATTTTAAAATGTTGAATTTAAAACTCTGTCGATTTCTAAAAATATTACCCTTTTTAATTTGTAATATTTCCTTTTTTTTATAATTGTCAATTTTATTCAAAATTTTCTTCTTTTGAAAATTTTGGCTCTTTAATATTGTTTTATTTTTTGAAAATCTCGACTTTTTTGAAAATTTTAAATTTTTTGAACACCTTTTTCTCAAAAAACTATTTTTAAAAATTTCAACAATTTTTAAAATTTTGTCTATTTTTTTATATTTAAACTTTTTTCAGAATTATTACTTTTTTAAATATTGATTTTGATTCCTATCTTTGACTTCTATTGAAAATTTCGAGTTTTAAATATCGACTTTTTAAGTCCAACTTTTTTAAAAATTATATAACTTATTATTTTTTACAATTTTGGATTTTCCCTTAACATTTCGATATTTCTTCAAAGTTTATAACTATTAAACTCTATTAACAATAAATACAACATAAGATATTAAAAATTCCATGTAATTTGCTATGATCGAACCTAGTTTCGCTTTGCAGCATCTTCGGCGGTAATAAATGTCAATTTTTTCAAAACACTAAGATGGCGTCAATGACGTCACCACTTTTGTGGGCCTTTGGATTTCCTCTTTCAGTTCCCAAAGTAGTCATCATAGATATAAAGTTTATCGATAGCGCCCACGAGAAAATTTGGGAAAATGCGAAACATAACCAGACGTTCTCTCTTTGAATATTTAGATTTTCAAAAGAAAGCTTTGTGTTCATTGTTAATTTTTACAAGTTCAAATAATTTTGAATTTTAACGAAAACCAGATCAGAATCCGAAATTCGGTTTCGGCCAAAAATTCAGTTTCGATTAATCTGTCTCCTGTAGAAATCAGTAAATTTATTTAAGCGAACTGGCAACAGCGCTCGCTCTAATGCGCACTTTCGTTGGCACTTCGTATCGCTTTCGGATGAATCATTTAGTGTTTGTTTTTGTTTCTACGTCGCATATCGCAATGTTTTGAATCTGTGCCCCAAATACCGAAACGAGTTTAATTTCACATTGTAGTTACTCTGGAATAATGGCCACCAGTGCTACTCCCAATTTCAAAGTGGAATTGCCCACGGAAAACAGTCTGGTACTACCCCGTGAGCCTTCCCCGGTGCCATCGATAGATTCCGATGATGAATCATTCGTCGTTTTGGCCCAATCTTTCGACGTCGATATTTCATCGATAAAAAATGAAGTGGACGAATGCGACAATGCTGAATGTAGTGTTTTGGAGGAGGCCAAAATGCTGATTAAACAGGAGATCGAGAACAGCAATATGCAGTTGCTTCAACAACAGATGCCCAAACCGGAAGCTACCGCTAATACTTCCATCGCTTTTTCAACTGAGTTGTCCCCGGAAGAAATACAAAAGAAAGTTGAATTGTTAATTGAAGAAAATAAAAGTCTTAAAGGTGGGTGAATGATATATTTAATCGAATGTCCTTGTATCATTAAATTTAAAATTAACGTCACTAATGAAGGAAAATTAACACATTTATCAGTGCACATATCCCTGGAGGCATGTGTCTTAGTTATGGTGCGGTGGTAAAAATTAGCAGTCTAATATATTTATCATAATAATTATTTCTTTTATTATTAGATGGCACAGTTTAAATGCACACATGCCCGGGGGTCATGTTATGCCCCCTGGGGTCATATTATGCCCCCTGGGGTCATATTATGCCCCAATGTAATAAACCCTAATGGCTCTCCAAAGGCACGTGTTGCATTAGCAAATTTCAAGATGAAACCCCTGATAATTCGAAGAACGCTTTAAATTTGAAGAAACAATTTTCCTTTTGTAAAAGAAACATTACCTAAAATTTCAAATTAATTCGTTTTGAATTTCATATGCACGATAAGAGTCATATTTAAAAAAGAATCGAAATTCCATAGTTGCCGATTTTGGATTCAAGTTTCGGATTTTAGCAAAACAAATATCAAGTTTAAACTGAAAAAATTAGAAATTTGAAACCTCGAATTTAAAAATTCTAAAAAATGTACATTGAAATTTCAATAAAAGTATTCGAAATGTGTAATGTTTTATTAAAATTTCCTTTTTTTTTTAGAAACCATCATGGAAAACAATAAGAGTATCAAGACTCAGTGTGCCAAAATAACAGAGTGGCAAGCAGACGTCCAAAGGATGTATGACACCCATAAGGTTAAATTTTCCGAGGCAAAGAACCTAATAACAAAGGTATTTTCATTTAGCACTACTAACCCTTTTATTGACTTTTCATTTTAGCTTAAGACAGAAAATGCACAGCTAAAGCTTGATCTGGAGAAATCCGACGAGATCAAACGTCTGCAAGAAGAAGAACTACTTCAACTGAAAAACGCCAAAAAACAAGTTACGGAAGTAGGAATATCGAATGAGGAAAATAAGGAGTTGAAAATGGCCCATGAAAAGATAAACGAACTGGAGATGTCTTTGAATAACATGACTCTAACTAATATGAGAATCATTGAAGAAAACAGGAAATTAAAAGATGCCATACCAGGGGAACAGTCTGTGATTGATTACCAGAAGCTTCTGGTTGAAAAAGATACCATAATTGACGAGGTATTATTTTCAAACTTCGTGTTTTATGATCCTGTTGTATTCAGTTATTTTTTAATGTGTTTTCTGCTTTATAAGGGAAACAAATTAATTTAGAAGTGAAGCAAATTTATTTGGAAATGTTCTACTTCTAGATTTTCACTTGTCTGACATAATGTCTTAAATGGGTAGAACTTGCAGTTGGATTAATGTGTAAACTTAATTAAAGGCTTACCTACGAAAAATCTCAGTTTTCTCATAAAATTTTATAAGAGGAAGTAGTATGAGCGAGGGAGAGGGGAGATGGAGAGAAAAGAAAGGTGTCACAATTTTATAAAAAGTCCAAAGTTTCAAAAAGTCTAATTTTTTTTTTAAATTCCAATTTTCAACAAAAGACAAATTCTTCCAAAAAAAGTTGAATACTTTCAAAAAAAAATTCAAATTTTAGGAAAACGCCAACATTTTGAGAAAGACAAGCCGAAATTTTGAAAAAAAGGCGAATTTTTCGAAAAAAATTACCAAAAAAATTCAAAATTTCGAAAAAAATTCTTACTTCTGAAAAAAGGTCAAAATCTAAAGGTAAAAGAGAAAATTTTGAAAAGGGGTCGAAATTTTCAAAAAGTCGAAATTTTGAACTAAAAGTTATAATTTCGGGAAAAGCTGCATTTTTTAAAGAAGATAGAAATTTTAAAAAATGGTAATTTTGAATGATCGACCTTTTCAAAAAGTTAAAATTTTGATAGCTTAAATTTTCAAAAAAATCAAATTTTTCGAATAGTCAACATTGAGATTTTGAGAAAAAAATTCAAAATTGTAAGGGACTGAAATGTTCACCAAGTCGAATCAAGAGAAAAACGCAAAATATTCAAGAGATTTAGATTTTAAAAAACTTGAAATTTTTTGAGAATTTCGAGAAATTTTACATTCTTTAAAGAAGGTGGAGATTTTAAAAAATTGAAGTTTTGAAAAAGAATTTTCAAAAAGTCAAAATTTTGATAATAGCTTAAATTTTCAAAAAAAGTCGAATTTTTTGAATAAAGTCTAATTTACAAGAAAAAGTTCAAAATTTAAGAGATTGAAATGTTCAAAAAGTCTAATGGAGAGAAAAAAAGCAAAATTTTCAAGAAAGGTTTAGATTTTCAAAACAAGTTTAAAATTTGTCGAGAATTTCGAGAAAAGTTACATTTTTTAAACAAGGTGGAAATTTTAAAAAATGGAACTTTTGAACGGTCGACCTTTTCAAAAAGTCAAAATTTTGATAGTAGCTTTAATTTTCAAAAAAAAAGTCGAATATTTCGAATACAAGTCAAATTACAAATTTTGAGAAAAACTTCAAAATTTTAAGAGATCAAAATGTTCAAAAAGTCTAATTGAGAGAAAAAGGCAAAATTTTCAAATAAGATTTAGATTTTTAAAAAAATTTGAAATTTTTAATAAAGATGGAAATTCTCAAAAAGTCAGAATTTTCAAAATAATTAAAATTTTCGGAAAGTTAAAAAGGTGGAATTAAAAAAAAAATAAAAATTTACAAAAGAAGGCAAAATTTTGAAAAATGCTCGGAATTTAGAAAGTTCAACTTTTGAAATAGGATCGAAATTTGTAAGTCGCACTTTTCAAGAAAAAGTAACGTTTTGTTTAAAAGGTCGAGATTTTTAAAAAAAGGAATTTGAAAAAAAAAAGTATGACATTTTCGGAGTCAAAATTTTTAAAAAGGCCTAAATTTGCAAAAAAAAGTAGAGATTTTGAAAAATGTTTTAAAGAAATTCGAAATTTATTTTTAAAAGAATTGAAATTTTGACCTTATTCAAATGTTCAAAATTTCAAAACCTCACTTTTTTGCAATTTCACCTATTTTTGATAATTTCGATTTTTTTCGGAGTTAACACAAAAAGACCTAAATTTGGAAAAAAGCAGAAATTTTTGGAAAATCTTTCAAATAAAGTCGAAATTTATTAAAAAAAATTGAAATTTTGATGATATCAAAATGTTCAAAACGTCAAAATTTCGAGAAAAAGGCAAAATTTTGAAAAAGTCTGGAGATTTTCAATAAACTTAATTTTTTGAACAACAAAAGTTTTTAAAATTAAACTTTTCTGAAAATATTGATTTTCGACTTTTTAATAGTTTTTATCTTTATTCAACAATTTAGGTTTATATAAAATCTCAACACCTTTTTTCAAAATTTGGCCCATTTTTCGAAATTTTGACGTTTTGAACATTTTGTTATCGTTAAAATTTCAATTTTTTTAAATAAATTTCGACTTTATTTGAAACATTTTCCAAAAATTTCTGCTAAATTTAGGTTTTTCTGTGTCGACTCCGAAAAAAAGTTGAAATTGCAAAAAAGTAGAATTTTTTTAAAAAAATCAAAATTTTCAAAAAAAGCAAATTTTGAGAAAGAGTCAAAATTTTGAAAAAAGTACGATTTTAAGAAAGTACGATTTTGAAAAAAATGTAAACTTTGCAATCTTGAAATTTTTAAAAAGTTGGGATTTTCAAGAGTCTAATTTTGCTTTGGAAAAGTCAAAATTTTGAAAAAAGTTCGAAATTTTCCAATAAAGACGAATCACTTTTAAAAAGGCGAAAGTCATCAAAATGTAAAAAATTAAGAAAAATTCTAATATTTAAAAGGGGCGAAATTGGCAATTCTATTTAAGTCAAAAGTTGATATCGCTTTTGAATGTTTCTGTGTTATTAAGAATCCCCAGCTGCAAATTCACATTTTGCTTTTTTTTCAGTTAAAAGACAAGTTAGGCAAACAAAAACTATGTTCAACCGAAATCGAGAAGACTCTAAACTTGGAAATAATAAATCTGAAGTCGCACATACAAATGATGGATAACAATCAAGAAAAGAATGGAAACCAACTGGCTGAGGAATTAGCGCGCGTGAAACAACAACTAATGAATTCTCAGTTATCTCTGATGGGACTTCAAGAAAACAGAAATTCACTCACCAGACAACTAGAAGAGAAAGAGCAAGAAATTGAAAAACTTACTAAAGCAGTGGAAGAACTTGACGAGATAAAGGAACAGGCGTTTTTGCTTCAAAATCAACTGGACACCTACAAAGAAGATTTTGAGGCTGAAAGACAGGCAAAAGAAACAATAAAAGCCGAAAAGGAAGACCTAGCGGCCGATTTATCCAACTTGCAAAGACGCAACCATCAATTACAAGAAGAAATCGAGTTGTGTAGGAGCCAAGGATTTGAAGTTATTAACATGAGGAGAAGGCAGTCTTCTACGGCTTCACCACCTACCGCTCCCGAAGAAAAGGTAAGTTAATTTGTGTTTAACATTGTTGTGAAATTTCCGGAATTTTCATGTTCCAGTTTCCACCTTTAAGTGGTTACCGTTGTCCGATCTGCAATGTAAAATTTTTATCCCTTAGAGTTTTGGAGGGTCATCTTGAACATTGTTTGGGTGAACCAACTTGGATGTAATCTTAATATTGGTAGGGATTTTCGTGATTGTTGTTTTTTATGACTAATTTAAAGGTGGACTAACAGGAGTTAACTAATATGAGTTAATCGTGGGGGCACAATAAGCGAAAGCTTCAGCGCTTCAGGGATAACCGACCCCAAATAAAATAGTAAAAGATCAATTTAATAACTTTTTGATGAGTGGGGGTGGGAATCGACCTAATTGCAAACCCTTTTTTTTTAAATAGGCAACGAAAGTTTTTACTGTAAGCAAGATATTAATTTATCTATTTATTGTGTTAATATCATTGTCATTTAATATTTAAACTGAAAACTTCTTCGAAAATTGTGCACCAATTTCTAAACAAAATTTTGTCATGAATTTAAGCTGAGAAGTTGTTTGAATTGATTACTAAATAACTTGTGCATCATTTTTAAAGCGTCTTGCAAGTAATTTATTTATATGTTTGCAGGTATTCACTTGTCCTGTGTGTAGTTTTGCTTTTCGTACAATTGAAGCCCTTCAAAATCATGTAGAAAGATGTTTGGATCTTCGAGAATCTCTGCCATAAATTAACAGATGTATTTATATTATATTTATGACACAAAGTATAACAGAAAATTTGTTTTGTTTTTTATGTGATTTAATTTTGTTTGTGGTTTTTTTTTTCCAATATTCTGACTATACGATGTAACTAAAACTATTGTACCAGTAGTGCTACAAACTTGTATTCTACATATGACTATAAATTATTAGGAATTAAAATATTTTTGAAAGGCTAAAGTGTTTTAGTTGAAATAATAATACTTAGGGACTAACTAGGGATGTTATGGAGCTCCATAACCATAACTGAAACTATTGGATATCTGAAATAAAAAAAATATCTGAATCTGTAACCGAAACCTATATGAATGTTTCAGACAGAATTCAAATTTTCGATTTTTTTTAATATCAAATTTGAAAATAACAAAGCTCAAGGGATCAAAGAAATCAGTTCTTTATCAATGAAGTTCGAATTAAACGACAAATAAAAATCATACTTCAACCATCCATATCATACAAATTGTTGGGTCTTAAGCGAAAATTCATATTAAGAGGGTTCGTTATAAGCAAACGCCATGGTATTGTAACAGTAGAGTAAAAGTCCAAATGTTTCAATTAAATTTAATTAAAGGCAACAATTATTGTACACATTAAGCTACAGCAGTCTTAAAATCTAACCAAGTCTTTATATTTAAAAAAGAATAAAATAAAAGTTATGCAGATTAAGTGCCCATTTATTGCACCAAGAACCTGATCTGAAACGTACACTATTGAAAAAATAGACTAGACAGGCATAAAGATACATCTTGCACAACTTAAAATTACAATAAAATTAATCGCAACGAAAGCAATATCAACCAAATACATTAAAAATCATAATTTATATGGTGCCGATGTTTCTTTTAAACAAAAAATATAAATAAAATCTTACTACCTAAAATAAATTATCTACCTTTGAGCGATTTTTTTGTCATTTTACACAAAATGTACGTTCTGTGATATTTAAAAGCATTACAAATCTAACGAAATTGCAACAAGTTCAAAGGGCGGGTGTTTCGCCTAATAATAAAAGGTTCTTCCTCCCGGCGTTTGAACTTACTCACATCTAGTCACCTATTGTCCTCTTCGAAATTGATCACCTTTCTAATGCGATCGATACGATTGTTCTCCTTCAGTTTGACGCCGCCGAGAGCCTCCAATTTTCTCTTCTCGATACTTTCGATGGTATTAGCGCGGTCCTGAAGCACATTTTCCTTGTTCGTGGACATTGTCAACCGCTGTTGCTCCCTGAATTCTTCAATGGGGACGTACCCTTGGGGCTTTTGCAACTTTGCTTTGTTACGTAGATGTTCCGCGATGATTTCTTCCACGCTTTTTCCTTTGACAACAGCAAAGGAATGGTGGCGGGCCACTCTGAGCATTCTCTCGCTGGTGCTGCTACCCTCCGCTTTGGTAACGCCAGAAGAGAGGATAAACTTCCTAGTGACTCTTGCAAGTACAGAGGCGAAGACCTTAAACTGGGGATGATTTGGCAAAATGTTTTGCAGCTTGAGGGCTTCGTAGACCGCCCATTGGAGTTTCTTTTTATGGGCGACGCTCAGGTCGTTTGATTTTGAAAGTGTTTCGCTTTGGGAGCGGTGGAAATTCACCGAAGTGTTGCTGGTGCTGCTTTTCCCTTCCATAGATATGCTTCTGGTTAGTTTAGAAGTAGAATCAGCTTCATCAGATTCGCTGCGTTTTCTTTTTTTCTCGAACATGGAGTTTTTGAATGGGGATGCTTTTTTAATGGGTGAGCCAAATAATTTTTGCTTTACGCTGTTGGGTGCCCTCAGATCAGTTCCAAAACTTGACGATAAACCTGAAGTACCTAAAACAGGTGTTCATTACTTATGTGAGAAATTTAATGACATTAAGTAGTCCAAATTTTGAGAAAAAGCTGATAATTATACCTAAAAGTGTCACTTACCTGGGAGAAAAAGACTAGAGTTTTTGTCGCGATCAGGGCTTTGGAACAAGGCCCTTTTCGAACCAGCCAACTTTGAAGCTGCCGAAGAAGCCGGTTGATTATCTTTAAAGTCTCCAGAAAGCAATCTGAATCTCATTCTTAATTTTTTCTTAGCAGAACTACTAGGCGTTCTACCTTTCATAGGACTTTTACTAGGAGTTTTCTTCGGGCTCTTCCTTGGGCTTCGCTTCCTATTCAGAAGCTCTAGTTTCCTAAACAATACAACTTTACTGTAGTACTGGTATTTCGTAATACGTTGAATACTCGCACAAAATTTTTTATTTTAGCTTACAGAATCCAGTTTTCAAGATACTTAAATTATCACTACGCTGCTGCGCGTGCAAAAGGGGTTAAGTCGTAGATACAATTGCAGAAAAGAACATAACTCAGTTAGCACGATACCTCAGACTTAGATTTTTGACTTCTGATGAGCACAGTATATAGACAGAGAATTTACACCAAAAAACTTAGCTTCCTTTAAAGAACGACAATAACTTCAAAATTATAATGAAAACGACTTGCACCCATTTTCACGAAAGACTAACTTAACCCCTATCACACGCCCAGCACCGATATGAATAAATGAAATTTACTTTTGAAAAACATTTTTTGACACACACACAAAATCAAAAATGTAACCAATTTCATTTATTTAAATAATAATTTAAATCTTACAAACTGCGCCCACAAGCTAAAATAAAAAAAATTGTGCAATTCAAAACTAGTCAATGAGGATTTCAAAAGTGAAAAATAATTGAATACTTACTTGCAATCAACTAGGATCTGGCGTGCCCTTAATCCAGCAGATAAGCTGCTCGATGGGAGGTTAGCGCTAGAAAATGTTATCCTTCTTCGAGCCAAATGGCTCAGTCTCCGGCCCGGAGATTTGGCGCACCATCTCGGTTTTATATTTTTCCTTTTTGACGGGCTGGAGAATTTTGTTTCGAAGACTGTGCAGCTTGATTGGGTTTCAAGGCCTACGTATCTGCTTGCGTATTTGTCACATAAATGCTCGAATTCCTCCGAGAGTTTACTCCTGTTGTGACTGAAAAATAAAATACTTTTTAGTTCAGTTTTCATCTCGTTTTTAATCTTGAAATTTGGACCATTTTCTCACATTTTCTACTTAACATTTCAGCTTCTTTATTTCTTAATTTTCGCCTTAAATTGACGTTTCGCTTCGGAAGTTTTGATTTTTTAAAGAAATTTTGAGTTTCAATTCCAATTTTTTTACGAAATTTAATTAATTTAATTTTAAGTTTTTTTTTTAAATTGAGTTTTTAGTTTCGATTTATAGTGTTTTAATTTTCAGCATAATTTTATTTTTTTCTAAAATTTAAATTCAGTCGATTGTGTCAGTAATGTAGTAATTCAACTTTTTTTGACATAATTAATTAATTCATTTGTATGCAAATTCTTAATGTTATGAGAAAGACTGGGTGTACGAAAAACTTCCGAATTTTACTGGAATCTTTTTCTTTTGTTTAAAATTTTTGAAAAAAACATAATTTCAAAATGCAAATTTAATCAGAATTTTCAAAAAAGTCAAAGTTTCGAAAAAAGGTCGAAATTCAGTAAAAACAAATCAATAATTTTCAAAAAAAAGGTGAAAACTAAAAAAGTCAAAAGGTTATATTTTTTCTCAACATTTCCAAATTTACCTTTTTTGGTCTAAAATTTTTTTCTTAAAATCTCGACTTTTGTTCCTAACATCTGCAAATTTATCTTATTTCATCTAAAATTTTTCAAAAAAACCTAAATTTAATAATTCAAATCTAAAAAACGCGAAACTTTCTTTTGAAAACCTTTTGGGTTTTTTTTTAAAATAAATTTGACGTCTTTGTAGACGTCAAAATCTACAAAAAAAAATCCAGAATTTGCAAAAAGTCAAAATTTCGAGAAAAAAATTCGTTTCAAATTCCAAATTTTTGATAAAAATTTCAAAATTCAAATTTAATCAGAATTTTCAAAAAAGTCGAAATTTCGAAAAAAAAAGTCAAAATTCATTAAAAACAAATCAAAATTTTTTAAAAAAAAAGGTGAAAACTAAAAAAGTTAAAATGCTATATTTTTTTCTAAAATTTCGACTTTTTTCTCAACATTTCCAAATTTATCTTTTTTGGTCAAAAATTTTTCAAAATAACCCAAATTTAAAAATCTAAATTAAAAAAAGCCTACTTTTTCAAAAAGGCCTCAAATACTTTAACACAAAAAATTCATAATTTTCAAAAAAAGTCAATGTTTTGAAAAAGGTCGAAATCCAATAAAAAAAATCAACTTTTTAAAAGAGGTGGAATTTAAAAAAACGAAATTTTTTCTTAAAAGCTCTACTTTTTTTCTTAACATGTGCAAATTTACCTTTTTTCATCTCAAATATTTCAAAAAAACCTAAATTTAATAATTCAATTCTAAAAAAGGCGAAATTTTGTTTTAAAAACCTTTTGAATTTTTTGAAAGAATTTGAAGTCTTTGTAGACGTCATAATCTACAAAAAAAATCCAGAATTTGCAAAAAAGTCAAAATTTCGAGAAAAGATCGAAATTCGTTTCAAATTCCAAATTTTTGATAAAAATTTCAAAATTCAAATTTAATCAGAATTTTCAAAAAAGTCGAAGTTTCGAAAAAAAAGTCCAAATTCATTAAAAACAAATCAAAATCTTCGATTATATTTTCACTCAACATTTTCAAATTTACCTTTTTTGGTCCAAAATTTTTCAAAAAAAAACACAAATTTAAAAATCTAAATTAAAAAAAGTCTACTTTTTCAAAAAGGCCTTAAATACTTCAACAACAAAAATTCATAATTTTCAAAAAAGTCAATGTTTTGAAAAAAAAAAAGTCGAAATTCAATCAAAAAAATCAAACTTTTTAAAAGAAGAGGTGGAATTTAAAAAACGAATTTTTTTTTAAAAAGCTTAACTTTTTTCTTAACATTTGCAAATTTACCTTTTTTCATCAAAAAAACCTAAATTTAATAATTTCAACCTAAAAAAGGCGAAACTTTCTTTTGAACATTTTTTGGAATTTTTGAAAGAATTTGACTTTGACGTCTTTAAAGACGTCAAAATCTACAAAAAAAATGCAGACATTTTCAAAAAAGTGACAATTTCGAGAAAAAGTCGAAATTCATTAAAAGTAAATCAAAACTTAAAAAAAAGCAGAAATGTTTAAATTCGTTTCAAATTCTAAATTTTTGATAAAAAGGTGAAACTTGAAAATGCCGAAAATTTTTAAATTGTTTCTCAAAATTTCTACTCTTTTCTCAACATTTACAAATTTACTTTTTTTGTTAACATTTAAAAATGCAAATAAAAAAAAAAAGGCGACATTTTCAAAACTATGTCAAATTCTTCGTAAAAGCAAATCCACAATTTTCAAAAAAGTGACAATTTCGAGAAAAAGTCGAAATTCATTAAAAGTAAATCAAAATTTAAAAAAAAAGCAGAAATGTTTAAATTCATTTCAAATTCTAAATTTCTGATAAAAAGGCAAAACTTGAAAATGCCGAAAATTTTTAAATTGTTTCTCAAAATTTCGACTCTTTTTTCAACATTTCCAAATTTACTTTTTTGTTAACATTTAAAAATGCAAATTTAAAAAAAAAGGCGGCATTTTCAAAACGATGTCAAATTCGTCGTAAAAGCAAATCCACAATTTTCAAAAAAGTGACAATTTCGGGAAAAAGTCGAAATTCATTAAAAGTAAATCAAAACTTAAAAAAAAACAGAAATGTTTCAAATTCTAAATTTTTGATAAAAAGGTGAAACTTGAAAATGCCGAAAATTTTTAAATTGTTTCTCAAAATTTCTACTCTTTTCTCAACATTTACAAATTTACTTTTTTTGTTAACATTTAAAAATGCAAATCAAAAAAAAAAGGCGACATTTTCAAAACTATGTCAAATTCTTCGTAAAAGCAAATCCACAATTTTCAAAAAAGTGACAATTTCGGGAAAAAGTCGAAATTCACTAAAAGTAAATCAAAATTTAAAAAAAAAGCAGAAATGTTTAAATTCATTTCAAATTCTAAATTTCTGATAAAAAGGCGAAACTTGAAAATGCCGAAAATTTTTAAATTGTTTCTCAAAATTTCTACTCTTTTCTCAACATTTCCAAATTTACTTTTTTTGTTTACATTTAAAAATGCAAATTTAAAAAAAAGGCGACATTTTCAAAACGATGTCAAATTTTTCGTAAAATGAAATCTACAATTTTCAAAAAAGTGACAATTTCGGGAAAAAGTCGAAATTCATTAAAAGTAAATCAAAACTTAAAAAAAAGCAGAAATGTTTAAATTCGTTTCAAATTCTAAATTGTTGATAAAAAGGCGAAACTTGAAAATGCCGAAAATTTTTAAATTGTTTCTCAAAATTTCTACTCTTTTCTCAACATTTCCAAATTTACTTTTTTTGTTTACATTTAAAAATGCAAATTTAAAAAAAAGGCGACATTTTGAAAACGATGTCAAATTCTTCGTAAAATGAAATCCACAATTTTCAAAAAAGTGACAATTTCGAGAAAAAGTCGAAATTCATTAAAAGTAAATCAAAACTTAAAAAAAAGCAGAAATGTTTAAATTCGTTTCAAATTCTAAATTTTTGATAAAAAGGTAAAACTTGAAAATGCCGAAAATTATTAAATTGTTTCTCAAAATTTCGACTCTTTTCTCAACATTTCCAAATTTACTTTTTTTGTTAACATTTAAAAATGCAAATTAAAAAAAAAGGCTGCATTTTCAAAACGATGTCAAATTCGTCGTAAAAGCAAATCCACAATTTTCAAAAAAGTGACAAGTTCGAGAAAAAGTCGAAATTCATTAAAAGTAAGTCAAAATTTAAAAAAAAAGCAGAAATGTTTAAATTCGTTTCAAATTCTAGGTTTTTGATAAAAAGGTGAAACTTGAAAATGTCGAAAATTTTTAAATTGTTTCTCAAAATTTCTACTCTTTTCTCAACATTTACAAATTTACTTTTTTTGTTAACATTTAAAAATGCAAATTAAAAAGAAGGCGACATTTTCAAAACGATGCCAAATTCTTCGTAAAAGCGAATCCACAATTTTCAAAAAAGTGACAATTTCGGGAAAAACTCGAAATTCATTAAAAGTAAGTCAAAATTTAAAAAAAAGCAGAAATGTTTAAATTCGTTTCAAATTCTAAATTTTTGATAAAAAGGTGAAACTTGAAAATGCCGAAAATTTTTAAATTGTTTCTCAAAATTTCCACTCTTTTCTCAACATTTACAAATTTACTTTTTTTGTTAACATTTAAAAATGCAAATTAAAAAAAAGGCGGCATTTTCAAAACGATGTCAAATTCGTCGTAAAAGCAAATCCACAATTTTCAAAAAAGTGACATTTTCGAGAAAAAGTCGAAATTCATTAAAAGTAAGTTAAAATTAAAAAAAAAGCAGAAATGTTTAAATTCCTTTCAAATTCTAAATTTTTGATAAAAAAGTGAAACTTGAAAATGCCGAAAATTTTTAAATTGTTTCTCAAAATTTCGACTCTTTTCTCAACATTTCCAAATTTACTTTTTTTGTTTACTTTTAAAAAGGCAAATTTAAAAAGAAGCGACATTTTTAAAACGATGTCAAATTCTTCGTAAAAGCAATTCCACAATTTTCAAAAAAGTGACAATTTCGAGAAAAAGTTGAAATTCATTAATAGCAAATCAAAATTTAAAAAAAAGCAGAAATGTTTAAATTTTTTCTCGAATTTTTGACCTTTTTTTCAGCTTCCAAATTTACTTTTTTTGTTTTTTTATTTTTGATTTGATATTTTGATTTTGATCTCAAATTTGAAATTTCTTATTTTTTTCAATATTTTGGTGATTTAGCTCAAATTCTTTTTTACCAATTTAGAATTTTTCGTTTTTTTTCCTTAAATTAGTTACTTATTTCTAAATTTTGACACTAACTTAAAATGCCGCCTTTTTCTAGGAAGTTTGATTTGTTTTTTGAAGTATCATCTTAAAATCCGGTTGTTTTCGATGAAATGTTTCCATAAATGAATCTCAAACTAACTAAAAATTGCTTAACGCGCCTAAAATTTTCAATTCAGATCATTTAAAATTTTCAAATATAAAAACTTGTAAGCTTGACTTTTTTTAACAGTTTCGATCTTTTCATCGAATTGTTACTATCCCGAAATATAAAATTTATATTTGAAGTTTCCTTTGTCTCAAAATGTCGAATTGAACATTGAAAATTTAGAATCAATTGTTATTGGACTTAAAATTCAATTAATGTACGAGATTATGCGCTAATAATCGAGTTGCAAAGCTTTATAGTTGAATTGACAACGATAATATAAAAATATCAACTTTTAAAATGAAATTAGAATTTAGGATATTATGATAGGTAACTAACGCATTTCAATTGTAACTAACGTATTATGTGCTACTAAGTTATTATGAAGCTACTAAATATTATGAGATTAATAATTATCAATAAAGATTTAATTTTAACCACAATTAATTTTCAATGATAGGATAAAGTAAATAATATTTGCCAGAAGGGCTTGGAACGTTCCATTTGATTATAATTAAAAATATAACAATTACAATATAATTAAAAAGCCATAAATAGATGACAAATACGGTGATAAATGATAAGTATACATAAAAATACAAAAATGCTTTAACTATAAATACAAAGACTACCTAATAATTATTTAAGATTATTCTAAAAGAATAAAGAATGTGAAATGAATTTTGTTTGATAATTAAAAATAATATTAAATACTGATTACTTTATGACCATTTTGAGATAAAGTTAACAAAAACTCTATGCAATCAAAGGTTACCAATGTTACAATTTGGAACAAATTAATTTATCAAAGTGCATTAAAAATGACTTACATAATGAACATCGGTGACATTTGAACTTTTTTTTTTGATAAAACAAACTTTTAAAGAAACGAGGTCTACGAATATTTAGGACGAGTGTAAAAGTTAAAGAAATTTTACTGCAATAAATACAGAGTGATTCAAAATTCAATGTATATATTTTAGGAGCGTATTTTTAGGGTCAAAGTAAGACTTTTTCTTTCTATAGGCAATATGCACCCCACCCTGTATAAATAATCAATTTCTTTTAAATATTAAGTCTCCTTTTAAAATACTGAGTTTAAACCTACAACGTTTTTTTCCCTAAAATTTCGACTTAAAACCCCAAAGGTTCTCCAGAAATTTTGATTTCGGTGTTTTAAAATTTCATAGTTTTAAAGCTTTCCCAAAATTTCCAAATTTAAATGAAAAAAATCAACCTGTCTTGGTCAATTTTTTTAATTTAGTTTTTTTTTGTATAGCATTGAAGTAAATATTTTTTTTTTAAGTTAAATCCACTCGCCGTCAATTATACCTTCAAAGCACTGCGAGTAGGATGCGGAAACAAGGATAGATGGTGATGAACCACCTTCTTAAACAAGGATAGGTTATAATTTTTGGGGAAAATTCCTTTCAGTAGAAAATTCCTTTCGGTAACGAGTTCCATAGCTTGGAAGTTCTTAGAAAAGAGTCTTCTCTTTATTATTTAGACTGAGACTGAGTTTTTTCCACAAATTCCTAATTTGTTTTAAAAATTTCGATTTCACCTACATTTTAATTATTTTTTGAAAACCCTTAAAGAAACGAGGCCAAAACTAAGTTGTTTGACCGAAGCTGGCCAAAATAAAATCTGATTGGTCTCTATTAAAAAATGTTGAAAAAAGTTTAGAGAAACCCTCGTAGTATCCAATAAGTGAAGCAATACTTACTGTAATCCATGGTTTCTGGCCTTCATAATATGGGGAAATTTCTTCAGGAGAGATTCTTCCAAAGCTTCAGTTACTAATAACGATTTTGACAAAGATAACATCCCAGAATCGTTGCTGCCATTCAGTGAAGCGTTCTGTCCGCTTTTATTCACAGCTTTCATTTCATCAGACTCGCTTTTGTCTTTATGATCTGAAGCTGGCGAATCACTCCACCAGAAAAAATCTTTATTCGACTCTATTTTGTCGAGCAGTTCGGTAGTGGTCAACTGCACCACAGTCACACTTGGGGGAGGAGGGACCCCACTGAGTCCATTCAAAACTCGCTTAATTAGTTTGTGGTCTCTTTTATCAACATATTGCTCTTCGGCGATTTTGTCAACTTGTACTGCATTGACGGCAACGTTATCATGTTCAGCAAACAGATCAGGGCTTAGGTCAGGATTAACGGTGTTTTTCAAAATTTTCTTAGGCGTATTTGAGGTAGCCCTATCATAAAAAATATTTTCTTTATTTGAATCACAATCACCATATGGCGCAACAACCTTATCGTTATTACCCCTATTGGAACTATCACAAATATTCGTTACATTACTAAGAACCTTTTCCGTTCTACTGGAAAATTGAGAATCTTTGGGGGCGATTTTAACATTTTTATCATTATATGTGCTCGTTTCACCAGTATCCATATCCAAGTAGCTCCACATGGTACTATTTGGTGCCGAAGATAAATTATTATCGCTTAAACTTGCATCACAATCAACACTCATAAAGCTACCATCAGAATTTTCATTAGTTTTGTAACATATCTGGCTTGCTATAGGAACCACCACTGAGGCATCGGAAATATCCGTTTCAAAGCCGCTAAATTCAGTCTTCTGACTTTCGAAAGATGCCTCGACGGTAGAACTTGGAGAATTAAAAAACAATTTCCTAGTCTCCTCATAATCTTCCTTATCAATTTCAGCACTTATATCCAAGTCTTTTATATTAATATCGGGGCGTTCCAATAGGGCGTCTTCGCTCAAAAATACTGGTTTATTACCAACCATTTCGTTACATATTTCTGGATTATCAGCATTTGTATCACAATCTTTTTGCGAAATATACCCGCTATCGTTGTCCATTATTAAAAATACACTATTTTTCACAACGTTCTCCTCGCTTGCCTTAGCGAAGAACGAAAACTCCATAATCAGTACAAAAGTCTCTATTACTTACGGTTTTCCAGAAATGGTCATATTTTCAGTGAAATATTTTGGCGGTCGTCACACTAAAGCCCTCGATATTTCCTTCACTTCAACGCCCGATTGCAAAGCTGATTTATATCACGCTACCACGGATCATGGCCAACTTCGTTGTTTATCAAATGTGCAAGGTAATTTCGCGGCCAATTGGCGGACTATTTTACGATAAACAGAAAGAATGGGTTCGATGACACGTTTCATATAATTTTCGCAGCACCACACACGGCCATTCCTGTTTCTGCGCGGAATCGAGCCGCTGTTTTCATTTACATAACCGTCACAACTTTTAAATTGAACAGCTGTTTACTGTTGCAGCGCGGGAGGTGGTGCAGGAAACTGGAACTCAAGGCATAGATATTCGGTGGGCACAGAGCACAATGCGGCATAGACAGAGACCACAAAACATATATGTACAGAGACGTTGATTGAATCGACTTATAACCGCCGACGATACTAAAAAGCGAAACCGGGTCCGGTCATATCAATTATTTATAGAAATGTCATGGAATTTTTAATATATGTTGTTCTATTTATCGTTAATAGAGTTTAATATAATAGTTATGCATCAACGTGATAAATTTATTCAACAATTAACCACATAGCACACAGTAGTGGAGAATTTACCAGTAGGCAGCGACCTAGGAGCGGAACATTTCATAAGACGTTTGCTCACAAAATGATAAAAGCTGAATTCCGTATCAATAAAAATTCGTGTTACACTTTGGATTTATTACAAAAACTTGGGTTTATTTACGATTTTTACTCTGTATTTAAAGAGTTTAGGACGCAAATAAACGGATTCGGCAGTGTAACACGCAAACTAACTATTTAACCACTAAATAAGTGATCTTGCCCGAAAAACTTGTTTTTTAAATCTCAAAATACAACGCACACCACAGATTTATTAATGTAAATTCAACTTTAGACAAATTGTTAAATGAGGCAGTGTTGCAAGATTTCTTTTTCAAAATTTCTTCACGTGAACCCAATGAGGGAAAATAAAAATACACTTTTCCAAAGGCGCAGAAAGGACATCAATTAAAATAAAGCTTTGAAATTTCGAGTTTACAGTGTTGGGAATTTCGACTTTAATCTCGATATATCGAGTTTTTTATCAAAATTTTGAATTTTTTCTTAAAATTTCAACATTAAAATCGAAATTTCGACTTTTAGTCTAGAAATTTCGACTTTAATTCCGCAATTTCGGGAAAAAAATCAAAAATCGAAATTTCTACACTCTATGGTTTAGTTAAGCAGATGACAGTCGTGTCCTATCAATCCCGTTTCCTAACAATATTGACAGTTGGCAGTAAGGTACGTTCAGTAATTTCTATTTTCAATTACCAAAATTTCATATCTTTTTCTCGAAATTTCGAGATTAAAGTTGAAATTTCGAGAAAAAAGTTGAAATTTAGAGTTTAAAATCGAAATTCCTAAAAATACATTTTTTTTTAATCAATGCCCTTTCTGCGCCTTCGTACGCATTAACAAAATGTAAAAATGTATTAAAATCGAATCATTTATTTAAAACAGTTCACATTTAAAAATGGGGTAAAATCCGTAGGAAAGACAAAATTTCGAAAAAAGCCGCAAATTGTTAAACATTTTCGAATTTAAACTCCAAATTTCTAAGAGAAAATTCAAATAAATTTTGAGTTTCGAGTCAAAAATTTTAAAACAAACAAATTCGAAATTTAGAGACAAAGCTCGAAATTTCGCGATTAAAAGAAAAAAATTCGAAAAAGTAAAATCTCGAAATTAGGAATTAGTAGAAAGGATATCAATTAAAAATTTTTTTTTTAGAAATTTCGAGTTTTTTCTCGAAAATTCAACGTTTTCCCCTTAATTTCGACATTTTTTTTTCGAAATTTCGACTTTCTCCTCGCGATTTCAAAAAAAGTCGACATTTTGATAATTAAAAATAGAAGTAACTGAACGCACCCTACTGCCAACCAATAAGGTTCGAAAAGGGGACGAATGAGCCGCAACTGTCATCGGCCTAATTTAACCATAGAGTATAGAAATTTCGAGTTAAAGTCGAAATTTCGACTATAAATTCGAAATTTCGACTATAAATTCGAAATTTTGGAAAAAAAAGTCGAAATTTCGAGATTCAAGTCGAAATTTCAAGATTAAAATCGAAATTTGACTTTAATTTTGAAATTTCTATTTCTTTTAATTGATGTTCTTTCTACGTTTTCGTACGAAATCGAGTTTCAGGGCGACATTTTTGGGAAATATATAAATTGAAAGTTTGGATTAAAAACAACTGTGTATTGTTTTCTCAGATTTAAATGTTTTTCGAAAATTTTGCTTTAAAATCGAAATTTTAACTTCTCGAAATTTTAGACATTTAACTCAAAGTACTTTTTATAAATTGCGAGTTTTTGTTCAAACTTTTGTTCTTGAATAATGCTTCAATTTTTTTAAGGCTAATTTGGCTTTAAAATGAAAAATCTTTGTATTCTTTTTAGCTTTTGGCAACGAATAAAGTTCTGCACATTGAAGAAAATCCTGAAAATCTGGCAACACCGAACTGAGATTTTTAACCATAGAGAAAAGTTTCTAACTAATAAAGCGGAACACAAAAGTCAATTTTAAATTTTTAAAAAAGAACTACAAATTTCTAATGTATCGACTTATTCAATTTATGACTGGGTGTAAATCTGGAAAAAAAAACACCGCTACCAATTAAAATTTTATTTTATTTCATAATTACGTCATCAAGTTTATCTCTTATAAGTTATATCGCTGCAAGGACTGAATGTTCCCGTCAGTGCCCTTGCAGGTAATGGAGGAATACGATTGGTCCTTTCTAAGGTCAGAGGGAGAGTTGGGGGTGATTTATACCGCACATAATATCGTGGGAATTTCGTGTACACGCTACAACCAAATATTTGCATTTTACGTTTTAAAAAATAAGTAAATCATACCTTGTGGGATCTGTTGGACACTGGTACTTGTACTCTGTGCGTTTGAAATAGTCAAGAGGGTGTAATATTCCGGAATGATCCATGTATTGGTCTCTGTGTTTTTGACATAACTGTAAAAACGTCAAATTGAAACAAATATTTTGAATATTAGTCAGATTTTAGATCATCGGGCAGGACCCGGAGGCCAATCAAATCAAAGGGGATTACATTATTTATAGCATACAGTACATTTTAAATAAATATGCATAAGAATAAGTCATGAAGTATTAAACTAACTTTTGGATAAGTCACTAAAAGAATCACTAAAATCAAAGCTTCACGCGTACATTTTGATGAATAATTTGTTGCCTATATTTCAGGGGTTGTTTGGCATAAATCATCGGATTAAACGTCTTCCATATTATTTTAAAATCACTATTAACAAATTTCAGCAGAAATTGACGTAAAATATGAAAGAATCCTTCTTAAAACCACCGACAACAAAGCAAAATATTTAATGATATTTAGGTAAGGATTTTGAGAACACAGAACACCCTTAAGAAATGTCACAGCGCTGCCACAGAACACCATTAAGAAATGTCACAGCGCTGCCACAGAACACCATTAAGAAATGTCACAGCGCTACCGCGCAACCATATCGAAATATTAGTAATTCTTGTACACAACTACTACAAAATTTGTTGCATAGCGCGGCTCGCAGGTAAAAGGAAGACTTTAGTAAAGGTAAAAGAACTTTACTAATTAAAAGACAAGAACATTAATTAACGCGGTAAAGCATACCACTTACCGCGATCTTTTTTTTTGACAGCACTTCATATACTATATTCTATGTTCTATGACATTTACTTTACATGATATATTGAGCATCTAAAGCCAGTTCTACACTACTTCTAATAAAATTAGAAGTTCAGTGCCTAGTCTGTTGTACATTTATCTGAAATGGCAATAGAACTTAGCTTACTTAGAAAAAAATTGTTGAAGTCCCTGAACTTTTTTAAAAGCAAAATGTGGGGAAAAAAATTGGCCGGTGGTTTTTCTAAAATTACTCAAAAACTGCTGGCGTTAAACACTTTTAAACTCAAGATCTGAAAACTAGAAACTTGGAGCTTTAATTTCTCTTCTTTATTTTTCTCTATAACAATTTTCTTTGAACCATAGACTTTTGAAAATCATTTAAAATTTAGCTGTTTAAATCGCCTAAATTTTTGTGACTAATGTAAGTATCTTTGCTGATTTACACGCATAGTTTATTGCATTAGGTCATAACGTTACCATATAAAAATTGTCAACTTCTCCTTGTCTAGCTTTATCTTGCATTGTAATTTCCGAACGTGGCAACTTTGCGTGTCTGTTGGAATCATTCAATCCTAACATGGCGATATCTGGTTTGGGAGTATAGGGCGTTTTAATAACTCCGAAATCATACGGTGGCATCTGCAATTAAAAACTAAAGACTTTAATTAATATGGATTACGACCGCACCTGCATCTTAGATATATTCTCATTTCTGTAACTCTGAAAGTAGTTAATATTCCCAGAATCGTACAGCGAACCCATTCCACTTTTGATAGGCGGTCGAGCTCCCATAAACGCCGGTTGAATTGAAGGCGGATAATAAGTCGCTTTCATTTCCGATAACCGTACGTCCCCCATTTTGCCTCGTTTTTGTTATTTTTGAGTTTAAATTACTGAAATTTTGGTACACGAAGTCGAAAAAAGTTACAAGAATTTAATGTCGATATTGACAGTTGATAGAAGTCATTTCAAATTTACCGCCTAACAGAATGGCCAAATTGCAGGTTGTGCCTCTAAGGCCGGCCACCCACGCACGGAATTCACATCGGGTTTTGGGTTTTCGATTCAGAAATTCAGAATTCACTGGCCGCACACGCATGGATTCATAAGGTTAAACAGCAAGGGGTTTCCCAATAACAGTAGAAACTCCCGCGCTCCTGCTCGTCGATTATATTGTAAAGGCATCGTCCGAAATATTTGCAATACGTGTAAGCGAAGCATCAAATCAAGATCAAACTGTTAAAAAAAAGACATTTCATTGAAAAAAATATATATATTGTAGCTTTAAGCGAACTCAAAAATAAAAAAAAATCGCTTCTGCACAAAAATCGAATTTTAGCAGATCGATAGCTTCTCACAACGAATCGAAATCGCCCATCTCTAATGCTCTACCTGCTATGTTTTATGGTTGTTGGTTGGCTATCCTGCGTTTTATCTTGACATGCAAGTTTGTTGTTTTTATTTTTATTTATACGAGATCTGACGTTTTAAAGTGTAGTAGTTGGAGAATTTATAGAGTATAATGCGCGATTAATTTCGAAATGTGCTCCACGGTTGATAAATTATAAGTGAATCATGTAAAATAGTGCAGTCAATAGTTAAACTGCATCAATATGATAGTGTCATAATTTGAGGTTAGCCATCTGTCAGTTTGAAGCGAACTCTTTTTGGGCCGACTAAAAATAAGTTTAATTACACCGGAACTCTAGCTCTAAGTTTAATTATATAGCATTGCAAAATCGCCAATTGTTGAGCGCCGCTTCTTAGTTCTTATGGTGTCGAAATAATCTGTACACATCAAATAATATGGTCATCATGGATAATTATTACACTCAAAACAGATTACCAGAAATCTGGCGTAATATCGACAAACTACATTACAGTTACTTAGACATGGAGGAGAGCCCCGAAAAAATCGAAGTGCGATCTAAATTAGAAGGTAAGTGTGACCGTATTTGTGAAATTGAATGACCTTAGTTGTAATGTTGTGGGTGAAACTATGACTCATGCTGTGTTTATTTCAGACTGTATTAGAGAGTATCTTTGTATAGCCTCCCACAATCAAAAATTTTGCCTAAGTGTTACTGCGGAAGTTCTTCAAAGGTCTGCTAGTAATAAGAAGGATTTTAGTGGATATAGGGCATCTACTGGTTGGAATTCCATTCAACTTTATGCGGGGAACTTACTTTCCCAGCCATGGAGGAAAGAATATCACCAAATAAAGGTAAATAGCAAGATTGGTCTCACGTTAGATGGTTAATAGTCTGTTTACAGACTTTTTCGGGATTTTACAAGCATCACATAGAAGCAAATTTGGTTGGGGCTGAAATAATGTTTGAAGCTATGGGATACAAGCATTCAGGAGTTGGTGTTATGGTGCTGGACCAACCCATTTGCCCAGACCGTGTAATGGATGTTTCCAAAGATTGCCTTATTGCCTATGTGGAATGCCAGGTCGGTGGTAGTTGTATCCAAGATATTTTTGCTTTATTTTTCTGTCCCCATAAGCCATAAACAGTGGTTTAATGACTGATTCTATATTTTAAACGCTCGAAATTTTGAGAAAGAAATCAACATTCCTGGGCAAATGTCAACATTTTAAGAAAAAATAAAAAAATTTAATCAGAGAAGCAAACATTGAAATTTTGAGAAGAAAAATCTTAATTTTGGTGATACACTTTTAGAGAACAATTAACTTTTTGAAAAATTATAAACTTCAAGGCTTTCAACCCTGAGTTGAATTTTAAGAAAAATCTTGAAATTTTAAACAAAAAGTCCAAGTTTGAAGAAAAATGCAAAAGTAGAAATATTTATTAGAGAGGTTGACATTTCATAAAAACTTATAAGAAACTTTCAGGGAACAATCAACATTTCGATAAAATTCAAACTTCTCAGAATTATAAAAATATTAGGTAAAAAGTCCAAATTTTGTGAAAAAGTTGAAATGTTGGAAAAGAAGAACGTTGAGTTGTGAAAAAGTTAAAAATTTGGAAAAAACCTCATCGAAATTCCTATAAAAAACTTGAAATTTTTAAAAAATGTTACAGAAAAGTCGAATTTTAGCGAAAAAGGTTTTCTGTAAAAATTTGGAATTTTGGAAAAAACGTCGAAATTTTGTGAAAGAAGTCAATATTTAGAGACAATTTTTGTTGATTTCCTGAAAACTTAAAATTTTTTTAAAAATGATTCAAAGAAAAGTCGAAATTTCCTGCAAAAGATTTGCTCTTAAAAGTTGGAATCTTAGGAAAAATTTTGAGATTTCACGAGAAGGATCCAAATTTTAAGGGAAAACAAAGTAGTTAAATTCACTAAAGATGGTAAAAAAAGTCGAAATTTTTGAGAAATGTATTTGAATTTTTATAAGAAATTTTTGGAGAATATTCAAGATTTCAATAAATTCCAAAGTTCCTTCTAATTACAAAAATATTTAGTATAAAGTCGAAATTTCCTGGAAAAAGTCGAAATGTCGAGAAAGAAGAATGTTGAGAAAAACCTTGAAATTTATATAAAAAATTGTTTAAAAAAATTCGACATTTCTTTTAAAGGTCAAAATTTTCTGTAAAAAATGGGAATTTTGGAAAAAGTCTCGAAATTTCACGAAAAAGTTAAAATTTTGAGAACATTTCGTACACACCTAAAGAAGCTTAGATTTTTTTTAAAATATTTCAGAGAAAGGTTGAAATTTCGTAAAAAAATCAAAATTTTTTTGTAAAAAGTTGGAATTTTGGGCAAAACCTCGATTTGCAAAAAATGTCGAAATTTTAATAAAAAAAAGCTAAAACTTTCATTAGGAATTATATTCATTACAGAAGAAAAATGTCGAATTGTTTTGCGTATAAGATGAAATTTCAAAATTCGAATTTTCTAGATTATTTTTTATTTAGAAAAATTGTTATTTACAAAAGTTGAAATTTCGAAACTCAAAGTTTGTTTTTTAAATGATAATTCGAGAAACTACTCGTAAATAGTTTTTTTCAGGAAAAAGTGGAGGATTCAAGGTCAAAATTTCGAGCAAAAAATTTCAACTTTTTATAATTTATTTAAGAACATGAGATTTCACAAAGAAAGTGATTTCAGGAAGAAAATTTAGTTCGGTGTAAAACATTTGAGAAAAGGCGGAATTTGGGAAAAGATTAGTAGTAATGTAGAAATTTCGGAAAAATTTCAAACTATAGCACCATTTTCCCTTGTTATCCTGTTATATTCTTGCAGCCAATCTTTCCCATATTAACCTTGATGATTTTTATTTATAGATTCTTAAAGCAATATGGGAAGAAGTGAGCCCAGCGTACCCTATTACATGGTTGGATATTCTGGAATTTAGAAAGGTGCATTTGTGCAGCCCAGAGCAAGCTGTAAAAGCTCTCAAATACGGCTTCCAGCTGAAACAGTACAACGAGCAAAATCGCAGCTTCCCTCCAACCACTGAAGCGTACACGAGGCATATGAATAGCGCGCCTTGTATGCACCCCCATTTCCCGATGAATAACTCTTTTCCGCCATTAGGTGGGCATCATCAACCAATGCTTTCACCGCCCCAGTATATGTACGGGACAAACGGTTGTTGCGCCAACGGCTTCTCGAATTATGCACAAATCGGATGTACACCTCATATCCCTCCATTGCCCTATGTACAGCCTCCTGTGATCAAACCGCAGTTTAACACCAATGGTTACTACTACGCGAATGATTACGTACCGCCTCCCATGTACAGCTACCCGGTACCAACAGCGCAATTGATAGAACTTGATTCGCACAATGGTTACGACGTTGTTGATAAACCTACCAAATATCACCACCGAGGTAAAAGTAACATAATATCAAGCGAAGAGAAAGAATCTGAACGAGACGAGTCGCAATTTGAAGACTGGGATTACGTTTATAGAACGCTAGAAAACAAAGGGTACTCGAAAGACTTGGGAGAGAGAGGAGACGTACTAGCAACCGCGGAGAAGAAACCCGAACCCAAAAGGAAAGATGACACAAAAAGATCGACCAAACTCGACGAAGGCATCACGGCTCTTAAAGTGAGCGATCGACCCCTGAAAATGACTGAAGCTTCTGAGCTAATGAACGCGAAGGATAGACGCAAAAGCGAGAGAAAACCCAGCAGTCGAAGTAGCTCATACGAGAATCTTGCCCCAGCGGATAAAAATCCGACAAAGTCTGGTACTTTGAAAGTTAAAGCGAACCCAAATCGGATCAAAGCGGAGGAGGTGGAAACTAAAGAGAAATGGGAGTGTAAAGCGTGCACTTTTTTGAACGACTTGAAACGGGATATTTGCGAAATTTGCAGTAAGACGAGAACGAATGTGGAGAAACCGATGGAAGTGGGGGGACCTCAGTGTTCCAAGTGCACGCTCGTCAATCCAAGAGATGCCAAAACTTGCCAAGCCTGTAATGGGAGTTTGAAAAATTCACCAACGTATATCTAAGAAAGGTCTGGCGCAAGTTGTTTTCCTAGAGCTTTTCAAACTATTTATTTATTTCTGTTACTACTGTGAGAGGCTGTCAGGGTAAATATAGAATTTGATAGATTTTAGCACAGATTAAGTGAAGACTGACCTACGTTATTACTTCCAGAATGACTTATACCTGTTTAGGTGTCAGCACTTATTTGTTTACTTAATCTGTGTGTTCAAAAGTATGACCTGTTCAGGAATGTTTTTCAGTATTTATTGTAAATATCATGTATATAATTTACATTTTTGTTTAAATTTAGAACAGACTTGCTCAAGGAGTTGTTTTATTTTTTAATTTGGTTCCAACATTAACACACAACAAGAAATTGAATGTTGTCGACTTTTAAAGCTCTCCAAAGTGAGATCAGTTGTACACTTTGAAAAATTCTAATATATAGTTATTTTACTTTTGGGCCAAAATGTTTAGCTTCTGAAAAAATGCTGAAAGCAGTAATAAATGATTTAAATAATTTAGTTTCTTTAAAACTTTTACTACTTAATTCAGCTAAAGTTAATCAATTGAATTTTGGAGTTTATATAATAATAATTGCGACTTGGTCCGCTGGAATTAGTTAATTTAATTACCTTTAGTACAAAAATTTCAATATTCGCTTTTATCTCTGTTAAATTCTAAAAATACTTTCTCTCAATGCCACCAAAACAAATCTCAAAGTGTATATGTATTGGTTAGAAATTGATCTGTGAGTTGAAGACGTGTTTTTATGTGCAAACGTATTCAACTTACAAAAAAAATCTAATAGGAAATAACCTAATTATCGAAAGGTACAGTTACTCAATGATATTTCGTTAAATTGACAAAAGTCAGTTTTGTTTTAGTAATGAGGCAGATAACGATCAGTGTTGTTGCTGCTTCAGTCGCAGTCAGATATGATCACATTAGCTACCAAGGCAAAAAATGTTCCCCAGTCCATATCCATAAAGCAGAAAATGGTGCAAATGCGTCCATTAATTATGTGAACTTAAATAAGGGTGGGGATTAATGTAAATTTCACATCAATTTTTTAGTTTAGACAAAAAGTATACATTATGGTAGATGAAATTTTTTATTACAAAATCAATCGAAGGGATGATTCAATACTGTTAGGTATTCATATGGCATGAATACTTTTCATTAAATGCAAGAACTATATTAGGTACTAGTATACTAGTTGTATGACTATAAACTGTTTGTAGATAATCTGGGTGATTGCAGAATCAATTTGGATGTTCAACAGACTGTATTCGCTTGGTTTTTTTTACATCAAGTTAATATTATGACATTCTTTTTCTTGTTTTTATTATTGCGACAATTTCTATTAAAGACCGTATTTCGCTTTCCGCCAATTTCGACCAAAAAAAAAAAACCAAAGTTGGCCAAAACTCTTGCTAAATCTCAAGTTGTAATTCACAATTTTCAGAAATAATTCAAATTTTGGGAAAAACGTGATATTTATAAAACGAATTCGCGATTTAATTCGAAATTTAGATTTAGAAAGTTATTCTGGAAAAAAAGTGTAATTTTTAAATTTAAACTGAAAACTGAGAAAAACGTTGGGAGTAAAAATAACTGAATTTTAAAACGAAATTTTGAGGAAAAGTTGGATATTTTGAATTTGATGTTGAAATATTGGTAAAAAAGTCAAAACATTGAATTCCAACTAAATAATCAAGAAACTGAAGACTCAGTTCTTGATAAAATCAAATCAAAATTGAAACCTCTTCTTTGTGGACGACGAGGATATTAAATTAATATTAGTCGCAGACCTTATTTTTAGTGGTTAATTTTGACAAAGCTCCTTTTTTTTTTAACCATGCGGCCCTTTTGTTCTAAAAATGGTCCAAAAAGGTTGCCAACCGGTGATCACCTTTAAAATTTTGCTTGAAAATAACAAGTGATAACATTCAATAATCTGTGAACTTAGAAAATGAGTATAGATTTTAACATGAAGCATCAGTCTCAACTTGCCGATTCTCAACAGACAGGTTTTAATGTAGTACTGATGTAAAGAGTTTTAATATTCATCTAAAGTAATCAACTATAGAAGTATCTTTATATAGTGGGATTTAATAAAAGTATTTTATCTGATACAGTGTAACAAAATTTATGGCTTGTTACTAAAATTAAAAGTACTATATCTGTTATTTTTTTGTATATAAATAGATTTATTACATAGCTTTTTTAGCAGATACGTGTATAGAAGTTGCATTAATTTATATATTTCCTGAAATAAAATTGTCATTATTAAAAAAAAATTTATTGTCTGTAAAACCTATAAAATAATTAAATACTAAGCTGAGTAAGAAATATTTGTAATTTTAAAGCTCCTGGTTGTTCCATGTACAATTTGACCATACGACTCTGTACAATACTACACATGGATCTACAATTATTTACTTGCATCCCCGACAAGAACATTAAAAATCTTTTAATATCCACCGTAGAGCTGACTGTCCCCGGGATATCGTTATCATCTTCAGTAGATAAATCAGAACCATTATCAACTAAAATGTGACAAACAATCCTACCTTGAAAAAATAAAAATAATGCAAAAAAAAATTACCAGCAAAACTCTCGATCTGTAAATTAGGAAAATGTGCACAAATGCTGACCATATTTGTATCAATTTTCAATGTTAATCTTCCCATGTTTGTTGCTGAAACTGTCAAGCTGGGGCTCAAACTTTTCATCCGTTCTACAATATTTTTGACGTGTTTAAGGTAAGGCATTTCTATTGTAACCTAAAATTAAATAATTAGAAATCTGGATTGAAAATTGACTTGATTTACACCTTTTAAGATGTATTTTGGTTAAGTTCTAAATATAAGCAATAATAAGACAGAAAGTTTAATGTCCTGTGTCAAAAGAAAAATAAATAACATACATGAAAATCGGTGAATTGGGGCTCTTTGTAATCACCCCAATGTTTTCGGGAAATTACTTCTACTGGTATGTCGTGTACACATTGTCTGCTTAAGATTTCCCCTGAAAGCTAAAAGAATCATAATGTATAACTAGGGTAGATGTGCCAGTAACCTGCCACCCACCAGTAGTCAGCCGCCACAATTTTATTTGTGCCTAACGAACCTATTTATTGAAATATATCTTTTTTTTTTTTCTATCAGCGTTACATAGTAAAAACATAGATGTTTCTCTATGCAAGTAGTTTGCTACATTTACAATCAATGATGAAAAAGTTACGGAAGATTAAATTATGTGTCCGACTAATGGATCACTTTTTAAAGTGGCCGGTTACTGGCACAATTACGCTATGCAGAATAATAGAAATAACCATACAGAATAATAGACATAACTATATAGAATAATAGAAATCACTATATAAAATAATAGAAATAACTATATAAAATAATAGAAATAACCATATAGAATTGTTACCTTACCAGTTCCATTTCAAATGTTAAACAAGGACTTTCCTTATTCGTTAGTTTAATTTTAACACTTTTTACATTTTGTTTCAGTAGAGATGTCGATCTGGCCAACAATGCTGCAAATTGCACATATTTAAGCGGGTTAATTTAGAATTAAAAGCTTGTACCTGTTGAAAATTCTAAATATATTTCATTGTGTTCTTCGTTCACTCCAACAACGTTATATTCTTTAAAGTAGAAATTAACTGGTAATTCGCACCAAACCAAAGGACGCCGAGGGCCGGATTCTTCTTCTGATATAATAAAATATAAATTTCTTTCTGTTATCCTGATGATGCATTCTTTGGAAAATCTGGAGAGACTTGTTGATATATCTGCATAAACATGTCAGTGTCATAAGTAGTTGATAAGATCATTTCCAACTTACTCATGAAGTCTCTCATTGCCCCTGTATCGGTTATAACAGCTCGAAATTTCATTTTTAATTATCATAAGCACATTAAATCATAAAGTAATTTAACTGAAGAAATTAACCTTAAAATTATATAAACCTAACCTAACAAAACAAAATTATAACAATTTTTCTTCTTCTTCCTCGTTCCAGAATAGCCTTTATCCTTTAAGAAGAGTTGGCCACCACAATCTGGATTAAAATTTGAGATTTTTATGTTAAAAATACGAAGCCATAGAAAGGATCGATTAAACAAAATTAGTTTATTAAAAATTTTCGACTTTTTTCTCGAAGTTTGGACTTTAATCTCAGAATTTCGACATTATTCTCGGAATTTCGATATTAATCTCGGAATTTCGACTGTAATCTCGAAATTTCGACATTAATCTCGGAATTTCGACTTTAATCTCGAAATTTCGACTTAAACTCGAAATTTAGATTTTTCCTCAGGGTTTCGACTTTAATCTTGAAATTTCGAGAAAAAAGTCGAAATTTTGGTGATTAAAAATAGAAACTCTGAACGCACCCTGCTGCCAACTCAATATTGCTGGGTAAGGGGAGTGGTGAGACGCAACTGTCATTTGCCTAACTTACCATAGAGTATACAAATTTATAGGTTAAAGTCAAAATTTCGACTTTAATCTAAAAATTTCTAATTAAAAAAAATGGTAATGGTACGGATTCGGGTCTTCTGGTTTTCCCAACTTTTCTTGGTAAAATTACTTTCCTTACGTCTTTAGCTTCCCATTTCTCCAAACATTTTCTTTCGGAAACTGTTCGTTCTCAACTTAGGCCCTTTTTTACTTTGCCGCATTCAACGACTAAATTTACCCTTTCTGTGGTTCCTATACACCACAAACATCATGCATATCTCTCATCGGCTCAATAAGGCAACTGGTCTTGTCTTTGAATAAGGCCGAAACCGCTTTCATTTCAATTATTCTACACAAATAACCTTCCAACATACTAACCTTGCGTGGATATGCCGCTGCGAATAGTAAAAACGACACAAATGAACTTCCAACTTGCTAACCTCGCGTGGAAATTCGTTCTTCTTTCCAAGTTGGACACGTGGGTATTAGAATAGTTGAAATAAAAGCGGTTTCGGCCTTATTGAGCCGATGAGAGATATCCATGATGTTTGTGGTGTATAGGAAGCACAGAAAGGGTAAATTTAGTCGTTGAATGCGGCAAAGTAAAAAAGGGCATAAGTTGAGAAAGAAACAGTTTCCGAAAGAAAATTTTTGGAGAAATGGGAAGCTAAATACGTTAGGAAAGTAATTTTACCAAGAAAAGTTGGAAAAACCAGAAGACCCGAAACCGTACAATGACCAAAAAAATAATAATGTCCTTTCAACGCCTTCGTAAAACAATGTTGGAAAATGAGAATTTGATAGCAAAAATGAGTTGTGTCGTCTTTTATACATTAAATCTATCCAAAGACAAAACATCCCATATGAATTATAACGTATTTTAATTCTTCGACGCAAAAAAAGTGAAAATTTCAAATTTTGGTATGGATATTATCAACAGTTTCTGTTATGTGGCATCTATGGCCTCCAGCACAGAGTAAGTAAGCAAAGGCGTTGACAGTTCACTGCTCTGTGTACTTTTTGGTGGTGTTCTGTGGTCAAAAACACAAAGTACAATCCAAGATATCTCTCTTAATTCTTAATAGACAAAAACTTGCCGCCTTTGGTACTCTTTGCACACCAGAAAAAATGTCCCAACCCAAACCAAGTAAGTAAAAACTAATAAAATATTTGGCGTTTTTGTGCAATTTAATACCCAAGATGGCCGCGCTTGCGCTTCCTGTTACTTCTTCGGCGCTTTGGCAATAAAATGGCGTCAGAAGTTCGAATTTGCCTTTTAATTTGGAAATTATTTCGCCTTTAACGCGTAATCCTGTGGGATAGTGAAATTAAACGTCTGACCCGTCGTAACGTGTTAATTCGGATTCGGAAGTCGCCCGGTTTAATTGTGAAATGAGAATTACGGAACAAAGCTAATGATCGCTTGCTTGCCGTAGGAAACTGGAAATAAGGTAGAATTTGTTCTTGTTGTTCCTTTAATAGTGGTAATTTGGTAAATGTGCTATCTTATGCATTGAGGCGATTGTATATACAGTTTTTCCGTAAATTTAATTGCACTTGTCGCTAAATTCAAATAATGGAATTGAACCTGTACGTATAGAGGTCAGTTGTTAAGTTTCTGGCCGATAGTGCTGACCCGTTGATGGGATGCATTCAGCGCATGGCTTCTGGGTAGCAATTGACGCGATACCGTAAACCATTCTGTGGTTTGCTGGTTTGTGCACGATACATAGATGTATCGAAAACATTAATATTTTTGTTCTGATGTTTGATATTTTTTGCATCGATACTTTCCTTCCAATGTATCGATATATTTTTTTCAAAGTATGGTTTGATGAAGTACAATTAATATAAAATAACATAAATAAAAAAAAGCAAAACTTATAATATTACAGTCTATTGTCCAAATAATAATGTATTAGTAATTAACCACGAACACAAAGGATCATAAACAGAAGTTAGGTTTGGGCATTGTTATTAATAAAGCCCAAGCTCACTTTGTTTGCAAATCACTTGGTAGACTTGAAAGTACTTGTCATAGATTATAACGGTGCGCATCTTGATGTCGTTTATTACATATTATCATTTTTAATTCGTTCATTTGTCTACCGAGTGTCGTAGTGTTCGGAAGGGAGAGAGTCCCGAACCAAATTCGCTGTGATTTGCCCGCGGCGCCTTCAAGCTTATCATATTTTAAAATTCTGTCAAATGTCAACCCAAGTGATAAATGGACAGGTTTCCAAAAATGTTGACATTCTTGTCTAAATTTAACCTTATTTTAAGTTCCATTTTATTCATAAAAATTATTTTTTCCTTAAAATTTGATTTTATTTAGGAAATTTTGACATCGTCAGTTTTCCTGAATTATATTGACTTCTCATTTGTTTACCAAGTGTCGTCATCTTCCGATGCTAGCGATGAAGATGGGGGACGATTTTTTAAAAATTTGGTTAGGCGGTCGACTTTCTTCTCATTACGTTAACGTGACAGGTAGGGCTTTCATGCGGGAGAGTACAGCCCTTGGTGTCGGTAATACCAGTCCTGATAAGAAAGGGTTGTCACCTATAAGGGGCTTGTGTAGATAACATTTTCGTTTTGTGGAAGTTAGTCGTCTGATGGCTATTAAAGAACTGTCTCCACCCTATCACCTCTACTACATCCCTTCCGAGGCTGACCCGGGGTTGAGAAGTTCTGGCTTTGTCGTCAACCTTTGTCTAATTTAGGACAAAATAACTACCTTGGCAAAACGAAGGTATGCTTTTAAATTTATATTTTTCTCGTTCCATTTATTCTTAAGATTTGATTATTTTATCAAAATGAAAACTTCAACCAGTTTTCTTGAAATTTCGATATTTTCTTAAATTTTTTACAGGTTTCTTCTTATTTTTAAAAATGTTGACATTTTGTCTAAATTTAACTTAGTTTTATTTTATTCCGGATATTTTTTATGAATTAATTTTCTTTTTCTAAAATTTCCACTTCAAACTCGAAATTTAGACCTTTAGAACCAAAGTAGAAATTCTACTCGGAATTTCGCGAGCTACTTTTCAATTTTGCAGTTTCGGCAGCTTCCTTAAATATTGCGCCACTAGTAAACAACGAGTAATATCGTTGTATAAATACCACAACATATCCTGAAAGGATAATAAGGAATACAATTTTTGAAATACTTTTATTTAAAAAGTTACACCAATACACATAGGTAGTAGTTAAAACTTTACTTCTAAAAACAAGTATATAAAATAAGTAAAACATTTAAGTTATTATTTAATACTTATTGTAAATACTAAATAACAAAAGTCACTCATTTGATAATAAAAAAAAACCAAATTTAAAATAAAACTAAATTCGATTTTCCTCTTCACCCCCTGAGAGGAACTTATTCAGTCTATCCTGATATTCTCCTTGACTTTCATCTTTGGGCATACCACCATTTTCTCGCTTAACTAAGTATTTTGTAAATTTCCTAGAAGCGGGAATGTGGGACAAATCAGGGGGTATCACCGTCGATTTTAAGTTACCTTTTTTAACTGTGTTAACCTGCACCCTACCTCCATATTTGGAAATAAAAATATCATCCGGATAATCGCTCCTCATACCGCGATAGGCGATTTTGGTAGCGAGCAAAGCCCAAAAGAACGAAATTGTCGTTAAAATTAAAATAAATATGGCTAATCTAACGCTAACTATCTCTTCAGAGAGCTTGTTGCAGAATTTGTTGAAAAACCAACAAACGATGATTGCTAATGCGACGAATGAACCAACGGCAGTTTGAAACGCCGCTATGCAATACCAAGTTATGTTTTTGTCAATGTACCATCTTTTCCAAGCTAATATGCCCGTAATTCCGGATGCTAAATTCCCTAAAGCTACAACTAAACAACCGATGAAAACATCCAGAGGAAATTTCGGCTCCAGATCCATAAGATCGCGTTCAATCAAATTTGACAAGCGCTCCTCATCGATTTCTTCTCGAAATTTCGTTCCGTTTTCGATGTACATATCCGTCGTTGTCAGTTCGTCTAAGCGTATTTCGAAGGTTTTGTCGTTGTTCGTCGAAAAACCCAACGATTTAAAATAAATTAAAGCTGCCATGATTAGAGATAATACTGTTAAAATAAGGGATACAACGCTGAGGCCCATCACGTTGGAAGCCGAATAACGTTTTTCCGATGGATATAAACCCCTGGGGTCCAAGCTTGAGCTTACTTTTATTTTGAAGATTTTTTTCTCCATTTTCCGGTTTGTGCTGTTGTCGTGATCACCTCATGTTCTGCAACAAGATTGTTTGGATTATATAACTTCAATATCCGCCGAGGTTATTTTGTTTTTATATTGTTTTATATCGTGGTGTGCTAGTTCATTAGTTGTAATAATCAATTACGACATAATATTCGAAACTGCCTTTCTTCATACCGTTAGCTATTGAATGTATTTGTGGCATGAACTGCATTATAATTAATGTAGGAAATGGGCAAACACAAAGGATGAATATTACGAAAGTCTCTTCACATTCTTTAACGTTAAAAGTGAATATATGTACTTACACCTTGTAAAGAATTTTATTTTTATTTTGGTAGATATACCTAATGTTATATTTTTCTTTAATGTAATTTTTATTTTTTCAGGTGGATGGCATCAGGATAACTTCTGTTAAGGCCCAGAAAAAGGTTTTACATCTTTATCACAGGTTTAATTAATTATATTGACGTGATACGTATTTTGCCATCAGAAGAGGCATTACGAAGCGTATTAATCTAATTGGCTGGCGAAAGAAGCATTGAATTTGATTACAAAGCCTTCCACGGCTAAAGTTAGTAAAAGACTTTTCCAGGAAGGCGATTCAATCAAGAGATACCAAACTTAAGACAGAAAAGCAAAGTAACTCAGTATACCAAATATATTCGACCCGAAAATCTTTCAATGTGAAAGTGACAAAATAGTTTAAAAAGCTGGATACAGTCAATACAGAAGAGCACGATAACTCATTATGTCAACTACATCAGAAGTGAATTCTTCTGTCGAGTTCATCTCTGTTAAGATTTGAAGTGGCACTATCGAGTTCACTTTTATTAAAATCTGAAGTCACACATCAGTACGTCAAGTGTACCAGAGATAACACTTCTCTCAGAGATTGTTTAATGAACACCAAGATTAAAAATAGAACAGCATAGTAACTCATTATGCCAGAAAAAGGTTTTACACGTTTATCACATCCTTAATTAATTTTACCATCAGAAGTGGGATTATGAAGCCTATTATTTTAATTGAGTAGCGAAAAAAGCATCGTATTTGATTACAAAGCCTTCCACGGCTAGCGTTAGTGAAAGATTTCCTCAGGAATGTGATTCAATCAAAAGAGAAACCGAATTTTAGGTAGAAGAGCACAGTAACTTAGTGTGTCAAATACAAAGTGAAATTGAAAAAACAAACGTAAAAAAGGAGGAAGTGGTGCAGGAAATTGAGAAAGAGCACTATAACTCATCATATCAACCACACCAAAGGCGAATTCTTTTATCGAGTTCATTTGTTTTAAGATCTGTAGTCACACATCAGTATGTCAAGTGTGCCAGAGATAAAACTTCTCTTAGAGATTGTGTAATAAAAACCAATATTAAAAACAGAACAGCATATTAACTCATTAAAGTAATCATACCAGGAGCGAATTAATATGTCGAGTTAATCTGTGTTAAGATCTGAAGTCGCACATCAAGTGCATGTATGGAGATTGTGTAATGAAAACCAAGATTAAAAACAGAACAGTATGGCACAAAAAAAGAGGCAAGGGATATAGTCTCTGCAAGAGAGCTCGGTAACTCAGAGTGCTGACCTTACCAAAGACGAAATTCCTCTCATCTTCGAGACATTCATTTCACAATCTTCGAGACTGAAATGAAAACCAAGATTTATGACCCAAAAACACTGTAACTCGGTATGTTCACCATATCAGAGATTTAAACTTTTCCGAAATGAAAATGGCACAAAAGATAGTCATAAGAGAAAGAGCTTGGTAAGTCAGTATGTCACCCATACGCGAAGCAAAACTTCTTTCGAGTTTATCTCTATTAATCATTGAATTAAATCAGACAATGAAAGAAACGTCAAACCAGACTAAAAAACTCGATGAGAGTACCACTCAATATTGCTATCTTTTGTAAAAATAAAACTGGGACCTCAAAAAAAAAATCATGACTGCGTAATTTTAAATAAATAGGATCTTAGTCTTTCCAGATATAATATTAATTAGGGAGTAGCTGGAACCTTTTTCCGGGATTAAACGTATCCCATTAAGGTTCCCGTCTTGCAAGATAAGTATGTAACATTATATACCAATTTTTTCGTCAGAATCGTTCCAGTAATTGAGTCGTGCAAAGGGAACAAATACACAATATTCCTATCTTTTGTAAAAATAAAACTGGGACCTCAAAAAAAAAATCATGACTGCGTAATTTTAAATAAATATGATCTTAGTCTTTCCAAATATAATATTAATTAGGGAGTACCTGGAACCTTTTTCCGGGATTAAACGTATCCCATTAAGGTTCCCGTCTTGCAAGGTAAGTATGCAACATTCTATACCAATTTTTTCGTCGGAATCATTCCAGTAATTGAGCCGTGCAAAGCGAACAAATGCACAATATTGCTATCTTTGGTAAAAATAAAACTGGGACCTCAAAAAAAAAAAATCGTGACTGCGTAATTTTAAATAAATAGGATCTTATTCTTTCCAGATATAATATTAATTAGGGAGTATCTGGAACCTTTTTCCGGGATAAAACGTATCCCATTAAGGTTCCCGTCTTGCAAGGTAAGTATGTAACATTCTATATCAATTTTTCGTCAGAATCGTTCCAGTAATTGAGCCGTGCAAAGCGAACAAATACACGATATAGCTATCTTTTGTAAAAATAAAACTGGGACCTCAAAAAAAAAATCATGACTGCGTAATTTTAAATAAATAGGATATTATTCTCTCCAGATATAATATTAATTAGGGAGTACCTGGAACCTTTCTCCGGGATAAAACATATCCCATTAAGGTTCCCGTTTTGCAAGGTATGTAACATTCCATATCAATTTTTCGTCAGAATCGTTCCAGTAATTGAGTCATGCAAAGCGAACAAATACACAAACACTTTTATATTTTTATATTAGGATTACTAATAATAAGAGCTAATTTTCTTTCATTTGGAATTGTAACTCTTAAGACCCTTACATATTTTATTAAACCCTAGCATATAGCGTATAAGGTATAAAATTTAGCCGCTTACCTTGGTGTATTAGGTCAAGAAATATTGTCATGAGCACAATCGATCATTTTTTAAATTGTCACAAGGATACAAAGATATTAAAAGTATGATTATTTAAAAAGCAGAATTATAAAGTACTGATCAGGTTTTCGCGTTCAGTTAAATTGCATGTTGCTCATCTCGAACTAAACAGTTAATTAAGTTCTTGCATCATATCAACTTTCACGTATTTTTACGTTTCCCTTTTAAATAATTATATCATTTCCTTCTCACGTACAACGTTAAACTAAATTGTTCAACACCGATGCAAAACATCTGCTTTTACATATTCAATTAACATTTTACGGCAAAATATAAAACAAAGTTATCAAGCATTATTATCTATTCCGGGGGATAATTCCAGTGCTTCGTATGATTTATCAGCTTTTATGTCTTGTCTTGTCTGGTGGTACCTGTAAAAGATTGAAAACCAGATTCCTCGCGTTAATCAAACAAGTTCTACGAACTATTCTGCAACTTATAAGTCGAACCACTTTTGAACAGCTGAGAATTTTTTACTTTTTGGGCAAAAACCATCGACTTTCTCAGTATTACGTCGTGGAGAACGTGACTTTACACAGGTAAATGGGGTATACCACATTTTCAACGACTTGAACATGCTCTATTTAACTGTTTGAATTGTTAAACGATGTCACTGTGACTTTTATAACAGAACTTCGCGTTTAAAGACTGTATACTCCGATAGACAAACTAAAAGGTTTTATGCGGAATCTTGCCACATATAATCGTAACATATTAATCTGCATAATAATAAAATTAAAGTGTCTGTCTGGTTTTAAGAGAAATGTCTTTTTATAAATATATGTTATGGTTATTTACATGATATAAGAAGTCATATTATTGTTTTTACAATTGTCTGTCGGTTTGTCCGAAAATAATTAAGGCGGCCAACCGTCCCGCATTCTGCGGGACTGTCCCGGAATTGCTGTTACAGTCCCGCATAGAAAAAATTAATAAAATAGTCCCGCAAAACGCCTTATGCGTCCCGGATGTCCCGCATTCTTAAATGTTGAATTCATTAAAAGATTTTCAAATCACTAAATAACTACCAAATCCAACCTATGCCAATGGAGCACAAAAAAGGAACGGCTAAAGACACACGAAGCGGTTTTCGCCGAGTCGGCAGCCGACTCGGCATTTGATTCCATCGGATTTTATGGTAGTGAACACACGCAGCGTCACGCCGAGGCTGTGCCGAGCGTACCCTCGTCCGGACGAGGCGCAGCTAGCGTTTTTATGACTTCAAGCGTACCATCGTCTATACCTGCTTTACGGTGGTGTTCACACGACAAGCGGTTTTTAAGCTGTGAATATCAAGCGTAGTTGTCAAATATTGCTTATGTGCAATTTTTGTGATTTTTTCACACGAGAAATAAATATTCCTTGTGCTTCTTAGTAACTCCATAAATTTAGATAACGAATAGTCACTTTGCAGGGAAGAGGCTCAATTAAAAAAAAGCAATAGAATAACTAAATGTGTGGGATTATCACAAGTTGGAAAACGTCTCATGACTGTATCTTGCTTAGATATGTCCCCTTTTATCAAACACATTAATTCATTAAATGAATTTTAAGACATACGTAAATAATTAAAAAATTTTGCGACATCGCTTTGAATTGTCCTCATAAATAGAACATAAAATTGACTTTTTTTGCGTTTCTGAACAACTGGATATTTCCGCATACGAAGTTTCTTTTTTTTATTATTTAAACGACAATATCGTAAATTGGTTTAAAATTATTAATTCATCGTCAGAATCCATTGCTTCAGGAAAAACTGGCAACATCTTCACTTACACCGCGCGCGTTGGCAGCTTTCAAGACGAGTCGTGTGTTTGCTCCAAATTGGTGCCGACTCGGCGAAAACCGCTTCGTGTGTCTTTACCCTTAAAGACGAGTGGTGTGTTTGCTCCAAATTGGTGCCGACTCGGCGAAAACCGCTTCGTGTGTCTTTACCCTTAGGATAAAGCAAGTATGAATCAAATGCTAAGCGTCAGACCCTTAGATAATTTAAATACGTAGAGTCAAAGGTTACACCCATGATCCGAGTATTTTTTAAAGATATATGGGGGACGACATATATTTTGGTTTGTTTTTGTTTTCCTTTTAAGTTATGAGAGAAACAGAAAGTGATGACCTTTTTTTTTGGTCGACAAAAATAAATTACAAATGTCCCGCATTGCTCTTTTCAATGGTTGGCCGCCTTAAAAATAATTCCCAATGAAAGCTAAAACGATTTTAATGAGACTTTCATTAAAAGATAGAGGATTTTTCTGCACATAGTCAATACACTCAATCTGAAATAAGTGAAATGTTTTATTTAACTTTAAGGCTGAACTCCAAACATCAGAACCGTATTTGGTGGCCTAACTTGAGTTTTACCAAAGGTGAGCAGCTAATGGGATGTAAAGTAGGTACTTTTTAGCTCTTAAATTGCAATATTTTTCTAAAACTTCTTAATTTTAAGTAATTTCAAATTAAATATTATTCTTTCTAAAATTAAAACTGAATTTTCTAGTTAAATCTCGAATTTATTTTATGCACTTTGAATTTTATTTAAAATTAAAACATTTTTTTTAATTACGAGTTTAAACTTGAAAAATTTTGTTTTTTTTTAAATCTAATAGTTGTGTCATTTCTCCAATTTTCGATTTTTTTGAAACATTTCAGCGTAAACTTTGTTTTTAACTTTTTTTCCAACATTTTGACTTTAAAATCCGAACTTCCATTTTTTTTGAAAATTCAGAGTTGGACGCAGAAATTTCGACTAGTCACGATATTCGTACGCACTGTTGTTTGTAATGTGAAGAAAAAGAAATAGAATTGTTTGAATGCATCTCAAAGATACGACAATAATTGCAATTATTTAGTTAAAGCAAGGTTCTTAACTTGAACCCATGAGGGGTCCATGTCATGTATGCCGGAGGTCCATGGCTAGCTAACAATATTTATCAAGATACGAGTACACTGAATTTATTTTAGCTTTACTGAGCCGAGTGAAGCTAATTAAATTACCGGTGCGAGGACAGCGGCCAAATCCCAGCAGCCACTGTTACGGAGTTACCCGAACGTACATGGGCGTGCGGGTATCGCGATATGAGTTGCCGGCAACGAACATGCAGACAGAAATAAATCCGTCGTAGCGGCCAAAATATTAGCAGCTTTAGGCGACCATTCCATTAAACTAAATATCTGTAAATTATATAAAAATTCATATACAGGGTGCGGCAGTTAAATCCGAACAAATAAAACTTTGTTTCAAATATAATATATTGACACAAAGAACAAATGTAAAAGAAAATGTTTTTAGTCAATATTCGTGTGACCTGTCAGGAGTACAATCATTCAATGTAATCGCCGTTGGCCTCGATTATCGCATCCATTCTTGTCCTGAAGCGCCCGCACGCTCTCTGTAACGCAGCGCTGTCCATATTGGCGAATGCTGCTTCAATAGCGGCGCGTCGAGACGCGACATTAGGGTGCCGTGACTTATTGGTAACCCATTCAACAACGCTCCAAACATAATAGTCGAGGGGGTTCAAATCCGGTGTATTGGGGGGCCTAAACTCTTTGGACCAGAACATGTCCGCATTGTCTAAGAGCCAATTTTGGACTAAATGGCTTGTGTGAGCCGGTGTACCATATCGTAGATTCTCCTTTGCAATCCGACGTATTGTTCGCTCGCTGACACTCACCACTGACGCCAATTTCCACAACGGTTGTCCAGGGTCCTCCGAAATCGGCTGCTGAGCCCTTTCCACGACCGCCGGAGTTCGTGACAACCGTTCCCTCGAATGGGAACTTCTCGCCGGGTCAGCGGAACCTTCTTTGGACTTCTCCGAAGCATTGTATTTCCCCATAACATCATAAACGATCGATCTCGGGTATCCGAAGAATCGAATGATCTCGGCCGCGGAACGCACAGCACGAAGGCTTTCAATAATCGCGGCTCTTCGGTTGTACTCCGCACTTGTTCGCAGCATCTCGGCTATTTTAAGGTTTTATATGTTTACTAGACACCCATAGCCTTCGAAAATAGCAATCGCGACCTCTGACGGAACCACGATATAGCGCAAAATAAAAATTGAAATTTGTTCGGATTTAACTGCCGCACCCTGTATACCAAACGCGTTAACCTAACCAAATAAAATTAATATTTTGTTCACAAAAACATGCGAATTCAATTCGTACAAGCTCATAACTAACGCCAGGGTCCTCAGGGTGAAATGTACCCCTATATATGAATTCTAAATAAATTCAAATCATACCTACAGTTGAAAGTGGCTGCTGGGATTTGGGCGCTGTCTTCATACCGGTAATTAAATTTGGTATAAAATTCAAGAAGTCAATAAGGATCCAAAATGAAACCGAATTTATTAAGATAATAATAATTGATGCAGTAATTTGCCCATTCCTACCTAATAAAAAGTATTTTTATATTATGCGTGTTTTATTTCGCTCCAATTCTTCGAAAGGGACATAGATGTAGCTAGAATAAGATGCAACCAATCGAAAATTTATCTTCTCAAATGGGAAAACTTTTCTAAAAATTTTCATTTTGGTTTTCGTTTTTTACGAATAAGTGAAAATTTGAAGAAATTTTTCAAATAAATTCGAAATTTGCAAAAAGAAGTCGATATTGTCGAAGAAAAAGTCGAAATTTTATAAGTTGTTGAAATGTTTAAATTCGAAATTTTTAAAATGAACAACATTTTGAGAAACAAAACTTTAATAAAAGTAGAAGCTTCGACATAAAAATGGAAATTTTAAAATATGAAATTTAAGAAAAATCTATTTAAAAAAAATGGAATTGTTTAAAAAATTGCAGTTTTGAAAAATTCAACATTTTCAATAAAGATCGAAATTTTCCAGTCAAAACTTCAAGAAGAAATCGATATTTTTTTATAAAAGTCGAAATTTCGAAAAAGATCAAAATTTTCAAATTATGAAAATTTTCAAAAAAAAAATCAGATTTGATACTTATACGACTGACTAAAGGCTTTAAGTTAGAAGTGTATACAACCACCGTGCCATACTCACGAGGCCAAGGAAGGCCGAAACTAGTCTATGGTTGCGGTTGTACATATTTTCAATTTTGAGCACGTTTAACTGTTTAATTATAGAACATTTAATTGGTCATTTGTCAAAACTGGATGAAAGTAAAGTCGCGCCGAGGACGTTTGTATCTGTGGATGTTGCGATGCAACCCGTGATACAAGCTTTGCCTCATCTTCGTGAACTTTGCAATTGCAATCTAGTTTTCTTTAGATTCTAATGAAATTAGATTTCAATTGCATCGTAATAAACTTGTATATATTCGTATATACAAGGCTTATTATCTTAGCAGAGAAGAATGCTTCAATTAGCATGTAGCGAAAATGTTTGCGTAATAAACAGTTAAAAGTCGGTTACAAGTCACTCAATGAGGGTTTAGTCTCTTGGATACTTATGCGAGTGACTAAAGGCTTTAAGTTAGAAGTGTATACAACCACCGTGCCATACTCACGAGGCCAAGGAAGGCCGAAACTAGTCTATGGTTGCGGTTGTACATATTTTCAATTTTGAGCACGTTTAACTGTTTAATTACAGAAAATTTAATTGGTCATTTGTCAAAACTAGATGAAAGTAAAGTCACGCCGAGGACGTTTGTATCTGTGGATGTTGAGATGCAACCCGTGATACAAGCTTTGCCTCATCTTCGTGAACTTTGCAATTGCAATCTAGTTTTCATTAGATTCTAATGAAATTAAATTTCAATTGCATCGTAATAAACTTGTATATATTCGTATATACAAGGCTTATTATCTTAGCAGAGAAGAATGCTTTAATTAGCATGTAGCGAAAATGTTTGCGTAATAAACATTTAAACGTCGGTTACAAGTCACTCAATGAGGGTTTAGTCTCTTGGATACTTATACGAGTGACTAAAGGCTTTAAGTTAGAAGTGTATACAACCACCGTGCCATACTCACGAGGCCAAGGAAGGCCGAAACTAGTCTATGGTTGCAGTTGTACATATTTTCAATTTTGAGCACGTTTAACTGTTTCATTACAGAACATTTAATTGGTCATTTGTCAAAAAAATCAGAAAATTCAAAATTTTGAAAACAGTCGCAATTTTAAAAAGTAAAATTTCTTAACAATTCCATTTTTCAGAAAAGTAGAATTTTTCAAAAAAATAAAAGAAATGGAAAAAAGTCAAAAAGGGAATATCACCAAGAGTATTTTGAAAAACAGGATAACCATTTTTAGTGCCAATTATATGTTTTTGTTTGTTATTACTATTGTAAATACATAAATACGACTTTCAACTAAAGGAAAATATCTAGAATATTAGTTAAAAACAGTTAAAATCCAACACCCTTTTAAAATAAACTTAAAGTTATAAGATGCATGTATATCTTCGGAACAATCAGTTATTGAAAGCTGCGTTTAATTCAGTAGTTACCAAGAAATACAAAATGTGATTAAAACACAATAATAATAATAGTTACAACAGTAACTGCAGCATAGTGGCAATTAAGTAGTTCATTCTTGTTATAATAAGTATACATATATTGATTTGTTTTTTTTTTCTTATGAAAAAATGATCGGCTTTTGCGCGCTACATTAACATTATTAAACAAAAGACATTGTGCCGCTCAAGGATTACTTTACGATGAAAATTTGAAATATTACCTTTTTGCAATAAACGTATTCTTTACTCTATATCCTTGTGCTTCCCAAATACTCTCACTATTTTGTTGTTATATTGCATAACACTAGTCACATCGAACAACGTACTTCACAATACACTGTCAGTCATTCTACCTCTACCATGATTTGATGTACATCTTCCACTGCCTTACCCATTCTACCTTCACCTGTACCATGCGCTGTTGTCGGCTGATTTTAAGTTGTTGATTACTACTATGTATATTCTTAGTATAATATGTAGTAGATGAAAATAAAAGCATTTGTCTATTTGTCATTGATATTGGCCGATCCCAGGAAATGTGAGGGAGCTTGCAAAATGAATACATCGTTATCTTTTCCTGGAATGCAATGAATGCACTAATCTATAATCCTCCAATCTGTTTCCTTACAAATGTTGCTTAGAAATTATTTATATGTAATATGCGATTAAATGAACTTGTTAATTGTTTGAAATCGCTCCCTATTGTTCATCAAGTAGGCCACTTTAAAAAGAGTATTTGATCAACTGTTTTTGAAACTGTATATTAGACATACCAATACTGTTGTATTAGCATGCCACCACACAATAACATTCGCCGCTCTTGAGCTTGTTGAAAAGCTAGTTTATTTGATTCTTTTTTCGAACTTTTAAATTTTGAAAATTTCGCCTTTTTTGCAAGTTTGATTTTTTGAAAATTTATGTTTATATAAATTTCGGCATTCAATTTGATTTTTTGTTGGGTATTTTGTGTATATTTTAATAGACGAATTAATTTTGTTTTTATTGAAAATTTTGACTTTTTTGAAAGTTGCGAATTTTTTAAGTTTTTGAACAAAATTTCTTCTTTCAAAATTTGTCTTGTTTCAAAATTAGTATTTTATTTTAGAAAATTTACCCTTTATAAATTGGATTATTTTGAAATATTTTTTTTCGAAAATTTCGACTTTTTAAGTTTGGGTTTTTCTCCCAGTTTTGACTTTTATGTAAATTTGAATTTTATTTAAAAAATTCGAAGGTCTTTTAAAAATTTCAAATTTTGATAAGTTGGATTTATTCAAGTTTCGGCTTCTTTTAAAATTTTCGACTTCTATTGAAATTTCAACCTTGTACTGATGATACAAAATCAAAATTTTCGAAAAAAGAGAAACTTTTAAAACATTTTTTCGACTTCATTTCCGAAGTTCGGCCTCTTAGAATTTCGTCTTCCAAAATTTCCATTCTCGAAATTTTGGCTTAATTTTGATAATTACAACTTTTTTTTGACTCTTGGAATTTCGTCTTCCAAAATTTCCATTTTGTCTCGAAATTTTGGCTTAATTTTGATAATTACAACTTTGTTTCGACTCTTAGAATTTCGTCTTTCAAAATTTCCATTTTGTCTCGAAATTTTGGCCTTATTTTGATAATTACAACTTTTTTTTTGACTCTTTTGACTGTTTTCAATATTCCTACTTTTTTAACAACTTTTGAATATTTTGACTTTTTTTTTAGAATTCCGATCTGATTTGCATCTTTCAATTCATTTTAAAAATTTAATCTTTTTTTGAGATCTATCAGTTTTTTCAAAATGTCGATCTTTTTTCAAAATGTTTCCTTTGAAACTTTCGATTTTTTCTCAAAATTTTGAGTTCCTTTTGAAAATATGGCCTTTTTGAAATTTTGATTTTTTGAAAATTTTGGCTTTTTGTACTTATTTTGTTTTTATTTTGAGAATTGTGTCTATATTTTAGTAGACAAATTAATTTTATCTTGACTGAAAATTTTAATTTATTTTGAAAATTTCGAATTTTTTGAAAGTTTACACAAAACTGCATCTTTTTCAAAATTTGTACTTGTTTTCAAAATTGTAGCTCTTTTTATAAATTTGATTATGTTGAATTTTTTTAATTTCGACTTTTTTTTCAGAAATTTGAACTATTTATCAAAGTTTCGACTTTTATGTAAATTGGACCTTTTTTTCTTTTTTAAAATTTCAACGTTTTTTTTTTTAATTTCAACGTTTTGTCGAAATTTCGACTTAAAGGTAAGTTCCAACTTTTATTTTAAAAAATGCACCGGGATTTCTTCAACATTTCTACTTTTTTGAAGTTTTTAACTTTTCCTTAGAATTTTACTAGTTTAAAATTTCGAATTTTTTGAGTTTTTACTCTTCATATTTTTTTAAAATTCGTGCTTTCTTTCAAAATTGTAACTTTTTTGTAAATTCGATTATGTTGTTGAATTTTTGTCGAAATTTCGACAATTCGAAAATTCAACTTTTGTTTAAAAAAATTCGACTTTTCTTGAAAATTTCAATTTTAGAAAAATTAGATTTTTTCAAAATTTCCACTTTTTTGAAATTTTTGACTTATCCGTAGAATGTTGCCTTTTTTTTTAAAATTTCGAATTGTTTTAGGTTTTTTACACAAAACTTCGTCTTTTTTCAAAATTCGTACTTTTTTTCAAAATTGTAACTATTTGTAAATTCGATGATGTTGAATTTTTTTTGAAAACGTTGTCCTTTTTTCCAAATTTAGATTAACCCTTATATACTAAGAATATTCACTTCGTGCGTGATCGCACCCGAACGCCCATCCAATCATACACGTCGTTGTGTCACAATTTCTTATCTATCAACCTTAACTATTTTTAACAGAGATGAATGGCCTAAAGGTCCAGCGCAACCATTCATAAGGATGTTTCCAGCCTTATGGATGGCTAAGCTCTCACATGCATTTAACATATAATTCTCATTAACTACTCTTAACAATTTAATATTATTATCTATCCTATGATCTAATTTAAAAAAATTCTTAGTATATAAGGGTTAATTTTAAGATTAGATGTTAGTTTCTCTCTGAAGATGACAGCTTGGCTCTCGAAACGCGTTAGAGCAACCTTTGTTGTGTTTTTTAATTTTTCTTGGTTTCAGGGGACAAGTTCTGTGTTTCAATTTTTGAAGATAACCAAGGACCAGTCCGTTGCATCAAATTTAGATCTTTGTTCAAAATTCTTTAAGTTTTTGTCCAAAATTTCGTTTCCTTTCCAAATTAGTACCTTTTTATACAAAATTTCAACTTGTAAATTCAACCATTGTCCAAAATTTTGATTTTCTTCCGAAGTTTTAACTTTTTTAATTACTGTTTGTTCTCGATGTTTCGACTTTTTATGTAAACTTTTTATTTAAAAACTTCGACCTTTAGAAAATGTCAAATTTTTTAAAAAGTCGGATTTATCTAAATTTTCATGTTTTTGAAATTTTCGTCCTTTTTTAAGAGTTCCTCTTTTTTTGGAAAATTTTAATCTTGTATCATCAAAATTTTGATTTTTTTCTCGAAATTCTAAAGCTTTGAGTTTTTTTCAAAATTTCGACTTTTTGTCAACATTCCGACTTTTTTTAAAAGTTCTTCATTGGTTTGAAAAGTTCGATTTTTTTTGAAAATATCGACATTTTTTAAAGTAAAATTTAATCTTTTTTTTGAGACCTATCAGTTTTTTCAAAATGTCGAACTCTTCTCAAAATGTTTGCTTTGAAACTTTCGACTTTTTCTCAAAATTTTGAGTTTTGAAAATATCGCCTTTTTGAAATTTTGATTTTTTGAAAATTTTGGCTTTTTGTACTTATTTTGTTTTTGTTTTGAGAATTTTGTCTATATTTAAGTAGACAAATTAATTTTAGCTTTACAGAAAATTTTGATTTATTTTGAAAATTTCGAATTTTGATGAGATTTTACACAACACTGCGTCTTTTTTCAAAATTTGTACTGTTTTTCAAAGTTGTAACTTTTTTTATACATTTGATTATGTTGAATTTTTTAAGTTTCGAGCTTTTTCAATATTTTGACTTTTTTCGAAGTTTCACAATTTTGTAAATTCCGACTTTTTTTTCAGAAATTTGAACTATTTATCGAAGACTTTTATGTAAATTGGACCTTTTTTTTTTAAATTTCAACCGTTTTTTTTAATTTCAACTTTTTGTCGAAATTTCGAGTTAAAGGTAAGTTTCAACTTTTATTTTAAAAAATGCTACTTTTTTGAAAATTTCAAATTTTTGAAAACCGGGATTTCTTCAAAATTTCTACTTTTTTTGAAGTTTTTAACTTTTCCTTAGAATTTTACTAGTTTAAAATTTCGAATTTTTTGAGTTTTTACTCTTCATATTTTTTTAAATTCGTGCTTTCTTTCAAAATTGTAACTTTATTTGTAAATTCGATTATTTTTTCTCATCTTTTTCGAAAACTTGGTCCCTTTTTCCAAATTTAGATCTTTATTCAAAATTCTTTAAGTTTTTGCACAAAATTTCGTTTCGTTTCAAAATTAGTAGCTTTTTTTTACAAAATTTTAACTTGTAAATTCGACCATTGTTCAAAATTTTGATTTTCTCTCGAAGTCTTAACTTTTTTAAATTTCTGCTTGTTCTCGATGTTTCGACTTTTTATTTAAAAACTTCGACCTTTAGAAAATGTCAAATTTTTTAAAAAGTCGGATTTATCGAAATTTCGATATTTTTGAAATTTTCGCCCTTTTTTACGATTCCTTTTTTTTCGGAAAATTTTAATCTTGTATCATCAAAATTTTGATTTTGTTCTCGAAATTTTGAACCTTTGGGATTTTTTCAAAATTTCTACTTTTTGTCAACATTTCGACTTTTTTTGAAAGTTCTTCATGGTAGATTGGTTTGAAAGATTCTTTTTTTTTAAATTTCGACATTTTTTAAAGATATGTCTTTTTCTGGAAACTTTGAATTTTTGCAAATCCGATTTATTGAAGAATCTGATTTACGAAATTGCGGATTGTAAAATTTTTTAACGAATTGTGTAAAACGAAATCGGGACTTGCAACTAAATTTCGATTTTAAAAAATTCCCGAAAACTGCCAAAAATTCGACTGTACCGTAATGGCACACATACACGCAGATCAACGGACGGAAATTAATGTCGTTATTCAATGGTGAGTTATTAACAAGTTTAAATGTAGAAAATAGTACATCATTGTTTAGAGTTTAGAGAAAGCTCTCCTCTGTCCAAAAACGCTATATTGCAACTGATTTGGTGCAGTATTACTCGATTTATAATATTATGGCGAAAAGTTGCCTTTTTGTCATTCCCCGATAATAGACCCAAGCACGACCACGTCGTGGCATGGTCGTGGTATGCAGTATTGCATTTAAAATCGGAATATCAAAAAACTAATTAAAAATTTCTAGTTTAAACTGGCATCTCTAATAAAAATGTTCTTAGATTGATTTCGGTTTTTCGTAATTGCGTTAACTTTTGCCCAATTAAGTATCTGTTGAGGCTGTTATTTAAGGTTTCATTTTCATTTATGTTTTATTGGATTTTTCTTCGCCAGGTACTCCTTCTACAATTCTAGATTTTCAGTAATCTCCTGTTATGGATTGTCAATCTCTTATAGATTGCCACAAGCAACGAGATATTGCCAATCCTTAACAAAAGGTTGCTGAAAATCTAGAATTGTGGAAGGAGTAACTGGTGAAGAAAAAGCCATGAATGAAAATAACACTACTTGGCAAAGAAGATACAGAGAATATCTAAGGTTTCCTTAGTAATTACAGGGTTTTGACTGGTCAGCTTTAGCCAAAGTAAAATAATGTCTCCTTATGTTTGGTGCGTTTTACCTTTTTACATACCACAAGGATCTATTCGACTTGTTTGAAAAATTCCTTAAAATTTTTTTCTTGTTTTTAATTTGAATTATAAATTCGACCTTCAAAACTTGTAAGATCGCAAACATAATATTTTCTGTTCTATTATCTATTCAATAACGAAATGTCAGTGACATCGTCTTTAGAAATCCAATAAACGTGATACCTGCCTTGACTTCTTTTTCTCCTGCGTATTAATATCGCGGTTTGTGTTGTGGCTAATGAAAATTTATGTCTAAATGCCGCGTGTGTTATTTGAGAATAATACGTCGATTACACGTGAATTAAAACGTGTGGTTGGTCTAACATTCGTGAAATTTTAATCATATTTCATACTTTCATTCCGTGTAGAACATGCTCTTTACTACAAAAAAAGTGTAATTTTATTTGACTTTCATCACAGATGGATGGTCTGTGATTTTAGGATTGGATAAAATTGTAGGTAGCTTATGAAGCGTTTTTCAGAAAGGCGAAGGTTCTAGTAGATTTAAACAAGAAAGGTTTCTCCAAAGTGAAATTATGGAATAATCAACGACCACGAACCAAACGTTAAATATCACCATTAATTCAATTATCACAGGAACATTTAATCTTCTTTCCTATGAATAACAAATAAGTCATATGCGTGAGGATTAAATTTTTCATGAAATCATGATACAATAATATGTATCATCTCATGAAATGATCAATAGTATATATAGTATCTTTGAGCACATGAAAAACAGTAAAAAATAGTATTTATTTGTAAAAATTAATAAAAACAGAAAATAGAAGATTAGGTAAAATCTTTATTGGAGCAGTTTAATTGTATTTCAGGCGAAGCCACAGATCTCAGATAAGCTTTTTTTCATTTTCATGTTTAAAATTTCCCATTTAAGTCAAAACCTGTTTTATTTGAAATGTCGAGTTGAAACTTGATTTATTTTCCGATTTGGAGTTTTTCGAAAATTTAACTTTTTTCAATCTCCTTATCCTATTGTACAATCACCAAATCTGAAGTATACAGTCGACTCCCGCTAAAGTTGCGCCCGTTAAAATTGCACGCTCATTAAAGTTGTCAGGATGCGATCGTTAAAGTTTCGCGGATATTCCCCCACTCTAATTTTCGAACAACGAATTGGACTTCCGAGTTTTAGCGCCACTTTTGAATAACCCACTCAATCGCGCAAGGAGCAATAAAACATATATTTTTCGATAATTATGGGGAGTAGCAACTTTAACGTTCGATCCAGTACGGTAAGAGCAACTTTAGCGGGAGTCTACTGTAATTTAGAGCACTGTTTCCTAAAGTGAGATACGCGTATTCCCAGACGTGCAGGAAGAGTTTGGTGGGGGTACGCGCTGCACCCGGCGGCTCCAGATGACTCAATTATTTCGATAAACGTAAAAAACTAACCTAATCAGCTTGCACAGCTTTAAAGGGTTCGTGCAGATTGCAGAATGATGTTTTGTTTAAATTCGATGATACGTTCAGCAGACAAACAGACAGACAAAACACTGCCTCATATATTAGTTTGGATGCAATTTTTTAACGAGGGGTAATCAGCGTCACGAACAATTATGGAAAGGTTACACAGATGTCCAAAATTTGGGAAACACTGATGTCCAAAATTTGGGAAACGCTTATTTAGAGAGTTAACCATTTTAGTATAGATTTTGATATTTAATTCGAAATGCCTATTAATTTCGAGGCTGCATTAAAACCTAAAGCTGAAATCCCCCAGTTTTGGGAGAACAATAGTTGAGTTTGAAGTACAACTTTTGGCTTTTTACGTTGAAATTTGGAGTTTAAAGTAAACATTTCTAGCTTAAATGTAAAAACGTCTAAAACTTGGATTCAAATTATAAAACCAAAACGCTAATAACGATTTTGGTTCTATTAATTATGCCTTATTAAACTGTTTTAATGTAATATTTATTTAGAATGGATTGAATGTGTCTATTTTACAAAAATATATCTGTTATTTATTTAGGTAGCTCCATAAATATTATTTCAAATTAATATTGGTAAAATTTAATTTTATAAAGTTCTGGATTCTTGGAATCCTGTAAAAGGTAAAAATATAATATTCGACGAAATAAGACCAGAGAACGAGTCGCCTATGTTTGGCACGTACTAAATTGGACCCACTTTACTCTACTGTGTTTACCCTCCCTAAATTCATTATAACACCACGTGCAAAGGTAGACAAAGAAAGACAAATCATTTAGAAACCCCTGTGTATTGTATTGATGCGACATAAGTAAAATCAAGAGTATCATTTTTTACATAAATTAAAAATTTATATTTCTATGTTTACATAAACCTTTATCTTTTTTACTATTTCGTTTTAATTAATTTATTAAGTGTAATTAATTATACCTGCGCAATTACTACATTGAAACCAAAATAGAAGTAGAAAATCTGTTTTTTAATTAGTCGCAATTTAAAAGTTAAAAATTGTGAAAGAAAGTAAATAAAATGTAAACCTTACGTTTTTATTCTAATTTCTTAAACCCAAATAGGTCATAATTGATAACATTTTTTATTTACATTTGTAGTTTATACGACAAATTATCGATATAATGTATCCAGTACATATGGGAATTTAGCTGGCCTCACCTTAAAAATTTAATATTTATGTAAGAAGAATTATCTTAGATAAGATAGTTTGTTAAAATACAGACATTAAATTAACAAAAGGAGCTGAAAGAACAGCTGCAATAAGAACTTCTGGCGCCAATATTGCGTGTGCAAAAAGGCTCAATTACTTGCGGTTGTCTGCAATAGTGAATAAAATCAGCAAAAACACTGTGGTACATCTAAGGAAATCTAAAACGTCGTTAACGTTTCAAATAAATGGGAATCAAATATAAAATAAGAACAAAGAATTCACGATTTTTAAATAATTATGGAACCAGTTTTTGTTCAGCGTCTCACAATTCTTTTGCCCCCTTAATAAATAGCCTTAACAGCATCGTTTTATTTTTAGGGTTTATTACGAAAGTAGTGAAAAATTGTAATTAAGGAAAAGAAGAAAATTATAGTGTGTCCCATTGGGGGTGGATAACATGGGTATCTTCCTTATTATTGAATGGCTAAATGGGCAAAGTAGTGCGGTATTTTATGCTCGCCAAAATGCTTCTGAGACTAGAGTTGAATACCGTTTTGTTTAGATTTTATTAAGAAAAATGTGAAACGCGTAATTTCCTAAAATCTGCTGGTTGTTGAATTATTCGCTTTTTAGCATGAAAATCATCCGTTTTTGATAACCAATTTTAGCAGAAAAATCAACATGAAGAGTGCAGAATTTCAAAATAAATGGTGCAAGTGTCAATTAAATGTTCTCTAATGAAACAGTCGAACTTGCTACAGTTGAAAATATTTACAATCCATCATAGACCAGTTTCGGCCTTCCTTGGCCTCATCAGAATACCAAAAATGTTGCTTGTAACATATAGTCGAAAGTCAGTTACCAGCCACTCAATAGAATTAACATCTCTTGTTTATTTATGTGACTGACACTAGATATATCAGAAGAATTTTGCAGCGGAAGTGACGCCACAACTTTGAATGGCATAGGTTTAGATTTTACGTGACAAGGTTTGTCGAAATCGAACTTGTTACAGTTGAAAATATTTACAATCAGCCTTAGACCGGTTTCGGTCTTCCTGGGAGTCATCAAAATACCAAAAATGTTGCTCGTAAGATATGGTCGAAAGTCAGTCACAAGTCACTCAATGGAATTCACATCTCTTGATTATTTATGTGACTGACACTAGATTTAACGGGAGGTTCTGTAGCGGAAGTGACGTCACAATTTCGAATGGCATAACTTTAGATTTTGCGTGACAAGATTTGTATGAAACAGTCGAACTTCTTACAGTTGAAAATATTTTCAATCACTCATGGACTGGCTACGGGTTTTCTGGGCCTCATCAAAATACCAAAAATGTTGCTCGTAAGATATAGTCGAAAGTCACTTACCAGCCACTCAATGAAATTCACGTCTCTGATTATTTATGTGACTGACACTAGATATATAAGGAGGATTCTGCGGCGGAAGTGACGCCACAACTTCAAATGGCCTAAGTTTAGATTTTACGTGACAAGGTTTGTCGAAATCGAACTTGTTACAGTTGAAAATATTTACAATCAGCCTTAGACCGGTTTCGGCCTTCCTGGGCCTCGTCAAAATACCAAGAATATTGCTCGTAAGATATAGTCGCAAGTCAGTTACAAGTCGCTCGATGGAATTCACATCTCTTGATTATTTATGTGACTGACACTATTTATATCAGGAGGATTCTGCAGCGAAAGTGACGCCATAACTTCGAATGCCATAAGTTTAGATTTTGCGTGACAAGGTTTGTAAAGAGTTTTTGAGAAAAAAGTTAATATTTTTAAAACGACTTGGAATTTGTTTGATTTGACATTTAGACTTCTTTTATGAAAAACTCGACTTTTTACCCAGAAATTCGAAATTAGACAAGTCAAAATTTTCGAAATTTAAGTCGAAATTTTCTTTCAAAGCTTCCATTGGTTTGATATTTGGACTCCTCTTAGGAAAATAAAAATTCCAAATTTGAACTCGTCTCGCCGCGTCTTAACATAAGTTTCTTTTCAAAATTTGATAATTTGTAGAAAAAATTCAAAATTTTGGGAAGGTTTTTGATTGATTTGGCTTTATTTCGAAATTACGACATTTTTCTGAAATTTCTATTTTACATAGATTTCAGATTGTTAACATTTTTTCTAGAATTCTGTGTAAATTCGAACCAGCATTTTAATAAAAACGTTGAACTTTTTTCTGGAAAGTTTAGAATGTTTAAAAAAAGTGGAAAATTTGAGATTAAAGTCGAAATGTTGAGAAACTTTTATTTAGAAATATAATGCGTTTTATTATTATTATTTTGTTTGAAATTTTGACAGATGGAATTGGTGGTTTTTCTTAAACTTTTTACTTTTTTCTCTAAATTTTGAATTAAAACTTAAAACTCAAAATTAAAAGAAAATAAAAATTTCTAGATTAAACTAGGAATTTTAAGACAGTAAAATTTTCCAAAATAAAACTCGAAATTTTCGTTAGGCAATATTCCAAAAATTTACATTTTAATTACAGAATGTTCATTTTAAATATTTGATTTTTTTGAAGTTTTGCTGGAAACTCAAACTTTTAAAAAAAGTGTCTAGGTCTTGGAAGAATATTCGAAAATGTTATTGTCGAGGAAATACACCATAAAATTTGATGACAATGTTTAGATGAGTTTCGGTTTTGGTTACGGCAGCCGAGCCCACGAAAAGAGGGGGCAAAGAAGGCAAATGGCCCGGGCTCGAGCTTCATGAGGGCCTTATGCCATGTGTCACGTTAATATGGTTTGTGAATTACAAAAATATTGAATTTAAAATATCTTTTTGGAAATTTCATATTAAAACAACAAACAAAAGTTTTTACTAGCTCTTCTTTTCAAAATTTTCGTTTTAATTTTGAACTCAAAAATTCTTTCTCTTCGAATTTTTTTGCAAATTTTTCAGTTAAAACGTGAAAGATAATCCATTTTAAATACCAGCTTTAAAATTGAATTTGAAGTCTCGAATTCGTTTTATACAATTCGTTCAAAATTTGCAATTACTTAGTCAGCCAGTTACAGTTTCTCCTTCCCAAGGAACGATTGGGGCCATCTATAAGAGATTACTAATCCTTAACAGAAGGTTACTGAAAATCTAGAATTATGGAAGGAGTAACGGGTGAAGAAAAAGGCAATAAAACATGAATAAAAATAACTACTTCGCAAGGAAGATACCGAGAATTTCTTATTTATAGTCAGATTCTTTAAAAGTCAAATTTGGACAAATTAGGAGTTTCGAGAAAAAAACAATTTTTTTAAAATCTCAAAAAAAGTCGAAATTTTCAAATAAAGGTTGAATCTTTCAAAAAAAGTCGAAATTTCGACAAAAGATCGAAATTTTCAAAACAATCTGACTCAAAACATGGAGGAAAAAAATCGAAATTTAGATTATATACAAGGTTGAAATTTATCAAAAAAGAAAAATTTCTAAACAAAATCAAAATTCTCAAAACAAATTTGAATAAATATAATTTTCCAAAAATTCGAAGTTTTCAAAAAATCGTATTTTTTAAATGAAGGTCGAAGTTACATTAAAGTCGACGCTTCGATAAAAAGGTAAAATTTTGAAAAAAAAATTCGAAATTTCCAAAAAAGATAAACTTCGAGAAAAAGTCAAAATTTTGAAAACGCTCGAAATTTGAACCAAGGATGACATTTTCAAAAAAAAGTACAAATTTTGAAAAAAGGCAAAGTTTTGTTTAAAAAATCAAAAAATTTGAAATTTTCAAAAAAGTCAAAATTCTAGGGAAATGTCAAAAATTTCTAAAAAAGTGGAAATTTCCAAAAATTTGAAATTTTCAAAAAAGTTGAATTTTTTGAATAAAAGTTGAATTTACCTTGAAGTCGAAATTTCGACGAAAATTTGAAATTTTTGAAAACAAGTACAAATTTTCAAAACTCTCGACATTTAAAAAAATCCAGCTTTTCATAAATTTACAATAAGTCGAAAAAAAGGACCAATTTACATAAAAGTCTAAACTTCGATAAACAGTTGAAATTTTTGAAAAAAGGTCGTAATTTCCGAAAAAGTTATAACTTCGAGAAAAAAATGAAAATTTTGAAAAAGCTCGAAACTTGAAAAGTGGACGGATTTAAAAAAAAATTCAACATAATTGAATTTACAAATAACGTTACAAATTTGAAAAAAGTACGAATTTCGAAAAAAGACGACATTTTTTGTAAAAACCTAAAAAATTCGAAATTTAAAAAAAAAACAAAATTTTAAGGAAAAATCTAACCTTTTGAAAATTGAAATTTTGTAAAAAAGTGGAATTTTTTAAATAAAAGTTGAATTTATCTTAAAGTCGAAATTTCGACAAAAAGTTGAAATTTTTGAAAAAAACTCGAAATTTTCAAAAGTTGAAATTTCGAGAAAAAGTCAAAATTTTGAAAAAGCTCGAAACTTGAAAAAAGGACGGATTAAAAAAAATTCAACATAATCGAATTTATAAAAAAAGTTACAGTTGTGAAAAAAAGTACAAATTTTGAAAAAAGACGAAGTTTTGTGTAAAATCTCAAAAAAATCAAAATATTCCAAAAAAAGTTGAAATCTTCAATAAGGATAAAATTAATTTGTCTATTAAAATACAGACAAAATGTTCACAAAAAACTCAAAATACATACAAAAAGCTAAAATTTAAAAAAGGAGGATTTTACAAAAAAATGGAAATTTCAAAAGTTAAAATTTTCAAAATTAACTCAAAATTTTCAAAACTATTTCGAAAAAAGTCAACATTTTTAAAGGGTCGAAAATAAAAAAATTAATGTTTAAAAAAAAGTTGAAATTTTGTTTTCGTCATCAAACTTGGAAATTCATGGACGAAGCTAGGCCATTCGATCTGGGAGGGGGGAGGATTAGGTTAGATTCCCGAATAAAGATAATATCGGCTAAAAATAGTTCCTTAAATTACTTTACAAAGCCGAAATTTTGGGAGTCGAAATTTCAAAAGGCACCGAACTTTTGAAAAAATGTTCAAAAGGTATTTCGAAAAAAGTCAAAATTCAATTATTCATTTATAACCAGTTTAAACCACCAACGGTGCGAGCCGAGGTTTAATTAACGCCTTGAACATGATCGTGTTATTTAAAAGCTTTTTAATTTAATAAAAAAAGCAAAATCGCTGTGACTAGTTTATTGCGTAATTTATTTTATTTTTGTCGTATGGAACATGGTAAACCTTTGACATTTCAACAAAGTTGTAATTTTTTTAGATTGTATTAATTTTTAATACTACTTGTGTTATAACCTGATGTCTGCAAAATCAAATAATTAAATAGAGATCTATCAAGAAAGATATTTTTGTTAATGCAAATACTTTAGTTGTTTCAAACTAAATTGTAAATATTATTTAGTTTTGAAGATTGTACGTATTTACAACAACCAATTCGCCTCGTAAGTTAAACACAAACCCTTATCTACGCCTATGCTATTCACCCCACGTAAACATATGACGCGAGACATATGCAGCTGTTTTTAAAGTTCCCCTAAAGTTACAACGGTTGTTCTATTCAAACACCAGTCTTTATCAACGTACCATGCCTATACCAGCTCCAACGGCCCATGCAGCTCATTTTCAACCATTTCCAACGACTTCCATAACATATCTGAGTTAAGAAAATTATGGCCAACAGCCAGGCATATTACTACAGCAATCCGGCTTTCTGCCAACAGAGCGAATACTATCCTCCAAAAACGACCAGTCCTACGCGAAAAAATCTCAGACAATCACCGGTAGGAGCCCAAGAAAATCTCCGTGTGATCGAACAGAATGGCTACGAAGAACAGGAGTTTTACGAAGAAATGCTCGTGGACGACAGTGGGGTGATTAAGGAGAAAAAAGTTGTCGTGGTGTCGCAAAACAGTGTCGGTAAAAAATACAAACAAGTGCCGCAATGTGAAACTGTAAGTGTCTGTACTACTAGACCGGTAACGCTTCAAGATACCGGTACCCTTAAGAAATCGAAGCATAGGTACGAGTATATTCCTATGCAGGAGCAAAGGTCTTTTGTTAAACAGGAAAATAGATCGGATTGCAATGGGAGTCGTTATGCAGTTATCGATGTCGAAGAAAGTGAAGAAACAACTGGCAAGTACGCTTTGGTGCCGATTGAGGATTTGGATAGAAAAACTCTGCTTTATAATCCGCAACAGTCACCAACCAATCACAGGTACGAATATATTGAGGAATCTCCAAGGAAGGAAGCTCAGGGAGGCCGTTATGAGTACATCATAGAGAAATCGCCTTCTTCTAGAACATTTCCTGCACCTCAACAGCATAGGTAAGAGAAGTTTGAATAATCATGTGGTTTAGTTGACTCTACTAAATAAAAGGAAGTTACTTTTTTGATAAATGGGTAATCTGTAGGATATGCTGTCAATTCCAACGCAGAACTATCCGTTTCTATTATCATATTATTCGTGAAAACTGCAAACGTATTAAACGAATTTAATTATTAAGGCTAGTACACACTCGTAGACAAAATCGCGTGATTATCTATAGACGAATCGAGGATTTTGTCTGTAGACAGTCCCAACAGATCTCAAAATGCTTTAGGGACTTTGTCAGGCATCCACATCAACGCAATTCAGCTTAAAAATGAGACTGTGACCTGTGAAATTGCTGCTTCTTCATAGTGATTTGTGGAGCAAGTGATTTGTTTCCCACTTGTTTATAGACAATCGCAGAACTATGTGTCTATAGACACAAGTCCCGCAATGTGGTTGCAAGTGTGTACTAGGCATTAGAGAGAAGTCTTCCGGATAGTTTTGAAAATAAGTTAATTTTATTTTAGTTTTATCAATTTGAACACCTTGTCGCCATGGTGGCTAAAGTCCTCCATACATTTTCTTCTTTTTAACTGCAGGTACGAGTATCTCGATCACAGAGTCCCTCAATCATCAGGCAATCACTATGAATATATCCAGCAAAATGCGCCTCAACATCCATCATCGCTCAGTCAACAATATCAACGTCCACCTAACCCAGCTGCAACACAAAAGCTCCACGAGCTTTTATCCACCCCCAAGAAAACTCAAACGATCGGCTCAAGACAACAAACACCAAATAAAGCATTATCTCCTCATACCCAAAGAAGAGTAACTTCACCAGCTCTATCGCCTATACCCAAGGACCCTTTCGTAACGACGCCGAGTAAGACACCTGTCAAAAAACCGAGACCACCGGTGTCCAGAGCACAGCAAAAACTAAATTATTCTTTGGCTTCCAGACAACTGTCGCCAGATAAAAGATACACAGCGATAGTGGCTCCAATGTGCTCTAGTCCGGTGCAGTCGGTTTATAGTGAAGCTGCCTATTCAACATCCAAAACCGAATCCTGGATGAACTTGAGTGTGATGAAGAAAACTCCGATACAGGCCACTCTGGTTGTAGCGGCAACTTTTCTAGTATTGTGCGGCAGTGTTACATCCGGTTTGGGATTCTATATGATATACTTGATGGGGAAATTGTACTTTTTAGAGTTCGGAATTGTGTCGGGATTTGTGTGTCTGTTTCTCGGATTTTTGGGATTTGGATCCAGACATTGCGAACGCCTGCCTAACCGGAATTATATATCGGGTAATTTTTAAATATATCATAATACTTACTGCCATTGACACATACTTTTTTCGTTTGTATTAGTCTAGTGGTACAAAAAAAAATAAAATACGATTGGGTACACTCTTTGACTACTCAACAAATTTTTGTCGACTAAAAAACAAAAATGTATACTTATGACCGCCTAACAAACTTTGACGTTGGAAACCTTCACATCTTACAAATTTTATTGGCAAAAAAAACGTTAGTGTACGTGATTTTTTTTATTAGCAATTTAATGTTTTAAAGTTTAATATTTTGGCGACACACTGTTTGGTAAACACTGATCTGTAATATCTTTCGAATGAAAGTATCAATCATCGCCTTACATTTCCTTTGCAAGGTATTATTATAGGCTTCGCATTTTATGTGCCCTGTCGCCGACTGTACATTCTTTTACATCGTCGGGTTTTAAAAGAGCTTCATTTGATAACATTAATTGAATATTCAATAAACAAATTTAATAAACAATACTTTCTTAGCTAATAACCCAGAAAAACTCAATAATTATGAGCTAAAAGGTGTTTATTTCCGGGCAGACTTCTCTTTGTCCGGAACTTTCTAAGTTTTTCCCGGCATCAATCAAAACAAAATGTGGTAAAAATGAAAGTCATTATAATTAGCAAAAAAGCTAATTGTTCGCTAATAGTGAACAATTTTAAATTTTGTTGTTATTTTTGATGGTCCTATATCCTACAAACGGTTCCGGTTATTTTATGACTTTCTGTAAGTAAATTTTAAATATATACGACGAACAATCAGATAAAACCTTTAAAAGTGTTTTAAAAATGCACCAAACGAAATAAAAAATTAAATCATGTCAAAAAGGTTTTTATATTAAAATTTTATTTTTTTAAATGACAATAGTACATGAAACAGTAAAATTAATGAAGAATCTACCCAAACTTCTTATCACTTTGTAACACTTGCATCCATTTCTTTTCAAAATATTCGGTACTGTTTGCGATTTAACATTTTCTTCTACAATGAAATAACTTAGAGGCAATTTTAAAGTCAGAATATTAAATAAATAAATAAAAAAAAGTGAGTCATTAAATTTACAACGCACATTGTCCAGATTTATTGTAGACGAAATTCGAGTTATTGTTTCTGCAAAGTAAAAGTAACTTTATTTTACATTTATACATACATGCCTTATTATGATACTTTTGAAAAAAAGTGAGAATTTATACTCGTAAAAACTGATATTTTGAAAGAAGTGTAAGTTTTTAAAACAGTCAAATGTTCGAAAGAAACAGTTAAAATTTTCAAAAAAGTCGAATCCTCAGAAAAGTGAAAACATGAGAAATTGAAATTTTGGAAAAAGTTGAAATTTTCAAAAAAATTTCGAGAAAAAGCCGAAAAATGTCGAAAGTTTCAAAAAAGATCGACATTTCGACAAAAGGGTTCAAATTTACAAAAAAATTGTTGACATTTTCAAAAAGTTGAAATTTTCAAAAAAGTCGAAATTTTCCTAAAATTCAAACTTTTAACAGTTTTCCAAAAATTACAAATTTCAACTTGGTTTCAACAGACAAGTTTTGTATTTTAATTTTTGAAGATAACCAAGGACCAGTCCGTCCCACCAAACAAAGTTTAAATTAAAAAAGTCGATTTTTTAAAAATTCCATCTTTTTAAAAAAGTCTAGATTTGCAAAAACTGTCGACATCCTCAGAAAAGTGAAAATATGACAAACTGAAATTTTGAAAAAAGTTGAAATTTTCATGGTAACGTTTTTTAAAACAGTCAACATTTTTAAAAAGTCAAAATTTAAATAAAACTTGGAAACTGCGAAGAAATTCGAAACTTTCAAATGTAAAAATTTTCAGGAAACGAAATTTTTAAAAAAATGTCTTAAATTTTTACATAAATTCAAATTTTTAGTAAAGTTCCAAAAAAGTAGGAGTTTTTAGCAAAAATCGATTTAAAAAAAGGTTCAATTGAACGTCGAAATCTACAAAAAAGATCGAAATTTCGAGAAAAAGCCGAAAAATGTCGAAAGTTTTAAAAAAAAGATCGAAATTTAGACAAAAGGGTTCAAATTTTCAAAAAACCAAACTTTTGAAACATGTTGACATTTTCGAAAAGTTGAAATTTTTAAAAAAGTCGAAATTTTCCTAAAATTTAGACCTTTAACCATTTTCCAAAAATTATAACTTTCAACTTGGTTTCAGGGGACAAGTTCTGTATTTCAATTTTTTAAGATAACCAAGGACCAGTCCGTCCCACCAAACAAAGTGTAAATTAAAAAAGTCTAGATTTGCAAAAACTATCGACATCCTCAGAAAAGTGACAATATAAGAAATTGGAATTTTGAAAAAAGTTGAAATTTTCATGACAACGTTTTTTAAAACAGTCAACATTTTTAAGAAGTCAAAATTTAAATAAATTTTGGAAACTGCGAAGAAATTCGAAACTTTTAAATGTAAAAATTTTCAGGAAACGAAATTTTTGAAAAATGTTTTAAATTTTCACAAACATTCAAATTTGCAGAAAAGTTTCAAACAAGTAAGAGTTTTTAGCAAAAGTCGATTTAAAAAAAAATTCAGTTTTAATGTCAAACGCTACAAAAAAGATCGAAATTTCGAAAAAAAGTCGAAAAATGTCGAAAGTTTCAAAAAAGATTGAAATTTCGACAAAATGGTTCAAATTTTTTAAAAACCATACTTTTGAAACATGTTAACATTTTCAAAAAGTTGAAATTTTCAAAAAATCGAAATTTTCCCAAAATTTAAACTTTTAACAGTTTTACAAAAATTACAACTTTCAACTTGGTTTCAGGGGACAAGTTCTGTATTTCAATTTTTCAAGATAACCAAGGACCAGTCCGTTCCACCAAACAAAGTTTAAATTAAAAAAGTCGATTTTTTTTTAAAATTTCATCTTTTTAGAAAGTTTAGATTTGCAAAAACTGTCGACATTCTCAGAAAAGGGAAAATATGGGAAATTGAAATTTTGAAAAAAGTTGAAATTTTCATGACAACGTTTTTTAAAACAGTCAATATTTTTAAAAAGTCAGAATTGAAATAAAACTTGGAAACTGCGAAGAAATTCGAAACTTTCAAATGTAAAAATTTTCAGGAAACGAATCTTTTAGAAAAATGTTTTAAATTTTCACAAACATTCAAATTTGCAAAAAAGTTCCAAAAAAGTAAGGTTTTAGCAAAAGTCGATTAAAAAAATCAGATTTAATGTCGAACTCTACAAAAAAAGATCGAAATTTCGAGAAAAAGTCGAAAAATGTCGAAACTTTCGAAAAAGATCGAAATTTTGACAAAAGGGTTCAAATTTTAAAAAGCCAAACTTTTGAAACTTGTTTACATTTTCAAAAAAGTTGAAATTTTCAAAATAGTCGAAATTTTCCCAAAATTCAAACTTTCAACAAAGTTTTCCAAAAATTCAAATTTTCACAAAGTTTACATTAAAAGAGTCGACTTTTCTTAAAATTCCATCTTTTTAAAAGAGTTAGTTATAATAATAATTAATTAATAATTAATTTGCAAAAAAAGTCGACATTTTTGAAACTGCAAAATCCGCGAAAAAGTCGCAATTTTGAAGAAAAGGGCGACATTTTCGAAAACACTTTTTTTTTAAAGTCGATCTTTCCCAAAAATCAAATATTTCAGGAAAAGTCAAAATTTTCAAAAAATTATCGACATTTTCAGGAATATAAATTTTGAGACAAATTTTTCAAAATTTCAAGTTAACGTCGAAATTTTCAAGTCAAAAGTTTTATAAAGATACTACGAATTTTCATAAGTTATAAATTTTCTGATTTAAAAAGCTAGAAGTCAAGTGAATTTTTTTAAAGAATTTCAGCTTACGAAAAAAGTCAGAATTTAACAAAAATATGTTCAGATGTCGATAAAAAGTAAAAATTTAAAAAATTTCCAATGTACCAAAAAAGTCATAGTTTCGAGAAATGTTGGAATTTTAAAAAAAGGTCGAGAATTTCAAAAGGACAAAATTTTGAAAAATGTAATTTTCAAGAAAATTGGAATTGTCATAAAAGTCGAAATTTTCAAAAATTTAAACTCTTTGAAAAAGTTTTCCAAATAAATTTGAAATTTACAAAAAAGGCGAAATTTTTGAAAAGTAAAATTTCGAAAACTTATATTAAAAATGTAATACATTTTTAAAAAATCCAATATTTTAGGAACACTAAATTTTCAAAAACATTTGCAATTATCTTTAAAAAAATCTAAATTTTCAAAAAGTTGAAATTTCGAGAAAATGTTTTCAAAAATTCAAAATTTCAAAGTAAAGCCGAATTTCCACAAGTCAAAATTGAAAAAAGTGCTCCAATTTGTCACAAGATTTCCAAATTTTGAAAATAGTTCAAATTTTCAAATATAAAGAAGTAACCGTTTTCAACAATAAAAGTCTTTTAATTTTCAAAAAAACGTTCAAGTTTAACGAAAAATTCCGATAGAAAATCAAAATTTCGATTGAAATTTTGAAAAACGTTGAAAGTTTCGATAAATAATTTAAATTTTGGAAACAAGTCTAAATTTTGAAAAAAGATCGAAATTTTAAAAATATCAAACTTTAAAACGAAATTTTGATTGAAATTTTGAAAAACGTTGAGAGTTTCAATAAATAATTAAAGCTTTGGAAACAAGTCGAAATTTTGAAAAAAGATCGAAATTTTAAAAATATCACAATTTAAAAAAAGTTGACATTTTTAAAAAAGTTGAAATTTCCAAAAAAAAATGAAAATTTTGCAAAAAATTTAAACTTTCAACAAAGTTTAAATCAAACGCGACGATTTTTTTCCAAAAAATGTTCATCTTTTCAAAAAATGCCCCAATTTGCAAAAGAGGCGATCTTTTTGAAACGGTAACATCCGAGGAAGGTTGACATTTTAAAGCAAAGGTCGACATTTTTGAAAAACCTTTTTAAAGTCAATATTTTAAAAAATCGAATATTTTAGGAAATTCAAAAATTTTCAATAAAAATTTACTTCAACAGTCGAAATTATCAAAGAGGCAAAATTTCGAAATAAGTCTTAATTTCGAGACGAATTTTTGATAAATTAAAAATTTCAAAATAAAATAAAAATTTCCAAGTCAAAACTTTTAAAAAAGATGTTCAAAAATTTCTAAAAAGTCCAAATTTAAAAAAGTAGAAGGTTTCAACAGAAGTCGATGTTTTCGAGAAAAATTTCTAAAAAGTCCAAATTTAAAAAAGTAGAAGTTTTCAACAGAAGTCGATGTTTTCGAGAAGTTCAGCTTTAACAAAAAAGGTCGAGTAAAAATTTTGAAAAATATCTAAGCTTCAAAAATAACAATTTTTCTCAAGATTTTCAAAATAAATCAAAATTTTGGAAAGTGTCAAAATTTTGGAAAATGTCAAAATTTTAAAAAAATGACGTTTTCAAAAAGGTACAAATTTTCAAATAATTTAAACTTTTAAAAAAGTCACAATTAAAAATTCTTTTTTCGACACAATTCCAAAAAAAACACTTGAAATTTACAAATGTTTGAAAAAGACCGGTAGACATTTTTTACAAAACGAATTTTTTTTTAAATTGACGTTTTAAAAAAATCCAACATTTTAGGAAGTAAAAATTTAAAAAAAATTCATTATCTTGAATGGCGAAATGGCGAAATTTCCAAAAATAAAAATGTTTAACATTTTGACAATAACTCCAATTTTGAAAAAAATTTCAAAGTTCAAAATTTAAAAAAGAAGTTTTCAAGAAAGACCAATTTATTCAAAAAAAAAGTTTAACTAAGAATTTTAACAGAAAAATCGAAATTTCGAGCAAAAGTTGAAATTCTGAAGTGTCGAAAATTTCGATAACTAGTATTTCGACAAAATGTCGCAATTTCGAAAAAAGATCGAAATTTTTAAAAATATTAAAATTTTAGGAAAAATTTCAGAAAAATTGAAATTCAAATCTTGTTCCCTGAAACCAAGAAAAATTAAAAAACACAACAAAGGTTGCTCTAATGCGTTTCGATAATCAAGCTATCATCTTCAGAGAGATACTAACACCTAAACAAAGGTGGCTCTAATGCGTTTCAATAGCCAAGAGCTTCAGAGGGATTGGTGGAACGGACTGGTCCTTGGTTATCTTCAAAAATTAAAATACAGAACTTGTACAGAAAAATTAAAAACACAACAAACGTTGCTCTAACGCGTTTTGACAGCCAAGCTGTCATATTCAGAGAGATACTGAAGATGACAGCTTGGCTGTCGAAACGCGTTAGAGCAACGTTTGTTGTGTTTTTTAATCTTTCTTGGTTGCAGGGGACAAGTTCTGTATTTCAATTTTTCAGAGGGATGAAAAAAATTCAGAAAAAATGCAATTTTTAAAAAAGTCGAAGTTTTCCAAAAATTCTTTCCGAAAAGTCCAAATTAAGAGAAGGTCACAAATTGAAAAATAAAATTATCATTTTTAAGAAAATCGCATCTATTCGAAAGAAGTTGCTTACAAAAAAGACTCGGTCTCCCAAAGGTCGAAGTTTGCAAAAAACGAAACAAAATTTTCAAAAAGTCAAATATTTTAAGGAGAGCCAAAAAACTAGAGATTAAAAGTCAAATTTTACAAAAAAATTGAAATGTTGAAAGAAAAATTTAAAAGTCAAAATTTCAAGATGAAGTCGAAATATTTTTAAAAAGCCGAAATTTTTGGAAACAAAGTTGAAATTTTGAGTTGTCGACAATTTTTAAAAATGTCCAATTTACAAAAAGTGGAATTCTTTTTTATAAATAGCCCGTACAACACCTAAATCGGAAAGATATCTTAAAGACATCATTTTAGCGATATCGTTAAGAGACACACAGAAATGTTAACATTTAGATAACTTTTTTTAGTTGTCAGATTACTGATATCTAACAGATATCTATTGATAGATGTCTTTAAGATGAGAAATCTTTATGTTAACATGATGTTAACTATCTGATAATATTTCCCGATGTCAGACTCTAAAAATGATGACTCTAAGAGTTCTTTAAGAGAGCTTATTGCTGAGCGGGAGGTCTACATTTGGAAAAAAGATCGAAATTTTTAAATTGATTCTTCCTCGCAGCGACCACAAAATAACAGTTAAAAATTTTGATGTAACTAAATTTGAATTAATTATGTGAAAAACGAGTTAATTTCGTTACTTTACAGATACAGTTGATCGAATTTCGACCACAAGCGGTACTAGTTATTATTATTATTTTTCTGGAGTCGATTTTTCCTGATAAATTAAAGCCTTAGTCTCAGAGTTTATTGAGAGTCTTCAACTCATGAGGTCTATTCTTATGAAAAATTCCTGAAATTTTTTATAGTTTCCACTATTATTCTCCTTGGTTCAGTTAGAATGGTCTCAAAATTGGAATGTTTTTCGTTTGACTGAACTGGACATTTGAATAATAGTGTTGAGGAGTTGCTTCTTCCCATTGATATATTCTACAATTTACAACTAAATTTTTCCTCTTCTTCAGTTGTCACCGTTCATTAATGCTAGAATACAGTATAACTATCCACTGTCACTTCACAAGTTCTTTGGTCTCTGATGGTTCGTCAATAAACTTCGGCGATTGTTTTAGGCAATTGACAATCATCAAGTGAGTACTGCGTTTTTGCTGCAGTAGTTAATTTGCTGCCTTATATGCAAGTGGACACATATCTTCTGTTCCTACAAGAGGAAATTCTGCTGCCTCGTGATTAGAAGGTCTCCTCTTTCGTTTCTTTTTTCAATCCTTCGATCAACAACATGTAACTGTAATGTGTTAATTTTCTTAACTTATTAAACCATCTTTAATCATTCTGAAGCTAATATGGATGGCTTTTAGTGGATATGCTGCTTGGTTATCGCTGTGGATCAAGATCCTCTTATTTTTATAAAATTTCCTGACCAGTTCTAGAATACACGCTCGACAGCCTGGAGCACGGCTGTCGAAGTTGCTAAATGTATATAAGGTTCATTCCTAGGTTGCTTGTTGGTTATACCAAAACCAATACTTGTTTCTGTTTTGGATCTATCTGTGAACTAGATTAATCCACTCTTTTCTTCTGGTTTTAGTAACTGTACTCCACTTTTTGGTATTTCTACTCAGAAGGGTTGGGAATAAGCTTTGATTTGTCTGAAGGTATACTAAGTGTATCGATCAGTACAAATTCGTTTTTTGAACTGTCAACATGAATTTAAATGAAGTATCTACCAAAATGAACTAAGACCCTATATTGATCAGAAACCACCTATTTCTAATTTTTTTGTGAGCAACTACCAAGTCATTCAATAAGTCCATAGGATAAGTAAGAAACAAACAAAATTTTGACAAAACTCGATTTTATTATTCAACATAGTTGCCTTCGAGGGCGATACAACGAGTATGGCGATTTTCCAACTTTTCGATACCACTTTTATAGTACGATTTCTCTTTCTCGACAAAATAGGCCTCAATTTCAGCGATTACTTCATCATTGGACTTAAATTTCTTTCCAAGAAGCATTCTCTTGAGATCTAAAAACAGGAAAAAGTCGCTGGGGGCTAAATCTGGAGAATACGGTGGGTGGGTAAGCAATTCGAAGCCCAATTCATTCAATTTTGCTCCATCGCTTTCATCGATTTGTGACGCGGTGCATTGTCTTGGTGAAACAGCACTTTTTTCTTTTGCAAATGTGGCCGCTTTTTTGCGATTTCATCCTTCAGTCGATCCAAAAGGGCATAGTAATAGTCGCTGTTGATGGCGGTTCCTTTTTGGAGATAGTCAATGAATATTATTCCGTTCGCATCCCAAAATACAGAAGCCATCACCTTACCGGCCGACTGTTGCGTCTTTGCTCGCTTTGGATTCGGTTCGTCGACTGGTGTCCCCCTCAGCTGACTGTCTTTTGGATTCTGGTGTGTAATAGTGAAGCCATGTTTCATCCATTGTCACATATCGACGATAGAATTCCATTTTATTGCGGTTTAACAGCGCCAAACACTCCTCTGAAGCATCAGTTCGATGTTGTTTTTGGTCGACTCTAAGCCCACGGGGCACCCACTTTGCACAGAGCTTTTGCATACCCAAATGTTCGTGTAAAAAGGTTAAAACACTACCGTCTGATATCTTTACAATGTCAGCTAGCTCGTGCACCTTCAATTTGCGATTGTTCATAACCAATTTGTGGATTTTTTTGATGTTTTCTGGAATAACAGCCTCATTTGGGCGTCCACTGCGCTCTGCATCATTTGTGCTGGTATCACCACGTTTAAATTCAGCAATCCACTTCTCTACCATTTGTCTCGATGGAGCAGAATTCGGATAATGTTTATCAAGCCATTGTTTGGTTTCCACTGTATTTTTTTTCATCAAAAAGCAGTGCTTTATCAAAACTCGAAATTCACTTTTTTTAATTTTTTTTTCAATAACAAAAGTTGCTTCACACAAAATACTATAACTCACGAATCAATAGTCAGATTGCTGTCAAATTTATATACGTATCGTTTAGAGGTTAGTACTAAATAAAAATCATATGGAAAAAATTCTAGTAACACCATCTATGTGTCATCCTATGGAGTTTTTGAATGGACTGTTGCAACAACTGCGTCCATTTTATAATTCCTCAAGTATAGCGTTCAATTAATGAGATTTTCTTCTAATTTTATTAATGAATTCAGTAAATATATTCAAATGATAAATTAACGTTTTCTATGTCTTTTCAGGTTACATCGTTCTGAGCGTGTTCAGCTTACTAACTTGCGCCGGTCTGCTAGTTCTACTGTTCATTCAACCCCGACCTGGCAGCCCTTTGGCCGACATGACTTCCGGTGCCGTTTGCGGCATATCTGTTCTTTCCTTGGTATTAGCATCAACAGGTGTTGTTTCAAGTTATTGTTGCAAACATCCACCACCCGACAATAGAGTCCAGCATTGCGCCCAAGGCTTTGTGGTTTAAATCTCATTTATAACATAAAATAACTGTATAATAATTATGCCCAACTGTACATTTAGAAATGATAAGAAAGCCAAAGATTTTGTAAATACCATAAGCTTGTGCCCGCAGTTTTAAACTTACAAAAAGGGAGCAAAGATATGTTTTTTTTATTTATATGCATTAATAGATACCATGTCCTTGGACTTTTGTTCAATCTTAGTTTGGTATACATATTTCAGAGTGTTTCAACTGGTGTAAATTACGGGAACCACCATTGTATTCTATGCTACGTGAGATTAACGTTAAATTGTCGTTTAGGTAACGCTTTGAAAAATTAACTTCTTAATAAGGTTTTGAATTTTAATATAAGTATTTAACTGTCCATAGGAGTATTTCTCCCAAAGAAACGTTGACATTGACGATTAACGTAATTCTGCGTTGCAGATTATTTTTGTAATTGATTATTCTTTGAGTTGTACTGAAACCACGTAACTTTTTTTCTTAACTTTTACCTTCTTCCTTCCATATAACATCCTACAGACTAGGACCTCTCAACCTCCTTATTATTATTCCTATGGGGTCGATTATCCCTGCAGCACTGAAGCTTTCGCTTATTGTGCCCCCCACGACTCACGTCTCATAATAGGTCCGTTCTTTTGAAAAGTTCCAGAACCTCCTTTATGGGTGTCTCCAGTATTGTCTTTGGTTCAGTCAGAGCATTCCCAAAGCTAGAATGTCTATCCTTTGCCAGAGTCGGACATTCACATAATATGTGAAAAGGAGTTTCTTCTTCCTCTTCACTCCTCCCTAAGAAGAAGTAACATTTTCAAAAAAAGTCCAACACAAATATACGTGAGATTTATTTGGTTTCAATTCTTATGAAAATTTTTATTTTCATGAAAATATCTTTTTATGAAAAAATAAACATTTTTCTAAATTTTGACACTTTAAAATTTCGACATTTTCCAAAATTTTGACTTTAAAATTTCCACTATTTGAGATTTTCAGCCCTTTTCGCAAAATGTTGTTTTTATTAGAATTTTGGCTTTCAAAAATTTTAACCTTTTTTCAAAATTTATCTCCCAAATTAGGACTTTTTTAAAAACTTAAAACTCTAAAGTCTGGAATTCAGATTAATAATAAAAATAATAATAAATTCTGGAATTATTTTGAAAGTTTTGTTTTTTAATTTACTCCGTTTTTTTTATTTTTTTTTGAAAATTTGGACTTTTGTTTCAAAATTTCTCTTTTCAAAAGTATTTTAATCATTTTTCAATTTCGACTTTTTAAAATTACAAATTCTTTTTAAAATCGCGACTTTTAAGGAATTCTGATGTTTTTTTGAAAATTTTATCTTTTTATAAAAATTTTGATATTTCTTAAAATTTTACTTTAAAATTTCTACTTTTTTGAAATCTTGGATTGTTTGAAAATTTCGCTTTTTAAAAAATTTGACGTTTTTTGAAAATTGATTTATTTTCAAAATTTAGAAAATTGTTCGAAACTTTCGAATTATTTTGAAAATTCTTTTTAAAAGGAACTCCGAATTTTTTCTAAGCTTCTGAATTTTTTGGTAAATTTTTAAATTTCTGACTATTTCTCAATATTTAGATTTTAAAAAGTTACGAATCTTTTTTCAAACTTGCAATTTTTATGAACATTTTCGTTTTTTTGAATGTTATCTTTTTAAGATTATATCAACATTTTTCAAAATTTCGACATTTTTCAAAGTTGTTTTTTTCCAAAATTTTATTTTTATTAGAAATGTTGGCTTTAAAAATTTTAACCTTTTCAAAATTGATCTGTTTCCAAATTATGACTTTTTCGAAAATAACACTTTATCAAACTATTCGAATTATTTGGAAACTTTTATTTTATTTTTAATTTTGCTTTTTTTAAATTTCTTCGTTTATTGACTTTTTTATTTCATTATTTTAAAAGTTTCAACTTCTTTTTTCAAAATTTCTCTTTTCCTGACTTTTTAGATCACTTCAATATTTCAAAATATCGACTTTTAAGAATTCTGGTTTTCCTTCTTTTTGTTGAAACTTAACTTTATGAAAATTTCTACATTTCTCAAAATTTTAATTTGAAATTTCTACTTTTTTAAAATCTTGATTTTTTCAAAATATCGCTTTCTAAAAATGTTGACATTATTTGAACATTTTTCAAAATTTTTGAATTTGAAAATTCTTTTTTTTAGACTTGGAATTATTTAATTTTTTTTTGGGAAAACTTTGATTTTTTCAAAATTTTACCCATTTTTTCAAATTTCTGACTGTTTTTTCGAAAATTTCATTTCGGTTTATTTAAATTACTCCGTTTATTGACGTTTTTATTTCACTATTTTGAAAGTTTCAACTTCTTTTTTTTTTAATTTTTCTTTTCCTGACTGTAAATCACTTGAATATTTCAAAATGTCGACTTTTAAGAATTCTAGTTTTCCTTCTTTTTGTTGAAACTTTTAACTTTATGAAAATTTTGACATTTCTCAAAATTTTAATTTGCAATTTCTACTTTTTTGAAATCTTGATTTTTTCAAAATATTGCTTTCTAAAAATGTTGACATTTCTTGAACATTTTTCGAAATTTGCTAATTTGAAAATTCTTTTTTTCAAAAAAACTCGGAATTACTTAAAGTTTTTTTGGAAAACTTTGATGTTTTCAAAGTTTTACCCATTTTTTCAAATTTCTGACTGCTTTTTCGAAAATTTCATTTCGCTTTATTCAAATTACTCCGTTTATTGACGTTTTTATTTCACTATTTTGAAAGTTTCAACTTCTTTTTTTTTAATTTTTCTTTTCTTGACTTTAGATCACTTCAATATTTCAAAATGTCGACTTTTAAGAATTCTGGTTTTTCTTCTTTTTCTTGAAACTTTTAACTTTATGAAAATTTCGACATTTCTCAAAATTTTAATTTGAAACTTCTACTATTTTGAAATCTTGTTTGTTCAAAATATCGCTTTCTAAACATGGCGACATTTTTTGAACATTTTTCGATATTTTCGAATTTGGAAATTCTTTTTTTTAACTCGGAATTATTTAAAGTTTTTTTTTGTAAAACTTTGATTTTTTTAAAATTTTACCCATTTTTTTCAAATTTCTGACTGTTTTTCGAAAATTTCGTTTCGCTTTTTTTAAATTACTCTGTTTACTAACCTATTTCGAAAGCTTCAACTTCTTTTTTTTAAATTTCTTTTTTCCTGACTTTTTAGATCACCTCAATATTTCAAAATGTCTACTATTAAGAATTCTGGTTTTCCTTCTTTTTGTTGAAACTTTTAACTTTATGAAAATTTCGACATTTCTCAAAATTTTAATTTAAAATTTCTCCTTTTTTAAAATCTTGGTTTTTTTCAAAATAACGCTTTCTAAAAATGCTGACATTTTTTGAACATTTTACGAAATTTTTGAATTTGGAAATTCTTTTTCTTTTAAATTCGGAATTATTTAAAGTTTTTTTTTTGGAAAACTTTGATTTTTTCAAAATTTTACCCATTTTTTCAAAATTCTGACTGTTTTTCGAAAATTTCATTTCTTTTTTTTAATTACTCTATTTACTGATTTATTTTGAAAGCTTCAACTTCTTTTTTCAAAACTTCTCTTTTTCTGACTTTTTAAATCCGTTCAATATTTCAAAATGTCGATTTTTAAGAATTCTGGTTTCTTTCTTTTTGTTGGAACTTTTAACTTTATGAAAATTTCGTTATTTCTCAAAATTTTAATTTGAACTTTTGATTTTTTCAAAATATCGCTTTGTAAAAATGTTGACCTTTTTTTGAACATTTTTCGAAATTTTCGAATTTGGACATTCTTTTTTTAAAAACTCGGAATTATTTAAAGTTTTTTTTGAAAGACTGAATTTTTCAAAATTTTACCCATTTTTTCAAATTTATGACAATATTTCGAAAATTTCATTTCGCTTTTTTTAAATTGCTATGTTTACTGACTTAATTTGAAAGCTTCAACTTCTTTTTTTCAAATTTCCTTTTTCCTGACTTTTTAGATCACTTCAATATTTTAAAATGTCGACTTTTAAGAATTCTGGTTTTCATCCTTTTTGTTGAAACTTTATGAACATTTCAACATTTCTCAAAATTTTAATTTGAAATTTCTACTATTTTGAAATCTTGTTTCTTTCAAAATATCGCTTTCTAAAAATGTTGACATTTTTTGAACATTTTTCGAAATTTTCGAATTTGGAAATTCTTAAAATTACTTAGTTTTTTTGAAAAACTTTGATGTTTTCAAAATTTTACCCATTTTTTCAAATTTCTGACCATTTTTTAAGGTGTTTTGACTTTTTCATAAAATAGATAGGATTTTTTTTAAACTTTCAATTTTTATGAAAATTTGCATTTTCTTAATTTTAACTTTTTTTGAAAATTTGAATATTCCTCAAAATTTCGACCATTTCAAAACTTTCGAATCTATTCAAAATTTTTTGGAACATTTCGACTTTAAAATTTCCAATTTTCAATAAATATCGAATTTTTTGAACATCTTGTCCTATTTTCTAAATTTTCGAATTAAAAGTTTCAGCTTTTTTTTCAACATTTCGATTACTTTCTATCTACAATTTCAACTTTTTTTTTGAAAATATTGAATTTTTTAAACATCAGCCTTGATTCGAATTTTCGAATTTTGGACTTTTATTGAAAAAACTTAAAGGGAGCCATATATTTATTTTTTATACTTTGGTGGCAGGGGGGTGCACAAAAAAGCTCGATCCTTTCAACTCCTCCACATTCCAATTACCGATTCCCTAATTTTTCACATTAAATATTTGCAGAATGGAACTAAAAATAGTCTATGTGGACCAACTTTTGTTTTAAAGTTTTGAATAGAATTTTGCGTTCATGAATCGCTGACATGGCTATGTAATCAGTTTGGCACATATGTCAAAAAAAAAAGGATTGTCCTGATAATCAAAATGAATTTTAGGTAGATTTAACTATAAATTGTCTGGAACAACATACCACTTCAAATATTAAACAGTATCTTTAGGTTTTTAGTAACTATGTAGTATGTATGTATGTAAATAAAAATATGGAAAAGGTTTTAAATCTTATTAGTTCGTTATCTAAGGTTTAGTTTTCAATGTTTTTAGTCATTTAATGTATATTTAAGAGAATTTAATTGAAATGATATATCATATATATATTGTTAATTTATTGACTGTAATTTCATTTTATTTTAAATAAATCGTATTAAGTTAAACTAATGTTTGCTTTGAAATTGTTATTCGTGTGAAGCTGTTAAAAACAATACTTCAATGTGAAAATGATTTAAAAATTTCCCATTCAACTTCACCTACTTGCTACTTGTAAATAAAATTAACTTTCTCATGTTTGTTTAACAATCTGAAGCAATAGATATTTGGTTAATTACTTTTGGATAAAGACTGTTCATTGGAGCGAATAATAATTGACAATAAAAATGGATTAAGACGCCGTTCTATTAAAACGCAACGTAAAAAATTACTTTCCTTCTGTGTTACAAATGTCTGATTAGTAGTCATTGATAAGTTTTAAATCAAACATATTTTGCAGTGACAGGAAATTGTGTTCCCATGTTAATTATGCGTACATATGCTAAAGAGCTTCCTTAATTTGTTCGAGAAGTTATTGCATTTTTCACTCATGCCATTTTCCTTTATAGCAAGCTGTCTTACAACATTATAATCGCTCGACCGTAACAGAAGCTGTACATTTTATAGGAAATATAACTGTTCTATGTACAAGTCTAATGCTGAGTACAAGTGTTAGTTGCCACCATAAGGCATTGAGAAATAAGGCGATCTTTCAGTTTTCTTTTTATAGACAGACGAATTCCCAATTCGTTATACTTTCAAGTGTAAAACAGATAAAAATATTTAACAAATATCCATTCATTTCAATGGTTATATTATACTTGGTGTCTAACAATACATTTAATTTCATTAATTTTAAGACACGGTTTTAACTTTGAGAGTTGCATTTTATTCTGAACTGGCGTCACTTGTGGTCGATTGACGCATTAATTGTATCTGTAAAGAAGGAAATTGTTTTTTTTATATAAATAATTGGAATTTATTTGTACGCAGATTCCTAATTCTCATCTTGACAATGTGAGAAGAGGCTTGGGAGTATCACAATTTCGACTCTTTGAAAATTTCGTCTTATCGACAATTTTGACCTTTTTTCAAAATTTCGACGTTATGTTTGAAAGTCTCAACCTTTTCTGAATTTCGACATTCTCTCGAAACTTTTTTTACCTAAAAAATACAAATTTGGACTCTCTTTAAAATTTTGCTTCGTTGAAACAAAATTGTTTTTGAAAACCTAATTTTTAGCTTATAAAGGAAAATTTTTAATTTTGTCAATATTAAATATTTTTTTTTCACCTCGCTTGAGGCTTAAGTTTTTGAAATTAATAAGTAAATGTTTTGATTATTTTTCTCACCTAGTCTTACACAAAGTTTGGGTATGAAAAACTGTTTTTAATTTTTTTGCATCCAAACTTTTCCCCCTCATGGATCAAATTATTAAAATATTCGAACATTTGCTAAATTTTTTATTCATTTATTAATTACAGAAAATTTAGGGTTAGAAAATGTTTTTTTAATTTTTTCCATACCAATTGTGATACCCCTTTACTATCGTTTTAAAGTTTATCTTTTTCTACCCTTCTGGACATTCTGGATTCGTTGTGGGTTGCCTAAAGTTTAGGCCAGCACTTAGGCCACCCTTTCCGGGCCCATTGTGCTATCCCCGTGATTGAAGTATCCTTGGTCATTCATTCAGCCACCCAAGCTTGTTGAGAAACTGAAGAACGTCCCTTGGATGCGCCTCTCTTAAACTGGCCACACTATGCCAGAAGTCCCCCAGCGTGGATCCTCTGATTGATGTCAGTGCCGGGCAGTGACACATCACGTGCTCGACACTCTCATCTTCTTCTAAACACCCTCTGCAGCTCGGGTCGTTTATAATTCCCATTCTGTGGAGGTGTTTGTTTAATCGACAGTGACCTGTCCATATCCCTACAAGTTTCCTGAGATTATTCCTTGAGAGTTGTAGGCATAGTTTTGCCCTTTCCCTGCACGGCATTCTAATGAATGCGTGAGTTTGTCGGCATGTTGTTATTGATGCCCATAAGACTTTGTGTTTACGATAAATTTCTTCGTTAAGTAGGGATCTTACGGTTGATCTTGCCAGGGGAAGGGTTGGTTCTGGTCCAACGAATTGTCCCTCCAAACCCTTCCTCGCCAGTTTGTCAGCGCGTTCGTTTCCCTCTTTTCCAGAATGTTCTTTGATCCATATTAGATCAATTTCATTCTCTTGTGATAGACGTTCTAGAGCTAGGTGGCAATTCCATACCAGCACTGAGTTTTTTTTCACATTCCTCAGGGCCTTAAGGGCTGCCTGGCTGTTCGTCTTTATTTGGATATATTTTCCTGTAATGTTCAGTTGCGTCATTTGTTCGGCGCTATATAAAATTCCCAACATCTCCGCTTGAAAGATTGTTGAGTATTTATCTAGCTTAATACTTACACGAGAAGATTCCTGTTCCAGTACCCGTATTTGTTTTCGATCCATCCGTGTATGTACTTACGTCTGGTATCCTTGCTTGTACTTCATCCATTTTTATACGGTAGGATTTTGTGAAGTTATATTTCACCGGCGCATCCAGAATAGGTACCTTTTGGAGCGCCTCCTCCATTATGCGCCGGTGACCCACCATTTTACCTACCGTATTCCACATTCCTCCTGCTCGCAAACGGAGAGCAGAAGCCTGTGCCGCCCCCTCAAGAAATATATCGAGAGGTGGCAGGCACAAGATCGCCTCCATTGCTGCTGTTGGAGTGGATTTCATTGCTCCTATCACTGCCAGACACGCTAGTCTCTGGATGTGATTTAGCTTTTGTTTTATAGTGGTGCACTTTGTCTTTGGCCACCAAACTATAACTCCGTAGCTTACAATTGGTCTGATGACTGCCGTGTATAGCCAAAAGGTCATCTTAGGGGATAACCCCCAAGACCTCCCGATGGCCCTACGGCATTGCCAGAAGATCTTGTAAGCTTTGTTTAATTTATTTTCAATGTGGTACTTCCAGCTCAGTTTGCTGTCAAGTTCAATAACAAGGTATTTCACTCGATTTGACAAACCGAGTTGGGTTGCCATGAGTTTGGGAAATTTTAGACGCGCTAATTTCCTTTTATTTGTGAAAAGGACCATTTCCGTTTTTGCAGGATTTGCTGCTAGGGAATGTTCTTTGCACCATTTCTCGACTATATATAAGGCGTCTTGCATTAACTCGAAGAGTACTCCCTCGTGTTTACCTGAAAGCAGAATGGTTATATTATCTGCGTAGCCAATTGTATAGAGACCCCGACCATTGAGTTTTCGGCTAAGGTCATCCGCTATAATTAACCATCTAAGGAGGGATAATACACCCCCTTACGGACATCCCTTACTTACGATTCCTCTGACCGTATAGTCTCCTACTGTAACTTGTATTGCTCGCCACTTAAGAATATGTCGTATGAGTTGCTGCAAGGCGGGTTCAATACCACTACGCTCAAGCGCCGAAGAAATGCTATTGAAGTTAGGTCTATCAAAGGCACCTTCTATGTCCAGAAATACACCTAGGGTGTGTTCTTTTACTTCTAGTGATTTCTCGATCCTGCTAACTACTGAATGTAGCGCAGTTTCGGTAGATCTGCCGGAAGTAAAAGCATGTTGATTTGAATGTAAGGGGTAGTGTATATCGAGGCTATCCCTTATATGTCTGTCGCACAACCTCTCCAACGTCTTCAGTAGGAAATACGTTAGGCTGATTGGGCGACATGATTTAGCCTCACCTTGAGGTTTACCCGGTTTTGGAATAAAAATTACTTTGACTTCCCTCCATTCTCGGAGTATGTATTTAAAGGCAATACACGCCCTGAAAATTTGCACCAGGTATTTTGTATCCACACCATTCCCCACTGAAGCAGGGCAGGGTAGATACAGTCCAACCCGGTCGATTTGAAAGGAGCAAAGGATTGTACGGCCCAGTTTACTTTTGTGTCAGTTACCATCTGAACAGCCAGCTCCCAATCCCTATTTCTAGAGTGAGAGGCTGAGTGCCCTTGCCACTTGTGGCCTGGTATAATACGGCATCCTGGAAAGAGCGTGTTTAGGAGCTCTGAAGCTGTTTGTGTGGGTGTACTGGTATATGTACCGTCAGCCCGCTTTATCATGCTTACCTGTTGGTTTGGATCTTTCGAGAGTATCTTTTTCAGTCGGGAAACTGATGTAGTAGACTCTACGTCACTACAGAATTCTCTCCACTTTTCCCTTTGTCTCTTGCGAATAAGTTTCTTGTATTGTTTTCGGTGGTTGTGGTGAGCCTCCCAGTCACATACCAGTTTTGTCTTCTTCGCTTTGTTGAAGAGCTTGTTTGCCTGAGATCTAAGTTTTTCGAGTTGCCCGTTCCACCAAGGGGTTGCCCAGGTTTCTCGAAGTTCAGTTCTCATTGGACAAGCCTTCTCATATGCTGTAATGATGTTTTTTCGCACTAAAGTGACGTATTTTTCAATCAGTTCAACTGTCCCGATTCTCTGTGGGGTTTCTACAGTTCCTAGGAGCCTTTCCAGATGGGTATCATAGTCCTCCCTGTTGGTGCTTCTGGGATTCCTGTACGGTTTGGGTTCCAACCTACAACATAAAATATTGAATTTTATATATTGATGGTCAGACATTGTTGCATCCTTAGATACATGCCAGCCATTTATAATTTTGGTAATACTCATAGACGCCAGGGTGATGTCGATAACACTCTGGCATCTGGAGGTAGCAAAAGTAGCTTCACTGCCTCTATTGAGTACCTAATTTGGTACTACTTAAGTATTGTAGTAAAGATGTACCTCGAGGGTTGTTTGTTTGGTTCCCTCAAGCTGTATGGTGGGCATTTGTGTCACATCCAATTAAAATATCTACATTACCTGCCTCACAAAAGTCGATCAGTCCTGCCATTTCCTCGGAGGGTGGTGGTCCTTTCGAATCTATTGGTAGATAGGTCGGTGCTATTACAAGTGATATTTTTCCTTCTTGACGCACAAGTTCCACTCGGAGAGCTGTTTGATCTCCGGAGCAGAATTGGGGTAGGATATTCGCTTGCAGTAGTTTCGGGACATATATGACAGCTCTTGGCTTTCTACCCTTTTAAAGTTCAACAACTTTCTCAAAGTTTCGAATTTACTTTCAAAATTTGCCTCTTCCTTCGAACTGGTACCATTTTTCAGAAGTTTTTTTTTAATTTATTTTGTTCTCGAAATTTCAATTCATTCTTAAAACTGGTCGTATTTTTTTATAAAAATTTAGATTTCTCTAAGAAAATTTGAAACTTCTAAATTTTTTCATAAAATTCGACTTTTCTAGAAATTTTTCCCTTGTTAGTTGAAATATAACTTTTGTTTTCAAAATTTTACTTTATTAAATTACGACCTTTTCCAAAGTGTTGTAATTAGACCCAGTTCATAGTTTATACAAATATTATAAGAAATTTTGAATGGAAGAATGTGCTATATTACATGAGTCTATTGATGATGTAATCATTTAAAACTGGCTTTAAAACAAATCAAGAATCAAGACACAACATACTCAGCAGTGGCGGATCAACTATTTCGGAGGCCCGGGGCGCCATCTAATAGCGAGTCTTGTTTAAAGTCATAAACTAAAGGTAAACGAAAAAAAGAGGAAAAAGAAAGTCGATAATTCCGCAGAAATTCTAACATTTTAAACAATATTCTTTAATGACAGATTTTAATTTTCAGCTGAACATTAACTGAATCTAAAGATGTTACCTTTTTGATTTTCCACATAGGAGCCCCAACATTTTTTGGAAAGGGTAATCGATTATCGTTTATTTTCAGAAATTTACTTTCCTTAGATTGTAACCTCCCCCCTGATAATAGGGCCCAAAGCGGACAGTTCTTTTTGCTCCCGTTAGTCCGCCACTGACCCGCATTCACATGCCCCAACGTTATTTATAAATATGAGAAGAATTTTTCAGTTTTTTTTTATTAAGAAAACAATTTACAAAAATATCTTCTAGTTAAGTACATAAATATAATCCAGTATTACACATGTAACATGTTTTATCGTTATAATAAATCAAATCAAAAAAATCACAATATCTAATTTGATTAACAAAACATCAAATAAACTACTCAATAATCATTGGCAAAACGTGTTTTGTACATGGCATTTTTAAGAAACATTAACTAACTTCGAATGCGTTTCACTATCTTCATTTTTTTTATGTTCCGGCTGTCTTTCAGATCCACTCTGCCAACCGGAATCCATGGTGCCATCGCTGTGGGAACCCTGCGCTAGCACCTCTTCTTCCCCAGCGCTCGCTTCACCATAGAGTAAACCGGCGGGGTGTCCCCCAAGATTCTGAATTAGGCTCGATATATTTGTTCCTATATTTCGTCTACTAGCTACTGGAGGGTTTAAATTGAGAGATTTGGGTGGCAAATTCTTCGTATAAGAAAAATTTTGCTTGTTTTGATTGTAAAAATTGCTGAGCCCTGATATAGTAGTGGTTAAATTGCTAGAAGGTTTTCTGAAGTCGCTCTGTTCTTGAATCACTTCGTATTGAGCATCTGGTGCTAAGAAATGTTGTTGAAAATGCTGCTGGTTGTCGTAGCAGTCAACAGGAGTGATTGCATCATCTGTGGTTTCTGTGTTTGGAGTCTGTACACTACTACATAAGCTATTTTGTGATATATCTTTGGGAATACCCGATCTTTCATCTGACGAAGGCAAAGGAAAAGGTAGGCGACTTCTTATCGAAATTTGTCTACTTCCCATTCTGTGTGCTAGGTAATCTTCATCGTCTATTGTAGTGGAGTTATTCTCTTGAAAATTTTGCAGTACTTGATTATTTGCTTCTGCGGATTGTAACGACATAAGGCGAGCTGGTTTATCGTTTTCTATAGCTTCATCGTAAAGGGATGAATCCTGTCCGTCATTCCTCACGGATATATTGCAACAACTGCTGACGTCAGCGAAATATACTTCGCTTTCAGCCGATTCTTGTTTTGGAGGGCTGTTCTCTTGTTTTTGGAACGCGGCGTTTTCAACCCCTTGCAATCTTGGTAGGAATCGACACTGTTGATCGTTTTTTGCTTTATTTTTGTTGTCCGGTGTCCCAGGTTCATTGTAGTCATGTTCCACATTAGGCTTATCTTCTTCTTGATTCGGTTTGAAAATATTCTGAACGTTTGTTCTAGCGCTGGAAGAGCATTGGTTGGTGGATTTAACAGAAGTCATATCACCTCTTTTTTTCATTTTGCGGACTGGCAACGTGTGGGATATTCTATCCGCACAACTGGACGTATCCGTGCTTTCGCTATTGTCATTAGGTTGATGGATTTCTGTTTCTGTTGTATTCTCATAATTATCTTTGTTTGGTAGATGTGGTCTGGTTCTTCTGGAATTTCGAAATTGGTTTTCTTCGTTCATTTGACAATGGGATTCGTGACCGTGCATGTGATGATGCACGTGATGGTATCTACAGATTGAAGTTTTAGGTATAATTGTGTTATGACATAGTTATGACTGCGTTACCTTGATGGTGAGTGTACTGGTCTTCTGGCGGGTGAGTTAGGGTTCGAGTAAGGAGGAGGAGGCCCCCAAACATAAACGCCGCCAAGTGGGGGTCGACTATCCAAGATACTGTAAGAACCAGTGGATGTTGTCATAGGATCCATTATGGGTAGATCGGTATCTGTTCCGGGACGATTCGTAAATCCATATTGACTGTCTGCGCTACTAGCGATTCCCTGGTAGGTTAGAGAATTTTCCCTGTATAACAAAAAATGTCAAACGTTTTGAATCAGAAGAGACGCTTTATAATACCTTTGGTCTTCATTTTGATTGGTATTTCCTCGAGACCATGGCAATCGGCGCCAGCTCCAGGAACTAGTAACTCTGTTTCTGTTATTGCTTCCTTCGCCATCAACTTGAGGAACTTCTTCTCCTGGATTTGGGGAATAGAAGTTACCGATTCGACCAGGGGTCCAAAATCTGTGCAACAAAGATTATAATCAGGGAAGCGGATTTAATGATGTATTACAGTTTCAGTTGAAAGCTGACAGTGAAACCAGAAGCCGACAAGGACCATCTTTCATCATAAAATAATGTCAGCAATCATCTCCTGAAGTACTTTTGAACCAATCTGTATTTTTTATTATTGATTTGTGTAATGCCAAAAATTTTTTATGCTATTCTTTTACCTTGCTCGCATTTATTATTTACAAACCTTTCAGTTGGATGGTGCGTTTCCCAAGGGTACACCTGTGGTCCGTTAATCAAGGGAGGATATCTGCACTCCTCGCAGCAGCTGCAGTATGTGGAGGAGGGTACCGGTTGACCCCTTATTGAGCCTTGAATGCTTCTGTTGGCTGTTGTATGTTGTTGATAGAACGATCTACACCTTAATTCTAATTGTTCCCAGTACATCTTTTTCTTCTCGTGGCTACAAACAGTAACAGTTAAAGCAAATGGAGAATAATTTAATTTAGCACGTTTACCTCAGTAGCTGATATACTAGCATACAAGAGAAGATGCAAACTAAAATCCCACTCACTGAAAGTCCAAACATAGCTCGTAGGCAGGAGTAAAGAGCTCCATGGATTACTTCACAACTTGGAGTTGCATCAAAAGCATAGGTTGATCCTAAGAATCGGAATTAGTTTCAATAACAAACTAAATAACCAAAATTGTTACCATTTGGCTTTGTTTCTAGTGGTACCGAATAGCAAGTGCATGTCCTTGTTATCTGACTATACACGCACTCTCTAAGGGTTTGCAGTCTATTCATATGGATTACTGTTGTTGTTATCGTCACCAATACGCACGTTAAGGCACAAACTAGGCAACAGAGGCCACATACTTTGATCTGAAACCAAATTCACAATCATTTTGTTTCATTTCCACCCGAAGGCGATCTCACCAAATAACTATATCTATTTTTCCTCCTCGCCAGACTCATGACACATATCCCAGTTAAAATTAACTGAAACGTACAAATTTATTATTTTGGCACGAATTGAAGCAAAATTTTACCATAGCAGCAGGTACAAAAGTAGGAATAGTTTCAAAATAACCTAAAGTTGAAGTGTATGATCGCAACATGAAATAGACAGCTAAAAAGAAGGCTCCCAGAATGGTGGCCAGGCCACCGCAAACTATACACCAGAAGACGTATTTTCTTATCCCCCCGGATCCTGTATTAGCTGCAAAAGAAATTAATTTTAGGAGATTGTTGTCCAATCTTTATACAAATATGTTCCTTAGACTTAAATCCTATACTATGGTATTTCTAAGTCAATGGGGCAATTTTTTTCAGGTGAATTTAAACATTTGTAAGGATAATTGGACGGTGTTTTGCAGAAGGGAACCAAGCTACTTTTTAAACATTAGATTTTTAGCATTTACTTCAGAAGAAGTCATAATCTTTTATTTATTTTTTTTTTTGGTCGAACGGACTGGTCCTTGGTTATCTTCAAAAATTAGAACACAAATTTGTCCCTTGAAACCAAAAAAGATTATAAAACACAGCAAAGGTTCAGCATTTCTCTGAAGATGATAACTTGGCTATCGAAACAAGTTAAAGCAACCTTGGCTATCGAAGCGAGTTAAAGCAACCTTTGTTGTGTTTTTTAATCTTTGTTGGTTTCAGGCGACATGATTTGTATGTCAATAATCTTTTATGTAAAGAAGAACCAGGACTCAATTTGAAATAGCACCAAAGAACCGTTAAGCTGAATGAATTGGACAGATAAAAAACCTGCAGAAGGGACCCAAGTGGTTTGGTTCCTTTCTGCAAAACAAGTTAATAAATTAAAGTTTTCAGTTGTAGCTAGAGTGGGGGCAGGACATGGCCTTGCCCCCTCTGATTCAAGCAATTAATCGAAAATTTATATTTAATTGAGGAACTTTGTCCAGAAGTTTCCATTTTTTTCTTCAAAATTCGTTCTTACTTGAAATTTTGACATTTTCTCTAAATATCGAGTTTTTTTAATTCGTCTTTTTTTCACAGATTTTGTCTTTTCCTTTCTAAATTTCGAGTTTGTTTTTACAATTTGGTTTCTATTATTAAAATCTGTTTCATTTGAAGTTTCATTTTAAAATTCTTCGTTTTTTTTTCGAAATTTCTATACCTCAAAATTCGACTTTTTTTTGAAAACTTCTATTTTTCTTAAAATCGATTATAAGTTTCGGTCGGTTTATCAAAATTTGCCTATTATTGAAAATTTGCCGGATCATTTGGTAAAAAAGTAAAAATTTTGAATGATATTTGTTTTTAAATTTTCAATTTTTGTATAAGGACGAAAATTCGGGGCAAATTATCTTTGGGAATTTCAACAGTTTAATGAAGAATGGAAATTCCAACTTGTTTTACAAAACTTTGAGGACCATCTCAACACTAAATAGAGTGGGGCGCTTGCCCCCATCTGGCTTAAACAATCAAAAGAAAATAAATATTCAGCTAGCAACCTTTTCTCAAAAATTACCTAGTTTTCGAAATTTCTAATCCTTAAAATTCGACTTTTTCTGAAAATTTCTATTTTACTTAAAGTCGTTTAATTTCGATTAATTCATCACAACTTGGTTTTTTTTTGAAAATTTGCCGGATCTTTTGACAAAAAAGTAAAGATTTTGAAAAATATTTCTTTTTAAATTTTTAATTTTTGTATAAGGAGGATAATTCACGGAAAATGATTTTTGAATATTTCAACAGCTTAACAGTTAAATCCAACTGGAAATTCCACGCTTATTAATTTTATTTAACATTTCTCCGACCAATAAAAGTCCACTATGAAGAATAGAAATTCCAACTTGTTTCACAAAATTTTGGCAACCATCTCAATATTGGGGAGGGTGGGGCGCTTGTCTCCGTCTGGCCTAAACCCTCCAAAGAAAATAAATATTCAGTCCGCAATCTTTTCTCAAAAATCACCCAATTTTCGAAATTTCGACCAAATTTGGTTCTGCAAAATGTCGAATTTTTTTCTTAATTTGTTCTCTAAAATTTGATCTTGTTAAAATTTCGCATTTTTTACAATTCGTTTTTGTCTTTTGAAATTTCGATTTTGTTCCTCAAAATTCCCCTTTTTTTGGAAGTTTCGATATTTTTCTTAAAATTCGTCGATTTTCGATATTACGGCTTTATCTCAACAATTTCCTTGAGATTCCTCTTTTTCCCAAAAGTTAGATTTTTTAAATTCGTCCTTTTTATAATGAATATTGTCGAAATTTGACTTTATTTCCTCAAAACTTTACATTCAACTCGAAATATCTATATTTTCTCAAAATGTCGTATTTTCTTCGAAATTCTTTTTTTTTTCGAAATTCAACAAGTTTTTTCTTCAAAATTTGCTTTCATTCGCAAAAAATCGACTTTCTAGACTATTTGAGCAAATACTTCATTTTTTTCGTCCGAAGTTTGTAATTTTCTTGAAATTTTGAGTAGTTTTTAAAATTTTTTATTTTTACGTTTCAACTTTATTCGCAAAATTCGACTTTTTTTTAGAAAAATTCGACTTTTTTCCCTTAAAATTGACTTTCTTTGAAAAAATTTGAATTTTTTCTCGATTTCAATGTTTTTGCCGAAATGATAGTTTTTTTGAGATTTCATTTTTTTCTTAACATTGACCTAAATCGTACTTTTTTTTAAATTTAGGTTTAGGTTTATTTAAAGTTTCCTTCTTAAAGATTGGATTTTCATCTCTTTTGATATTCAACATTTCTAAAAATTTTAACTTTTTTTAACGAAAACCATTTTTTTCAAAATTTCAACATGCTTCTCAAAATACGTTTTTTTTTGGGAAATTTCGATATTTTTCTTAAAATCTGTCCATTTTCGAAATTGCGGCTTTGTCTCAACTTTTTCCATGAAATTTGTCTTTTCTCAAAAAATAGATTCTTTTCAAGTATTCGAGTATTCTCAACATTTGATTATTTATTAAAAGTTATGTATTCAATGCGAAATATCCATTTTTTATCAATTCGTATTTGCTTCGAAACTCTTTTTTTCGAATTTCAGCTATTTTTTTTTTTCAAAATTTGCCATTTTCTAATTCAGAAAAAATCGATCTTTCTGAGCAAAAATTCAATTTTTTTTCCTGGAAATTTGTATTTTCTCGGAATTTCGACTAATTTTTAAAAATTATTTTTTTTACATTTCGACTTTATTCGCAAGATTCGACTATTTTTCTTAAAATTAACTTAAATCGTATTTTTTTAAAATTTCTATCTCTTATAATCGGAATTTTCAGAAATTTTGATCGGATTCCTAAAGTTTAAGTTTTTTTAAGTTTTTCTCGTAAAGATTGGATTTTTATCTCTTTTAATAACTTTTTTAACGAAAACCATCTTTTTCAAAATTTCGACAAGATTCTTAAAATATGTCTTTTTTTTTGGAAATTTCGATATTTTTCTTAAAATCTGTTCATTTTCGAAATTGCAGCTTTATTTAAACGTTTTCCATGAAATTTTCTCAAAAGTTAGATTCTTTTCAAAATTCGCCTTTTCATAATGAGTATTCTCAAAATTTGATTATTTTTTAAAAATTATATATTCAACGCGAAATATCCATTTTTTCTCAATTCGTATTTTTTCTAAATTCTTTTTTTTCGAATTTTTACAATTTTTTTTTCCAAATTTGCCCTTTTCTTATTTGTACTTTATTCAGAAAAAATCAATCAATCAGTGCAAAAATTCCATTTTTTTTTCTCGAAATTTGTATTTTGCTGGGAATTTCGACTAATTTTTAAAATAATTTTTTTTTCATTTCGACTTTATTCGCAAAATTCGACTATTTTTCTTAAAATTGACTTTCCCTGGAAAATTTTAAATATTTTCTCCATTTCGAAGTTTTTCTCGAATTTATTGAGATTTCGTCTTTTTGCTTAATACTGACATAAATTCTATTTTTTTTTTAGGAAAATTTCTATTTCTCGTAATCTGCATTTTCGGAAATTTTGACTGGATTCCTAGAGTTTGGCTTTTTTAAAAGTTTCTTTCTTAAAGATTGGATATTTATCTTAAATTTTTGTTATTCAATATTTCTGAAAATTTAAGCTCTTTTTATAGAAAATCATCTTTTTGAAAATTTCGACATGATTCTCAAAATTTTTCGCCGAATTACGACTAATTTTTAAAATTAATTTTTTTACATTTCGACTTTATTCACAAAATTCGACTATTTTTCTTAAAATTGACTTTCCCTGGGAAATTTTAATTTTTTCTCGATTTTAAAGTTTTTTTTCGAATTTATTGAAGTTTCGTCTTTTTGCTTAATACTGACTTAAATTTTATTTTTTTTTGAAAATTTCTATTTCGCGTAATTTGAATTTTCAGAAATTTTGACTATATTCCTAAAGTTTGGCTTTTTAAAAACTTTCTTTCTTAAATATTGGATATTTATTTCAAATTTCTGATATTCAGTATTTCTAGAAATTTAGACTTTCTTATTGAAAATCATCTTTTTGAGAATTTCGACATGATTATCAAAATTTTACTTTTTGAAAGAAAATGTTAACTTTTCCCGCAAAATTGGGTTCCTTTTATAAAGTAATGTACGAAGTGTTATTGTGCAAGAAGGAACCAACCTACAAAAACGTAAAATCTGCGGTTTTTTCAATAATAATCCATGACCCATTATCTATTAACTTTATTAAAATATAAATTTTATATTTAGAAACCCAGGAGCCCAAGAAGGGTCATATTTTGCAGATTTTAAGCTATATTTTTAAAAGCACTGGAGCAAAAATTATTAAAAAAAATATTTTATTAAGGTCGAAAATTGCCAAAAAAGTGAAAAATACTAAAAAAGAAGAATATTTTCAAAGTCGAGATTTTGAAATAAAATCAAAAATCTCAGACAGGCGAAATTTCCCCAGAAAGTAAACATTTCTAGAAAAACAAAAATTCTAAACAAAATTCAAAATTAAAGAAATAACTCAAAATCCTGAAAAAGGTCAAAATTTTGAAAGATTCAATCTTTTAAAAAAATTAAAATTCAACCAAACAGCAAATATGTAAATTTTTTTAAAAATAGAATTTTGACAAAGTCAAATTTTTGAAAAAAAGTGGAAAGAAATTTTGAGTAGAAGTTTTTAAAAAGGTATATAATTTTTTTTTTTGGTGGAACTGACTGGTACTTGGTTATCTTTAAAAATTGAAATACAAAACTTGTCGCCTGAAGCCAAGAAAAATTAAAAAACACAACAAAGGTTGCTCTAACGCGTTTCGACAGCCAAGCTATCATCTTCAGAGAGAAACTGAGATGATAATTGGGTATCTCTCTGAAGATGATAGCTTGGTTGTCGAAACGCGTTAGAGCAACTTTTGTTGTGTTTTCTAATCTTTCTTGGTTTCAGGGGACAAGTTTTTATTTCAATTTTTGAAGATAGTCAAGGACCAGTCCGTTCCACCAAAAAAAAAGAATGAATTTTTTTTTTAAATTTTCAATAAAGTCAAAATTTTCAAACGTCAGGTTTTTTAAAGAAATTAAAATTTTGAGAAATAGTAAAACTTTTGAAAATTGTTGAAATTTTCGAAAATTGAAGTCAAGGTACAAAATTTTTAAAATAAGTCGAAACTTTGAGAAAAGGCCGATATTTAAAAAAAGTGGAAATTTGAAAAATTGGAAACTGAAAATTGAAATTTTTAAAAAAAGTACCAAAGTCTCAAATTAGAACTAAAAAATAATTAAATTTCAAGAAATATCGAATCAAAAATAGAAGTTTAAATGTTCAGGGAAGTCAAAATTTCCAAAAAAAGTTAGAATTTCCAAAAAAAGTCAAAATTTCCAAAAACTCAAGATTTTAAACAATATCGAAGTTTTCATAGAAAGTTAAAATTTCCAAAAAATACTCAGATTTTTAAAAAGGAAATCAAAACTTAAAAAAAGTGTCAAAATGTGAAGTCGACATTTTAAAATAATTGAAAAGTTTAAAAAGTTGAAATTTTGAAAAATAGTTACCAATTTAAAAAATAATCAACATTTCGAAGAAATGTCGAAACTTTAAGAAAATTGATAAATCTTCTGTGACATCTTCTAATTCAAATTTTTGAAAACCCAAATTCTGAACAAAAGTCAAAATTGTCAAAAACCCATTTTAGAAAATGTAAGAATTTGAAAAAGTTAAAATTTTGGAAACGTCCCAAAAAAAAAGTAACAATTTTATGAGCAGTTGAAATTTTTGATTAAGAAATTTAAAAAACATTAAAATTTTGAAAAAATTTTGAGATTTTTAGAAAAATTGATATTTCCAAAAAAAAAAAGATGAAATTGCTGAAAGGTCTGCATTCTGAAAAAGGGTGAAATTTTCAAAAAATCAAAAATTCTAAAAGGTAACGTAGTTCTCTACGAAATTCTAAATTTTACAAAATGATCCAAAATTTCAAAGAGTCGACATTTTAATAAAATGGGACAATTTAAAAAATTCTAAAAATTCCGAAATTTTAAAAAATTCATAAATTTTCAGCAACATCTTCTAAAAGAACACCCAAATTTTTGAAAAGCCCAAATACTGAAGAAACGTCAAAATTGTCAAAAACCCAAAATTTTAAAAAATGTAGAAATTTGAAAAAATGACAATTTTGGAAACAGCAGAAATTTTGGTTAGTTCCTTGAAAAGAAAGTTTAAAAAGTCACAATTTTATAAGCAGTTGAAATTTTTGATTAAGAAATTTCAAAAAAATTAAAATTTTCAAAAAATTTTGAGGTTTTTAGAAAAATTGATATTTTCAAAAAAAAAAAAGGATTTTGCTGAAAAGTCAGCATTCTGAAAAAAAGGTGAAGTTTTCAAAACATCAAAAATTTTAAAAGATAACGAAATTCTAAATTTTACAAAATGATCCAAAATTTCAAAGAGTCGACATTTTAATAAAATGGGGCAATTAAGAAAATTTGAAGAAATGCCGAAATTTTAAAAAATTGATAAATTTTCAGCAACATCTTCTAAAAGAACACCCAAATTTTTGAAAAGCCCAAATACTAAAGAAACGTCAAAATTGTCAAAAACCCAAAAATTTAGAAAATGTAGGAAGTTGAAAAAGTTAAAATTTTGGAAACGCCCGAAATTTTGGTTAGTTCTTTGGAAAGAAAGTTTAAAAAAATCACAATATTTAAAGGAGTTGAAATTTTTGATTGAACAATTTCTAAAAAATTAAAATTTTGGAAAAATGTTGTTGTTTTTAGGAAAATCGATATTTTCAAAAAAAAAACGAAATGTTGAAAAAAGTCAGCATTTTGGAATAAGGTGATAATTTCAAAAAATCAAAAATTTTAAAAGGTAACCGAAGTTCTCTATGAAATTCTAAATTTTACGAAATGATCCAAAATTTTAAGAGTCGACATTTTAATAAAATAGGGGAATTAAAAAAAAAATTTGAAATATTGATAAATTTTCAGTGACATCTTCTAAAAGAACACCCAAATTTTTGAAGGGCCCAAATATTGAAGAAAAGTCAAAATTGTCAAAAACCCAAAATTTTAGAAAATTAGAAACAATTAAAATTTTGGAAACAGCAGAAATTTTGGTTAGTTCTTTGAAAAGAAAGTTTGAAAAGTCACAATTTTATAAGCTGTTGAAATTTTTGATTAAGAAATTTCAAAAAAATTAGAATTTTTAAACAATTTTGAGGTTTTAAAAAAAATGATATTTTCAAAAAAAAGATGAAATTGCTAAAAAGTCAGCATTCTTAAAAAAGGTGAAATTTTTAAAAAATTAAAAATTTTAAAAGGTAACGAAGTTCTCTACGAAATTCTAAATTTTACAAAATGATCCAAAATTTCAAAGAGTCGACATTTTAATAAAATGGGGCAATTAAGAAAATTTGAAGAAATGCCGAAATTTAAAAAATTGATAAATTGTCAGTGACATCTTCTAAAAGAACACCCAAATTTTTGAAAAGTCCAAATACTAAAGAAACGTCAAAATTGTCAAAAACCCAAAAATTTAGAAAATGTAGGAAGTTGAAAAAGTTAAAATTTTGGAAACGCCCGAAATTTTGGTTAGTTCTTTGGAAAGAAAGTTTAAAAAAATCACAATATTTAAAGGAGTTGAAATTTTTGATTGAACAATTTCTAAAAAATTAAAATTTTGGAAAAATGTTGTTGTTTTTAGGAAAATCGATATTTAAAAAAAAAAACGAAATGTTGAAAAAAGTCAGCATTTTGGAATAAGGTGATAATTTCAAAAAATCAAAAATTTTAAAAGGTAACCGAAGTTCTCTATGAAATTCTAAATTTTACGAAATGATCCAAAATTTTAAGAGTCGACATTTTAATAAAATAGGGGAATTAAAAAAATTTGAAGAAATGCCGAAATTTTGAAAATTTGATAAATTTTCAGTGACATCTTCTAAAAGAACACCCAAATTTTTGAAAGGCCCAAATATTGAAGAAAAGTCAAAATTGTCAAAAACCCAAAATTTTAGAAAATGTAGAAATTAGAAACAATTAAAATTTTGGAAACAGCAGAAATTTTGGTTAGTTCCTTGAAAAGAAAGTTTAAAAAGTCACAATTTTATAAGCAGTTGAAATTTTTGATTAAGAAATTTCAAAAAAATTAAAATTTTGAGATTTTTAGAAAAATTGATATTTTCAAAAAAAAAAGATGAAATTGCTGAAAAGTCAGCATTCTGAAAAAAAGGTGAAGTTTTCAAAACATCAAAAATTTTAAAAGATAACGAAATTCTCTACGAAATTCTAAATTTTACAAAATGATCCAAAATTTCAAAGAGCCGACATTTTAAATAAAATGGGGCAGTTAAAAAAATTTGAAGAAATGCCGAAATTTAAAAAATTGATAAATTGTCAGTGACATCTTCTAAAAGAACACCCAAATTTTTGAAAAGTCCAAATACTAAAGAAACGTCAAAATTGTCAAAAACACAAAATTTTAGAAAATGTAGGAATTTGAAAAAGTTAACATTTTGGAAACGGCCAAAATTTTGGTTATTTCTTTGGAAAGAAAGTTTAAAAAGTCACAATTTTGTAAGGAGTTGAAATTTTTGATTGAAAAATTTCCAAAAAATTAAAATTTTGAAAAAATATTGATGGTTTGAGGAAAATCGATATTTTCACAAAAAAAAACGAGATGCTGAAAAAAGTCAGCATTTTGAAAAAAGGTGAAATTTTCGAAATATATCAAAAATTTTAAAAGGTGACATTCTCTACGAAATTTTAAATTTTACAAAATGATCCAAAGCTTCAAAGAGTCGACATTTTATAAAATAATAATTTAATAAAATAATATTTTCAAATAGTGAACATTTTATCAAAAGCAGAATATTTCAAAAAAGTTAAAATTTGGAAAAAACATGAAATTTTCATAAGTTAAAATTTCCATAAACAAAACAGTTACAATTTTTAAAAAAATCAGAACTTTGAAGAATAACGTCATTTTGACAAAATCATGTCAACATTTTAGAAAAAGTCAGAAAATTTAAGCATTAAAAAAATAGAGACATTTTCAAAAAAACTCGGAGACATTATTAAAAAATTGAAATTTTGAAAAATAGTTCGCGAGCTTCTACTCAATATTCAGTGATTGAAAGAACGTTAACGCTTTTGTGAGAATGAAACAATAAGAAACTAATTTAATAAATTTCTATGATTATTCATGTGATTATCAACAGTCCATGATTTAATGAACCTATTACAAATAAAAAAACATCTGTGACTAACAAGAAGCTTCTCTTTGGTTCACTGCAGCCGGTTTAATTAATAAAGAACGGAAAGCGGACGAAGGTACTTAAACTATAATTTTTTTGCCAGAATCGATTGTTATTGCCCGACAGATATAATGCAAAATCACGACAAAACAGAAGCATTTAAATCAAGCAAGACATGTACCATCGAACCAACAAAAAATTGATATCCTTCCAATTCATGAATCCTTACCATGTGGAACAGGTGGGGGAAACGGTTGCAGCGTAGGTGGTATATGGTACTGCACCACTTGCATCACTGGATATCCGTGCATTTTAACAAACTTAACAAAATTAACGACGTTTAATTCAACAAATTAATTAAAATTTCAAGCATGTTTGTAAAATATTTTTACTTATTAGGGGATAATGTAAATAAACAGATAAACATAGTGGCACTGATGACACTCGACTTGTTTTTGTCAAATCGCATTTCGCGAGGGTAGAGTCAAAGGTTCACAATCACAGAGCTGTAACTTGCCCAATTTTTCGTTTCATATTGATAGTTAGCACTTACAATTTTTTTGATTATTATTAGAACTTTTAACGTCTAAACTGATATTATAACGAGCTTGTTGTTAAAAAATTATTTTTTGGTGATTTAGCCACTATATTATTATTATTTTGTAAATATCGTTCAATCCGCTTCTGTCTGATTTGCGTTTCTATAGCGACCCTCGCCTGTTTTCCCTCTAAAAGTCAATATATTGCTCTCCATCCTCTTCCCTATGCGCAGTCACGTAGTTGTTTTAAATCATCCTTGATCTTTAATCTCGCCAAGTTAATTTTGTGTCATTTTTAGGTTTTGTTTCAAAAGTAAGGGTGAATTTTTCGCCCCTCACCATTGGGATTTAGCTTCTTTGAAAAATTACGCTGTTGGTTAAATTATGACAAAGTTGCTTATCTTACTGATGAACAATGTGCAAAAAAATCTACAATAAATTTAATACTATTTCAATTATTTGAAAAACTTCAAAATAATTAAATTTCTTCACTTGTCTTGTTCTCGAAATTGTGAATGCGAAGGATTTTTAATGAATTACTGACTTTTTATTAATAATTTAAAAACTTATTCATTTTAATATACAGGGTGTTACAAAAGTCCAGGCCGCTACTTCAGGAGCATATTCTACACATTAAAATATGAAAAATGTTAAAATACATTTTTTTCTTTAAATTGCCTCCTAACGGAGATATGACCATTTAAAGATGGCGCCCCTAAAGTGGTTTTTTTACTACAAAAAGTTAACGGTTAGTAGCAAAGTCATGAAATTGGGCAAGCAGTTAAAGAATTGGATTAGGCATATTCTCATGTAACATATTTTTTAAATAAGCAGTAGCGTGGTGTGTAGGGGGTTGCCCGCGATTATTTTTTGCCGTAACTTTTTTGTATTGCAATATTTCGACACAAAAGTGCCATAATCATAAAAAGCAACATTTTTTATATAAAAAAGGTACTCTTTCTCAAAGTCGCTAAAAGTAACCGTTTCCGAGAAAAAGGCGTTTAAATAATCCTATCCCGTCTTCGAAATTCTAACTAATTTGTATAAGAAAAAATAAGTTGGTCATGCAAACTGATCGTAAAGAAAACAATTGTACTTGACAATATCTGCCAGAGATTGACGTTGTGTGACTGATAAAATTTGGTCGTAAGCTGTAAACTTTAGCAGTTTTTGTTGTCAATAGTAAGTGTAGTAGTTTTTTAACTTTTCATTATTTTGATAAAATGGACTATTCAAATCAAGAAATGGCCGATATGCATTTAATCTACGGGCTTGCAAATTGTAATCGTGCTGAAGCAAGACGGCTTTATGCTGAACGTTTTCCTAATAGACACCTACCAGGAGAAAAATTGTTCCAGAAAATTCATGCTCGTTTATGTGAAACAGGAAATTTTGTTTTCAAAGGCGAACGTGTTGGAAGGCCAAACGCAGAAGTTGCTAATTTAGAGGAGCGTGTGCTTCAGCGAGTTGAAGAAGATCCATGTGTCAGCACTAGACAACTTGCTTTAGCCGAAGGAGTAAATCACGTAACTATCTGGCGAATTTTGAAATTTTACCAATTTTACCCCTATCATTTTCAAAGAGTGCAAGGGTTACTTGCTGCTGATTATCCTCCAAGAATAGAATTTTGCAACTGGCTATTGCATAAGATCGCTGAAAATGAGAACTTTCCATCGCTCATATTATTTACGGACGAAGCGGGTTTTACCAGAAACGGGATAATTAACTTTCACAACATGCATCAGTGGCAAGTTGAAAATCCCAATGCAGTTATTCACTCGAGACATCAGCAACATTTTTCACTTAACATTTGGGGACTCTATAATTGGACCGTTTTTTTTACCGCATAGGTTAACAGGAGCATCATATAGACCTTTTTTCGAAACAGAGTTACCCGTGTTACTTGAAAATGTTCCACTCATAACAAGACAGCGAATGTGGATAATGCACGATGGGACACCTGCCCATTTTAGTGCAGTTGCTAGGGAATTTTTGAATAACAACTATCATCAACGATGGATAGGTCGAGGAGGTCCGATACCATGGCCAGCTAGGTCTCCTGACCTCAACCCACTCGATTTCTACTTATGGGGACATCTAAAGCAGATCGTCTACTCCACACCAGTTGACAATATCAATGATCTTCGTGAACGAATTGAAAATGGGTTCAACCAGATTCACAATACACCAGGCATTTGCGAAAGAGTAAGGAGTTCCCTTAGAAGACGAGCCGAGCAATGTATTGCTGCAGGGGGCAGTAATTTCGAACACTTGCTTTGATTTTTTTTTCTTAATTTTGTACTATTTTTATATCAATGCAGTTAGTAGTGGATAAATTAGAAATTTGCAAAACGAATTCTAATAAATGCAACAATTTCGTTTAAACGCTTTTTTCTCGGAAACGGTTACTTTTAGCGACTTTAAGAAAGAGTACCTTTTTTGTATAAAAAATGTTGCTTTTTACGATTATGGCACTTTTGTGTCGAAATATTGCAATACAAAAAAGTTACGGCAAAAAATAATCGCGGGCAACCCCCTACACACCACGCTACTGCTTATTTAAAAAATATGTTACATGAGAATATGCCTAATCCAATTCTTTAACTGCTTGCCCAATTTCATGACTTTGCTACTAACCGTTAACTTTTTGTAGTAAAAAAACCACTTTAGGGGCGCCATCTTTAAATGGTCATATCTCCGTTAGGAGGCAATTTAAAGAAAAAAATGTATTTCAACATTTTTCATATTTTAATGTGTAGAATATGCTCCTGAAGTAGCGGCCCGGACTTTTGTAACACCCTGTATTTTTCTACTAAACATCTCCCCCACAAACCATTCGCCGTTGCCATGGACACTGCTTCCTTTAACTTGTTAAGTTTTTTTAAATGAAAACTTCTTTAGGCGCGTTAAGTGATTTTGAATAGGGGTAAACTTATGGTTTCGCGTTACCATCGCGCGTCACCATCATGCGTTACCAACGTGCTATATTATTAACATTAAAGCATGTTGGTAACGTAAATTAGTGTAATGGCAACGCGAAACGTTAAGTTTACCTCCCAATAAAAATCGTTTTCGATTTTTTTTGAAATCTCTGCCTTTTTAAATCTTGACTTTCTTAAATATCGACTTTTTTCAAAATTTTCACTCGTCAATATTTGGACGATTTGAATATTTTGTTGTTTTTTTCTTTTTTGGTGGAACGATTTTGTCTTTGGTTTTCTTCCAAAACATATAAAAATCTTTTATTCTTCATGGTGAACTCTTACTGACCGGAAATATTATGTTTATTAATTTTATTTAACATTTCTTCGGCCCAGTTTGGAAATATTTAAATGTTTATTATTTGTTGCCATTTATTCTAAACAGTTTTTGCAATATGACTACGTGATATTTAAATTTATTTAAAACGTCACCTCATGGCAGTTGACAAAATAAGAGGTTAGTTTATTTTACATAGAATATGAAAAATAAAAAAATAGAAAACCAAAATTAGATATGAAAAAAATTTCGTTTTTTTTGATCAATTATGAAAATATAAAAATATAAAAAATACATAAAAAAGGTTGTAGCACTGGACATCGATGTTTCGCTCTCATTTGAGCTCGTCAGCAGTGCATAACATGGAAAGGGAACAATAAAGAAGAAATCCTTAAAAAAATAAAAATTTTTAAAAATATAAAATTTTTTTTAACATAAATAGACGTTTCATTAGCCCTCGGAGTAGTTGTTTCTTGTGGATTGGGCTTCAAATATTTAAATTTTTACTACAGTAAATTATTGATGAAACGTCTATTCATGTTAAACATTTTTTTATATTTTTTAAAATTTTTATTTTTTTTAAGGATTTTTTCCTCATTGTTCCCTTTCCATGTTATGCACTGCTGACGAGCTCAAATGAAAGCGAAACATCGATGTCCAGTGCTACAACCTTTTTTATGTATTTTTTATATTTTCATAATTTATCAAAAAAACGAAATTTTTTTCATATCTAATTTTGGTCTTCTATTTTATTATTTTTCATATTCTATGTAAAATAAACTAACCTCTTATTTTGTCAACTGTCAACTGTTTTAAATAAATTTAAATATCACGTAGTCGTATTTCAAAAACTGTTTAGAATATTGTAACGCAATGTAAATAGATGGAATAGAATTTAAAATAGAATTGTATAATTTAGTAAATAAAAAAAGTTTCTAGAAGGATCTGATAAGGGAAAAGCGGCCGCGATAACGAAACAAATGGCAGATAAGCGTTCCAGAAATTTCGGGAACGATAAACCTTATCTGCCGAAAAGTTCTAGAAGCAGGGGGCCAAAACTATAAAAGGCGGTCAGCTTTCCCTCAAGTCAGTCAGTTAGAAGTCAGTGTAGTTAGTGGGTTAGCAATTAGTAAATAAGTAGTGAGTTACTGTTCAGTTGAAGTGTGCCGAGTTAATTTGGTAATAAAGTGGGTATAATCCATCACGTGTAATCAATTGAACCGATAAGCCCGTAACATCTGGTGTCAGAAGCGGAATTAATCGTGGATTGTGCTTTATTACTCGAAGAAAATTCGTGCCAGGTGCTGTAGTTGACTTTATCTCGGAAGTTTTAATCTGTTAAATAGTTATAGGAGGCGCGTCAAGTAAAATCTTGAACATTCAAATACGCTTTATGGATACGAGATTAAAATCGGCAAAAATGGAACAGCAAATGCAAACGTTATTAGCAATGTTTAAAGACCAAGCAGAGAAAGACGACAAGAAAAAGAACAGGAGGAAGAACGAAGACAACAATGCTCAGTAGGGGTAAAATAAATTTTGATGAAATGACAGAACTGTTGATTAAAAAAGAATGGGAATATAGTAGCACAAATGTTAATTTAGTTAGTGAAGTTTTTATAGAAAATATCATTTTTTCATTAGATAAAGTGGCTCCAATAAAGGAAATTAAAGTTAAATCTAAGCAAAATTCATGGTTTGATAAAAAATGTAAAGAAACTGTAGTAAATAAAAACAAGGCATATAAAAAATATTATTTTACTAGAGAGGAAAGCGATTGGGATAATTATAAAGTATGTAGAAATAATCTTGTCAAAGTGATACGAAATGCAAAGTGTAATTTTTACAAGAAAATGATCGATGACAATAAGAAAAACAGTAAGCAAATGTGGAAGCACTTAAAGGAGATGGTTGGTAATAAAAATCAAACGATTAACAGTTTCCAAAATGGGGTAAGTTGTAACGGAACATTATACAACAATAATGATGAAATACCAGATGTATTAAATAAATACTATATAGGCAGTATTAAGGCTATAATTACAAGCATTGATTCTAATAACGTAGATAGAAACAATATATTGAATACTATATCGCAATATGAGTGTACAATGTCAACTTTTGCTAAAATATCGTTGCAAGACTTATATAAACTTATAAGTAGCCAAGTTAAAAATTTCAGTACTGACGAAATAAGTTTACCTATTGTAAAAAATTTGTTTCACGTCCTCGGATATCCTTTTGTAAATTTGATAAACCTAAGCTTAGAGATGGGAATTGTGCCAGAATGCTTCAAAATATCAACTATAAGACCTATACCTAAAGTTGTAAATACAAATCGGGCTGAAGAGCTGCGGCCCATAAATATGCTGCCCTTTTGCGAGAAAATCCTAGAACAGGTAGTCTTTAATCAAGTTATGAAGTATATAAACATTAACAACGTTTTATGTACCTACCAATCGGGATTTAGAGGTAATCATTCATGCGAAACTGCTCTTCAGTATGTTATTTCAGAATGGAAATATAAAATTGATAAAAAACGCTTTGGAGTATGTGCAGTTTTTATTGATCTAAAAAGAGCATTTGAAACTATAGATCGAGATATTTTGTTACTGAAACTTAAAAAATATGGATTCAAAGAAAATGTGTTAAAATGGTTTAAGAGTTACCTGTCTAATCGCTATCAATGTACCAAAATAGGAAATACTAAATCTTCATTGGAAACAAATAACTTTGGAGTTCCTCAAGGAAGTGTATTAGGGCCGCTATTATTTATATTATATATGAATGATATAGGAAATGTTCTAAAGAAATGTAGAATTCATCTCTTTGCAGATGATACCCTAATATATTATGCGCATGATGATTTTAATGAATTAATATCTACTATGAATGAGGAACTTAAAATGTTTACAAATAAATTTAAATGTAACAAACTAAAAGTAAACGAACTGAAATCTAAATGGATGTTCATAAGTAACAATTACTGGTATAATATATTTAACGAATTAAATTTAAAAATTGAAATAAATGATCAAAATGTAGAGCAGGTAGACCAAATAAAATATCTAGGTTTTACAATTGACAGAGAACTAAAGTTTACAAGTCATATAGATTATATTTCAAAGAAAATTGGCAAAAAAATTGGATTTCTAGGCCGAGTAGCTCCCTATCTAACAACTTCGACTAGATTAATGGTTTACAATACTTTGATATTGCCTCACTTTACTTATTGCTGCTCTGTATTATATGTTACTTGCACAAATTTTGATAGATTACACAAGTTACAAAATAAAGCAATGAGAATAATATTAAAATGCAATAGATACACTAGTATTCAGACTATGCTAAATTTGTTGAACTGGATTAAGATTGAAAAGTATTATTTTGTCCAAACAATGATATTTATTCATAAAATGAAAAACGATGCATTACCGGAATATTTAAAAAATCAGTTAACTGTAGTAAATGAAAGACACCTCTATCCAACTAGGTCGGCCCTTAACTTTTATATTCCACCAACTCTAAAGAATGCCACAATGAATAGCTTGTTTTATAAAGGTATCAATCAGTACAATCTTCTTCCTCAAAATCTTAAAGATACTAATAGCATTAAAGTATTTGGAAAAAATATGAGAGACCTTGTTAGACAGACTTAGAGCATATTTTACCCTAGCATCCTATAATGTCTTCAAGTCGTTTTAATCATGCTTTTAAATAAATTATTTGTAATTTAGATATTAAGTTTTAATGTGTCTTTTAAATTTTATTGTTATGTATGTACAATTTACTAATTATTGTTTATTTAATTAAATTCATGAGTATTGTATTAGATTATTTTCTAAATAAAATATTTACTTACTTACTTACTTACAACAAGAAAAAGAACAGAAGGAAGAACGAAGACGACAAGAAAAAGAACAGGAGGAAGAACGAAGACGACAACATGAAGAACGAAGACGACAGGAAAAAGAAGAAGAAGATCAGAAAAGAAATGCAGAAAAACAAGAATTGCGTAGCCTACTAGCAAATATAACTGAAAAAATGGAAGTAGACATTGCAAAAATGAAAGAAGAAGTGAAAGAACAAATTACCGGAATGAGAAAAGAAATGAAAGAAGAAGTGAAGGAACAAATTACAGGAATGCGAGAAGAAATGCAAGAAGAGATTGGCGAAGTTAGGGAAGAAATTGGAGAAGTAAAAGAAAAATTCAGGAGCAAGCTTCTTGATTTGGAAAATACAACACGATCTCGTGAACATAAACGCCAACATCAAGGAAATGAACGCGAACATGAAGAAAATGGACGGGAGCATGAACACTAACTTGAAGAAAATTGACGCGATCATTCAGGAACTGGTGGGAACCCTTAAAGGCAAATCTAACAGAAACACATGTTACAACTGTGGCAAACCGGGACACTTCAAGAAGGATTGCAGGTCAGCCCCAAGAAGTCAACAAGCCGCACAGCAGAAAAACTAAAATCAGCCAGTGCGAAGGGGCACTCACTGGCTGGTGTCGAACAACGAGCCCCTAAAACTCTTTCCATCAAACAGATAAAAAGAACTATGGAAAGTTTGGTAGTGGCAGCCAGCGTAGATGGAAGGAATGTGCAGGCAACAGTGGACAAAGGCGCCATGGTTACTTTAGCACGAAGGAACATTTTACCGTCACAACCGAAGGTACTATCGCAAAGAATGGTCCTCAGAACAGTTACGGGAGATACTGCGCCAATTATAGGAGATGTCATGATTGGTCTGGGAAAACTACGGATTTTGCAACGGGTGTTGCTGGCAGATATCGAAGACGAACTGATTGTGGGGATGAAGGTCATTAGGCAACACGGCTTTACTTTCGACCCAGCGCAGAACATTTTGAGGATTGAAAATGAAGAGCTTGTCCTGACTACACCAAAGGACACTCCAAAGGAGGTAAGACTGTTTGCTTGCGAACCAGCTGTGGTGCAGGGAAGCAGCGAGAAGACGGTTATGGCTGTGATGGAAGGAGATTTGGGCTACTGCGTTGGATTAGTGGAACCGACTTATGACATTCCCAAGAATTTACTAGTGGCGAAATCCGTGGTTAAAGCATCTCAGAAGGTATATGTGAGAGTTGCCAACGTGTTCCCAATCGCACGCTCAATCAAGAAGGGAAGTACTCTGGCAGTTTGTACCCCGGTAGCCTCGATAAGCTCCTTGGATGACAAATATGCGCCAGTACAGGAAATGAAGATTAGGCAAGTCAAGTTGGAAGTGGACTTGAAACACCTGTCCAAGGAAGAAGCAGTTCTGGCTAGATTATTTATCAAGAAAAACCACGGCGCTTTTACCGATGGAGACCAAAATCTAGGAAGGACGGACGTAGTTCGACACAAAATCAACACCGGCGATGCAACACCTATTCGTCAACCTCCAAGAAGATTACCTGCAGCCAAGCAAGATGAAGTCGCAGGACTGGTTAAGAAGATGATGAAGGATGAGGTCACCGAGGAGTCCAATAGTCCATGGTCTTCCCCTGTCGTCTTGCTTACGAAGAAGGACGGATCAACAAGATTCTGTGTCGGCTATCGGAAATTAAACGCCGTCACTAAAAAGGATAGATACCCCTTGTCAAGGATTGATGACACCCTAATAACCTTGTCTGGATTCACCTGGTTTTCAACTCTGGACTTGAAAAGTGGATATTGGCAGGTGAGCATAGACGCCGATGACAAAGAGAAGACGGCCGTTTCGTCAGGGAGTGGATTATATCAGTTTACGGTTATGCCTTTTGGACTATGTAACGCACCGGCTACTTTCGAACGTTTAATGGAACTGGTACTTCGAGCACTCACTTGGAAAACCTGCTTGGTTTACCTAGATAACGCCATGGTGATGGGCAAGAGCTTTAAAGATTATTTGGAAAATCTTCAAGAAGTTTTCGACAGATTAAAGCAAGCCAAATTAAAGCTAAATCCAAAGAAGTGCTCTTTGTTCCAAAGGAAAGTAGAATTTTTGAGCCACACTGTATCAGCCGCAGGAGTAGAAACAAATATCAGCAAGACTCAAGCAATTCGTGACTGGCCAAGACCCAAAGACAAACATGAACTGAGGAGTTTCCTATTACAGAAGATTTGTGAACGTTTCGCCAATATCGCTGCGCTGTTACATCAACTAACGGAAGGAAGAAGGCCATACGTCTGGACTCCCGACTGTAATACTGCTTTCCGGAAACTGAAGTCCGCCAAGTGTACAAGCCCTATCTTGGCTTATAGTCAGCAGAATGAGAAGTTTGTGTTAGACACAGATGCCAGCAACGTTGGCATTGGAGCTGTGCTGTCCCAAGTTCAAGGCGGTGAAGAAAGAGTGATCGAATATTACAGCAAGATCCTGACGAAACCGGAGAGGAACTATTGCACCACCAAGAAGGAACTACTTGTGGTAGTGAAGGCTGTGGAACACTTTCACAAGTATTTGTACGGGCAAGAATTCCTCTTCAGGACAGATCATTCGGCTCTTTCTTGGTTACTTCGAATGAAGAACGCAGAGGGGCAGACGGCTGGATGGTTAGAAAGGCTTCAGCAGTATCACTTCAAGGTGCATCATCGACCGGGACGACAGCATAACAACGCTGACGCTTTGTCCAGAAGACCTTGTGGGGATTGCAAACACTGCAAACGAATTGAGGACCATGAGAACATGGTGGATATAAGGGTCACTTCTGTCCAGCCAGAAGACGAATGGACTGTTGAAGGTCTTCGGAAGCTACAGAGGAGCGACGCTGATATCGGACCCATATTGGAATGGAAAGAAGCTGGAGACAGATCGGAATGGCAAGAGGTTTCCGACAGAAGTCTAGCTCTTAAGAATTTGTGGGCTCAATGGAAATCCCTCCAGGTCGAGGACGGGGAACTAAAGAGAGCATGGGAAAGCGCGGATGGAAAGCGTGTCAACTTGCAGTTGATGGTTCCTCGGAGAAGATTCCTCAGGTCTTGTGGAAGGTGCACAACCTCTGGTGGATATTTAGGGATGAACAAGACCCTGAAGAAGGTTCGAAAAAGGTTCTATTGGGTTAACTGCAGGGAGGACGTCGAGCGGTGGTGTCGGAAATGTGTCACCTGTGCTGCATCCAAGGGTTCTCGTACAAGAACCAAAGGGGCCCTGAAGCAATATAATGTGGGAGCTCCATTTGAAAGAATTGCAGTCGATGTGGCACGACCATTCCCAGCTTCAGACGATGGAAACAAGTACATCCTGGTGGCCATGGATTATTTCAGTAAATGGCTGAAGCTTATGCCATCCCCAACCAGGAAGCCACCACAGTCGCAAGGGTTCTTGTGGACAACTTTATCTGTCGATTTGGTGTTCCCTTGGAACTACACTCGGACCAGGGAAGGAACTTTGAATCGGGGGTTTTCCAAGAGGTGTGTCGTCTTCTTGAAATAAGGAAAACTCGAACAACACCTCTTCATCCACAGTCTGACGGAATGGTGGAGAGATTTAACAGGACCTTAGAGGAATATCTTTCGAAGGTCGTTTCCAAACATCAGTCAGACTGGGATCGACATCTACCACTGTTTCTGATGGCCTATCGCGCGGCAACTCATGAAACTACAAATCAGACTCCGGCAAAAGTGATCTTCGGGAGGGAACTGCGGCTTCCTTGTGGACTTGGTGTTTGGATCACCAAGGGAGATCCCCAGAGAGACGATGGGTTTCGTAGACGACTTGAGGAAAGCGATATTGGAGACGCATGCCCTTGTGCGGACAAAGATCAACTTGGCAACGGACTGGATGAAAACAAGGTATGACATAAATGCCAACCATGGTGGTTTCAGTGAAGGCGAATTGGTATGGCTATACAACCCTCAGCGAAAGAAAGGAGTTTCGCCGAAGTTTACGCCATCTTGGGAAGGGCCGTACAAAGTGCTGAAGAGGATCAACGACTTGGTATACAGGATCCAGCGTAGCTCCAGGAGTAAAATAAAAGTGGTATACCTGAACAGATTATGCAAATTTAGTGGCGAAGTGACTGATTGGAACTGATCAGGACTATCATTCCTAAGGGGGAGGCAGTGTAACGCAATGTAAATAGATGGAATAGAATTTAGAATAGAATTGTATAATTTAGTAAATAAAAAAAAATTCTAGAAGGATCTGATAAGGGGAAAGCGGCTGCGATCACGAAATAAATTTCCTTTTTAAAATCCTAACTTTTATTCATACATTTTAAGTTTCTACAAAAACTACGTCATTTTTCAAAATCTTGACTTTTTGGAAATTTTAACTTTCTTTAAAATTCCGACTTTATTTGAAAATTTTGGCTTTTCAAGTCGCTACATCTTGAGTTTTTTTTGAACATTCTGACTACTTTTCGAAATTTTGACTTTTTTGAAAATTTGAAATATTTTCAAAATTTTGCTTTATCTACAGGTTTTAAATTTCATTTTGGAAAATTTCGTTTTTTCCAAATTTTAATACTTTTGAAAATTTCTACTCTTTAGAGTTTCGACTTTTAAAAATTCGACATTTTTCAACATTTCAATTAATTTTTAAGATTTCGACTTTATTGTGAAAATGTTTATTCTTTAGAATTCTTTTAAATTTGCAACTTCCCCAAGATCCTAATTTTTTGAAAGTTTTCCACTTTTTTCCGAATTTAAAATTTCGACATTTTTATACCATGCATGTAATACTGAAATGGCTACTTTCTTCAAACTTCAGGGGTCAACAAACTTCGGTTCGCGAGCGCTTGCGGCTCTTTCATCAAACAATTGCGGCTCTTCAAAGTTTAAAATATTTAAATTGAATTTTAAAGAAAGAAGTTTCTTAAAGTAAAAATCCAAAACGTGAATTTTAAGAAAAGGACGAAGTTTAAAAAAACCAATGACAGGTTATCAGATTTTCGGACTTAAAATCAAAATAAAAAATAATCATAAGTTTTTGAGGATAGAATTAAATTTCGAGAAAAAAATTGAAATTTCAAAATTTTTATAAATTCGCAATTTTAAGTTAACATTCCGATAAAAAATACTCAAAATTTATAAAAGGAAATCTTAAAGGTTCGATTTTAAATACGGACTTTCGAGAAAAACGTCTAAATTTTAAGAGTAAAGTATGAATTCCAAAAAAAATAATCCATTTTGAGGAAAACATAAAAATACGGAAAAGAATCGAAATTTAAAAGGAATCTAATTCCAACTTAAAATTAGTTGAAAAGATCTTTAAATTTTGAGGAAAAATTTAAAATCGCGAATTAAAACCCTAAATTTGGAAAAATTTAAAATATTTAGAAATGGTCGGGATGCAAAAATCAAAAATTTAGGAAATAGGATGTATTTAAAATTTTCTGAAAACTAATCTTATTTTTGTTTCTATTTCAGAATTTCACCTTTTTCAGGAAAATCATCATCCTTCTTAGGCTTGTTTCGTATATTCCAAGTTAAAGCTACCTAAGTGCGCATTTCCGAGTAAAACCAAGAAATAAATCTAGGGATGCAACGATATATCGGCTGACTGATGTTATCGATAATATCGAAGCAAAAATATCGATATTATCATAGTCGATATGATATTATCGATATTGCCCGATAGCTGATACCAATCGTCCAATTGTCGCGCCAATGATGGATAGAAATATGGAGATCGAGGACCTTTTTTTTGGTCACCAAAAATAATATGCCCGAAATATGTAAAAATCTTTAAGAGTGGAGCCTCGTTTACAATTTTTTGATTAATTTCCAAAATATCGATTATTAATAAAAAAATGTTCGATATTATCCATTATCGATATTTGCCTGCTGTCAATATTTACATCGATATTTTTATCGATTTTAAAATTATCTTGCATCTCTAAATAAATCTTACCTGTCTGTACAGGCATTCGACGACTGAGGCTTCCCTCCAATCTAGACCTAGGTGGAGGCCTAGGAGGCAAAGCGGGAGGATGCGGCGAAATATCAATCCTGTCATCATCCAACTTTCTCTGAGACGCCTCCAACTCTTCAATAACGTCATCCTGTTTCAGATGGCAGCTGCAACTCGAAGGAACAGACTTTGGTACACATTTCGGCGAATTTTGGTGCACATGGGCCTGATTAATAGGATGTAAATGATTGGTACTACTTGGAGGAATATGCGACAAGTTTAAAACGTTGTGATGGTGACTGGTTTTAGACATGCATTGCGATTGCTTTGGTTCTGTTTTGGTCTGATCCTGGGTGATTTTTTCGGAACAGTGACACGTCGTGTGACCGTGTGACAAGGCTGCATGGTCGCTGTTCTCGCTCGGTTGATAAGAATGGTCCTGGGGTTGTTTTTGGGGTTCTGGTGATGGAGATGACATGTTGATTTGGCATTAGGGCATCTTATGGAATTTTTCGCTTTTTTGTCATCTACAACAAGAGAAAATGATACGTAGACACTTGACATTGTAATGTTAATTGTTAACAATTAATTAATTAATTAATTATTTTATTTTCTTAAGAAAATAAAATAATTAATTTTTAGTACATACACAACCAAGTTAATTTCTTAAATTTGAAAGAATATTTAATAGTGGATAGTGATATTTGTTACCAAAATAAAATTATCACAACAATTATGTTACTACTGTAATTTATTTTAAAGAGTTTGGAGATTATTTAGGTCAGGAGTGAGCAATATTTTTTTACAGGGGACCAATTACAAGGCTAAAAATTTTGCGTGGGCCGCATGTGAGTAAAATATGAATGCTGGGGAGCTTGCGCCCCCTGGTTCATATAGCAAACTGAAAATTTGTATGTATTCAATTGGAGGACTTTCCAATTCTTCAGAATTCATCCTTTCCTTAAAACATTTTTTCGAAATTTCTACCTTTTTCTCAAATTTTGTATATTTTTTTACAAAATTTGACTTCTTCTTTTAAAATTTTGCATTTATTTATAAAATTTACCTTCTTTTATCAAAGATGATCGTCAAAATTTTGAATTTAAAAGTTCCTCGTTTTTTTCTGAAATTTCGTCATTTCTCGAAATTCGACTTTTCCTGCAAATTTCGCCTTTTTTTGATTCTGGAAATTTCTGTTTATTAAAATTCTGTTCTGTTTATTAAAATTTCATTTTTTTTTTCGTAATCTGATCGATCTTTTGACAAAATTATATTTTTTAGTAATTTAAAATTTTAGTTAAAGGACAAAAAATTCTTTGTCAATGTCATCCCTTTTTTAATCCAAATTTCTGATAGCTTCAACTTGTTTGTTAAAATTTCGATGTGTTATCACAATATTTGACATTTTCTAACGCCTATTGAGGCAAGCTAGGAAGCCTGTCTTTTTCCGACTCGTACAGAGAGTCCAGAGAAAATAAATAATCGATTTTTCTCTTAAAACTTACTTTTTTCCTGAATTACGAAGATTCTCTAAGATTAAATGCTTTTTCTCAAAATTTAGATCTTTTTTGCAAAATTTCTCTTACAATATGGTCTTTTTCTCGGGGTTTTAATTATTTTTTTTTTACTTTTTTTAAATTTGACTTTCTTTGGACTATTTTTTGTCCATTTCAAAGTTTTCTCGAATTTTTTTCTAATTCCGATATTTTTTTGAACATTTATTAAAAATTTCGATCTTTTAGATTCTGTAATGCACAGACCAATAGGTTTGAACATTTATTAGATTCGAAGTTTGGAAACCAGATTCAATGCTTTTTCTCAAAATTTTGACCTTTTTTGCAAAATTATATCGTCTTTTTCTCTGGCATTCGACTATTTTTTTTAGCTTTTTTTTTTAATTTGACTTTCTTTGGACAATTTTTTGTCCATTTCAAAGTTTTCTCAATTTTTTTTTTCAAATTCCGATATTTTTCTGAAAATTTACTAAAAATTTCGATTTTTAGATTCTGGTTTTTTTAGAAATTCTCACTGGTTTCCTAAAATTTGCCTTTTTCAGGAAATCTTGATTTTTATCTCAAAATCAGATATTTGATATTTCAATAAATTTTTTCTTTTTTTTTTTGGTAAATTCGTATTTTTTTTCAAAATTTCGAATTTTTCTAAAATAGTCTTTTACCTAAAATTTGCCTGTTCCTCAAAATTTTGTCTTTTTCGAAATTTCGATTTTGTTTTCAAAATCCTCCTTTTTGGACTTTTTCAAAAATGGTTTATTTATTTCAAAATCTCCTCATTTTCTTGAATATTTATCTTTTTCAATAAACTACGACTTTTAGATCAAATGGTTTTATGGTTCTGAAAATGTTTACGTTTCTGTTGTTGCGAAAAATATTTTTGGGGATTTCGAGAAAAAGATTTCTTGTAAATTCAACATCTTTACTTAATTTTAAATGTTGAGAACAATGTTTTTAAATCTTGCGATTTTTCTTTCTCAGAGTTGGACTTCTTTTTGAAAATTGCGTCTTTTCACAAAATTAGATCTCTGAAAATTTTGATTTTTTTAAAAATTTTCCACATTTCTCGATTAGGTTTTTATTTTCAATATGATTCGTTGAAAATTTCAACTTTTTAAATTTTCCTCTTAAAATTGGACCTTCTTTTGGAAATTTGGAGTGTTTCCTAGAAAGTTCAATATTTTTTTTGTAATTTGTAACGTAATTTTCAAAAATCCTGAATTTTTTTCGAAGTATTTGTTTTTTCTGATTTTTTAAAAATTTTATTCCCGATAATTTCAACTTGTTCAAAATTTATGATATTCTCCCAATTTTGACTTTTAACTCAAAGTTCAATTTTATCTGTTTCTGGACATTTCCATTTAAAATGGAGTTTTAGATTTAGACTTTTCCAAAAATTCGTTTTTTTTTTAATTGGATCGAAATTTTAATAGAAATCTAAACAGTCTGAGAGGAATATTTTTAGGAAATCTTAAAAAAATGATTTCTTGAAAAATTTCAAAAATAAAAAAATTGAAATAAAATAAAAATTCTGAAATCATTATTTTTAAAAGTTGCATTTTTTTACCTGAATTCGACTTGTTCTGTAAATTACAACTCATTTTACAAAAAATTCTTTTTGTAAATTTCGTCTCTTTTACATTTCCACTTTTTCAAAATTTCGACATTCCTTAAAGTTCTCCAAAAGGTTTTTTCTTAAGATTGGGCTTTTTTCAAAATTTTAACTTTAATTTGAAAATGCGATGTCCGCAATTCTGCAGTTTTTGAGTAAAAATACACATTACTAAGCCAGAAAGTTTTCTTCTTTACACATGAGTTTTTTAGAATGATTGTTGTTCCCCTCCCTTGAAGAAAATCTTGCCTACGTTCATGTCCAAGATATTTTATGAATCGTGGAAATTTATGTTCTTTTTTTTTCATCAAATTGTTTGACATCTTCTTTTCCAAAATCTTTATGTAAAACAGTATGTGGCCCTCGGGCCACGTCTTGCTCATCCCTGATTTAGGTAGTTAATTTTTCATTGAAAAAGGTTGCTAGTACTTGAAATCCTTGTTAGAAGTAATAAAATTAGTGGAGTAAGAATAATCTTTTTTATTTTACTAGAAACCATTTTATTGAATATTGGAATAGGGTCTTACTTCTAATATTAATTCTTTTTATGATTTTGGTGGAACGAAGTGGTTCTTGGTTATCTTCAAAAATTGAAATACAAATCTTGTCCTCTGAAACTTTGTTTCACGGAACAGGATTTGTATTTCAATCTTTTTATGATGTAATGTTTATAATTCCTTACAATCCCTTCAACTAATTTTCCTCTAATAATCTTTTTTAAATTATATCATTGTTTCATCTTTATTTCGTTTCTGCTGCATATCTAAACCCATGGTCGTAGATTGTTTTACAATCAACTAACTGTAATTAGAGTTTAAAGTGAAAACTTCGAATTTAAAAGTACTTAATATAACAAGAAAACTGACATTTGAGATATTTTCGAAAATTCCCAATCTCGAATGCAATTGGGGAATTACGGTTTCTTTTACAAATGAAAGGTAGAACGGCTTTGTTAAATTCTTTTGGATTGCCCCAATAGTAAAAGAACCGGCATAACATTGTTATTGTCCAATAATGTGCCTTGTAAACCATTCGACCAGTACCTTTATTCAATTATACTTAAAGCCAAGAGTTGCTACCTGTGCTAAGGAATTTATCCAAATGTCTTCTGACGTGTGTAATAGCGCCAAAATTAAAAATGTTATTCTCTAGTTGTAGAAAATTATTACTGCTGTTAACAACCATAAGTGTACCATACTTGATGAATTAAATACAACAAGAAGAACGTTTGGAACAAAATCTTTCATTCGGTAAAAAAATAAAAATTCATTACTTAGAAGTCATAAATATGATGTGAATTTTCTGTAATTAACTGAAGATGCTAACATGAGTAGCATTGTGAACATCAGAACAATAATTAACAGGAAACATCTAGCGAATTCCGCACAACAGGTTTCTTTTGCAACTGTCTCACAAACCAGCAATAAATTACCACTTGCACCTAACATTAACAAGTTCAATAGCATACGCACACAATACGTTACCTTAAAAAAATGTTCGAAAGGATCATCGGCATCCACAAAGTAACAGTTGCGTTCCTATTACAGAAAACACCTCACTAAATGTCAAACTGGTTCACCAACCGTACAATTAAACAGTCCTTTCAACACTACCGCGCGTTAACCTGTCTATCCTTCAAAGGGCCCACAGGTACTACCAGGTGTAGTATCGACCCTTGCCACTTTTCACAAATATCGAGGAATTATTGGATAACGTTTCGAGATGCTTTGATGGACCGTTGATGCTGGGTGTATGTCTCTCTTTAGTGGACTTCTTTGTCGATGCGGGCATGGTATGAGTGCAAGACCGGGTCGAGAGGCCTTGAGATGGATACACGGAACGCAAGGAAGGCGATGGAATTTCTTGTCTCCCTCTCCAGCAAGCTGGGCTTTGATGGGAACTTGCACTTCCAACGGTTGTGCATTAATAAGTCATCTTTATGACAATGCAATGCCTTTGGTGTTTTTCTGAAGTATTCAACGGCCATTGATGGTGATCCCTACTGGGTACTCGCCGGTTTTCTAATGCAATTATAAACGTATATGATGATAATAAAGTAAATTTATGAAATAGAGATCTCTTGTGATAAGGTTTCAATGCTTCATGCTGAAATATTAATGAAAGATATATCAGTTGGCCTATTAACGACAAGACATCGCAGATTTTAACCACATTTCTTCATGTAGTTGCATGGAAGAAAAAAAATTAAACACGCAAAAGTCGCCAATTATTTTCTTAATGAAACTGAAATTTTTTCACCAGCATAACAGTGACACATCGTACCTGGTTTTCGCTGCAGAGTTTAATTTTAAATGCAAATTTCAACTTTAAGCTCAAAGTTAATAAGTACAATCGACTCGCAAAAGGCCATCCTATTATACCTTTGGAGCACTGCGAGTAGGATGTGGAAATAAAGTTACAGTGACCCACAGCTTAAATGATGCAGTGATCATATTGTAACGCAATGTAAATAGATGAAATAGGATTTAGAATAGAATTGTAGAATTTAGTAAATAAAAAAAGTTTTTAGAAGGATCTGATAAGGGAAAAGCGGCCGCGATAACATAACAAATGGCAGATAAGCGTTCCAGAAATTTCAGCAAACGATAAGCCTTATCTGCCAAAAAGTTCTAGAAGCCGGGGGCCAAAACTATAAAAGGCTGTCAGCTTTCCCTCGAGTAAGTCAGTTAGAGTCAGTGTAATTAGTGAGTTAGTAGAAGTTAATAATAAGTGAGTTAATTGTTCAATTGTGGTGATCCGAGTTAAGTTTGGTAATAATCAATTCGAACCGATAAGCCCGTAACAATATTTTATTATAAAAGAGCATATAAAAATAAGCAAATGAAAACTGGGGGAAATGTTGATTGTAGTAAATAGGGTTATGTATATGTAATTCATTTTTAGACTAACATGAACACAATGCTGACAATAATTAAAATATAAATAAAAATTTTTGGAAACCGGTAAATTCAGCATTACAGCTTAAAAGATGCATGCTGCAACACTTGCCCATATCATCAGAATTACGGAAGATTTTTCCAATTTAGCTAATTATTAGATGTTTATAACAGTAAATCTTAATTTTGTGCCATATTATTTATGACAAATGTTTGTGAAACAGACACAAATAGCTGTGCGGATCGTCATTCCACAATTGAGCAGTCACAAGTGATGATTAACCATTTTAATAATGGTTACAACTATAGAAAATTGCTAAAATTGTCAAAAAGGTCAAGAAACAGTTTAACACATAAAACAAAATAGGACCTTAAATAAATTTACAAAAGCTTATAACAAAATTTTTACTCAAAACGACAAGGAGCAGATGTAAGAACAAGCACCAAAAACCCCAAATTAAGTGCTTTAAAGTTAACAATAGAAGTTCATAAGACATCAAAAAACAATGTTGCACAAAAAAGGGCGCCCCCCCCTCCGCTCGTGTGGTTAACGAAAATTTATATTGAACTGAGGAGACTTTCTCTAAAAAATTTCCATTCGACAAAAGTCGTACTTCTTTAAGCTGTCAATATTTTCTCGAAATTTCGACTTATTTCACGAAATTCGTCTTTTTTCATAAATTTCTTTGGAAAATTCAAATGTATTCCTAAAATTTGATTTATTTTATTAGAATCCAATTTAACTAAAAATTTCGAATTTTTATCTCAAAATTCATTGTTTTATTTTACGAAATTCTATCATTTCCAAAATTAGTTTTTTCCGGAAACTTCGACTTTTCTTTAAACTTTGATTTTCTGGAAATTTCGACTTTTTTTTATCAAGATTTACCCTTTTGCTTAAAACTTGATCGATTTTTTGATAACAATATTTCTCTGGAAATTTTTATAATGAATTTTTTTAGAAATTTTGTAAAAAGACAAAAATACCGAGAAAATTTCCCCTGGAATGGGGAAATACAACTTGTTTCTCAAAATTTCGACGATTATTACAATATTGGACATTTTCTGACTCAGGGTAGGGCAGAACAGGGCGCATGTCTGCCTCTGATTCAAGCGCTCAAGAGAAAAATCTAGAAATTACTTTTTTCTCAAAATTTGTCCTTTTTCCAAAATTTCGGCAAATTTTAACTCTCTCTGAATAATTTCGAGTGTTTACTAAATTTTGACTTTTTTCTCAAAATTTCGATTTTCTTTTTGTTTTTCAAGGGAAAAAATCGAAGTTTCCAAAAAAAAATCGAAACTTTGATATCTTTTCCAAAATCCGCCTTTTTTCACAAATTTAAAATTATCCTGAAATCCCATCCTGTATGTTCCCGGAAAATTGAATAGTTTGCCTGGAAATTCGTATCTTTCTTAAAGTGTCGGCTTTTTTTTCAAGACTCGTTTTTTCCACAAACGTGCGGCTATTCTCAAAGTTGCACTTTTTCTTTAAGTTTGAATTTTTTCTGGAAAATTTTGATCTTTGATGCTTCATTTAGTATTTTTTCTAGAAATGTCGACTGCTTTTCAGAGATTTCATTTTTTTAAATTCCTTTATTTTTATTACCATCGGGTTTTTCTGAAGATTTTGATCATTTGGAATTTGATTTTTCAGAACTTTTAACAGGTTTCTTAAAATTTGCCCTTTTCCCGATATTTTTATATCAAAATTCGATATTAAACTTTACTAAAAATTTTGAATTTCTCTTAAAATTAGTTTAATTACGTCTTTTCAGAAATTTCGACTTTATTCTCAAAATTCCACTTTTTGGGCTCTTCTTTCGGAAATCATTTTTTCTATCAAAATTAGGCCACCCTTCTGAATATTTGTCTTTTCTTTAAATTTTGACTTTTTTAAATTTGACTAAAAATTTCATCTCCATATTTTGCCTTATTTTCGAAATATTGACTTTAATTTCAAAATGCCATGTTTTAGTTTCTGGAACTTTCTGGACTTTTTCCTCGAAATTGGCTTTTCCTTTAAATTTCAATTTTCTCGAAATACATCTGTTTTCTCTAAATTAGGTCGGCATATTATCAAAAATTAAAAATGTTGCTAAAAATATTTTTAAGTAATTTCGAGAAAAAGATTTCTTGTACATTCGATTTCTTTATTGAAATTTAAATATTATGTCAAAATTAGAATAAAAAAGTAAACATTTCGAGAAAAGCGTTTTTGGAAATTGCAAATTTTTTCACAACATTTCACAACAAGCAGCATTAAAACTTAAGAATTTGAAAATTTCAGTTTAATAGGATGGTCAACACGTGATGCTTTGGGGTTGTATGTCTTTTGTCATGGTCGGCAAAATACACTTTAGTGACGGTGGAATGGGTCAGTATTACTGTTTCAATATTTTAAAACAGTTCGTACAATATAGTGCTGAAAAATTAAACATTCAACAGAATTTTCAATTTTTATTACGACAACAACCCAAAATTATCAGAGTGTGATGTACGAGAATGGTTATTTCAAAATTGTCTGGCGTGTCTTAATACACCACCCCTATCATTCTGGCGTGTATCAATACACCACCACTATCATCTAACATTAATATAATAGAGAATGTATGGTCAATATACAAGAAGTCGCTAACGTAAACAATAAAAATGAGTTAAAGATGATCATTGAAGAACGAAAGGCAATTTCTTCTTAATACACCCAAATCTTATTAAAGACAATGCCTAAAAAATTACGGGCAATTATTGATAATAAAGAGAGACCTTTAGATTACTACTAAGTACAAATTTATGGTATTTTATGGTAAGTATAATGACTGCATCATTTTAGCTGTGAGCTCTATTTTATAGGCGCAACTGTTTGTTTGCATTTTTTTGTCAGGTACATTACTTTTAGAGCTTGACATACAATCAGTGGCGGTTGGTCTTAAAGAGCGCAAGAGCGCACGCTCCTCGTGAAATGAGCGATCTATTTTTTTCGATGTAATGTAAAAGACTTGGATTTATCACATTTTTAAACACAAAATAATGATATACTAATTAACTAATAATGCTTGTGAGTGACTGGAAATAAAGTACGCAAACGTTTGATTTCATTATATTAAATATTATAAGGAAATGTAAATAAGGTGGTGCGCGTAGAATTATGCACCTAGCGTGGCTGCCGTGCGATGCATATCAATGGCCTCCACGGGATACGGAGAAATAATTTACAGAACACCACGTTAAAGCTAGCCCGAGGTACGCCGCTCCGCGCTTATGCGCTATTGCCAAATGGTGAGTACGAGTCAGAGTTTTGAGTGTGTATTTACCGTTTATGATGCTAAATGCGTAGGTGCGGACTGATCTGATTGCGATTGCTAATTGTGCCGCTTACAGATCTAACTGCCCATAGTACCGCTATTCACAAAGAGATAGCAGTACCCATTCTAGGGTCTAATTATTAATTTGTAAATTTGGATTTAAACAGTTTTGATAAGAAAGTAATGAACACTTTATTTCTTTAAAGATCGTAGAGCGGATTTTGTTTAAAAAAATATTCTTTTTTTTTTTAATTAGAACTTTCCAATAAAATATATTTTATTTTCAAATGCACTTTTCATGGAAAAGCAATATAATTTTATTTCTATGAAAGCAAATAATTTTAATTAAGTAACCCAGAGCCGTAACGACGTGAAACCGTACAGAGTACTTTAAAGGGGCTCAGGAATGTCGAAAATGTTTTTTTTTTGTACTCGATGAAAATAATTTAGAAATGATAACCCAAAAATATTTTGGAGGTTATAAGATGTTAACTAAATTTAATTCGAAAAAATACCATTAAATATCACACCTTTTGTATCACTTTTGTTTCTCTTAAATTTAATACCTTGCTTTGGCACTGAAGTCACCTAAACTCTTAACTACTAATATTTTTGCATCTGCGCACCCCCTGTCAAAAAGTCACCAGCCGCCACTGCATACAATAAAGTTTGAACTATGTTTGCAAAGGTTTATAACTATTAGTAACTCTTTGTGTTTAGTTCTTTCTGTATGTTTGTGCCAGTAGTTTTATCTGTTGTATGCTCACTGCATCATTTAAGCTGTGAGTCACGGCAGATCACGATGAACCGTCTTTAAATGAAGATAAATTGTAATTATCGGGAAAAATTCTGTTCGGTAACGAATTCCATTGTTTGGAAGTTCTACAGAAAAAAGAACCTCGGGTTTGGGTTATGAATTGACGTTGTAATTTTTTCCGTATTAATTCTACCACCCCTTTCTTCAAATTATAAACTTTAAACCCTTTTGATGACCACCTATCGACCTATCAAGATTCTCGTGGTATTGTCTAATTCTTGAGATCCATTTGTAGTAGCAACTGAATCTTGAAGATGCTAATCTTTTCCTTTGACTTGCTTCATCTTCATTCTCCACCTAATTCAAAATGGGGGCTTGCATTGTGGCATTGGATATCTCAAAGGCCTTTAACAGAGCCTGGCGCGCGGATCTCTTCTCGCCAAATTATCATCTTACGATCTACCTCCTGGATTCTATCATTTGATATCCAATTTTCTCGCTCACATATCTCTTCAGGTTGTCATTATTGGCATTTCAATTAAGACATTTGCTATTAATGCAGAGGTGCCTCAGGGGTATGTCCTGTCTGCTACTCTGTTTCTGTTACACATAAACGATTAGCTTCAACTTCCAATCCGATATACAGTTACGCAAATGATAGTAGCCTGGTGTCATCTTTTTTCTCCGACAAACTATTATCCGTCGCTGCTTCAGATCGACTAAGGGAACAGCAGATGCAGATGATTAATCGGGATCTAGAAATCATTTTGAAATGGGGTCGACTTCAACGCCTCAAAAACTCAGGCTACGGTTTTCTTTAAGAAACCATCAAGGGATAATGCAACAAACATACTAATGGGCGATGGGATCTAATCTATCCTAGGAGTGAATGCGAGCACTATCTTCTCTTGGGATGATCGTGTGCGCGCCATTGCCAAGTCCACCTCTCATTAGGCTTTCTTTTTAGAGCTAAAAAGTATTTCACATCTCATCAACTACTCACACTATACAAAGCTCAAGTTGGGCCAACATTAGAATACCAGTGGCGTGCAAGGCAGAAAGGCATTGCCTACCTTAGCAAAATCAGAAAAGAAAATATAATGCACGCCTACTCGTAAATAAAACTAATTTTTCAGCAGACATAGTATTTTTTTATTAATACTTTAAATTAATTCAAGGTTATTGCAAAGTTAACACGAATACGGTAATATTCCAATAAAAATTCACACTCCATCACAATATTCCTATGTAGGTGGCCCATAAGCCAAACGCATAGGCAGGTAACAACAATACCATAGCGTTTTTTTTTTTTCATGAAGAAAAATACCATAGCGCTTATCCAAATGGAACCAGCCGCCAAATCATCATTTTTGAGTTATGGTCATCAAAAGATCGACAAATGAATACTTTTATTTCTCTAAAAAGATCCAACTCTTAAAGTATCTACAATGCCATTTATTAGTGAATGGATCAAGTGCCAAACTGACAAGTTGGTTGCTATATTTCTCTAAAAAGAACCAAGTTACAGGTTTTATTTGAATAAGTAAAGTGCTCATGTCAGGTGGTCCCCTTTAACTATTTTATGTAGAGTGTGTTCTTATTATACATATTTTTATATGTATGGACAGAAGCAGAAAAATATATTTGTTAGCATTAGAGTCACAAGAAAAGATAGCATTTTCTTAAAAAAAAAATTTGAACTTCATTGCCTTCTAAAAAGACGAGCTCATTTTATGGTCAGACTATTTCGATTATCAAAATAGAAATATCAAAATTTCTTTGATTCTATAAGCCATACGCACAGGTAACTTTGAAAAGATTTATATTCAATATCTTGTTTCGGGAGATACCTTTTTCATAAATAACACTGATCTTGGCAAAATGTTGGTAATATTAACTCAGGGTACACATTGGAAGAGTTGAAAAATATTATTATAAGATGCCAGAATAAAGAGGCATTTGTAGTGACAGAGATGCAAAGCGCAGATTTTTTTCAGATGCGAAGAATTGAAAAGGTAATAATTAACAGAAAAAAAAAGAGCATCAGAAAAAATGTTGGTTGGTTCAAATGCCATGTAATAAAAATTGAGAAAGATAAGCCTCTAAGAATCTTTGTCAAAGAAGCACATCAATGTGGAAACTAAAAAAAAATATTTCAAAACAGGTAAGAGGAAGACCGTTAATATTAACAGACTCAAAATTGGAACTTCTTTATCTTGATGGAAAAATATATCTGAGAAGAAATTAGCAGGTTTCAAAAGCTTTCTGCCATTAATACCTACTGATATAAAAGACTTTTACACAAATTAAAGGTGCAAATTTTGGGGACAATATCGAGGATTCCGAGAATATATTGATTGTACCAATAGAACCAATATGTGACGAAGAGGTAGAGTACTCAAATATTGTTATGTTAATATAATTAATGCATCGTGTTCTATGTTCGTTCATCATTATCTTAATATGCTCTTTTTTCAAAACTGTATTTGCTTAGTTTTATATTTAACAAAAAGGAACCAACCGCCAAAAATGTATCAAAATACTATCAAATTTTCAATATTCTTCGAAAATAATGGTAGAAAATCATAGTATATGACGATCTGAACCACTAGATATTAAAATGTGATGAAAATATTAAATAATTATTTTTTGACGTTAAACTGTACTTTAAACAGGGATTGCTCAAAACTTATGATTGGCACTTGGTTCCGTTTGGATAAGCACCATCCATATGGAGAAGTAAAGGCAGCACCTTTTACGTGCTAATGTGTATATGGTTGCGACATCTTTGTCTCAAGGGACGTACATTACATTAGAACTTTTCATTCCGGTAAATCCCCTAGATATTAACTTATAATGCAATTTTTAGACTTGTAGTCGTCCACGTTTCGTGTGTGTTTTGTAGTGTTTATTTAGTACAAACCGAAGTCATTCGCTTTATTTAATAACAAGCTTTATTCAAGATATTTGATATATACATAGGGTTGAACTGTTACTGTTAGTTTATTGAACTGTTAGTGACGGTACGAAAATTCAGTGATTTTAATCCACTCGCAAAGGGTAACCCCATTATGCTTTCAAAGCACTGCGAGTAGGATGCGGACACAAGGATAGATGCCGATGAACCGCCTCCTTAAACAAGGATAGGTTGTAATTTTTGGGGAAAATTCCTTTCGGTAACAAGTTCCATAACTTGGAAGTTCTACAGAAAAAAGAGTCTCCGTAGACAGAAGTCCTCACTGTGTCAAGCTGGACCGAACAGGAATTTGCTGCCTCCGATTGTCTAGTACGCCTCAAGAATCTTGCCCTTGGGGGGATCAATCCTATTATTTTCTGCGACCATCTTCCATGATAGTACTCGTAAAAAAGAGACAAGTCACCAACCATACGCCTGTGCTCTAGTGTTTCGAGAGAATCGGTCAGACTCTCGTCATCAATTAGGAGAATCGCTCTTCTTTGAATTGAATCCAAGAGAGCTAAAGTGTGTTTTGGGGCTAAACTTCAAATATGAGAACAGTATTCTAGAGTTGGCCTAACTTGAGCTTTGTATAGTGTTAATAGCTGATGAGATGTGAAGTACTTTTTAGCTCTAAAAGGAAAGCTTAGCTTCTGAGAGGCGAATTTGGCAATTGCGCGCATATGATCGTCCCAAGAGAAGTTAGTGCTCGCATTCACTCCTAGGATAGATAGATTAGATCCCATTGGAAGGTTTTTACCGTCCATTAGTATGTTTGTTGCATTTTCCCTTGATGTTTTCTTAGAGAAAACCGCGGCCTGAGTTTTTGAAGCGTTGAAGTCGACCAAGTTGTTCTTACCCCATTCCAGAATGATCTTGAGACCCCGATTAATTGTCTTTATCTGTTGTTTCCTTAGTTGATCTGAAGCAGCGACAGATAATGGCTTGTCGGAGAAAAAAGATGACACAAGATTACTATCATCTGCGTAGCTGTATATAGGATTGGAAGTTGAAGCTAAGAGATTGTTTATGTGTAACAGGAATATAGTAGGAGACAGAACAGATCCCTGAGGCACCCCTGCGTTAATCGCAAATGTCTCGGATGAGATGCCATCGACGACGACCTGAAGATATCTGTCAGCGAGAAAATTAGATATCAAATGACAAAGTCCAGGAGGAAGACCATTAGATGTTACTTTGGTGAGAAGAGATCGGTGCCAGACTGTCGAAAGCCTTTGAGATATCCAATGCCACAATCCTAGCCTCACCATGTTTTTCCATAGCTGATTTACAGATGTATGTAACATATTCCAGTAGATCGGCATGGAGCGTTGTTTAAAACCGTATTGCCTGTCGGAGATGATCCTATTTTCCTCCAGATATTTGAGAATCTCGATGTTGATAACTTTTTCTATCACTTTAGATATAACGGGTAACAAAGATATAGGGCGGTAGTTGTTAACCAGATTCCTTTTTCCCTTTTTAAGGACAGGCTGCCCTCTAGCAGATTTTCAGATGTTAGGGAATACACCTTTGTTGTAAGAGGGTGTGAACAATTTGCTTAGGACAGAAGTCAACTCTGGGATGCACTTCTTAACAACAATAGCGGGAGTACCATCAATGCCAGAAGCTTTCGAGGTGTCGAGCTCAAGGAGAATCTTCCTGATTGTGCGATGTCTGAAAACAACTTCAGGCATCGAAGTGCGAACCTTAGGAAAAATAGGAGCTTCTGCATTCCGAGAATCAAGGTTGGAATTTTCAGCAAACATTAAGGCTAACATGTCAGTCTTTTCCTTGGAGGTAGTAGCAATATTGCTATTTTCATCGAGTAAAGGTGGAAAATTTGAAGATGTAAAATTTTTTCCAATCGACTTTGCAAATCCCCAAAAGGACCTGGAACCCTTCGGACAGTTGATAAGCCTCTGGCGCATTTTACGATCGAAATCACCTTTTGCCTCGTCAATAACCTGTTTACAAAAATTTCGTGCATCTACAAATATGGTCCGAGTTTCGACTAAGGGATTATTTCGCCGACGATATGCGCGATTTTTGCAGGAGACAGCCCGAGCACATTTTTTACTGAACCAAGATTTACTGGAGGCAGACTTCTTTTGGAAGTGGGGACTTGAGCATTCCATACCAATCAGAATAGTTTCCGTGATGGATTCGGCGACTAAGGAAGGGTTATCTGAGTTAAAGCAAACTTCCTGCCATAGGAAAGATGCAAAGAAGTCTCTTAATTCTTCCCACTTTGCAGAGTTAAAGTGCCAAACCCTACGGGACTGCGTCTGGGAAGGAGGTCGTATATGAAGCGAGCGAGAGGCTGCTACAAGCTTGTGATCCGAATTTCCAAGCGGTGATGTCACGGAGATTTTGTAGGAATTTGGTAAATTTGTAAGGAAAAAGTCAAGAAGATTAGATTGATGGGTATCTACATCAGGATTTCTTGGGGGTTCCTCAACTAATTGCGATAGTCCACAAGTGATGGCGAAAGCCTCTGCCACCCTTCCCACGTCGTCAGTTCGGGAATAAAACCTTAACCAGGGGATGTTGTGTACGTTGAAATCACCGAGAAAGACAACCTCAACTTTTGGATAATTCGTCTGTAAGTAATCAAAGGTTACGGAGAGATAAGAGAAGAGCTGTCTGTATGAGGGATCGTTTGGAGACAAGTGAACAAATGTTACTTCGTTTTTGGAGCAGATTTTCAACCAAATCACATCATGATCAGCAGATTCCAGTGTTTCTTCTCGTTGACAGGACTGGTCGCTTCGCGTAAAAGCACAAAATCCCCTCTTGTGTCGAAATTTTGTGTGTAAGTCGTAGTTAGGGCAAAGCAAATGGACTGTATTGATGGATGGGAAGACTTGGGTTTCTGTCAGAGACAGCACATGTGGTCTTTCATTTTGAAGGTGTTGATGAACCAAGTTTAGATTTGAGTTTAGACCCCGAATGTTACAGAATTGAATTTTGAATGAATTGTTTGAAAGAAACTTGTGCCGTGGTACATTAAAATTTTCCGACGATTTTGGATTCCCTCGTACACCCTCCGCCCGGACATCCGAACGGGAGGATCATTGCGGTTTAAAATCTTTCGTTGCTAATCAAATCATTTTAAAATATACACGAAATTATCGAGAGAGGACACCTTATCCCTCCACTTAAGCTAGTGTTTGGATATTTTAGTAAAAAAATCTATGACAATTATAAATAGATTATTATTTTCAACAAAAAAAATGCGTGGACTGAAAATTTTAATAATTCATAAATTTTAGTTCCACTTTCAAACGTGCGCATAGGACTCTTGCAACGATTTTCTGCTCCGTAAGTAGAGGATAATTTTTGATGCGTTACATTTACTCCAACGTTTACTTTTGTCTATATTGGAATCGTCGGATATCTATTTGCCTACACTGTCTCAAATGCTACTGTACGCCATTGTAGAATACTGTTCTCATGTTTGGAGTTCAGCCCCAAAGCACACTTTAGCTCTTTTGGATTCAATTCAAAGACGAACGATTCGCCTAATTGATGACGAGAGTTTGACTGATTCACTTGAAACACTAGAACACAGGCGGATGGTTGATGACTTGTCTCTTTTCTACAAGTACTGTCATGGGAGATGCTCGCAGAAACTAATTGGATTGATCCCTCCAAAAAGCATACAAGACAGATTCGGAGACAGTAAATTCCTGTGCGGTCCAGCTTGATACAGTGAGGACTTCTGTCTACGGAGACTCTGCTGTCAAACTTCCAAGCTATGGAACTCGTTACCGAAAGGAATTTTCCCTAAAAATCAAAACCTATCCTTGTTTGAGAAGGCGGTATCCTTATTTCCGCATCCTACTCGCAGTGCTTTGAAGACACAATGGGACAAATGGATTAAACTGTGTACGGAGACTTTTCTGTAGAGCTTCCAAGCCATGGAACTCGTTGCCGAAAGGAATTTTCCACAAAAATCATAACCTAGCCTTGTTTGAGAAAGTGGTGTCCTTATTTCCGCATCCTACTCGCAGTGCTTTGAAGGCACAATGGGGCGAGTGGATTAAACAAAAAAAAAAGTATTAAAAATTAATTAATCAAATCTTCTCTGAAACAGAGACAACTTGTGACGTTTTGAGGTATAATAGCAAAAATTCGTAACCGAGTGAGCTAATTGCAATTATCAAAGGAAACAATTAATCATTAGCAGATTATAATAATACACATTTTGTGGCAATATTTATATCTACAGGAAATGTATCATAGCCGGAAAGTAAAGACTGAAGTTGATAGAATATGTTATCTTTTCAACAGTAAACCAGTGACATCTCTTTAAAGAAGTATGTGGCAAAATAACCGGTAAAATTATGACTGTTTTAAGGTAAAAATACATCCAAAATTACGATTTTTTTAAAAAATATTTTCATTGCAGGCTAATTTGGTTTTGCTTCTACTGGTATTACGCATATGGCGAAGACAGCTTTTTTATGCTAGAGGATGCAAATCAATATTATTGTGTTACTAATGGATCTGAAGCGCTCTACTTTATGAGATCATTAAGAAGTTATAGTTGTGAGTCTTCGAAGATTTATCTTTCTATGCCTTATTACGTTATGTTCTCAATTTAGACACAGAAGGTAACATACAATCATACACAGTACCCCAATTGTCGAGTGGTAACTATGACTTTGAGTGTGATTTTTCAAAGCGAGGATCTTGTAAACGGAGTTGGACCAAAAGTGGATGGAACGTGGTTAGATCTACAGACGATACAATATCTTCAGTAGTATTGGATAAAAGATGGGAAGGTGAGTCTGTCCAATTTTACAATTAGAACCATTTGGTGTATTGAGATCTATGGGTGTATATATTAGAACGAAAAAATGTGAAAGATCCAGATGCTTTTGCAGCTTTCGGTAGAATTTTCGTCCTTTTTCCCACATTTAATCTTAAATTGAACGCTTTTGCTTGACACAATATGATCATATTATGATCAGTTACAGTGGTTGAAAATAACGTTTTGTTCGGTCGTGAGAATGTTATTTGCCAAATTACTGCAAGGATTTAGTCAAAATTGTCAAATAAAAATTAGTACACGTTTGAACAGTTTCTCTCACTTCAGCCATCTCACATTATTGAACATCAACTTCGAATATGGACGATCATACGATGGCAGTTCGTAATAATTGAAATGCAAATCTTGTACCCTGAAACCAAGAAATATTAAAAAACACAACAGAGGTTGCTCTAACGTGTTTCGATAGATAATAGCTTGGCTATCGAAACGCGTTAGAGCAACCTCTGTTGTTTGGTGGAACGGACTGATCCTTGGTTATCTTCAAAAATTGAAATACAGAACTTGTCCCCTAAAACCAAGAAAGATTAAAAAACACAATAAACTTTGCTCTAACGCGTTTCGACAGCCAAGCTAGTATCTCTCCGAAGCTGACAGCTTGGCTGTCGACACGCGTTAGAGCAACATTTGTTGTGTTTTTTAATCTTTCTTGGTTTCAAGGAAGAAGTTCTGTATTTCAACCTCTGTTGTGTTTTTTAATCTTTCTAGTTTTCAGGGGACAAGTATGTATTTCAATTTTTGAAGATAACCAAAGACCAGTCCGTTCCAGTTCATAATACATAATGAACGATAATTCAAATTATCTAAACGCGTCACTTTTGGCTCATATGTCCAATATTAGTCATCACTAATAAGACAAAATTATTTTAACAAGAAATACAAAATTATCTCTATCGAATGACAAAAATAATAAGTTTTCATTTGGATTTTGCTTTACATCTAACCCTTTTACAATGTTCCTGAGAGAAACTTGACCTACAACATGTTATAAGAACCTTTAGTCCCTAAGTTTGGTTGTTTTTTTATTATCGTTTAATAAAAATTGAAATATTTGAACAATCATTTCAGTAGGTATCGATTCGATTAATTCCATATTGATAGAAACGAATTTCTTAAATCGGTCAAAATTGTGACCTTTCTAACGATTACTTCAGCCATTGATAAATCAACCCTGTGTTAAGTGAAACAAGGGTGAAGTTTTATACAAAACATACCCACTAAGTACACTTGACTAACAATCACTGGAAATCTTTATTTTTATATTTAATTGTCTGTCTTTTCTTACAGGTTTTAAGACCTATGTCATTACCAGTTACGCAATCAATAGTAGAATTTACTTCGAACAGTTAAGTATCACGTTGGAAGCAAATGTTGTTATTCCATTCTCGGCTAGAGCCATAGACCAACTAAATTTGTACCTTTGTGAAGGTTCTAATCCCCCAGAGAGCCAATGTTTTTGGTTTCTTTTTCAAGGATGGAGAAGAAAAAAAACTGCACTAAGAAAATGTGATAGCGGTTTCATCGACTCTTTGGCCAGAGATAGAGCTCCTAGACCGCCATGTAATGTTTTACTTAGTTCATTCGAGGTAAGTACTATTTGAACCAAATCAGTGCATTGTCAGTAATTTCTTATATTTGTTATATAATTATTTAACCTTAAGGATCAAGTATCGAAGCTTTAAGCGGTTATATTGCTTTGATCAGCAAAAGCTTTCAGGCTGATGTATTTCTAGCTCAATGTAAGAAGGTTGATGTAGGAATCCCTCAAGGGTCACAAATCGATTCCTCAATAAAGCTATATAGCCGAGCAAATTTGCAGAAGGGTCTTTTTCCCTAAAGATAAAACAGTGTACCTAGAAATCAAAGATTTAATGGTAACTTATTAAGCATTCCCACGTTAAGTTGAAAATAGAGAAACTTTTTTATGGGTTCACTTTTAAATGCTGATAAATTTGAAGAGACTTCTTCTTTTCAAGAATTTCAGAGTTGTGAATTATACAGAAAAAAGGAAATTCTATAGATACAAATTGCCACATGTCAAATGGACTGCACACGAATGTGTTGCCTTCGATTGCTATAACGGGTGATTTTTTGAAAACGAACAATCCCAAATATCTAGAAAACAAAAACTTTATGCAAAATGCCGAAACAGGTCAATTTTGGTTGTGAGGGGAACATTTAATTAATGTAGTTTTATACCTGCAGGTGCACCCCCATGGCGAAGTCTGCAGCGTCTTCAAAAATCTCAAATAAAATAAAAACTGTTTCTTATGCATTGACATTGACAATTATTCGGTTTTAAAGCAAATCTGCACACGTTGGGGTAAAAAAGATGTACTCACTGAAAGAGTTGAAATTATTTTTATTTATGGCTCCCGAAACAAATGTGCTAGAGCCACAGCAAGCGTTTTTAATGATAGGTATTTGAGCCACACATGCGTTACAGAGCTTGTACAAAAATTCACAAACAGGGGATCGGCAGTAAATAAGAAAAGACATGATAAAGTAGTAAATGAAATAACTCAAATTGGGATAATAGGCCACACTACTACCAATCCCCTTAACTCTTTGCGCTAGACTCCTGAAGCTGTTGGCTTTTATATTCATCAGTTCATAAAGTGACAAAAATTCCCGAGTTCTATCCTTATAAAATGAAAATTGTCTTTTGGTATTTGAGCCACACATACGTTACAGAACTTGTACAAAAATTCACAAACAGGGGATCGGTAGTAAGAAAAGACATGATAGAGTAGTAAATGAAATAACTCAACTTGGGATAATAGACCACACTACTGCCAATCCCCTTAACTCTTTGCGCTAGACTCCTGAAGCTATTGGGCTTTATATTCATCAGTTCATAAAGTGACAAAAATTCCCGAGTTCTATCCTTATAAAATGAAAATTGTCCAAGAGCTTGGTGAAGATGATTACGGCAGACGAATAGAGTTTTGTGAGTCTATGTCAAATTTAGACATTGCAAACCCATACTTTGCTAATAAAATCAAATAAAATATTTGCTTCAGTGATGATACACTTTTACTTTACGTCAGAGATGAGCCTAATGTGCCTAATATTTTCCTGCGGCCCGCCTAAGCTCTTCTGTTTTTTTGGAATTTTGGAAAAGAAAATGTCAAACAATTTGATGAAAATAAAGAACATAAATTTCCACGATTCATGAAATATCTTGGACATGAGCCTAGGCAAAATTTTCTTTAAAAGGGGGAGGGGCAACAACAATCATTCTAAAAAGTTCAAAGGAAAACCTTTTGGCTTACTAATGTGTATTTTTACTTAAAAACTACAGAATTGGGGACATCGCATTTTCAAATTTAAGTCAAAATTTTGAAAAAAGTCCAATCTTAACAAAAACCTTTTGGAGAACTTTAAGAAATGTCGAAATTTCGAAAAAGTGGAAATGTAAAAGAGGCGAAATTTTCAAAAAGAAATTTTTGTAAAAAAAGTTGTAATTTCCAGAACAAGTCGAATTCAGGTAAAAAGATGCAACTTTTAAAATAATAATTTCAGAATTTTCATTTTATTTCCGTTTTGTCATATTTTTAAAATTTTTTAAGAAATCTTTTTTTCAAGATTCCGAAAAATATTCTTCTCAGATTGTTTAGATTTCTATTAAAAATTCGATCCAATTTAAAAAAAATAAACGAATTTTGTGAAAAAGTCTAAATATTTGGAAAAAATTTCATTTTAATTGGAAATGTCCAGAAACAGATACAATTGAATTTTGAATTAAAAGTCAAAATTTGGAGAATAACATGAATTTTAGACAAGTTGAAATTATCGGGAATAAACTTTTTAAAAAATCAGAAAAAACAAAGACTTTGAAAAAGATCCAGGATTTTTGAAAATTACGTTACAAGATACAAAAAATATTGAACTTTCTAGGAAACATTTTAAATTTCCAAAAGAAGGTCCAATTTTAAGGGAAAAATTTAAAAAGTTGAAATTTTCAATAAATCATATTGAAAATAAAAACCTAACTTTTCTTAAAAACTCGAGAAATGTTCAAAATTAAAAAAAAATCAAAATTTTCAAAGGTCTAATTTTGTGAAAAGACACAATTTTCAAAAAAAGTCCAACTTTGAGAAAGAAAAATCGCAAGATTTAAAAACATTGTTCTCAAAATTTAAAATTCAGTAAAGATGTTGAATTTACAAGAAATATTTTTCTCGAAATGCCCAAAAATATTTTTCGCAACAACAGAAAAGTGAACATTTTCAGAACCATAAAACCGTTTGATCTAAAAGTCGTAGTTTAATGAAAAAGACAAATATTCAAGAAAATGACAACATTTTGAAATAAATAAACCATTTTTGAAAAAGTCTAAAAAATAGGATTTTGAAAACAAAATGGAAATTTCGAAAAAGACAAATTTTAAGGAACAGACAAATTTTAGGTAAGAGACTGTTTTAGAAAAATTCGCAATTTTGAAAAAAAAGACCAATTTACCAACAAAAAAGAAAAAATGTTGTGAAATATTAAATATCGGATCTTGAGATAAAAATCAAGATTTCCTGAAAAAAGAAAATTTTAGGAAACCAGTCAGAATTTCTAAAAATCAGAATCTAAAAGATCAAAATTTTTAGTAAATGTTCAGAAAAATATCGGAATTAGAAAAAAAATCGAGAAAACTTTGAATTGGACAAAAAGTTGTCCAAAGAAAGTGAAATAAAAAAAAAGTCAAAAAAAATAATTAAAACCCCGAGAAAAAGACGACATTGTAAGAGAAATTTTGCAAAAAAAATCTAAATTTTGAGAAAAAGCATTTAATCTTAGTGAAACTTCGAAATTCAGAAAAAAAGTAAATTTTAAGAGAAAAATCGGATATTTATTTTCTCTGGACTCTCTGGACGAGTCAGAGAAAGACAGACCTGCTACCTTGCCTCAACAAACAGAAAATATCAAATATTGTGATAACACATCGAAATTTTGACAAACAACTTGAAACTACCAGAAATTTGGACTAAAAAAGGGTTGAAATTTAAAAAGAAAATTTTGTCCTTTCACAAAAATTTTAAATTTCTAAAAAATATACTTTTTGTCAAAAGATCGAACAAATTTCGAAAAAAAAGCAAATTTTAATAAACAAACTGAAATTTTTAAAATCAAAAAAAAGACGAAATTTTCAGGAAAAGTCGAATTTCGAGAAATGACGAAATTTCAGAAAAAAACGAGGAACTTTTAAATTCAAAATTTTTACAGTCATGTTGATAAAAGAAGGCAAATTTTATAAATAATTGCAAAATTTTAAAAGAAAAAGTCAAATTTTGTAAGAAAAATATACAAAATTTGAGAAAAAGGTAGAAATTTCGAAAAAATGTTTCAAGGAAAGGATGAATTCTGAAGAATTGGAAAGTCCTCCAATTGAATATATACAAATTTTCAGTTTGCTGCATAAACCGGGGGGTGCAAGCGCACCAGCATTCCTATTTTTCTCACATGCGGCCCCCGCAAAATTTTTAACCTTGTAATTGGCTCAGTGTAAAAAAAGGCTGCTCATCCCTGGTTTACATGGCTCTGTTAATAAGCACAATGTGCGTTACTGGAGCGATGAGAACCTCAATTTTATCAGAGAAGTTCATACTGAAGCTCCCAAAAAATGAATGCTTGGGCAGGGATTCTTGGGGATGCTGACATTCGGCCCATATTCTGGTGACAACTGGTGACATTTACTTGAATATGTTAGAAAATATCATGGATCCTAAAATAATCGTGGAAATAGAGAAACAGCAAGGTTTAGAAGGAAATAAAATATTGAACGAAAATGAGTTCTTCCTTCAACAAGATGGAGCGCCACCACATTATGCCTTAAACTTTCGTAATTGCCTTAACAACCGATTGCCGAAGCATTGGATTGGCAGACGTGGCCAACACGATCGCCAAACTTGACAACGAATTGTTGATGGAGTCAGGCGAATTACGTGAGAAACATTTCAAAAAGTGAGGATAAGAATTTGAAAACCTGAAATTTTGAAATTTCGAATTTTTGCAAAGATTTTTTTTGAATTTTTTAAAAATGTCGACTTCAAGATTTCGACATTTTTTTAAAAATTTTACCTTCAGAATTGACATTTTTTTAAAAATTCTACCTTCAGAAATTTCATTTTTCTCAATTTTTTTAATATAATGCTCTTTTCAATAATTCGACCTTTTTTGAAAATTTCAACCCCTTTTAAATATTTCGCCTTTTTTCTTGAAAATTTCGACCTTTTGAAAATATTCAATGTTATTGAAGCTTTCCGACTTTTTTTGAAAAATTATTTTTCATTGTTTTTGGGTCTATTTAAAAATTTCATCCTTTTTCTGAAAATGTCGACATTTTAAGATATCCATTTTCTTCAAAGTTTCGACCTTTTCACGAAAATTTTTAAACATTTCTATGTCCAAGAGTTTTATTTTTAAAAATGTTACCCTTTTTTAAAATCCTCCTTATTGAAAATTTATATATTTTTTTTAAAGAATTTAACTCGAAATTTCTACTTTTTTTGTAAATCTACAGTTTTAAAATTCGAATTTTTGAAAATGTTAGTTATTTTGAAAGTGTGAATTTTTCTAAAATTTGTCTTTTACACACATTGACGTTTCTGAATTTTTTATTTGGGCCTTTTTTCAAAATTCGATATATTTGCTAACTTTCGATTTTTTCTATTAATTTTGACTGTTGTGTTAATTTAATTTTTTTTAAAGATTCTGGTTGTTTTTTAATTTACGTTTAAATTTGGGCTCTTTTAAAAATTTTGACTTTTTATGAATTTGGACTTGTTTTCAAATCTGCGTCTGTTTTTAAAAGTTTTATCTCTTTTGGAAACATCGACATCAAAATGTCCATTTGTTTTTATTTCGACTTTTGTGAAAAAATTTTGACTTTTTCTCGAAGTTTTGTTTTTCTTATTAAAAAAATTCGTTTTATTGGTTCACATTTTGGTTTTCATTTGAAAAATTCTACCTTTTTTTCGAATATATCGACTTTTTTAAAAAGTTGGATTTTTTCAAAATTTTCACTTTTCTTTGAATTCTTCGACGTTTTTCCGTGAAATTTTCGACGTTTTCTTGAGGTTTTAAAATTTTTTCAAATTTGGATTTTAAAATGCTGACATTTTCAAATTACGACTTTTCTGGAAATTTCGACCTTTTTTCAAAATTTTGATTCGAATTCGGAACTTCATATTTTTGGAAATTTAACCTTTCGGAAAATTCGTAGTTTGCAGAAAATTACGAATTTTTGCCCTTTTTTGAAATTTTCTACTTTTTTTATTAAAAAAATTCATTTGGCTTTAACTTTTAAGTTTGACTTTATTTGAAAAACTCGATTTCTTTTTTAAAAATTTTAAACTTCTTAAAAGGTTTTTTTTTCAAAATTCCCACTCTATTTTAAAATTTTCGTCCTCTTACCATGAAAATTTCGACTTTTTTGCGATTTTTTAAAACTTGGACCTTTTTTAATTCCACTTTTTTGAAAGTTAACACTTTTTAGCATCAAAATTTTCACTTTCTCTCGAAGTTTTTGGATTTTCCAAAACTTGAACTTTCTTCAAAATCTTCTCGTCTTTTTAAAATTTCGAATTATTTTAAAAGTTTCCACTTTCTTTCGAAGTTTTAATTTTTTCGAAATTTTTTTTATCAATGATTTCCATTTTTTTTTTCAAAGTTCCGACTTTTATGTAAATTTAGCTTTTATGCAAATTTGACTTACGTAAATTTGACTTTTATTTAAAAAAATCGACTTTTTTTAAAATATGGTCTTTTTTGGAAAGTTTGTTTAAATGTTGACCTTTTACTTTCGAAATTTTGATTTTTTTCGAATTCTGAAATTTTTCAGAATATGTATTTTTTAATTCCGCCCTTTTTTTAAAATTATGACTTTTTTAAATTTTGGGTATTTTGCAGAACGTAGATATCTTCAAATTTCGCTTTTTTTCAAAATTTCGCCTTTTTTTGAAAATATTGACCTTTTTTAAACATCTTGACTGAAATGTGTGTCTTCAAATTTTGTAAAATCGACTTTTAAAGTCGCAATTTTGAAAATTTCGAATTTTTTTTCTCAAAGATTTGATTTTTTTAAACATTCTGCTGTTTTTATTAAAAGATTTCATTTTCTCCTAGAATATTGACTTTTCTGTAAATATGATTTTTATTTGAAAAATTCGAGTTCTTTTGAAAATTTCGACTTTTTTGAAAAGTTGGATTTTCTTTTAAAATTTCGACTTTTTTGAAAAGTTTGGTTTTTTTCAAAATTTTCACTTTTCCTTGAATATTTTCGTGAAATTTTCGACGTTTCTTTAAGGTTTTAAGATTTTTCCAAATTTGGACTTCAAAATTTTGACATTTTTCAAATTAAGACTTTTTTTGGAAATTTCGACATTATTTCAAAATTTTAATTCGAATATGGAACTTCATATTTTTGGAAATTTAACCTTTCGGAAAATTTATAGTTTGCATGAAATTGCGGATTTTTGTTCTTTTTTGAAATTTTCTCTTGAAGTTTAAACTTTTAAATTTGACTTTGACTTTTATTTAAAAAGCTCGATTTATTTTTAAAAAATTTTTAACTTCTTAAAAAGTTGATTTTTTTTTCAAAATTCTCACCCTCTTTTAAAATTTTCGTTCTCTTACCATAAAAATTTCGACTTTTTTGCGATTTTTCAATGGACTTTTTTAAATTTCACTTTTTTGCAAGTTCCCACTTTTTAGCATCAAAATTTTGTTGCAAATTTTCACCTTTTACAGTCAAAATTTCTGGTGTTTCCCAAAGTTTTTTCAGAACCTGGATTTTAAATTTTTTTTTCCAAAATTTCGATTCTTTAAAAATGTTAACTCGAATTGCAAATTTCAAATTTTTATAAATTTGGCTTTAACAAATTCCCTTTTCCCGAAAATTTCAAATTTTTTTGAAGAATTTGACTTCAAATTGCGATTGTTTTAAATTTAGAATGAATTGTATAAAAAATGAATTCGAGTCAATGAAATTTCGATTTTAAATCTGGCATTTTAAAAATGATGATGTTTTAAATTCAAACTAAAAATTTTCAAAAAAGAAGCCACTAAATATAGAAGAATTTTCGAGTTCCAATCTAAATACAAGTTTTGAGAAAAGGAGCACTTTCGAGAAAAATTCAAAGTTGTTAAAAAGCTGGGGCGAGAAAAAGAGGCTTTCAACATTTGTTTAATTCACAAATCACCAACATGATTTTAGGATTATGTGTTAGTATCTCTTTGAAGATGATAGCTTGGCTATCGAAACGGGTTAGAGGAACCTTTGTTGTGTTTTTTAATCTTTCTTGGTTTCAGGGGACAAGATTTGTATTTCAATTTTTAATGATAGTTCACCAGATTACCATGAAGCTCAAGCCCGGGGAATTCGCTCCTTTTGCTTCCTTTTTCGGCGATCCTACTCGGATGGACAGATTATATCTTATAGAAAGCACTTTATTTATTACGACAAAACATAGTTTTTGAAGCACTGAGCAAACTTTCGATCCCTATTGATTTGAATATCAGAATTAATCATATGTATGCGCTTTTAGCCTATCAAAGGCGACGACTGATATTGGTTTGTCAATGAAAAACATGAATCTAAAACATCGTTTATAGGTAACAGATAGGAGACAGAACAGACCCCTGGAGTACCCCCCCTTTAAGCGCGAACGCCTCAGGAAAGATGCAGTTAATAACTACTTCAAGTTTTCTCTTAGCTAACTAAGAGAACCCTTTAAATCGTCTCAAAAAGATGATTGTCTGAGAATTTTGGTTTTAATGCAGGGGTGATTTTCAGTTCCCTAAACTACTGGATCAGACATCAAAAGACAAAGATCCCGTGGATATTGCTTTGTCGAAAAAAAACATTAATCCAAAGCATCGTTGATAGATAACAAATAGGAGACAGAACAGACCCCTGGAGCGCCCCCCACCCCATTAGGCGGGAATGCCTCAGGAAAGATGCCCTTAATGACAACTTCAAGTTTCCTCTTAACTAACTAAGAGAACCGTTTAAATCGTCTCAAAAAGATGATTTTAAGGGATATCATCTTGTCTGAGATATTTGGTCTTAATGCAAGGGCGATTTCTAGTTTCCTAAATTATTGGATCAGATATCAAAAGACAAAGATCCCGTTTGTCGAAGAAAAACATTAATCCAAAGCATCGTTTATAGATAACAGATAAGAGACAGAACAGACCCCTGGAGCGCCCCCCCCCCCATTAAACGCGAATGCCGCAGGAAAGATGCCGTTAATGACAACTTCAAGTTTCCTCTTAGTTAACTAAGAGAACCGTTTAAATCGTCTCAAAAAGATGATTTTAAGAGATATCGTCTTGTCTGAGATATTTGGTCTTAATGCAAGGGCGAATTCCAGTTTCCTAAATTACTGGATCAGATTTCAAAAGACAAAGATCCCGTGGATATTGGTTTGTCGAAGAAAAACATGAATCCAAAGCATCGTTTATAGAGAGCAGATAGGAGACAGCACAGACCACTGGAGCACCCCCTACCTCCCCGATTAAGCGCGAATGCCTCAGGAAAGATGCCGTTAGGGACGACTTCAAGTATCCTCTTAGCTAACTAAGAGAACCGTTCAAGTCGTCTTAAAAAAGATGATATTAGGGCATATCATCTTGTCTGAGACATTTGGTCTTAATGTAGGGAGATTTCCAGTTTGCTAAAATATCGGATTAGATATCAAAAGACAAAGACCCCGTGGATGTTTATAAGATTTCAGTTTACTGATAGACTGCCAGAGTGTAGAAGGTTTTTGAGATATGCAGTGTTATAATTCAAGTTTTACCTTGAGGCAGAAAAGCATTAGACATTCATTGACAGTTTAAGGCGACCAAGGCAGAAGAATAGGCAACCAGTCTTATTCGAAAAAATTGAAATACAAATCTTGTCCCCTGAAACCAAGAAAGATTAAAAAAGACAGCAAAGGTTGCTCTAACGCGTTTCTATAGCATTTCGATAGTTTGGATACGGGACAAGATTTGTATTTCAATTCCTTGAAACCAAGACAGATTAAAAAATACAACAAAGGTTGCTCTAACGCGTTCGATAGCCAAGCTATCATCTCAGCATATTCAGTATCCCTCTGAAGCTGATAGCTTGACTATCGAAACGCGTTAGAGGAACCTTTGTTATGTTTTTTAATCTTTTTTGGTTTCAGTGTATTTCAATTTTTGAAGATAACCAAGGACCTGTCCGTTTCACCAAAAAAAAGTCTATTTTTTACTTTCCTTCAAATATAATATGTTGATTCCCCTTTTGTTGTTCCTACGTCATGACATCTTTTGGTTTTAGCATATTGAAGGTCCACTTTTGACCGACGATCATTGGGAACATTTTGCAATAGAAAAAATAAATAATGTCCTTACACTGAAAATGTATAAGGATGAAAAATACCAGACAATTCTGAGTCATACGGATGATGAGTCTTTAGGAAACTTCAAATATTTGCTTGCTAGTTCAAAGGATTACATGGCAGCCATAAAAATCCATGAATGTATGTAATAATGCCACAAAATATAACCAACTAACTAGTTTCTATTCTTACAGTTGAATATTTAAAAACCGACAACTATCAAAATTACATCGTCAGTCCTTCAATAACTCCTAGGGACAAAAATGCGGTATTAATATCACTGTATTTAATAAGTTGTTCTACTTGTCAGACAAGTATTCAAATAACAAATATCAACAGAGACAGACTGTACCATAGTTCCTTGGAAAAAAGCGATCAATTGGTAAGTTAAATAATATTTGACAATTTAAAATATTCATTAATGATTGTAGAAGGGTTGGAAACATCTCAGTTTCAAAGTTGTACATTCTGGGGAAGATATTGTGGTAACTATCATACCAGAACCACCAACTGGAAATATAGACAGTCCTTTTTGGGCTGTTGACAAACCTAAAATACATGCAGAATCAGGTAATTAAAATCCAGTTCAGGAGAGTTGCGAGAGCGTTTTTTTGAAAACGTGTTAAAAAACCATGGTACAGCAGTACATACCAAGACTGCCCTCTTCTTAAGCTAGGGTTTCCTACAAAACGGCAACGTAAAAGAACGGTCGTTATTTGACCGCCGCTTTATGCCATGCAGCGGTCGAGGACAGAACGGTCGCCTTGACGGTGAACATTGATGTAAAGTAAGAAAAGCGTTGCAGTAGAGTACGTCGGCCGAGACTAGGGCTGTCACGATTGAACTGTATTGTTCTCATTTCCTATAATTTTTTTATTAGTCACAAACTATATTTATTTGTTGTTTTCCTTTTAGTCGACAAAGAAATTTTGAAACACGTGTCACTTCACTTTTAGTTTACAAAAATTATTTTTAGAGAACGTATTTTTCTTTATTTTAGCAGACAAGGTTGTATTTTAGGGTGTTTTTTTTTTGCTTATATTTAGAGGTTTTTTGATTGGCAAAAATCATTTTTGGTCATGATGTTTTTTTAATTGGCAACGTAATTGAAAACTAAAAATCTGTCTCATGAACGAATAAAGTATGTTGTTTTGCAAAACAAAATTTCTCTCTAAAATTGATAACCTCTAATGATTCACAACAGATTTGTTCTTATACTCTAATTGCTTGTTTACAAGCATCAGAATCCCCGGAGGCCAAGGAGTTATTATTACCATAATTATTCCATAATATTGTTTACATTGACGAATCTGAGGTATTGAAAAAAGTTTCAAATAAAAATTGTTCAGAATGTAATTTTGCAATGAACATGAATAAAAGCTAAAGATACCATATCGATATCTTTTCATTATAATGCAAAATTTCCCAAAAGAGGTACAAATTTCATAAACATTCTTTATTTCTTGGTAAAAATTCCCCCCAGTTTTTTTCCTAGAACGAAGTTTTTGATTAACATGTCCTTAAACATTTTTAATCAAAATAAAAAGAAAAAAAATCACGCAACTGATTTTTTTTTCAAAATAGATAAGGTTTTCATTAATACTTTTTATTCGTTAATAACAAATTTCTTCTTAACTTTTTTGTCCGATGAATGGTTTTTGATAAAAAAAATGAATTTATTTGCATTTCAATGGGCCCTTGATATCCTTTTCTACAAAGTAATATGTCATTTTAAGAGAACTTTGGTCATTGTGGATTATTAGGGAAATTTTATGTCAGATAACTTAGATATACATGTTTTTTTTTTTAAATAAGTATTTTTAATAATTAATAAAGCCATAGCATGAAATAAGTCAATATAATGGTTTTTTAAAGGTAAATGATTTTTTAATGCAAAAGCATTCGCCACCTAAAAAATTCAAGGGGGGATTTTTACCAAGAAGTTAAGGTTGTTTATGAAATTGGTACTTGTATTTAAAAAACGCAGTGACTTGCAATTTTTTTCGTTAAGATTACTCAGGCAAAGGTTATTGCGGACGCCACTGATAGAAGCAGAACAAATATTTTACTTGCAGAAAATGCATTTTTATGCCCGCTTATTATCTACCAAAATTCAAAAAAATATTTCAAACGGTACTGAAGGAAAAACCTAATTTTTTCTTAATTTTTAGCACCCTGTATCTTCTTAAAAATAAAACGGACGTATGCAGATATAAACTATTTTTCTTAAAATCGTTCGAAAATTTTGCCCCTTCAGTTATGGCATTTTTTCGAAAACACCCTGTATACTCTAATTGCATGTTTATTGCCATCAAAATCCCCGCAGGCAAAGGGACTATTGCTATGGTAATTATTTCTAAATATTGTTTACATTGCATTGAAATTCCTAGAGAAAACTAAGGTATTGACAACATTTTCAACAAAAAATCCTTCAGAATGTAATGTTGCAATAAACACGAATAAAAACTCTAAAGATGTCAATTTATAAACTGACATATACTCAGTGGCGGCTCGCGTTTATGCACTGAGGAACTGCAGCACCCCCAATTCCGCTTTCAAGTTTTTTTTCAAAATGTTGGGTCTTTTTTAAAGCTTTTTCATTAAAAACTTTTTTATTGAAATTTTAAATTTTCTCTGATTTCTTTTATAGGAACCTTATCTTTCTTTCATGTTAGGATCTTCTAAAATCTATTTTATTTTTAATTTTGATGAAAAACGCATTTTCAAAAACTAATTTTTGTAAAACTTTTGAAAAAGAAATCAATATTTCGAGAAAGAATTGAAATTTTGAAAAAAAAAAGGTTAAATTTCTCTAAGTGTCAAAATTTTGAGACAATAATGAAAATTTCAAGAAAGAATATAAATCCAACTCTACTCACATTTTGATATTTCTCTGAAAAAAAATAATACCAAATCTTCGAGTTTTTACCCGATTTCGCAATTTCCACTGTATTGTAGGAAAAATTTTAATTTTTTCTAATATTTTGATATTTTTGTTGGAAAAGTTTTTTGGAAAGTTTCTATTTTCCTAAATATATTATATAAATAAATTTTTTCGAAATTTCTACTTTTCCAGCAAATTTGTTTTTAACATTTTTTCTGGAAATTTCAACTTTTCCCGATTTTTTATGCTCCTCTAATTTGCTTTTAAAAATGTTAGGTTTTTTACGGCGTTTTGACATTTCAGAGTTTATTTTATAATTTTGTCCAACAACTTTTGGAAAAAAATTCTGACATTTTTATAAAAATGTCAAGATTTTGGAAAGAAACGAAAAAATGTTAGGAAAATTTTCCATTGCTTCCGCATTTTGATATGTTTCTGAAAAAAAGTAATAACCGATGGATTACTTTCCTAAAATTTCGACTTTTTTGTACAGATATTTCAAATTTTTTTTCGAAATTTTGATTTTCTTTCTACGAAAATTGGAATCTTTCAAAATATTGACCTTTTTCAGGATTTTGAAAAATTTGAAAATTTCCACTTTTGTTAAGAATTTCGTTCGGATGTTCCTAGAAATTTTGATTTTTTGTGAGAATTTTGGCTCTTCCCATATTTTTAATTTATTTGCAAAATCAACCTTAAATATTTCCGCATTTTACAATTTATTTTTTGAAATTCTACCGTTTTTCAAAAATTTAATTTGTTCTCTCAATTTTTGGAAATTTTGAAATTTACCAAAAATTCTACTGTTTTGAAAACTTACGGCTTCATTAAAATATTTACTTTTTGTGAAAATTTAAACTTTTTTAAATGTTGAATCTTTCAAAATTTTGCCTTTTTGAAAATACGATTTTTATTTTAAATTTGATTTTTCTCGAATTTTGATATTTTTTTGTTAATTTCGACTGTTCTGATAAGAAGTTTTTTCCCAAAATTTGGAAAATTTTGATTTTCCAAATTTTTTGGAACATTTTGATTTTTGATGATTTTCATTTTTTCTTAAAAATTCCAATTATTTTTAAAATTTTTGATCTTTTCTCGAAGTTTTGACTTTTGAAAGTTACGACTTATTTTCGAAATTTCGGCTTTTCTTTAAATTTCGACTTTTATTTGAAAAAATTTTTTGAACGTTTCGATTTGTTTGAAAATTTGCACCTTTTTTAAAATTTCGTCCTGATTTAAAAATTTCAACCTTTTTTAAAAATTCGACTTTTTTAAAACATTTTACAGTTTTTCAAAATGTTAACTATTAAAATTTTCGATTTTTTTTTTAAACTTTCGACATTTCAAAATGTTGTCTTGTTGAGCCAAAATTGTTTTAGAAAACCTAATTTTTAGCTTACAAAAGAAAGTGCTGACATTTTTTAATATTTAATAAAACCGTTTGTTACCCCCTTAGGACTTAAAAATGCGTCTTGTTTCGAAATTTTTTTTTAAGTTTTTCGAAAATTATGACTTTTTAAATGTTGCCTTGTTCGAGCAAAATTGTTTTTCAAAACCCAATTTTTGCCTTGTAAAAAAAAATTTAAATTTCAATGTTCAGTTAAATATCCTTTTTCACCCCGCTTGGGGTTAACATGTTTTAAATCGATTAGGTACGTGTTTAGTGATTGCTTTCATGTGTGTGTGTGTGTGGAAATTTTGACAAAACATTTTTAGAAAAAAACCCTGATATTTCTCTAAAAATGTTAACATTTTGGGGAAAAACGAAGAAATTTAAAAAAAAGTAATTTTCAATTTTGAGAAAAATATTGAATTTCAAGAAAAAATAAACCATCTAAATTTCAACCTCTTTTGCAATTTGATATTTCGCTAAAAAAAACTTAACACTATATTGTACAACCGAAGAAATTCTGAATCGAAATTTCCAATTTTTCTAGAACTCTTATTTTTATTTGTTAAATTTATTCTTGGAATTGTCAAGTCCGTCAAATTTCGATAAAAAATAGATTGAAATTTAAAGATTAACCTCAAAATTTTGGATAAAAGCAGACAACATTTCTAGAAAAAAGTTGAAATTTGTTTTTTGGATATAAAATTTTTGAAAAAATAGCAATGTCGGAATCAATAAACAAAAACAATTTTTAAAAATAAATTAATTGTCATAAATATTCTCAAAATTTCGACTTTTAAAGTAGGACTTTTTAAAAATGAATCAACATTTCTAGAAAAGTCGAAATTTCGCAATTAAAAATACTCAACATCTTAAAAAATTCACAATTTAATGTTCTAATTTAAATTTTTTCTAGTAATTTTTAAGTTCCCAGGGAAACTTCAAAGATCAATTATTTCAGCTTGAAGTCGATCCTTTGTAATTAAAATTCACATTTTGGAAATTTATTTGTAATTGAATTACAAGTTTTTTTTTGAAATTTGTTTCAGAACTTCGAACAATTTTAAAAACAGAAATTTTTGCTACTATTCCTTTAATTTTCAGTTTTAATTCGACATTTTTCTCAAAAGGTTGATATTTAAAAAGAAAAAAAATATCAGTTTTAAAAAATATATATTTCAAGCTCAGGAAAGTGTCTAAAAAACAGATAAAATTCGTTATTTAATCACAAAATTCCAATTTTTCCTCGAAATTTTGCATTTTTAAATTTTCCTAAAGCTGAGATTTCTATTGAGAAGCAACATAGGTGGTTTATGTTATTATTTTTTTTAACTCCTTTGCTTTTACACAATTTTAACGCAAACGTCGTCGCAGCACCCCCTCTTGTTTTAGCTACGAGCCGCCACTGCATATACGTAATTAAATATGTTCTTAGTCTTCTACTTTAAAGATTATGTCTGTAAAATTTTAAAATTGTTTCAAAAAGTATGGAAATTTTTCATCATACTGAAGAACAAATTTTGTCATTTGGTATTTTCAAACTTTTTATTTAATAAAAATTGAATATTATAAAAGGGAGATATAATATTATATAAAACATCTTGCATATGCACATAATAATATAAAAGTTAAATAAATCATAGTAGCTACATTCCGACGTAAAATGGCAACGTAACGTATTAAATCGTGCTTGCAGTATCCTCACCGTACAAAGCGGTCGCTTCGAAAGTTGGGTCGACGTACTTTTTCGCAGCGGTAGCCCCTAACGTTCTGTAGGAAAACACTGCCTATTAGAAGCACGTGCAGGGTTTTCGGTGACGTCAGTCGACGTAACATTACGGCCGCTCTTTTACGTTACAGTTCTGTAGGAAACCGCAGCTTTAGAGACTCTTAAGCGAATAACTTCAATTTCCAGAGTATAGTGTCCTGCGTACACAACAGGATAGTCAGTGCTATTCTCTACAGTCCAGAAAGACTATTACTCTGACTGATGCAACTGATTACAGTACGTGTGCTATAAATAATTTTCTTTTATTTTAATGTAACCTTGCATTTTAACTAGGCGAATTCTACTGTCCAGAGGAAAATGTCATAACAAAATCCTGCATTCCACTTCGATATTTTATAAATAGCCAGAATGGCATTAAGGTTTGTGAAAATTTAAAAAACAAGATTACCTGCACTTGCTCCAGTGGATTTATGGGAAATAACTGCCGACAACGTAATATCTAAGTTATAAAGAAACAATATATGCAATTCATATTATTTTTCGTTGCAGCATGCCCGTATAAACGGTATGGAGTAAGTTGTCTAAAAATGTGTTCAAACTGCTTCTATGAAACATGCGACAAAATTCAGGGAGAATGCACCACGTACAATGGCCAATCCCAATGTAAAAACAAATTTTCTGGAAAAAAATGTTCCATACGTAAGTGATCTGCCCTATTGGATGACCACGGTCTTAGATAACATAATTGTTGGCGTCTGAATTTTTGCATCAATCCCATTAAGTAATCTGTAACTGACTTTCGCAAGTATGTTACGAGGAACATCCTTGCTATGCTATGCTAACGCTCGTAGGGTACAGTCGAAAGTCGATTACAAATCACTTAAAGGGCTTTAGATCTTTTGAGGATTTATTTAGTTGACTAAGAGCTACAAGATGGCAATGTTTACAGCGACCATATCCATACTGATGTGGCCAAGGAAGGCCTGGTTGTAAATATTTTCAACTTTTAGCACGTTCAACTATTTCACTACAGAATATTTGACACAATTACAATTATCGAAAAACGTGACAAAATACTGTGCACTCATTTACATTAATATTTTTATTCTTAGCCCCTTATGGATCAGTACTAGTTTTTCCGCCAAAAGTAGAAGATAATGGTGCCAACTATTGCATGATAAAAGTTGTTAAGAAACAGTATGAGGGAACAACACCCCCTGAGTGGTTTCTTATTGAATACAGACAACGCTTTGGAAATAATGTAAGTAACAACTTATTACTTACATTGCAATAAGCAGGGCATCGAACCACTATTTTTTTAGTTCCGATTTTCGGTTTTCGTTCCGATAAAAAAAGCAATTTTTTTTCCGGTTTTCGGTTTAGTTCCGGATGACCCATTTTTTAATTTTTTAAAAGTTTTTATTTAAATTGCCTTTCTAACAGTGACGGCTGGCGTATAGGCACTGTGGAACTGCAGCACCCCCAATTTCACTTACGAGTTTTTTTCTCAAAATTTTCTAAACACTTCATTACACAATTTTTTGTAGAAATTTGAATTTTTTTTGAATTCTTTTTATAGAAATTTTAGGTTTCTTTCACGAAGTTATGACATTTAAAAACTTATTTTAATTTTGATCAAAATTACATTTTCAAAAACTAATTTTTGTAAAGGTTTTGAGGAAGAAATCAATATTTCGAGCAGGAATTAAAATGTTAAGAAAAAAACTCAAATTTCTTTGAAAATGTCAACATTTTGAGAAAATAATTACAATTTCAAGAAAAAATATAAATCCAACTCATCTCGCATTTTACTTTTTCTCTAAAAAACAAGTTAATAGGGTATCTTTGAATTTTTACCTCAAATCTCATTTTGTATAAATATTTTAAATTTTTTTCAGATATTTCAATTATTTTAGGAAATTTTGATTTCTTCCGTCAAGTTTCCATTTTTTCCTAAATATTTTATAAAAAGAAATTTTTTCTAAATTTCCATTTTCACTGAAAGTGTCGTTCTTAAAATTTCTTCTAGAAATTGCAACTTCTCCAGATTTTTCTTTGTGATCCTCTAATTTGTTTTAGAAATGTCAAGTTTTTTGACGACACTTTCACAATTTAAAGTTCATTTTATTTCGTAGTTTTGACAAAAAAAGTTTGAAAAAACCCTTAAAGCTCTAAAAAAATGTTGGGAAAAACAAACAATTTCGACTTTTTTGTAAAGATATTTCATTTTTTTTTTCAAATTTCGATTATTTTTCTCTAAGAAATTTTGCTTTTCTTCTATGCAATTTGTGTTCTTCTCTAAACATTTTATACAAACATTTTTTTTGAAATTTCGACTTTTCCTGGAGATTTTGTCTTTCAAATATTTTTTCTTGTAGAAATTTTGATTTCTCTCTAATTTGTTTTGGAAATTTAAAAGTTTTTTAACAAAATTATTAAATATAAGTTTACGGCAAATAAACTTTAGATCTGCTTAAAAATAAGAAAACTTTAGGAAAAATATTAAAATTTCAAGAAAAAATGAACCTTGTAAATTTCAATCTTTTTTACAATTTGATATTTCTCTAAAAAATTACTACTACTTACTGTAGGACCAAAGAAAATTCTAAATCAGAATTTACATTTTTTTTAGAAATGTTAAATTTATTTTTGAAATTCTCAAGTTCGAATTTAAAATTCAAATTTCGATAAAAAAAAAGATGGAAATTTATAGATTAAACTCAAAATTTCAAGACAAAATTCAAGACAAAGCAGATTATATTGTTACGGGCTTATCGGTTCAAATAGATTACCACGTGTGAATTACACCACTTTATTACCAAATTAACTCGGCACACTTCAACTAAACAGTAACTCACTACTTATTTACTAATTGCTAACCCACTAACTACACTGACTTCTAACTGACTGACTCGAGGGAAAGCTGACCGCCTTTTTATAGTTTTGGCCTCCGGCTTCTAGAACTTTTCGGCAGATAAGGCTTATCGTTTGCCGAAATTTCTGGAACGCTTATCTGCCATTTGTTTCGTTATTGCGGCCGCTTTACCCTTATCAGATCCTTCTAGAAAGTTTTTTTATTTACTAAATTATACAATTCTATTCTAAATTCTATTACATCTATTTACATTGCGTTACACTGCCTCCCCCTTAGGAATGATCGTCCCGATCAGTTCCAATCAGTCACTTTGCCACTAAATTTGCATAGTCTGTTCAGGCGCACCATTTTCATTTTACTCCTGGAGCTACGCTGGATCCTGTATACCAAGTCGTTGACTTTGTACGGTCCTTCCCAAGATGGCGTAAACTTTGGCGAAACTCCTTTCTTTCGCTGAGGGTTGTCTAGTCATACCAATTCGCCCTCACTGAAACCACCATGATTGGCATTCACGTCATACCTGGCCTTCATCCGGTCCGTCGCCAAGTTGATCTTTGTCCGCACCAGGGCATGCGTCTTCAATATCGCTTCCCTTAAGTCATCGTTTCCCTGGGGATCTCCCTTGGTGATCCAAACACCAAGTCACACGAAAGCCGCAGTTCCCCCCCGAAGATCACTTTTGCCGGAGTCTGACTTGTAGTTTCATGAGTTGCCGCGCGATAGGCCATCAGAAACAGTGGTAGATGTCGATCCCAGTCTGTTTGATGTTTGAAAACGACCTTCGAAAGATGTTCCTCTAAGGTTCTGTTAAATGTCTCCACCATTCCGTCAGACTGTGGATGAAGAGGTGTTGTTCGAGTTTTCCTTATTCCAAGAAGACGACACACCTCTTGGAAAACCCCCGATTCAAAGTTCCTTCCCTGGTCCGAGTGTAGTTCCAAGGGAACACCAAATCGACAGATGAAGTTGTCCACAAGAACCCTTGCGACTGTGGTAGTTCCCTGGTTTGGGATGGCATAAGCTTCAGGTCATTTACTGAAATAATCCATGGCCACCAGGATGTACTTGTTGCCATCGTCTGGAGCTGGGAATGGTCCTGCCACATCGATTTCAATTCTTTCGAATGGAGCTTCCGCATTGTATTGCTTTAGGGCCCCTTTTGTTCTTGTACGAGAACCCTTGGATGCAGCACAGGTGACACATTTCCGACACCACCGCTCGACGTCCTCCCGGCAGTTAACCCAATAGAACCGTTTTCGTACCTTCTCCAGGGTCTTGTTCATCGCTAGATGTCCACCAGAGCACCTCCCACAAGATCTGTGGAATCTTCTCCTGAGGCACTACCAACTGCAAGTTGACGCGCTTTCCATCCGCGCTTTCCCATGCTCTCTTCAGCACCCCGTCTTCTACCTGGAGGGATTTGCATTGGGCCCACAAATTCTTAAGAGTTGGACTTCTGTCGGAAACCTCTTGCCATTCAGGTCTATCTCCAGCTTCTTTCCATTCCAATATGGGTCCGATATCAGCGTCGCTCTTCTGTGGCTCCCGAAGACCTTCAACAGTCCATTCGACTTCTGGCTGAACAGACGTTACCCTTATATTCACCATATCCTCATGGTCCTCAACTCGTTTGCAGTGTTTGCAATCCCCACAAGGTCTTCTGGACAAAGCGTCAACGTTGTTATGCTGTCGTCCCGGTCGATGATGCACCTTGAAGTGATACTGCTGAAGCCTTTCTAACCATCTAGCCGTCTGCCCCTCTGTGTTCTTCATTCGAAGTAACCAAGAAAGTGCCGAATGGTCTGTTCTGGTGAGAAATTCTTGCCCGTACAAATACTTGTGAAAGTGTTCCACGGCCTTCACTATCCCAAGTAGTTCCTTCCTGGTGATGCAATAGTTCCTCTCCGGCTTCAACAGGATTTTGCTGTAATATTCGATCACTCTTTCTTTACCGCCTTGAACTTGGGACAGCACAGCTCCAATGCTGACGTTGCTGGCATCTTTGTCTAACACAAACTTCCCATTCTGCTGAGGATAAGCCAAGATAGGGCTTGTACACAAGGCGGACTTCAGTTTCCGGAAAGCGGTATTACAGTCGGGAGTCCAGACGTACGGCCTTCTTCCTTCCGTTAGTTGATGTAACGGCGCAGCGATGTTGGCGAAACCTTTTACAAATCTTCTGCAATAGGTACATAACCCCAGGAAACTCCTCAGTTCATGTTTATCTTTGGGTCTTGGCCAGTCACGGATTGCTTGAGTCTTGCTGATATTTGTTTCCATTCCTGCAGCTGATACAGTGTGACCCAAGAATTCTACTTTCCTTTGGAACAAAGAACACTTCTTCTGATTCAGCTTTAAGTTAGCTTGTTTTAATCTGTCGAAGACTTCTTGAAGATTTTCCAGATGTTCTTTAAAGCTCTTGCCCATCACTATAACGTCATTTAAGTAAACCAAGCAGGTTTTCCAAGTGAGTCCTCGAAGTACCAGTTCCATTAGACGTTCGAAAGTAGCCGGTGCGTTACATAGACCAAAAGGCATAACCGTGAACTGATATAATCCACTCCCATATGAAAAGGCCATCTTATCCTTGTCGTCGGGGTCTATGCCCACCTGCCAATATCCACTTTTTAAGTTCAAAGTGGAAAACCAGGCAGATCCAGACAAGGTTGTTAAGGTGTCATCAATCCTTGGCAAGGGGTAGCTATCCTTTTTAGTGACGTCGTTTAATTTCCGGTAGTCGACACAGAATCTTGCTGACACGTCCTTCTTCGTAAACAAGACTACAGGGGAAGACCATGGACTATTGGACTCCTCAATGACTCTATCCTTCATCATCTTCTTAACAAGTCCTGAGACTTCATCTTGCTTGGCTCCGGTAATCTTCTTGAAGGTTGACGAATAGGTGTTGCATCGCCGGTGTTGATTTTGTGTCGGACTACGTCCGTCCTTCCTAGATTTTGGTCCCCATCTGTAAAAGCATCGTGGTTTTTCCGTTGAAATGATTTAGCCAGAGCTGCTTCTTCCTTGGACAGGTGCTTCAAGTCCACTTCCAACTTGACTTGCCCAATCTTCGTTTCCTGTACTGGCGCACATTTGTCATCCAAGGAGCTTATCGAGGCTACCGGAATACAGACTGCCAGAGTACTACCCTTCTTGACTGAGCGCGCTGTTAGATACACGTTGGCAACTCTCACAGGTAGCTTCTGAGATGTTCTAATCATGGACCTCGCCACTAGTAAATTCTTGTCATAAGTGTCATAAGTCGGTTCTACTAATCCAACGCAGGAGCCCAAATCTCCTTCCATCACAGCCATAACCGTCTTCTCGCTGCTTCCCTGCACCACAGCTGTTTCGCAGGCAAACAGTCTTACCTCCTTTGGAGTGTCCTTTGGTGTAGTCAGGACAAGCTCTTCATTTCCAAACTTTAAAATGTTTTGCGCCCGTTTTGCGTCCATCCCCAGAATCAGTTCGTCTTCGATATCTGCCACCAACACCCGATGCGAAATCCTTAGTTTTCCCAGACCAATCATGACGTCTGCCTCTCCTATAATTGGCGCAGTATCTCCCGTAACCGTTCTGAGTACCATTCTTTGCGACAGTACTTTCGGTTGCGACGGTAGGATGTTCCTTCGTGCCAAAGTAACCATGGCGCCTGTGTCCACTGTTGCCTGTACATTCCTTCCATCTACGCTGGCTGCCACCACCAAACTTTCCATGGTCCTTTTTATCTGTTTGATGGAAAGAGTTTTGGGGGCTCGTTGCTCGACACCAGCCAGTGAATGCCTCTTCCCACTGGCTGATTTTAGTTTTCCTGCTGCGGGGCTTGTCGACTTCTTGGGGCTGACCTGCAGTCCTTCTTAAAGTGCCCCGGTTTGCCACAGTTATAACATGTTGTGTTTCTATTAGCTCGGTCTTTAAGAGCTCCCACCAGTTCTTGGATACTCACTTTCATTTCCTTCGTTTCCTTCATGTTAGCACTTAGGTTCGCGTTCATTTCCTTTGTGTTAGCGCTTACGTTCGCGAGATCGGGATCTTTCGCAGCCTCTTTGATGTCGGTCTTCCTTATTCTCCGTCAGGCACCTGGCTCTGAAATCTTGTAAGCAGCTTCAACCTCCAATGCTCTAATCAGTGCCTCCCTTGATGTTCGAACGTTTGACAAGCGTATCACTCTCTGGACTTCCTGGTCCCTTATTCCTTCGATGAAGATTCTAACTGCAGTTCCAGAAAGTCGGTTGGTGCTGTTGGATAGGCAATATACGCCAGTCTTCTCACGTCAGCCTCGAATTCTTGTAGCGTTTCGCCACTTTTCTGCCTTCTCACTAGAAGTTGCGACTGGACAACTTGCTGCAAGTGGTGGTCCCCAAATCAAAGTTCTAAAGCCCTAACTAGATCTTAATAGTTGGCTTGTTCGTGATCAGATAAAGTTCGGAGTAATTCAAGAGCATCTCCGCGCAGGGATACCACCCATGAGGTTGCCTTTGCTTCTTCCGTCCATTGATTGGCCTTAGCAGCAGCTTCGAACTGTTTTCTGTAGGTGTGAAAGGATGTTTTTTCATCAAAGGTCGGAGGTTTTACCTTTTGGGAAGAACTGGCAGGTACACTTTCGGATTCGTGTTGTGTGACTTGTCCACTTAGCAACTTCTTCATGTTTTTTTCTATGTTGCTGATCTTTTTCTGTGTTGTATTTTCCAAATCAAGAAGCTTGCTGTTGAATTTTTCTTTTACTTCCCCAATTTCTTTCCTAATTTTGCCAATCTCTTCTTGCATTTGTTCTCGCATTCCTGTAATTTGTTCTTTCACTTCTTCTTTCATTTCTTTTCTTATTCCGGTAATTTGTTCTTTCACTTTTTCTTTCATTTTTGCAACGTCTACTTCCATTAGTAGGCTATGCAATTCTTGTTTTTCTGCATTCCTTTTCTGATCTTCTTCTTCTTTTACATTATTTATTTTATTAGCAAGACTTTTTTAGTTTGACCTTTCTTTACGATATTAATTTATTTTCCAAATTCTAAATTTTTTGAAAATCTTTACACATAATTTCGATCTTTGCCCCAAATTATTTTTTTCAAAATTTTGATATTTTTCTGCAAATTTGATGATGTTAAAAAACTGACGTTTTTTTTAAATTTTTGACCTTGATCCAACTTTTGACAATTTCTCAAAGCTTTCTTTTTTGAAAACTGAGATTTTTTTTTAAATTTCGACTTTTTTTCGAGGTTTTGGCTTTTATGTAGTAAACTGAACATTTTTGTTATTTGAAAAATTAAATTTTTCTTAAAATTTCGACATTTTCAATATTTTCGAACGTTTTTCAGAATTTAGACTTTTTTTGAAAATTTCGACCTTTTATCATCAAAATTTCGACTTCTTTTCGAAGCTGTAACTTTTTCAGAATTTGATTAATATTTTTCTCAAAATATTAATTTCTGTCAAAACATTAATTTTTTTCAAAATAACAATTTTTTCAAAATTTTGGATTTTTTTATAATATGATTGTGTTCAAACATTTTTTTTTGAAAACCTTTACCTTTCTTTTTGAAAATGTCCACTTAAGCTCAAACTTTTTACAATCTCTCGAAATTTAACCTATTTTTTTGATAATTCCGACTTTTACCCAAAAATTCACTTTTTTCAAAATTGCAACTTTTTGTAATATTTGCATTTTTTCAGGATTTTAATCTTTTTTGAAAATGTTCACCTTTTATCATCAAAATTGAGACTTTTTTCGAAGTTAAATATAGCTAGCGAAAATTCACTTTTTTCAAAATTGCAATTTTTTGAAATATTTGCATTTTTTCAGGATTTTAATCTTTTTTAAAAATGTTCACATTTTATCATCATAATTGAGACTTTTTTTGAAGTTAAATATAGCTTCATTCAAAATTTGAAGTTTTTTTTCGAAATTTCAATTTTTTTTTCAAAAGTTCGAGTTTTTGTAATAACTTTGACAATTTTTCAAAATTTGTCCGTTATTTTAATTTTGCTGAAGTATCTAATTTTCCAAATTACCAATTTTTAAATTTTAAACGAATTCTACAAAACGAGTTCAAGACTTAACAAAACTTCGATTTTAAAACTGTCCAAAAAAAAAGTCAAATATAGCGTAAACAAAACCAGATGAAAATTGGAAGTTTAAATTAGACATTTTCTAATATGTCATCGTTTCAAGTTTACCTTCAAAATTTCGACTTCAATTTCAAGATTCCGGCTTTAAATTATAATGTAAATGTTGTATTTTTCTCTTAAAATTTCGACCGATATTCCCAATTTCTAGGAAAAATTAGAAATAGCGAGATTTTATCGCCAATATTAAGAAAAAAAGCCATATTTAGGAATTTTGGAAAGTTTTATGTAGTAGACATCGTAAAAAAATCATTAGAATTTGAAATTTCGAGAAAAAAATTGGAATATTTAAACGAAAATGAAATTTGAAGGAAAAAATTCAATAAAACTCGAAATTTTTAATATTAATTATTAATATTAATAATAATTAATAATTAAAAAATAGGGATATCAGATTATAAAAGGAAAAATCCAAGTTCGAGAAAAGAAAAACAAATTTTGAGTGATTGTTCTGAAGAAAAAGTTGGAATTTTATAAAAAATTCGAATTTGCAAATAAAATTGCCAGGAAACTAGGCTTCAATAAAAAAGACTCCACTGCTTGAGTCAACTTCACAGTAGCACATAAAATTTTTATTATAAACTCGAAATTTTAGGAAAAGAAATGTAATATTTCGACAAAAAAGTTTCAAATTTGAACAAAGCCGAATATTTTGAAAAAAGAATATTTAAACTATGCAACTTAAAATTCAGTTTGGCTGGAAATTTTGAGAACAAAATCAAGATTTTCTTAGAAAGACTGGAAAAACTCAGCTTATAATTGAACTTTCAAAAAAATGTTCTTTCAAATAAACTCGTAATTTTGAGATGAAAGTTGCATGAATTTGTGTAAAATTTTGAAAAGAAAATTTTTTAAAAAATCCCAAACTTTAGGATAAAGTAATAATTATTTTAAGAACATATAAATTCAAAGAACCGAAATAAATCGTTATTTTTTTCCGATTTTGTTCCTACAAAAATAATGGTTTTATTCGGTTGCCGGTTCGACTTATTCTCTAAATTTCGACATTTATTTGAAAAATTCAATCTTTTTCTGAAAAGGTTGGTTTTTTCAAAATCCGAACCTTTTTTAAAATTCCGTTTTGGTTTAACAATTTTTACTTTTTTTTCACAAATTTCAACTTTTTTAAAATTTTGTCATGTCAATTCTTTTTAAAAATTTGAATAGTTTGAAAATTTCGACTTTTGAAAACATTGAGTCACTTGGAATACTTGTTTTTTAAATTCAAATTTTTATAATATTTTCTAAACATTTTGACTTTTTAACGTTTTTAAAAAATCCGACTGCGATTTATATTAAAAATTTTAACTTTCTTGAACATTTCGACTTTATATTTTGGAAATTTCGAATTTCCAATTTTCCATTTCTTTTAATTTCCATTGTTTCTCAATTTTAACTTATTCTGTAAGTTTCAACCCTTTCACAATTTGGCCTCTCCTTAAGACTGTAATTTCGAAGCTCTGGTAATAAGTGTCTGTCTCCAAAATTGTTTTAAATTTGATTTTTAATCAGACATGGAACAGCGTAGGAGACTATCCGTTTTCGCACGAAGGCAATATCATTGTGAATGGTCTGAAGAGTAGCACCACATACGAAATAAAAGCACTGAGTTACAAAAACAAAAATGATATAATCCGGGATGCGGTTATCCCATTTTCTCTTTGTCAAACATCATGTCTTGGTAATAGCAACACTTTGAATAATTTTGACCATGAAAATAACTTTGACCTTGAAATATGTTTTAGAGTGGAGCGAAGATATTATACAAGTTGATACTACACCAACCACGGTTACTGTTGAAGTTAAGGTATTTATTTTCATTTTCTAATTAAAAATTTGGACTACATTAAATGTTAAGCTTACAGATGAACATTGTCCGCTAAAGGATTATAATATTCAAATAGGTAGCAGAGCTCAACGTAGCTTTTTACCGAATAATAATAAGCTCACAGCTGAGTATCTATCACCTTTTACAAATTATTCTATCATCGTCACTAAGGGAGGAAAACCAGTGGCTAACACTAGATTTCGAACCAAGCAATCTGGTAAGTCCATACATTAAAATACGAGATGAGAGGGCACATCCTGAGGAAATAATAATTTTTAGCTCCGGGTATTGTAAGGGATTTAACCACATTGGAATCACATACTAATAAATTAATTATATCGTGGAAGAAACCTTCCGTAGAAAACGGCATTATAACAAAATATCTAGTTAAATATAAGGTAAATATAAAGAAACTTCTAATCGTTGATGATCGCTGTTTTTCGTTTTGGGAATTTATCATTGTGTCCAATCCTGGAAAACCTAATTTTATAAAAAAAATATGTAGAGTTTAGACTTTATTTTTGCTTACATTTTTACTTAATTAGCTTATTCATATACATGAATATGCATGAATATACATGAATAAGCAAAGCATCTATACAGATCCATTTTAGCTCAGTCATAAAACGGCGTGTGCGCGCAGCCCAATAAACCAAGAAGAGAAATTAGTCGAAGTGATCAGTGAACGTGTTATTTTGGAATATCTTGAACCATATTCACAATATAATGTAACAGTGAGAGCATTTACTGTCGAAGCTGGACCCCCTCTATCTATTCGTCCCACAACTAAACCGAGCGGTAGTACAATTTTCAATTTTAAAATTATATACATTTTCGAAATGCTTATTCCATATAAAACAAATATAATTCCAGACGAATTGCACGAAGAAGAAATTTCCAAAGAGGTACAAATTTACACCAAGAACGAGCATACCATCAGCGTAGATGTTTCAAATGTTGAATGCGAAAAAATTTGGGGTCCAATAAAACTAATCTTAGATTATGTTTGCTACCATGAATGGTGTGGTAGTAATACTGAGCAAGCAAGTACCGAGTTTCCATTGCAAAATGCTTTTGACGTTCAAGGATTATATGCTTTCTCTACGTATGTAGTGACTCCTAAGTTTTGCCGAAATAAAAGTTGCATCAGCGTGAGAAGCATCAACGTGACAACATCACCATCGGGTACGGAGTTCCAATATTCTCTTGCATTTGCCCCGTTATATTTTTTAAGGTGCCATGCTGTTATAAATTGCTTTCAATTTGATATTTCCTTCATTTTAATTGGCTTTCTCTTCGCCAACTGTTTCTTTCACAAATGCAGATCCCCAGTTACCCTTTTTGTTAAGAACTGGTAAGATTGGGGCAATCTTGTTAGTTCTATTGATCTGTGCATTAAAACCCTTGTCTTCTGGGGACATTCCTAGAGAGCAACCGCTTCGCTAGGTGGTAGTGTTTCAACTGTGGGCAGTTCAGTTACCTATGATTCACTATACATGCCTAGAGAGCTGCAAAAATTTGCAGTCTGTGACTGTGTAGGGCAAACAGTCATTACATTGGATCAGAACTTCCCAACCAAGGAGAGACCCCCAGGGGGATTAAAGAGATCACATGGGGCCCAATTTATATTAGGACTCATTTTAACTATTTTTTGAAAATGTAAGATTTTTTTGGAAGGATGAGTTTTTCTAAAATTTCAACTTTTTTTTTCAAAATTTCAGTTTTTTAAAATTTCAATTTTTCAAAATTTCAAATTTTCAAAATTTCAATTTTTCAAAATTTCAATTTTTCAAAATTTCAATTTTTCAAAATTTCAATTTTTCAAAATTTCAATTTTATTAAAATTTCAATTTTTTCAAAATGTTATTTTTTCAAAATCAGGCTTGTTTAAAATCCAGCTTTGTTCAAAATTTCGCCCTTTTCAAAACTTGGCTTTTTCAAAATTTGGCTTTTTTCAAAATTTTGCTTTTTTCAAAATCTCCACTTCGGACTCATTTTAACTATTTTTTGAAAATGTAAGATTTTTTGGAAGGTTGAGTTTTTCTAAAATTTCAACTTTTTTTTTCAAAATTTCAATTTTTTCAAAAGGTTTTTTTTCAAAATCACACTTTGTTCAAAATCTAGCTTTGTTCAAAATTTCGCTTTTTTCAAAATTTGGCTTTTTTCAAAATTTGGCTTTTTTCAAAATTTGGCTTTTATCAAAATTTGGCTTTTTTCAAAATTTCGTTTTTTCCAAAATTTGGCTTCTTTCAAAGTTTTGCTTTTTTCAAAATCTCTACTTCGGACTCATTTTGACTATTTCTTGAAAATGTAAGATTTTTTGGAAGGTTGAGCTTTTGTAAAATTTCAACTTTTTTTTTCAAAATTTCAATTTTTTCAAAACGCTTTTTTTTCAAAATCACACATTGTTCAAAATCTATCTTTGTTCAAAATTTCGCCCTTTTCAAAATTTGGCCTTTTTCAAAATTTGGCTTTTTTCGAAATTTGGCTTTTTTCAAAATTTAGCTTTTTTCAAAATTTCGTTTCTTCCAATATTCGGCTTCTTTCAAAATTTCGTTTTTTTCAAAATTTGACTTCTTTCAAAATTATGCTTTTTTCAAAATCTCTTTTTTACTTATTCCAAAATTTCGACTCTTCAACTTCTCTTCACTTTTTCATCATTTTGACATTATTAAAAGAATGTCTGCTTTTGTTCAAAACTTCGGTATTTTTTTTTAATTTGACTTCAAAATTGACCTTTTATTAAAAATTTGGTTTTTTGTTCAATATGCCGATTTTTTTAAAGGTTGAAATATTTTTACGATTTTATTTCAAAATTAGGACTTGTTTTTTAAAATTTAAACTTTTTTAAAATTGTTAAATTTTTCTTTAAATTTTGAGGTTTTTCGAAACTTTGACATTTAAATTTTCGATTTTTTGAAGGTATTGCCGCTTTTTAAAAATTCTTAACTTTTTCGAAGATTTGCCTTTTTTTCGAAATTCCAGTTTTTACAACTAAGATACGACTATTTTACGAAATTTTTAAATTTGGACATGTATTTTTATGAAAATTTCATTACTACAATTTGGATTGTTCTCAAAATTTTCAAATTTATTGGAATGTTTAAATTTTTTTGAACATTTAATCTCTTTGAAATTTCGACTTTTCAAAAAATTTGTAATATTTTCACGTCGCTCCAAATTTTTGAATTAAAAATTTGCGCTATTTCTTAAAATTTCAACATTTTTTAAAACTACTTTTTAGGATTTTGATTTGGAAATTTTGATTTTTTTAATTGTCAGGTTTGGAACTTTGAGAAATAGTCAAAAGTTTGAAGAAAGGTAGAAATGTTTACGAAACAGTGGATATTTTGAAAAACGGTTGAGGTTTTCAAAAAAGCAATATTTCAACACGATCAGATTTTAGCAAAAAATTTAAATAAAAAAAAATGAGAAAACAACAAAATTTTCTGTCAAAAATTTTTAAAAAATTTGAAAATAAATGGAAATTCAAATAGGAAACTCAAAATTTTCAAAATATAAAGTCGAAATGTTCCAAAAGTCAATATTTTCAATAAATATCAAAGTCAGATTTTTCAAAAAAAACCGTCATTTTTAGAAAGTTAAAATATTTAGGAAAAGCCGAAATTTAAAAAAAAAAGTTAAAAAACAATCATTTTAAGTAATACAATGTTTTCAAAAGTCGAAACTTTCAAAAAATTCAAATTCTCAAAAAGAATTAAAATGTTTTTAAAAAATCGAATTTAAAAACTTGGATTTGAAAACAAAGTTGAAATCTCGAGTCAACATTTGAAAAAAGATACACATTTTCCATAACAAAATGACAATTTTAAAAAAAGTCAACATTTTCAAAAATAAGGTCGAACATGTAGAAAAAATTCAACATTTGAGATAGTCAAGATATTTAAACAAAATTTGACACATGAAAAGAAAATTTTCAAAAATAGTGAAATTTACAAGAAAGAAAATTTTTAATAAAGACAAATGATAAAAAGATTTTCAAAAAATCAAAATTTACCTAAACAAAAAAGCTAGAATTTTAAACTAGTTGGACTTTTCAAACAAAAAGTCAAAACTTCGAAAAAGTCGAAAATTTTAAAATCAACATTTCAAGGAACATCTGAAATATTAGAAGTCAAACCAGAAATTGTTGACATTTTAAAAAAAAGTGGATATTTTAAAATTAGAAATTATCAAAATAATTCGCAATTTTCAATAAAAGTCGAATTCTTCAAAGAAGATCGAAATTTTTAAAAAAGGTGCCCCAAGGAACTTTTTCCTTCTTTCACGCAGACGAAGAAGCGAGTATCTACTATTTTGGAAATAAATATGTACCATATTTTACGAAGCCCTTAATTTCTAAGTCATTTAAAAAAAAATACAATTTCTACCATTTTTATTACATGTTAGATTTCAAGGCCAGACTAAGAAATTTCTATTATTTTAGAAAAGCGAACTTACCTTTCTTCTTCTTTTTCTTCTCCTCTTTCTCCTCCTCCTTCTTCTCTTCCTCCTTCTTCTTTGCATCCTCCTTCTCCTTCTTGTTCTTCTTTTTCTTCTTCTCCTCCTTCTTCTCCTCTTTCTCCTTTTTATGCTTCTTCTTCCTCTCCTTCTTTTTTTTCTTCTTCTTCTCCTCCTTCTCCTCCTTCTTCTCCTTCTCCTTTTTTTCTTCTTCGCCTCCTTCTTCTTCTTGTTTTTCTTCTTTTTCTTCTCCTTCGTCTTCTCCTTCGTCTCCTCCTTCTTCTCCTCTTTCTCCTTCTTATCCTTCTTCTTCTTCTTCTCCTTCTTCTTTTTCTTCTTCTTCTCCTCCTTCTTTTCCTTCTTCTCCTTCTCCTTTTTTTCTTTTTCGCCTCCTTCTTATTCTTGTTTTTCTTCTTTTTCTTCTCCTTCGTCTCCTTCTTTTCCTTCTTCTCCTCCTTCTACTTTTTCTCCTCCTTCCCTTCTTCTTCTCCTTCTTCTTCGCTCCTTCTCCTCCTTCTCCTTTTTTTTTTCTTCGCCTCCTTCGTCTTCTAGTTCTTCTTCTACTTCTTCTCCTTCTTTTACTTCCTCTCCTTTTTTTCCTCCTTCTTCTGCTTCTTTCCTCCTTCGCATTCTTCTCCCTATTCTCCCCCTTATTCTTCGTCCTTCTTCTCCTTCTCCTTCTTTTCCTTCTTCTCCTTCTTCTCCTTCTTCTACTCCTTCTCCTTTTTCTTTACCTTCTTCTTCTTCTTCTACTTCTTCTTCCCCTTTTTCTACTTTTTTTACTTCTCCTTCTTTTACTTCCTCTCCTTTTTTTCCTCCTTCTTCTGCTTCTTTCCTCCTTCGCATTCTTCTCCCTATTCTCCCCCTTATTCTTCGTCCTTCTTCTCCTTCTCCTTCTTTTCCTTCTTCTCCTTCTTCTCCTTCTTCTACTCCTTCTCCTTTTTCTTTACCTTCTTCTTCTTCTTCTTCTACTTCTTCCCCTTCTTCTACTTTTTTACTTCTTCTTCTCCTTTTTCCCCTTTTTATCTCTCTTCTCCTCCGTCTCCTCCTCCTCCTTCTCCTTCTTTTTCTTCTTTGCCTCCTTCGTCTTTTAGTTCTTCTTCTACTTCTTTTACTTCTTTTACTTCTTCTCCTTCTTCCCCTTCTACCCCTTCTTCTTCTTCTCCTTCTTTTCCTTCTTTTCCTCCTCCTTCTCCTTCTTCCCCTTCTTCTCCTTATTCTCTCTCTTTTCCTTCTTCTTCTCTTTTTTTTTTCTTCCCTCTCCTTCTTCTCCCTTTACTCCCCCTTCTTCGTCCTTCTTCTCCTTCTTCTTCTTTTCCTTCTCCTCCTTTTCTCCTTCTTTTTCTCCTTCTCCTTCTTCTTCACCTTCTTCTCCTTCTTCCCCTTCTTCCTCTTCTTCCACTTCTTTTACTTCTCCTTCTTTTCCTTCTTCTCCTTCTTCTCCTTCTTCTCCTTCTTCTCCTTTATCTCCTTCTTCTCTTTTTTCTCCCCTTCTCCTTCTTCTCCCCTTCTCCTTCTTCTCCCTATTCTTCTTCTTTGTCCTTCTTCTCCTTCTTTCCCTTCTTCTTCTCCTTCTTCTTCACCCTCTTCTCCTTCTCCTACTTCTCCTTCTTTTTCTTCTTCTGTTTCCCCTTCCCTTCCTCCTCCTTCTTCTTTTTCTTCTTTGCCTCCTTCGTCTTCTAGTTCTTCTTCTACTTCTTCTCCTTCTTCTCCTTTTTCTCCTTCTTCTCCTTCTTCTATTTCTTCTCCTTCTTTTCCTCCTTCTTTTCCTTCTTTCCTCCCTCTCCTTCTTCTTCTTCTTCACCTTCTTCTCCTTCTTCTACTTCTTCCCTTTCTTTTACTTCTCTTTCTTCTTTTTCTTCTCCTTCTTCTCCTTCTTCTCCTTCTTATTCTCCTCCTTCTCCTCCTTCTTCTCCTCCTTCTTTTCCTTCTTTCTCCACTTCTCCTTCTTCTCCCTATTTTTCTCCTTCTCCTTCGTCCTTCTCCTCCTCCTTCTTCTCCTTCTTTCCCTTCTTCTTCTTCTTCTTCACCCTCTTCTCCTTCTCCTACTTCTTCTCCTTCTTTTTCTTCTTCTTCTCCTTCTCCTCCTTCTTCTCCTTCTTCTCCTTCTTCTTCTCCTTTTTCTCCTGCTTCTTCTCTCTCTTCTCCTCCTTACTCTCCTTCTTCTCCTTCTCCTTCCTCTTCCTCTTCGTCATCATCGTTCAATTTCAATTTTAATTTTTTTTTATTTAAATTAATTTAATTTTTAGAAGAAAAGATGTGTTTTATTGTTCGTAATGTATAGTATATTTATTGGGTATAACCCTTTCGCCAAAGAGATTTCTTACTGCCTTGTCTTCATACTTTATAAAAAAAAATTAACTGGGACGGTCAAATTGAAATAGACACGCAGTCGATTGAAAATTTAGCAGCAATGTTGATGTTTCATTTGCATTTTTTTCACTTTCTATAAGGGCCCCAAACCCTTTGTACCCAAAGATGCATACATGGGGTAGAAATCCCTATAAACGCGGACGGAGTACGTCATTCATTTCATTTAGAACTTTTTCTGATGTCCTTGATATCTTTGATTAAAAATAACCTAAAACGTTTGAAGTATTTATTAAGCAAACATGTCTTTGATGTAAAGTTTTTAACTTCTATTTAAGCCCCTAAGAAAGTGAGAGATCTCTTGGTAACTTCAAGAGGAAAAGACAGCATTTCATTAAGATGGCGACCACCTTTCCCACCAAATGGAATCTTAGACCATTACAAAATAACTATAAAACAGTCAGGCACTTTCTATAACCAAGAAAAGACTGTGACAATTAGCGGACGACCATGTAAATTGTGGCCAATGTACCATTGTTACAAAGCAAATGAATTATGGAAAAATTATGAAACGGAGATTACGGTGAGTAGAGATATTTTGATTGACAGGACCCCAGGACTCTTTGGATTTATTTAACAACCTGTATTACACATTTACTTTTTTCACAAGTCTCAGTCATAATAATCCAAAAGTGTTCTTTTTTTCAGGTAGTTGCAATAAATAAAAATCCAAAAACAGAAGGGTATCCAAGCTCTGTTAATACCGTGACAAATCCTGGGAGTAAGTTACATCAAATTATTAGAGGTCAACTGAACTTACAGTTTCACCTTGGACCCTAACTCGGCCCACTTCAAGTTTAAACTTCGAATTACCAATTAAATAAATTTTAAGAAAAAGAATCTTATAGTTTGAATTTTAACTCAAAATTTGGATTTTAAAGTTTTAGAACGACATATAATTTTCAAGATGAAACAGAAAATTTTCAGAAAAGAAAAAGGAAACGAGGTCGAAATATATGACAAAAATATTCTCAAATTTTTGAATTTAAAATTTAAAGGGGGAATTTTGAAAACAATCTAAACACAAAAATTCAAAGTTATATCAAAAAACTGAATTCTTAAGAAGAAATTTTAGGTAAAGGGTTGATGTTTCCCATTTAAATTTGAGCCAAAATCAAGTTTAGACTTCGAATTATCAAATAAATTTGTCATAACTATTAAACTTTATTAACAATAAAAACGCAACAAAATTTTAAAATTCCACAAGGTTTTCGAAATTACACGAAGTAAGGGTTGGAAATGTCAAATAAATTTTTGAGAAAAAGAGTGTTATCAAACTTTGAATTTTAACTCAAAATTTGAATTGAAGTTTTAGATAAAGATACAATTTTAAAGATGAAACAGAAATATTTTTGGAAAAAAGAGGAAGATTGACACATATTACTAAAATATTCTCAAATTTTTCAGTTTAAAATTTAAAGAGAGAATTTTGAGAAAACACTCCCCAAACACTAAAATTCAAAGTTATATCAAAGATTTCAATTTTTAAGAAGAGATTTTAGAAAAACGGTTGATATTTCGAATTTAATTCGAAATTTCCATAAGAAAGTACGTAATTTGGAAAACTCAAAACGAAGTTGCTTTAAAAGTCTACACCTTTAGAGAAAAGAGACTTCAAACTCAAAAATTCATAAAACTCCTAACAATAAAAAATCTGAAAGGTTCTTGAATTTTTGACCTAAATCTGAAAATATAAACTCAAATATTCGGATATTTTTTTAAGTTCCAACATTTAAATTTGTTGTTCGCTTGAAGTTTGAAAAGTATAATAAATTGATAAAAAAAATTGAAAATTTCACCGTCAAATTTAGAATTTTGATGTGATTTCAACTATTCGACATGTTGCCCAAAAAAGCATAAAAAAGGGAAATTTTGTGATTGGAGGTTCAAATCAAAATTTTGAGAAAAATTTTTCTTATACAAATTTAATTTTCTTTTGAAAGTGTTCACTTTGACTCAAAAATAAGGCGTCCTACTGCTACTGTTACTATTATGGTTTATGGTTGTTATTTGTTATTTTTCAGCTCCAAATCCTCCCTATGATTTAAAGGCCTATTGGCATAATTATGACGTTACGTTTGAATGGAAACACCCAAATGAAACCAATGGTCGACTCACTTCGTTTCAGTATTATTTTTACAGAACGGGGGGAAGTACCGATCAATTCATACATATTAAAAGTGAAGATGAATATCAATTTATTTATAATATTACGGTTCGTTTGCCAAGACATATCAGTCATAGATAAAAAATATGTTTGTTGCAGTTTAAGGACATTAATCCTTCCACTAAATTATGGTTTTCTATAAAGTGTCACAACGAAGAAGACAGTAGCAGCCTAATAACTATCGCAGAAAGTAGTCCTCCCCCAAAACCCCAAATAATAACCCCATTACAAGATATAAATACCACCGAAACCACAGTTAGTGTTAGGTTTGAAGTTGGCAAATACAATGAAGACAAGGAGATCACAATAGACGATTCAAGAGTATTCCTAATGATTGAAAACCGAGAAGATAACCACGTTGACAAACTGACAGCTCCATTTTTTAAAGAGATCTTGGGTTTTTTCCCCAAAATAATTTTAGAACAAAAGATCCGTAAAAAGACGGATTACATTAACTTTACAATCGGTGATGGAAGTAGTCAGTATTCTTCCTACTTAAGGGAAACAATTTTTAATAATCCGCTGAAACCGGGCACTTATAACAATGTTATTATTTTTTTGGTCAATTCATTCTCAGATAAATATAGTACGTACTGGAAAGAGTATAAATACAGCACACTTGGATATGTTGAAATGAGGAAAACGAAGCCAGATGTTGAGCAAGAGAAGACAGGGGGCAATTATGCACTTTTCTGCCTTTTACTTTTAGTATTTCTGATACCGATAACGTTCATCGTGTGGTAAGTATGAGCTAACGCAACAAAAGTTCTAATCAAATCTTTTTTATACGCGGTAATGTTATTATATAGAAAGGTATAAGTTTGTACTGACCACACAATATATTATAAAAAAAAGACAATCTGAAAGAGTGCCGACAGAAGTGAAAACTTAAAACTAGCATATGACAGTGTCTATGTAGTTTAGCTCGACACATGCTCTAATGTTAACAGTATAATATACGGTCGACATTAGAGGATGTTGGTAATGTGTGACGTTGATGAGAGATAGTCACACGAAAGCATAACTTTATCACCTACCCAAAATCGTTGAACGTGTCCAAAGTTTTCACTTCAAAAATCCTACACATGTTTGCAGGAAGAAGAAAATCAAACCTAATTTATCAAGAATCCCTTCACCAACTGCAATTAGTGCAATCAGCCAAAGTAGGTTTTCGCTGAAGCAAAAATCTTATGAAATCATCCAGTTAATTTTCTAGATTCTAGACGAGGAACCTTGAAAGAAGAAAAAAATTCTCTTATTATTACTCCTGTCGAACTAGCGCATGTTAAACCAGTCGTTGCAGTAAAACCTAAAGTTATGGTAAACCATCAAACTGAAAAATATTGTGTTAAATACTTCAAGTCACTGGATTTTAATTTTAGGTTAATAAAACCACCAATCCTCCTAATCCGAGCACGCAAATTTATAGTAAAGTGATAAAAATTTCGGAATTTGAAAAGTATGTTCGAGATTCTATCGAATCTGGGGAATTAGAACGCCAACATGCTGTAAGTCCTCTCCTGAAATCGTAAAAAGGAAAATCTTCATTTACTCATTTTTAGCTTTTTCCTAGAGGCCAAACTCAACCTTGGAACTATGGGATGCAGAAAACTAATAAGCCTAAAAATCGTTACAATAATCTCATCGCGTGTACGTAAGAAACAAAAACGTTCTCTTTGTTTTTAATACTAGCGCCTTCAAACATTGAAATGCAAAACTTGTCCCCTGAAGCCAGTGGCGGCTGGTCCTATAGAGCGCGCGCACCTCGTGAAATGAGTGATTAATTTTTTTCTGTTTAATGTAAAAGATAAGGATTTATGACATTTTTAAGTACTAAATAATAATCTGTTAATTAACTAGTACTTGTGCATTACTTGGAATAAAGTGCGCATATGTTTTATTCCATTATGAGGAAATTTAAATAAGTTGGTGCGCTCAGAACTAAGCACTTAGCGTGGCTGCTGTACGATTCCTATCAACGGCATCCTCGCGTTACGTAGAAACAATAAACTACGGAGCGCACATTAAAGTTAGCGCAGTACGCCGCTCCCTCACGGGATGTTGTCGGATGATGAGTACGAGACAGAGTTTGAAGTGAAATATTTATGGTTCATGTGATAAGATTTCTGTTACAACTTTTGTGTCTTAATTTTGTTTCGAAATGAAGGATAGATTTTCATATCGTCAATCAATTATATTTCGATTATCTAATTATTGAGTTACAAATTTTATTACGTGTAATACATCTGCAATCAATCTGGCAGTAGCATATCTTGTTACATCTGTCTGCGTTGTCTGTTATTGTTGTGATTGACTGATTTGTATGATTTAAATATTTAAACAAATTTTAAAATGAGTGACAGACTGAACACTTTGAAGGTTTAAAACTATAAATATTCAATATCATTTAAATTATAATGAAAGTTACGAAAATGTTTTGTGTATTATTATTATGCATTACTACTTAACAAGGAAAACCAAGTGGGGATGCAAACAATAGTTTGATGTTTTCAAAACATCGATATATCGTTTGTAAACATAAATGTTTAAAGATCGATTCCAAAACATAAAAAATATCGATACATCGTTCAGTTTACAAACGATGTTTGAAAAATCGATGTATCGTATCGCGATGGAATTAGCGCCATCTGTTGCATAGAATTAATATTGATGGTACAAATGACCACCCAATTTTCTAACTAGTCGCTTGATGGAAGCAATGTATATTTAACAAATTGATACTGAAGCTTAGCGGCAGGCATACAAACTACAATTATCTGACAATTCATAGTTTAGATATTTTTATTTGGCAACCTATAAAAAAACACCAATTTTGAAAGAAAAATGAGAATTTTTAGAAAAGTATTAATTTGAAAACTCGAAACTATAAACAGAATTTTCACAATTATTTACTATTTATTTAATATTAAAAAAAAATTCTTACCTATCAACATTTCTAGTTTGAACTTCAAATATTCAGTTCCTTTAAGACAACTTACTTTATATAAATTTCCTTTTTTTGAACTTTTAATTTTGTTAATTCCGTATTTTAATTGAAAACCTCTAGAAAAAAAGTCGAAATTTTCATAAAAAAGATAAACATTTCTAGAAATAGACCAATTTTCAAGTTAGAAATAAAAATGTCCAAATTAAAACCTAAACAGAATTCTCAAAATTTCGGACCTAATTTCCAAATTTGGAATATTTGAAAAGTTGTCAATTTTTGAATAAATAAATCTCCATACTTAATAAAAGAAATTATAAATTTTTATCAAAATTTCTTGTTTAAATTTGAATATTGTATACTTTTTAATTCCAAATTTTCTTAGAAATCTCGAACCTTTTCTGACATTGTGTATTAAATTTTTATTTTTATCAATTCTGTTTTTTTCCGAATTGTTTTGTCCAAATCCGGACTTTAATCTAGAAGTTTTATCGAAATTGTGAACAGTTTTTTTAATATTTAAGATTAAAGTGGAAAATTTTAGAACTTTCAGTTTAGCTTTTAAATGTTAAAGTTTCTTCCCATGTATGTCTATAATTTCGAAATGTCTGCTTTGTTCGAAAAATTTAAACTTCAAATGTACTCTTCGGCTCAAAAATTTTTTTTACAAAATTCGACTTTTTCAAAATATCCAATTTTTTGGAAATCTTGCCTTTTTATTGAACATTTTAACTTTTTATGAAAATGTCTACATTTTTCAAAATTTCGACTAATTAAAAATTTTCGTATTTTTTCCATTTTTTAAAATTTCTAGTTTTTCGAAAATTTGGAACTTTTTGAAAATTTCGATTTTCAAAAAATTTCGGATTCTTCTGAAAATTTTGAATTTTTAAATTTTTGACTCTTTTTAAAAATTACTAAGCTTGGCTTTTTTAAGAGTTTGGCATTTTCACAAACTGCTTTGACTTTTATAAAAAGTTTGAGTTTATATAAAAATTTCGAATTGTTTTCGAAAATCTGGAATTTTTTCTGAAAATTTTAATTTTTTATGAAAATTCTACATTTTTCAAAATTTCAACTTTAATTTCTTCAAAATGTTAATTTATTTTTCAAAATTGTGGCTTTTTAAAAAATTTCGACATTTTTATTTTTTAAAATTTCTTGGATCTTTCTTCACTTTTTATCAAAAACTTTCGATTTTTTTAAATTTCAATGTTTTTTAAGGTGTCGATTACTTTTTTTAATTCTGGCGTTATTTTAAAATTTCAACTATTTTGGAAAATTCGGACTTTTTCAAGTCACATTTTTTCAAAATTTCACCTATTTTTAAAATTTTTGGCTATTTCTCAAAATGTCGAATTTTTCGTTAAATCTTTACTTTTCCAAAATTACATTTTATTAAGTTAAATTACAGCCACTTTTAAAAAAGTTTGGCATTTTTGAAAATTTCTTTTTTCATGAAAAAATTTGAAATTTTTTTGAAAGGCAACTTTTGAAATTTTCCAGTTGTCTTCAAAATTTCGACTTTCTTTTTAAACATTTCGATATTTTTCAATTTTCAACAGTATTTAAAAATTTTTGCCTCTTTGAAATGTTGACTATTTTACAAAATTTTGACCTTTTTTGAAAATCTTTACTTCGGTCAAAATTACAATTTATTTTCAAATGAAATTAGTAAACAAAAATTTCGCTTTTTTTGAAAATCGGATATTTTTAAAATTTTTTTAAAATGTTGCCTTGAACTTTTTTACTATTTCTTTCAGAATTTCCACATTTTTTGGAAATTTCGACTTTTATGAAAATATCGATATTTTTCTAAATTTTAGCTTGAAATTTCGGTTCAAAATTCGTCTGTTAAAATTCCGACTTTCTCGAAAATTTGAAATGTTTTTAAATATTTCGTTTTTTAAAAATTTTCGAATCCTTTTTTTTAAATTAGTGCGACTCAAAAATTTTCAAAATTTAATATTTTCTCAAACCTTCGCTTTTTTTAAATTCCGTCTTTGGCATTTTTACAAAATTTTGCCTGAAGTTTAAAAAAGTTTTATCGAAATTTACTTTTTGGAAAAACCTGAATTTTTTATGAAAATTTTAACGTTTTAAAATTTAGCCTTTTCTTTTAAATTTCGAAAGTTCCTCAACATTTTAAGTTCTTTTTCAAAATTTTGGGTATTTTAAAAATTTTGACATTTTTAAAATTTTATTTTTATAAATTTTAGTTTTTTCCCGAAATTTGAGTTTTTTTGACATTTCATAAAAAATAATCAAAGAAATTAGGCAAGGAAAGACCATCAACCAATAAACAGTAATAGAAACTTCGAGTTTAAAGGGAGTTTTCCTCGAAATTTCGACTTCAATCTCGAAATATCAACTTTTTTCTCGAAATTCCAGGAGTAAAGTCAAAATTTCGACTTTAATCTCAAATTTCGACTTTAATCTGAAAATTTCGACAAAAAAGTCGAAATTTTGGTTATTAAAAATTGAAGTAACTGAACACATCCTACCGTCATCTGTCAATATTGTATGCCTAACCTAATTTTCGTGTATATTAATGGTCGAATGTTCGAGATTAAAGTCAAAATTTTGACTTTGACCTTAGAATTTCTAGAAAACAGTTGAAATTTCGAAATTGAAGGCGAAATTTCGAGAAAAAAGTCAAAATTTCGACATTAGAGTCAAAATTTTGACGAAATTTCGAAAAAAAAAGTGGAAATTCCAATTAAACTCGGAATTAAAAAAAATTCTTTTTAAATTGATGTTCTTTTCTACACTTTCCGAATTTCGACTTCTTAAACTCGCAATTAAATATTTAAAAAACATCAGAAAAACATCGATGTATCGATACCGAATACCGATGTTTAAGACATCGATGTTTCATTGAAAAAAATATCGATGTTCAAACATCGATGCTTTTTTGAACGATGTTGCATCCCTAAAAACAAGTACTTAACTGTGAAATGATAAATGCTAAATGCGTACGTGTCGGCTGATCGATTGCGTTTGCTAATTGTGCCGCTTACAGGCCTAACTGCCAATGGTACCGCTATTCACAAAAAGATAGCAGCGCCCATTCTAGGGCCTAATAATTAATTTGTTGATTTGGTATTTGGTTCTAAATTATAGAAAAAATAGTTCGTTGAATAAACACCCACCACTAATTATGACATTGTCAGTATACGCCAAAATTTGAAGTGTATGTTTGTCAGTGTCAGTATTCTGCTTCAGGTTTTAGAAGATTTAATTGTGTTTTTAAAATGAACAGCATTTTTATATTAAAAAACGATTTTGGTATACTTCCACTAGAAGAGAAAGTGAAAATAAAAGAACTTGCCAGTGTTAAAATTGGACTAAGAATGTAAAAAATAAATAAATAAATAAATAAAATACTATTAACGCCTCACAAAAAGCGTTTGTTTCTCCTAAATTTAATACCTTGCTGCGGCATTGAAATCATCTAAACTTTAACTATTAATATTTTTTGCATCTGCGCACCCCCTGTCAAAAAGTCACCAGCCGCCACTGCCTGAAGCCAAGAAAGATTTGTATTTCAATTTTTGAAGATAACCAAGGACCAGTCGGTTCCACCAAGAAAAAAACTAACGCCTTCATCTACGTGAAAGAAAAGAAAAGATTCTTGGGTCATTTTTTTGAAAATTCCGAGTTTTTTTATGAAGAATTCGATTGTTATTGAAAGTTTTAAATTATTTTGATAATTTTCACATTTTATCCACTTTTTTCAAAATGTCAACATTTTCTCGTAGACTCCCAAATATTTCAATTTTTTTCTCGAAATATTGACTTAATTTTGAAGATATTCTCGGTATCTTGTTGCGAAGTTTGGGACAAAGTTTGTGGGGCAATCTATAAAAGATTGCCAATCCTTAACAAAAAAAAGGTAACCGAAAATCTAGACGTGCGGAAGAAGCAACTGGCGAAGAAAATGCCACTCAATAAGAATGGCCATTTTGGGACTGCAAGTAGTTATTAGGAGAGTGAAAGGTTGCACAAAATTGAATAGAATAAGAAATAGAGATATAAGAACAGATACAGAGAATATATAAGAACAGAGTTAAACCGCTTTGATATAAGCGATACAATAACAGAAAATAAAATTAAGTGGAAAGAACATGTAGAACGAATGAATGAAAAAAGGTTGCCTGCCAAGGCAAGATTTTATAGATGTATTAGAAGAAGTATTGGTAGGCGCGAAGATGGGTATCGTAGTGGCAATAATGCCTAAAACCGAATGTGAGGAAGAAGAATAAGAACGGAATTTTTCTTCATTCTTTGAGGTGGGTTTCCCCGAGGTAGGTTTCTCAACCTGTTTTGGTCTTCAAGCCTCTTGTTCTTCTGATGTCCAGCATTGTTTCCATCTTTTCATCGGTCTTCCTTGTGTTTTTTTTCCTGTTGGTTTCAATGTCTTTGCTTGTTTGACCATTTTACTTTCATCCAGAATGGAAAGGAATTTATTTTAAATATTTCGACTCTCTTGAAAGTTTTTAACTTTTTTTAAAAATTCCAACTTCTTTAAAAGTCTAGCTTTTCTGTATCTGTTTTTGATTGGTTTGGGAACTTTTTTTGATAATTTCTGTCTTTTTTAAATATTTTCATTTTGGTAATTCCAATTTTTTTAATTTCCTTTTCAATATTTCAAATTTCTTTGAACATTTGAATGTTATCTTGTAGATTCGAATTTTTTGGAAAATTTTACTCTTTTCACATTTTCGACATCATTTTTTAAAATCTTAACCTTTTTTAGAAATTCCCAACTTGGTATGAAAAATGTATGCACCTTTTATAAAAAGTGGATTCGAAATTTCAACTTTTTTGAAAATGTGACTCTTTTTGAATTGAATTTTTGTAAACCATGTCAATTCTTTTTGAAAATTTTGTATTTCGTCTTTTTTTAAAATTTCGGCTTTTTCTCGAAGTTTTGAATTTCTCAGAATGATGATTTTTTTCCAAATTCTCACTTGATCGAAAAATTAATAAAATATTGAATAAATAAATTGTACTTTTTTTTGGACAATTTTGGCTTTTTCCCACTTTTGACTTTATTTTTAAAAATGTTGACCCTTTTTTCAAAATTTCCATTTTGTTATTGATAATTTGCATTTTTTTTTAAATTCTGACTCGAAATTTCAACATTTTTGCAAATGTGACTGTTTTTGGGTTCAAATTTCTTAAAACATGGTAAATCTTTTTGAAAATTAGAATTTTTTAAAAGTTTCGACCTTTGAAAACATTTTTAAAATGTTTGTATTTTTAATTTGACTTTTTTCAAAATTTCGGCCCTTTCTCAAAATTTTGACTTTTTGCAAATGACGATTTTTTTGGTAACTCTGACTTTATTGAAAAATTCTTTCTTTTTTGGAAAATTTTGACTTTTTCCATTTTTGACTTCATTTCTGAAGATGTTGCCCTTTTTTAAAAATTCCCATCTTGTTATTGAAATTTTAGATCTTTTTTAAAATTCTGACCCCAAATTTTCACTTTTTTGCAAATCTGACGGTTTTTGAATTAGAAATTTTTAAAACATATCAATGCTTTATTGAAAAATTCTTTCTTTTTTGGAAAATTTTGACTTTTTCCATTTTTGACTTCATTTCTGAAGATGTTGCCCTTTTTTTAAAGGTCGCGTCTTGTTATTGAAAATTTATATCTTTTTTAAAAGTTTGACCCGAAATTTTAACTTTTTTGCAATTCTGACTGTTTTGAATTAGAATTTTTTTTAAATATATGGAATTTTTTGAAAGTTTCGACTTTTGAAAACATTTTGGGAATGTTTGTTTTTTAAATTCGACTTTTTTTTTTAATTTCGGCTCTTCCTCAAAATTTTGACTTTCTGTAAATGACGATTTTTTTGGAAACTCTGACTTTATTGAATAGTTCTACCTTTTTTGGGAGAATTTTGACTTTTTTTCGATTTTCGATTCCATTTTTGAAGATATTGCCCTTTTTTCAAAATTCCCATCTTGTTATTGAAAATTTATATTTTTCTTAAAATTCTGGCCCGACATTTTAACTTTTTTGTAAATCTGGCTGTTTTTGAATTAGAATTTTTTAAAACTTGTCAATTCTTTTTGAAAATTGAAATTTTTTGAAAGTTTCGACTTTTGAAAACTATTTGGAATGTTTGTTTTTAAATTCGACTTTTTTTTTTAATTTCGGCTCTTCCTCAAAATTTTGACTTTCTGTAAATGACGATTTTTTTGGAAACTCTGACTTTATTGAATAGTTCTACTTTTTTTTGGAAAATTTTGACTTTTTTTCGATTTTCGATTCCATTTTTGAAGATATATCGCTTCTTGTTATTGAAAATGTATATCTTTTTTAAAATTCTAACCCGAAATTTTAACTTTTTTACAATTCTGACTGTTTTGAATTAGACTTTTTTAAAACGTATCAATTCTTTTCTGAAAATTGGAATTTTTTGAAAGTTTCGACTTTTGAAAACATTTTTGGAATGTTTGTTCCCTAAATTCGGCTTTTTTTTTAAATTTCGGCTCTTTCTCAAAATTTTGAGTTTCTGTAAATGACGATTTTTTTTTAAAACTCTGACTTTATTGAAAAATTTTACTTATTTGGGAAAATTTTGACTTTTTTTCGATTTCATTATTGAAGATGTTGCCTTTTTTTCAAAATTCGCGTCTTGTTATTGAAAATTTATATCTCTCGGCTTTTTCTCGATGTTTTGACTTTCTCAAAATGACGATTTTCGATTCTCACTTGATCAAAAAATTAATAAAATAATAAATAAATAAATTGTACTTTTTTTGGACAATTTTGGCTTTTTCCCACTTTTGACTTAATTTTTAAAAATGTTGACCCTTTTTTCAAAATTTCCATTTTGTTATTGAGAATTTGCATCTTTTTTAATATTCTGACCCGAAATTTTAACTTTTTTTCAATTTTGAGTGTTTTGAATTAGACTTTTTTAAAACATGTCAATTCTTTTTTGACAATTGGAATTTCGAAAAAGTTTCTTTTGACTTTTGCAAACATTTTTGGAATGTTTGTTTTTTAAAGTCGACTTTTTTTAAATTTCGGCTTTTTCTTAAAGTTTTGACTTTCTGTAAATGACGATTTTTTTGAAAATCTTGACTATTGAAAAATTCTACTTTTTTTGGGAAAATTTTGACTTTTTTTCGATTTTCGATTTCATTTTTGAAGGTATTGCCCTTTTTTCAAAATTCCCATCTTGTTATTGAAAATTTATATCTCTTTAAAAATCTGACCCGAAATTTTAACTTTTTTTGCAATTCTGACTGTTTTCAATTACAACTTTTTTAAATACATGGATTTTTTTGAAAGTTTTGACTTTTGCAAACATTTTTGGAATGTTTGTTTTTTAAAGTCGACTTTTTTTAAATTTCGGCTTTTTCTTAAAGTTTTGACTTTCTGTAAATGACGAGTTTTTTGAAAACTCTGACTTTATTAAAAAGTTCTACTTTTTTTTGGAAAATATTGACTTTTTTTCGACTTTTGATTTTATTTTTAAAGATGTTGCCCTTTTTTCAAAAATCGCGTCTTGTTAATGTAAATTTATATCTTTTTTAAAATTCTGAGACGAAATTTTAACTTTTTTGCGTTTCTGGCTGTTTGGAATTAGACTTTTTTAAAACATGTTAATTCTTTTTTAAAAATTGGAATTTTTTGAAACTTTCGACTTTTAAAAACATTTTTGGAATGTTTGTTTCTTAAATTCGACTTTTTTGAAGGTATTGCCCTTTTTTCAAAATTCCCATCTTGTTATTGAAAATTTATATCTCTTTAAAAATCTGACCCGAAATTTTAACTTTTTTTGCAATTCTGACTGTTTTCAATTACAACTTTTTTAAATACATGGATTTTTTTGAAACTTTCGACTTTTAAAAACATTTTTGGAATGTTTGTTTCTTAAATTCGACTTTTTTTTTAATTTAGGCTTTTCCTCAAAGCTTTGACTTTCTAAAAATGACAATTTTTTTGAAAACTCTGGCTTTATTGAAAAGTTCTACTTTTTTTGGAAAATTTTTGACTTTTTATCGATTTTCGATTTCATTTTTGAAGATGTTGCAATTTTTTCAAAAATCGCGTCTTGTTATTGAAAATGTATATCTTTTTTAAAAGTTCTGACCCGAAATTTTAACTTTTTTGCAATTCTTACTGTTTTGAATTAGACTTTTTTAAAACATGTCAATTCTTTTTTGAAAATTGGAATTTTTTGAAAGTTTCGACTTTTGAAAACATTTTTGGAATGTTTGTTTTTTAAATTTGAGTTTTTTTTTTAAATTTCGGCTCTTCTAAGTTTTGACTTTCTGTAAATGACGATTTTTGTTGAAGACTCTGACTTTATTGAAAAGTTCTAATTTTTTTTTGGAAAATTTTGACTTTTTTCCGATTTTCGATTTTATTTTTGAAGTTGTCGCTCTTTTTTAAAAATTCCCATCTTGTTATTGAAATTTTATATCTTTTTTAAAATTCTGACCCGAAATTTTCACTTTTTTGCAAATCTGAATGTTTTTGAATTAGAATTTTTTAAAACATGTTGATTCTTTTTTAAAAATTGGAATTTTTTGAAAGTTTCGACTTTTGAAAATATTGACTTACTTGGTTTTAATTCGACTTTTTTCATAATTTGGACTGTTTCTCAAAGTTTTGGCTTTCGGCAAATGGTGAATTTTTTGAAAACTCTGAGTTTATTGAAAAATTCTACTTATTTTTGGTAAATTTTGACTTTTTCTGATTTTCGACTTCATTTTTAAAGATGCTGCCCTTTTTTCAAATTACCTATCTTGTTATTGAAAATTTATATCGTTTTTAAAATGCTGACCCGACATTTTAACTTTTTTGCAAATCTGATTGTTTTTCGATTAAAATTTTTTAAAACACGTCAATTCTTTTTTGAAAGATGGAATTTTTTAAAAGTTTCGACTTTTGAAAATATTTACTCACTTGGAATGTTCATTATTTTTTTTTCGATTTTTCTTAAAGTTTTGCCGGCTTTGACTTTCTACAAATTATGAGTTTTTTAAAAACTCTGAGTGTATTGAAAAATTCTACTTATTTTTTGTAAAGTTTGACTTTTATTCGAGTTTCGACTTCATTTTTGAAGATGTTGCCGTTTTTTTCAAAAATTGCATCTTGTTATTGAAAATTTATATCATTTTTAAAATGCTGACCCAACATTTTAACATTTTTTGCAAATCTGACTGTTTTTCAATTAGAATTTTTGAAAACATGTCAATTTTTTTTCTGAAAATTGGAATTGTTTGAAAGTTTCGACTTTTGAAAATATTTACTCACTTGGACTCTTCCTCAAAGTTTTGGCTTTCTACAAATGATGAGTTTTTTGAAAACTCTGAGTTTATTGAAAAATTCTACTTATTTTTGGTAAAGTTTGACTTTTTTCCGAATTTCGACTTCATTTTTGAAGATGTTGCCGTTTTTTCAAAAATTGCATTTTGTTATTGAAAATTTGTATCGTTTTTAAAATGCTGACCCGACATTTTAACTTTTTTGCAAATCTGACTGTTTTTCAATTAGAATTTTTCAAAACGTGTCAATTCTTTTTTGAAAACTGAAATATTTTGATAGTTTTGACTTTTAGACACATTGACTCACTTGAAATGTTTGTTTCTTAGTCAACTTTTTTCAAAATTTTGGCTTTTCTTCAAAGTTTCGACCTTCTGAAAATGCCGATTTTTTTTGGAAACTTTGTTGATGAAAAATTCTACCTTTTTTTGAGAAAAATTTAACCTTTTTCCCATTTTCGATTTTATTTTTTAAATTCGACTTTTTTCAAAATTTCAGCTTATTTTCAAAGTTTTGACTTTCCAAAAATGATATTTTTAAAAATTATGACTATTGAAAAATTTCTCTTAAAGATGTTTACCTTTTGGGAAAATTCCGACTTTATTAAAAGTGTCACTCATTTGTAATGTTCAGGATTTTGACATCTTTAAAAATTTGGACTTTTATTCAGAGATTCGTATTTTTTTAGAAATGTATTTTGTTTGGGAGCATTTCGCCCGTTCTAAAATGTTAATTTTGTTGAAAAATCGCGAACGTGAAAATTTCGACCCTTTCTCGCAATTTCCACATTTTTAAAATTTTGAAAATTTCAAAAAAAGGGGAAATTGCGAAAATTTCAAACATTTAATTCTTTTTCCCAGTTGTTACTTCTTTAAACATTTTGACTTTTACTTAGTTCTACTTTTGTGGGTGGAATTTTAACTTTTTTAAAATTCTGAATCTTTAAATTTTCGACTTTTTCTAAGAATGTCGTGTTATTCTCAAAATTTTGACTTTTAGAAATTCAGATTTTTAGTTTAAAGTGGTTTTTTTTTTCAAAATTTTAATATTTTTTTTCTTGTAAATTTCGCCTATTCTGAACTTTTTATTTTTTCCAAAATGTCAATTTTGATCTCTTTCAAAATTTTTGCTTCTATTGAAAATTATCTACCTGTTTAAAAAATTTCCATCTTTGTTTAAATTTTTGTATATTTCTAGAAGTTTTGACCTTTTTTCAAAAATTACGACTTGTTTTTTAAAAATTTCGACATTTACTAAAAGTTTCCACTTCTATATTAATAAACTTTTACCATTTTAGAGGCTCAATTTTGAAAAATCCTTTCCTGGTGCTCACCTACGTATTAAGGGAAACATCTGTGTGCAATTTCATGTTCTTAGACCCATGGGCTTAGGCCGTGTGTTGTCTACCAATGTATCAAGCAGATTATAGGAAATTAAGTTAATTTAGCAAGTTTTCATAAATAGTGTTAAAAATGTGTAACCTGCGAGAAGGTTTTATAGCTTACATTTAAAACTCCACCCTTTTCTAGACATTTTAACTTTTAACTCAAAATTTTGGCTTTCAACCATAAAGTTTGGATAAAAAGTTGGAAGTTTGACTTCAAAATCAACATTTCAATATTTCACTCAAAATTTCAGCGAACATGTCAAGTTCTCGAAATGTTTGGAAATCTTGACTTACGAGTCTCACAATCTCGACTAAAATTTTTAAATCGTGTCCTTATCTCTCTACTTTGTGAAAAAAATAGTATTAATTATTGTAAGATTTCCAAAATTATTACGAAGCGTGGTAAAGGAAAACTTCATTTTTCGCATTTCGTCAGCACATTGTCATTTTTTACCAATTGTTTTCCAAATTATTTTTTTGTTATAGACTGTCATTCGAGAGTAATTCTGCAAAAATTACCAGGAGATGAATATTCGGATTATATAAATGCAAACTACATACACGTAAGAAAATTTAATTTTTGCCATTAAATAATTCTAAAAGTCGGATTCATTAAGACAGTGTTTCCCAAAGTTTATCACAAGTGGTACGGGCAGAGTTTGGGGGGGGGGGAGTATGCTCCTAACCGGGCGGCTTCAGATGACTCAAAAATTAAAAATTGTTTGGTTAAACGTAACCAAACTAACTTAATTAGCTTGCACAGCTTCTACAAAGGTAGAAGGGAGATCGATATACAGCTTTAAATAGTTAGTGCAGATTGTAGAATGATGTTTTGTTCATATTCGTTGATACGTTCAGCAGACAAATAGACAGACAAATACATTTTCTCACTTACACAGTTATTTAGGGTGGATAGTTTTATTGAAATGCTCGGTATATTAGTTAGGAGGCAATTTTTTATCGAGGGGTACTCCACGTCACGAAAAATTATGAAAAGGGTACACAGATATCAAAACTTTGGGAAACACTGTATTGAGATGATAAAAGACTTTGAAATGTGACATTTTTATTGAGAAAATTGGAAATCCTATTGCTGGATCTGGAGAAAACTTTCTTTTGTTAGGGTTATCGCACCGATAAAGCATTTATAGCGACGCAAGGACCCAAACCAGCCACTTTAAATGATTTTTGGAGAATGATTTGGCAAGAAAACGTAAATCATATAGTTATATTAGCAAATATCTACGAAGGAGGAAAGGTACAGTCATTGACATAAAACATTAATCTCTTTATGCTTTATCCATATGAATATACTCACTTCAGAAAAAAGTCGAACAATATTGGCCCAACATTAATGAAGAACTCACCTTTGGAAATATAAAGGTGAAGTATGTTTCCACGGAAGTATCGGCAGATTTTGAATATAGATCTTTTAATGCTTCTTGCAATGGAGAACACAGAAAAGTAAGCGATTGTAGATTTAAAATAAAATATAAATCGTCCCATAATTGTAGATAAATCAACTCCATTTTACTTCTTGGCCTGATCATGGAGTACCACTATATTCTCAAAGTTTAGTACCTTTTATAAGGAAGATTTTGAGAATTTCCTTGAGCTCGGAATCCCCCATCGTAGTACATTGCAGGTATGTCAACGAAACACCATTTCTATAGTCTTTTGTGGTAGTGACATTTTTTTTTCTTATACATATTGGAACTAAAATAGACAAGCATCTACACTTCTGTATTTTCGCGTATTCTTTAACTTTACAATCAAAAAAACCAAAACACAAGCTACGGCATTGAGTGTGGAGGGGGAGGGGCAGAACTACCCAAATAATTTTTAACAATCAAAAAACTTACAAAACCAGAAGAGTATGTGGCGTCAAGGTGGGCAATGAGCTCCGTATGATGTTCATAGATTTTTCTAGAGTGGACAATGCTCATCCTAGAAATTTCATTGCCCACAGTAGAAAGATCTATGCTCATTATACGGAGCTCTGGATTCTGGATTCGTTGTGGGTTGCCTAAAGTTTAGGCCAACACTTAGGCAACCCTTTCCGGGCCCATTGTGCTATCCGCGTGATTGAGGTGTCCTTGGTCATTCATTCAACCACCCAACCTTGTTGAGAAACTGAAGAACGTCCCTTGGATGCGCCTCTCTCAAACTGGCCACACTAGGCCAGAAGTCCCCCAGCGTGGATCCTCTGATTGATGCTAGTGCCGAGCAGTGACACACCACGTGCTCAACACTCTTATTTTCTTCTAAACACCTTCTGCAACTCGGGTCGTTTATAATTCCCATTCTGTACGAAGCTGGTTGCCCACCCTAACGCACATATTCTTCTGGTCTTGTAAGGACCCATCCTCCAGCTATGACAATAGCCTTTGATAAAAAAATAAGCATTTAATAGAATAGAAAGCCCTGTTGCCCTGTTAATTTATTAAAACCTGCAGATTGGTTCCTACATGTATTAAAACACCAAAATATTAAGGAGCGTGATCAGCCATATTTTAACCCTCATTCAAACTCATTAACCCATAACCGCTAATTTTAGTGCTGGTGTGGGTCGAACTGGAACAGTAATTCTATGCGACATTGCCTTGAGAATGGCATCCAAAGAAGGCTTAATGGACATGCTAAACATACTTCAACAACTGCGAGAACAAAGGCCCAATATGGTCGATAACGTGGAGCAGTACAAATTGGCCCATTTGGTGGTACTGGAGTGTCTTCTTGGATTGGATACAGGTGTTCCATGCGACGACAACATGGAGTCCAGAATAGCTGCAATATTAAGCAATGAAATTGACCTACAGATGAATTATTTGAAGGACACATCTTGGCAGGATCAAGCTATGAAATCAGTTGCTGCTAATGAAGAAGAAGCACCGGCTATGTATGCTGAGAAGAATAGATTCCAAGATGTTATCCCTGGTAAGATTACCTTTAGATTGCTGCATTTTGCTTCAAATCTCTAGATCTTTTTATTGCTTAAGGAGAAGGATGAGGATAATTTTAGAGCGTTTTCATTGAGTTATACAAGCCACTCAAAATTAAGAACAAATGGAACCATTGTTGGAGAGAGCAAGCCTAAAAAGCATATTTTTCCTTAATCCTAACTAATAAGTAAATGCAAACGTGTGTTTGTCTATCTGTCTGCCTGTCTGATGACTTTTTACTGCTCAATTACTGAATCGATTTAGATAAAAATTGGTAAAGGTGTTTCTTGCGACCCAGAACAGTCAATACATTTTATCCCAGATTTTTCCAACGATCAAGTTTATGAGGTCATATCTTGCGATGGTTTGTACTTAAAAAAAGTGAAGTTTATGCCTTTTCTCAAAAATCACAGGTCACATACAAAATTTGATTAGAGTAGCTAATTAACAACATAATTTTCTACAATATTTATTGCTACAATTTTTCTATAAAGTCAAACGTAGTGGAACTATGGAGAATAAAAAAAATTTCTAACATTAGTTTTTTTCGAAATACTTAGCAAGCCATTAACTTTTCGAGAAAATCAAAAGGCACATTTAATTGGGATTATGAAACTGCAAACCTGTCCCCATTAAAATTTATTTCTAGTTTCTGACGTTTCCAGGATAAACATCGAAAAAAACTCACCTTGTATACTGTATATGTATATCGAGGAAAAAATGGTTTGGCAATTAATGGAACGCCAATTGACTTAGTCATGGATACTCAAGGGCGGCCTTTGGGGGTGGCAAGCAGGGCAACCGCCCGATGCCACTTGCGCAAAAGTACGAATTCTAATTTTCATTTGAATTTCGATGCTTAACCGCGCATTATAAAACTGGACTCGCTGCTCTCTACGTGGTAGTTATCGCGCTGATATCTGTCTCATTCGCTCCAATGAATGTTTCTTTCCTTCTCTTTCACATTGACGAAGTTTCGTACCAGTACCACAAGTGCTGCCATCTGCAAGGGGTAAACAAAATCTGATAGTACTCCATTTTCTTCGTGTTTACGATTCGGGGAATTCCCGTGTTTCATTTCATCTGTCAACTGTCGTCGAATTATGCTTTTATATTAGAGCAGGCGTCATCATTTCTAAATCCCTGATTTTTTTAAGACATTAACGCACTTTATTTATTATTAATAATTCGTTATTAATAGTTCGTTATCTTTGTGTTTAAAAATTGAAGGACAAAACTTGTCCCCTGAAGCCAAGAAGGATTTTTTTGAAGATACCCAAGAACCGGTCCGTTCCACCAAAAGAATCTTTGTGTTTATTAATTTTTCTTAGTTTCCAATAAACAATTTTAAAAGTCCAAATATATTTATTTATGACTTTGCATTTCTAGTCAAGCATCATCATTAAAATTTATAAGCGTAGGCAGGATTTAGTTCAGGGAGGGACAAGAATCATTTTGAAAAATTCATAAAAAAAGAAAACCGGAAAACGTTCCGAGTATATGTATATTTTCATTTAACTACATGAACTGAGTAATCGAATTTTCAGATTAACTTAGAAATTTGGAAATAGAGTCGAACTTTGCGAAAACAGTCAGAAAATTGAATCTAAAATAAAAACCGATCCTTTCGGAAAACTTTAAAAATTGTCCAAATTTCGAAGATTTCAAAAAATAACGATTTTAAAAAATACCGTCGTAATGTCGAGAAAAAGATTGAAATCTCTTAAAGAAAAGTGAACATTTTCAAGAGAAATTTTAATTTTGAAAGAGACGAGGAAAAACGAATTTTGGGAAAAAGTTGGAATGTTTAGAAATTCGTGTTTAAAATAAAATTTTAACTTTCGAAAAATCTCAAAAATTGTTGAAAATTCGAAAAAATTATATTTTTGAAGGTGGCATTTTGTGAAAAAAAGATGTAATTTTCAAAAAAAGTTAGAACTTTGAGAAAAATTTTTCACTGTAAACGGAAATTTTCAGAAGCATGAAACATCCCTATTTCTAGTACGAGGCGAAATTTCCAGAATAAGACAACTTTTGAGAAACATGAAATTTTCGGAAACTTAAATTTGAAAAAAAATCAGAAAAAAAAACGAATATTAAAAAAATGAAAGTTCAATTTTGAGATAAAAATGAAGAATAAAGTCATATTTTCCAAAGTAACCAATTTTTTTGAAAAAACCCTATCTTGGGAAAGTATTTTTTAGAAAACCGAAATTGAATAAAAACCCAACCTTTCTGAAGAACTCGAAATTTCTAAATATGCCAAAATATTTCCAAAGACCAAATGTTGTGAAAAAATTTGCAATTTCCAAAAACGCTTTTCTCGAAATGTTTACTTTTTTATTCTAATTTTGACATAATATTTAAATTTCAATAAAGAAATTGAATGTACAAGAAATCTTTTTCTCGAAATTACCCAAAAATATTTTTCGCAACATTTTTAATTTTTGATAATATGCCGACCTAATTTAGAGAAAACAGACGTATTTCGAGAAAACTGAAATTTAAAGGAAAAGCCAATTTCGAGGAAAAAGTCCAGAAAGTTCCAGAAACTAAAACATGGCATTTTGAATTAAAAGTCAATATTTCGAAAATAAGGCGAAATATGAAGATGAAATTTCTAGTCAAATTTAAAAAAGTCGAAATTTAAAGAAAAGACAAATATTCAGAAAAGTGGCCTAATTTTGATAGAAAAAATGATTTCCGAAAGACGAGCCCAAAAAGTGGAATTTTGAGAACAAAGTCGAAATTTTTGAAAAGACGAAATTAAACTAATTTTAAGAAAAATTGAAAATTTTTAGCAAAGTTGAATATCGAATTTTGATATAAAAATATCGGGAAAAAGGCAAATTTTAAGAAACCTTTTAAAAGTTCTGAAAAATCAAATTCCAAATGATCAAAATCTTCAGAAAAACCCGATGTTAATAAAAATAAAGGAATTAAAAAAAACGAAATCTCTGAAAAGCAGGCGACATTTCTAGAAAAACTACCAAATGAAGCATCAAAGATCGAAATTTTCCAGAAAAAATTCAAACTTAAAGAAAAAGTGCAACTTTGAGAATAGCCGTCCGTTTGTGGAAAAAACGAGTCTTGAAAAAAAAGTCAAAATTTTAAGAAAGATACGAATTTCCAGAAAAAATATTCAGTTTTCCGGAAACATACAGGATGGGATTTCAGGATAATTTTAAATTTGCGAAAAAAAGGCGGATTTTAAGAAAAATATCAAAGTTTCGATTTTTCTAAATTTGTTTTTTTTTGGAAATTTCGATTTTTTTCCCTTGAAAAACAAAAAAAAAAGGTCGAAATTTTGAAAAAAAAGTTAAAATTTAGAAAAAAAAGTCAAAATTTAGTAAACACTCGAAATTCTTCAGACAGAGTCAAATTTTGTCGAAATTTTGGAAAAAGGACAAATTTCGAGATAAATGTAATTTCTAGATTTTTCTCTTGAGCGCTTGAATCAGAGGCAGACATGAGCCCTGTTGTGCCCTACTCTGAGTCAAAAAATGTTTAATATTGAAATAATCGTCGAAATTTTGAGAAACAAGTTGTATTTCCCCATTGCAGGGGAAATTTTCTCGGAATTTTTGTCTTTTTACAAAATTTCTAAAAAAGCCATTATAAAAATTTCCAGATAAATCTTGTTATCAAAAAATCGATCAAGTTTTAAGCAAACGGGTAAATCTTGATAAAAAAAGTCGAAATTTTCAGAAAATCGAAGTTTAAAGAGAAGTCGAAGTTTCCGGAAAAAACTAATTTTGAGAAATGACAGAATTTCGAAAAATAAAACGATGAAATTGAGATAAAAATTCGAAATTTTTAGTTAAGTTGGATTCTGATAAAATAAATCTAATTTTAGGAATACATTTAAAATTTCCAAAGAAATTTATGAAAAAAGACGAATTTCGTGAAATAAGTCAAAATTTCGAGAAAATATCAATAGCTTAAAGAAGGACGACTTTTGTCGAATGAAAATTTTTTAAAGAAAGTCTTCTGAGTTCAATATAAATTTTCGTTAATCACACGAGCTGGGGGGGGGGGGCGAGTGCTCTACCCTGCCCTATTCTGACTACGTCTATGTTAAAACTAATTCCACAAAGACGAGGGCCTCTTAAAGATCTACTCGCCGGGAGCCTCGCAATGGCTAAGGCCGCCCCTGTGGATACTTAATAGTGTCGAAAGGCAATTGTTTATCTAATTCGCACGGATTAAGTGGCAATTTAAAAACTATTAAAATATCAGGAGATTTGAAGAAAATTATATTATTATTATTCTGAAAAATAATCACCCTCAGCAAGTACTACCCTTTCCCATCTAGACACAAGATCATATATCACATATTTGTAAAAATCTTGCTTTTGGGAATTGAAGAAGTGTATCACCTCGTTTTCCAAAATCTCTAATTTCAAATCGCCGATTCCGCATGTGGTTGTCCAAGGCCAAAAACAGGTGGTAGTCACTTGTGGCAAGGTCTGGTGAGTACGGAGGGTGAGGTAGAACTTCCCATTGTAATCGCGCTATAGTTTCCTGCGTGATCCTTGCTGTGTGTGGTCTTGCGTTGTCCTGATGGAAGACACCTTTTCTGTTCGCCAAAGCAGGCTGTTTTTGACTTAGAGTGGCCGCAACTCTGTTAAGCTGTCCTGAGTAGATTTCAGCAGTAATGGTTTATCCACTTGGCAGAAGCTCATGGTGCTGTAGTCCACCATACACATAACAGAATCTTTTGTTGGTGAATCTAGCAGTCAACGGCAACGGATTTTTACTGGATAGCCAATGATATGAGCGCTTATTGTTGCAATACATAATCCATATTTCATCACACGTTCAAAAACGACATTAATTTGTGGCGGGAAAACAATGATAAACAGATTGTTAAGCGCTGTAACTTGTTCGTTTCTCTCAATTCATGTCATATATGTAATACTTCTATATGTCGTGTTTTGTCCCTTTGTTTGTGTCACAAAGGCGCGATGGATATATATGTTTGTCTTTTTCGAGGACAGAATATATCAACCAATCCCAAAGTTTACTTCAAATACCTCTCTTCTCGACAGTCGTCATTGTTATCATTCATTTATTAGTGTTCCCGCTCATCTTGTCTTCTGTTCCGCTATAAACGAATGAATGCTTGTCCTCGAAAGAGTACGACATATACTTTCATCTTACCTGTTTGACAAAGCATTTTGCTGTGCCAATTATCAACACGCCATATAGAAGTATTACATATATGATTCATGTGGTGTGATAACGAAGGCTTCCACGGCCAGAGCCAGTACTCTTCTGAGTTTCGTCTCTGATATGGTGGACTTACTGAGTTACCGTACTCTTCTGTCTAAAGTTTCTTATCCTTTGTACCAAGTTTCAATTCAGAAGAGTTTCGCCTCTGGTATGGTGGACATACTGAGTTGCCGTGCTCTTCTGTCTAAACTTTCTTATCCTTTGTACCAATTTTCAATTCAGAAGAGTTTCGCCTCTGGTATGGTGGACATACTGAGTTAACGTGCTCTGATGTTTTGAAATTGGCCTTTTTATTTTTTCTTTTTTGCATATTCCCTCATATTCCTCTTTTTATCTATTTTTCTTTCTTTGTTCCTGAAGAAGCTCCCTACCATGGTGGGCGAAACGTCGAACACTTTTAGTAGTTCTTTGACACGGTCCAATCCCGGAAGAAGTATATCCTGTAATGATTTATGTGGTATCCATTTGCTTAACTTCCATCGTTTCCCAAGCAGGTGCAGATGTATACGAATAGTTTCATCACTCACATTGAATTTTAAGGTAAGAGCTTGACATGTCTGACTTGAATCCTGCTCGATCGCCAGCTTGATATCGTCGTTGTTGATCGTTGATGGTCTTTCGGAGCGAGGTTCATCTTCCAGATATTTTCATCTCCAGAGGCAAATTTCTTAAACCACTTCTGATCGGTCCATTCAGCTACAGTACCTTCCCCAAAAGCAGCGCATATCTTACGACAAGTTTCTGCAGCCTTGGTACCAAGTTTCTGCTGCCTTGGTACCAAGTTTGAATTCATAAAGTAAACAAGCACGAATTAGTGCATTTGACACGGCCATACTCTGGTAAAGATTTTGCACTTTAATTCAAAGTAATCTAACTTATCAAATATGCTGAATGATACTCCTTGACATAAGTTTTAACCTATATTTAAAATTACCCCACCACTACATCCTGATTACTGAATATAATTCGGTAAAGTAAGCCATAAAGAAAAACCGCACGAACTTTATTTATCTTCAAATTGTCTTCTTTTAACAGAAATCCAAGGAAGAGTCTTCATCTCACGATACCCAGTAAATGACGAATCATCTTCTTACATAAACGCTGTCCTAGTTGATGGATTCCGAAACCCTGGAAGATTCATCGCCACCCAACAACCAATGCCAAATACCTTGGGAGACTTCTGGAGACTAGTTTCCGAAAGAAACATAACTGTAATCATCTCCTTAAACGAAGTTGATCTTAACAATAAGGTAAATTACTAACACCATCGAATAGTCTCATCAGAAAATCATTCCAGACTTGTTGCGCTTTTTGGCCAACTCGGCAAGAGCCAGATATGTATCCAGTGGACTATTTGTTGATTCAACATCAAAATACCGCAATTCTTGGTGCATATGATATAGTTTCTTTGAAAATTCGAAACCTTCAACCAAATCAGCAAGAAGAAGAAATTAAGACTGTTTATATATTGAAATTTAAAAATTGGACTCATGACCAACTGCATCCGGCCTCAATTGAAAATTTTCTTTCTTTTTATGAAGAAACAGATGTCTATTCGAGAGGATCAGAAAATGTCTTGGTCACCTGTCTGTAAGTAATAATATTTTGTTCTGTAGATCGTACAGACTTGTGACTACTGATTGGTTTGTTAGTGATTACCGATTTCTAATTTTTTGTTTAACACTATTTTCAATAGCTCCTTACTGTGCGTTTACACTAGACACTTTTTTTGGTGGACTAGATACTTTATTCCGTACATTTCTCTCTGACAAAATATATTTTGTCTCAGACATAAGTGTCAGCTATCCTGGGAGAAACTATCCGAGACTTATCTACACAGCTGGGAGGAGATAGCTTCTCCCAGGATAGTCGACAGTTATGTCAGACAGAAATGTACGGAATAAAGTGTCCAATCTGAACGCACCCTTAGTGTGCGTCCTAAATACCTTAGCCATTATTTTTGAATCACCATCTTTTAGATTGATTTTTTATTTTTCATGAATTTTACATAGAATTTCAGGAAGAACAGCTAAGGTAAACTTATCTGTCTATTTATTCTGCTATGACACTTCTACATTAAAACAATACGTTAAATTTAACCTCATAACTCTGAACTTTCAAAATTGTTATGAAACTGGTAGAATTACATTTAAATTCAAATTTCGATTTAGATCTTTCAAATTCAGTTGTAATTTCGAAATTACATAAGTGCCTGAGTGTTTTTTTTTTGTCATTTGTATCGATTGGAATTTTTCATGTGTCTAGCGTGTATCCTCATTTGTCTTCTTCTCGATACATTTTGATGCTTTTTAGGCTTTTAGATAGTTCCGTACTTTCGGTTGCCTATGATTTTTTACGACTGTCATCATTCGACACAATGAATAATGTTTTATATCTGTGCAAGTTCTTCTTCTTCTTCTTCTTCTTCTTCTTCTTCTTATTCTTCTCCTCCTCCTCTTCGTCCTCGTCCTCTTCCTCTTCCTCTTCCTCTTCCTCTTCCTCTTCCTCTCCCTCTTCCTCTTCCTCTTCCTCTTTCTCTTCCTCTTCGTCTTCGTCTTCGTCTTCGTCTTCGTCTTCGTCTTCGTCTTCCTCTTCCTTTTCCTCTTCCTCTTTCTCTTCCTCCTCCTCCTCCTCCTTCTCTTTCTCCTCTTTCTCCTCCTCCTTCTCTTCCTCCTCCTCCTTCTCTTCCTCCTCCTCCTTCTCTTCCTCCTCCTTCCTCCCCCCCTTCCCCCCCTCCTTCCTCCCCTCCTTCCTCCCCTTCTCCTCCATCTTATTTTTCTTTTCCTTCTGCTTCTTCATCTTCTTTTCCTTATTCTTCTTCTCCATCTTCTTTTCCTTCTCCTTCTACTTCTTCATCATCGTCTCCTTCTTCTTCTGCTTCTTCTTCATCTTCTTATTCTTTTTACCAATATTGTTCCTTTGTTCTTTTCTCTCCTTCATCTACACGAATTACTACTAGCTTCTAAAAATTATTCTTCCATTCTTCCAGCCTTTTTTTATTCTTTCTTTTTTAGCAAATCTAATAGTTTTTGTTGTTTTGTCTGTAAGTATTAGAAGTATTGAGAGTTATTTTAATCATTTGAACTTTCAGCGATGGAGCTAAGAGTTGTGGTGTGTATTTAGCCCTTACATTTATTATTGAAAAAATCAAGTTGGAGCAGATCTGCGATGTATGTCAAGCTGTTAAGAATATTAGACATAACAGGAAAGAGTTTGTAAATAACCCTGTAAGTAGGCTCGTCTTAAAGCCAAAAAAGAAACTTATTTTCTTAATAATATTATTTTTCAGGAACAATTTTCATTCTTATATAAAGCTGCCTTGTTGTATATCACTGGTTTTCAATCTTACGCCAATTTTACTAATCCTGTTGCTTAATGAGTTATCTTATAAATAGAATAATTATTTAAAACGATTTTGTTTTATTTTTGTACATTTATGAAACCTCAGATTTTAACTCATCACCCGTTACGTAAGTATGCATTTTTTCATCTCTTCAAATGGTTTATAATCAGGGGCACCACGTTTTCATTTTTCTTTAAGATGAAAAGGAACTTGGTAGAAGATAGCCCGCTCCTTATACTAGTATCCGCTAGAAATATAGGTGGCACGTAATATATCAGCCATAAACATTTCGGATTTGTTTCCCTTTAATATGTGCTGTGTTATAACTACTTATAACCTCAAATAAAATTGTTGGCACATTTTGAATGAAAGATCGAGTTTTACTGGAATAAAATTAGCCTAAAAAATATTTCTAAAAATACTTTACATTTTAGTAAAAGTTTCATTAAAATCTATTTAGCAGTTTCCGAGATTAATCCGGGCAAAAGATCAGTCGACAGATAGACACTTAGACGCTTCAATTTAATTAATATCAAATAACATCGTTTGTTGAAAAAAAAATCAAATTTAAGAATTAGAGGTCCTTATAACTGTTATACATGTTTCTTCTCAAGTACAAGGTAAAAGCGTACGATAAGAATTTTCTTTTCATTTCATTTCTAATTATTAAAAACAAAGATGATAAACTCTCTTCGTGCAAAAAATTCCGGACGTAAACTACCCTCCCGTTTGAATGTCCGGGTGAAAGATGTACGAGGGAATCCAAAATTGACGGAAAATTTTAATGTACCACGGGCCAAGTTTCTTTCAAACAATTCATTCAAAATTCAATTCTGTAACATACAGGGTCTAAACTCAAATCTAAACTCGGTTCATCAACACCTTCAAAATGAAAGATCCCATGTGCTGTCTCTGACAGAAACCCAAGTCTCCCCATCCATCAATACAGTCCATTTGCTTTGCCCTAACTATGACGGGGAATTTTACTACATTAAAATATTACTAATACCTAAATAACTTATTTTCAATTCTATTTGGCTCTGTTTTACGTATAAGTTTTATTGTTATATTATTAACATGCCAGCCTCGTGTCTTGCATGTAATGCTGCAGTAACTCCAACAACCCAATCGTTAAAATGCTCAATCTGCAAAAGATATTCACATGCCAAATGTCTAAATATACCTACTTCTGAAGTTAGTCTCATCCTTCAAGAAAAAATAAATTGGGCTTGTCCGAAATGCACCAAACCTGAAAGCCCTGATTAACCATTATCCGCTGCTTTTATAGAAAATTTATTAAAAAACCAGTTTGAGCTATTAAATAGTGACTTAAAAACCGAAGTAAGACAAACTATGCAGGACGAGTTAAAATTGTTGTATGATCGAATTGATAAATTAGAGATTGAACTGAAGCTTTCAAAAAGGGAAATTGCTGCATTAAAGGAAGCGCAACCCATCGCAACCAGAAATGAGTCTTCCCTCGAGTTTGAGGACGTGATGCGGGAATTTACAGAAAGACAAAAACGGGCTAAGAATATCATCATCTTTAACGCAGAAGAGGAACAGGGAATTTCGAAACAGGAAAGCTTAATTCGTGACAGGCGCATGGTATCGGATATATTGAGAGTTATTAATCCTTCTATTAACCCTGAAGAATTGGAAATACAAAGACTTGGTCATGCCGTAGAAACCAATACATCTAGGCCCCTAAGAGTTATACTGGCTACTGATTCAGATGTCTTAAAAACTATTAAATTGGCTAAGAATTTGAGAAGCCATGAGCAATATAAACGGATTATACTTTCATATGACAAAACCATAAAACAACAAAATGCATACAAAGCATTAAAAAACGAATTAAATACAAGAACAGCTAATGGAGAAGTTAATCTTAGGATTGTTTACAACCAGGGCGTTCCAAGGATTACCAACGGAAAGGCTTTAAACTAAATCCCCCCGATTACGAAATAATTTCCCTCCACACATACTATCAAAATGTGAGAGGTTTACGATCCAAAATTCTTTTGTTTTATAACAATTTATTATTATGTAATTATAAAATAGTTGCATTAACTGAAACGTGGCTTAACTCAGATATACAATGCTATGAGTTGTTTCCTAATAATTTCACAGTGTTTCGTAAGGACAGGGAGTATAGTTTTCTCAATGTGGCTAGAGGAGGTGGTGTTCTCCTCGCAATTTCTGATAAATTTCAAACCTCTGAACTTAATTTTAATCATATAACTGAAGCAATTCCTTTAGTTGATATTTGTGGAGTCAAAGTTACTTTGCACTCTAATGTAGTGATCTTTGTCTTGGTTGTTTATATACCTCCAACCTGTAGAGTTGCTGAGTACGAGCTATTTTTTGAATTACTTGAACACTCTTATTTTGAGTTTAACTGTGACAAACTAATGATTATTGGTGACTTCAATATTAGAAACTGTAATAACCCATATGACAACTACTTTATGCCAATCAAGAATTTCATGCAAATTCAGGACCTTCATCAATGCAATAAGGTATTAAATTCCTCCAAGAGGCTATTGGACTTATTACACAGGCCCACAAAAAAAAAAGTGGTGTGTGCTGGGTGTCGGACCCACATAGTCCGGCGTATTTTTTTCCGCTGAACACGAATCTGTAGTTTAAATTGGGGGTCAAACTGCTAAAAGTGGAGAAAAACCAAAAAAACCGATAAAAATCACGATCTCGTATTTTTTTCTGTATGATATTATCATCTTGCAGTTTCTACTTGTTTCTCTCTGTAATATCCAACCGTAATGTGCAAATACGTTAATTCACTACTTATTGTGTCTTATTTAAGTGTCACATAGATGATATTTTGTTTTTGACAAAAAATAAGGAAATGGTTAACTAAATCGGTACATTTACCGGCAGAAACCTGCTACTCCGGAATGATTGGACTACGATGACAACTGCCCTTTATCGGGATGTGTAGAATGATTCGCTAGTCAACATTTCGGCGTATCGAAGCCAGCGAAGGCGCGCTGTTTTGCAGGGAAGCGCTAGAATATGAGAATGATGCCGTAGTGTGTCCGACGACGAGTTGACATTGTCCTTGTCAAAGTCGGAAAGCCCTCATACTTAGGCCTAGGTATTCTAGCGTGCGGGGTTTATTTATTTTCATGGATTCTTCTAATGAAAATTTTGCTGGAACTTCTAGTACTCGTGGCAATCACAAATGTACTGGAAATCCCAATGCTTTTTGCTACGTTTGTGCAAAGTACATAGGGATAAAAAATACAAAGAAACTAACAGATCGTTTCGTGACTTTGTACGAAAAGTGCTTCAATATGAAAGTTTCCCTCGATCTCAAAAATTGGATACCCAATTTTGTTTGTGGCTCATGTTATAATATGATCAATAGATTTGAAAAGCACCAGGTCAAGGCGAATCTTAAATTTAAAACTCCAGCGATATGGAAAAAGCCACGTGATGCACAACAAATGTCAACACTGTGGGCCGAATGCATAAGGATAAAATTTCTTATCCTTCTGTGTCAAGTGTTCAACAACCAGTTGCAAACTTCATAGAAGGTTTAGAAGATGACACGTCACAAGACAGTCTGACTAGTGGATTAGACACAATGGAAGTCGACGTCGATCCTGAAAATTCAGCTTTTATTGATAAAGAGTTTGATACTAGTAGTGAAAACATTTCTAGCGAATCTGAGGAAGAAGAGTTTTCGAGCAATGAAGAACACAGACCTATTGGTGAAGATCGGAAGCCGGAAAAATACGATCAAAAACATCTGAATGATTTATTCAGAGAGGCTAAACTCTCAAAAGAAGCGGCTGAAATATTGGCTTCGAATATGAAAAAGAGAAATCTATTGACAAAAGGTACTAAAGTTTCGTTTTATCGGAATCGAGAAGAAGCCTTTCGTAAATATTTTGAAAAAAATGAAGATTTACTCTATTGCACTGATGTAAAAGGACTTATAGATGAATTTAAGCCAAATTTATATGAGCCAGAAAATTGGCGGTTATTCATTGATTCGTCTCAACAGAGTCCTAAGGCAGTCCTTCTCCACAACACCAACAAATTCGCTCCTCTACCTTTAGCCCACTCCACTGTACTTAAAGAAGAGTATTCAAACCTCGAAGTTGTCCTAAAGAAAATAAAGTACGAAGAACATAAGTGGCAAGTATGTGGTGATTTAAAAATTTTGTCCATGATCCTTGGACAGCAATCTGGATTCACAAAATATCCATGCTATTTGTGTATGTTTGACAGTAGGGATCGAAAAAATCACTACGTAAAAAAAGAATGGCCTTTAAGATCTTCATTTAAGGTTGGATCACATAATATAATAAAGAAACCGCTTGTTGATCCAGCCAAAATTCTCATTCCTCCTCTTCATATAAAACTTGGCTTAATTAAACAGTATGTCAAAGCTCTTGATAAAGATGGTGAATGTTTTACGTACCTGCGTACTGTGTTTAAAAAAAAATCTGATGCTAAACTAAGGGAAGGCATCTTCGATGGACCGGAAATCCGAAAGTTATTCAAAGATGAAGGGTTTGTTGCAGTCATGGATGACCAAGAAAAGGCATCGTGGTTAAGTTTCAAGGAAGTGTGTACCAAATTTTTAGGCAATACCAAGGATGCTGATTACAAAAGCATTGTGGCAAATATGATAAGAAATTTTCAGCATTCAGGTTGCCTAATGAATTTGAAAATGCACTTCCTTGATTCGCATCTTGACCAATTCCCGGAGAATAACGGAGACTTCAGTGAAGAGCAAGGAGAAAGATTTCACCAAGATCTCAAAGAGTTTGAACGGCGGTTTCAGGGACAGTGGGGAATAAATATGTTTGCAGATTACTGTTGGATGCTACACAGAGAAACTCAAGAAAAAGGAACAAAACGTAGCAGAAATCCACTTCACAGGTCATTTAAAGAAAAAAGGGTCAGGAAAAGACGAAAATTATAAGAATGATAATATCAAACAGAAAAAAATACGAGATCGTGATTTTTATCGGTTTTTTTGGTTTTTCTCTAATTTTAGCAGTTTGACCCCCAATTTAGACTACAGATTCGTGTTCAGCGGGAAAAAATACGCCGGACTATGTGGGTCCGACACCCAGCACACACCACTTTTTTTTTTGTGGGCCTGTGTTATTATCAAGTTTTAATTGTCATGTTCTGAAATCCACATTTTCTTTAGTTCCTGAAGATGCATATCATCCTGCGCTTGACATTAATGTTACTCTATCTTGTCAACGGTTTATTAATTTTGATGTTAATCATCAAGGCTATCAAGCCCAATCATTTAATTTTAAAAAAGCGAACTACCTACTGCTATATGATTTATTATCTAATATTGACTGGAGTATACTGGAAACATTTAATGATGTGAACATTGCTTGCTCTACCTTCTACGAAATCCTGACGAATACATTCGAATCTGCTATTCCGAGATATACACAGAAATCAAATTGTCGTACATGCTATCCACCATGGTTCGATTCCCATTTAATAAAGTTAATAAAATTTAAAGGCAGTTTACACAAAAATTATAAGCGTACTCGCAATTCCAATGTATATGAGAACTTTAAATATTATAGAGCATTATGCAAAAAAATAGCTGACCAATCTTACAAAGAATATCTCTTGAACGTCCAGAATAGCATTTCCAATGATCCTAAAAAGTTTTGGTCTTTTATTCAAATAAAGAAAGGGAGAACAAGAATTCCTGGTGTTATGTCTTATGGTACTACACAATTGTCCACTCCTCAAGAGATTGTGGATGGGTTTGCAACTTTTTTTAAAAGTGTATACATAACACCCAGTAACACTCATAATTCAGATAATACCGCTACTAAATATTTCTCTCATTTTACTGATACAGTCTCTATTTTGAATGTAACTGAAGCTGAAATATTAGAGGCACTAAAACGGTTAAAGGATAAGTTTACTTCTGGACCAGATGACATTCCCAGCTTTCTGCTGAAAGATTGTGCTAACGTGTTTTCTAAACCGCTCACTATTCTATTTAATTTGTCTGTAAAAACATCTGAATTTCCGTCGCTGTGGAAACAGGCATGTATTACTCCAGTGTTTAAAAAGGGTACTACAACGCAAATAAGCAACTACAGACCAATTTCGCTACTTTGTAACTTTGCAAAGATGTTTGAGTCGATTTTATACAAGCGCATACATGCACCAATAAAAAATTTTATATCTGAGAATCAGCATGGTTTCGTTGAGAAACGATCTGCTGTAACAAATTTAGCTTCTTTCTCTCACTATGTGGCTGAAATCATTGACCGTCATGGACAAGTTGATTGTGTATACACAGATTTTCAAAAAGCCTTTCATCAAATTGATTATTTTATTCTCTTGCAAAAATTGCAACTTTATGGATTTTCAGACCGGCTGATACACTTTTTTATGTCACACCTAACAAATAGGGAGCAATTTGTCAAATATCGAAATTTTAAATCTAACACGTTCAGCCCAACATCGGGAGTTCCACAAGGCTCAAATCTCGGTCCTTTGATCTTTGTCTTATTCATCAATGATATTGTTTCTGTTATAAAATCATCCAAACTACTTTTTGCAGATGACTTAAAATTCTTTAGTTCCGTATCTTCTAATGAGGTCTGTGTAATAATTCAAAAAGACATTGATGCTGTTGTTAAGTGGTGCAATGATAATCGGCTTTCTTTAAATGTATCTAAATGTAATGTTGTTCCTACTCAAGAAAAATCAAAATAATCAAGCATGAGTATGAAATTAATAGTGTCATTTTAAGCAGATGTAAATCCATAAGGGATCTAGGAGTTATTATGGATAGTAGTTTTAACTTTGCTTTGCACATTACTGAGGCACTTTCATCAGCATATAAAACATATGGCTTTCTGTGTAGAAATTGTAAGGATTTTAAAAACAAGAAATCTTTAGCATTATTATTTCAGTCGCTAGTACTAACACGTCTTGAATGTGGCTCCCTTATCTGGTTTCCAATATATAATACTCATATCACAGCGTTAGAGTCAATTCAAAGGCGTTTCCTCAAATTCTTGTGTTTCATTCAAGATGGTGTCTACCCAGCTCGAGGCTGTGACCATAACATTCTTTTAAATCGCTTCAATTTTATCAGTCTACAAACCCAAAGAATAACACATGGAATGAATTTCTTTTACGGACTCCTCAATAATTGTATAGATTGTCCAGACTTACTTTCCAAGATTAACTTTTTGGTGCCAAGACAGAGTGCAAGATCAAAACAAATGTTCTATTGTGAGAATAGTCGTACTAACGCTATGGGCAGGTCTCCGCTAGTGATTCTCACAAAATATGCTAATGGTATTGCGGACAGTTTTGATTTCTGTTCAGACAGTCGGGCCAAATTAAGAAAAACTATCGAAGAGACATTTAGCCACATTTCCCTATAATTAATTTACTTTATTTATCTAATAATTAGTGTTTTCTCCGGGTAATTATTTTGTATAATTGATAATTATTTATTTTTTCTTATGATTGTTTCTGTAATTGGGGCCTAAACCCTGTTGAAATATAATAAACTATTATTATTATTATTATTATTATTGTGCTTTTACGCGAAGCGACCTGTCCTGTCAACGAGAAGAAGCACTGAAATCTGCTGATCACGATGTGATTTGGCTAAAAATCTGCTCCAAAAACGGAAATAATATTCATTTGTTTACTTTATTTGTACCCAAATGATCCCTCATACAGACAGCTCTTCTCTTATCTCTCCGTAACCTTTGATCACCGACAGACGAATGATCCAAAAGCTGAGGTTGTCTTTGTCGGTGACTTCAACGTACACAACATCCCCTGGTTAAGGTTTTCTTCTCGAACTGACGACGCGGGAAGGGTGGCATAGGCTTTCGCCATCACTTGTGAACTATCGCAATTAGTTGAGGAACCCACAAGAATTCCTGATGTAGATACCCATTAACCTAATCTACTCGATCTTTTTTTTACAAATTCACCAAATTCATATAAAATCTCTGTGACATCACCGCTTGGAAATTCGGATCACAAGCTTGTAGCAGCCTCTCGCTCCCTTCATATACCATCTCCTTCCCAGACGCAGTCCCGTAGGGTTTGACACTTTAACTCTGCAAACTGGAAAGAATTAAGAGACGTCTTTGCATCTTTCCCATGTCAGGAAGTCTGCTTTAACTCAGACAACCCTTCCTTAGTTGCCAAATCCATCGCGGAAACTATCCTGATTGATGTGGAATGCTCAATTCCCCACTCCCCTGCCTCCAGCAAAAAATGTGCTCAGGCTGTCTCCTACAAAAATCGCGCATATCGTCGTTGGCGAAATAATCCCTCAGGCGAGACTCGGACCATACTTGTAGATGCACGAAATTCTTGTAAACAGGTTATTGACGAGGCAAAAGGTAATTTCGATCGTAAAAGGCGCCAGAGGCTTATCAACTGTCCAAAGGATTTCAGGTCCTTTTGGGGATTTGCAAAGTCGATTGGAAAGAATTTTACACCTTCAAATTTTCCACCTTTACTCCATGAAAATACCAATATTGCTACTACCTCCAAAGAAAAGGCTGACATGTTAGCCTTAATGTTTGCTGAAAATTCCAATCTTGATTCTCGAAACACAGAACCTTTTATTCTTCCTAAGGTTGGCACTTCGATGCCTGAAGTTGTTTTTAGACAACGCACAATCAGGAAGATTCTCCTTGAGCTGGCGACACCTCGAAAGCTTCTGGCCTTGATGGTATCCCCGCTATTGTTATTAAGAAGTGGGCTCCAGAGTTGACTACCTGTCCTAAGCATATTATTAACACTCTCTTACAACAAAGGTGTATTCCCTAACATCTGGAAATCTGCTAGAGTGCAGCGTGTCCCTAAAAAGAGAAAAAGGAATCTGGCTAACAACTATCGCCCTATATCTTTGTTACCCGTTATATCTAAAGTGATGGAAAAGGTTATCAACATCAAGTTTCTCAAATATCTGGAGCAAAATAGAACCATCTCCGACAGGCAATACGGTTTCAGACAACAACGTTCCATTGGCCATCTACTGGCATATGTTACTCATATTTATAACTCAGCTATGGAAAAACATGATGAGGCTAGAAGTGTGGCATTGGATATCTCAAAGGCTTTCGACAGAGTCTGGTACCGATCTCTTCTCGCCAAATTAACATCTAATGGTCTTCCTCCTGGACTCTGTCATTTGATATCCAATTTTCTCGCTGACAGATCTTTTCAGGTCGTCATCGATGGTATCTCATCCGAGACATTTGCGATTAACGCAGGGGTGCCTCATGGGTCTGTTCTGTCTCCTACTCTATTTCTATTACACATAAACGATCTCTTAGCTTCAACTTTCAATCCTATATACAGCTACGCAGATGATAGTAACCTTGGGTCTTTTTTTTTTCTCCGACATCGCTGCTTCAGATCGACTAAGGGAACAGCAGATACAGACAATTAATCGCGATCTCAAGATTATTCTGGAATGGGGTAAGAACCATTTGGTCGACTTCAAGGCATCAAAAACTTAGGCCGCGGTTTTCTCTAGGAAAACATCAAGGGATAATGCAGCAAACATACTAATGGACGGTAAAATCCTTCCGATGGGATCTAATCTATCTATACTAGGAGTGAATGCGAGCACTAACTTCTCTTGGGATGATCATGTGCGCCTCATTGCCAAATCCGCCTCTCAGAAGCTAGGCTTTCTTTTTAGAGCTAAAAAGTACTTCACATTTCATCAGCTATTAACACTATACAAAGCTCAAGTTAGGCCAACACTAGCTAATACTGTTCTCATGTTTGGAGTTCAGCTCCAAAACACACTTTAGCTCTCTTGAATTCAATTCAAAGAAGAGCGATTGATGTCGAGAGTCTGACCGATTCTTTCGAAACACTAGGGCACAGGCGTATGGTTGGTGACTTGTTTCTTTTCTACAAGTACTATCATGGAAGATGCTCGCAGGAACTAATAGGATTAATCCCCCCAAGGGCAAGATTCTTGAGGTGTACTAGACAGTCGGAGACAGCGAATTCCTGTGCGGTCCAGCTTCAGACAGTGAGGACTTCTGTCTACGGAGAATCTTTTATCTATAGAACTTCCAAGTTATGGAACTTGTTACCGAAAGGAATTTTCCCCAAAAATTACAACCTATCCTTGTTTAAGAAGGCGGTTCCTCACCATCTATCCTTGTTTCTGCATCCTACTCGCGGTGCTTTGAAAGCATAATGGGGTTACCCTTTGCGAGTGGATTTCACTTAAAAAAAAATGGAAATTGCATTGCGCTTTTTGTTGAAGCAATCTGTATATATGAAACTATGGCCAGCGGTTAAAGCTGTCACATGAAGACAATTTTAAATGTTACTGATTGTTTACAAACTGTCGTCGCCCAAAAACAATCACCATTAATGATATTCAATAATCTGAGACGGCTAAAGTGACAGAAACTACAATATACCGTGAATATAATACACCGAAATTAAATGCATTGTAGTAATTGTCATGGAAATACAAGCTGCACAAATTGAGCACTGACTTTTAGCTGATAATATTGTCTTTAAATTTTTACTAAGTTTATTCAATAAAAAAAAAACCTTTTTGTTTCCAACCACTAAAACCAATCATGCGAGAAAAGCAGTAAGAATTGTTTTGCGATTTCGTGAAACGCACGTTTCATTATAAAGTATCTTTATGAGGGTAAAGAGGTAAAAAACACGACTAAAAATAAACAAATTTATTGATTCCACCGTGTCATCGAATCCTTCGGTATCGTTAACGAACTGACATCTTGGAAAACTTTGGCACTTGCTTGAATTGTCTGACGAAATTTTTCGAGACTCGCCTTACTATCCTTCTCCGGGTTCAAAAACCGAGTTGAAGTACCAGGCTCGTCGGAATCAATACTCGTACTGAAAACAAACCGTTAAGGCTAGTACACACTCGTAGACAAAATTACGCGACTGTCTATAGACAAATCGAGGATTTTGTCTCTACAGTTCGGACAATCTCACAATAGTGCAACAAACTGCAGTTGTAAATTTGTGTTAATGATTATGTGATGTACAGAATTCTCTGGAAATATCTCTTAATGGGAAGCGGCCGTGAGAATGAATCATAAGGCAGGTAGACGTTTCAGACCCTTTCTGCGAGCTTCGGGACCGATCTGTGCACAGTACGCGATGATTAAAAACAGTCTTGGGGACTAGATGCTCGTTCGATCTGTTCTCAAACAGATCGGTCTAGAAGCCTGGAACGGTATAAATACGCGGTCGTCTTTCCCTCAAATAGTTAAGTGAGTCATAATTGCTGCATTATGAACTAAGGTTGAAATAAAGTGTTTACAATTCACGGAGTTTTAATTATCGAACCGGCAACGCGTAACAATAATCCAAAGTCTTGATCAGCCGTTCCTAGACACCATGACAAGTGAGGCAGCGACCTGCGGAATTGTTGCTTGTTTATACGAAGTTGAAGAACAAGAGACTTGTTTCCCATTTGTCTACAGGCAATCGCAGACTTTCTCCATCTACGCAAGCAATTTTGTTGCGAGTGGGTACTGACCATTACAATTTATTTCGAAAACTGCAACACTTACGTCATATTGGCCATCCTTTTTTCGAATTTCAAGCTTTTCCTTCGATACTCATCCAAGCTGGTGGGTGGATGTCCAGTGGTTTCGTTCATGTATTGTGGCTTGGACAGCGTTTTTGATAACCTATGTTTTTTGGGGCCGCAACAGGTGTAGGTATCGCTATCGATAGGTTCCATAAGTTGAATCGGGGTTGGTCTTCGATGTTCGTCGATCATTTTGTAGTCAGAAACTTTAGCTTTCATGTCGGGAGTTCGTTCTTTTAGTTGTTGCATAATTTCGTTTAGGGTGCCGGCAACCTGGAAACATGAAAGAGCTTGAGCACACAAATCAGAAAATGGGATTTTGAAGGGGTGTCACGTTTTAATCTAAACCATAAAATAATAAGTCAAAACAATAGTCAACCTGATCCTCGTCTCTTTCATTTGTATGTCTAAATTGTTCCAGTTTGGCTGTTATTATGTTTATCTGTTGTTCTTGACTGGGGGAAACTTTTAAAGGGGGACGTTTGTCTAATTCTGGTAAAAATTCAGGATGTTGCGATAACAAATCCGAATATTGGCTGCTTTCGAGAACTTCTTCTTCTTCATTATCCATCTCCATGAGGTTTTTCAGTAAAGGCACTTCTAACAGACTGGATTCTTCATAGTGGTCATCAATATTGGCATCATCAATACTCCCTACAAAAAATAAAGCTACAGAAGGAAAGATGCAATTAAGAGAATTAAGAATTAATTTCTGTAAGATTAATTTTGAAAACATAAACTTTCATTGTATCTATAAAAATTATACGGACCTAATATTCATAAGTTTGATTTTTCTCTAATAAACAAGGTTTCATGCAAGTAGAATGCAACCTAGACTACAAATTCATGCAACCCTCCAGGCAGTGTATAGTGAATCATAGGTAGCTGAACTACCAACAGTTGAAACACTGCCACCTAGCGAAGCGGTTGCTCTCTAGGAAAGTTCCCAGAAAACAAGGATTCTAATGTACAGACCAATAGGTTTGAACATTTATTAAATTCGAAGTTTGGAAACCAAATACTGGTTTCGATCTTGTTACATCTCGTCAGTTTGGTATATCCAACTCGAATGCTAACAAATGTTCCGACTCATTATACACGCCTGGAGGGCTGCATGAATTTGTAGCCTAGGTTGCATACGACATTGTTGGCGATGGCCATAGATTCTCTATGGACCAATAGGTGGTAGTACTAAGAGTCACACGCTTGACGTCTGTGAATTTTTTAGTACTTACTTGTCGGAACATTTGCTAGCATTCGAATTAAATATACCAAACTGACGAGATCTAACAAGATCGAAACCGGTATTTGGTTTCCAAACTTCGAATCTAATAAATGTTCAAACCTATTGGTTTGTTGTGCATTAGAAATAAGGTTTCCTTTAATACAAATTAAACTACTTGATCAATCACTTCCAAAAGCAATAAGATTGTATTCTGGGAAATTCCGAATCGATAGAAACAGGAATGTCAAAAATCTGTCAACATTTGCGACTACAGCCAGTGATTTTTCTATACATAGAAGTGAAGCTGAATTTTTTCTGGAGATTTCGACTCTTCAAAATTTCAACATTTCCAAATTTTCATCTTTCCAAAATTTTCATCCTAATTTTATATCAATTCTATTTTTTTTGGAAAATTTCAACCCCCTCTTGATTTTTTTTCGTAAATTCCGACGAACTATAAAAAAAACGGAACTTTAAGAAAAAGACGAATCTCAAGATGTTCAGATTTTCAGGAATATACGGATTAAAAAAACGGTTTTGGAGAAAAATGTCAACATTTCGTTTTTATTTCTGGAAATAAGATTATTTTCTCGGAATTTTCAACTACAAAAATGGATTTAAAAAATCTAAATGTTAAGAAAAAGATCGAAATTTCGAGAAAAAAAATTGAAATTTAGTAAATACTCGAAAATTCCCAAAGAGACTCAGGTTTATTAGGAATTTTGTTTTTCTTCAAAACTACCACCTCTAGTGACAATTCTGACTTTTTATTTTATTTGAAACGTTTCCAAAGCTTTTATTCAAAATTTTCACATTGCAATTTTTGAATTATCCGAAAATTTGACTTTCTGACAATGTTTATATTTTGGTTGAAAATTATGTTTTTTTAAATTTTGAATATTTTTGAAAATGTTGACATTTTTTTAATATTTCAACCCGTTTTAAATATTTCGAAAATTTCGACCCTTTTGGCAAATTACATTCAGCTTTTTTCAAAATTTCGACATTTTCAGATTGCCACCTTTTGCAAAGCTGCCACTTTTAATTTTTTCTATCCTACTTTATTTTAATTCCAACTTCGTTTCTAAAATAAATTTCATTTTTCTTTTGTATTTAATTTAACCTTATTGAAAATGTTACTCGAAAATTTTGACTTTTTTTCAGTATTCAGTCCTTTACAAGGGTTGAACTTTTGAAAATAATTCGAATTTTTCTTGAAAATTTTAACTTTTCAAAATTTCGACATTTTCACTTTTTTTCAAAATATCCATTTCATTTTATTTTAATTCTACTTCTTTGGAAAATTTCACCTCTTCAATGTTTTTGTAAATTTCCCATTTTTGGAAATTTCGAACTTTTTTAAAATTCTGTTCTTTATTCAAAGATTGCAATTTTAAATTTTACTTTTTTTAACAATTTCGATTGTCTTGACATTTTAAAGTTAAAAGTGTCGATCCTTTTTTTTCACAATTTAGACATTTTCAGAAAACTACTTTTTTCAAAAAAGTTGAAATTTTAAAAATATGGCCTTTTTGTACTTATTTGATCCGTATTTTCTTAAAATGTTGCCCTTTTTGAAAATCTAAGATTTGTTGAAAAATCGTAGTTTTTTTTTAAATGTTGTTATTCGTTTTTTTGTAAATTTTCACTCTTTTGAGAAGCCCTTACGGCTTTTTAAAAAGTTTTTGATTTTTTAAAAAAGTCTAATTTTTTTGTAAATTTTAACAAATTTTATGTTTTTAAAACTTCGTCTCCTTTAGAACATTTTCGACATTTTTTCAAAATTTAGAGATTACAGAATTTCGACTTTTTCTCAAAATTGCAACTTATTTTAACAATTCCCACTTCCTTTGTACATTTCCACCATTTTTCAAACACTTTTTTGATTTGGGATTGAAAATTTAAACATTTTTATATGCTTCAACTTTTTTAATTTCGATTCAAAATTTCTACTCTTTTTTTTAATCTTTCTTCTAATTATTTATGCTTAAAAAATTAAAATACAAATCTTGTTCCCTGAAACCAAGTAGTACCTTTCTGAGATACTAGTAGTATCTCTTAGGATGATAGTTTGGCTGTCGAAACGAGTTAGAGCAAACTTTGTTGTGTTTTTTAATCTTTCTTGGTTTCAGGGGACAAGATTTGTATTTGAATTTTTAAAGATAACCAAGGACCAGTCCGTTCCACCAAAAACTACTCTTTAAAAATTTTTGTTAATCTCCACCATTTTTCAAAATTGTCCTTTTTAATGTCGACATTATTGAAAATTAAAACTTTCCGGCTTTCTGAACATTTCGCTCTTTGTTTCAAAGCTTACACTTTTTCTAAAAGCTTTTTCATTTTTTAGAAAATTTTAATTATTTCAAAATTTAAACTTTCAAAATTTTCACATTTCAATCTCTGAATTATTCGAAAATTTGACTTTTGACAATGCTTATACTTTTGGTTGAAAATTATGGTTTTTTAAATTTAGGAGTTTTTTGAAAATTTTGACATTTTTTTAATATTTCAACTCGTCTCAAATATTTCGAAACTTTCTTGAAAATTTCTACTGTTTTTTTGGAAATTACATGCAACTATTTTCAAAATTTCGAATTTTTCGATTTATAAAAATTCAAAATTTTTCGAAGCTTCGACTTTATTTTTCAGTCAGTATCTCTCTGAAGATGATAGATGTGCTATCGAAACGTTTTAGAGAAACCTTTGTTGTGTTTTTCAATCTTTCTTGGTTTCAGGAGACAAGATTTTATTGAAATTTTTTATTTTTAAAATTCTGACTTTTGTGGCTTCGATTTTGTTTGAAAAATATTTTTAAAATTTCCAATTTTACCTTTTTTGTTTAAATTTTGATATAAAACTTAAAATTTGGCATTTTTCTTAATATATTAGAGATTTAGCTCGAATCCTTTTTTAATAATTTCGACTTTTTTGGTAGACATTTTAAATTAAATATAAATTTTAGGAAATTGTCAAAAATTTTTAAAAAATCCAAGTATTTAAAAAGATCGAAAAATTAAAAAAGTCTACACGTAAAAATGGTCAACATAATCAAGGAAATGGTAAACTATTAAATAGATCAAAATTTTCTCATTTTTCAAAATTTTGGAAACATTTAAAAAAGCTGAAAATTTGAAAATAACTCAAACTTTCTAAAAAATTCCAAAAGAAGCAAACTTTTGAAAAAACAGAAATTTAAAAAGAAAGTCGAAATTTAAAAGTCAAAACTGAATAAAAAACAAAATTTTTGAAAAAGTCGATATTTTCAAAAACATTTAAACCATGAAAAAGGGCGAATTTTATTAATAATTCGAAACTTTCAAAGAAGTTGAAATTTTCGAAGAAGTTGAAATTTTGCAAAAATGGTGTAAGATTTCAAAAACTGAAAAAAATCTCAGTTAAATTTCAGCCCAAATTTTTGAAGTTGAAATATTGAAAAAATTATCAAAAAAGTGCAGATTTTCAAAAATCGAAATTTTGGGAAAATTCAAAATTTTGGAGGATAAAATTTTGAAGCAATAGACGATATATTTTAGAATAGTTATCGAAATTTTCAAAAAAATTAAATTGTGAAAAAAGCCGAAATTGTAAAAAAAGGTCAAGATTTTCAAAAAAATGAAAATTTTTAAAAAATATCGAGGATTTGAAAAAAATTCTTAAACTAAAAAATGACGAAATTTTTAAGAAAAATTTAAAATATTGATAAAAGATCGAAAATTTTAAAAAGCCACTATTTAAAAAATTTGCCTCGATTTATAAAAACAATGTCTAAATTTAAAAAAAGTTAAAATTTAACAGAAAAATATGCAAAATTATTAAGAAACGAAATTTTCAATGAAAACTAGTTTTGAGAAAAATTTTTTTTTCATAAATGCAATTTGGAAAAAAATCGAAAATTCAAAAATTCAAAAAAGTTAAAATTTTAAAAAAATGTTGAAATTTACAAAAAAGTCAAAATTTCTAAAAAATATTTAAATTCACAAAAGAGTCAAAATTTTCAAAAAAGCATACGTTTTAAAAATTTGAAATATTCATAAAATTTTCAAAAAAGAACACATTATTTTCGGAAGATTGAACCTTAAAAATTTTGAGAAAAGGCGAAATTTTGAGAAAAGTCGAAATTTTGAGAAAAGGTCCAAAGTCTTTAAAAAAATTCAACTTTTGACAAAAAGTCGAATGTTTGAAAAAATAAACCACTTAATCCTGAATTTTTAAGCAAAATCGAGATTTGGAAAAAGATCGACCTTTTAAAAAACCTGAAATTATCAAAAATTTTCATTATCAACTTTTTAAAGAAATCTGAAATTTCGAAAAGTAACAATTTTGAAAAAGTCAAAATTAACACAAAAGTGAAAATTTTCAAAAAGAGTCAAATTTTAAAAAGTTAAAATTTTAGATAAAGTTAACATTTTAAAAAATCAAACAGTTAAAAAACCAAAATTTTAAAAAAAATCGAAATTTTGAAATAGAATCGAAATTCTGAGAGTGGAATTTTTAAATGGTTAACCATTCAAAAACTCCACATTTGTCACAATTTATGAAAAACTGAAATTTTGAAAACAAAGGCTTAGCCAAATTTTTTAAAAAGCCAAAATTTTTGATGAAGTAGAAGTTTTCGAAATGAACTTTTGAAAAAAGTTGAAATTTAAAAAAGAAGAACGAAAGCAAAAATTTCATTTCATTGTGGAAAAATGTCATAAAAAATCGGTTCATTTAAAACGTTAAAGAACGTACTGACCATGACAATGGTGAGTGGGGCAACAGATCAGCTCAGCTAGTAAAAAAATAACCGGAATACAAGAAACAACTAGAACTCGTATAACTATTTAAGGCGGCGGTCTGGTACTCTTAAAACGTCGAAATTCTTCGCTTGCCATTTTACAAATTACGTCAATACTATCGCTTAGAATTAAATGAAATTTGGTAATAATGTTTAGAAATGTTGGGGAATTCGGGCTTTGGAAGCAGATTTTTGTTTTTTGTCTTAGTAATCCCACAAATGGGCGTACAATTTGTCTTTTTTTTTACCTGTTTTCAGAAGCGAATATCTCGGAAACTAAACGGAATTTTAAAAAACTACTTCCAAAGCGCGAATTCGACATCCTTGTTTCATAAGTTCTCCAAATTTGAAAACAAAATATTAAAAAATAAAGGCACCATTTGTAAAATGGGAGAGCGGTGTTTGGCATAAAAATTGCGCTTAGATTTCGGTTGCCCTCACTCAGATGAGGCAGGGTACGGAGACGGACGTGCTGCGGAGCAGAGAAATTTTTGCCCCTTCTCCAATACGTCATCAACGAACGAAGTATCTTCGGCTTCCACAGTTCATATTTCTTTATCTAAGCACGGCAGATATATCATAATAATAATAAACAACATTAAAACATTTGTTCTACCAGAGTTTGAGAGTAAAATGAATTGTTTAGTATTTGTAGCTTACAATCATTTACTGAGTGGTTTTTGTTTTGATATATTTAGAAGAATTTTTTTCTCTCCTAATTAACATTTTTATTACATTTATTACACTTTGGAAAAATATAAATTGTTTAGGTAAATAAATGCTATGACAGATTGAAGCAAAAAAAGAAAAACTGATTTTATATCATTTAAATTGGAAATGTTATATTCTGCTAGCATCTCTTGTAATCGAAAATCGACCAACTATATCTGCAAAGAACGAAATTGTTTTTCACATAATTAATTAATAGGTATTTAGATGCAGATATTTAGTCCTTATCTTGACGATAGGAGAAAATGCGTTGGAAAATAAAAATTTTAGCTCTGAAAATTTTGAATTCCTCGAAAATTTTGGCTTTTTTCAAAATTTCGATAGTTTTTTGAAAATCTACTTTTTTTTGAAAATGTCAACTTTTTTCACAATTTCGACATCTTGAAACTTTGAACTGTGTTTGAAAATTATGAATTTTTTTGAGGAATATGATTTTTATGATAATTTCGACTTTTCCTTATTTACTTTTGAAAATTTCGACCACTCACGAAATATTTCGACTTTTCTTGAGAATTGCTATTTTTTGATGCATATTTTCAACTTTTTTCAAAATCTCTAGTTTTTATTGAAGAATTTGACATTTTTAATTTCTATTTTTTTAATGATTTCGACTTGGACATTTTAAAATTTCCACTTATTTCAAATTCTCATTTAAAAAAAACAAAATTTTGACTTAATTAGAAAATTGTAACCATTTCGAAATTTTCCCTTTTTCTAAAATAGTGCTATTTTTGGAATTTCCTAAATTTGTCAACATTTCAACTTTTTCATCAAATTTTTATTTTGCTGTAGATCTCGACTTCCTTTAAAACATTTTGCTTTTTTATGACAATTTCGACATTTTAAAAAGGTGTACAAAGGAATAATTTCGACAAGGTCAACATTTTCGAAAATTAGAATTATTAGAAAAAAAGTCGAACTTATTAGAAAATCGAAAAAAAAATGGTAACATTTCAAAACTCTCGAATTAAAAAAAAAGGCAAAAATTTTGTGAAAATTTAGAAAAAAGTTGTCCCAAAGTCAAATTTTTCGAAAAAAGTTGGAATTTTGAGAGTAAAACCGAAGTGCCAACAAAGAAGAATTTTCAGAGAAAATTCGCAATTTCGAGAAAAGACTGTGCTTCCGTATCTTTATACAAAAGTTTATGTTAATTTTAAAAGAATTAACAGGAAACAAAAGGGTAAAAGGAAGCATTTTTAAGTCACCTATTTCTAACTATGTACTTTACCTGCTTAGAGAACTGAAAGAAGGAATACGTGTCAAAGGATTTTTTTATAAGTTTGCAGTTCGGTAGCCCAATTTCAAGCTTTTCTCTCGAAATTTTGAATTTAAAGTTTAAACTATTCGAAGTGTCCCAGAGATTTTGAAATTTTATGGAAAACGTCCACAACAATATCGAATATTTCAATTTAAAATCAAAGTTTTGTGACTAATGGGAACTCGAGAACTTCCTTACATAAATCTCATTTTTTTAAAATCTGTTGTTATTTTTCAAAAATTTCAGTTCAAATATAAAATCGTTCTTTGTATCATAATTCAAAGAGAACAGTTAGCATTTTTTAAAAATTTTGACTATTTTTTCAAAATTTCCAATTTAGATCTGAAATTGTTTTTTTTATTTGGAATTGCAATTCTAGAAAGAAAAATTAAATCTTTAGCTTTTACTTTCCAGTCAAAATGAAAATAATAAAAAAAAAACTTATTTTTTAAATTTAAAAGTAAACTAACATTTCAGATAGAAATCGAAAAAAAAATTATTTGGAAAAAATTCATGCAACGTCTTTTTTAATTTCAAAATTCCCTGAAAAATTTTTACATTTCTGGCATAATTTTGTTCAAAGTTTTTTCCGGAATTTTGACTTCCCAAATTCCGGATCCTAAATTCGAGTTTGAGAAAATATGAATTCTAAATTCGAACTTAGGAAAATAAATAAATAAAAATGAATGAAAATTCACATTTGTAAAATGGAAATTTCAGAAATCTTGTAATTTCGACTTTTTTTCTAGAAATTTTATTTAACTATATCCTTTTTTAAGTATAACATTTGCACTCATTTCTCGAAATTTTGTTTTTAAAAGTCTAAACTTTAGCAGACTCTTTAAATAACATAAAATTTTGACATTTTAGTCGAAGTTTACAATTTTTCTCAATTTTAGTGGAACAGACTGGTCCTTGGTTATCTTCAAAAATTGAAATACAAAAATTGTCCCCTGAAACCAAGAAAGATTAAAAAACACAACAAAGGTTGCTCTAACGCATTTCGACAGCCAAGCTATCATCTTCAGAGAGATACTGACTGAAACCAAGAAAGATTAAAAAACACAACAAAGGTTGCTCTAACGCGTTTCGGCAGCCAAACTATCATTTTCAGAGAGATACTGAAGAAGATAGATTGGCCGTGGAAACGCGTTAGAGTTAGTTGTGTTTTTTAATCTTTCTTGGTTTCAGGGAACAATTTTTGTATTTCAATTTTTCTCAAACTCTCGACTTCATGATCTCAACATTTTGAACTTGTTTCTTGGAATTTCGATTTTAGTCTGAAAATTTTGACTTTATTCTCCAGATTTTGTTTCTGAAGTCGAAATTAAAGAATAGTTTCTATTTTCTTGAGAAATGTAAAAAGGTTCTAAACAAAATTTCGAATTTTTTTGAGAAATTTTGACTATCTTTTTGAAATTTTAATTTGTAATTTTAAACTCGATATTTTCACCTCTTTCACAAAATTTTGGTCTTAAAGTTGAATAGTCGATTAGGTCTTAAAATATTAAATATTTCGACTTAAATAACGAAATTTCAATTGTAATGCCTAAAATTAAGAAAAACATAGTAATTTCAAGTGAAAACTTGAAACTGTAGATTTCGAAAAAGTTTTCAATTTTAAAAAATGTTAAAGTTTCACCTTATTCTTAAATTACGTATTTAATTAAAAAATAAATACTTTTTTGTAACTCTGGAATAACAAAATTAGAATTATGAGTTCTGAAAAAAGTCTACAATTCTTCACGGGCGAAATTTCGAATTTAAACTTGCGATTTTGTTAAAATAATTCAAAATTTGTATAAAATGGAAATTAGTAGATACAAAATCGAGAATGTTCAAAGAATCTTCTCGGAATTTAAAAAAAAAGGTCCATGCAGAAAAAACAAATTGGGCAATTAAGACTCAATTTCACAAATAGAGGAAAAAAACCCGTGCAGGAAAATTAAGAATAGAAAAATAAAAGTTAAATGCCTAAATACAAAATTTAAAATAAAAACGAAATTTTGAGATAAAATCGATATTTATGAGTTACATCATGGTAAGAAAATCTACCGCACGGCCCTGAAGTCGAATTGGTAAAAAGTCAAACTTCGATAAATAAATAAAAAATTTCCCAAGAAAATAGTTTTCGGGAAACTTTCGTTTTTTTTGTTAAAATTTCAACAATCCAAATATCAAAAAAAAAGTTAAAATTTTCAAAAATTATTTGTCAATTCTGTTTTAATTGTTTATCAAAGCGCGACAAAAAATACTAATTTAAGAAACAGGTCAAAATCTCCACTTGGAAGTTTGCAAACAAATATGAATACTAAACCAACTGCTATCAGCAACATGCACATTTCCTTAAGGTATCCAGATGGATCGAGTTACACAGTATCATATATCGGTAAAGTGACGATATGAAAGGTTGCGAATTCGAACGACGTAAACCGAACTTCTTACTCAATTCCCCTTCGAAACCCCTTCCGTCTCTGTTCTCCTAACCCCCCTCAACAGGGCATTTAAATCCGAGAGCCAAATCGTACTTAGCGAATTACCAGACCCCCGCCTTAACAGTTTAAAACGTCCTAGATAAAGTCAACTGCGGCACCTGGCCGAGTAATAAGCCCAATCCACGAATAATCCCACTTCTGACACCAGATGTTACGCGCTTATCGGTTCGAATTGATTAACACGTGAATCGAATAATACCCACTTTATTTTCAAACTCAACTCGGATCACTACAACTGAACAATTAACTCACTTATTGACTTCTAACTGCTAACTTACTACTTAACTACACTGACTCTAACTACTCGAGGGAAAGCTGATCGCCTTATATATAGTTTTGGCTCCCGGTTTCTAGAACTTTTCGGCAGATAAGGCTTATCGTTTGCCGAAATTTCTGGAACGCTTATCTGCCCTTTGTTTCGTTATCGCGGCCGTTTTCCCTTTATCAGATCTTTCTAGAAACTTTTCTTACGTACTAAATTCTACAATTCTATTATATCTATTTACATTGCGTTACACTATGTAAGAGGCCGGTTAATGCGGAGCCGGTTAAGAGGAAGTATCCTGTAATACAATGATTTGGCGTAAAATTACTCAAGTTTTTTGGCATTTGCCAATAGTAGAGCAAACCACGAACAACGGTCGTGGTTTGGAATATTGGTGCGCTTCTAAATTGATCGCAAAATATTTGTTGAATACAATACATAACCTCACGTGGTAATTTACCTGCCAACATATTAACTTTTTGAAGTGTTTCCAACGTTGACGTCTTCTCTTTCAATCTAATACCTTTCACGCTGTGTTCATGCATTTTAAATGTTTCCGAAAAGGTTTTAGGTTTAACGATATATTCTTTTTGTCCCTTGGAGTCAACCGATGCAGCTGATTTTGTGGTAGGTATTTCTTCATCTTCCAATTTGGACCGATTTAGCTTTAACAATTCCACTGCTTTCGTTGAAGGTTTGCTAGTAATATACTCGTTACTGGCTGTACCATCATAAGTAAGACATTGAGGAGTGCCCATAATTGACAATTTTCTCTTTGGTAACTTTTCTTCTTTGGAAGGTGCTTCGGAATGGTTATCGGGTAATTCCTTCTCTTTTTTTAAATTCTTTTTAGTCCTAACTTTCTTTTTAATAAGGGATACTTCTGATGAAACATCGCTTTCCAAATCACCATCGTCATTTAAATATTTGTCGATATCGACAACCATTTGGTCGCATATTTTTTCATCCAGACTACGTCCAGCGACTGTCTCATGAATTATTTCTTCGGATAAATCTTTCTCGTGTTTAGTAGTTTTTTTATCCATGGATCTTTTTTCTTTTTCTTCCATCGCTTTAATCATTGCTGGATACTCTGTAAAAATACTAACCAAAAATATTGAATCGTGACATAAGAGAAAGCAATGTATACCTTATCCTTGTCTCATCTTGCCTGTATATGGACTCTTCACTACTCTCCCCGCTATAACCTTCAGGAAACTTATTCACAGGTGGCTGTTGAATAGTCTTGCTTTTGACTGGTTTGGCATACTTTTCGGTCTTAGTTGTAGAACTCAACTGCTGTTTCAGCTCCATAATAAACGTGTTGGAAGATCCCAGCATTATTACGCTTTCATCGTCTGTTAAACGTCGTGAACTTCTTTCAGATTTCCATCTTTTCAAAGTTTCATCTTCATTATCGTCTTTGCTATCAAAATCATTATCTGTCTGATGTTCCAACAGCGAGCTCTTGGACTCGGATCGATAACTATACGACACAATTTCTTTTAAATCGTCATCAATATCATAACTGTCCTGACTTCCTTTAAAATCTGCCATTTGCGGTTGTTGGTAGTTTTTCGGATCTTCTGATTGTGTTAATGAGCTTTTCTTAGTACTCGGATCATTACTTAATGAGGCGCCTTGCATTTCACTATTTAGTGATTTATCTTGCAATTCACTACTTAAGGATTTATCTTGCAATCCACTACTTAAGGATTTATCTTGCAATTCACTACTTAAGGATTTATCTTGCAATTCACTACTTAGGGATTTATCTTGCAATTCACTACTTAAGGATTTATCTTGCAATTCAATACTTAAGGATTTTTCTTGGACTTCACTAGTTAACGATTTAACGTGCATCTTTTCTAGCGATCGAGCCTCGCAGTCTTTTTTTATGCTTTCACTAATATGAGAAGGGAATATATCTAAACCTCCTCTTTCTCTGTATTCCATTTCTATATCAAAATTCTGAAATGGAAAGAATACAAATAAGTTTACGTTTAAAAAAAAACGGCGTTTTCTACTCTCATCAAGGCGGGTAAAGTGAAATTTGTGACCTGTCTGTCCTATATTTGATTTTCATATGTTTAGAATTGTACTATTGTACCAAAATTGTGTGTTAGCTTTATTTAAAGTTGTTATAATAACTAATTTTTAACTTTTGGTTATAGAATCCTCTTTTAATTGAACAAATAAAAAATTTAGAAAACTGCTTTGTTTACGTAGTGAGCTCGCGTATAGGCACCCCCAGTTTCGCTTAAGAGTTTTTTCTCAAAATTTTCCAAGGACGTTTCTTTAAACAATTTTTTGTAGAAATTTTAAAATTTCTCTGATTTCTTTTTATAGAAATATCAAGTTCCTTTTGCGAAGTTACGGGATTTTAATATCTATTTTAATTTTTTTTCTATTTTTTGTAAAAATTTTGAGAAAATAATTAAAATTTTGAGAAAATAATTAAAATTTCAAAACAAAATCTAAATCCAACTTTTCTCGCATTTTAAAATTTCTCTAAACAAATTTAATAGCGAATATTCGAGTTTTTACCTGAAATCTCAATTTCAACTATTTCTATAAAAATTTTGAATTTCTTCAAGATATTTCGATTTATTTAAAAAAATTTTAATTTTTTCTGCGGTTTCCGTTGTTTCCTGAATATTTTGTAAAAATATTTTTTTTTACAAATTCCTATTTTTTCTGATAATTCTGTCCTTAAAATTTCTTCTGAAAATTTCAATTTCTCCAGATGTTTTTGTTTCTCTAATTTGTTTTAAGAATGTCAAGTTTTTTTACTAGAATTTGACATTTCATGGTTCATTTTATTTTCTAATTTTGATAAAAATGTTTCGCAAAAAACCCTAAAAAAACAATGTTTAAAAATAAATAAATTGTCAAAAATTTTCGAGAAAAAGAGTCATCATTTCAAGAAAAGTCTCAAAAAGTTCGAAATTAAAAGCAATCAAAATGTTGCAAGAAATTAATCAACAATTTAATGCTTGAAATCAATATTTTGAGATTAAAATTTAAATTTTTACAATTTATTTGTATATGTATAAACTGCAAGTTTTTTTTCGAAATTTGTTTTAAAGCTTCGCACAATTTTAAAAATCGAAATTTTTGTTAATAGGAGGAATATTAATTTTAATATAATAATAAATAATTAACTTATAAACATAATAATAATACCAAAAAATTTAAATTTCAAAAGAAAAAAATTACCAGTTACAAAAAATAAAGTTAAAGTTATCAGAGAAGCCGAAATTAAAAAAAAAAGTGGAATTTTTAAAAATTTCGAAATTTTTATAGAAAGTTGAATTTCCAAGAGAAAATGAGGATTTGGAAAAAAGTTAATATTTTGGAAAAAAATTAAATTTTTAAAATAGTCGACATTTTCAATAATTTTGCGAATGGAAAAAGGCAAAATTTTGGAAAAATATCGACATTTAAAATAAATTAGAATATTTCATTAAATTTTCAAAGAAGCTAACTTTTGAATATTAGAAAAAACTCAAAATAATCAAAAAATTGTAATTATCAAAAAGGTTGAAATTTTGAAAAGGTAAAATTTAGGAAAAAGACGAAATTTTGAGTATCTCAAATTTAAAATAAAAACTCACTTTTTTTAAACGTTGAAGATTTAATTGGAAATGTTCAAACAAAAATTAAAAATAATATTTTGAAAAAAATTCGGACTTTTTAAAAAAAAGTCAAGTTTTCAAAAAGAGTCGAAATTTTGAAAAAAAAAAGTAGACCTTTTGAAATGGAATCGAAATTTTTAGAAAAATTCGAAATTTTACGAATTAGTTGAAAATTTCAAAATAAGTTTTTAAGAAATGTCTCACTTAAAAATAAAATCAAAATTTTCAAATAAAGGATCGACAGTTTGCAATGTCGAAATTTTGAAAATATTAGGAGTTGGAATTAGTTTTATAGGTTTTCTAAGAGATCTCGTTGTAAACGTATGTTGCATGTGGGCACTCCAAAACTACATTCGCGCCAAAGCACTATATTATAACTTGGATTGTCAGTATGTGTCATCTTGCGCAAGTGTAAACAACATACATTCCAAGACCATTCAATATGTCGACTTTCGTGCCGAATAAACGCAATTTGCGGAAAGCTTTATTGTTCTGCTTCCATTTGAAGAAAACTGCTACTGCGAGTCGTTTGATGCTCGAGGAAGCTTACACTCCATCGATTTCGACATGTGAGTACTGGTTTCGACGCTTCAAGAGTGGTGATTTTGACACCGATGACAAGGAACCTCCCGGTCAGCCGAAAAAGTTTGAAGACGAAGAATTGGAGGCGTTACTCGACGAAGATCCATGTCAAAGGCTCCAAGAATTGTCCGTATCATTGGGGGTTGACTTGTCAACAGTCGGCAAACGTCTGAAAGCCATGGGTATGATTCAGAAGCAAGAAAACTGGGTGCCATACGAACTGAAGCCGAGAGACGTGGAGAGGCGGTTTATGACGTGCGAACAGCTGCTCGCGCGTCAAAAAAAGAAATGATTTTTTGCATCGCATCGTCACTGGCGATGAAAAGTGGATTACGATAACCCCAAACGTAAAAAATCGTATGGATACCCCGGCCGCACATCGTCATCAACGCCAAGACCGAATATCCAAGATCTAAGCTCATGCTCTGGTGGATCAGCTGAGCGTCATTTATTATGAGCTGCTCAAACCGAACGAAACCATCACCGGGGACCTCTACCCAACACAATTGATGCGTTTGAGCCGAGAATTGAAGGAAAAACGGCCGCAATTCAAGCAGCGGCACGACAAAGTCATTTTACAACATGACAACGCTCGTCCTCATGTCGCAAAACCCGTCAAAAATTGGAAACGTTGAAATGGGATGTTCTACCGCACCCGCCGTATTCCCCAGATATTGCCCCGCCCAATTACTACTTGTTTCGATCGATGGCACATGGCTTGGCTGACCAACACTTAACCTTTTACGAGGAAACGAAAAAATGGATCGATACATGGATCGCATCAAAAGACGAACTGTTCTTCCGAGCTGGTATCCGAAAATTGAGAGAAAGATGGGAAAAAGTAGTGGCTAGCGATGGACAATACTTTGAATAATCGATTTGTAACCATTTTTGCTCAATAAAGCCTCAAATTTCGAAAAAAAAAACCTTTTAAACTAATTTCAACACCTGGTATTTTAAATTAAAAAAAATAATCGAAATTTTTAAGTTTTCCAAAACAATTTTAATTTTGAAAAATAGCCTAAATTTTGAAAAATTCGAACATTTGAAAAAACGGAAATTTTCAACAAATTTCAACAAAAAAATATCAAAACTTTGAAAAAGTAGACATATTTAAAAAATCTGAGAATTATTTATCGAGTTTTTAAAATAATTCGAAATTTTAAAAAACTTTAAATTTTGAATAATTGGGAAATTTTCACTCAAATTATCAATAAAAATCAAAATTTTCAGAACCGGAATATTGAAAACAAGTCAAAAATTATTAGATAGATCGAGGTTTTCAAAAGTCCAAATATTGAGAAGTTAAAAGTTTGAAGAAAGTTAAAATTTTTGGTAGTTAAAATTTGGAACCAAAAATTGAGATTTTTTTAAACAGATTCAAATTTTAGGTCAACAAAATTCAAATTTTGAAAAAATGTTAAACTTTTCGTAAAACGTCAAGATATAAAAAAAATCGAAATTTTGAAATAATTTTGAAAATTAAAAAGTAGCCAAATTAAAAGAAAAAAACAAAAATAGTCAAAAATGTGAAAATAGTCGACATTTTATAAAGTGTCTGTTTCAAAAAATTAAAATTGGTTAATACTAAAAGTACAGTCGAAATTATTAAGAATCGAAATTTTCAATAAAAATATTATAATTTCTTAAAAAAAAAAGAAATGATGAAATTGTGAAATTTTAAAAAAGATCGAAAATTTAAAAAGTCTAAAGTCCAGTTTTCCAAAATTTGACATTTGTAGAAAACGTAAAAAATTTCAAACGGTGCAAATTTTGAAAAAATGTACTTAATTTTAAAAAAAATACAAAAAAAAACAAAACACCGAAAAGTTCAAATATTTTCGAACATGGAGATATTTTTAAAAAAGCATACACAGATTTTCGGAAAAGTCAATACCTAAAAATAAAATAAAGTTGAAATTATAAGAAAAAAGTCTGAATTTTGGAATACAATCGAAATTTGGAAAAAATCCAGTCTTTCGAAAAACGCGACATAATTCAAAAATTTTCATTGCCAAGTTTTCTAAGAAATCTAAAATTTTCAAAAAGTGACGTTTTGAAAATGTCGAAATTTTTAGTTGAAATTTTAAAAAGTTAAAATTTTGAAGAAATCAACATTTTGGATCAAACAAAACGCTAAACATTGTCGCAGCACCCCCATTAGTTTTGGCTACGAGCCGCCACAGGTAGTGAGTGTTTCACGAATTTCTTCTTCTTGTCTTGCTTTTTCTTGTCCACGTCTTGTTGTTGCTGCAAGAACAAGACAAGAGATTTGTGAGCAAGAACAAGACAAAACAAGAAGTTCTTTTAGCAAGAGTAAGATTTATTGTCAAAGAAATCATGTAGAAGCGAACTTTTCCAATAAATTTCATAAAACACAATCTTAAAGAAAACTGATAGTCTCTAAAACATCTTACTTTCTTAATTTTTTTACAAATTACAAATTTTACAACAATTATCTAAATGATTTTGATTTTAAAGTTGTAAGTTTAAGAGTCGAAATTTTTAGAAAATACAAATTAAAATTGCGAAGGAAGGAAATGTCATAATTTATAAAATACCGTTTTTCCGAAAGTATGTTAAAATATCGAATTTAGTTTCAGAAATTATGAAATTTTGGGAATACAGTCTATTATAAAATACCGTTTTTCCGAAAGTATGTTAAAATATCGAATTTAGTTTCAGAAGATCGAAGTGTTTTTTAATGTTCCATTTTTTTTCGATTAGAATTGAAATTCGATCTTTTTTAAATTGAGACATACCTAAATCTGGAAATTTAAAATTTTGTCAAGGATTTTGAAAAATAGTTGAGATTTCAAAAAAATGTTGACATTTTTAGTTAATGAAAAACTTTCGAAATTTCACTTCTTTATTTTTGTTTTTCACTTTAAGCTCAACATTGTGACTGCAATTTTAGATTTTAGAATTCCAGAATTTCGACTGTAACTTTGAAATTACTTGATTACGATTAAAAAAAGTCGAAATATCCAGAAATATGAAATATCTTCAGATTAAGGTTAAACCTGACAGTATAAACAAGCCAAAACCAGAACCGAAGTCAAAACTTCGGTCGATCTCTCATATTTACTCACCAAAATTTCATCAGAGAACCTTTTTGAAGATAAATCAAAGGAAGCCCTCTTTTTGTAAAGCTCTGCTTGCTTTGTATTTGCTCCTTTGGGGAATGTAGACTTCAAAATGCTGCTGCTTGGGCTTACTTCCATTAAATATATCGGTTTCTCCATTACGTCTGTAATATACAAACAGAAATATTTCTTTAGATGAAATATGAAATAGGAATGTTTCTTTAGATTAGAAAATAAAGAAGCTTTCCACACCTGATTTGTCTGCATTCTTCCACTTACTTAGGTCATCTGTGGTTTGGATTTCTTTGCTAGGAAAAAACTCGTCCATGGGAAATCCAGTGGAGAGTTGGTCGGCCGTTTTACCTTGTATCCTGTACGTGTCGTCCATCAATAGAGTAGAGTTGTGAGGATCAGTAGATGAGTCTTTCATAGGCATAATATCATAGTCATCTTCCAGGAGTTTTTCTTCTAGAGTTTCATCTACAACCGGAGTTCCTATTTTATCTGCCCCTTTGGTCTTATGCTTGATATTTGCGCTGTTGTTATGCCTGATCTTCTCCACCCTAATAAAAGAGAAAAAAAATCTATATCCTATCAAAAGATAGCACCACTTAGTCCTCTATGACTAATGAAGTCTTAACTTTATTAGTCATAGACTTATCTAGTACACACTCGTAGACAAAATCGCGCGTCTATCTAGACAAATTGAGGATTTGGTCTCTAGACACTTTCGAACAAATCTCAAAATTATCTAGGGACTTTGTTAGCCATCCATACATGCGCAATCGAACTAAACTAGTTCCGAGACACCATGACAAGTCAGACAGCGACCTGTGGATTGCTGCTCGTTCACAGGGAGATGTAGAGCAAACAAGAGTTCCACAGGTCGCTGTCTCACGTGTCATGGTGTCCACTAGTTGATAAAATGGTCCAGGGACTTTGCCAGCGATCCACACCGGCGCAATTGAACTAAACTAGTTTCGAGACGCCATGAAAAGTCCGATAGCGACCTGTGGATTCAGTGGCGGACTAAGCCCGTCTGAGGCCCGGAGCGGCAAAGCTGAATTAGGTCCACAAGCTTTAAAAAAAATGTAGTTTTACAAGCTTTTTATTCAGTTCACATTTGTATGTATAAATAAGTGTTTATGTTTATTTAGTCAAAATCTGGCAAGTGAAATTTAAATTCAACTTAAATTATTCAGGCTAAATAAACATACGTACCTACAATATGGAATGGATATGGGCGAGGAAAATAAAATACGAATCGATCGACAAAAAAAAATTAGATAAAATAAGTCAAAGATAGATTTTTTTATTTTTTGTAGCGTGTTATATGTTTTTTCGTGCCTTCAATTTACTGAACTCCTCAATAACTTCTGTGAAATCGATTTCTTTTGAAATTTTTCTTTCTATTGAAAACACGGCTAGATTAACCAGTCGCTCTTGACCCATTGTAGATCGAAAATAATTTTTAATTAAAGTTTCGAAAAATTCCTCTCGCATGATGCAACCGAGATGCAAATGGTCAAGAAGTATTGAAGTATAAGCGATATACAGGGTAACGATTCACTGAAGTCCCATTTTATTATAAATTGAAGGATTTTTTGGGCTCTCCATTTGGCAGCAACGTCCATACTCGTATCGGTGGCTTTTACCCGCCTGCGGTACCTTTTTATTTCTTGGGAAACTTGCTCCTTGTCAAATTTACCATAAATTTGTATCAGATTGTCAACTACTACAGCCAGAGCGTCATCTGAAGCTTCTGGCATAAACTTTGTTTCAATAATTTGGAAAATATTATTGATTTGTTTCATGGCCCCGCATCGTGTCAACAATTCTTGTATAAATCGGCCTATGCATTCATACATTGACCGACGTATTTCTTCTTGAATTGATAATCCAGCATCATGAGCTGATTCATCTGGCATCATTCTTTTTACCTTCCTTCTTCCTCGTTTCTCGATGTTGATGTCCATGTCATTGCATTTTTTTATGCCAAAAGTTACAGCATTGTCTACAATCGTGGTTCGTTCGGTCACTAAATACTCATTCAAGGCGTTTAGTTTGGTGATTCCTGTGTCTAGAGTCATTTTTGGAGACTGCAAATATTGTTGAACTAAATTTACTTCCTCCAGTATAGAAAGCCAGAATTGTATATAGGTTAGAAAGGTAAAATCACAAACAGCCGGCAGGAGCAGATTTGCTCCTGATCTTGCATCTAGATTTGCTTTTGTTGGATCTTGAAAATGTTCCAAACTACTCACAATTGTCTCCATGTTTTCTTTCACAACTTTTACTGACTCGTAATGAGCACTCCAGCGAGTATCCGATAAACGTTTTAAATTTTTTCCAATTTTCTTTTTCAGAAAGTGCCATCTCTGTGTAGAATAACGAAAAGAACGAATATATATTTCTCTACTGTTCCAAAACACGTGACACTGGGAGGAACGCATGCAAATGCATGAACTCTACAAAGATTCAAGGAATGATTAGAACAAGGACTGAACAATGCCTTTGGATTTACTTCTCGGATTTTTCGTTGCACCCCTCCCTGGACACCTGACATTGACGAGGCATTGTCATAACCTTGAGCACTGCACAACACAATATCCAGACCATCTTTTTCCAGCTGTTGCTGAATGTCTTTTGACATATCCTCAGCAGTTTTTCCAGACATTAAAAAAAAACTTAAAAAGATTCTCGTACTTCCACAATGTCATTCTCTACATGAACGAATCTAATGATTTGTTTCATTTGGTCTATTTTACTTTCGTCAGGAGTGCTGTCAAAAATGATTCCGTAATACTTAGCCTTTTTAATATCTGCAATAATTTTTTGCCTTACATGATCACCCAAACATCGAATAAATTCATTTTGTATTCCTTTTGACAAATAAGATGGTACTCTCTTTGACCCACCAGCAGCCTCTTCTAGTTGTAAGCAATGCTCTTTCAACATCGGATCATATTTCGGTAACAGTCGTACAAATTGTAGAGAATTTCCCCTGTTTTCCGAAGAAATATCTTCACGGTGACCTCGGAAGGCAAGATTTTGTTGGGCTAAGAATAGCGTTACATCTAAAAGGCGATGTAAAATGTTTCCCCATTTTTTAGTTTCATCGTTAATAATCTTTAAATTATCTTTATCAATAATTTTATTAAGTTTCAAGCCCACCGTCAACACTTTCCATTTTTCTAAGTTTGATAGATGTTCATGAGACGATTCATGCTGTGATATTCTTGGATTTAATTTCCACCACTGACAAAAACCAGAGACAATTTTATAAGTGTGATTGTCACCCTCAGATACAAATAACCGGCAGCAGTAACAATATAATTTCTTTGTTGATGGAGAGTATAGCATCCATTTCCTTAAATATTTAGTCTCGTTTAAATGTGAGTAAAACCACGGCAAAGTTAAACAACGATGTGTTCCCTTAGTGCTTTCACCTGGTCTTTCTACAGATTCAAAAGGTCCGTCCTTGTTTTAAAATATTTCACTGCCCTTTTTGATAATCGAAATTCTGATATGCTCTGGCACAGGTATTGGCCAATGTGCAGCATCATTGGATGATAAGAACTCTAGTTTAGAAGCAACGTAGTCTTCGGCTTCCTAAGTATTTTTCTTTAATTTATTAGTTTTATAGTCCTGTATTTCAGTGTCAGTCACGTCGGAGTTTTTATTAATATCACATTTAATAGACTTTTCAGCTATGTTTGCTGTTTCAATATCAATGACTTGTATATTAGACCCCGATTCAACAGTTTGATTAATTTCTTCGGCAACGCCACTTTTCTTCTCTTCAGAATTCGAAAGGTATTTGGATAAAGATCCAGCAAGCGATTTTGCCTCTTCAGTCTTCGCTTTTTTTAGCTTCCTTTTCTGAGAGCCAGATGGTTGAATCCTTTTCACTAAAAATAATGAGATAAATAAGAAACTTTTATAAAAGGTAGCTAAATTACATAGACTAAAAAATTATTATTTGCATAAAAAAACAATATTTTAATTGTTGGTTAAAAGAACATATCTTTAAATGTCCTCATTTTTTTTACAACCGTTACAACTCCAAATGCAGCTCATACATTTTGCAAATGCGCCTTATCTTGTTATTAGTGCAATAAATTAACGATGTCATGAGCAGCGATCGGAATAGATAGACTATTTAGCTAAACTTCTAGAAACAGACATAAATTGGGAACATCCATACAACAATGTTTTGATAAGAGGGTGTTCTATTCCCTAATAAAAGTGCACTACAAATAAAATAAGGATTACTCGTGAAATGCAAGAACTGAAGCAATGTACTCGTAAGTGCATATTGACTAGAAACTACAATTATAATTTCTAGGCTAAACTATACGAAGAATTACTTACTTTTTTCAAATACTCAAAAAAGCACTAACTCAATTCTGAACTCATTTTCTTTTATACCCAAACAAAAATCAAAAACACTATTACACTTTTTAATGAAATTACTTCGAATGGATAAGATCGCGTTTATTACTTTACAATTTGAAAAAAGGCTTATCCGTTCGCGAAAATATCAGAACACCCTATACACTATACACTATACACTGATAAACTATTAAATATCAACGTAATTTAATATATTTTAAATGAGACCAATGTTTATTTTTTGACGTAAATAGAATGTAAATGTAGGCGTACAAGAGTGAATTATTTGTACTTAATTCATTCAGGGATTCCTGGGGAAGTACCCGCTACAAAGATGGGAATTCCCCCAGCGAATTGGACGTGTTCAGCAAAGTTAAAAGAATATTAGTACCGCGTAAAAAGTCTAGATGGCTGTAGTGTTTTGATCTTGATGAAATTTTGAAGGTACTAAGCACATTTTTAAAGGCTTCCCTGATAGCCAGGCTTTTACTACAAGATCTTGGACATCAGTAATTGCATCAAACTTAACATCAAGTTTATGTTAAGTCGTAATTAAGTAATATTTGCATGTAAGTTAAAGACAATATGCAGTCGTAATTTGAAGTCAAGTTAACTACAAAACTTCTAGTGAACTTGTAGCAAAAACTTTTGGTTAATTTAACGACAATAACTTGCATATGACGACTTTTACTTAAGTTGTATCAAAATTAACTACCAACTTAACTATTATCCAAGTCTTTGTGTTAACTTGATTTCAAATTCCGTCTCTAGATTGACGTCAAGTTGAGCATTAAGGTGGCTATCAGGGTTATTTAGGATTTGATCAGGGGAACGCGGAGGCATTTGGGGGCCCCCCAAGACCCTTCCGCCCACTGTTAGTCCGCCACTGTGTGGAATGGCTGCTTGTTCACAGGGAGATGTAGAACAAGCAGCAGTTTCACAGGTCGCTGTCTCACTTGTCATGGTGTCTTGGAAACTAGTTGACAAAATGGTCCAGGGACTTTGTCAGGCATCCACACCGACGCGATTGAACTAAACTAGTTTCGAGACACTATGGCAAGTGAGAGCGACCTGTGGAATTGCTGCTTGTTCACAGGGAGATGTAGAACAATCAGTAGTTTCACAGGTCGTTGTCTCACTTGTCATGGTGTCTTGAAAACTACTTTAATTCAATTACGCAGGTGTTAATGGCTGACAAAGTCCCTAGACCATTTTGAAATTATTCACAGAGAGTTATAGAGCGAGCGATTGTCTACAGACAATCGCAGAACTTTCCATAGATACGAGTTCGGCGATTTTGTAGCGAGTGTGTACTAGCCAATTAGACATAAAAAAATTACCGTTCATGATATTCGCTGTAGGTAGGCTGAATATTAACAGAAGTTATCAGATTGGGATGTTCATCGATAAAGGATACCGGTAAGTAAATAGGTCCTTGCACTAGGACGTACTTTTCATTCTCACGTTGGTTGGTCTCGGTTGCAACAGAACAGCATTTTTCGCCTTTATCTTCTTTGGAAGACATTTGGAATTTGGCACAAAAGTCAGGTTGTATGGCACAACTATCCAGAAGTCCTTTTGTCATGCATTCTTTATCAGCAGTAACTAAGCGAAAAAAACTCATCAAAATGATTATCTGGTTTAAATGAAGAAATTTGAGGAAATACATGGGATTTTGAAACTTTCAAAGCAAATAGGATTTCCAGAGTACTATATCAGATGTTTTTACAATTTGATTGTGAACTATTATGCTAGAACTTATTGACTTTCTTTTATGATATCTATTAACCGACAGACGACCAGAAATCCTGTTCACGAATTTCTAGTTCTTGTCTTGCCTTTACTTGTTCTTGTCGTGTCCTTGCTGCAACAACAAGGCAAGAATCTGAGCAAGAACAAGACAAGACAAGAAGTTGTTTAGCAAATGCAACATTTGTCGTCAAAAAATTAGCAAGAAGCAAGATTTCTTACTTTTTTCAATATTTTCCTAAAATAAGCTCTAGAACAGTGTTTTTAAACCTTTTTGAATACACAATTTCTTTACAAGTAATAAATTCTGGCGCCCCTCTCAAATAAAACTTTGGAAAAATTGAAATTCCAGAAAACATCAAAATTAAAACATAATGTTTAAGGTTAAATTTTTTCTCACTCGACACTTTTTAAGTACCTGAAGTTTAAGAAAAATTTTAATTTTTCCCCAAATTTTGATTTTTTCTCCCAGAAATTTTGAACGTTTCCTTAGCCTTTCAAACCTCCAAATTTCAATTTACATTTGATATTTCGATGTTTTTCTAGAAATTAGAATTTTAAACACAAAATTTTAACTTTGGTTGGATTTTTTTTTCAACATTTTGACATTAATCGCAAAATTTTTCTCCACTTAACTCAACTTAATTTCGATTTATTATTTAAACTTCAGATTTTAATCTCAAGAGTTCGAATTTGAACTCTGAATTTCGAAAAACATGTGTTTAAGGAATTTTGAAAACAAAACTAAAAATTTTTACCTTTTTCTCGAAATTTCGACTTTGATTTCAAAATTTCGAGAACAACTTCGATTTTTGTCTCAAAATATCGACTTCAGTTTTAAAATTTCGACTTTTTTTCCCACAATTTCGATTTTTTCCGAAATTTTGACTTTTTTCTCGAAATTCCGAGATTAAAGTCGAAATTTCAATTTTGATCTCGAAATTTCGTCCTTAACTAGAAATTTCGTTTTTTTTTCTCGAAATTTCGACTTTAATCTCGAAATGTAAGAAAAAAGTCGAAATTTTTGTAAATAAAAATCAAAATTACCCAACGTACCCAACTGCCAACTGTCAATATTTTGAAGAAAGGGGCCATAACATAATGTTAACTTCCTGACAATAACTACTTTTTTCTCAAAATCACAATTTTTCTCTCGAGAATTCGACTTTTTTTCTCGAAATCTCGACTTCAGTTTTAAAATTTCGACTTTTTTCCCGAAATTTTGACTTTTCCTTCGAAATTCCGAGATGAAAGTCGAAATTTCAATTTTAATCTCGAAATTTCAAACTTAACTAAAAATGTCGTCCTTTTTCTCGAAATTTCGACTTTGATTTCAAATTTTCGAGAAAAATTTCGATTTTTGTCTCGAAATATCGACTTCAGTTTTAAAATTTCGACTTTTTCCCACAATTTCGATTTTTTCCGAAATTTTGACTTTTTTCTCGAAATTCCGAGATTAAAGTCGAAATTTCAATTTCGATCTCGAAATTTCGACCTTAACTAGAAAGTTCGTCTTTTTTCTCGAAATTTCGACTTTAATCTCGAAATTAAAAAAAAAAGTCGATATTTTGGTAAATAAAAATTAAAATTACTCAACGTACCCAACTGCCAACTGTCACTATTGTGGGGAAAGGGATATTTTGAAATTAAAGTCAAAAGGTTGAGATTGATATCCACATTTTGACTTTAATCTCGATATTTTGACTTTAATCTCGAAATTTCGACTTTATTCTCGGAATTTCGAGAAAGAAGTCAAAATATCGAGAAAAAAGTGAACATTTCGAGAAAAAAGTGAACATTTTGAGAAAAAAGTTGAAGTTTCGACAAAAAAAGGCGAAATTTCGAGAAAAAACTAGAAATTTCGACTCCAAAGTCGAAATCTGTAAGAAAAATTCAAGTCCCTAATAAAAGTTGGAGAAAAACTCTGAATTTATAAAAACATCGAGAGAAAATTCAAAATTTCGAGAAAAAAATAGCGAAATTTTGAATCTTTCGTATGCAAATTTTAGTGAAAAAAGTAAACCTTTTTTGAATCAAAATTTTTGTAAAAAAAGTAGATGTTAAAGTTTAAAAAAAATATAATTTCGAGATTTACAACAGAAAAACAAAATCCAGTTTTCAGTTCAAAATCAAAGATAGTTTCTTGTTCTCAGATTTCCGAGTTCAGCATTTGGAGAACAAATTCAAATTTCGAACGAACTGATAAAAAATAATTTGAACTAAATCTCTAAATTTCCAGAAAAAAGCTCTTAATTTGAGGAAAGATGAGACATTACTAAAACAGTTTTCTCGAAACTTTTAGTTAAATGGTAAAATAGTGAAAAAATAAAAAAATATCTTCTTAAAATCTGAAAAAAATAGAAAAAACTAGTAGATCTTTTGAAAAGATTAAAATCTTTCGAAAAAAAAAACAAAATTCTGAGTTTAAATCAATACTTTAAAGAAAAAGGTAAAGAATTTGAAATGTAAACTGGAAATTTTGCAAAAAATGTTTTCGACAAAACAAACTTCGGAATATAAAGTTAACCTTTTATCAAAAAGAACTTATTTTCAATTCAAACACGGTTTTGTAAAAATAAAATAAAGTTTTCAGTAAAAAAGTAACATTTTTAGCAAATCTTTTAGTTAAAACTAGGGAATGCAATCCCGCACCAAAATTTCAATCTCGGTATTTACAGGATTGAGAGTCTTTAGTCCCGTGAGATCCGGGTATTGGCATGAACCTGCAGAACGAAATTTTGACTTTTTTCTCGAAATTCTGAAATTAAAGTCGAATTTTTTTAAATAAAAACCCATTCATTGAATGTGTTGAGCAAGCAAAAAACCTACAGAACTGCCTCCAGTGCTTTGGTTTCTTTCTGCAAATCAAAAAGTGTTTTGTTTGTTGTTGTGTGTTGTTAAAAACGGGTCATAAACAAAAGGAACGCTTTTTTCCAGATATCGACTTCATGCTCAAAATTTCATTTTCTACTCAAAATTTTGGTTTGTCTAAGAACTCTCTGCTCAAAATTTTGGTTTGGTTAGGAACTCTCTACATTTTTCTAAAATGTGTTTGTTTTCTCCTTGTCGACTTTTTTGTGAAAATGTTGCCTCTTTTTTATAATTGGACGGCTTTTTGCAGAGAGGAACCAAGCCACAAATTCCAAAAAAACTGGATTTTTAGCAGATAGTTCAAAATTAGATTTTTAGCACATAGTTCAGAAGAGAAGTCTGCTGTAAAAAAGGACGAGGTCTAATTAAAAGGACGAGGTCCCATTTTAAAACCTAGCAGCTTTTTTTTAAATAAAAACCCATTCATTGAATGTGCTGAGCAAGCAAAAAACCTGCAGAAGGGACTCCATTGCTTTGGATCCTTTCTGAAAATCAAAAAGTGTTTTGTTTGTTGTTGTCGTTGTGTGTTGTTAAAAACCAGTCATAAAAAAAGGGACGTCTTTTTTCCAAATATCGACTTTATGCTCAAAATTTCATTTTCTACTCAAAAATTTGGTTTGGTTAGGAACTCTCTACTTTTTTCTAAAATCTGTTTTTTTCTCCTCGTCGACTTTTTTGTGAAAATTTTGTCTTTTTTTATAATTGGACGGCTTTTACAGAGAGGAACCAAGCCACAAATTCCAAAAAAATTGGATTTTTAGCAGATAGTTCGAAATTAGATTTTCAGCACATAGTTCAGAAGAGAAGTATGCTGTAAAAAAGGACGAGGTCTCATTTTAGAACCTAGCAGCTTTTTTTAAACAAAAATCCATTCAGCTGAATGTGTTGAGCAAGCAAAAAACCTGCAGAACTGCCTCCAGTGCTTTGGTTTCTTTCTGCAAATCAAAAAGTGTTTTGTTTGTTGTTGTGTGCTGTTAAAAACGGGTCCTAAACAAAAGGGACCCTTTTTTTATAAATATCTTCATGCTCAAAATTTCATTTTCTACTCAAAATGTTGGTTTATCTAAGAACTTTCTGCTCAAAATTTTGATTTGGTTAGGAACTCTCTACTTTTTTCTAAAATCTGTTTGTTTTCTCCTTGTCGACTTTTTTGTAAAAAGGTTGCCTCTTTTTTATAATTGGGCAGCTTTTTGCAGAGAGGAACCAAGCCACAAATTCCAAAAAACTGGATTTTTAGCAGATAGTTCAAAATTAGGTTTTTGGCACATAGTTCAGAAGAAAGGTCTGCTGTAAAAAAGGATGAGGTCTCATTAAAAGGACGAGGTCTCATTTTAAAACCTAGCAGCTTTTTTTAAACAAAAACCCATTCATTGAATGTGTTGAGCAAGCAAAAAACCTGCAGAATTGCCCCCAGTGCTTTGGTTCCTTTCGGTAAATCAAAAAGTGTTTTATTTGTTGTTGTTGTGTGTTGTTAAAAACGGGTCATAAACAAAAGGCTTTTTTTCCAAATATCGACTTTATGCTCAAAATTTCATTTTCTACTCAAAATTTTGATTTGTTTAGGAACTCTCTGCTCAAAATTTTGGTTTGGTTAGGAATTCTACTTTTTTCTAAAATCTTTTTTTTTTCTCCTTGTTGACTTTTTTGTGAAAATGTTGCCTCTTTTTTATAATTGGACGGCTTTTTGATCTCGAAATTTCGACTTTAACTAGAAATTTCGTCTTTTTTCTCGAAATTTCGACTTTATTCTCAAAATTTAAGAAAAAAGTCGAAATTTTGCTAAATAAAATTTAAAATTTCTCAACGTACCCAACTGCCAACTGTCAATATTGTGGGAAAAGGGATATTTTGAAATTAAAGTCAAAAGGTTGAGATTAATATCCACATTTTGACTTTAATCTCGCAGAACGAAGGGTTTGAGAATAAAATATATCTAGTTTTAAAGAGGATTAAATGGCAATATAACCCATGAAAATTTGAGTTGAAGCTTTAATTTCGAGAATGGTGCAAATTTTAAAAACCTAAAATTAAGAAAAAAACATACAATTTTTACTTTAAAGTTAAAAGCTAGCCAAAGGTAAAAACTGAAACTGTAAAGAAATACAAAATTTCTAACTTGAATAAAAAATAGCAAATAATTCGAGCTAGCAAGTTAAAACTCCAAAATTTCGAGTATTAATTTCGAGTTTAAAGTCAAAATTTTAGAAAAACCAAATATTAAAGTATAAATTGTTGTATATTAAAGATCAATCTTTCCAGAGTCATTTAGAATTTATGATTTTGTCGAGATTTTGGCTTTAAAGTGGAAGTAGTAGAGAAAAAAATACAAATTTTAAGAAAAAAAATTAAATTTGTGAAAAGCTTTAAAAAAGTTAATAAAAGTTGACATGATGAAAATCATGTTAAAATGATTAAACATGATGAAAATCATATTCAAATAAAAATCCAAGTTTTGCGTTTGAATTAAAAATTTAGTTAAAAAAAGGGAAAATTACAAATGTTAACTGAAATTTTATAAAGAAAACGTTAAATTTCTAATTTAAATACAACATTTCAAAAATGGAATGAGAATCTTTCTCAATTTTGAGTACAAAGTAGAAATTTTGGCGAAAAAGATGCAAATTGGGAGTTTTACTGGGAGTTTAAGCGAGAATCGAAATTTTGAAAATAACCAACACTGATAAAGAAAGCAATTTTAGTAAATTTTTTAGTTGAACGTAAAATTTCGAAAAAAAATCGAAATCTTTTAAAAAAAGTCGAAAATTTGAGTTAGGTAAAATATTTCAGAAGAAATTTAAAATGGAACCCCACAATTTAAGAAAGGAAAATTTAAATCTTCTAGAAAATATTTCCGAATTTAAACCTCTAATGTTATATATATCAAAATCTCTAGAAAGTCAGAATGAAGCCATTTTAAAAAAAAGAAAACGTACAAATGATAATTTTGGAAAACTATTTTAAACTTAAAAATGATTAAAAAAAGAAAGAATTTCGAGAAGTTTTTTTTTTCAAACAACCTGCTGAAAAAATCTCAGATTGAGAAATTGTTGGTTATAAAGAATTTCGAATAACGCAAGAAGCGAAAATTTCCAATTTCAGATTTCGAAAAGAGCCAAAATTCATTTATAATATATTTTCGAATTAAGCTCAAAATTTCGACAAGACAATAAACAATTTTGGGAAATCAAAATTTGGAATCAAAAATTAGGAAATAAAAAAGCAAATATTGAATGTTCAAAAAGAGACTAAAATCCAACGTTTATATACCAAATTTCGAAAAATAAGCGAGATTATTTGTGAAAAATTTTAGAATTTTTAAACACAGCACATTTATTATCAAAATAATGAACTTACACTTGCACGTACTTAATTGGATTGGAGAACTGCAACGGTCTTGGGTGAATTTTTTTTCTTGCTGTTGCGTTGGTGTTTTGAGATTTTCGAATCCGGGCAATTCATCAATTTGTCCAAACGTTGAACAACTAGGCGGTAGATTCTCTTCCGAAATTCTAACGGTTGCTGTGGAAGTTAAAGGTTCCGTGTATTCAGTCAGTCTACCCAAACTGTTATGTCCGCTATTTTCCAAACTGCTGGTGGAAGTAATGGGAATTGGTGGTACAATTGGTCGTTTGGACGCCAATACTCTCTCCTGCATTTCATCATAATTGTGTAGATTCATCTTAAATTAATCTGTTCAAAAAAAACCAATTAACACAGTCCAAAAAACTACCTCTTTTTCGGAAGATGTCCGCCATGGGTTAGTTCTTATTTGAGGGGTAATTTCCACTGTTTCTTCTTTCTTGATTTGTCCCTTTTGTTTGCAAACGGGACATTCTTCTTTATCTCTTAGTAATTTTCCACAACTGCACCATCTAGCTTCATCTTCGGTCAATATACCTGAAGTGGATTGACATATGCATACTAAACTCTTCATTACTCTTTGCAGCTCTGTCCAAGAGTGACTGGCTCCGTCGTCATCGTCAGTATCGGCGGACATATTCAACTCTTTCATCAACTCCTGGATTTGCTCCAGCATTTTGGCCTACACAAAGTTGATGTATCAATATTAATCCCGCTCAGCAATAAGCTCTCTTAAAGAGCGCTTGGAGTCATCATTTTTTAGAGTCTGACATCGGAAAATATTGTCAGAAAGTTAACATTATGTTAACATAAATATTTCTCATCCTAAAGACATCTATCAAAATCATCTTATAGATATCTATCAGATGTCAGTAATCTGACGACTAAAATAATTATCTAAATGTTAAGATTTCTGTGTCTCTTAAAGATATCGCTAAAATGATATCTTTAAGATATCTTTAAGAGAAATTTGAATTTGTTCTCCAAATGCTGAACTCGGAAATCTGAGAACAAAAAACTATCTTTGATTTTTAACTGAAAACTGGGTTTTATTTTTTCTGTTGTAAATCTCGACATTATAATTTTTTTAAACTTTAACATCTACTTTTTTACAAAAATTTTGATTCAAAAAAGGTTTACTTTTTTCACTAAAATTTGCACAAAAAAGATTTAGAATTTCGTTATTTTTTTCTCGAAATGTCGAATTTTTGCTCGATATTTTTATAAATTCAGAGTTGTTTTCCAACTTTTATTAGGAACTTGAATATTTCTTACAGATTTCGACTTTAGAGTCGAAATTTCTACTTTTTTTCTTAAAATTTCGCCTTTTTTTGTCGAAACTTCAACTTTTTTCTCAAAATCTTCACTTTTTGTAGAAATTTTGACTTTTTTCTCGAAATTCCGAGAATAAAGTCGAGATTTCGAGATTAAAGTCAATATTTCGAGGTTAAAGTCAAAATGTAGATATTAATCCCAATCTTTTGACTTTAATTTCAAAATATCCCTTTCCCCACAATATTGACAGTTGGCAGTTGGGTACGTTGAGTAATTTTAATTTTTATTTACCAAAAAAGACGAAATTTCCAGTTAAGGTCGAAATTTTGAGATCAAAATTGAAATTTCGACTTTAATCTCGGAATTTCGAGAAAAAAAGTCAAAATTTCGGAAAAAATCGAAATTGTGGGAAAAAGTCGAAATTTTAAAACTGAAGTCGATATTTCGAGACAAAAATCGAAATGTTTCTCGAAATTTTGAATACAAAGTAGAAATTTCGAGAAAAAGGGACGAAAATTTTTAGTTAAGTTTGAGATTTCGAGATTAAAATTGAAATTTCGACTTTCATCTCCGAATTTCGAAGGAAAAGTCAAAATTTCGGGAAAAAAAGTCGAAATTTTAAAACTGAAGTCGAGATTTGGAGAAAAAAAGTCGAATTCTCGAGAGAAAAACTGAGATTTTGAGAAAAAAGTAGTTATTGTCCGAAAGTTAACATTATGTTAACATAAATATTTCTCATCCTAAAGACATCTATCAAAATCATCTTATAGATATCTATCAGATGTCAGTAATCTGACGACTAAAATAATTATCTAAATGTTAAGATTTCTGTGTCTCTTAAAGATATCGCTAAAATGATATCTTTAAGATATCTTTAAGAGAAATTTGAATTTGTTCTCCAAATGCTGAACTCGGAAATCTGAGAACAAAAAACTATCTTTGATTTTTAACTGAAAACTGGGTTTTATTTTTTCTGTTGTAAATCTCGACATTATAATTTTTTTAAACTTTAACATCTACTTTTTTACAAAAATTTTGATTCAAAAAAGGTTTACTTTTTTTACTAAAATTTGCACACGAAAAATTTAAAATTTCCTTATTTTTTTCTGTAAATTTCGAATTTTGGCTCGATATTTTTATAAATTCAGAGTTGTTTTCCAACTTTTATTAGGAACTTGAATATTTCTTACAGATTTCGACTTTAGAGTCGAAATTTCTTTTTTTCTCAAAATTTCGCCTTTTTTTGTCGAAACTTCAACTTTTTTCTCGAAATCTTCACTTTTTTGTCGAAATTTTGACTTTTTTCTCGAAATTCCGAAAATAAAGTCGAGATTTCGAGATTAAAGTCAAAATTTCGAGATTAAAGTCAAAATGTGAATATTAATCTCAATCTTTTGACTTTAATTTCAAAATATCCCTTTCCCCACAATATTGACAGTTGGCAGTTGGGTACGTTGCGTAATTTTAATTTTTATTTACCAAAATATCGACTTTTTTCTTAAATTTTGAGATTAAAGTCAAAATTTTGAAAAAAAAGACGAAATTTCTAGTTAAAGTCGAAATTTCGAGATCAAAATTGAAATTTCGACTTTAATCTCGGAATTTCGAGAAAAAAAGTCAAAATTTCGAAAAAAAATCGAAATTGTGGGAACAAGTCGAAATTTTAAAACTGAAGTCGATATTTCGAGACAAAAATCGAAATGTTTCTCGAAATTTTGAAATCAAAGTAGAAATTTCGAGAAAAAGGACAAAATTTTTAGTTAAGTTTGAAATTTCGAGATTAAAATTGAAATTTCGACTTTCATCTCCGAATTTCGAAGGAAAAGTCAAAATTTCGGGAAAAAAGTCGAAATTTTAAAACTGAAGTCGAGATTTGGAGAAAAAAAGTCGAATTCTCGAGAGAAAAACTGAGATTTTGAAAAAAAAGTAGTTATTGTCAGAAAGTTAACATTATGTTAACATAAAGATTTCTCATCCTAAAGACATCTATCAAAATCATCTTGTAGATATCTATTAGATGTCAGTAATCTGACGACTAAAAAAATTATCTAAATGTTAAGATTTCTGTGTCTCTTAAAGATATCGCTAAAATGATATCTTTAAGAGAAATTTGAATTTGTTCTCCAAATGCTAAACTCGGAAATCTGAGAACAAAAAACTATCTCTGATTTTTAACTGAAAACTGGGTTTTGTTTTTTCTGTTGTGAATCTCGAAATTATAATTTTTTTAAACTTTAACATCTACTTTTTTTACAAAAATTTTGATTCAAAAAGGTTTACTTTTTTCACTAAAATTTGCACACGAAAGATTCAAAATTTCGTTATTGTTTTTTCGAAATTTTGAATTTTGTCTCGATGTTTTTATAAATTCAGAGTTGTTTTCCAACTTTTATTAGGAACTTGAAAATTTCTTACAGATTTCGACTTTAGAGTCGAAATTTTTACTTTTTTTCTCAAAATTTTGGCTTTTTTTGTCGAAACTTCAACTTTTTTCTCGAAATCTTCACTTTTTTGTCGAAATTTTTACTTTTTTCTCGAAATTCCGAGAATAAAGTCGAAATTTCGAGATTAAAGTCAAAATGTGGATATCAATCTCAATCTTTTGACTTTAATTTCAAAATATCCCTTTCCCCACAATATTGACAGTTGGCAGTTGGGTACGTTGCGTAATTTTAATTTTTATTTACCAAAATATCGACTTTTTTCTTAAATTTCGAGATTAAAGTCGAAATTTCGAGAAAAAAGACGAAATTTCTAGTTAAGGTCGAAATTTCGAGATCAAAATTGAAATTTCGACTTTAATCTCGGAATTTCGAGAAAAAAGTCAAAATTTCGGAAAAAAATCGAAATTGTGGGAAAAAGTCGAAATTTTAAAACTGAAGTCGATATTTCGAGACAAAAATCGAAATTTTTCTCGAAATTTTGAAATCAAAGTCGAAATTTCGAGAAAAAGGACGAAATTTTTGGTTAAGTGTGAAATTTCGAGAATAAAATTGAAATTTCGACTTTTATCCCGGAATTTCGAAGGAAAAGTCAAAATTTCGGGAAAAAAGTCGAAATTTTAAAACTGAAGTCGAGATTTCGAGAGAAAAAGTCGAATTCTCGAGAAAAAATCGAGATTTTGAGAAAAAAGTAGTTATTGTCCGAAAGTTAACATTATGTTAACATAAAGATTTCTCATCCTAAAGACATCTATCAAAATCATCTTATAGATATCTATTAGATGTCAGTAATCTGACGACTAAAAAAATTATCTAAATGTTAAGATTTCTGTGTCTCTTAAAGATATCGCTAAAATGATATCTTTAAGATATCTTACTTTGATTTTTAACTGAAAACTGGGTTTTGTTTTTTCTGTTGTAAATCTCGAAATTATATTTTTTTAAACTTTAACATCTACTTTTTCTACAAAAATTTTGATTCAAAAAAGGTTTACTTTTTTCACTAAAATTTGCACACGAAAGATTTAGAATTTCGTTATTTTTTTCTCGAAATGTCGAATTTTTGCTCGATATTTTTATAAATTCAGAGTTTTTTTCCAACTTTAATTAGGGACTTGAATTTTTCTTACAGATTTCGACTTTGGAGTCGAAATTTGTAGTTTTTTCTCGAAATTTCGCCTTTTTTTGTCGAAACTTCAACTTTTTTCTCGAAATCTAATCTATCTAAATGTTAAGATTTCTGTGTCTCTTATAGATATCGCTAAAATGATATCTTTAAGATATCTTTCTGATTAAGGTGCTATACGAGACTGGTACACCGGTGCCCCAAGAGAACTTTGAAGGTTAAAAAAAAGTTGAAGTTGTCGAGAATTTTTTTATGTTATACAAAGACTGTTTTTCTCAACATTGTAAGATCCAATTTGTCCTTTTTTCCTAAGATTTCTTCAACTTTAAACCAGTAATTTCAAATCACTCAAGATTTTTTTAAAATGACTTTAGTCTCCCAATTTCGACTTTCAATATCAATGGTTTGAACTAAATTTATTTCACAAATTACCAGATTTTTTTTGTGAATTTCGACCTACCTTGAATTAAATTTTAATTGAGATTACTTTTTTTAGTATCCTCTTAGTTAACTAGGAGTTCAAGTCGTCTCAGAAAAGATGATATTAAGGGATATCATCTTGTCTGAGACATTTGGTCTTAATGCAGGGACATTTCCAGTTTGCTAAAATACTGGATTAGATATCAAAAGACAAAGACCCCGTAGATGTTTATAAGATTTCAGTTTACTGATAAGACTGCCAGAGTGTCGAAGGTTTTTGAGATATGCAATGTTATAATTCAAGTTTTACCTTGAGGCAGAAAAACATTAGACACTCATTGACAGTCACTCAAGGCAGAATAATACGTAACCAGTCTTGTTCTAAAAAATTGAAATACAAATTTTGTCCCTTGAAACCAAAATTTTGGTGGAACGGACTGGTCCTTGGTTATCTTCAAAAATTGAAACACAAATCTTGTCCCCTGAAACCAAGAAAGATTAAAAAACACATCAAAGGTTGCTCTAACGCGTTTCGATAGCCAAGCTATCATCTCCAGAGAGATGCTGAGTATCTTTGTTGTGTTTAATCTTTATTGGCTTCAAGAGACAACCTTTGTACTTCAATTGTTGAAATTACTTCACAAATTACGAGTTTTTTTTAATTGAAATTTTTTGTACTTTTAATTATTATTTTTGTTTAAGTTTTACTAAGTTCTGTTTTCGTGAAAAATTTTTTGAAATATAAGTTATGATTTTTTAGCTTGAGTTTTTTTTTCAAAACTTTGGGCGTCGATCTCAATCTATTTCGCTTGATTTTCTTGAAATACTCACCCCGTTAAGACGACTTTTATTTGCATTGAAATGGCTGGTAAACACCTTTTTCATTTCCCTATTCGTATACAAATCATTCCTGAGAATGTCTTCGGTAATTCGCAATAAAAAATGTAGATATTCATGATCCTGAGGACTAAACAAAAATGCAGTAACATAAATGTTTCGGATTAATATGCTGCAAAAATTACTCACCGTTCAGTTCTCATAACTTTTACTTCAAGAGGTTCTTCACTTGAATTACTTTGTGCCGAAGTTTCGTCCCTATTTTGGTTTCCATCCAAAACGGGCCCCTTCGCATTTTTCTTCGTCTGCTTCTTTTTCCCCTTGCCGCTACTCTAAAATGAATCATCTATAAACTAAAAATTACGCCTCAATTCGAATGATACCTTAGAAGAGTCTCTGGATTTCTTACCCTTTTGCAACGACTTTTTCGTGTTGTTGTTTCTATTACAGAACACATCTGAGTTACATTCCAATGATCTTGATCGTTGCTGTCTCTGGAAACTTTCAAATTACATTATTATTCTCGCATCACGTTACACAATTACCTTCACGTATTCGGGCAATTCATTTGGATGACGCCTGGTGGCTGGTCTCGGGGGTAAACTGCTGGATCTTTTTTTGGTTGGACGATCATCCATGCAATTGTGCATTTGCAAGCCACGGCTATGAGTTGGCAAATGTGCATTGTTTCCTCGATAACTAACAAATGAGTAACTCAAAATGTCAATCTTTTCTTGTATTGGTGATTTTTTAAATTTTAAATTGTTTGAACGATACTTTATACGAGGGTAAATCAAATATTAACCGGAATTTCTATGATGTCGTCATGAGGGCGTCGGAGGCATACTTTTGTTGGGTGGGGATATGACGTGACTTACTGCGCTCAAGCGAATTCCGTTCTCGCCGTTCTTCAGGTGTAAATGCAATGAGAGAGCAAGAAGTTCATCCGCACGTTGCGCAGCGCCATTGAAGGTGTTAAAGCCAGCCGAATTTTTTGCAGACTAGAATAGTGGTGTGTAACACTGCGCTGCGCCGCTCAATTACGCCAACTCATTTCATTGCGCCGACTGAGTTAACACACTTTTTAAAGGCGCCATACCGCACAACTCATTTTGTGACTTTGTAGGAGTACCGATGCGATGTGCGAAATGTCTGTTGCGAGCGAGAATTTAGACTGCAATGCTTGGCTTCACGCCGCCAACTCGCTGAGTTATTGCGTTACGACGTTAGGATATCACTCCAATAGGCAAGGTTGACTGTTGCAGTAAATAATTAATACAAGTACAACACTTTGCACAGAAATACGTAAAATAATTATTTTAAGATGATATTGCCATAAGGGTTTCAAATTATTGTAATAAAATAAGAAATATGCAATCTATTTGATATTTATGGCCGTTGGTTGTAAATTCAGAAGTAGACGAAACGATTAATGTAACGAACCAGCACATGTGCGAGTTATGTTTTCCGACCCGAAATAACCGTTTTTAAAAAGAAAAACTTCAATTTACTCGGATTGGAAAGGTGATTATCACTAAGGTTAGGAAAACAATGTGAAAGCTTTGAAAACCAGAGCAAGAATAATATTTATTTTCTTTAAAAATCTTACATCGGTTTCTAAGATTCGGCGAGGGCGTGTCAAATCGCCCCTACGACATTGGAACACGTGTGCTTTTTAATTATCGACTAATACTTAAAACTAGGCCCATTTCATCTGGGATTAAAATATCAAATTTTGTTCGACCAATTTATGTTTCCTAGTTTTAGGTAATAAAAATATGTTTTTTAATTAAGAGGGATTACAGCTAACATGCGGAAGCATTAAAGCGATCTGTGCGTGTCCCTCTCAGGTCCTCAACTCAACATCTCAACACAAGTGCTACTGTTATCCATGCAACGCAAACGTACGAAAGTTCCAACCAGCATTGTCTGCGCCATGGCGCAATTGAGTTAACTCAATGCGCCAACTCAGTCAGTTGCGCTTGAGTTACTGAGTTAACTCACCAAATTTCTTTGCGCTACCCATGCCTAGACTAGAAGCACGGTTTGGGGATACTTGTTTTGAAGAAAACTCAAGTGTATGTATGGCACAAGACATTTGGAAAGCCGAACTCAAGTTGAAAATGAACCCCATGCCCGTCCCCGTCGTCCTCGAACCAGTGTGACTGCGGACAAGATTAACGCCTTTTGGAAGGTGATCGCCGTTTAACTGTTGGTGAAATTGTAGCTCAGATAGGAATAAGCTTTGGGAGTGCCCAATCCATCATTACAGATGAGCTGGGGTTTCGAAAAAATTCTGCCAAATGGGTACCTCGTCTTTTGACTGAAGAAAAGAAACCACACGTTTGCAGATTTGTCAGCGCCATCTTGGACATTTTTAACGTAAATGTGATGGTTTTTTGCAACGTATCATTACGTGGGCCCACCATTACACCCCTAAATCGAAACAGGCAAGCATCGAGTGGAGAAGAAAGGTGGAAGGTGCACCCGTCAAGGCAAAAACTCGCTTCTCGGCTGGAAAGTTCTTACTTGTTTCGGGATTTTAAAGGAGTTGTGCACGTAGATACTCTGCGTAAACGTCGTACGGTTAATGCTGTCTATAGCCCAGTCGGCGAAGCTTTTTTTTGTACAACATAATTTTTATGATTACAATCAATTAGTTGGTTAATTTTAAGAATAAATTCAAGTTGGCATAGGGCGGGGGGCTGTGCGTTAGCCGCCATTTTGATAAACGCGTTTATGTAATTATCTCGATAATGGGTGATCCTATTAAAAAAGTACAGGAGGTCATATTTATAGAAAAATATATGACTTATCTTTTTTATTAATAACATTTTTGTATAGGATAAATATTTTAAAAGTTACTACGTTGAATTGTTTTCTCTTTTTAGTTTTTGCTTGATAATTCGTAAACAAATAACACTACATTGATAATAGTTATTGTTACGGGCTTATCGATTCGAATTGATTACCACGTGTGAATTACACCACTTTATTACCAAACTTAACTTGGAGATCACCACAATTGAACAAGTAACTCACTTATTATTAACTTCTACTAACTCACTAATTACACTGACTCTAACTGACTGACTCGAGAGAAAACTGACCGCCTTATATAGTTTTGGCATCCAAATTCTAGAACAATCCGGCAGATAAGGCGTATCTTTTGCCGAAGTTTCTGGAACGCTTATCTGCCATTTGTTTCGTTATCGCGGTCGCTTTCCCCTTATCAGATCATTCTAGAAACTTTTCTTATGTACTAAATTCTACAATTCTATTCTAAATTCTATTCCATCTATTTACATTGCGTTACATTATTATCAAAGTTGTAGAGCATAAAAAAATTTACACATTTTGTATAAAACATTTTTTTCTAAAGTTTATAATTTAAGAGCTATAATAAAATAAGTATCTGAGTTAATCAAGAAAACGGCGTTTTATCAAATTGTATGCGCAATAAATGCTGACTTATTGACAGCAGATTTTATTTTAATTGGAGCGCCTCATTGCTCCAATATTTACTGAACAAGTGACGAATAGATATAATTTTAGATCTTTTGTTGTTATATCTTTTATAAACTATGATCTTTTAAAAAATGTTTTTATAAAATTGATAGATAATTTTATCCCCTACAAATATACTGTTGGTCAATATGGACCTAGATTAAGAAAAAACTAAAGAGTGACAATTTTTTGGCGTAATAATTTTAAAATATGAGTAAAAAATCGCTTCCAATAAAAATATTAAACTACTTATTGTTACATAAATATGATCTTTTCCATTTTTCCTTTTTTTCACAGTTACGCAGTGGGAAAAATTTATGCAAAGTATAATTCAACAGCAATTTTATGAATACAAGCTATTAGTGGGTCAATCCTGTCTATGACGCCAAGTGGTCATGCGTTAGCTATTATTTTGAAAAATGCGTTTTAGTAAATATTTCGAGAATAATTGGTTTTACGAAGAAACTACAAGAAACCTATAAACATAAACATGTTTATTTTGGCTGTTACTCTAAAGAGAGTAACAGGGTTGAAGTCTTCATTTTTTGGTTTTTGTTTAGTAAAATTAGTAAGCGACTTACAAGAATAATTCATAACAATAACTATCAAAATTGTAAGAAAATTAGAAAATTTAATTTTTTTTTAAATAGGTTTTCTAAAGTTTGTAGTGTCCTAGTTTTAGAGCAATGAAAATGTATAGGTAGTGAGCAATTTGAACTTATTTCCCTTAGAGGTAAAGTTCACGGCACGTTTTTTTTTTAACGTGATATTTCCAGAAAGTCTAATCCACAGTAAAAATGCAAAATGAAAAACTATTTTAAGATTTTTTTGATGGTTCAGGTTCACTTATATCTATTATTCCGTCAAAGTCACTGTCTACATCTTCTGCTATTTCATTCAAGATCAGATTAATGTGGTGAAACTGATTTTTCTACAATTCATTGAAAATACAATTTTATATTGTCTCATCAAATTAACGTTTGGTGGTTAAAAGCACCTTTGGCATAAATACACATTTGATTTCTAGAGTAGTTCTTTACTGTGTCATATACTTTGGGTGGTGGCGAAATTCGTAAGTTAAAATTTATTAAGACTGTTCGATTTTCATGGCGTTACAACTCACAAACTATTAACTTTAGAAAAATAAATTATATACAAAATTTGTAGGCAATTTTACGCTCTATAACTTTGATCATAACTGTGGCCAACAAGAGCTAACCGTTTTGAAAGTATTAAGAAAAAACTGGAAAGTAAAAACTTTTCATTAGAATAGTTCATAAAGAGGCGCGAATTTTCGGTCAGAAATGTGGTTTTGCTTCACGACAAACTCAACCAATCTGACACATAAAAAATTAGAGCAAATGCATTGGGCAACATTAGAACACCCTCCTTATAATCCCTAATTATCCCCATGCGATTATCATAGGTTTGGGCCACTGAAAAAAGCTCTAGGAAGTGAGCGATTCCATGATGATGCTGCTATTGAGACATTTGTGCTTATCTAGCTGCCAACACTCCTCCTTTCTTTTTATGATGATGGCTTTAAAACTCTCCCGAACTGTTGGAAAAAATGCATAACAAAATGAGATGATGATGTAGAAAAATGAGGAGATGATGTAGAAAAATAGTTAATAACTTTCATATATGTATCTTGTACCAATAAATGTTTAAAAACAAATTCCGGTTCATATTTGATTTACCCTCGTATATTTTGGTCCATAGGACAGAGAATAAATTTAATCATTTATCGATAAATCATTAAATAACGATCATCAAGTTCAACTTTTCAAATTGGTAAACATTTTAGTATAGAACAGATGTAATCAAAATGACATAAAACAATGCAAGGGCGGCCTTAGCCATTGCGAGGCTCCGGGCGAGTAGATCTTTAAGAGGCCCTCGTCTTTGTGGAATTAATTTTAACATAGACGTTAGCCAGAATAGGGCAGGGTAGGGCGCTTGCCACCTGTTTTTGGCCTTGGACAACCACATGCGGAATCGGCGATTTGAAAATAGAGATTTTGGAAAACGAGGTGATACACTTCTTCGATTCCCAAAAGCAAGATTTTTACAAAAATGGAATATGTGATCTTGTGTCTAGATGGGAAAGGGTAGTACTTGCTGAGGGTGATTATTTTTCAGAATAAATCTAAGTTAAACCCATTTTTTGTGTTTCTTAGCCTTCAAAACCGCACAAACTTTTTGATTGCCTGGTATAATTTTCTTCAAATCTCGTGATATTTTAATAGTTTTCAAATTGCCACTTAATCCGTGCGATTTAGATAAACAATTACCTTTCGACACTATTAAGTATCCACAGGGGCGGCCTTAGCCATTGCGAGGCTCCGGGCGAGTAGATCTTTAAGAGGCCCTCGTCTTTGTGGAATTAGTTTTAACATAGACGTAGTCAGAATAGGGCAGGGTAGGGCACTTGCCCCCCCCCCCCCCCCAGCTCGTGTGGTTAACGAAAATTTATATTGAACTGAGGAGACTTTCTCCAAAAAATTTCCATTCGACAAAAGTCGTTCTTCTTTAAGCTACTGATATTTTCTCGAAATTTTCGACTTATTTCACGAAATTCGTCTTTTTTCATAAATTTCCTTTGGAAATTTCAAATGTATTCCTAAAATTCCAATTTATTTTATCAGAATCCAACTTAACTAAAAATTTCGAATTTTTATCTCAAAATTTCATCGTTTTATTTTTCGAAATTCTATCATTTCTCAAAATTAGTTTTTTCCGGAAACTTCGACTTCTCTTTAAACTTTGATTTTCTGAAAATTTCGACTTTTTTTATCAAGATTTACCCTTTTGCTTAAAACTTGATCGATTTTTTGATAACAATATTTATCTGGAAATTTTTATAATGACTTTTTTAGAAATTTTGTAAAAAGACAAAAATTCCGAGAAAATTTCCCCTGAAATGGGGAAACACAACTTGTTTCTCAAAATTTCGACGATTATTTCAATATTGGACATTTTCTGATTCAGGGTAGGGCAGAACAGGGGGCACGTCTGCCTCTGAATCAAGCGCTCAAGAGAAAAATCTAGAAATTACATTTTTCTCAAAATTTGTCCTTTTTCCAAAATTTTGACAAAATTTGACTCTCTCTCTAAAGAATTTCGAGTGTTTACTAAATTTTGACTTTTTTCTCATAATTTCGATCTTTTTTTTTGTTTTTCAAGGGAAAAAAATCGAAGTTTCCAAAAAAAAACAAATTTAGAAAAATCGAAACTTTGATATCTTTCTCAAAATCCGCCTTTTTTCGCAAATTTAAAATTACCCTGAAATCCCATCCTGTATGTTCCCGGAAAACTAAATATTTTTCGTGGAAATTCATATCTTTCTTAAAATGTCGGTTTTTTTCAAGACTCGTTTTTTCCACAAACGGACTGCTATTCTCAAAGTTGCATTTTTTCTTTAAGTTTGAATTTTTTCTGGAAAATTTCGATCTTTGATGCTTCATTTGGTAGTTTTTCTAGAAATGTCGACTGCCTTTCAGAGATTTCATTTTTTTTTTAATTCCTTTATTTTTATTAACATCGGGTTTTTCTGAAGATTTTGATCATTTGGAATTTGATTTTTCAGAACTTTTAACAGGTTTCTTAAAATTTGCCTTTTTCCCGATATTTTTATATCAAAATTCGATATTCAACTTTGCTAAACATTTTGAATTTCTCTTAAAATTAGTTTAATTACGTCTTTTCAGAAATTTCGACTTTATTCTCAAAATTCCACTTTTTGGGCTCTTCTTTCGGAAATCATTTTTTCTATCAAAATTAGGCCACTTTTCCGAATATTTGTCTTTTCTTTAAATTTTGACTTTTTTAAATTTGACTAGAAATTTCATCTTCATATTTTGCCTTATTTTCGAAATATTGACTTTAATTTCAAAATGCCATGTTTTAGCTTCTGGAACTTTCTGGACTTTGTCCTCGAAATTGGCTTTTCCTTTAAATTTCAGTTTTCTCGAAATACGTGTGTTTTCTCTAAATTAGGTCGGCATATTATCAAAAATTAAAAATGCTGCGAAAAATATTTTTGGGTAATTTCGAGAAAAAGATTTCTTGTACATTCAATTTCTTTATTGAAATTTAAATATTATGTCAAAATTAGAATAAAAAAAGTAAACATTTCGAGAAAAGCATTTTTTGAAATTGCAAATTTTTTCACAACATTTGGTCTTTGGAAATATTTTGGCATATTTAGAAATTTCGAGTTCTTCTGAAAGGTTAGGTTTTTATTCAATTTCGGTTTTCTAAAAAATCCTCTCCCAAAATAGGGTTTTTTCAAAAAAATTGGTCGCTTTGGAAATTACGACTTTATTCTGCATTTTTCTCTCAAAATTGAACTTTCATTTTTTTAATATTCGTTTTTTTTCTGATTTTTTTTCAAATTTAAGTTTCCGAAAATTTCATGTTTCTCAAAAGTTGTCTTATTCCGGAAATTTTGACTCGTACTAAAAGTAGGGATGTTTTATGCTTCTGAAAATTTCCGTTTACAGTGAAAAATTTTTCTCAAAGTTCCAACTTTTTTTGAAAATTACATCTTTTTTTCACAAAATTCCACCTTTAAAAATATAATTTTTTCGAATTTTCAACAATTTTTGAGATTTTTCGAAAGGTTAGAATTTTATTTTAAACACGAATTTCTAAACATTCCAACGTTTTCCCAAAATTCGTTTTACTTCGTCTCTTTCAAAATTAAAATTTCTCTTAAAAATGTTCACTTTTCTTTAAGAGATTTCAACCTTTTTCTCAACATTTCGAAGGTATTTTTTAAAATCGTTATTTTTTGAAATCTTCGAAATTTGGATAGTTTTTAAAGTTTTCCGGAAGGATCGGTTTTTATTTTAGATTCAATTTTCTGACTGTTTTCTCAAAGTTCGACTCTATTTCCAAATTTCTAAGTTAATCTGAAAATTCGATTACTCAGTTCATGTAGTTAAATGAAAATATACATATACTCGAAACGTTTTCCGGTTTTCTTTTTTTATCAATTTTTCAAAATGATTCTTGCCCCTCCCTGAACTAAATCCTGCCTACGCTTATGAATTTCAATGATGATGCTTGACTAGAAATGCAAAGTCATAAATAAATATATCTGGACTTTTAAAATTGTTTATTGGAAACCAAGAAAAATTAATAAACACAAAAATTTTTTGGTGGAACGGACCGGTCCTTGGGTATCTTCAAAAAAATCCTTCTTGGCTTCAAGGGACAAGTTTTGTCCTTCAATTTTTAAACACAAAGGTAACAAACTATTAATCATGATGAATAAGGTGCATTAATGTCTTAAAAGGATCAGGGATTTAGAAATGATGACGACTGCTCTAATATAAAAGCATAATCCGACGACAGTTGACAGCTGAAATGAAACACGGGAATTCCCCGAATCGTAAACACGAAGAAAATGGAGTACTATCAGATTTTGTTTAGCCCTTGCAGTTGGCAGCACTTGCGGCACTGGTACGAAATTTCGTCAATGTGAAAGAAAAGGAAAGGAACATTCATTGGAGCGAATGAGAAAGATATCAGCGCGATAACTACCACGCAAGGGAGCAGCGAGTCCAGTTTAAGCGCGGTTAAGGCTCGAAATTCAAATGAACATTAGAATTCGTGCTATTGTGCGAGTGCGCGAGGCCCCCTACAAGATCGAGGCCCCGGGCGGTTGCCCTGCTTGCCACCCCCAAAGGCCGCCCCTGAAAACATGTGATTGATGACCCTGTTTGAGCCTACCAACTCTCGACTAATGACTTGAAATGTTTAATTTTATTTTGTTCAATATTAATCACTAAAGTTTATTTATTTTGAAGTTTACTCACCGTGGTGAACCTGCTGAAAAATGTCTTCCTTCAGCCTTTACGTTTGTAGAATATTTCCCAGATGATGGTGTGCTGGAAATTTTGCCCTTACCTTTGGGAGAACAACAATCTGTTAAACTTTTTGCGCTTTGAACCTTTCTATAATGATTCCGCATATGAAAATAAATATCCAAATTCTTCAATTTTGACTTCATTTTTTTTTGGAATATAAAGAAAAGCGCGCTAACTGATGTTAATGTTAAAATTAATGAAAACGCAAAGACACGCCATTGCGTTATTCATGGGAGTTTGGTTTGTTTACATCGACGAACTGTGTATTAAGCGGGTAAAAATATTGATCGAATTTTCAAACAGTTTCAGATTAAATCAAATGACGACTTCGCTTTGTCTAAATATTTAAACTGTTAATCCGGCGAATTATGTTTAAAGCTTTTTAAGATTGGGATGTTGAAGTACTTACCTACCATAATAAAAATATTAGATAATCCGAGGCAAACAGAAATTTCCGAAATTGACACTGTCAGATTTTATGTCACTTGAGATATAATTACTTAATTTTCAAAAAAAAGCTAAACATCACAACATTCAAATTTAGAAAGCTGGTTAAGTACGATTTGTGTAGATAGGGTTCCGCACCACAAAAGTTATTGTTGATAGCTTAAAACGAAATCCGTTTGTAGAAATCCGATTTTTCAAATATAAACTTAGAATTTTGAGCAAAAGTGTCCAAATTTTAAAACAAACTCGAAATTTGTTTCGAGGTTTAACACGAATTTCGATTTTTTTAATTGAAATTATGGGAAGTGGAATAACTTTTAACCGTAAACTAAAAAGTTTCAGAAAAAGGTCATTTATAAAAAACTAGGAATGATAATAATTTGGCTATTGAAACGCGTTAGAGCAAGTGTCGTGTTTTTTAATTTTTCTTGGTTTCAGTGGCCCAAATTTGTATATCAATTTTTGCAGTTAACCAAGGAGCAGTCAGTTCCACCAAAAGTAATATTCCCAAATTCTCGAATTTAAAATGGGAAAACCGTTCAACAAAAAACCAACTTAAAGCTACCAATTTAAGTTAATCACATTTTAGAATAAAATTTGGAAAACATCTTACACATTCGAAAGGTAGACTAATGGATCGAAAGTAGGCGTAAGGTCGAAATTTTGAAAAATGGAATTAAAATATTTCGAGAAAAAAAATCACGTTTAAATTTTAAATCAAAATTTGAAGGAAAAAATTAAAATGTTTAAAGTTAAAGCTCACAAAGAAACCTAACGTTTAAAGGAAAATCTTGGTTTATGTAATAAAAAAATTAAAATTTCGGATTTATAGACATATATGAGGAAAAACTTGAAATACGAAACTTGTCCCCTGAAACCAAGAAAGATAAAAAACACAACAAAGATTGCTCTAATGCGTTTCGACAGCCAAGCTATCATCTTCAGAGAGATACTCTTTCTTGGTTTCAGGGGATAAGTTTTGTATTTCAATTTTTGGAGTAACCAAGGACCAGTCCGTTTCACCAAAATTGAGGAAATTACGAGAAAAACGAAAATTTTGTCATAACTTCTTTATTTATAAATATTTTTACACCAAATTTTGATCACTTTCAAAGTGACCACAACCAGTGGCGGCTGGTCTTAAAGAGCGCGAGAGCGCGCGCTCCTCGTGAAATGAGCGAACTATTCTTTTTTATTTAATGTAAAAGATTTGGATTTATCTCATTTTTAAGCACAAAGTAATAATATACTAATTAACTAATACTTGTGAGTGACTTGAAATAACGTACGCAAACGTTTTATTTCATTATGTTATATATTATGAGGAAATTGAAATACGTTGGTGCGCGCAGAATTATGCACCTAGCGTGGTTGTCGTGTGATGGCTATCAACGGCCTCAACGGGATACGGAGAAATAAACTACAGATACACCGCGTTAAAGCTAGCTCGGGGAACGCTGCACCCCGCTTATGCGCTATTGCCAAATGGTGAGTACGAGACAGAGTTTGGAGTGTGTATTTACGGTTTATGATGCAAGATGCGTAGGTGCCGGCTGATCTGATTGCGATTACTATGGCGATTACTAATTCTGCCGTTAACAGACCTAACTGCTAACAGTACCGCTATTCACAAAGAGATAGCAGTACCCATTCTAGGGTCTAATTATTAATTTGTTGATTTCGTTCTAATTATAGGGAAAATAGTCGCTGAATAAACACGCACTACTAATAATGACATTGACAGTACGCGTAAAAATTTGAAGTACATATTTTTCAGTTTCAGTATTTTCCTTTAGATTTAAGATTTAATTCTGTGCTTAAAATGAACAGTTTTTTATTAAAAAAAAAGATTTTAGTTAACTTCCACTGGAAGAAAAAGTAAAAATAAAAGAACTAGGTAGACCTTTGCCAATGTTAAAACTAGAACAGAAGTGTGAAAAAAAAATCTAAAAAAAGAGTGTTTACAAGGCATTTTTCTACGAATACCTATAAGAAGAATACCTGCATATGTGGTTGCGAGGTAACGAATTTGCTGTACTGCTTTCCGTGTGTGTTATTTTACAATCCACCGGGGTCTTCACCGTCAGATTTAAGTTGGGCTAGAACCGGAATAAAAGATTTAACTATTTATTATTAAAAAACATGAGGGATCGCATAGTCATATTAATGCTTGCACAGCGGTCGCTTTACTTGGAAAAGTCAATATTATAGCTGAACTTAATTCTGCTCATAGGCAACATATAATGGAATATACTGACAAAGTTGGAAAAAATCGCTATATTTTGAAATGAATTATTTCCTGCATGAAATTTTGCAGCGCATTCGAACTAGCACTCAGAGGTCATGAAGAAAGTAAACAGTCATAAAATCGTGAAATATTTAGGGAACTTGTCGATTTTTCCGCTGAATTAGATGTAACCCTTCAAGAACATTTAAAAACTGCAACCGTTTTTCAAGGAACATCAAAAACCAAACAAAATGAAATATTCAGTAAAATAATCAGTAAACAATTAAAGATTCAGAATTTCTGTCTGTTCAATGTGACGAAACTACAGACGTAACTAATTGGTGTCAGTTGGTATTGACATTTAGATATGTACGTAATAGTACAATTTGTGAGAACTTTTGGGAATTTAAAAGACTTAAAGATAAATCCGCCAAAGGCATAACAGAATGTATCGAAGAAGAACTGGACCCTTTAATTTTGCAAACACCATAAAAATTAATTGCACACACTTACGATGGTGCAAATGTTATGAGTGGCTCTATAAATGGAGTGCAGACCCAAATTAAATCAAAATATCCTTATGCCCATTATGTGCACTGTTATGTTCACCAGCTTAATCTTATAATGTAGAACATTCCAAAGTTCGTGTATTTTTTAATAACCTATCAGCGCTATTCCTGCTTTTTTTTCTAAATTGGTCTAATCCATGTGATGTCTTTAAAGAAATTGTCAAACAGAGATTGTCCAATGTGGCAGGAACTCGGTGGAATCATAATATTAGAACAGTAAATACTGTTTATGAAAACGGGGAAGAGCTAATGAAGTATTTGAAAAAACAGAAGAACGATGTACAAATGGTGCAACTTTAAATGAAGCTCTCGGCTTCAGACGAGCTTTAGAAGACACAGAATTTATTTTTTGGTTGACATTGTTTCACAAAATTCTTCCACACGTCGACGTTCTTTATAATCAAATTCAGTCAAGAAATAAGGACAGTATACAGCTGCAAAAAGTAGTTAATAGTTAATAGTTAATTTTGAAAACACCATTTCTACCATTAGAAATGAAACAGAAGACATTGAGAAATGCGTCAATACAAACTTTCCAAGTAGAAGAAGAAAAATAAGTGATGATCATTTACAAAAAAGTGTGTATGCCAAAGAAATCTGCGACGTAATCATAACACAAATGAAGGAGTGATTTTCGTACCGTGGACACATTCTAGCTGATGAACTATTTAAAAATCAACTATTTAAAAGTTTTGCAGCTACTTTTCCAGTTAGTATTTTCGAAGCTGTGACTTTTGCTTATCCACACATATCTGTGCTTCGATTGAAAACAGAACTGACAGTTATTTATTCAAGACCGGATTATGTTGATATTATTGGTGCCGTTAACTTATTGTCATTTATGTCAGAAAATAATTTAACTGAAACATTTTCTGAAACAGTAAAATTATTAAATATAATTTTAACAACATCAATGACAACTACAGAATCAGAACGCTCTTTTTCGACGCTTAAAAGAATTAAAAGTTTCTTACGCAATACAATATATGAACAATGATCGTTTAAATGCATTAGCGATGATGTCTATCAACAAAAATATGGTACAGGAGATGAAAAAGTAATAGAACACTTTATTTCCTTAAAAGGTCGTAGAGTGGATTTTATTTATAGAAAATATTTTTTTTTGTGTTTTTGTATAGTTTAATTACAACTTTGTAATAAAATACATTTTATCTTCCAATGTAGTTTTATTCCTATGAAAGCAAATAAATTTAATTAAGTAACGTAAAGCGGTAGCGAGGTGCAACCGTACAGAGTGCTTTAAAAAGGCTCAGAAATGTCGATAATATTTTTTTTTGTACTCAATATAATTTAGAGATGATAACCCAAAAATATTTTGTTATTAGATGGTAATTAAATTTAATTCGTAAAAATACTATTAAATATCACACCCTGTGTATCACTTTTGTTTCTCCTAAATTTAATACCTTGCTACGGCATCGGAGTCACTTAAACTCTTAACTATTAATATTTTTTGCATCTGCGCACCCCCTGTTAAAAAGTCACCAGCCGCCACTGACCACAACGCATCTTTTCAAACGATCCTTCCATTGTTCAAAACATTTTTTTAATTCACTTATCGGAATGTTCTTTAGGCCTTCCAGCGATTTTTGTTTTACCTCCTCCACAGTGGAAAAACTCATATTCCTCTCATCTTTTTAGGTCTGGTGGCGGCTGGCGTATAGGCACTGTGAAACTGCAGCATCCCCAATTTCCCTTAAGAGTTTTTTTCTCAAAATTTTCTGAACACTTCATATCACAATTTTTTGTAAAAATTTTAAATATGCTCTGATTTCGTTTTATATAAATTTTAGGTTTCTTTCACGAAGTTACCTAATTTATTTTTAATTTCAATGAAAATCACATTTTTAAAAACTAATTTTTGTAAAAGTATTGAGGAAGAAGTCAATATTTCGAGCAGGAATTAAAATGTTAAGAAAAAAACTCAAATTTCTTTGAAAATGTCAACGTTTTGAGAAAATAATTACAATTTCAAGAAAAAATCCAAATTCAACTCATCTCGCATTTTACTATTTCTCTAAAAAATAAGTTTATACGTTATCTTCGAAATTTTACCTCAAATCTCATTTTGTATAAAAATGTTGAGTGTTTTTCAGATATTTCAATTTTTTTAGGAAATTTTGATTTTTTCTGCAAAGTTTCCATTTTTCTTAAATATTTTATACAAAGAAATTTTCTCGAAATTTTCATTTTTCCTAAAAGTGTGTTGGCGCCATATATGAAAAAGTACTTGCTGGTGCCAGCAGGTGTTTTATACGATAACGAAAGAGAGAGAATTGCGCAGCCACCAAAGAAGGCAGTGGTAAAATTTTCGGTCGGTTAATTAATTAGTGTTTTGCTGGGGTTTTTTCCTATTTTTCCTTTCCCTTCCCTGGCAAACCCTAGGCAGAAAACACCGGACATTCAGGTGAGTCATTTATGCGTTATTTTTTATTATTTTTTGTTCTTAAAATTTCTTCTAGAAATTCCAACTTCTCCAGATTTTTCTTTATGTTCCTCTAATTTGCTTTAAAAATGTCACGACTTTTTTTGACAATTTAAATTAAATTTAAAGTTTATTTTATTTTATAGTTTTAACAAAAAATATTTGGAAAAAACCCTGAAAGTTCTATAAAAATTTCAACATTTTGGGAACAACAAAAAATTTCGACTTTTTTGTAACGGTATATAATTTTTTTTTCAAATGTCGATGTTTTCTCTAAGAATTTTGCTTTTTTTCCTACGAAATTTGTGTTTTTCTCTAAACATTTTATACAAAGAATTTTTTTTTAATTTTGACTTTTTCTGGAGATTTTGTCTTTAAAATATTTTTTCTTGTAGAAATTTTCATTTCTCTCTAATTTGTTTTGGAAGTTTTCTAAGGAAATTTTAATATTTTAAAGTTCAATCCATTTTGTAATTTTGATGATAAACTGAGAATTATTAAGTATAAATTTAGGGAAAATAAACTTCAAATCTGCAAAAAAATAAAAAAACTTTGGGAAAAATATTGAAATTTCAAGAAAAAATGAACCTTGTAAGTTTCAACCTATTTTACAATTTAATATTGCTCGAAAAAATTACTACTACTCTAGGACCAAAGAACATTTTGAATCCGAATTTTCATTTTTTCTAGAAATGTTAAATTTATTCTTGAAATTCTCAAGTTCGAATTTAAAATTAAAATTTCGATAAAAAAAAAGATCGAAATTTAAAGATTAAACTTAAAATTTTAAGAGAAAGCAGATTATATTTCTAGAAAAAGTTGAAATTTTTTATTTATAAACATTTTTTTAAAAAATAACATTTTCGGAATTAAGGAAAAAAACATTTTTTTGAAATAAATGAATTGTCAAAAGTATTTTTACAATTTCGACTTTTTTCTGGATTTGGATTCGTTGTGGGTTGCCTAAAGTTTAGGCCAGCACTTAGGCCACCCACTCATTGTGCTAAATTTGGACTTTTAAGATGGGATATATTAAAATTTTTGAAAAAAAGAGTCAACATTTCTATAAGTCTCAAAATTTCGAAATTAAAATGAATCAAAATGTTGAAAAAAATTCATTAACAATTTACTGCTCTAATTTAATTTTTTTTCCAGTAATTTTGAAATTCCGGAGAAATTTAAAAAATCAAATATTCCAGCTTGAAGCCGATTTTTTGTGATTAAAATTCAAATTTTGGCAATTTATTTGTGCATAAAATGCAAATTTTTGTTGAAAATTTGTTTCAAAACTTTTCGCAGTTTTAAACATAGAAAGTTTTGATATTAATTTTTTAAATTCGAGTTTTATTTCGAAATTTTTCTCAAAAAATGTAAATTTAATTAGAAAAACATTACCACTTTTAAAAAATAAAGCTAAAGTTATCAGAAAAGTCGAATTTTTTTAAAAAAAGTCAATTTTAAAAAATTTGAAATTTTCATAGAAAGTCAAATTTTTAAAAGAAAATAAGGATTTCGAAAAAAATTTTCAATTTTTAAAATGGTCAACATTTTCAATAATTTTGGGAATGTGAATAAAAGACGAATTTTTGGAAAAATATCGACATTTTAAATAAATTACAAAGTTTTTAATTACATTTTCAAAGAAGCAGGATTTTTTGAATATTGGGGAAAACTCTAAATTATCAAAAAAATCGTAATTATCAAAAAAAGTGAAATTTTGGAAAGGTAAAATATTAAAAAGAGTCGAAATTTTCAGTAGTTCAAGTTTAAAAAGAATCTTTTTTTTAAGTCGAAGATTTAATTGAAAATGTTTAAAAAAATGTATAAATAAAATTTTTAAAAAAATTCAAACTTTTCAAAAAAAAGTCAGGTTTTTAAAGAGTCGAAATTTTGAAAAAAAGTCGAAGTTTTGAAATGAAGTTGAAATTTTACCAAATATTAGTCGAAAATTTGAATAAGAAATGTCTGACTTCAAAAAAAATTATAATTTTCAAATTAAGGATCGACAGTTAGTAAAAAATGTCAACATTTTAAAAATAGTTGAAATAATAATAGTCAAAATTTTTAAGTTTTCCTAACATTTTGAATTTTGACAAATTCGAATATTTGAAAAAGACCGGAATTTTCAACAAAGTGGGAATTAAAATAAAAAGTCGAAAATTTCAAAAAAGTGCAGATTTAAGAAAAGTTTAAAATTTTTAATAAAGAAAGACGAAATTTGTTGACAAGGCAAAAATTTTCAAAATCTTTCAAATTTCCAAAAGAAGTCAAAATTTTACAAAAGAAGAAATTTTTATAAACAGAAGGTCGAAATTTTATAGTCGAACTCAAAAAAATGTGAAAATTTAGCAAAAGATTTAAGAATTTTTATTGAATTTACGAAATAATTCGAAAGTTTAAATTTTGAATAGTTAGGAAATTTGCACTCAACCTTTCAATACAAATCAAAATTTTCGAAACCTGACAATTGAAAACAAGTGAAAATTATCAGATAGATCAAGGTTTTCAAAAGTCGAAATATTGAGAAGTTAAAATTTTGGAAAAAGTTTAAATTTTTGGTAGCTAAGATTTTGAATCAAAGTGGAACATTTTTCTAAGAAGTTGAAATTTTAGGTCAAAAAAATTAAAATTTAAAAAAAATGTCAAACATTTGATAAAATTTCAAAATGTTCAAAAAAGTCGAAATTTTGAAAGAATTTCCAAAATTAAGAAGCAGCGAAATTTTCAACAAAAAAAATCAAAAAATAATGTTTCCAAGTTTCCAAAAAAAAGGTCGAAATTTTGAAAAGGAGTTAACATTTAAATAAAATCAGTCAAAGTTATCAAGAATCGAAATATAATGTTCCAAAATAAAATTATAAACAAAAATGAAATTTAGAAAAAAGTCGAAAATTTAAAAAGTCAAAAGTCTAGTTTTGAAAAAATTTACATTTTCAGAAAAAGTAAGAATTTTCAGGTGGTAAAAATTAAAAAAAAGTAATAATGAATTTTCAAAAAAATTACAAAAAAAAGACAGAACACCGAAAAATCTAAATATTTACGAAAATACGGAAATTTTTAAAAGAGTATTCACAGTTTTTCAGAAAAGTCAATACTTAAAATTAAAATAAGGTCGAGATTACAAGAAAAAATCTAAATTTAGAAATACAGTAGAAATTTGGAAAAAAATCCAACCTTTCAAGAAACGCGACATTATTAAAAGATTTCATTGTCAAGTTTTCAAAGATCGAAATTTTCGAAAAGTAACGTTTTGAAAATGTCGAAATTTTAAAAATTTTAAAACACCAAGCAACACCCCCTACTTTTGGCTACGAGCCGCCACTGAGTCTGGGGAAAAACAAGAAATCAGAGGGGGGTAGATCCGGTGAGTAGGGGGGGGGGGACAATTGGACAAAAATTGCTTTACGGGGAGAGCGGCGTGGGCCGGCGCTTTGTCATAATGAAAGAACCAGTCGCTTGGGCACCAAAGATCTGCCTTTTTTGCGGGTACTCCACCCTCAATCTTTTCAAAAGCCTTCAAGTAGAACTTCTGATTGACAGTTTGACCCGCGAGAACCAACTCCGCGTGCACAACACCTCTGCAAGCGAAGAAACAAATGAGCATTGTCTTGATGTTTGACTTCACTTGGCTTTTTGGGACGATGAGAGCAAGGTGTCTTTCACTGACTTAATTGCTGCTTTGTTTCGGGGTCGTATCCACATCACCAAGATTCATCACTAGTAATCACCTTGGAAAGGTTCAGGGTCCTGTTTGAGCTGATTTTGAAGTTCAAAACATGCCTGAAATCGATCCTTCCTTTGCTCGCCTGTGAGAAATTTGGCTGCAACTCTTCTCATGTGTAAATCTTCGGATAAAATCTTCTGAATTGAACTCCATGATATCCCAGACATTTCACAGAGTTGATCAATGGTTCGGCAACGGTCTTCACGAACGAGAGCATTGATTTTATCGACGTTTTCGACACTTCTTGACGAGGAACGTCATGAACGGAGTTGGTCTTCAATTGACATTTCTTCATTTTTAAAACGTGAAAACCACTCGTAGACTCTTTTTTTACCAAGGGCAGCATCCCCATAAATACAATATAATCACAATAGTTTCCACGGATTTCCCAAACAGGAAACAAAATTACATAGCCGCGCGTGGCTCTCGACAAACGGCCATCAGGGTTTCGGCGAAATGGAAAAAGTTGTTTCACTACAAAAATTCCCACGGGCGAACCGATGCACTCACACTGACAGAACTTTGCATTTGGTCAAACAATGGGTTCCGCACTGTCCCTTCCAACCGTGGCCCAATTCGCGTTACTTTTGGCTAAAGACACACGAAGCAGTTTTGGCCGAGTCGGCAGCCGACTCGGCATTTGATTCCATCGGATTTTATGGCAGTGAACACATGCAGCGTCACGCCGAGGCTGTACCGAGCGTACCCTCGTCCGGACGAGGTGCAGCTAGCGTTTTTATGACTTCAAGCGTACCATCGTCTATACCTGCTTTACGGTGGTGTTCACACGACAAGCGGTTTTTAAGCTGTAAATATTAAACGTAGTTGTCAAATATCGCTTATGTGCAATTTTTGTGATTTTTTCAAACGAGAAATAAATATTCCTTGTGCTTTTTTAGTAACTGCATAAATTCAGATAACGAATAGTCACTTTGGAGGGAAGAGGCTCAATAAAAAAAAGCAATAAAATAGCTAAATGTGTGGAGCTATTACAAATTGAAAAACGTGTCATGACTGAATCTTGCTTAGATATGTCCCCTTTTATCAAACACATTAATTCATTAAATGAATTTTAAGACATACTTAAATAATTTAAACATTTTTCGACATTGCTTTGAATTGCCTTCATAGAGTATAAAATTGACTTTTTTCTTTGCGTTTCTGAACAACTGGATATTTCCACATACGAAGTTTTTTTTTATTATTTAATCGACAATATGATAAATTGGTTTAAAATTATTAATTCATCGTCAGAATCCATTGCTGGCAACATCTTCACTTCCACCGCGCGCGTTGGCAGCTTTAAAGACGAGTCGTGTGTTTGCTCCAAATTGGTGCCGACTCGGCGAAAACCGCTTCGTGTGTCTTTACCCTTTGGGTCTACCCTCGTATACCCTTCTGGGAATTACGAGCTGGAACTCGGACAAAGAAATTGAAAATTATAAGTTTAATTTTGGAATTTTGTTACTAATTCGAATATTTAATTTTTGCTCAAAAGCTCAACCAGGACCCAAAATTGTGAGAAGTCGAAATTTCGAAAAGTTTTTATTGTTATTCATGAATTTAGTTTCTCTTCAAAAAATGTTGAATTATTTTCTTAAAATTTGGACATTGGACAAGATTTTAATTAAAACTTAAAATAAAAATTAAAATGGAATTTTCAAATTCAAATTAGAACTTTCGCATTTGAAATCCAACTGTTGGTAACATTTATAGTAAAAATTTGAAATTTTTAATATAAATGTCAATTTTAAGAGTAAAAGTAAGAAATTCTCTAAAAAATGCAGTTTAAATGTTTGAACTCAAATGTTTTATGGGAATGTCGAAGTTTTGAAAAAAGTGTCAAATCCTGGAATTTTTGGAAGTTTTGGGAAGTAGGCATCGTAGAAAATGATTGAAATTTGAGATATCTAAAAAAAAATATGATATTGGATTTAAATAAGTGTGATTTGAAGGCAAAAATTCGAGAACAATCGAAACTTTGACTAAGAAGTTCAAAAAATCGAGATATGAGAGAAAATGGAAGTTTAAGGGGAAGAGTAAATTTGGAGTTTTTAGAAAAATTTTGAAATTTTCAGAAAAACTCGAATTTGTAAAAAATTTTAAGGAAAGCTGCGTTTCTTTGGATTCAATGAAAAATACGTCACCAAAAATTTTAAAAAAGTTGCAATTTAGATTAAAATTTTGAGAATAGAGTTAATATTTTTTAGAAGTTATGAAAATTCTTAGTTTATAATCTAACTTTCAAAAAAAATGAAAGATTGAAAATAGCTTGTAATTTTGAGATGCAAGTTGCATGAATTTACGTAAAATTTTGATAAAGAAATCGAAATTTCTAAAAAATCCCAAACTTTAGAGTAAAGTAAAAATTATGTTACGTATAGAAATTCAACGAATTGAAATAAACCGATGTTTTTTCCGGTGTTCGTTCCAACAAAAATAACGATTTTTTTCGGTTTACGGTTCGAAGTTTTGGTAACAACTATGCAAAAAAATCTATTTTCAAAATATTAACTTAGTCTGAAAAAAATTTCATTTCTTTCTAAAATTCATTAAATCCTTAGAAATTTCGAGAGCAAGTGGAAAATTTGAGAAAATTTTTGTTAAATTTCTAATTTGATCTAGCAAGTTTTGTATATTTTTTCTAAAATTTCGGTTAAAACTGAAAATTATTTTCTTTTCCTTCTTCAAAACTCAAGACTTTATTCTCAAAATTTAGACGTTTTGCAATCTGGAGAACATAAAAAAGTGAATTTTCAAGTTTAAACTTGAAATTATAATAAATACTCGAGTTATTATTAGAAAGTTCCTTTAAGAAAATCCAAATTTAAATTAGACGAAATTTTATCAAATGTTTAATGATTAGAGTTTTATTTTTTAAAAATTAGAACTTTTTCTAAATATTTTGCTTGTTCTTTGGACTAAAACTCTAAATAAAAAAAAAACCAATATTTCCAGTATAAGCTCGAAATTTTGATAAAACCCAAAGGGAAGAAAAACTGCCAATGCTCTTTTTAATAACTTTATTAATACAGTTTTCATCTACGTTTGACAGCATTATAGAAAATAGTAGCTAATAGTATACCAACCTACATTATTAAAAATATATGATTTATGTATAGTATAATGGAATGTATACAGACTTCAGTTTTTATAAAAAACAATACATTAAGACTTTTTCGAAGACATTAATACTAACGAGTCTAATGACAATGTTTACATATCACCAGCTAACAGTAGTTTATTATTGTAACGAACTAGTCCATAACATTCATAGACATTCATTACAATTGAACAATTAGACATCAACATGTTAACCCATCCTTTTATTCACAACTGAAACAATTTAACTTACTATGATTGTATTACATTATTGAATTGCAGAATACTTAATTCTTCAGCCTTGAGAGGCACAATTGTAAGGAATACATTAGAAAAACTTCCTATTTATCCAATTTATGCTGTTTTGTACTACATTAAGATTAAGCAGCTTTGGTATATTTTTTTGCATGAGATCAAAAAGTTATTGAAGATTGAAAAACTGTGCTTTTATGTACCATAAGTTTAATACTTCTATTTTCTTTAAAATATATTTGACAGACAACACTAGATGCAATTCATCTAGATCAATTTACAATATTGTCAAAGAATTGATATCGTAGTAACAAAACTTATGGTACTCTCAAATTGTACTTAGTGAACTGAAAATTTTCTATACCTAAGGAAGTATCAGCTAAAACAGCTTTTAAAGCAAGTAAATGACGCAAAGCATTAAAATACTAAATTAATTCGAATATAAATCACAATATATAACATATCAAAATCACATATTATCAGAAGAGCACCACAGTAAAAGTACGAACATTACCGAACATTTTTTTCTTATCTAAGCTTCATGCTCATTACTGTTGATACCTATAAGAGCTTCAGTCTGCTCGGAAGGCATCTCGGAAAACCTAAAACTAACAACAAATCAACAAATGTTTACAACGTTTGATCAGAATCTAACCGAATAAATCTGGTTCTTCTACAAACGCTTAAATAGGCACAACGAAGAACGTCCAAAACAGGGTCCCAATTTTCATAATGCGAAAGAACAGTCACAGTTACGAAAGCCACAATCATAGGTACTGTACCGGCGTAAAACAACGCAGGGTACGCAACTTTCTTGAGAAGAACGTCAGCCAACATCGTCATTGGTATTGTCAGACTCATTGCTACCGTCGCTATGAGGGAAGACGTCAAAAAGCATCCCCTAAAATACCATTTACTTTATACGCTGAACACAGTACAAGATCAACATTGTAAATGTATCTGATAAAAAAAATATGCAGGAATTCTGTTAAAAGTCACAAAAAGTTGCCTAATTAGCATATTTTTTAAGCAAATCGGATCGATTATTTCTTTCGCCGTCAAATGCAAGTATGGAGTGGTGTCCACTTATAACTAACATGCACTATAAGCGAAGTTCGTATTAAACGATAAATGATAAATAGTACGTCCATATAGATTGGTTCTCTTTAAGCGAAAGTTCGTATTAAGCTAGTTATAAGCGGACACCACATTAATGTATAAAAAAAGAAAACTAATCAGTTAGAAAATTATAAACGTACCACAGCCACAACGCCTCTGAAATAACGGTCCCTAAAAGTCCATTTAACAAGAGGAAAAATAATTGATGCTTTGAAGGCCATTCGAACTCCTCTAATTTACTAAAATGTAGAAAGAAAAATACTGGCCACAGTAAAAGAAGATTAAATAAACCGACAAAACCTGCAAACGAATTCGATTATTTTTCATTTTACCTTTCCACAACAAACTTACCAAAAAACAGAGGAATGTCTATTTTATCTTCGTGATCTACTTTACGTCTAAGAAATACTAAATAGGCCGCGTAAAAAAACGCGCTCATCAACGACAAAACCGCTCCTAATGGGACTTGCGACTCAATTGTGAAATCCGAAAGACTCACTAAAACCTTTCCCGAGAATTAGACGATGAGGTATTTGACGAATGTATCACTTACAATCCCTGAAATACTTAATAATACTGCTAGTAATTTTGAAAGGCTAAATCTATCCACGTTATTTGACGGAAATACGGACGCCAAAACCAGGGTAAACAGGCTGGATGTTGATGATAGGACATTTACCATTCCAGCTTCCGTTTCCGCTAAAGCCACTTGGTAGGTGTAGTTCGCGATAAACCACTGCAAAAGTGTACTATTAGGTAGATGTTATTTTTTTTAGATACAATGGGTCTACCATGAAGAAAAAAAAACAATGCTTAGACTTGAAATTCATTCAAATTATAATTATTATTGCTATTTAAATACAAATACAAAAATTATTGCTACAACAGTTATAAAATTATCAAATCAAGAGCATCACAAGTTCTGAAAAGTTGACATTTCGATATAAAGGTAGGAATTTGGAAAAATAAGCCAAATATAATATAATATCTAAATTTTGAAAAAAATAAGACAATTTATAAAGAATTTAATTTACAATCGAAATTTTGGAAATAAAAAAGTAAAAATTTGAAGTACTAACTTGGTATTGTGAAAATTTCGGAAAAACTCAGAATTTATTTTAAAAAATCAAAGTTAATCTCAAAATTTCGAGAAAAAATTCCAAAGTTCGAAGTGATGGTAAACATTTTCAATTTTTGAGTAGAAAGTTTATGATTTTTAATTATTAATTTTTAAATTAAAGAAGTTTTTTCTATATATTTCAACTTTTTTCTAAATGCTGCCTTAATTATTAAAATTTCGAGTCGAGACTCAAATTCGATTTTAATAAATTGTATAGTCTTCTCGAAATTAAAACTTTTATTTAAAAATTCGAAGATAAGGTTTAAAAGTTCAAGATTTTCTTCATAAATGTGAAAAATCCTAGGTTTCGACCAATACAAAGAAAATGTTACTTACTAACGATACAGTACAAGAAGAAGCTTTAAACATTTTAATAACACCTCTGAAAGTTACGACTTACCAATAAACAAAATATGAGGGAGATTTTCGCTATTTTGTAAATAGGCAGTTTGGTGGCAGCTCTTTTAGCAATTTCACCTGCTCTTAAGCTAGCCTGATAAGAAAGTCTAGCTAGCAAAGCCTCAGTAGCCTCACTTTCTGACATATGCCTCACTTCAGCTAGCTTATTGAATCGAACAGATCTAATTGAAGAATCATCACTTTCTGTACCTGAATTTCGATCAAATGATTCCCTATCGGGTGTTTTCACTGGTACAAATACCGGGTTACTAAGACTTCTATTTGTCTCGCTGAAATAGCTATCGTCATCTAAATCTTCATCTAAATAAATATAAGTTGAATTTTTAAAGCAGTTATCTTTCCAAGGAGGCCAAAATATAAAACCCAGCAAATACAGCGTGAACATGGATGTTTTGACGTATGTGCAAAAGAAAGGCTTCTCGAATGTCTCATTGGTATAAATAAACTGAAAACACAAACTATATCCGAGGAATCTACAATCAAAATAACAATTTACCTTTGTAAGCTCAGAGGATGAAACCCATATAATATCAACTAAAAGCAAAACGAAAGTACCCAGGATAAAACGTTGGGTTTTATTTAGCATGGATGCGATGCTTGGGCTATCCATAATAACTTAAAATACATCAGGTAGCTCTAAAAAGCCTAGCAAGTCTGACCATATTACATTTCTTATGAGGACATTGCAAAAACTTTTCTTTAGCTAAGTTATTTATTCCCTTGAATGTCAGTCAAATTCTCTAAATTTAAGGGAAAGAATGTCGCGTTTATTTAATTCGGGAAATTATTTACAAGCAAAATGGTATTATGTTATCATGTTTGGTTACATATGTCAAATTTGACATTTATTGGTTAGGAAAATATCATCATTTATGAATGTGTGCAGTGTTGCCTTATTTACCACAATTGTTGTAAATCTGCGAATATTAATATCCGCCGTTCAAATAAAAAGGTCATCAAATGTGCTGCGATTTTTGTTCTGAAAGGACGTAGCGAAAAAAAAAATACTTTGGTTGATCTGCCTATTGTCACTTTAAATTCTTCAAATATGAAGTGTCATTTTGACGTCTTAAAAAGGTTAGAATTTTCTAAAGCAAAAGAAAATCTTTTAGAAAATTATTTTCTTTGGCGAAATATAATTTAAAATTTTGCAAAACAGCGAATTTAGAAAAAATAGTTTAATTTTCTAAAACATCAGACAAATTGAGAGAGAGAATTGGAAATGTCAAAAAAAATAATTTTGAAGAAAACAAAATTTAAAAAAAAACCAATTTTGAGATAAAATTTACAATTTGCAGAAACTTCAGGACTTTGAAAAAGAAGTCCAAATTTCCAAATAAATCTTAAACACAAGTAAACCTTTCTGGAAGAAGCTAAATTTTGGAAAAAACGTAAAAATTTCAAGAGGTCAAAATTTTAACAAATCGAAAGTTAGAAAAAAGGCGGTACCTATCAAGTCATATTTAGAGTTAAAAAATTTGAACTCTGGAGTAAATGTCGAAATTTTGAAAAAATCAGATTAAAAACAGTTGACAAAAAAGTTAGACAAAAGTCGAAATTTGTCACAGAAAATCAGATTTTTAGTAAGGGAAAGTCGAATTATGAGGCTTAAGTCACACAAAAAGACGTATTTTGAAATAAAAGTCGAAAATTTAAAAAAGACAAAATCTCGAAAAAAAAACTGAAAAAAGTGTAAAAATTTCTAGAAACAGAATTTCGAAAAAAAGTCATAATTTCCAAACGAAATATTTTTTGCAAAAATTTTACTCCTATATTTAACTTTCGTCAGTATGCAGTAATTTCGTAAAAAAGTTAGAATTAACATAATAATTTTGCAACTTCCAAAAAATATATGTTCCTTAAAATTTAAAAACTAGGCGCAAAATGTTGACCTTACACTAAAAATGACAGCAACAAAACATCAAGTTAAGTTGATAAATTTAAATTCAAATTTCCCGCCCTTCGTACGGAAATAGTGGGCATAGAGGGCGCGTCAAATAAGAAAAATTGAATTTGAAAACCTAAATTTAGAACTAAGTATTTCAAATTTTATAATACTTAAATCGATCTGTTTAATAAATAAATACCTAAATAGTCCATTTAATTGCATATTTATTTATTATTTTTATTTCACTAAAATCTGGAAGTAAATTATCAGGTTAAATTTGACAACACGGCTATCGACATAGTTGAACTTATCTCCATTGTTGTCATTTTAATATGCGAGTGAAATACATAGACTCCCATTTAAAAGATTAGGAGCAATAACACCACATAATTAGGCAGGATATCTTCATTTTTTCCATCCTACTAAAATTTTACCTAAATATTTGACCCAAGTGCAATATCTTTGTTTATTTAGAAAATAAATATTTGTATTAAATTACACATCGGCAACAGTGGCTCAGAGTTACTATCCATTTTGTCGAGAAGCGCTACTTAATTTGCCGCCAATTCCAATTTATTTAAATGAGCATAAATCAATAATAGGACATAAAAACTATTTTAAACGTCGTTCCGGTTTATTTACAAGCGTAAAATATGTATAAAAATATAGTTATCTATGTAACATACACTTATATTAAATATTAAATTCAAGAGAATCACAAAACGAAATTAAATTTGAACAGTGGAAAAATTTTGGCAACCTCCTGCATAACAAGGACCGCCGACCCAGCCAATCAGCGTCATTCTCCGCTCGGATCGTGCGCAAGCATTTCCGATCATTTCAGTCGTGAACGCCATTTTACAAGCGTCTAGTGATTGTTTGAGAAACGCTCTTGAGAAGCCAGTGTTTTTAACACGGTAGTACGAGTGTTATTTTCAACTATACACAATTAAACATACGAAAAAGCCGGCATGGGTGATTATTTAGTAAATGTACAGCAAGATGCGGCCGGTGCTGTACAGTTGGAACTCGGAGGGAACCCAAATGCATTGGCATTACGGCGGCCTTTCGACCCTCTGGCTCACGACTTGGAAGCCGGCTTTCGGTTGACGAGATTCGCGGATTTAAAGGGTCGCGGTTGCAAAGTACCACAGGAGGTGCTCAACAAATTGGTCGAAGGACTTCAACAGGATTACAACCAAGCTGCAGAGCACGAACATGCCCATTTTATGCATATGGCAATTCCCAGGATTGGAATTGGCTTGGATTGTTCAGTAAGTTGCAAGAATGTGTTTTGTTGGGTGCTTTGTAGATCATTTTGGAAAGTGAAAAGTGCAAGTGCGCAGTAACTTATTGTTTTGTTCACCCCGTTTTCCCCTTTTTATTTTGAAATAGCGGCTGCTGCATTTGCCGGCGAATGTGCATGTTTGAAACTTTTTGTAGCAATCTGCAGGCAGTAATTTATGACATAAAGTAAAGTCACCCTGTTACCGCAGGAGGGCGCGTGTGCAAAATATCGCAAGATTTTCAATTTAATGTTATGTACAGGCTGTTTCACATTTTACATCAAACTGCATAACCCGAGTAACTATTTGAAATTTTAACATTTTAATGTTTTGGTGCCAAATAACTGCCCCTAAATTGATTATTGTGACATAGCTGTAGTCGATAAAGTAACTCGCATCTAATAGGTTGCGAAGTTTTAAACTAACCTTTGGATTTTTTATCAAAAAGCCCTTAGATATAAAGCTAGCTTTATAAACAAAAATTAACTGTTTAGTGTGTTGCCTATATTTTGGGGGCTGTTTTCCACTTTAAAGTAAACAAAACAAACTGATAAAGCAGCCCGCATTTTATCAGAAATAATTTATGTAGTATTTGTGAAATGTCATTTAAGTGTACCATTGCTGTCAAAACCGCACCAAAGTTGAAATAATTTTGAGAAAAATTGATAATTTTTTGTTTTCATTTTTCTAGGTGACCCCTCTTCGACATGGCGGATTGTGCTTGGTCCAAACCACAGACTTTTTTTATCCATTAGTGGACGACCCCTACATGATGGGCAAAATTGCCTGCGCAAATGTACTGAGTGATTTATATGCCATGGGAGTGACAGAATGTGATAATATGCTGATGCTACTAGGAGTAAGTACTAAAATGACTGAAAAAGAAAGAGACGTCGTTATCCCACTAATAATGAGAGGATTCAAAGACTCGGCATTAGAAGCCGGAACATCAGTCACTGGCGGTCAAACTGTCGTCAATCCCTGGTGCACAATCGGCGGTGTAGCCACCACAGTTTGCCAACCGAATGAATACATCGTCCCAGACAATGCTGTAGTTGGAGATGTACTTGTGCTTACCAAACCCCTCGGAACACAGGTAAATAAGCATTACCCTTCTATATTATTCAATATAACTAACCAATTCGTTATTAGGTTGCCGTAAATGCTCATCAATGGCTAGACCAACCAGAACGCTGGAACCGCATCAAGCTAGTTGTCAGCGAAGAAGACGTTCGCAAAGCGTACCACCGCGCTATGGATTCTATGGCCCGATTAAACCGTATCGCTAGCCGTTTGATGCACAAGTACAACGCCCACGGGGCTACAGACGTTACCGGATTCGGACTCTTGGGCCACGCGCAGACTCTGGCATCCCACCAGAAAAACGAAGTCTCCTTTGTCATTCACAACTTGCCAGTAATCGCTAAAATGGCGGCAGTTGCGAAAGCATGTGGAAACATGTTTCAGCTGCTTCAAGGGCACTCTGCAGAGACATCTGGTGGGTTGTTGATTTGTCTGCCAAGGGAACAAGCTGCTGCATATTGCAAAGACATTGAAAAACAAGAAGGTTACCAAGCTTGGATCATCGGTATTGTTGAGAAAGGCAACCGCACCGCGCGTATCATTGACAAACCACGAGTTATTGAAGTGCCGGCTAAAGAATAATTCACTTCATAATATTCCAAGTATTTTTCATATTATCTGAGTAGCTGTTAATTTTATAACTGCTTTCTTATTTAATGGCCCACAAGCTAGTTTTTAGCTTTTATTTTTCTTCATCTGAAGTTTCCTATATTGTTTGATACATTGAATTTGTTTTGTCTTTTTCGAATCCATTTCTTTTGTAAATTTGTTTTGAAGAAGGATGTTCCAACTGAATAAATTTTATTGAGTATATGTTTGTATTGGTACTTTGTATAGATTTTCAAATATAATTACTACTACTTATTTGTTATTTTTATGCAGCCTAATACAGTGGTGTAGACTTATAATGAACCCACTTAAAATGAATTGATCTGTAAGGTATAAATAGTTGGAAGAACTATTATTATTTATTGTTTAGTATGAAAGTCGCTTATAATAAACCGGTTTCTTTGATCTCTGAAGGTTCATTATAAGGGAACAGCAGTGTATATTAATACAAAAATGCCTGTACCTTTATTTTATTTAAAGAAATGTTGTACTAATTAGAGACAGGCCAGAGTTTTGGTTTTGGCCAAAATATTAGTTTTGATTTGGCTCGAAATTGCGCAAAACTGGCTCTACTCAAACACTTAATTTAAAGTTTAACTCCCAAAATTTTTAAAATCCAATTTTGAGAAAAATTCAAGTTTATAAAACATTTCAGAATTTACAGCTTAAAATTGAAATTTAAAAAGTTGTACAACTTTCAAATTTGAACCGAAACCTAAAATTTAAATTTGGAAAAAAAAGTAAAAAAATATTCTCAAACCTTCAAGTTCAAAATTTAAACATGGAATTTAAAAAAAAAAGTCGAAATGAATCAAAACGGAATTTGTAGATATTTCACAATATTGGAATGAAGCATCTCTAAAAATGAAGCTTTTCAAAATCACTTTGTAGTTTAAAAAATAAGAGTCATTACAAATTTAACACCAATCTTTCAAAAAGTAGGATACTAAAGTGCCAAAGTTTAAAAATATCAAGCTTGAAGTTCGCATTTCAGAAAAAGGTTAACATTTCGGGAGAAGTACAAAACATAAAAATAAAAAGTTGTAGCAAGAGATTTTGAGAAAATGTTGGGATCTTTAAAACAGCTTGAAAAGTCTAAAAAATTCAAAATTTTTGATAAATTTAAAATGGAGAATGGGTAATACCAGAGATCTATAGAAAACCAAAATTTCTAGATTAGAAATCAAGTCAAAATTTTTAGAGGAATTATAATTTTTTTTGTTCAAAATAATTTCCAGAATTTTATATCGAAATTTAAAAAAAAATTAATTTTCAAATTTTGAGAAAACAGTCTACATTTTGAAATAACCTCGACATGTATGAAAAATACTGTGCTTGAACTTGAATATTCATCTTTATTTCTTGAAGTTTCTTTTAAAACTGTTCTAGAAAATGTCGAAATTTTTTTAATTTTTTTTTCAAAGATTTGACTTCATTTTTAAATTTATTTCTTATTTTCTAGAATTTTGATTTTTAATTCTCAAGTTTGACAACTTATCTTCTTTCCAGTGTTTTAAAGAAATAGCCGCAAAATGACCAGAATTAAAAATGTAGTTTATCAACTTTACAATATTCCAATCAAAAGAATATGCTCTCACAAAAACAAAACAAAGTATATAGTAATAGTATATTAACAAAATATATACATTAACATATATTATCTTTTTAGTGCCTTTTTAATTCGTATAGCTTTCTTTCTCCTACTTTTACCTCCCAATTTCTTTCTAAATGGCGCATTCTTCCTTAGGTTACTCCTAACTTTATTTTTGACTATTTCTTTAAGGTTTCTCCTAAGTTCACCAAATTCGACTTTATCCTCTGATTGAATTCTTTTAAAAAAGTCCAAACCCTCTGAAAAACATATATATTCATAGTATTACATACATAAAGTTGGTTGTAACGTTTACCTTGTAATCTATAATCATCTTCTTTAAAGAAAAATGGTTCCGTCCAAATTCGTTTTACTGGTAAACTTTTTTGTACAGAATTAGTTGCGTCAGGTTTTGCTTCTTTATTCTCCAGTTGATGAGTTTCATCTTCATCATCTGATGAGTCGTATTTGAATGGATTTTGATCTGCTATCTTGTTTCTGGGTAGTTCCTTTGGTGCATCTTCCATTTCTTGATCCTCGTTATCTTCTGTATCTCTTCCAAACATGCTTAACAGACTAAATCCTTTGTTTTCGCCCAAAGTTTCCTTTAAATCATTGGTAACTTTATAGAAGACATCTTTTGATACAACAGGTTGCTCTGTAGTTTCCTGCCTTTTGTTATCTTCATCGACGGAATTTTTACGTTTTTTCTTTTTCTTCTCTGGCAATGTTTCAGGTCTGACCTCATATTTAGCATGATCCGGCATATTTGGATCAAATCGTTTCATACCTTTAGCCTGAAATCTAAATTTATCATTAATTTACCGCTCACTATCTATAAGCGTGAAACAATACCTTTGATCGTTTTCCTGAATTTGTTTTGGGGTAATTTTCTTGCCCAGTACTTGTTCCAATATTTCGTACTCTTTGCGTTTTTCTTCTTCTAGGGATATTTCCAAATTATTTTCACGCGTTGATGTTTCAGGTTTTTGTAAATCATCATCCTCTGCACCTTCCAAAAATCTTTCATCCAAGGTAAACCTTTTATCGTTTTTGTATTTCGATTGTAATGCCAACAGCTGAAATAAAATTGTTAAAAGAACAATTAAACACAACAGATTATTTTACCTGTTGACCTGCTTTTCCCTCAAATTGCTTTTTAACTTCAAAGTTAAAATTATCATTTTCCAATTCTTCATCTTCATCATCAAAAAGATCTTTTTTTTCTGCTGTTCTTGATTTTTTATTTACTGTAGCCTCAACATAATCCGCAGCTTGTCTTTTCTTGGAAACTCCACTGGTAAATGCATTATCATCGAAAGTGATTTTATTTTTTGGTTTTGAATCCTATAATAATATATAATTATTTTAAATCTGGAACACACTTCTGGGTAAATTTTGATTGTTTAATATGACTCAAAAATTATATCAAAGGAGAAATTCAAATAAGTACATTCAGAATTTAAAAGTGTACATTGTAATATTTCTTTCTTAGAACATTAAAATCAGATTAATATTTTAATATTCTAGTAAAAAAAGGATGTACATCTTAAAAATTGTAAAGTCAGATTGAAATTGAACTTGAAACTTCAATTTTTAAGTTGAAATGTTAAAAAGAAGTGTAACTTTCAGGTTTAAACTTAAAATTAAAAAAAAAAGTCAAAATTTAGGCTAAATAGAAAACATCCTCAAACTTTCGACTTCATAATTTAAATGCAGAATTTAGGACAATAGTCTAAACAAAAGAAATTTAAAATAGTTTCGAAGAGCTGAATTTTAAAACGAAATTTCGAGAATAAGGTAGATATTTTAAATTTAAATTTGAAAGTTTGAGAAAAGACTGAAATGATTACTGAATTCTTTATGAAAATTATGTCCTCAATGGTGGTTTGTACACATCTTTCTCAAATGGTAATCATTACTATTGTTGCTTACAATGTTGGAAAGAGCTGCTTGCAACATAGACCTCTGTTGACTGTAACCTTTCCTCATTTCCGTTAAAGACTGCAACCTTTTCTGATCTGCTTCGGATCGCTTGGGGTCCTTCGACTTCTTATTATTCTGCTTTTCTATTTTAATAATCGGTTCGTTGCCAACACTCTCAATTTTGAAACAATCCCTATTAACAGTTTTCCCTTTGTTGCTTTTTATCACAAAATCAACATCATTGTCTACTTCAGCTTCCACTCCCGCTTGAAAACTTTCTTCTGCAGGTACTGTTTTTGTATGGTAATCATTTTGCTCGACGGATTTATTGTTATTAATTGTTTTTTCCTTGATAATTTTAGGTGATGGTTTCTCAGCTTTGGCTTTTGGCACACTTTTTAACTCAACATCACTTTCACTTTCCTCGGATTCTGAGGAATCGTCAGAAGAAACTGCTTTCTTTGCACTGCTACATGGCAAACCATTAGGAACACTTTTCACTTTTACCGTTTCATTTGGTTGCTTTACAGGCGTTACTATGTTATTGCTTGTGGTTGGAGCTTGTTTAGCTGCTTCTTCTCTTTCTCGTTTCAACCTCTCCAAAAAGCTCTCCCTTGCTACTTGTATCTGAACATATTGTCCATGCCAAGGGGTTCTGTTGAATTCTTGAAAACCTAAAGACCCAACAGTGATACCTGACCAAAATGACTCGCATAATACTTACATGTTTGTAAATTCTTATCGTCAATTTCAATGTTCACGTAACTGAAAAATAACGACTGGTTTTTAAGATCTGTATTTTTTCTTTCTTTAACTTCAACGGATAGCACATTTCCATATTCGCCAAACAATGACCTAATTTCATCTTCGGTGGCTGTTTCCGGTAAATCACTGATAAAAATACGCTTTTTTTCCAATTTCATTGAGACTTTTTAAAAATTCAGTTAAATTAACATGAAACGTGAATTTTTTGAGGTTAACATTTATTTAATATTGTAGGTTGTAGTTAGAATGTTCCATAGTTTAATGACACAGTAGTTCAACTACCTGAAGAAGTGTAACCATAGAAAATGAAATATCAGATGGTAAAATACTCAGGACACTCAGGTCTAACGTTTAATGATAGTAACCCAAAAACAATTATTTAATTAGCTCATGCTTATCTAATATTTTTGTTAAATACAACAATTATGTTGGCCTACGCCTAATCTCTGCATACATAAATTAAAAAAAAAAAATTGTGGGCGAGCGGCTAGCTTTTTGGAAAACCGGTAAGTTGAATAACCTTGGAATAAACCACAGATAAACTTAAATAAATGGTCATAGAGGTTATAGCTGTCAAAATTCGTAAACAATAACCTAACCTGTTTAGGATGATGTAGCTATTTCGTTTCGTACAATAACAAACAAATTTACATTTCAAAGTGTTTAATAACAAGCGATATGTCAGATCAAGTGTTTGGTTGGGACTTACTTTTCTCCAGCATAGAGAAAGATATAAAGTCGAATCAAGATCTTTTGGTCGGTTTCGCTCATTTTGTACTAATTTCTAATGGATTCAAGTGTATTGGTTTGGGGGAGTCCAAGGTTTTGGATAACACCGAAGCAAAGACTGAAGCGTTACCGAAAGGCTGGACACAAGAGTACACTTTAAGATACGTGCACCAGGGCGCACTTTATATTTTGAAAGGTACAAATGTGGACGACGCAATTGTACTGAATTTGATTAGAGTAGAAGAACGTAATGTGTCGATTTTGCAACTGAATACTCGTTTGGTTGTAAAAAGATCTGGTTCTTTGGAAGAAATGATGCCAGAGTATCAATCTGTAATGGATATGATTAAAAATCAACTTATACAAAAGGTGGTGGTTTCAATTAAGAGTAAAGAACAAGGATGTCAGACTGAATCGCAGGCCAAAAATCCTCTACAGGTTGATAGGCCTCCTCCAATGAGAAATACTGAGGATAATTCATTTAGGCCATTTGGAAGATTTTCTGATCCTATTGGGGTGGGCAACGTTGGTAGATCTGATTTAGATCCTTTTGGGCTTGATCCTTTGAGAATAGCTCGTCCCCCTGGTGTAGGTGGAGGAATGCTTTTTTCGCCTCCACAGGGGCCAACACCTCCCGGGCCACTGGGTATGCCACCAGGGTCTATTCCACCTGGTGCAAGATTTGATCCTTTCAGACCCCCAGATGTTGATCTTCCTCCTTCGGTGTCTAGCCGTCATGGGAATGATTTGCCGCCACCAGGATTTGATGACATGTTTATGTAGATTAGATTGTATCTGCTTTTGATATGCTCTTATGAATAAAATGCTTTGTTTCATTAGTGAATGATAGTTTTTTTTGCCTTGTTCATTACTTAATTACCAAAAATCTATTATAATGGATAAAAATACCTTGCACATCTTGTGCCCCAATTTTATAGTGAGCTAGTATTCCTAACTGAATAATTGTGTAAAGCAGGGATTCTCAAACTTTTTCTGCTATGGGATTTTTTTTGAAATTTTACTTTCCCTTTGTTGGGTTTTATCCAAAGTATAGGTATAGATGATCGCCACGACGGGGGCTTTCATCCCTTCTGTAAGTATCAAGGTAGATTTAAGTTTTAGTTTAGATAAGCAGTTGCAGTAAATTTCTATATTCGAAAGGGCGTTTCTCTTCCTTTTGTTGGTTCAAGTCACTCTCCATAGTCTTTACACCCTTATTTTTCTAAATTCAGAGTTTTTTTCTAAATTTCAATTAATTTTTCCCAAAATTTCAGGCTTCAACTTGCAATTTTAAGTATTTCTAACATTTTAACTCTGAAATTTTTTCTAAAATTTTGTCAAATTTCGACTTAAATCTGTTAAAAGTTTCAACAGAAAAATAATTGAAAACTTTTTTCTATAATTTAGAGTATTCTTAAAACTTCGCATTTTTTCCGAATTTACAATTTCTGTTTTTGCTTTTTTTTTCTAAAATTTAATTGTAAACTTGAATTCTATTGTTTGCAACCCTCGACTTCCCAAAAAATATTAAATATGACGAGTACGCTGAATTCGTCTTTCTGCCACCTTTTTAATGAGACACATTGTTGCATTTGAAAAAAAAAAGTTGCGAGTGGTTTACACCCTCTGAAATGCTACATCTCGTATACTGCTTGTAAAAGAAGGATAAATACATTCAAACATTGATGAGTGAAATTTTTCAAAAAATTAATCAGGTCCCCGATAGCGGATTTATTTCAGTTAGAGTCGCCATCTTGTATTTACATAATCTTTCAACAAAAGGAGGTTTTTTTTCTCCTTAGATACCATATAAAGGAATTTAAATTAAAGAATTATTATTCTAAAATATATTAACACACTTTTACAAAAATATTTTCTGCCCTGGGTAATAAATATCACAATATCTTATTAGATAAAACTGAAAAATGTACAAATAAACTCTTGATTTATCAAGTCGCAACCCTTCTGTGTAAAAATTTTTATCAGTTTCCGCCTTGAAATAACATTTGGCATATAAAGCTAGTTTTGCAAAATAAATAAAACATTTATCACATTTCCTTGCATCCCAAGAAAAAACAATAAGCGGAAAAATTGAACATAGTGCTAAAATAAAGCTTCGATTTCTTTGTGTATAAAAAAAATATTTTAAGACGTCAACAATTCTTTCTTCAAAGTACACCAGTCAATAATTTTTTGGGTTCTACTTTTTTCAATATTTAAAGCAGAAGCAGCATCTGTAAACTTATCTTCGTTTCTTCTTAAATACATGAGTGCATCCCTTTTGAGCTGTTCCAGTTTGTTAGGGTCAATTTCGGCCATGTTTAACATTTCTGTTAAATATGGATTAAAACGAAAGTAAACGTGATTTGGCAGCAAATCCGACAGCATTGTGTGAACCCCTAAAAAAAAATTAATAATCACTGAAGCGCAGTTTAATTGCTAGGAAATACTTAGGAATCTGGTTTTTTGGGAACAGTAGGACTGGGAAATGACTGAAATCAATGATATCTTAGGTAGTTGGCTATGAAAGTTTTACAGATAAAGCATACCTTCAGTGTCTGTGGCACTATCCAAAATTGTAAGAAATTTTGTCTTCCAAGAAGAACCATTAAGAGTTTCGATCCGAGTACTTTGGTCTACAGGATGTGGGGCCGTTCTCCCCGTTCCGAACGAAATAACGCATTGAAGAGGAGTATTAGGCCACACCAATTTGGCCTCATGTATCGCCACAGCAGTTGGATTGTTGACTAGAATTCCTCCATCCTATAAATTATAAACTCAGAGACTCGTTAACTGCTTATGTTAATAAAATTACCTGATGGAGCATATTTCCTAATTTAAACTCTTCAAAATATGTGGGGGCGGCCGCTGAAGCTCTTACTGCTTCCCACATTTTGTGGTTCGATCCACCCATGTATTGCGATTGAACTCTGCAAGGCAGTGAATAATTTCGGAAAATGTATGCTGATAGTCTCGATTGGTTCACCACTGCAGAAACAGCGCATAACTAAGAAAGTACCATATAATGATTATATTTTTATTTATTAACCAGAAAAATACATCGAGTTACCAACTCTCTACCTACAGATGTATACACACCTTGGGGCACTTTAAATTTCTTCTGCTTTGAATTAAGGTGTCTTCTCCTAATTCTTCCTTTAACAGCTTTTCCCAGAGTGCAGTATCGTAATAAGAATGACTCCAGACTAAATTACTTGTTCCTCTAAACGTCGACTGAGTAAAAACTTGTGTACTAATATCTTTGTATATATTCGCTATTTCGTCTAAAGTTTTTTGTTTAAACCCTATTAATTAAACTGAGTTAGGAAATATTTGTAAAAAAATAAAGTGAATGATTACCTATAAGGCTGGCAATGATAGCGCCGGTACTAACTCCACAGACTAGATCGAACATTTCATGTACAGATTTCCCTGACAATTCCTCCAATTTTCTCAACATTTCAATAACTAAAATGCCTCTAACTCCTCCACCATCAATGGATAGAATGCGTACCCCTTGACCGGGTACTGGATCAGAGTATCCTAATAATGCTAAGGCTTCATTTAAGGCTGACAATATAGACATACTTTTACTATTATTTCTAACTCTGAGCAGCATTCTAATTCCACCTTCCTAAAAAAAAATAAAGAGTTCAATATTTTATGAGCCAATGTGTGATTAAATTTAATTTGATTGATGTTTAGAAACAATTTACGTATTCATTGAACTTTTTTGAAAACTTTTACAGCAAAACTTCGCCTTATTCTGGAAATTTCGCCTTTTAATAAATTATGACCTTGAAATTCTTGGTCATTACATGGTTTCGGGTCTTCTGGTTTTCCCGACTTTTTGAAAATATTGACTACTTTTGAAAATTTCGCCTGTTTGAAAATTACGACTCTATTAAAATTTTGTCGTTACGATTCCAAAACGTGTTACAATTTTTGTAGAATCTAAATTATTGCGATGACCCAATCAAGTGTGCCTAGAGCTCGAACCAAAACTTACCCTGACTGCGTCATGCTTAGCAGCTGGATAATTTTTCACGTGACAGCAAAGATCATTTATCCTTTGCAATCTATACTCTTCGCTTTCACTGAGCATTATGCAGGACAAAATCTGCGATGTTCTCGAAGCGACAGCTTCCCGAGAGACTGTCAAAGCTTTGACAGTCTTCCATTTCGGCAAATTTTCTTTTGTTTTCTCTCTGTCGTCCTTGCCGCCTATTTTTATTTTGAAACCGCTCAACACATTAGGCAAGGAAATACCAACTTCCTCAGCTTTGTTGTCACTTTTCACGACTTCTTTCGTCGCCTGAGAGGCTGTTACCATTTGGAAATATCTAATCAACTCACTACCGTAAAACGCGGGTTGTATCTTCTGCAGAAAATGTGCGAATTCTTTATTCAGTACATTCTCGAATGTTTTATCCTTGGAGTACTTGGCGAAGTAACTTTTCAGATGATTTATCAGTTTCCATTGGCTTAGCACCAAAGTTTTCGCGTTCGCTTGCATTTTTTCTGTGTCAATGGTGTTTCCCGAATTGAAATATCTAGAAAAACATAGAAATTATCTAGTTATGACGTAAACTAGCTATAAATACAAAATTGGTTTGATTTCTAACGAAAATAAAATTCTAATTGCTCATATCACTTATAATTAAATATTAAGTGCGCTTATTACGTGTAACTCTAATTAATCAGCTAGCAAATAAGTAAAAGTAAATTTCTTCCTACTTTTTCAAAACGGAAATAAAACGATTTGTAAACAAAATTTGACATTGGAGTTTCCAGAAAATGATTAAAAGCAGCGTTGCCGGATGTCCGAAAAATAAATCCCGCACAAGTCACTAAAAACGCCACGCTACGTATCTAAAAATTCCCCGGATTAAAGTCGAAATTTCGACTATTTTCTCGAAACTTCGAGATCAAACTTGAAATTTCGAAATTAGAACCGAAATTTCGAAATTAGAGCCGAAATTTCGAAATTAGAGCCGAAATTTCGAAATTAAAGTCGACATTTCCATACTCTGTGGTTAACTTAGACAGATGACAGTTGCATCCTACCCTTCCCCTTTCACAATAATATTGACAGTTGGCAGTGGGGTGCGTTCAGTAATTTCTATTTTTAATTACCAAAATTTCGTCTTTTTTCTCGATATTTCGAAATTAAAGTTGACATTTCGAGATTAAAGTTAAAATTTCAAGAAACAGTCTCTATTTCGAGATTTAAGTAGAAATTTCGACTTTTAATATCTGAATGTTAGGAAAAAAGTCGAGATTTCGGGCAAAAAGTCGAAATTTTGAGATAAAAGTCGAAATTTTGAGAAAAAAGTGGAAATGTCACGAAAAAAGCCGAAAATTCAAGTTTAAAGTTAAAATTTCGAGATAAAAGTCAAAATTTCAAGAAAAACGTCTAAATTTCGAGAAAAAAGTCGATATTTTGAGAATAAAGTCGAAATTTCTAAATATAGTTTATTTTAATCAAAGTTCTTTCAACGCCTTCGCATAATTTTGAAGTTTCGAACTAAATATCGTAAGTGTTGAGTTAAAAAGACGTTTTAAATAAAAAATAATAAAATGTATATTCTTATTTTATGAGGCAGCTTCCGTGCAGAAAACTTTCAAATATTTTTGTATTTTGATTGGAAAAAGAGATCAGTAATAAATCGAGATTTGAAGCGCAAACGAAATATGCCGTAAGAATATTGGATTGGGAAATCGTAAATACATTTCAAGCGAAAAACAAGCGTCTCAGCGTCTGTAAAATCTCCAAATTTAGGTAGCTCGATGTTTTTCCTGCTCAAAATTTTCGCAAATGCAGGATTTTATTTCCTATCTGGCAATGCTTTTTCAGTTATGCAACACAACATTCACGTCATGCGTTTTAATTTAATCTTGATTAGTACATGAGAAGGATGTGGATTTTATCACGTCGTTCTCGTTTGTAAATAAACTTTCACGACGATAAGAAAAAGGATATAAATTACTGGAAAGTTCAAAACAAAAATACGAAATTATGGTTTAGCTTTGGAGTAATTCATTTTACCAAAAATGTACGTAATATCCATAAAAAATTTGAAGTCAATAAATCCTACTAAATACGAAAATTTGCCTTAACACAGAATTTTATCGTGAACAAAACAAATTTACATTTAATAAATCGATTAGAATCACATTTTAAGTCAAGCAAAACTAAAAATGATGTATGATGTACAAAACCAAAAAAATATATCCAATTTATTTAAAGACTGTTAACGTACCTGTAAGTTTGTAAACCATTATTCCTTTTGGCAACGCGCAAACATTTTCGGCAAATGTCCTTGTTTAAGGCCATTTTGATTACAAACACTAATTAAAAAGTCTCACAATAACAATAAATAAAAATCACTGATAGGATGTCGATGGTTCAACGTTCAAGCAGTTAATGTTGCAAATGTTCGTTTTTAATTTAGTTTATAACAAAACAAGGTAAACATGTTTTTTATAAGTTTGTGTTGCAATTAATCTCGGTATGCATATTTAACGAGGTACCTACACATCGCAAAATTATTGGCGTAGAGTAGACACGCGCGCGCCAGGACAACGGACAATGTTTATTTATATTTGGGTCGGGCTATCGTACGATTTTTTAGCCACTCCTATTAAAAATCGTATGATTGTATGATGCACAATTTATTTTATAAAAGTGTGTCATGTATAATTGCGAATTTGGGCTTCTTACGTGACCTCTAAACTAGCTAAACCGTTTTGCGTCAATGAAATTTTGGTAGTTTTTAAATAAACAATTCCGATAATTGAAATTTATTAGTTATGAATTCTGATAATTGTAATAAATAGTGAGATGTCGATCATAATATTTATTTTTGTAAGCAAACTCCTGCAGACAGTTAACAGAAAAGAAGATCAGGGAATCGGACGCAGAGTGCACTCGTAAGCAACTCTGGTGCGAACTCTAAAATAACTTAATAATGTCCCACCTCAAAGTCTTTTTTTCTATTAATTATATGCTTTAAATCTTTAAGAATTTTAAAAACATTTATTTAAATAATTTTTGGTTCAGTGGTCTTAATTATGCAGAAACTCAATTTGATAGAAATGACTTTTCTCATTTTTAATTTTTTTGATTAAAATTTCTATTTTGAATTCGAAGCTTCTCAAGATTTAAACATTCGTTAAAAGCGTCTAAATTATGATAGTTAAATTCAAATTTTGACTGGAGTCTCCAAATTTAGTCTCTGATATAGAAAATTCATCATTAAGTACATTCAGAATTTTGGGATTCGTTGAAAAATTTAATTTGATAATTTTTTTAGAAACATGGGGATCCATTTAAAAAATTTAAAGTGAAGATAGTTTTCTTAGGGTTGAAGAGACATTTTCGAGATTATAATCTAAATGTCGAAATAAACAGCGTCAAAATCTCAACAAAAATAAAAATTACTAGTTTTAATTTGGAATTGCATATTCCTTTCCTAAATTTGGCTTCTAAAATCTAAATGTTGACAACAACGTTTAAAAAACAGGTCGATATCTGAAATAGAAATCTTGTCCCCTGAAACCAAGAAAGTGGTTGATTTCAGGGGACAAGATTTGTATTTTAATTTTTGAAGATAATCAAAGACCAGTCAGTTCCACCAAAAAAATAGGTCGATGTTTAAAAAAATTGAAGTTACTTCAGTTATTTTGAAATTTTCGAAAATTTTGACTTTAATTGCAAAATTAACCTCGAGATTTCGACTTTATATTGAGTTCTTCAACATAGTTCAAGATAGATATTTTAGAAATCTGAATGAAGAACCAGAGTCTCAGAGAAATAACTTGAAATAAATAATCTGGCTGAAAATCTGCTCCAAAAACGAAGTAATATTCATTTGTTCACTTTATTTGTCTTCAAAAGATCCCTCATACAGACAGCTCTTCTCTTATCTCTCCGTAACCTTTGACCACCTACAGACGAATTATCCAAAAGCTGAGGTGGTCTTTCTCGGTGAATTTAACGTACACAACATCCCCTGGTTAAAGTTTTCTTCCCGAACTGAAGACGCGAGAAGGGTGGCAGAGGCTTTCGCTACCACTTGTGAACTATCACAATTAGTTGAGGAACCCACAAGAATTCCTGATATAGATACCCATCAACCCAATCTACTCGACCTTTTCCTTACAAATTCACCAAATACGTATAAAATCTCTGTGACATCACCGCTTGGAAATTCGGATCACAAGCTTGTAGCAGCCTCTCGCTCGCTTCATATACCACCTCCTTCCAAGAAGTCCCGTAGGGTTTGGCACTTTAATTCTGCAAACTGGGAAGAATTAAGAGACTTCTTTGCATCTTTCCCATGGCAGTAAGTCTGTTTTAACTTAGACAACCCTGCCTTAATCGTCGAATCCATCACGGAAACTATACTGATTGGTATGGAATCCTCAATTCCCCACTCCGAAAAGAAGTCTGCCTCCAGAAAATCTTGGTTCAATAAAAAATGTGCTCGGGCTGTCTCCTGCAAAAATCGCGCATATCGTCGTTGGCGAAATAATCCCTCAGTCGACACTCGGACCAAACTTGTAGATGCACGAAATTCTTGTTAACAGATTATTGACGAGGCAAAAGGTGATTTCGATCGTAAAATGCGCCAGAGGCTTATTAACTGTCCCGATTCCAGGCCTTTTGGGGATTTGCAAAATCGATTGGAAACAAATTTACACCTTCAAATTTTCCACCTTTACTCGATGAAAATAGCAATATTGCTACTACCTCCAAGGAAAAGGCTGACATGTTAGCCTTAATGTTTGCTGAAAATTCCAATCTTGATTCTCGAAACGCAGAATCTCCTATTCTTCCTAAGGTTGGCACTTCGATGCCTGAAGTTCTTTCCAGACAACGCACAATCAGGAAGGTTCTCCTCGAACTGGCGACACCTCGAAAGATTCTGGCCTTGATGGTATCCCCGCTATTGTTCTTAAGAAGTGCGCTCCATAGTTGACTACGTGTCCTAAGCAAATTGTTCACACTCTCTTACAACAAAGGTGTATTCCCTAACATCTGGAAATCTGCTAGAGTGCAGCCTGTCCTTAAAAAGGGAAAACGGAATCTGGCTAACAACTATCGCCCTATATCTTTGTTACCCGTTATATCTAAAGTGATGGAAAAGGTTATCAACATCCAGATTTTAAATATCTGGAGGAAAATAGAATCATCTTCGACAGGCAATACGGTTTTAGATAACAACGTTTCACTGGCGATCTACTGGCATATGTTACTCATATCTGTAACTCAGCTATGGAAAAACATGGTGAGGCTAGGATTGTGGCATTGGATAGCTCAAAGGCTTTCGACAGGGTCTGGCACCGATCTCTTCTCGCCAAATTAACATCTTATGGTCTTCCTCCTCGACTCTGTCATTTGATATCCAATTTTCTCGCTGACAGATCTCTTCAGGTGGTCGTCGATGGTACCTCATCCGAGACATTTGCGATTAACGTAGGGGTCTGTTCTGTCTCCTACTCTATTTCTGTTACACATAAACGATCTCTTAGCTTCAACTCCCAATTCTATATACAGCTACGCAGATGATAGTAACCTTGTGTCATCTTTTTTCTCCGACAAACCATTATCTATTGCTGCTTCAGATCGACTAAGGGAACAGCAGATACAGACGATTAATCGGGATCTCGAAATTATTCCGGAATGGGATAAGAACAATTTGGTCGACTTCAACGTTTCAAAAACTCAGGCCGCGGTTTTCTCTAAGAAAACATCAAGGGATAATGCAACAAACATACTAATGGACGGTAAAATCCTTCCGATGGGATCTAATCTATCTATCCTAGGAGTGAATGCGAGCACTAACTTTACTTGGGATGATCATGTGCGCGCCATTGCCAAATCCGCCTCTCAGAAGCTAAGCTTTCTTTTTAGAGCTAAAAAGTACTTCACATCTCATCACCTATTAACACCATACAAAGCTCAAGTTAGGCCAACACTACCCAATACTGTTCTCATGTTTGGAGTTCAGCCCCAAAACACACTTTAGCTTTCTTGGATTCAATTCAAAGAAGAGCGATTTGCCTAATTGATGACGAGAGTCTGACCGATTCTCTCGAAATACTAGAGCACAGGCGTATGGTTGGTGACCTGTCTCTTTTCTACAAGTACTATCACGGAAGATGCCCGCAGGAACTAATAGGATTGATCCCCCAAGGGTAAGATTCTTGAGATGCACTAGACAGTCTGAGACAGCAAATTCCTGTGCGGTCCAGCTTGACACAGTGAGGACTTCTGTCTACGGAGACTCTTTTTTCTATAGAACTTTCAAGTTATGGAGCTTGTTACCGAAAGGAATTTTCCCCAAAAATTACAACCTATCCTTATTTAAAAAGGTGGTTCCTCGCCATCTATCCTTGTTTCCGCATCCTACTCGTAGTGAAAGCAAAATAGGGTTACCCTTTGCGAGTGGATTAAAGTTAAAAAAAAACAAATTTTGAAAAAAAAAGTATCTTTTATAGCAAATTCCAGCTGGTCCTTTAACAGTTTTTGTTGGAAACCAAATAATGAATGCATAATTACATTTACGCTTTCTATAAACAGAAATAAGTTGAAATAGTTATAAATAAGTTCACGGGCGTGTCACTAGTTTCAAAATCAAACGAGAAAATAAACATGTTTACAGTTTACATATTTTAAAGATCATTGACACGTGTTATCAACATCGCATATTCAAATGGTAAAGGTGTTACTAGTGCTTTACCTCTAATATGAAATAAGGCTTTTGTATACCATATGGCCTATTATTGGTGAATTTTGATAAACAATTTATTTGAAAGCATTCGTTTGTTGCAAAAATTCCATCGTTCATGAAATAAGCATCCAGACAAAAAATTAAGTGTGGTAGATCGAAGGAACTTCTCAAATTGAGAAAAGAAAACTGACATTTTTTCAAAATTTTCATTCTTTGCTTTGTTTTAAAAAGTATGGAGTTTTTTGAAAACTGGACTTTTTTCAAAATTTCGACTTTTTTCCGACTTTCAATTTTTTTTAAATTTCGGAGTTTTTTAAGTTGCGATTTTTGTAATCTCAATATCCTTTGAAATTTTTGATTATTTTGAACGATTTTTTAAAATTTAGTTTTTTTAAAAACATTTTTTCAAATTTTTGATTTTTTTAAATATTGGCTATTTGGAAATCTGTTATTTTTAAATCTTGATATTTTTTGAAATTTCCGTTGACTATTTCTCAAATAATATGAGTGTTTTAAAACTCGTTATTTTTGCGGGAAGTGTCAATTACGTCCGGATTTCGCATTTATACGGCAATTGCGTCCCATACTTCTCCTTGGACCACCTTCAGTTGCGTCCCAGCACGAAAACTAGCTTACGTCAATTGCGTCCGGGTGCGTAAAGCCAGGTCTACTCACAACGTTTTAATAAACATTGAAATACTACTGTCTACAAAATCGTTTTATTTCAATCATACATAAATAATTATACACGTAAAAAATACAACAAGAAAATACATATCTATGCATTACAAAATAAATACTAAATAGGCAGGAATTTATATGAAACTTTTCTTACAAATTCAAATATGGTTAAGCGTTTATTTAACAAATCGTTCATTGCCTCACGTAAAAAAATTTCTTTCTCTGTTACGGATTTTGATTTTTTCGTATTGCTTCTTAATTGCACATACACTTCACTTTGAATTCCTTTCAAAACTTCAATAAAGGTAAAAATGTTTGGATGCGGAGCATTAAATTGTCTAAAAAAACCGAATTTTGAGAAAAAGAGATTTCGAAAAAATTGAGACAAAGAAAGAAACTTCGAAAACATTCGGGAAGAAATGGGGGTTACATCAGTGAATATTTTGGATAATATAGAAGGAAGGAGGTTAAATTGGTATGGACATTTAAGAAGAATGCCAGATGAGCGGTGGCCGTCAAAAATATTTCATTGGAAACTCCATACACGAAAAAAAGACGAAGACCGAAACTCACATGGAACGGAGCGACTCAAGCAATGCAGGTCAGGTGTATGAGAGACGACGATTGGCAAGATAGGAGGTGGAAGCTTGGGTGCGAGAGACGCCGTATGGTGTAGTTCCCAGTCGCAATTAATAATAATAAAATGAATATATTTTTTTTAAATTTGGCTTTTTAAAAATTTTTAGTTTTGAATTTCGATATTTTTGAAATTTTCAACTATTTTCGTTGACTATTTCTCAAGCATTTTGAGTTTTTTAAAAACTCGTAATTTTTCCAAAATTTCGAATAATTTTTACGATTTAATGCAAATTTGTTGAATTTTTTAAAATTTCCGACCATTGCAATAGCTTGACTTTTTGAAAATGTCGGGTTTTTCAAAATTTTAAGTTTTATAATTTTCACTTACAAATTTCCACATTAAAAAAAATCTTCAATTTTTTCTAGAAAGCTAAATTTCAAAATTTTTACTTTTTAATATTTCTACTTGTTTTTTAAAACATTTTTAATAATTTTGGAATTTTTCAAAACAGACTTTTCAAAAATTTCAGATTTTTTTTTGAAAATGCACAGGTAGTAAACGAGGTGGTACTTTTTGAGGATCCACTAACAACAAATTAGTGATTATTTTGTTTTATTATAAGCCATGTAAAATAAAGTTTGCAAATTTTGCTCAGATGTCTTAACCTTCATAACCATATTAATTTTCATCCTAGATAGAAACGAAAAAAACTTTAATATATTTCTGAGGGTGTAATAGGGTTCCCCAAAAAACTTACAATTGTAAGGTTGCAGCCCTTAGAATTCTAAGGGCTCCACAAGTCAACTAATTTTCAAGACCCGAGAACTGCACTATAAAAATACTTAGCCCTTCTTTACAAAACCACACGGTTGCAATCCTAAAAACTATCCCTTTGTATCTCAATAAAGAATTGTCGACTCAAAACACTTCACTTTTAAATGAATGGCATAATAAAGCACACTATTCAACTATTAGTTAGTATATTAGAAAAAAAATACAATTTATATTCATTATAGAAAAAAAAGCAAAAAACTGTTAAAGTTAGGAAATCTATAGTTCGTACATATTAACAAGTTGATCAATTTCCTCCTTAGACTGTTGACTCTGTTCTCTTGTAAGATCAATTAACGTCCAAAGATCTAAAAAGTGAGAAAACTTTAATAATCGATTCAAGAAAAAATACATCAAACTTACTTTTTTTGTCAACCTCAGACATAAACATTGTGAATGTACTAAATCGTTTCACTTTAGTCAAATTCTGTAAAGTGTTAAATATGTCATCTTCTTTTACTGATTGTAAAGCTAAGATTCTAAGAATATCACTAAATACGTTAATTTCTAGTGATTCCTTAAAAATTGTGGGAATTTCCTTAGGATCTATTCTTTTCAGGTATTGATATTTTAATTCATCATTGAGATGTTTCCACGAATTATAGAATTGTACTGCTGTTTTAGGCACTGGCAGAACAGTTTCAATGTTTTTGCTATTATCAGTAATTTTGCCATTCTGTTTTTGGGTAGAATCCATTTCTATCATTGTTTCATTGTCCAATGGTTTCTTTTCAACAACTTTAAAATCGTCACTCTTTATATGATATCCATTTGAATTTGGTTGTGGCCAACTAGTTGGTTTGACATCTTCTGCTTTTGCATCTTTCATTAATGTGGGTTCGATATCTTTGATTTCAATCCTTTTAAGTGATTTTGTAGATCTCAAATGTGGTGGTTTCTTAATAGCTTTCACTGGTATAACGTCGTCTCCACTTAGCCACACCGATTTTGGTTTATCTACTTCAATAACCTTTTCAGGCACTGGCGGTGTTGTGGAAGGTTTAATACCACATACGGTTTGTTCATTTTTGGGTAACTCAGTTACTAAGGCCTTTTTCTGATTTCTAGACGCACTGAACTTCGATACAGGTCTTGAAGGTTCATCTTGAACCTTTTTCTGTCCTTCCACTTTAGCTGTAAGGCCCTCAAGAATTTTCTGCGATTCTTTATTATTTGGTTCCAGTTTCATTACTTGCGTAAGATCTTCTATAGCGCCTTTGAAATCGTTTTGGGCTTCTCTCGAGGCCGCTCTTCGTTGGTAGGCTTTAACATATGTGTCGTCTAGTTTTATAGACATAGTACAATCAATTTCTGCCCTGGTCATACTAAAAAAAGGTATTTTTATATAGTTTGCAAAAAGTGATTTATAATTACTCACTCTCCCTTTTTAAGATAACATAAACCCCTATTCGCGAAAAAAACCGGGTCGTAGGCATAACATTCTATAGCTTTTGTATAACATTCAATAGCTTCATTCCATTTTTGAATTTTTACAAAAGAATTGCCCTATAAACAAATGTTACAATTAGAGGAAGTTTGCCAGAGCTAGCACTTACCTTTTCCTTTTGTACAATAGCTTCGTCCCTCGCATCTTCATCGCACTCATCAGTTAAGTCCGAAGATTCGTCGAGTTTGTCGCATTCGGCATCCGCGTCAAATCTGTCCCAATTTTCATAATTCGTGAAACCGACTTTTTTCTTCGGTGTATCTTTCTTCTTCGATTTTTTCAGTTTCTTTTCCGAATCGGGTTTTTGAATTTTTGCGGGGGTCGGTGGTGGTTTCTAAAGATAATGTTACACATTTTATGAATCGCATTGTAATAATTAAATGAGGACATGCGCCCCTTTTTTGAGACTCAGTTCATTTAAATACAAAACTATTTTCAATTAGTTTATTACTGCAAACAACATTTTATCATTTGTATCAGTAAAGAAAAATAATATTTTCAGGAAAACTAGAAATTTTTAGACAACATTTTAAGTTTAAAGTCAAAATGTCAAGATTAAACTAGAAAAAACTAGGAAATAAAAGTTTTCTAGAAATTTTAAACTCTTAAATTTGAAAATTCGAGGTTTTAAAACCGGAATTTTGGGAAAATCTTTTAAATTTTGTAAACAGAAAGTTCTCTGAATTTCTAGTTCAAATGGAGTTACTAAAATTAAAAACGAAAGTTCGAGCAAAAACTTCTATATTTTAATTTAGGAAAAACCACCTTTTTCTTAAACTTTAACTTAATAGCCTAAATATTAAGAAATCTCGAAAATTTAATGCTAAATTCGAAATTATTTGAGAAAGGTCTAAATAACGAGTAGAATAAAAATGTTGGGTAAAAAAGGGAAAATGTTGATAAAAAAAAAAGAAAAATTTCTAGAATTCGAACAAAAAATTATTTACTACACCAGTTTGGAAGACTAAAATGACTTTTTTAAATTAAAGTCGAAATTTTATTAAAAAAAGTTAAAAAAGATTTTCTTAGAAATCTACCAATTCTTTTTATGAATATTTCTACTTCCCTTTTGCATTATCGACTTTCAACTCGAAATTCTGGCAAAAAAAGTCGACATGTTTAGAAGCAAATATTTTGGAAAGTACTTAAAAGTTCCTGGACATTTTTTTCGAAATTTCAGGCTTAAAGTTGAAAAGTTGCTGCTGTAGCAGCAGTGCTTTCTTGAAATAAGAATATTCTCTAAATTTCGAAAAAAAAATCCAAATTTCTAGAAAAAAAAGTATATTCAGGTAAAAACTTGGTAGTTAAGACATTCTTTTGTCGAGTTTGAAAGCACCTCATTCGAGAAAAAATCTCAAGTTTTCGAAGTAAGATGTTATTCTAAATTTCGAAAAAAAAAACCTTAGAAATTTCTGGTAAAAAGTATAAATTTCGGGTAAAACCTCGACCTTTCTGGACATTTTTCTCGAGATTACGAATTCGAAGTTAAAAAGTTTTATGAAAAAATTTCAAACATATTTGTCTAAATTCTGGGAATTTTTTTGGTAATTTCAACTTAAATATTCAAACATCGATTTTAAATATAAAATTAGGAGAAAAATTGAAATCTTTAGAAGCACATACTTTGGGAAAGTCTTGAAGTTCCCGGATAATTTTCTAGAAATTTCGGGTTTAAACTTGAAATTTTCCGCAAAAAAAACTTCAGAGAAAATAATCGGAGGACGCACCTCTGTCAAGATGAATATTAATAATCATTTCACTTTGGTTGGAATGGTAAACAAGTACATTTTTACAATTTAGAATCCATTTAAATTTGAATACTGAAGCAGCACTTTAACAAGTTATTATTTGCTGATGCCCAAGAGAGGTCTTTCTTATTAAACTGCTAGGAAGTTTTAAACCGTTATAGCCATTAAAAGCAATAATAAAATAGCCTAAATACCAAAAATATGACGATACAACGAAAATTTAGCACCGAAATTACATCTACTATACTTTGAGGTTAACTTACGTTAAGACTGCTGTGGGGATTTAGAGCTTCCTCCTTTCTCTTCATTTCTTCACCCCAAGATTGCAGATCCTTACAGTAATCACGAAGCTCATTGGAGTTTTGGACCAATTGTTTTTGTAATAATACGGGATTCATTTCGTTTCGAATTTTCCTGAAACTTCACTTGACAGTTCTCTTTTGTAGGTAAATTGATAAAACATTGGAATCCTAGCAACATAAACTACAGGTAGAATGACTTTTCGTTTCTATGTTCCAATGGTGTCATTCATGGTATTTTTAATTTTAGGTAACTTTGCCGAAGATAGTTTCATAGTTCTGTAGACTAAACTTACACAAATAGCGGTGAATGAACTACGGTGGGTAATTATACCTACTAATGTCAAAAGTTTTCCCGCGTTTTTTAGCATAAACGAACGTGTGTAGATCTTGTCTTTAAACGTATATTTGAGAAGTCTTTCAAATTTTGTACACCATTTCAATTTAAAGTGATTTTTTAACGTTTAGCTTCTCTAATATGCCTTCGCCGGCCAGTTCTGATAATTCTAATCAAGAAGGTGGCCGTACGCCTCGTCGGTCTGCAAGACAAGGGTCGCAAACTCCAAGAGCCGATGATGTTCCCGTGGCTAGAGGCTCAAGAACCCCCAGAAGACATGGCGCTACCACTCCAGCGCATGGATCTCGAACACCGAGGCAAGGTTCCCGTACTCCAGCTCGTGAGGAAACCGGTACCCCATCAAAGAACCCCAGAGCGCAAGCTACTCCGGCCAAGAGTATTGCTTCAGAAAGTGATGGTACACCAATGCGATGGGGTAGTGCTAGGAACGGAGGTGACACAGATGGTGAAAATGTTATACCAGCTTCACCAGCGCATAGTTTGGCACCTACTAGTCCTGGTACAGGGTTAACGATAAGTGAGATTGATTTGAGTTCGCCTTTGAACTATGGTACTCCGAGCTCGTTGGGATCAATTCGTACGCCGAGATCTGGAATAAGAGGGACTCCAATTCGTATGAGGTCTGATGTTAGAACTGATAGAAGAATAAGACAGGTTCAAGTTGGACAGGACGTAAGTAATAACATAGTATATTACTCGTGTTAATACATATAAGAATACATGGTGTTTAATGTTCAATTTAAAGAAGAAATTCCCACAATTTTTGGAAGCTAAACAAATTTGTCTCTCCTTTATAATTTTATCAAGCTCCGAATGCATATCAATTTGCTGTTGATTCGTCAATGAGTTGAAATAATTAGTCTGAAATAGGAGGGATGAAATAATGTTTAAAAAAAATGATTGTTTACCTTTACTATTTCCAGTTGCTTTAAAGGTTTCCTGCAATATGGACATAATATAAGAAAATCGTTTTGCTGCTGAATTTCACAGTAGGTTTGCAGGCAATTTATGCATAGGGCATGCCCACACACAGCTTTAATTGGAACATCCATGAAACAGAAACATGCAGGACATTCTGTATTAAAATATGTGGAACATTTTTCTGCAGAGGGAAGTGATTAAAATTAAGTGTTGCTGTTGTCTGTTGGACTTACTTTTACGCTGTTTATGCGCCACTTTTTCAATATAGCCGTAAAAATAGTCATACAACTTCACTATTATAACTAATAAAATTAAATCAAATAATAGATTTTTCCATAATTTTGAATGGTATTTACTATATTCATCTGAATTCTCTTTAATGTTCATAATGTAATATTCAATTTTGGTACAATATAATTTTGTCGATCTGACAGTCAAAATTGTGACTTTGTCACATTTCCCTTGATTTTGATGGAATGTTTAATTGTTTATTTATTTAGTTTTCTAACAAATTTATCTAGTTACTAAAGCACTGAAGTAAACACCGTGGCTTGTAATTAAGTCCAAGAAGGTATGCCGATGTGGTAAAGGGGTGACACCTTCTTGGACTTAAATTTATCTAGCATTTAAGTAGCGTTGCCAGGTGTCCTGATTTGCGTGGATGATTTGGAGGTTTGTGGACCTGATTCCGCTTTGATCACGACCTCACTTTAAAATCAATCGACATTCATAAAAGGTTCAAATGTTTCAGTTCACACTGATTTCAAATATTGCAATGTTAAAGATTTGGGTCCTAAATTGATAACAGCGTAATTTTTTTAAGAGTATCGAGAAAAAAGATATTTCGATAACAAAATACAAAGTTTCAGGTTTTAAATTTACATTATAAAATCCTTTAAATTTTGAGAAAAAAGCACATATTTTAAAAATCACCCTTCCTCTTATGTATTGGTATAGAGAAATATTACTAAAATTATTCAAATTATTTTCTTTTAATTAGCTGGATGTCATTGCTGAAGCTTCTCAAGAAACTGATTCTACAACACCTCAGCTGGTGATTTGGGGAACCAACGTTTCAGTCGCCGATTGTAAAGCCAAGTTCAGACAATTCATTCTTCGATTCATCGACCCGAACGCCGAAGAGGACGAAAGAACCGACGATATGAATGTTAACGAGCCGCTCTACTTGCAAAAACTCGAAGAAATCCACACGCTTGAAGAACCATTCCTCAACGTTAATTGCGCCCATTTGGAAACATTCGACGATACGCTTTACAAACAGCTTGTCAGTTTTCCTCAGGAAGTTATCCCGACTTTCGATATGACGGTTAATGAGATGTTTTATGAGCGTTATCCGGCTGCGGTGCTGGAGCACCAAATCCAAGTTCGGCCGTACAATGCTGAAAAAACCCGCAATATGCGCGCCCTAAATCCGGAAGGTAGATTTTAGTGCAATCATGTGATCAGATCCAAAATGTTGTTATTTTTGATGTCGTAATCTTATCTTCAAATTAACACGAATTTGCATGTTAAGTAATCTCGTTGGTAGCTTAAACTTTTTAGCAAAAGTCAATATTTCGAGATTGCAGCCATACATTTGAAGAAAACTCCAATATTTCAAGGCTAAACTCGAAATTGGGGAATTTTTTAAAACAAATCAAGCGTCCTTTTCCAAATTTCGACTATTTTTTACTCAAAATTTCGACATTATGTTAACAGAGTTCTTAAATTCTCAAGTTGAAAAAAATTCGACCTTAAACTTTGAATTGTTCCTTTGAATTTCGACTTTCTCGAAATTTCGGCTTTTTAAATAGATTTGTTCAATTTCTTCAATTGAAATTAAGACTTCTATCAAAATTTCAGCTTTTCCTTAACCTTCCTGTCATTTTTAAAAATTTATATATTTTTTTAATTGCTATACTTTAGAAAATGTTTTTTGTTATAAAATATTTAATATTCTTCTGCAAATCTGATTTTATGATTTCAACTTTTCATGAAACTTAATAGTAATTTTGAATTTCTTTCGAATTTCGAGGTTTCATGTGAAATTTTGTTTTTTCTTGTAAACAAGTCTTTTACATTCTTTTCTAAAATTTACAATTTTTATCGAAATTTTGAATTTTTTGGGAAAATTGTGACAATTTTTAAAATTAAATTTGCGAGTTTTTTTTTTTGGAAGTTGAATTTCAAGTTTTTTTTTGAATTTTCGATTTCCCTAGAAAACAATTCCCTTTTGGAAATTGCACCGTATTTTCTCAAATCTTGACTTTTTCGAAGTTTCAACTGTTTTGTCAAAATTTGGATTTTTTACTAAACATTTTTTGATTGAATTTTTGAGTTTACGTATTATTTACGTACGTTTATAAACAATTCAAATTAAGATTACACTAATCAGAACGATTCAACAAAAGTAGCATCCCAACACTCGTTGAGAAAAGATTACATCAATACTGACGATGGAAATACTCACGATGAATTAAATTATTTTGAATTTTGCACCTCATTATTTGACAAATAGTCATTTTAATTATTATTCCAGATATCGACCAGCTTATCACAATCAGCGGCATGGTGATCCGTTGTTCTAACATCATGCCAGAAATGAGGGAAGCATTTTTCAAATGCATAGTTTGTGCGTTTACCACCACAGTGGAGATCGACAGAGGCCGCATCACCGAACCAACCCTGTGTACAAGCTGTAACACAAATCACTGCTTTACTTTGGTTCACAACCGGTCACAGTTTACCGATAAACAAATGATTAAATTGCAAGAATCCCCAGGTTTGTATTAACTACGCTCAAGCGAAGATTGTTTTTTAAATTGACCAATTACAGAGGATATGCCCGCTGGTCAAACACCTCACACTATCGTACTGTTTGCACACAACGACTTGGTGGATTCCGTTCAACCAGGGGACAGGGTTACCGTCACAGGAATATACAGAGCGCAACCCCTGCAAGTGAACCCAAGAATGCGAAACCTTCGAGCTGTATACAAGACGCACATCGACGTCCTGCACTTTAGGAAAATCGACTCAAAAAGATTATACGAGGAAGAGGAAGGGTACTTACATTTTAATATCAAATTGTATTGATTCACAAATTTGACTTTCTCAAGATAAGTTTATTCACTTTCGAAATCCTGTTTCAAAATTATATTTAATTTACATGTTTTATAAATTGGGAGTTTTTCCTAAACTAGGGTTTTTGTTTTCATTCATATTTTATTGGCTTATTCTTTGCCAGTTACTCCTTTCACAATTCTTTTTATAAATTTTTAGCATTAAAATAGTTTGACTTTGACAAACCTATTTGTAGGGCTCTTACTCAGCTTCAGCTCCAACTTGTCTCATGTGAGAGACAACTTTATTAGATTTTTCTTTTCATATGACCTTCCATATGCAGATTTTAAAAACGCATTAAAAAAAATTATGCCCGCTTGGAAATGAACTGAGAAATTTGTTGAAAGAACCTAGAACGCAAACCAAACTCGTATATTTTTGTAATAGCAGTAAAAATAACGGGTCAACGCCTCTCTTGTAACAATTAAAACAAATTTTGGAGTTTTCGCGAATTTTTGAATAATTCATTTGTGATGGACGACTGATCATTTTCTATCTACACCACTGCTAACAAACAATCCTTTTATTTTAGCAAAGATCATCGCTTCCCTCCAGAACGCGTTGAACTGCTTAACCTCCTCTCTCAAAAGCCTGATGTCTATGATAGACTTGCAAGGGGTATTGCGCCATCCATCTATGAAAATGAGGATATTAAGAAAGGAATACTTTTGCAACTATTTGGTGGTACGAAGAAAACGTTTAGTATATCAGGTCGTTCCAATTTTCGAGCAGAAATTAATATTTTGCTTTGTGGTGATCCAGGTAAGATGAATTCTTAAATTTAGTATTTCGTTAGAAAGATATTAAAGAAAGAAAAAATAAAATTTTTTGGATAGTGCATTTTTCATTTTGTCAATGGGCTCTCTGTAGCATTAATCAAGTTTTTTTTTAAATACTGATTCATTTTTTTATGACAACATTAATGCTAAATACACATTCAAACTGTAAATGAATGGCAAAAAATAACTTCATTCTTCCTCTTTGCTAGGAACCTTTGAAATTGGTTTTTGATTTTCCTGGCATTTTTCTGTCTGCTTTAGGATTGTCAACTCAAAAAGTGTGTTTTTAGGTACCTCAAAATCCCAGTTATTGCAATATGTCTATAATTTACTACCGCGTAGTCAGTACACTTCTGGGAAAGGTTCGTCTGCTGTTGGTTTGACCGCTTATGTCACTAAAGATACAGAAACCAGACAATTAGTTTTGCAAACTGGGGCGCTCGTATTGGCAGACAATGGTATTTGCTGTATTGATGAGTTCGATAAAATGGATGATTCTACTCGAAGTGTATTACATGAGGTTTGTATGCTTCGCTTATACAACAAAAACCCTAAAATATCAACTTATTTTGTGAAAAGCCGAGCAAAATATGAGTTTAAAAATGTTATCTGGACACCGTTTTTAAAATTTTGAATTTAAATTCAAGCTTAAGCTTGTTAACGTGTGGTGGGATTTTTTTACTTCTCTCAGAACTCCTTTCTCACAATAATTTAATCTTAAAAGTTTACAATTAATCTTGAGAATACGATTGGAAAGCAATTTTGTCGATTTTTAAATAAAGCCCGCCTCAATTTATGTGCCTTTGTGAGGACCAAATCTTTGTAGGGTTTTCATTAAACGCTTATTAACTTTCCATTGAACGTTAAGTGTTCCACAGAACGCAATTTGGTAACCTCTGAATTACGAATTTCAGTTCTGACGCTGTCGTATTCGAAAAAGGATTACAATTCAAATTCATGGCAGGATTTCCCAAATTATATTCTCCATTTCCTGGAAGTATTCAGCAATAACCTGGAATAATTTTTATTACTTACGCCGCTAAAAGTCTTAGTTGTTGGTTTTCTTTTTATCATGTCACTTCTACAATGATATGATCTCGGTAATTGCAAATTTAAAGGCAAATAAAATTGATTTGAAGTAGACAACATTATGTATAATTGAGCCTCTTTCTGCCTATTTACTAAATACTTGGTAATAAACCAACTAACGTCTTATCATCCAGGTTAATTCAGTATTTTTATAAAAATATTACAACTTCTCAACAGGTTATGGAGCAGCAAACACTAAGTATAGCTAAGGCGGGTATCATCTGTCAATTAAACGCCCGCACCTCAGTATTGGCCGCCGCTAATCCCATCGAATCCCAATGGAACAAAAACAGAACAATAATCGAAAACGTTCACCTTCCTCACACGCTTTTATCCAGATTTGATCTAATTTTCCTAATATTGGATCCACAAAATGAAATATTCGACAGAAAACTAGCAAAACATCTCGTATCACTCTACTACAGAACTCAAGATCAAGAAGAGGACGAAATTCTCGACATGTCCATTTTAAGAGATTACATCGCTTACGGTAAAGAACACATCCACCCCAAATTGAGCGATGAAGCGTCTCAGAAATTAATTCAAGCGTATGTAGACATGCGGAAGGTGGGTTCCGGACGGGGGCAAATTTCGGCGTATCCTAGACAGTTGGAATCGTTAATAAGGTTGTCGGAAGCGCACGCGAAAGTACGATTTTCGCAAACTGTCGATGTTGTGGACGTAGAGGAGGCTTGGAGGTTACATAGGGAAGCTTTGAAACAGTCGGCCACCGACCCGATGTCTGGGAAGATTGACGTTGGTATTCTGACGACGGGAATGAGTAGCACGGCTCGAAAAAGGCGCGTGGAATTGGCCCAAACTCTAAGGAAATTAATCGAGTCGAAAGGGAAAGTACCTACTGTAAATTATCAGAAGTTGTTTACAGAGTTGAAAGAAGGATCTGAAATCGTAAGAAGCTTTTATAATAATCTACTGTGGTGTAATTTAATTTGTATTTTACAGATGATTACCAGGGAACAGTTTGAGGATGCTCTCAAAGATCTCCAAGATGATGGAGTTATTGTTGTAATGGGAAAAACTTCAATTAGAATATGCGTTAATAGAGATTAAGGATATTTTTAATCATTAGATGTAGTTTTTGTGTCCTGATTTTTTTAATAAATAATTTATACTTCTTATGTTGTTTATTTCAAAAATATTTTGAGTTATTTTAATTAAGACTGAAAAAAAAATACTTCCTTTGTTTAGTAGCAAAAAATATGGTGAATGCAAAAATGGATTTGTAGAGTAATTTTATGTACTATGCATTGCAATCATCAAAAATATAATGAATGCTGCATGAAGGTATTTATAATAATTGGGTAGGGGACATATTCTAGGGGCGAAAGATTGAAATTTTGAGATTGGGTTTTCCCTAAATTCCCTTTTAATTTTTCAAGTTAATCCAGAAATATAGATTTTCCTGAAAAGTGGCTTTTTTTCTTAAGATCTTGTCTTTACATTTTTTGAGCATGAAAGTCAAAATTTTGTTTTTTCTAAAATACTTCACTTTTATTACATTATTTTTGAAATTATTTTTTTTTTGTTGAAGCTTCAACGTTAACGCGAAATGTTTTTCTTTCAGGATTAGGTTGTAAATGTTGAAGAAGCCAAAATCTCTAGAAAAGTTGAAATTAGAGGGAAAAAAGTAAAAAATTGAAACTAAAAAAAAAATCAAAAAACTAAATATTTCTTCAAAAGGCCATAGGACGATTATTATTAGCACAGTAAATCGGCCCCAGAAAGATATCTGGATCTTTTCGGATCTCTATTTTAGTTTTTGAAAAAATCGAAAAATTTCTAAAAAAAATCGAAAAATAGAATTTTTTTTTCTGAAAAACGACTTAACCGATTTAAATAAAATTTAGAAACTATAGAAATATATATGAGCTATATTCCAAAAAATTGACAGTCTCTAATTATTATGTTATTTAGGAATAACGGGCAATTTTTTTCAAAATTATTTTTTTTCTTTATGATAATGTTCTAGAACAATTTTGAAACTAATTTCTGTTTATGTCTTTTTTGAGGCAGAATACCCTTGCAAATTCTGAAACTGATCAAAAAGGTACGCCATATTGAAAAAAAATAAAAACCGATTTTTTCATTAAAAAATTGATTTATATTTCAATTTCAGGAATATTGGGCTTATCTCAGAGAGTATATTCCTACTAATAGGGTAATTTAACTGTGCAAGTTTTAAGGTTTTATTTATTTATTTTTTTGGAAAAAAACAAAAATAGGAAAATATTTTTATCTCAAATCGCGTAAAACCGGTTTCAATGAAATTTGAAAATATTAGAGAGGTATATGAATGCTTTACTCAACAAAAAAAAACTATTAGCTCCTTTATAACCTTAATAATAATTATTAGAGACGTTCTAGAGCAGTTTTAAAGTTAACTTTCTTAATGTATTTTTTGATACAGAATAATCTCTCGAATCCTTAAATTAATTAAATATCGATTTATGTCAATGTGTTTTATACTATTGTAACAACAGAAACAAAATATTCAAAAAACATTATGAGATTTTTTTTACTAAAATGTTATAGTAAGTATATTGAAAGAATAAATTATAAACTAGATATATTAAGATCTTGATAATTTGACTTAAAATATTTTTTGCATCTTAAAATACCAATATAATATAATCTACAATTATTAATCAATATGCTTGTAAAATAATTTAATCAGAAAACTAAACAATTCGAGCGATTCCTTCCAAAATCAATGGGTTTCTATTCTTACAAAACCATAAAAACAAGAATATTAAAAATCAGTCAAAAATTGCGACCTGTAGCATGATCAGAAACGTACACATAGATCGAGGGATGGAAAGACGTGATTCAATGGGAAATTTTTGACTTGATAGCCGTTTCAAAATGTAGCAAATGATAATTTGTTAAGAAAAAACTCTCTTCTATTCAAAATGCTATATTTCAACTGATTTGGTAGACATCAGTTATCTGAGATATTAACTATAATTTTATGGCGAAAAATCGAGTTTTTGGTATTTATCGATAGTAGAGCAACCGACGCGATGATCATGGTGTACAGAACGGAATTTTCCAAATGCAATTTTATGGTTTAGGAAATTAAAATAGATTATGATTGATCTGATGTATTGATGTGTTAAAGTTAAATCGAAAAAGGATATGTTAAGTACAATTATTAACATCAAGAGTACTTGAAAAATTCATACCCAAATCTTGTCCCGTGAAACCAAGAAAGTTTAAAAAACAGCAGTTGCTCCAACTCGTTTCAATAGCCAAGCTATCATCTTCAAAGAGATACTGTACAGTACTGAGTATCTCTCTAAAGATGATACCTTGGCTATCGAAAGGCGTTGAAGTACTGCTGTTGTGATTTTTTTAATCTTTCTTCGCTTCAGGGAACAAGATTTATGTATCAATTTTTAAAGATAACCAAGGACCAGTCCGTTCTGCCAAATTTCAAGTATTCTTCTTATTGATTTTTTAATTTTGCGATACTTACTGTGTAGCAGCAGCTGCAACGGATATCCCCGCATAGATCAATGGCATCAGTGGAACGCGGAACGTCGTTTTTTTAGTCGTCAACAATACTTTGACGCACGACTTTCTTTTTTAGTCATCAAAAAATATTTTAGAATATTCCTTTTTAAAAACATTTATTTAGTCATCAAAAATACTAATAACACAATTTTGTTTATCTTCGATTTTTTAGAGCTTAGGTTTAACAAACTGTTGCGGCTCTAAATATGGATTGCCCCTATAACCCAGGAATAATAGATTTTTATTACAAAATAATTAAATACTAAACTTCTTTTAGAAATGTCTTCACTTCGACCGAACAAATAAGTACAGAAAGTTCCCCACCAAGATCATGTGCGGATTGGCCAGCATATTGACTCAAAATGGAAAATTTTTGGTTTTTTTGTCAATAACTAATACAATTTTAGTCTAACAAAAAAATGTTTTTTATGAAAGTTGGAAAGTTTAGAATTTGATTCAAAGAAGTTATTTGACATTTTTTCGTAGATCTAGTCGTTACTGGGAAAATGTCAAGCTTTTGGATATTTGCATTGATTTCAACATCACCTAAAAGGTATAGCATGTGACGCGTTTTTTTAATTAATTTTGCCAGGATGCCTAATGAACTATTCCGTCTTTGGTTAAATTCGTAATTTACTGACATCAATGTTTTTATTGGTCTTGATGTTATGTTCTTCATCTAATAATTTACTTTCATGTTATGATCAAAAAAATAATTATGAGAGTTTCTACAAAGGTTTTAAGCATTTTGGTATGAATAAAGGTTTCAACGGTATCGTTATATCGACCACCAACAAATCTAATAGTATTCCTTGCAGGGTTAGTAGCGCCCTAAGATACCAAGAACCTCCTAATTACATACTTTTGTGCTTTTTTTGTTGTTCCTAAAATTAGTGAAAATGTATATAATACGCACCACCGACCATCTGTCTTTGCAAAAAGTAATCTGATCTCGTTTTAGACATTTATTTATTTAGATCCCGTCAACGTGTAAACGACGATAACGATGAATTTAGTAGATTTATAACGACGGCGCAGTTCTAAAATTAAAAAAAAAAGCCCAAGTTGTTTCCAAAGTTCCAATTTTTTTCAGAAATTTTAAGTTTTTTATTAATTTTAATTTTAAAATCTCGATTCTACATTTCGAAATTTCAATTTTGGAAACAGAAGTCAAAGGTTTGTTTTTTAAGTCGAAATTTTAGGGAAAAAATTAAACTTTGCAAAGATAACCTTTAATTTTCGGGAACAAGGCTGAAATTCTAGAAAAGTCGAAATTTCTTTAAAAAAATTAAAACTGAATCTTTTTTGAAATTAAACCTTTTTTGGTCTTCAAACTTCTCCAAAATTTCCATTTTAAATTTGAAAATTAAAATTATTTGAAGTAAAAAAAAATTCTTTTTTTCGAAATTTTATTTTTTTTCAAAATTTGGATTTTAACAGCCAAAACTTAATTTTCAAATTTTCGGAATGAATTTAAAAAAATTGAAAATACAACAAAAATTGTAACGAAGTATTTTCCTGAAACGATTCAAGATTTATAGAAACTAGTAAAATTAGATGTTGCCTTTTCTCTCTAAAATTTCAAATTTTGGTCGAAACTACTACTTTAAACATGAAATTTTTAATTTTGCAAATATATTTCTAAACGTTTTTAAATATTCCTGAACTTGATTTTTTCTTTAAATGTCAAAAGTTTTATTGACATTTTCTTTTTTTTTAATTTCCAATTTCAGAAATTTTAAAGCAATCGTTTGGGTTCTTACACAAATTTTGTGTAATTTAAAAGAGAAGTTTTTTTTTTACAATTTTTTTAGTCTTTTGTTCAGTAAAACCACTACAATTTGAGTTTAAATTCTAACCCCTACCATGTTCATGCAGAAAATAAGGTCGTATGACTGCAAAATGTCTCCCAAGTCTCTTACGTTTAGAGGTCTTTTACCGGTAGCACGCTTGACGAATTAGATTTTAAAAAATTGGCATATCGCAAAAAATTCATTATGGTTTATTCCAGCGGAAAGTTGGGCCATTTTCGACCAATCTAACATCCCACAAGAGTCCGCCAAAGAGAAGCAAACAACCCAAAACTCAAAAGAATTTGGAAATGGTTCACCATCGGACTGGCGGCGTGGTGATTCCGAAAGTGGAGGCGATCATTGGCCGAGAAGAGGGCGGAGAAGGGACCAAGACGGTTGGTGGGATACCTCAGCTGAACCAGAGAGTAAATTTCACGAAATAAGACATGATAAATGCTCATGTAATGGTTTTAGCGCCTTATTGTCCATCCAATCGGAGATCTACGGATAGCTACGAAGAAGAGTATTACGAGTGTTATGAAAGACCAAGGCGTAGAAGGCAAGGGAATTGGTCGGGGCACGCGAGTGGTGCCGGGGGGCACGCAAGTGGCGCAGGAGGGCACTCTTCGAGTTCTAGGGATGTTAGCCCTTGGGAAGAGGAGCCGAGACGAAGGCATCGTGATACGAGGGAAGGTAGACCTCCTGGCTGGCCCGGTAGACATGCTCGCCAACCACCATTTGATCGACGGAGGGAGAGAGTGTCGGATAGTTGGGATGAAGAGGATGACTACGAGTTAGTTGCTTTACTCACTTATTTGATTTTCAAAGTCACGTGCCTTGTTATAGATATGAAGAGGAACATGGTGGTAGATTTCATTGGAGCGAACATCGAGATGTAGAAAGGGATCGTCGAGGTCCAAGGGATCATGAAGGTGATTCTAGAGGTATGGGGTGGTCTGAAGATTGGGCCGATGATCGTAGACATCGAAGAAGAAGAGAAGGAGACAGAGATCGATGGTGCTGTCCTGATTGGAAGCAACCAGAACATGGTAAAGACAAACAAATTAGTCTTGATATTTTAGAAATTGTCAATTTGGGCATTTCCTAAATGCTGTCTCTAAGAAGAATGATAAAATCAATTCAGAATTTTGCTTATTTTACATTTTCTGCTGTGGCAGTATTTAAATTTTTATTATATCTTAATGACTTATTATTCCTGACTGTTTCGCACTGTTTATTGTCGTTATTTTGTAGAAAAACATCCAGGGAGATACGGGAGTGGTAGGTGGCTCAGTCAAGATCCTAGTCACCCGAAGTGGAGGGAACCAAAACATGACGAACGCTATTACAGTCGAGAATCCCAGGAATCGCCCTGGGAAGATGAATATATCAACGAGCCGGATGATTCTCACAATCCTCATTATTTGAGTGGTAGAAAAAATTGGAAGCGACCAAGCAGTGCCTCTGAGATGGACAGGAAGACCGGTGACATTAAATCGAGACATCATTTTGCTGCCGGTGAATGCTCTTTGAAAATATTGTCATTATTTTTAAATACATTGAAGTTTTTCTCAGTTTACTTTCCTAAAAATTGTAAGATTATAATTTAAACTTTTAAGAGTTAACTAATTTTTTTGAGAATTCACTACAGATTCCTGGGGAACATCGTTCAGTGTCATGCATTGAATTTTTTCCTAAAATATGATTGGTTGCTTTTAGAAAGGTTGATTTATATGTTTCGAAATTTCTAATTTAGTCTCCAAAGTTTAAGCTTAAAAATGTAGGATTTTTTTATAAATTTCGATATTTACTCCAAATTTTGACTTTAGACAAGACTTTGTTTACATGTTCTGCCTTTTTTCGAAAGTTCAATTTTATCCATTTGGATATTTTCTGAACATTTAGATGTTCCTTTGAATTCGCAACTCAAAAGCTTAGAAAACTGAAACTGAAAAAAAAATAGTATCAAAAATTTAAATTCGAATTTTGAAAGAGAATGCAAATTCTGAGAAAAATACGAGAATTTTAAAATAGCAAAATTCAGAAGAAGTATAAATTTTAAGAACAAAATAAAAAATTACTGAAAAAGACTAAATTTTAAGATTAGATTAAAATTTAAAAAAAAAGTTAGTTGTTCAAAGACAATAAGTCGAAATTTCGAGTGCCAAGAAATTCTAAAAATGTCAGGTTTACTTTTAAAATTTTAACTTTAATAGTGAAATTTCAACTTAAATTAAACTATACGACTTACTGAATCTTAAATTTGAAAAATAAATTCCAAAAGATCTACATTTTGAGACAAAAGTCGAAATTTATGGAAAAAAAATTAAAACTAATCTAAATAAGTTTTTTTAAAACAGAAAAATAAAAATTGTTAGTTTAAATCTAAAACTTTAGAATCTACAAGTTATAAAATATGGGTCATTCCATTGATATAAAAAGCCCTAAAGTTTATAGACAAAATTTCTACTTTTTTAAAGTCGAAAAATTTTACTTTTAGTTAAAATTTTTGAAAACCAACCTGCAGATTATGCAGGGATGATTAGTCGTCTATTTTTCCTGAACTACTACGGAGTAAATAAAACGTCTACATTTAAAAGCAATACATTGAGATTTTTGCCTTTGTTCGAAATTATTGTTAAAAAACACCCGCAAAATGTGGAATCAAAATGCAAATTGATTCTGAATTCTGATTAAATTAATATTAAACAAATAATTGGATGCACATGTTATATTAATATTTTAAAATGCAAAAGGATATTTTAACTAACATTATTGACATCTTTGCTAATATAGTTTTAATTAATTCTTAAATACTTTAATATTTAGTAATATTCATATACTTTTTTTGGATGCTTTGTTTCTGTTGTTTTAATGATATAAAAACCAATGAAATTAATCGATTGTTATATGTACATTATCAATCAATTTTAAGATTCGAGATATTATTTTATATAAAAAAACACATTAGGAAAGTCAACTTTAAAAGTGTTCTAGAACGTACCACAAAGGAAAAAAATCGTAAATTAATGACTGTTTCTAACAATTATTACTAAAATTAAGAGCTAGTACTTTTTTGAGCAAAGTATTCATCTATCTCTATAATGTTTCCAAATTTCACTGAAATCGGTTTTATGCGGTTTCTGAAAAAAAAATTCCTATTTTTTTGTTTTTTCCGATTTTTCACAAATGAAAACAAATAGAATTCTGCAACTTGCAGGATCAAACTATCCCATTATCAGGAATATACTCTTCAGAGATGATCCCAATATTACTGAAATTAAAATAAATCAATTTTTAAATGAAAAAATTGGTTTATATTTTTTTTCAATATGGCGTACCTTTTTGATCAGTTTCAGAATTTGCAAGGTTATTTTACATCAAAAAAAACATAAATAAAGCTTATTTGAAAATTGTTCTAGAACGTTAACATAAAGAAAAAAATAATTTCGAAAAAAATTGGCCGTTTCTTCTAAATAGCATAAAGATTTTGGGTTAATATTTTTTTCTAATATAGCTTTTATACATCTCGATCATATGTTAAAATTTTATTCAAATCGCTTAAGTAGTTTTTGAGAAAAAAATATTTTTCTATTTTTCGGTTTTTTTGATTTTTTTCAAAAACCAAAATAGAGATCTGAAACTTGCATAATCAAAATATCTTATTAGTAGCAACACACCCTTAAAAGATGATCCGGATATCCTTCTGGGGCCGATTCACTATACTAATCGTCCTATGGCCTTTGCTGGTAAACAGAGAACAGCTTACGTACAAACCAGACCAATATGTTTGAACATTTATTAGATTCAGAGTTTGGGAACCAAAGACCGGTTTGTATCTTATTAGTTTGGCATTCTCAACTGGAATTTTGTAGAGAAAGAGGTTGTAAAAAAAAACTTAAAAATGAATTTCATATATTTCAAATTAAACAGGAGGTAGTGAAATATAATATCAATAAATAAAAGTTTTGTTTACCTGGTCAATAACATCTGATATATAAAAAACAGGTGGTTTCAATTGCTGAATTAAATTAGGGAACTTTTAAAATTTAAAGATAACCAATGGAAGCCACATCAAAAACAAAATAAATCTGTTTCAAAAAATTGATCAGGGGTCAGAATTGATAGATTCGAGTGTGGAAGCAACACCACCAAAACTGTTAATTTTTTTCAAATTTGAATAAATTTTAGAAACAAAATTTTGATGTAAAATAATTAGTTACATAAACAAAATAAATTTTTGATTTGGTGAAACCAGTCTAGAGATTAACTGTTCCAATATTTAGCCTTAATCTGTTTGTTGTTAATATGCATGTTGTAAATATTGAAACATTTCAAAAAGTATTAAACTTATTGTCTTGTTTACACAAAATTCGTTGATCTTATTATCATATTAAAAGAAATAAACAACTTAATAAGAATTCTTTTCAAAATCAATATTTTTCCTGAATTCTTATATTCTTTTTTTATTAAAAATAAAATATTCTTCAGTAAATAAGCAACGAAGCAAAAAAAGTCAGCATAATTTAAGAAATTTGAAATATTTTGGTCATTATGATTTTCGTTGTACTTATTTTTAACACGAGTTTCTCAATTATGAAGAATATAGGTGCACAAAAGAAAAAAATTACAACAGCAGGTCTTTTACCATCTATATTAACTAAAATACATTTTGGGAACCCAACGTGTTTTTAAACATCACATATTTTAATGAAAGAAAATTCTGACCCATGATCTTAACACATTTTCAATTTTTACAAAATATAAAAAGATAAATCAATCACATGTTTATTCATTAGTTTGCAAAATCTTAATTTATTATTAGTACGTTCAAGAGAACTTTACTATTTGTATAACAATAACATTAATTATTAAATAAAACTGGAGCATTTTCAACAAACCTCCAGAAGCAATATATTTTACAAAATTTATAAAAACTTACAAGATTTGTTCAAAGTGCTTCCAATAATAAATAAATTACCTATTTTCTTTCCTTAATATCGTAATCTTCAAAATCTTCAGTCCACCTCAGCTCACTACTCTTTTTTTCCATAGGAGAGTTAAATTGTTGCACATCACCGGCATTTTCACTGAAAAAATCATCATCGAACGGATCACTTTCCCTACTAAATATATTGACGGAATCTGACTTTTTCAAATCACACTTCATAACCCCAGACAGTCTATTTTTATTGAGTATTTTCTTGCGCGTTGGCTCGAAATTACTGGTGCCAAAAGAGTCATTTTCCTCACCCACGTCCCCTTCCTCTTTGATCACCGAAATACTACTGTCCTCCGCAGAGGCTCCTTCTTCCTTACAAGGCGCGAAATCATCCTCGAACAACGACTTTGATTGATACCTCGGAGACGCCCCAGATTCTTTAAAATCATGCCTTATAATTTTACTAGATTTATTCACAGTTGGGGACTCGGCCTCCGACGTTTCTTGCTCACCCTCGAAACTAAATTTGCTAACGCTCCTCGAAGTGGCCACTTCTGGCTCGAAGTCTCCCTCAAACGTTGGTTTACCGCGGGATTTTCTCGGGAATGTGCTCGAGGATTCCGCTGCTTTTGGGCTGTCTTTCTTCTTTCTTGCGTTCAGCGTGGCGTTCTTTTTGTTTTGGTGGTCGAGTTTGAGGTTTTCGAGTTGTTTTTTCAGTGGGATTTCGCTGTATTCGTTTTCAAATTGGGGTTTGGAGTGGGGATGCGGCTTAGGGCGGTGGCTACCACGCGATGACGTTTGGACAGGTTCCGGCTTATGGCGATAAGCAGGTTCTGAGTAATGGGAGTCTTTGCTGCGCGATCTCCTGCCGGATTTGTATCTTCTGTCTCGTTCCCCGTCACTTCCACCTGAAAAAAATAGAAACAAAATAGTTCATTTGCATCAATGTATTTTTAAATCAAATAATCGTGTTAATAAAATATTGCGTTGATAAAACCAAAAGAAAAGAGCACAATCTGCAGGTTGGTTTTCAAGAATTGTAACTAAAAGTAAAATGTTTCGACTTTAAAAAAGTAGAAATTTTTCTATAAACTTTAGGACTTTTTACATCAATGGAATGACCCATATTCTATAACTTGTAGATTCTTAAGTTTTAGATTTAGACTAACAATTTTTTTTTTCTGTTTTAAAAAAACTTATTTAAATTTACAGTTTTAATTTTTTTCCACAAATTTCGGCTTTTGTCTTAAAATGTAGATCTTTTGGAATTTATTTTTCAAATTTAAGATTTAGTTTCCAGAATTAGGTCGTATAGTTCAATTTAAAGTTGAAATTTCAGTGTTGAGGTTAAAATTTCGAAAGTAAACCTGACATTTTTACGATTTCTTGGCACTCGAAATTTCGACTTATTCTCTTTGAACTACTAACTTTTTTCAAAAATTTCAATCTAATCTTAAAATTTAGTCTTTTCCAGTAATTTTCTATTTTCTTCTTAAAATTTATACTTCTTTTGAATTTTAATATTTTAAAATTTTCGTATTTTTCTCAGAATTTGTACTCCTTTCAAAATCCAAATTTAAATTTGAAACTTTGATACTACTTTTTAAGTTTCAGTTTTCTAAGCTTTTGCAGTCGCGAATTCGAAGGCAAATCTAAATGTTCAGAAAATATCCAAATGGTATAAAATTGAACTTTCGAAAAAAAGAGACAGAACATGTAAACAAAGTCTTGTCTAAAGTCAATATTTGGAGTAAATATCGACATTTATAAAAAATCCTACTTTTAAGCTCAAACTTTGGAGACTAAATCAGAAATTTCGAAACATATAAATCAACCTTTCTAAAAGCAACCAATCATATTTTAGGAAAAGATTCAATACATGACACTGAACAATGTTCCCCAGGAATTTGTAGTGAATTCTCAAAAAAATTAGTTAACTCTTAAAAGTTTTCCATAGAAAATGTTCGATCAGATTTATAAAACCATTTTATGAAGTGTTTGGAATTTTTAATAAAATTGCTAGTTTAAATTATAATCTTACAATTTTTAGGAAAGTAAACCGAGAAAAATTTCAATGTATTTAAAAATAATGACAATATTTTCAAAGAGCATTCACCGGCAGCAAAATGATGTCTCGATTTAATGTCACCGGTCTTCCTGTCCATCTCAGAGGCACTGCTTGGTCGCTTCCAATTTTTTCTAGCACTCAAATAATGAGGATTGTGAGAATCATCTGGCTCGTTGATATATTCATCTTCCCAGGGCGATTCCTGGGATTCTCGACTGTAATAGCGTTCGTCATGTTTTGGTTCCCTCCACTTCGGGTGACTAGGATCTTGATTGAGCCACCTACCACTCCCATATCTCCCTGGATGTTTTTCTACAAAATAACGACAATAAACAGTGCGAAATAGTCAGGAATAATAAGTCATTAAGATATAATAAAAATTTAAATACTGCCACATCAGAAAATGTAAAATAAGCAAAATTCTGAATTGATTTTATCATTCTTCTTAGAGACAGCATTTAGGAAATGCCCAAATTGACAATTTCTAAAATATCAAGACTAATTTGTTTGTCTTTACCATGTTCTGGTTGCTCCCAATCAGGACAGCACCATCGATCTCTGTCTCCTTCTCTTCTTCTTCGATGTCTACGATCATCAGCCCAATCTTCAGACCACCCCATACCTCTAGAATCACCTTCATGATCCCTTGGACCTCGACGATCCCTTTCTACATCTCGATGTTCGCTCCAATGAAATCTACCACCATGTTCCTCTTCATATCTATAACAAGGCACGTGACTTTGAAAATCAAATAAGTGAGTAAAGCAACTAACTCGTAGTCATCCTCTTCATCCCAACTATCCGACACTCTCTCCCTCCGTCGATCAAATGGTGGTTGGCGAGCATGTCTACCGGGCCAGCCAGGAGGTCTACCTTCCCTCGGATCACGATCCCTTCGCCTCGGCTCCTCTTCCCAAGGGCTAACATCCCTAGAACTCGAAGAGTGCCCTCCTGCGCCACTTGCGTGCCCCCCTGTACCACTCGCGTGCCCCGACCAATTTCCTTGCCTTCTACGCCTTGGTCTTTCGTAACACTCGTAATACTCTTCTTCGTAGCTATCCGTAGATCTCCGATTGGATGGACAATAAGGCGCTAAAACCATTACATGAGCATTTACCATGTCGTATTTCGTGAAATTTACCCTCTGGTTCAGCTGAGGTATCCCACCAACCGTCTTGGTCCCTTCTCCGCCCTCTTCTCGGCCAATGATCGCCTCCACTTTCGGAATCACCACGCCGCCAGTCCGATGGTGAACCATTTCCAAATTCTTTTGAGTCACTAGACCAAGGAGACATACCTTCCTCGCTTTGGGTTGTTTGCTTCTCTTTGGTGGACTCTTGTGGGATGTTAGATTGGTCGAAAATGGCCCAACTTTCCGCTGGAATAAACCATAATGAGTATTTTGCGATATGCCAATTTTTTAAAATGTAATTCGTCAAGCGTGCTACCGGTAAAAGACCTCTAAAGGTAAGAGACTTGGGAGACATTTTGCAGTCATAGGACCTTATTTTCTGCATGAACATGTTAGGGGTTAGAATTTAAACTCAAATTGTAGTGGTTTTACTGAACAAAAGGCTAAAAAAATTGTAAAAAAAACTTCTCTTTTAAATTACACAAAATTTGTGTAAGAACCCAAACAATTGCTTTAAAATTTCTTTTTTCTTAAAATTAAATATTGCAGAAATGGAAATATGAAAAGGAAAAAAATGGAGATTTAGAGTTGAAATTGGAAATTAAAAAAAAAAGAAAATTTCGATAAAATTTTTGACATTTATAGAAAAAATAAAGTTCAGGAATATTTAAAAACGTTTCGAAATATATTTGAAAAATTAAAAATTTCATGTTTAAGGTAGTAGTTTCGACAAAAATTTGAAATTTTAGAGAGAAAAGGCAACATCTGAATTTACTAGTTTCTATAAATCTTGAATCGTTTCAGGAAAATGCTTCGTTGCATTTTTTGTTGTATTTTCAATTTTTTTAAATTCATTCCGAAAATTTGAAAATTAAGTTTTGGCTGTTAAAATCCAAATTTTGAAAAAAAATGAAATTTCGAAAAAAAGAATTTTTTTACTTCAAATAATTTGAATTTTCAAATTTAAAATGGAAATTTTTAGAGGAAAATTTTTTTTTTTTAAGAAAGCGCAAGATGGAATTTTGAAGTTTTTCAGTAATTTTGTCTCGAAGTTTGAAGACCAAAAAAGGTTTAATTTCAAAAAAGATTCAGTTTTAATTTTTTTAAAGAAATTTCGACTTTTCTGGAATTTCAGCCTTGTTCTCGAAAATTAAAGGTAATCTTTGCAAAGTTTAATTTTTTCCCTAAAATTTCGACTTAAAAAACAAACTTTTGACTTCTGTTTCCAAAATTGAAATTTCGAAATGTAGAATCGAGATTTTAAAATTAAAATTAATAAAAAACTTAAAATTTCTGAAAAAAATTGGAACTTGGAAACAACTTGAGCTTTTTTTTTTAATTTTAGAACTGCGCCGTCGTTATAAATCTACTAAACAAATGCTTACCTGCTGCATCGGTAGTTTTCTTCCCAACTTCGGAATTGCTGGCGGTATTGTCAACTTCCGGGGAGCTTCCGCTGACTACATCAGACAGAGAACCAGACGTGAGCCTACTGTTATTCTGAACTATTTCCGTTATAGCAACTGGCATCGGATTTTTAATAAGATTCGCTTTAACTGGGGATTTTACCGGAGACGTATCCCCTAGAGGCTTCTTGGTAACTTCTAAAGTAGTCGACGAGTATTCAATTAATTCGTCTTTCATGGGTTTTTCCTCGGATGTAAGTTTACTATTTTCGACGTTGATGATGTTAGTTTCTTCGACTTTATCGTTTTTATTGACGTTTTCACTATCGGTTTTGTTTTCGTTAATCGTTTCCATCGATTCATTTTTATTGTCATCAGGTTTGATGATGATGGTTTCAGATTGCTTAAGCTCGGATTCAACGATCTCTCGTAAAGCAGCGTAGCGATCTTCGCGTTTATTCGCATTAATAGGTTTAACGTTGGCGTTGGTGATATTGAAATCGTTCACAAAATTAGATACTTCAGTTGTCTCCTTTTGGCGCTCTTTCTCCTCTTGGAGTTCCTCCGGTTCCGTATCGATTTTAGTCTGTTTAATTTCTTCTTTCATCAGCTCGCGAAATACGGCGTACCTGTCGTAAGTTTCAGCGGCGTTCGTCGATGAGAAATTGGCGTCGAAATCCGCTTTAAAACTTTCGGTTTCAGCAGGGGCCACAGCAGCCGAACTTTTGCTTTTTATAAGGTTAGATAAATAAGCTGTTAGCTGCACCAGAGTCATATTGCTTAACTCGCTGGGGGAAATATTGAGTTTTGTGGCTAATTCGTTTAAGCCGCTGACGGTTAATTGACTAAGGGTAATATCCAAGCCTTCCAGCGAGGAATTCAATTTGTCTACCGTTGTACTTGTTACACTAGGCTGCGCATTTAGAAATGAGGCCACCGTAACTTGGGCCATACTCTGGGCAGTTTTCTTTGGGTGTTTCTGCGGAGGTGGTAGGAGAATTTGGCTCTTTTGCTGCTCCGGGAACGAAATGGGTGTCAGATAGTCCTCGTCGGAGCTCTGCGCGAGGTTAAATTGCTTTTTCGGGCGCTCCGGCGCTGTGAAATCGTTTTCGAATTTAGATTTGCGAATCGGAACCGGCAACGGGGGAGTTTTCGCAAACTCCAAACTGCTCGGCGCGGTTTCGTAATGGTCCATGTAATCGTAATGGGGCTCTTCGTTGTGTGGTGGTCGAGGAGGTGGTTTAATCAACATGTCATGCGCCTGCTTCTTTGGGGGGAGAGGCGGTGGCTTAATCTGAGTTAGAGTTGCGTCAGGTCTTGGTGGAGGTTCAGGAGCACTTTCGGATTCCGATGAGATTTCCAAGCTTGGATTCTCATGTAAACCCGCCAATTTATTGATAAGTTTATCTTCGAAGTGTGCATCGAAGGTGTTTTTGGGTGATATTCCCGCTAGTGGCGCGTATTTAGGTCTGGGTGAAGTCGAAAGGTTAGTTTGGTAAACGAATTTATTGCTGTCTTTGGGTTTGAAGTCGTTGAATTCAGTCTCGAATGGGTCTTGTTTATTGAAGTCGGTTTCGGCAAACGGGTCTTCTGTAACGAAGGGATCTTCGCTGAAGGGGTCGCCGGGGAAATTTCCGGTTTTGTTACCGTCAGAGAAATTTGCATTAAATAAGGTGCCGTCATTCAGTTGCGTTGCAGGTTGGATCTGTGATACCAGATCATTGAGGGCCTTTTTGGGTGGGTTTTTAAGTTCTTGAAAGAAATTTTTCTTATCAATATATGGTTTACTTCTACCCGTACCTATAGGTAAAATAAAATATGAAACTGACGTAATTTTCCTTTCAAAAATAAAAGAAACTAAAAAATATTCTTTATTTTATTTTACCACAGATAATATAGGTACTAAATGCCTATGAATAATGCCAATGAAAAGCTCAGTATGTGCTTTAGGTGAAACTCAAATGTGAATCATTTTTCTCTAATAAATTGTTAGTGCAAGTGTGAGCAGTAATGTTGATTACCAATGAAATTATGCATCATGAAGTATTAAAGCAGAAACTATTGGACTAGTTGGTTAAAAATTGAAATTCAATTTCAAATGCGAGACTTTTCCCCAATTTAATAGAATAGTTGCTGACTACCAATACTGTGCTTCCGATTATAAATTTCTGGGATTAGACCTCATCAGGGAACTTCGTAGAATGCTCAAGCAGTTCCTTGACATGATTTAATCCCGTGCGATTTTCATGATCACATAAATTAATGAATTACTTTAAACAGTTAGTACCCTTCTACCCAAACGAAAATAAACAAAAATCGATCACTCAACAGCATGCAAACATACCTAGAGGATCTAATTCGGTAAAAACGTCGAATTGAGATAATATTTCCCGTTTTGTCATTTCGTGCTTCTCATCTTTCGTTGGTTCGGGTGCTGTTGGCATTTCCTCAAAAATACTGTTACCAGCTGTAAACCAATCGGCACTGCTTGATTCTTCACGAGAGCTACTCCCATCCCTAGAAAATTTGAAATCCTTTTTCGCCGTGGTGCTGAACAAAGATGTGTCAACACTCGTCGAAGTGTCTAAACTACTAGTTAAGTGTGGCGTCTTGGGGCTGAATATACTGCTTGAATCTGATGTGCGACTAGAACGCTCTCTGCCAGATGGTGGGGGAGGTAGTATAGGTTTCTACAATATAAACAATAATACAATCTCAATGAGTGGTTCGTTGAAAGTTGGAAATTAAAAAAAATTTTAGGTTCAAACTTTACGTTTTAATTACAACCAGAACTACGATAACGAGGTCAAGGAAGGCCGAAAACGTTTTCAACTTCTAGCACGTTCGCATTGTTTCATTAAAGAACATTTAATGAAGTTTTGATTTACCTATTTTCATTTCTAAATTTTAAGTTTCAGTTTGAAGTTCGTTAGATTATGGTTGCAATTAATTGCTTTTTCTATAGGAAGCTTAAATGCCATATTTTATCTAACAAAGCAGAAATAGCTTACTGGAAATGAAGTGAAGCTATCGCCGAAAGGATCATCTTTCGAGCCGAAAGGGTCGGAGGGTGTGATGCGTTCCATCTGATTAAGGCCTTGTTGTAAGCTGCTCAATTCCAACTCTAAATCAACTAAATCAGCCACAGCCGTTCCGCTTGATTTGGCTTCTGCATTGGTTGAACTTGATTTTGTTTCATTTGTACCTAATTTCATAACTAAATCTGGAGTTGGACTCTAAAACAAAGCCAACATAGTGATCCACAATTCATGACTATATTAACAGTTATAGATGTGTTTATATTAATTATTTGGTACCATACCTTTGTACTCGAGTGGGAACTGTCAGAAAACAGTGGAGAACTTAGGAAACGATTTTTATCTAAATGTTGCTTTGCTAGTTCTATTTCTTTTTTCTTTAATGCAAAAACTACTTGAAATAGGTCCCTCATGGCAATAACTACCTAAAAATAAAAGTGGTTAAACTATTGTGATTTAGGATGTAATTGAAACTAACTTGACTTGCAGCTTTATCCGTTTTTATTCCAAAAAATCTATGACCAGTATCTGGCGATCCAAAAATATATCCAAAGGCCCTCGAATCACTCATATCCTGCGCTATGAAAGAAATCTTGTGCACAGGATGGTGATATAGGGAGTCCTAGAAAAATAAAGATATTTGTTTAATGTGAAATATATTGATCAAGCGTTCTAACTATGAAGCAACTCTATTGGTGGATGACATAAACTGTAACTAAAGGAACTGACAATAAATACTTCAATTTAATTATCTTTTATAGGTGGCTTAAAGTGCACTTAATGTCCTGAGAATTTCATCATCTCGTCTTTCAATCGAACGAGTTATTTTACAACAACCAGTACAGGGTCCAAATCAATTCAAATTTCTCTAGTCTGTTTTAAACGTTTTACTACTTTGTCAGAAAAACTGATATATATTTTTTTAATTTAATCCACTCGCAAAGGGTAACTCCATAATGCTTTCAAAGCAGCGCGAGTAGGATGCGGAAACAAGGATAGATGGCGATGAACCGTCTTCTTAAACAAGGATAGGTTGTAATTTTTGGGGAAAATTCCTTTCGGTAACAAGTTCAATTAGAATTAGGATTGCTGCATGTACTTTTGCCAACATTTATTTGATTTAACACATACATTAATATAACACTTACCCCAGTTTTCTCATCCCTTAACCTAAGTCCATCAATGGCTATGTTAATGGTGATTCGCTGCTTGTGTTCCCCAGCTGCCCTTATGGCCATTTTCAGATCTGCGAGCGCCTCCTGACACATCCTGTCACCTCTGGCTTCAGACACTTCCAAAATACCAATCAGCTTGGCTTTGAAACATTGGCCATCACCCAAGAACCTTGTTGTATCGTTTTTATCTGTGAAATAAGCTAATTTGAAGAAAAAAAATTAGTTGCATTAGTGTCAGTTTGTACAACAGAAAAGCAACAACAATTTTCTTAAAAGCTTCACTTTGTATAACTAACATTTATATTCCACTCTAAATTTCAACCCTCATTAGATTAGATTCAGTAATTATAGTGAATAAAAAAATTCGATAATTCGTTTATAAGGTACAGAAGCTTTTATTCCCGTCTCACATGAGTAATTAATAACAATTACTTATTATGCAAGTAATTCTTCAAACAAAACTGCTAGTCTAAATCTACTATTTTAGAAATTTAATTTTTGTTCAATTTAATGTTTGTTTAATTTTGCCTGTTTATAAGTTCGAAATTGCGAGTTATTTATCGAAATTTGGGCTGTTTTTTAAAATTGTACGTTTAACTTGACAAGCTTTTGACACGACATGACTTGTTTTTCCTAAAATCTCAAATTCATACTGAAAATTTAAAAAGAAGATTTTTTTCTTAAATTTTCGGGTCCAAATTAAATTTTCAACGTTTTTTTCAAAATTTCATAAGGAAGCTATTATTTAAAATAAATCTCGATTTTCTATCGAAATTTTTTTCTGAAGAAAAAAATCTTTAATTAAAAAATCAACATGTAAAATTACTTATTATTATTAACCTTTTTTTTTATTTTTACATTAATTAATGAATATTTGATCCTTCGAGTTTTTTCTGGAACTTTTGAGCTTTAGCTTGAAACTTTTACTTTGCCCCCAAATTCCATCTCTATATTAAAAATGTATTATTTATATATTATTAAAAAATTGAAATACAAATCTTGTCCCCTGAAACCAAGAAAAATCTTTCTTGGTTTCAGGGGACAAGATTTGTATTTCAATTTTTGAAGATAACCAAGAACCACAAAAAAAATTATTTATTTTTCTAAAAATATTAAATTTGTTTATCAAAATTTCCATTTCAATAAAAAAAATTCTAGTCTTTTTCTCGAGATTTCGAGTTTAAGTTGTAAATTTCCGAATTTTGAATTAAAAGTCGATTTTATTTTAAATAATTTCGAGTTCTTTAAAAAACCTTTCTCTTGAGCCTCCAAACTTAAATCTCAAGTTTATAATATTAAAATGGCAAAATTGTGACTTTGACATTTTGAGTTGTTTCTCGAATTTTCGACTGTTTTCTCAAAATTTCGATTTCTGTCTTACATTTGTAACTTTTTCCTAGTCCAAACTTTCCACTAAAAATTTACTCCTTTTAGATTTTGGCGTTTTTTTTTTGCCTCAAAATTCTCTCTAATTTTAATTTCAACATGGTGCCATTTTTCTGGAAATTTTGGGCTTAATTCAAAATTATGTCCTATAATTTCTGTAAAAGTTTTCTTTGATACTTACTTTCGAGGTTTTATTTAAAATTTCGACTTTTTTTAAACATTTCAGTTTGACCTAGAAACCTGTACCTTTGTTGTAAGATATCATTTTTATATTTGACATCCATACTTATTTTTTCTAAAAATAACGACTTTTATCTTAAAATTTTAAAGTCAAACTAAAAATTTCGGATATTTTCGTCATTTTGAGTTTAAATTAGGAATGTTTATCTTCTAATTGAAATTTTGCATTAAATCTCGATTTTATTTAATAAATCTTGAGCATTTCTCGAAAGGACTTGCCTTTGAAGCGTCCGAGTTTAAATCCGGAAACTTTAACCAAAAAAATTGCGACAATTCTCTAACTTTCTTTCAGCTTGAACTTGAAATTGTTACATTTTTTCTAAAATTTTAACTTTGTACTCCAGGCTTTACAGAAATTTTTTTCAAAAAATTTCCATCCGAATCTTAAAAAGTTTACTTTTGTCTTGAAATTCCGAGTTTAAGTAAATTGGAAATATTGAAATTTCGAATCAAAAATCGATTTTTTTTTAAATATATTATTCTCAAAATAAAGTTGCTTTCGAACTCTTTCTTCAGTTTAAGCCCCAAGTTTTAAATTTGAAAATTTGGGAATTTTTTTTTATAAATTTTATGTTTTTTTCTCAAAATGTTGACCTTTTTCTCAAACTGTCCATCTCTAACCGACAACTTTTACTCTTTCTCTCAAAACCTCAACTTCTTAATGAAATTTTAACCTTTTTCTAGAGATTTTGAAGTTTTTCACAAAAGTTTTGCTTTAATTTGAATTTCCAAAACATTTTAACTTAAACTCAACTTTTTGCCTCAAATGACATATTAATAACAATATCTTTGTAAAATTTCGAGTTTTCCAGTAAAATTTCGAGTTTTCAAGTAAAATTTCGAGTTTTCAAGTAAAATTTCGAGTTTTCCAAAACTTTTTTCTGAAACTTACGTGTTTCCTGTCGTTTTTTTCTAAATTTCAACTTTTTTTAAACAATCCAGCTTGAGAAACTTACCTTTTCTTTAAAGTTTCATTCCAATAATTCCATTTTGTTTTTTCTTAAAATTAAGAGTTCTTTTTTAAAAATTTCAACTTCAATCTCAGAATGTAGGCTCTTTTCTTAAGATTTCGTGTTTAAATTAAAAATGTCCACTTTTTTAATGAAATTTTCGAATTAAAATAAATAAAAATTAGAGTTTTTTAATAAACTTTTAGTGTTCGTTGGAAGGAATTTTATTTTATTTCGAATTCAAACCTAAACGTTCGAGATATTTTGTTTCAATAAATTTTGAGTTTTTTCCACGTATTTCGAATTTTTATTCAAAATTTCGACTTTTTTCTCAAAATTGTCAGCTAGAACTTAAAATTTTTATATTTTCCCTAGAATTCTAATTTTATATTTAAAATTGAAATCTTTTTCCAAAAAATTTCGACTAAAATCTCAAAATATTTCATTTTCCTTGAAACTTCGGTTTTCAACAGTTTTTCATCAAAAACCTAAACGATTTCAAAGCATTTTGGCTTTTTATTTGAAATTCTTACTTCACTTTCAATATTCTGAAATTCGAGATTTCTACTAAAATCGCAAAATTTTTAATTTTTCCTCAAACTTCGGATTTCAACCATTTTTTTTTAATTCGGCATTAAAGTCTATTTTTTAAAAATAAATTTCGTATTCTCAAAACAAATGTGACTTTCAAACGTTCTAGTTCAAACCTTAAATTTATAAACCAAAATATTAGAGATTTTTTCCATAAATTTTGAATTATTTTCGACATTTCGAACTTTTTCTGAAAATTTCAATTTTTTCTCAAACGTTCTCTTTTTCCTAAAACCGCAACTTTTGAGTAAAAACTCAAAGCATTTTGGCTTTTTTTGCAATTGTTACTTAAATGTCAAGGTTTTAGTCGAAATTTCAAGGTTTTTCTCGAAAAAATTTCGACTGAAACCTCTTGGAAATTCAGGTTTCAGCATTTTTTTTTAATTTGGCATTAAAACTCGATTTTTTCAAAATTAATTTCGTGTTCTCGAAAAAAATGTTCCTCTTAAACCTTCTAGTTTAAATCGTAAATTTTTAAACAAAAATATTCGAGATATTTTCCCTAAATTTTGAGTTATTTTCGACATTTCGAACTTTTTCTGAAAATTTCAATTTTTTCTCAAACGTCTTCTTTTTTTCCTAAAACCGCAACTTTTCAGTTAAAACTCAAAGCATTTTGGCTTTTTTTGCACTTGTTACTTCAATTTCAATATTTTGAGGTTTTCATGAAAAAATTTCGACTAAAACCTCTTGAAAAATCCAGGTTTTAGCATTTTTGTTGATTTGGGATTAAAACTCGATTATTTAAAAATTAATTTCGTGTTCTCGAAAAAAATGTTCCTCTCAAACCTTCTAGTTTAACTCGTAAATTTTTAAACGAAAATATTTGATATATTTTCTCCAAATTTTGAGTTATTTTCGACATTTCGAACGTTTTCTGAAAAATTCAATTTTTTCTCAAACGTCTTTTTTTCCTAAAACCGCAACTTTTCAGTAAAAACTCAAAGCATTTTGGCTTTTTTTGCAATTGTTACTTCAATTTCAATATTTTGAGGTTTTCATGAAAAAATTTCGACTAAAACCTCTTGAAAAATCGAGGTTTCAGCATTTTTTTGATTTGGGATTAAAACTCGATTATTTAAAAATTAATTTCGTGTTCTCGAAAAAAATGTTCCTCTCAAACCTTCTAGTTTAACTCGTAAATTTTTAAACGAAAATATTTGATATATTTTCTCTAAATTTTGAGTTATTTTCGACATTTCGATTTTTTCTAAAAATTTCAATTTTTTCTCAAACGTCTTTTTTTCAGCAACTTTTCACCAAAAACCTTAACGCTTTTAAAGCACATGCGCCTTTTTTTTCGAAATTCTTTCTTCAATTTCAATATTTTTACGTTTTTCACGAAATTTTCAGTTAAAATTCCAAAAGTACTCTACTTCATGTTAAAACTATTTTATTTTAGTAAATTTTGTTCTTTTTAGGTTAAAACTTTTTCTCAAAATTCCTAGTTTAGATTTAAACTCGAAAACTTGAGAAATATTTTATTAGTTTCGATTTCTTTCCAACCTTCAACTTTTTTCTCGAATTTTTCAGTTAAAATCGAGTACATATTGAAATCAAGTACCACATTTAAAGTCGAAGTAAGGAAAATCCTGCATTATTTTTATACCAACCAATAATTTACAAAAACTAATCAACTTTTCGTGCTCTACATCGATTAGTGAGTTTTAAACACATCTTACTTTTTAAAGAATACTTCTTAACCGTTTTGGTAGATAGGAATCTGACAGAATGGCTATCATTACTGATACTGATATCTCATATTTTCTGGTGTTTAACAATTTTATCACTTCTTTAATGTATTTGCAATGTTTTTAGCTAAAACGATATATTCTTTATTATAGCCTATCTACAGCTTAGAGATTATTTTATGAGTATGTCATAAACTATACGACTTATTGCTTGAAAAAAGTAAAGAAACTACACTACACAATTTCTTCGGGAAAACTGTCAACATTTTAAAGATTTATTTTTTCTACATATACATTTCTTGATTTGATACAGAAGAGTTTGATAAATCTTTTGTTAATAATTATATTAAACTCCAAGTGATTTCCTTACAGTTAATATTTAATTTGTAATTAATAATGGTTAACTATAATTAACGGAAACTTAATACTTTCCTTTCAATACATTTAACAACAGTAAAATATAAATGTCAGTTGCTAACTAATTTTTGTATTTAATAATGTACAAAATGCAACAAGTTTACCAAAAAAACTTTAGCAAATGCGTTCAAAATTGTTACATGTTGCACATTTTCAATACAGCATTCATCAGTTGAAATATGAAAGCATTAAAAAAGTACAAAAATAGCTAACTCTTTAACACGTTACCACAAAACAAATTTTATACAGTTTCAAGCTAGTGCCAAAGTTATATCAAGCAATTTCCTGGGAGTCGAGGAGTTGCAGCCAAAAACTACAGCACAAACCTACAGAACATGTAATCCAGTATACTTACATTTCAAAGGGCTAGTTTTCTTGCGTAATGTTTGCATAGTAGAATATATCAAGTTATAACTAAGTTAATTCTTATCAAAACAACCCTCAACCACCTGGTGCCTTTAAATCACATTTTATTAAAAACCATGGAAGTGCATCACTTCCCATAGTGAACTATATATTATACGGAATTATACAGACACCTACATCGTAAGATTGTATATCTCATGCAAATTACGTGCGCCCCGTGTTGTAATCTTCATATTGATCAAAGAATCCATTGATCAACCCCTTCTGGGGTGTAGCTATAGGGGGTAGTTTTTCCGCACATGCTCAGTTTCTCCAGAAACTATTGATTTAATTTGAATTAAAAATCATTAACTTTGCTAAATAAATTGCAAAATTTACCCCTGACCAAGTGGTACAACGGTATTCTTGAGCGAAAAAGTAGTAAACTGACCTTTTGCTTTGGGTGAATCCATTTTCGATCATTCGGCATTATTTCTTGGATTTGTAATTAATCCTTTAAGAGCACCTACATTATCCGAACTTGTTAATTACATTATATAAATGAATAATTACATTATTATTAGAGCATGATTATAACCCAATTATGCGTGACATTTTATTGTTGTTATAAATAAAATCTACTTTCTCAAGTAGCGCTAATTCAAAACTTATGTAAGGTTTTAATCTATAGCGATGATTAAATAACTAAATATATTCGAATGAGCCAAAACGAAAAATACGGAGTGATATTTTACAAGCAGTACCTAATTATTGCTAATCATAACATAAACAAAATAGATATTAATAATTTAAAATCAGTAGTTCGAATATACATGCACTTTGAGTAGTTTACATGTCAGTAGATCTTTAATAATATGTTCTCATTGTTTAAGCAGTGTTGCCAAATGAGAGGTAAATTCTGGTACTTCTAAAATTTTTAAGTTGACGTGATAAACAGCATGTAGGCCAAATTTGTCGAATTGTTCGTATCTTGAGGGGTTATTTATTACTTTTTTTTGTTAAATTCAATCGAATGTTCAAATAAAAAAGCCGTCAAGTTAACTGAAAATTTGTTTTTGACGTATGTCAAATCATAGATTGACAACTGCAAGATTGTAATACATTTGAGCTAATATCATAACGAACTACAAACTATATGGACCTAAAAGTGACTCGCTCTTTTTAACTATATTTCTATTTACTAATTTGGAAATTTCGACAATTTCCTCGAAAGTATTCTCGTGACTTTTATCAAAATTTTCAACCCAAGTTCAAGATAGTACTGTTAATGCTGCTAGAGCCAAAACCACATCAAAAGTATACATTATCTCGTTTAATTAACGTAGTATTTAGATTAGACAACGTCACGATTAAATAAAAAACGGAGGAACTTCCATATATGTAATACTTCTATATGGCGCGTTTTGTCCCTTTGGTTGTGTCAAAAAAGCGCGATGGATATATATGTTCGTCTTTTTCAAGGACAGAATATATTAACCAATCCCAAAGTTCGTTTCAAAAATCCCTCTTCTCGTCAGTTGTCATTGTTGTCATTCACTTACTAGTGTTCCCGCCCATCTTGTCATATGTTCCCGCCTATAAATGAATGAATGCTTGTCCTTGAAAGAGTACGACAAATACACCTTTTTGACAAAGCATTTTGCACTGGCGGTTATACCCAACACCTCGTATAGAAGTATTACATATATGGGATCTTCTATGAGTGAATAGTGTCATCATTAAAATCATTCAGTCAGAATAAAGAAATATTTCACTGGAAAAATAAAAGTTATCTAAAAAAGGCTACAAGATTGACTTGACAAATGAATTCACGGGCAATCATGAAAAGATTGACATGTAATCTCTAAGAGGAAGTAAACAATGGTGATTAATTCTATGGAGACTCGTCGAATCGCCCATATGAAAACAACGTTGTCATATCTATTAAACTACGGAAAACTGCCATTAAACATACATTTTTGATATTTATTTGCTGATTACTTCTATCACATGCTCTAAAGCTGTAATTCGAAGTATATTAAATGTTTCATATCTCTTCAAACTTTTTAATTACTACAGAAATGTTGCCTTTATTTTCAAAGTTTTGATTTTTTTTTAAATTATATATTCAAACTGGATTGTTTTATATGAATTAGGATTTTTTAAAAATGTTTTTATATTTCTGCATGTAACTGTTTCTTTCTTGGAAAAGGATTTGCCTACCTTGTGGTTATAGCAACTTATAATTATCAATTAGAACAAAAATTTAATGCAAATTTAATTAAAATAAATATTTAAAATTAGCTTTATGCAAAATATATATCTAAAATTCAGTTTGAAACTCAAATTCTTTAATTACTAGCATAAAGATGGCGGCAATGACGTCAGCACTTTTGTTATATGTTGGGGGATTTTCTGCCATTTGGCAACACCTTTCGGAGTCTTAAAACCCGAAATTCTTATATCGATTTGTAAAAAAATTGACTTATTTGAATATTTGAAGAGATAAAGAACATCAGTGACACTAAAATTGTATTACGTATAAATATAAGATTAGTAGATTACAAGTTTGATAATTGACAGGAATTTTTAACTCTCTATGCACAAATTTCTGAATCCTCTTTCGTTTGCGATAGTTATAGAAACATAAATTCTCAACAGATCTACTTTTCTTTTAACTATTAACATCGTATTTTGCAAGTTATTTGAGTTTATTCAAAATCTTATATCTTGCAAAAACCATGAACCACATCATCCAAGTACTTGTAGGTCAAATGTTTAGGGTAGTCCAACCTACTCTAATTTTGATGTGGTGTTCTATGGCTTCGATTAGGCTTTGTTTGACAGAAAATTTACGTTTTGTGGCGGAAACGGAGTTGGAAATCGAAAATGTATTTCGATTAATTTTGATCTCTTAAATTTCACATGCTTATTAAACAGTAAACTTAGTTTCTGATCAATGGATTAGGCCGATTCGGCTGGTACGCCGCCCAGCTGGTCCAATATATCGATCGCGGAAAACATGTAACTGAAAATATGTCCAATTACTACTGGAAAATCATAGCCCAGCTGAAGGAAGCTGTCGCGAAAGTGGCAAATGATAAAGCAGTGCATAATATTTTTGGTAAAGATAACATCGGCCAAAGACCAGCTTCTGCAAATGTTCTTAACATCAATACTGCCCATAACTTACAAGATCATTCTGTACCTACTAGCGATAAATCGACTGATACAGCCAGTTACAATTTGCCTCATTTAATTCAGGGTTTGAAGCAAAAAGAAAAGCTTGCTGTCAAAGAGAAAGAGTTACAGGTTCAGCAATGGAAGCAACAAATTAAGATCTCGAAGGTAGAGCATTGTTAACTGTCTTTCGCAAAAATATCAGTTTGGTATTGTTGCAGTCGAGCATAGTTTCGAGAACTAGCCATATTTTAAGTTCTTTGATGGTCGTTGAAAGTGAAACTTCTTTGATTAATCGGCTGGAATCATTGGTAGAACATATGAAGCTCTATCCAGAGGCTCGAATAATGGCTTATAAAGTATGTCTTCACTCATTGTTGTTTTGTACACCTTCGTTTTCTGTCTAGGGTCAATTTGTCACATGTCACATATTGTCGCATGTTGATATGACTTCATCACCACCTATTGGCAGAAGCACCAATTGCACTTTTGATAACGCTGTATAAAGCAAAAATTCGAGTTACTCTAAATTTTAGAAGTCAAAATGCTGGAAAACTCGAATTTACAATTCAAGTAAATAAAACGATGGTTATAAAAAAAATTGAGTGTACTCACAATTTCTAAAAAAATAGGAACTTTTAATTTGCGAAATGGTTTTTTTTTTTAAACTTTTGATTTCTGTTGATATCGTTTAAATTTAACATGTTTTACTTTATTTTTAAAACCGAAGAATGGAAAACATAAAATAAAAAAAAAATCAATGTTTTGATTTTAGGCTTTAAATTTTGTTATGTTTTTAGCAATTTAAATTTTTTTAAGAATTATGACTTTGAAATATGGTCTTAGTTATTGTTTATTTCGAAATTCCGAGATAATGAATTTTTCTAAATTCATAGGAAAAAATTGATGGTTTGAAGTTAACGTTGAAGTTGCGAGAGTCGAAACATTTATGAAACCCGGATTTCTAGTTAAATTAAAAGAAAAAAAACAAATTTCACATTTGAAAGTGAATTTCAGATTTTAAAATCAAAACTTAGATTTGGAATTGAAATTTAAAGAAAAATGTATAATATATCAAATTTCAATAAGAATAAACTTTGAAAAAAGTGGAAATTTTAACAATTCTTACAAGTTTTGAGTTTTTTTGAAACTTTCATTTATTCCAAAATTCCGAATTTAATGTGCAATATTTACTTTTTTTCCCTAAAATTCATCCTTTCAACTTTAAGAGCAGTTTTAACAGGTAGGTCAACATTTTGAGAAATTTTAAATCTGAATTTTTTCATAATACTTCTATTTACTTCAAAATATGAAATTTATTTTGTTACTTTATTTTTAAAATCGAAGAAGATAAAACAAATTGAAATACAAAAATCTCAATATTTGGAATTTAGAGTCTAAATTCGTGATTCTAGAAAGTTAGGTTTTTTCTTGAACATTTTGCTAAAATTTTGCCTTGAGGATCTCAAGATTTTGTTAGTTTTCTCAAAATTTTCGACAAACCTAATTTCTTTAAATTCCGAGGAAAATCTAGCTTTTGAGATTAATCTTGAAACGGTGAGGAGTCGAAACGTTTGAAAAAATTCCGGGTATTTAAATAAATTGCAAAAAAAACTAAACCAAAATTGTATTTAAAGGTGAATTTCAGATTCCAGTTAACATTTGACACGTTTTATTTTATTTTTAAATTGAATAAATAAAAAAATCGTAATATTTTGACTTTGTACTCTAAATTTTGAAGTATTTGTAGAAATTTCAATTTCTAAATTTCGACTTTTTTGAAATGTCATAAATCTCATTGTTTTTTTTTTCAAAATTTCGAGCCAATTCATTTCTATAAATTTCGATGAAAAAGTCGATTTTTTAAGAAAAAAAGTTAAAATTGCAAGATGTTAAGGATTTTGTATTTCTAGATTAGTTTCAAAATAAAACCAAGATTATATATATTTGTTTTTCTAGTTGAAATTCAGGGACAAAGGCAAAAATATCAGTCAGTCAATAAAAAAATCGTAATATTTTGACTTTGTGCTCTAAACTTTGAAGTAATTGTAGAAATTTCAATTTTTAAATTTCGACTTTTTTGAAATGTCATAAATCTCATTGTTTTTTTTTTTCAAAACTTCGAGCCAATGCATTTCTCTAAATTTCGATCTTTTAAGAAAAAAGTTAAAATTGTGAGAAGTTAAGGATTTTGTATTTCCAGATTAATTTCAAAATATAACCAAAATTCATATTTAAAAATAAAATTCAAGTCTTCAAATCAAAATTTTGTTTTTTTAGTTGAAATTCGGGGACAAAGGTAAAAATATCAAAGAATAAATTGGAAATCTGAGAATAATCGAAATTTCATAATTTTTTTTAGGTAAATTGTGGGTTTTTTTTTGGAAATGTTAATTATGTATCCTTGTTCCCTAAGTTTGCAATGTTTAAATTTACTTTTTCTATATTTTTGATTTCTTTGCTGAATAATTCACCACTACTTTCACACTGATCTTATCGATTATTTTTTCCTTTAAAGGAAGGAGCCGTTAAGCTCTTATTAGAAATGAGAGCCTCACACAACAATTACGCAGTCCAGTGCGTCCTTAGAGAATGTTTAGCACTGTTGGGATATTCTGATCCACCAACTGGAAGGGGTATACGAATACTATCTATAGATGGAGGCGGAATTAGAGCACTGCTGGTGTTAGAAATGCTGAAGAAATTGGAGGAACTAACTGGCCAGAGAGTTCACGAATTATTTGATTTATGTTGCGGGGTTAGTACAGGCGCAATCATAACGTTTGCCTTAGGTAGACTCACTCTAAGTAATTAACATGTAGATTTATTGAAAATTTCTAGGAATCAATCACAGTTCAATCGACGAAATAGCGGAAGCTTATAAAGCAATCAGTACAGAAGTGTTTTCTCAATCTGCATTATGGGGCACTGGTAGTTTAGTTTGGACTCACGCTTATTACGATACAGCGTTATGGGAAAAAAAGTTGAAATTTTATCTTGGCGAGCAACAGTTAATCAGTACAAGTAGAGACCCCTTGTGCCCGAAAGTAATTGTTTTAGTAAATCTGTTAATTCTTTCTAACGTATGTTGTTGTAGTTGTGTGCTGTATCAGCGGTAGTAAATCAGTCTCGTTTGTCCGCCTATATTTTCAGAAATTACACTTTACCGGCTAAAATTAAGTCGCAGTATCCTGGCAATTGCGAACATGCTGTATGGCAGGCTGCTCGAGCCTCAGCCGCGGCACCAACATATTTTGAGGAATTTAAATTAGGCAACTTTTTACATCAGGTATATTGGCAGCGTTGGTTTTTTTTATAATTAAGTCGGCACTCGTAAATGTCTTGTTAATTTACTTGGTTGACCAAAGTTTGAAAATCGTAGAATTGTTTATGTTACTTGATAAAGATTTTATAAATAAAATGTAATAGTAGACTTTAACATAGGTATACCTTTTTTTTCATTTAGGAGGTCATCTACAGGGTGTTTCGGTGTTTTTACCTATATGTTTGGAAGACGTTATTTGGTCTTTTAAAATAGGGGCAGCAGTCCATACCCCTAACAGGAGGACGCTCCTGGTTTGCATAGTTCGCAACAAATTATTTTAATAAATATTATTTACAACTGCTTAGGTCAATAGACGTCTAAGTTATCATGTCACCAGGTGCAGAGTAGTCTGGTGAAAGCGGATATCGCTGATATGCAACAAATTTTTACAAATTACAGTCGACTTTCGCTAAAGTTGCGCTCGTTAAAGATGTTCGCTTGTTAAAGTTGTCAGGATACGATCGTTGAAGTTGCGCGGATATTCCCCCACTCTATTTTCGAACAACGAATTGGACTCCCGAGTTTTAGCTCCATTTTTGAATAACCCACTCAACCGCACAAGGAGCAATATATTTTTCGACAGTGGTAGGGATAACGGGGAGTACCAACTTTAACGGTCGATCCAGTATGGTGAGCGCAATTTTAGCGGGAGTCAACTGTATTTCGTTCTGTAATTGTATTTTCATGTGCTTGAAAACGATTTGAAAACAATAAATTGCATTTATTTTACATTTTTAATCTCTTTAGTCAACTGGTTTGACGAAAAATAAGCTACAAATTACAAAAAAATATAATAAGATTAAGAAATAATAACGTCCCATTTTAGGATGGCGGAATTTTATTCAATAACCCGGCAACTATAGCTCTACATGAAGCAAAATTAATATGGCCTAATGAGCCAATTCAGTGTGTTGTATCTTTCGGAACAGGCAGAACAGTCCCTAATCCAGTGGAAACTCAGTTCGATCTTCTTGATAGTGCTAGTACCACGTCATGGACTAATAAATTTTTCAAAATATTGGATAGCGCTACTGACACTGAAGGTATTTCTGATGTTGATTTTTGTTTTGAAGAAAAATGCATTTTAACAGGAGTTATTTTTTAACAGTTTATTTTTTTAACAGAATTTTACTTTTTAACAGTTTATTTTTTAACAGAAGTTTATTTTTTTAACAGGAGTTCATATTATTTTAAATGATTTACTTCCTGACACCGTGTACTACAGATTTAATCCATACTTGGCCGAGATGATTAGTATGGTGGAAATAAGGCCTGAGAAACTCGCGCAGATGCAGAGGGATGTTTTGATGTATTTAAGGAGAAATGAAGACAAATTTCAAGAAGCTGCTAAAGCTTTGACTCAACAAAAGAATCTCATTCATAGGACCAAAGATTGGGTGACACTGAAGCGACATACCTACGGCTATTAATTTTTTTTGTTTAATAATTTTTGTCAACCATATTGGTAATTTTATACAAGACGTAATTTTAAGGCTACAGTGAAAGCAGTAATATATTATTAATAATTTCACTGGTAATTCTGATGTGGACATTTTGATACTAAGTGAAAGATAACCACCACTGTTTTATTTATCCATATATCCACAAGTGTCCTTTTTGCAATTCCTCATAAGAGCCAGGGCGCGCTAACCCAATAAGGTCTGTGTATGTTAAAATTGTGAGAAGTAGTTGGTAGACTGGAACTTTCAGTCATCTGAGGTAGTACCACCCCACGTATCACTAGGAGGTGGTGAAATGATGCTTACATCATGTTTCCGTCTCTGACACGTGAGTCGGTTCCTGCTATTCTTTCCTCATCCTGTCCTTTTCCTTATTTCCCTTTTTCATCTACTCTGATATTTTCTTCTAATTATTAAAAACAAAGATGATGGATTCTCTTCGTGCAAAAAATTCCGGACGTAAACTTCCCTCCCGTTCGGATGTCCGGGTGGAGAGTGTGCGAGGGAATCCAAAATCGACGGAAAATTTTAATGTACCACGGGCCAAGTTTCTTTCAAACAATTCATTCAAAATTCAATTCTGTAACATTCGGGGTCTAAACTCGGTTCATCAACACCTTCAAAATGAAAGGCCACATGTGCTGTCTCTGACAGAAACCCAAGTCTCCCCATCCATCAATACAGTCCATTTGCTTTGCCCTAACTACGACTTGCACACAAAATTTCGACACAAGAGGGGAATTTGTGCTTTTACGCGAAGCGACCTGTCCTGTCAACGAGAAGAAGCACTGGAATCTGCTGATCGTGATGTGATTTGGCTGAAAATCTGCTCCAAAAACGAAGTAATATTCATTTGTTCACTTTGTCTCCAAACGATCCCTCATACAGACAGCTCTTCTCTTATCTCTCCGTAACCTTTGATCACCTACAGACGAATTATCCAAAAGCTGAGGTTGTCTTTCTCGGTGACTTCAACGTACACAACATCCCCTGGTTAAGGTTTTCTTCTCGAACTGACGACGTGGGAATGGTGGCAGAGGCTTTCGCCATCACTTGTGGGCCCCCGCAATTAGTTGAGGAACCCACAAGAATTCCTGATGTAGATACCCATCAACTTAATCTACTCGACCTTTTCCTTACAAATTCACCAAATTCGTATAAAATCTCTGACATCACCGCTTGGAAATTCGGATCACAAGCTTGTAGCAGCCTCTCGCTCGCTTCATATACGACCTCCTTCCCAGACGCAGTCCCGTAGGGTTTGGTACTAACTCTGCAAACTGGGAAGAATTAAGAGACTTTTTTGCATCTTTCCCATGGCAGGAAGTCTGCTTTAACTCGGACAACCCTTCCTTAGTCGCCAAATTCATCACGGAAACTATCCTGATTGGTATGGAATGCTTAATTCCTCACTCCCAAAAGAAATCTGTCTCCAGTAAATCTTGGCTCAGTAAAAAATGGGCCCGGGCTGCCTCCTCCAAAAATCGCGCATATCGTCGTTGGCGAAATAATCCATCAGTCGAGACTCGGACCATATTTGTAGATGCACGAAATTCTTGTAAACAAGTTATTGACGAGGCAAAAGGCGATTTCGATCGTAAAATGCGCCAGAGGCTTATCAACTGTCCGAACGGTTCCAGGTCCTTTTGGAGATTTGCAAAGTCGAGTGGAAAGAATTTTACATCTTCAAATTTTCCACCTTTACTCGATGAAAATAGCAATATTGCTACTACCTCCAAGGAAAATGCTGACATGTTAGCCCTAAAGTTTGCTGAAAATTCCAATCTTGATTCTCGAAACGCAGAACCTCCATTCTTCCTAAGGTTGCTTCGATGCCTGAAGTTGTTTTCAGACAACGCACAATCAGGAAGATTCTCCTTGAGCTGACACCTCGAAAGCTTCTGGCCTTGATGGTATTTACGCTATTGTTCTTAAGAAGTGCGCTCCAGAGTTGACTCCTGTCCTAAGCAAATTGTTCACACTCTCTTACATTAAAGGTGTATTCCCTAACATCTGGAACTCTGCTAGGGTGCAGCCTGTCCCTAAAAAGGGAATAAGGAATCTGGCTAACAACTATCGCCCTATATCTTTGTTGCCCGTTATATTAAAGTGATGGAAAAGGTTATCAACATCGAGATTTTTAAATATCTGGAGGAAAATAGAATCATCTGCGACAGGCAATACGGTTTTAGACAACAGCGTTCCATTGGCGATCTACTGGCATATGTTACTCATATCTGTAACTCACCTATGGAAAAACACGGTGAGGCTAGGATTGTGGCATTGGATATCTCAAAGGCTTTCGACAAAGTCTGTCTGGCCCCGATCTCTTCTCGCTAAATTAACATCTTATGGTCTTCCTTCTGGACTCTGTCATTTGATATTCAATTTTCTCGCTGACAGATCTCTTCTGGTCGTCGTCGATGGCATCTCATCCGAGACATTTGCGATTAACGCAGGGGTGCTTCAGGGGTCTGTTCTGTCTCCTACTCTATTTCTGTTGCACATAAACAATCTCTTAGCTTCAACTTCCAATCCTATATACAGCTACGCAGATGATAGTAACCTTGTGTCATCTTTTTTCTCCGACAAACCATTATCTATCGCTACTTCAGATCGACTAGGGGAACAGCAGATACAGACGATTAATCAAGATCTCGAGATTATTCTGGAATGGGGTAAGAACAATTTGGTCGACGTCAACGCTTCAAAAACTCAGGCCGCGGTTTTCTCTAAGAAAACATCAAGGGATAATGCAACAAACATACTAATGGACGGTAAAATCCTTCCGATGGGATCTAATTTATCTATCTTAGGAGTGAATGCGAGCACTAACTTTTCTTGGGACGATCATGCGCTTTGAGGCTGAACTCCAAACAGAAGAACACTATTCTAGTGTTGGCCTAACTTGAGCTTTGTATAGACTGAGCATCTGATGAGATATGAAGTATAGTTCAAATAAAATGACATGAAATAAAAAAAGAAAGTTCATCTAATTCATATGTTTCGTTTTGATGAATATAAAATTCAAAAAAATCGATTTCTTTTAGAAATTTCGATATTTTCAAAATTTAGATATTTTAATTTTACTTTTTTGAAAATTCTGACTAAAATTTCGACATTTTTGAGAATTTTTCGTCTTTTCTTTTACTTTGGACTTTAATCAAAATTTATTTGAAAATTTTTACTTTTTAAAGAATACCTTCTATTGAACATTTTAACTTATTTCAGAATATAACCTTTTTGAAAATTTCGACTGTTTTTGATGAATCGTTTTTTTATTGAAAAATTACGACTTTTTAAAAAATTCACTTATTTTAGAAATTTCGATTTTTTTCTTCGATGATTTTAACAGTATTCACATTTTGTTTCGAAATTTCGACCTTTTCGAAATTTTCACTTATGCATGAAAATGTCGTATGCCAGAATTTCCACATTTCTCGAAATTTTAACTTAATTTTGGAAATTGCCACTTTTTCCCGCTTTCAATTTTTTTTAAAAATCCAGGTTTCTTTTCAAAAGTTGGATTATTTTTTGAAAATTTTTGTTTTTTATTCTTTGCGAATTATCCTTCTTATTGAAAATATATCAATCTCTCTGAAGATGATAGCTTGATTATCGAAACGTGTTAGAGCAACCTCTGTTTTATTTTTTAATTTTTCTTGATTTCAGGGGATAAGATTTGTATTTCAATTTTTGAAAATAACCAAGGACCAGTCCGTTTCACCAAAAAAAAAAGAAAATATATACCTTATTCGAAATTTTGACTGGAGATTTTGACTTTTTTGTAGACTTAACTTTTTAAAAAAATTCAATTATTTTCGAAAATTTGAATTTCTTCAAAATCTTGACTTTTTTCATGATTTTGACTTTTTCCCAAGATTTTGACTTTTTCCCAGGATTTTGACTTTCTGAAAATGATTTTCTTGAAAAATCTGCCTTTTCCATTTTTATTGAAAATTTAAATTTTTTGAATATGTCGACTTATTTTTAAAAATTTCGATTTTAAAATTTTACAAAATTTGTCATAATTTGAAAATTTCACGTTTTGTTAATTTCGTTTTTCTTTGTAAAATTCTGACTTTCTAGACATTTTGACTTTTATGTTAATTTGCACTTCGTCTAAAAATTTCGAATTTTTTTGAACATTTTAACACAAAATATCGACTTTTTCTAAAAATGTTTCTCCAAATTTTTTCTTTTTTTAATTCCGTTATTCTGAAAAATTTTTCTTTGAAAAGATCGACTTTTCAAAATTTTGATCTATTTGAAAAGATGGATTTTTTAAAAATTTTGACTTGAAATCTTCGATTCTTCAAATTTTTCTTATTCAATTGTTTTCATATATTTTTTTGAAAATTTTGATCTTTTTGCAAGATTTTCACTTTTTTTGAAAATTGCTACCTTTATTTAAAATATTTTCTCAAAAAATTTAATTTTTTTGAAAATCGACTATTTTGAAAACCAAAATTGAATATTTTAGTTTTCAAAAAAGTCGATTTTTTCGAAGCCTCGACCTTTATGTAAATTTGACTCTTTAAAAAAAGTAACTTTGTTTTTGAAAATATCGCCTTTTTTCTGAAAACTTCGTTATTTGTTTTTTGAATTTCAACTTTTCTTCAAAAATTTTTTTTAATTTTAAAACTTGCAAACTTTTTATAAATTCCACCTTTTGAAAAATTCGATTTCTCCCGAAAATTTCCAATTTAAAAAAAAACTGACGTTTTAAATTGCGAATTTAAAGTTGGCTGACCTTTTAAAATGGAGTATTTTTCAAGTTTGAGCTAAAACATTTTTGAAATACAATTCTTGTCTCCTAAAACCAAGAAAGTTTAAAAAACTCAACAAAGGTTGCTCTAATGCGTTTCGACAACAAAGCCATCTCTTCAGAGAGTATCAGTATCTCTCTGAAGATGATAGCTTGGCTGTCGAAACGCGTTAGAGCAACCACTGTTGTGTTTTTTTTAATCTTTCTTGATTTCAGGGGATAAGATATGTATTTTAGTTTTTAAAAATAACCAAGGACCAGCCCGTTCTACCAAAAAAAAAGAAAATATATACCTTTTTCGAAATTTTGACTGGAAATTTTGACTTTTTTCTACACTTAACTTTTTAAAAAATTTCAATTATTCTCGAAAAGTTGAATTTCTTGAAAATCTTGACTTTTTTCATGATTTTGACTTTTTCCCAAGATTTTGTCTTTCTGAAAATGACATTTTTGAAAAATCTGCCTTTTCCATTTTTATTGAAAATTGAAATTTTTTGAATATTTGGACTTATTTTTAATAATTTCGAGTTCAAAATTTTACAACATTTGTAAAATTTGAAAATTTCACGTTTTGTCACTTTCGTTTTTCTTTGTAAAATTCTGACTCTAGATATTTTGACTTTTGTGTTAATTTGTACTTTGTCTAAAAATTTCGAATCTCTTTGAACAATTTGACACAAAATTTCGACGTTTTTTAAAAATGTTTCTCCAAATTTTAACTTTTTTTTTTCTAAATTCGGTTATTCTGAAACACTTTTCTTTGAAAAGATCGTCTTTTTGCGACTTTTGAAAATTTTGATTCAGTTGAAAAGTTGGATTTTTTAAAAATTTTGACTTGAAATCTTCGATTCTTCAAATTTTTCTTATTCAATTATTTTAATATATTTTTTTGAAAATTTTGATCTTTTTGCAAAATTTCCACTTTTTTTGAAAATTTCGACCTTTATTTAAAATATTTTTTCAAAAGATTTAATTTTTTTGAAAATCTACTTTTTTGAAAACCAAAATTGAATATTTTTGTGTTCAAAAAAGTCGATTTTTTCGAAGCTTCGACCTTTATGTAAATTTGACTCTTTAAAAAAGTAACTTTGTTTTTGAAAATGTCGCCTCTTTTCTGCAAACTTCGATATTTGTTTTCAAAATTTCAACTTTTTTTCAACAATTTCTTTTGATTTTAAAGCTTACAAACTTTTTATAAATTCCACCTTTTGAAAAATTCGATTTCTTACGAAAATTTCGAATGAAAAAAAAAACTAACGTTTTAAATTGCGAATTTATATTTGGCTGACATTTTAAAATGGAGTATTTTTCAAGTTTATGCTAAAACATTTTTGAAATACAAATCTTGTCCCCTGAAACCAAGAAAGATTAAAAAACACAACAAAGGTTGCTCAAACGCGTTTCTTCAACAAAGCTACCTCTTCAGAGAGTATCAGTGTCGAAACGCGTTAGAGCAACCGTTGTTGTGTTTTTTAATCTTTGTTGGTTTCAGGGGACAAGATTGGTATTTCAGTTTTTAAAGTTAACCAAGGACTAGTCCGTTCCACCAAAAAAAAATAAAACATTTAATTAAATCTAACCATGGAATTTTCAGAAAGGAAAAGCACACATTTCGGGTAAAAATTTAAGTGACCTGATTTTTTAGCATTAAATTTCAAGAGAAATGTGTTCAACATTATTATAATTTAGTGCCAACATGACAGCTCACCGGGCATTTGGGTATTTGAAAATTCGGTTTTCCAAATTTTTCACTCTTTCTAAAAATTCAAATTTTCAAAAATCTTGACCTTTGTAAATTTGCCTCATTTTTGAAATTTCATCTCATATGTCAAAATTCGACGTGAATGTTTTTGAAACTTTTGGACAAAATCGACACTTCGAAAAAGATTCGGTTGATTCAAAAATTTCAAGAAAAAACTTGAAATTTCGGAAAGACACTGCGAAAATTTCGAATTAAATAAAAACTAACGTTTTAAATTGCAAATTTAAAGTTGGCTGACATTTTAAAATGGAGTATTTTTCAAGTTTGAGCTAAAACATTAAAAAAAATCTAAACATGGAATTTTCAGAAAGAAAAAGCACACATTTCGGGTAAAAATTTCAAGTGATTAAAAAAAGACCTGAATATTAACATTAAATTTCGAGAGAAACGTGTTCAACATTTTTGTAATTTACAAAGTGCTAACATGGCAGCTCACTGGGACAAAATTTCAACTTTTTAGATTTGTCTTCCATTTTCAAAATTCGGTTTTCCAAATTTACGACTCTTTCTAAAAATCTAAATTTTCAACAATCTTGACCTGTCTTTTTAAATTTTCTTCTTTTTCGAAATTTCAGCCCAAATGTCAAAATTCGACGTGGACGTTTTTAACATTTTTGGACAAAATCGAAATTTCGAAAGAGATTCGGAAGATTCAAAAATTTCAAGAAAAGGCTTGAAATTTAAGATCACAAAAATTGTTAAAAATTCTAAATATTTACAAATTTTGGATTTGTATTAAATGGTTTTGTAACCAATATTTAAAACTTACTTAATTCGAATTTTAAATTTTCCTGAATTTTGATTGTAAACAAAAATGTTGGAAAAATACTTTTTCTTACATCTTCGCCTTTTGAGATTACCATTTCTAGAAAAAGGTCAAATGGTGACTTTAAACTTGAAAATTTGGAATAAATATCACATGTTACATGTCAAAGTTGCGGTCACTTTAGGCAAAATTTCAATTTTATAAAATTTGATTTGGTTCCGTGGGAAGGATCATCTAAACTTGTTATTTCGAGAATTATAAATGAAATAAATCAATAAAACACCCTATTTGCTTTTTAATGCCTATATTTATCTTAGTCAAAAGTTGCATTTACATAAAAGCTGCAATTAAAAATATGGAATGCTTCGTGTATGTACAAAACTTACAAATTAGGCACCTGGTATGAGATACAGGAAATGTCGCACATGTTACAACAGGTTAGTATAAAACATTGTTAGGAACGTTTTAAAAAGCTCAGAAAACTTCTGTGATAATTGCACTTGTTAGCGAAGTAAATAAATTTAAAAAAAATCCAACAAGAAGTAATAAGAAAAAACATTTGATCCTAATGCTAAAGGCACATCACTGGGAAAGTTCTAGTTGTTTACTGTAAGTAAGTTGCTGTAAAAGGCTTGGTAATTGTTAATAAGCATCATTGTTACAAACAAATTAGATTCAAATTCTGAATTTTGTTTCATGGCAAATCGCCTCCAGAGAAATAATTTTTTATTAGAACACTGCCCAAAGGGACCATCTTGTTTTTTTCTTAAAAAAAAGCATAAACGAAAATGCATAAAAAAAAGAATCAACATTCACGTTTGTTAATATCTATTTATGTATTAAAATATTAATCAATAAACTCGAATATTTGAGTATTCCACTGTTTTTCAAAATTTTAATTTTGTGTTAATGAATTTCGTCCTGTTTTTTGAAGTTAGACTTTACTAAGGTAACTTTTGTAATACATTTGTAAAATTATTTTGCTAATTAAAAATTTCGAGTTTCAAAAAGGAATTTGGACAAAATCTCGAATATTCGATATTTTGCTCGAAACTCGAATTTGTAAAAGAAGTCGATATGGAAATCGAAACATTGACAATTTTCTTAATATTATTCGACTTTTTCCTCGAAATTTTAATTTCAAAATACATAGACCTGTTAGGTTTAAACTAGCAATTTTAAGAAAACTGTCAGAGTTTTGGAAAAATTAGCCATTTATGAAAATAACTCGAGATTTCAGCTTTAATTCCGAAATGTTAACAAATCTGACAAATTCTTCTCGAAATGTTATTTTTGTTAATGGTTTACTTTCTATCTTTTCTAGTTTGGCTTTTTTTGAGAGAAACTGCAAATTTATATAAATTTCAATCCAAAAAAATAAGATCTGCGAATTTAAATTCGTAATTTTGATTTTGGTGAAACGGTCCTTGGTTATCTTCAAAAATTGAAATCAAATCTGGTCCCCTGAACCCAGGAAAGATTAGAAAAGAACAACAAAGATTGCTCTAACGCGTTTCAATAGCCAAGCTGTCATCTCTAAAGATGATCAAACCGCGTTAGAGCAACCCTTGTTGTGTTTTTTAAACTTTCTTGGTTTCAGGGGACAAGATTTGTATTTCAATTTTTGTAATTTTGAGTTGTTGAGTTGACAGTTTCGAAAAAAGCTAAATAAACATATTTCTTATTGATTGGCTTTAAAGTTGAGGATTTTAAGTTTTTCTTAAAATTTTTTTTCGTTTAATATTAAAGTTTACATTATCTGATAAATAAACACTGTATTTTTTCTTAACATATAGAAAATTTTAAAGTTATTAAGTCATTAGAATCCATTTAATTCTATACAAAATTATGACCACATTGTTTTATTTAATATGAGGTAACAATAAAATAAGAATACTTTGTAGAATGTAGAAGAGAGTTTAAACAAAACAAATGTACCAATATTTGAAACCAATATTTACATGTAAAGTTCGTTATGTTTTAAAATTTTAAGGGGGCTCTCCTAAAATTTATTCACATTTATAAAAAATAAAGCTAGACATATAGAATTTCTAAAAATTATTAATAACTCCCAGCCATGAGTTATCAACAATTTTTTTACTGCAGCATTTTGGTTAAAGGAATAACATCTTACAAACAGTAGTTAAAAATGACTTCGATAAACACTGAGGCCTAAAAATAAAAATTTTAATAAGCATAATGTTGAGATGTGATCGAAAAGTTGGGAGTTCATTTTCCTAAATATTCAATCATTTTGATAAATGTTGGCATTTCTTCACTGAGTAATAACGATGTGACGCAAGCCTCGAAAATTTCCGTTGAAAAACACTTGCTCCTAGAAGCCAAAAATACGTCTAAATTAGAAGGCTTACAAGTATGATCTAATAAAGGCGTCCATGCTCAAAGATAAGTAAATTTCCTGTAAGAGTAACGAAAGTGAAAGGTAAATTACATACAATAAAATATGTACAATAGTTAATAGAATAGTTAACTTGCAAAGAACTAGTTCGACGATTTAAATAAAAAAAGAACACACGATACGTAAAGTGGTTGAAGATTAATTAAAATCACATCAATCATTTGCAAGAGAATAAGAAAAGGTTGAGCATACAGAACTGTACAGTTTCTTAGTTTTAGATGCAGATAATATACTGATACTGATACGTAATCTCTTTGTTATTTACTGAAGAATTACATAATCACAATATGTAAAACATAATGGTTTTTAATGCACAGGTCAGCCTGAATATTTGGCAAAGTCAGAGTTTGGGAACCAAAGACCCCCTCCCTCGTATTAGATCTCGTCAGCATATCCAACTGGAATGCATTTCGGCCTTAGAAATCGTCTCTATGATTTCCAAATGTATCTGCACCTATTGCGTTGTGAAATTACCAATTCAGAATTCATGCATTTGAAGTCATAATTGAAAATTGAGATTACATCATAATTAGGAAATAGAAAGCATTAGAGTAATTGTCGGTTATCTTATTTTGTGTACCTAAAGCCCTGGTGGGGCCCCGTGTAATTGTTTTATCCATATTTTAATTTCATCTAGTTCATCTTCAGTAAATTGTAGAGTTTTAGCACAACCTTCGAATATATCTGATGTGAAACAGTCTTCCCTGAAAAAACAAAACATTTTTTTAATCGATTTGTCTAAGCATGAATTTTGGTGGAAGGGACTGGTCCTTGGATATTTTCAAAAATTAAAATACAAATCTTGTCCCTTGAAACCAAGAACTATTAAAAAACACAACAAAGTTTGCTCTAACGCGTTTCGACAGCCAAGCTATCATCTTCAGAGAGATACTACTAGTATCTCAGAAAGAAAGTACTTGGTTTCAAGGGACAAGATTTGCATTTCAATTTTTTAAGCATGAACAATTAAATTATCGGATTCAGAATCCTTTTTTGTCACATAATAGAAAGCTGGGGCGTTCCTAAATGTCCATCCTCTTGCTTGTCAATTAGGATCGGCCCACCGGAATTTTTTTGCAGAAGAAGTTTAAAATTTTTGACATTTTTGGGAAATGTTCACTTATTATTAGAAATATCGACTTGAATCTTCAAACTTCGAATTTCTTGTTATATTATAGGCCAGGGGTCGGCAAACTGCGGCTCACGAGCAGCATGCGGCTAACGAGCAGCATGCGGCTTCTTTAAAAGATAATTGCGGCTCTTTAAATTCCCCTAATAAATAAATAAATAAAAGCTAGAGTGGACTGGCACGCAGACACTCATTAAACAAGTGACCTACAGAAGTCGAAATTTGCAAAAAATACTTTTCTAGGAATTTTTACGTTTTGCTTAAATTTTGACAAAAAGTTATAATTTCAAGAAGTATTTTTCCGAAATTTTTGATTGATTTGTTACTCATTTTAAAAAAAACACATGAAATTTGTAGAAAAAGACCAACTTGGGGAATCGAAATTTCTAAAAAATATTTTTCTCATGATTTTTACTTTTTTATTTGTAAATTTTCTAAAACCTTAAGATTTCGCAAAAAAAAGCTGAATTACTTTTTGTGGGGAACAACATCTAAATTTACAGAAACGGCAAGTATCAAAGTTCAAAATAAATGATGAAATTTTCAGAAAAAGCCAAATTTTGAGAAAAAGAGATTTAGAAAAAATTGAGAAAAAGAAAGAGACTTCAAAAAAATTGAGGAAAAGAAACAGATGATAAATGATAAAAAGGAATTTATCAAAATTCTCAATAAAAGGTAAAATTTTAGAAAAAAAATTTCGATAATAGATTGAAACCCAGGATAAATTAAAAACCTGAAATTTTTAGACAATTTTGAATTTTTTGAAATATAGTAAAATTTCTAAAAGAGAAATTGTAAAAATTAACTGGAAGCTTAGAAAAATTATCGATCTCTAAAAAAAGTCGAAGTTTTTCAGTGTAGAAGAAAAAAGTTAAATTTTAGGAAGAATTTCATGGAAAAAGTTTAGAACAATTCGAAATTTCGATAAAAAATTGCATTTTCCAGAGAAAGGTAAATTTTGAAAATAAATTTGCAATTTCGAGAACAAGACGAAATAAACAAAAACTCCAAATTTTCAGATAAATTGGAATTTTGAGAAAATTCATAAAATAATTTCGAAGGAAAATTCCAAGAAAATTTCGAGAAGTGTTGAACTTGAAATTTTTGGTATAACGTCATTAAACTCAAATATTCGACATGTTTTTTTTTCTACATTTCTGCTTTTAAACTCGAAGTTTGTTGGAACCTCAGAAATATTTTTTAAACACGAAATTCTAAAATTTCTAAGAAAATTCGAAATCTAAAGAGTGTGTCACAAAAATTAAATTCGAAACATGGTGAATTTTTTAAATTTATTTCTAAATTTTTGACCTGTCTTTTCAACATTCTCAATTTCTACAATATTTACGTTTTTTGTTTAAAATTTCAAGTTCAATTTTAACCTCAATACAGTCAAATCTTCCTATAACGAACCTCCATATACCGAATTCCTCTATATAACGAATTTTTTCAGATAACGTATCATTTTAGGCAAATTTACACGTAATATTACCCAGGGCATCGAACCACTACATTTTTTGTTCCGGTTTTTGGTTTTCGTTCCGGGAAAAAATCATATCGGTTCCGTTCCGGTTTTCGTACCGACAAAAATAGCGTTTTTTTCCGGTTTTCGGTTCAGTTCCGGTTGACACATGTTTTAATTTTTTAAATGTTTTTATTTGATTTAAAAATTGATTTTCTAACATAATTTAGAAAATATTCTCCCTCTTTTTTTAAATATTACATCATATAACTACTCTGAAGTGGCGGCTGGCGTATAGACACTGGGGAACTGCAGCACCCCCAATTTCGCTTACGACTTTGTTTCTCAAAATTTTCTAAACACTTTTCATTGCCCAATTTTTTGTAGAAATTTTAAATTTTCTCTGATTTCTTTTTATAGAAATTTTAAGTTTCTTTCTCGAAGTTACGACATTTAAAAACTTATTTTATTTTTAATTTTGATCAAAATCATGTTTTCAAAAACTAATTTTTGTAAAAGTTTTGAGGAAGAAATTAATATTTCGAGCAGGAATTAAAATGTTAAGAAAAAACTTAAATTTCTTTGAAAATGTCAACACTTTGAGAAAATAATTACAATTTCAAGAAAAAATTTTAATCCAACTCATCTCGCATTTTACTATTTCTCTAAAAAATAAGTCAATACGGTATCTTCGAATTTTTACCTCAAATCTCATTTTGTATAAAAATTTTGAGTTTTTTTCAGATATTTCGATTTTTTTAGGAATCTTTGATTTTTTCTGCAAAGTTTGCATTTTTTCTAAATATTTTATAAAAAGAAAATTTTCTCGAAATTTTTATTTTTCCTGTTCTTAAAATTCTTAAAAGTTCTTGTAGAAATTCCAACTTCTCCAGATTTTTCTTTGTGTTCCTCTAATTTAATTTAAAAATGTGCGACTCGTTGACAATTTAAAGTTCATTTTATTTTGTAGTTTTGACAAAAAATGTTTCGAAAAAATCCTGAAAGCTCTATAAAAATTTCAACATTTTGGGAAAAACAAAAAATTTCGACTTTCTTGTAAAAATATTTGAATTTTTTTTTCAAATTTCGATTTTTTCTCTAAGAAATTTTGCTTTTTTTCCTAGCAATTTGTGGTTTTCTGTAAACATTTTATACAATTTTTTTTTAATTTCGACTTTTCCTGGAGGTTTTGTCTTTAAAATACTTTTTCTTGTAGAAATTTTAATTTCTCTCTAATTTGTTTTGGAAATTTAAAAGTTTTTTAACGAAATTTTAATATTTTAAAGTTCATTTTATTTTGTAATTTTGATAAGAAACTAAAAAGTGTTAAGTATAAGTTTAGGGAAAATAAACTTCAAATCTGCATAAAAATAAGAAAATTAAAAAAATATTGAAATTTCAAGAAAAAATGAACCTTGTAAATTACAACCTTATTTACAATTTGATATTTCTCTAAAAAATTACTGCTACTGTAGGACCAAAGAAAATTCTGAATCGTAATTTCTAATTTTGGAAATATATCGACATTTAAAATAAATTGCAGTTTTTAATTAAATTTTCAAAGAAGCTGATTTTTTTGAATATTGGAGAAAATTTAAAATTATCGAAACATTCGTAATTATCAAAAAAGTCGAAATTTTGTAAAGATAAAATTTTGAAAAAAGTAGAAATTTTCAATAGTTCAAGTTTAAAAAGAACCTTTTCTTTTAAGTCGAAGATTTAATTGGAAATGTATAAAAAAAAGTATAAATAAAATTTAAAAAAAGTTCGAACGTTTCAAAAAAAGTCAAGTTTTCAAAAAGAGTCGAAATTTTGAAAGAAAAGTCGAAGTTTTAAAATGGAGTCGAAATTTTACGAAATATTGGTCGAAAATTTAAATAAAAGGTTTCAAGAAATGTCTGGCTTAAAAAAAATAAAGGATCCACAGTTTGCAAGAAATGTCAACATTTTCCAAGAAGCTGAATATTTTGAATATCGGAGAAAACTCAAAATTATCGAAAAATTTCTAATTATCAAAAAAGTTGAAATTTTGAAGAGGCAAAATTTTGAAAAAAGTCAAAATTTTCAATAGTTCAAGTTTAAAAAGAATCTTTTCTTTTAAGTCGAAGATTTAGTTGAAAATGTTTACAAACATGAATAAATAAAATTTTAAAGTTTCGAACGTTTCAAAAAAAGTCAAGTTTTCAAAAAGAGTCGAAATTTAAAAAAAAAGACGAAGTTTTGAAATGGAGTCGAAATTTTACGAAATATTAGTCGACAATTTCAATAAAAGGTTTTAAGAAATGTCTGGCTTAAAAAAAAATCACAATTTTCAAATAACGGATCGACAGTTTGCAAAAAATGACAAAATTTTGAAAATAGTTAAAATTAAAAAAATAGTCAAAAAGTTTAAGTTTTCCAAAAATTTTAAATTTTGGAAAATTCAAAAGTTCTTTTTCTTAGTTTCCACTTTTTTCAAAGATTTATTTATTTTATTAATTATAAGACATTTTCAGCTTGACCTTTCTTTAGGATTTTAACTTATTTTCCAAATTCTGAATTTTTTGAAAATATTTAAACATAATTTCAATTTTTCTCAAAATTGTTGGTTTTTTTTACAAATTTTCATTTTTTTTAAACCTAATGATGCTGAAAAACTGACTTTTGAAAACTTTTACTCTGTTTTTTTGAATTTTTATCTTGGCCCAACTTTTGACGATTTCTCAAAGTTTTGATCTTTTTTGAAAAAACTGAGACTTTTTTATAAATTTTGAATTTTTCCTGAGGTTTCGACTTTTATGTAGTAAACTTAACTTTTATTTGAAAAATAAGGTTTTCCTTTAATTTTTGTTTTTTTGAAAAAATAAATTTTTCTCAAAATTTCGACATTTTTAATATTTTCGAACCTTTATCAGAATTAAGACTTTTTTTTTGAAAATTTTGACATTTCATGATCAAAATTTCGACTTTTTTTTGAGAGTGTAACTTTTTCAGAATATTAGTTTTTTGGAAAATTTCTTCCTTTTCCCAAAATCTCGATTTATTTCAAAATTTTGGTTTATTTTTGTAATATAATTATCTTCAAACACTTTTTTTTAAACCTTTACCTTTTTTTTGAACATTTTTACCTTAGCTCAAACCTTTTACTATATTTCGAAGTTTTAACTTCTTTTTTGATAAATCCAACCTTTTCCCGAAAATTGTCACTTTTTTAAAAAATTCAATTTTATTTCAAAATTGCGACGTTTTGAAACCTTTGAATTTTTTCAGGATTTTAATTTTTTTTCCAAATTTTTATCTTTTGTCATCAAAATTTGAACTTTTTTCGAAATTAAGTAAGGCTTCAATCAAAGTTTTTTTCGAAATTTTCATTTTTTTTTTTCAAAAGCTCGACTTTTTGGGAAAACTTCAACATTTTTTCAAAATTTGCTTGTTCAAGAAATTCTTTAATTTTTTGAAGAATCTAATGTTCCAAATTACAAATTTTTAAATTTTGAACGAATTCTACAAAACGAATTCAAGACTTAACTAAATTTCGATTTTAAAGCTGCCTAAATTCAAAACAATCTGAAAAAAAATCGCAGCTTCGAATCTAAAGTCAAAATTTTAAGAAAAAAGTCAAATATAGCATAAACAAAACCAGATAAAAATTGGAAGTTTAAATTAGACATTAGACATAAGACTCAACTAAATTTCGATTTTAAAGCTGCCTAAATTCAAAACAATCTGAAAAAAAAAATCGCAGCTTCGAAGCTAAAGTCAAAATTAAAAAAAGTCAAATGTAGCGTAAACAAAACCAGATAAAAATTGGAAGTTTAAATTAGACATTTTCTAACATGTCACCGTGTCAAGTTTACTTTCAAAGTTTTGACCTAAATTGGAATATAAATGTTGTATTTTGTTCTTTAAATTTTCACTGAAATTCCCAATTTCTAGGTAAAATTAGAAACAGCGAAATATAATCAAACATTTTGAAAAAAAAGCCAAATCCTGGAATTTTGGGAAGTTTTAGAAAGTCGGCATTGTCAAAAAATCATTAGAATTTGAGATTTCCAGAAAAAATTGGCATATTGAAATTTAAGTGAAATTTGAAGGAAAAAATTTAAACAACTACAAATTTTTGTTAATAACTTCAAAAAAATAGGGGTATCAGATTATAAAAGGTAAAATCCAAGTTAAAAAAAAACAAATTTTGAGTGTTCTAAAGAAAAAGTTGAAATTTTCAAAAAAATTTGAATTTGCATATAAAATTGCCAGGAACTGTGCTCCAATCAAAAAGACTTCACTGCTTTAGTCCAAATTTACAATAGAATATAAAATTTTCATTTTAAACTCAAAATTTTAGGGAAAGGAAACAAATATTTCGAGAAAAAGGTCCAAATTTTAAAAGAGCCGTAAATTTTGAAAAAAGAATATTCAAATTATACAACTTAAAATTTAATTTGGCTTGACATTTTCAGAGTAAAAACAACAAGTGTGGAAATTGTAAGTTTCTAATCCAACTTTCAAAAAAAATGTTTTTTAAAGTAAACTCGTAATTGTCAGATGAAAATGTGTAAAATTTTGAAAAGGAAATTTCTAATAAAATCCCAATCTTTAGGGTAAAGTAAAAATTATTTTAAGAACATATGAAGCGAAATGAACCGTTATTTTTTCCGGTTATGTTTCGTTCCGACAAAAATCACGGTTTTTTTTCGGTTTTCGGTTCAGTTCCGGTTCGAGGCCCTGATATTACCTCCATTTAACGAACAGGATACCTCCTTACAACGAATTTTTGAACCAAGATTTTTCAAGGTTTAATTAGTTTTAATAGTGGCCTTCTGTTCAGAGAAAGTTCTTAATACCTCATGTTAATGACATTCCAAGGTTTCATTCGTTTATAATTGCCTCTCGTTCAAAATATGCGCAATTTTTGGGATACCCCTTGCTAATGACTATCTTTACTTGGGGGTTAACAGTTTGAGAACATACCTGTACTTGTTTTCAATGCGTTAAATAAGTCCCAAGTATTTTTTGAACAGCAAACATTTCCTAAATTCTCTCTTTAAACAGAAATAACAGATTCTTTAAATTAAATTTAATTTATCTACATATGTTTATATATTTTTAAATAAATGTGTAATATGAAATTTTACATGTGATTTTTAATGCTACCTCCCTATAACGAAAACCTCTCTATAGCGAATTTTTTTTGAAGGATCTTGGAATTCGCTGACTGTACTTCGATATTTTGAACAAAATTTCAAAATTTAAATTAAAATACTTAACCCATTTCTTTATTCTTTCGTCTTTGAAATTTCGATAATTTTGGATTTTTCTCAAAATTGGAAAAGTTGGAACGAAATTCCAGTTGGAAGTAGAAATTAAGGCTGAAAAAATATTTGAAAACCATTTGTCCTGAAGCGTTTTATCGTAGAGAAAAAAATGGAAAATCGTAATCATTGAAAATTTCGCTCGCTCTTGGACAGTCACCCTTGTGCTGGGAACAATCTGCACACCTACACGGCCCCAAATTCTGGACTTTTCGCGGTTTTTTGTATAGTTCATTTATTGCTTTCAAAAGTTCTTGGAAGGGGAGACTTGATCCCCCCTATTTACACCACCCTGTTGAACTATTTTTCTTTCAAATGTCTTTAAGGACCTTTTTTTGTTTTATTTTTAAGTAATACGTTTAAAAAACATTTTTCTTGTTTTTATTCCCTCGTAATTGTCATTTAGGTGTGTCATTGTTTTTGAATTCAAGTGACGTGAAACAATTATTCCTGAAATAGAACAAAAATATTTGCTGGTTGTTTTTAATGATTTATGTCATCCGTATTTATCATATTTTGATTAGAATTGGCTGCCAAGTCTGTAAAATCTGAAGTCTATAAAAAATTTACTCGAGAAAAATAAGGGCGGGATAAAAGAAAAACAAAAATGGATTTCAAGTATGTATTCATGTCTAAAAGAACTATTAACTATTTAAAGCTGCCATTCAACATTGACCATAATAAAAATACTTTTTTGTTAGATAATTTGAGATTCTAAAATTCAACATAATATAAAATTAAAAAATGGTTTACAGAAGGTGATGGTAAAACATAACTAAAACTACTATAATTAGGCATCTGGTCTTTAACTATTTATTTTTTGAAAATACTGATAAGGGAATGTGTAGAGCATTTTATTGTATATAGTCGAAAAATACATTCTTTATCTACAATAACATTAAAAAATAATTTCTTCATTTAATTGCACTTGATTTATCATGATTGAATCCAAATAATAGTAATTAAGAATGTAGTTTTCTCTTCTAATAAAAATAAACAGAAATAATAAATAATTTCTTTTAACAATTCGACCTCATAAATATATCAGCTAAAAATGAAAATATGAAATTAAATAATTGTGAAAAATGATGATTCTTATAAAGCCAGCCTAAAATAATTTAACATTAATATTAAATAATGAAAATAAATAAAACTGATATATTTACATATTTATTATGTATTGAAATTTAAATAATACTTAAAATACAGTGATGCTACGTATTTTTTAAAATCATTTAATCTTTGATGAAATGGTTTTAAAAAATTGAAATCGAATTTTTTGGCCATTTCAATAGAAAGAATTCAATTGCCAATTTTTAGGTAATCATTTTTATTTGGTATACAATGTCTTGAAATGGGGCCAAAAAATTGGAAATTAAGTATTGTATCGTACAATAAATAAAATTAAAGCTCGCTATTGTAACCTGATTTCAGTTTGTATATAATTACATTATATTCTATTTCGGATTTGTTCGACAAAAAATTTTGATACAATACTAACTGTAACCGGTAAAATTGTCAAAAACAACCTAAATTAATTAATACATCAATTGCCTAAAGACAATTTTTTATAGACTAGAAAATTAGGACACCTGGGTTTTCGAAATTTTTGCTGATTGGACACTCGGGATTTATTTTTTTCCCAAATATTCGATCATTTTCGAAAGCTTGGGCCATTCTTCCCAAAGCAGTAAGGATCTTGCGCAGCCTCCGAAGAACTCCGTTGAGAAACATTTGCTCCTAAAAAATAAAACAAATTCACATCTGGGGGAAGCATCAATAGATAAAATAAAAATGTTACAGGTTCATGCTCGAGAAAAGGTTAATGCATTCCCAGAGTATGAAATATGTTTAGATTAATAGAAAGTCACACAGAGAAGTAATTTTAAAATGTTCAAAGAAAAATTCAAAGGAAGAACACGTACACACAATATAAAAACATTTTAGTCTTTACCTTGCTTTTATAAAGTAGTTGTTGCTAATTGTTCTTCAATGATTTTTTTGTAAATTATGACCAAAAACACTATAAAGCACTGTTAATGTTTAATTTTTTTTAGAAATAAACCGCTATCGGTTCCAATTGGGAGCGAGATTTAATATTAATTGATGCTGGTAATGCAATTAAATAATATTATAGTATTAAGAAAAAATTGGTCATTTTTGTATTTACGGTACTTTGACGATGTAAATGTTAATGCGAAATAGTACTGACACGTGCAGAAAGCACTAAATTGATTAACAGGACTAAAGATTATTCATAAATAGAATTTTACGTTCATTTTACAATTAACATGCATTGTTAGAATGTTAGGAAGTTTAATAGTCTAGTGTCTAGTTTGTTAAAGTGTTAGGTTGTTAATAACAATTGTGTACTGCTTTGTTTGTGTACCTAAAGCCCTGGATCGGCCCCGTGTATTAATTTGATCCATGTTTTAATTTGTTCCAGTTGATCTGTTAACTGTAGTGTTTCAACACAACCTAAGAAATAATCTGTTGTGAAACAATTTCTCCTGAAAGAAAATAAAGAAAAATAATGAACAATTTCCGAATCAAGCTTTTGCTTTGTAAAGTGATAAGACAAAGTAATAAGACAACGCAGTTTGTTCATGAAATCTTTATAATTTGTCGCTTTTATAAAGTAAAAAATCAGAAGAAAACTTTTTTCTTTCAATGTTATTTAGCTCTATTCAGTTGTCGCTTTTATAAGATGATAATCCCAAAATATTTTTCGTTCTAATACAGTTCGAACTTCCCATATTTTTCCAGTAATTCTACTGACTGTTAGCAGAACTTTTCAACTAGTAGAGTGCGTCTCCCTAGGGGAAGGGGGATGGGGGGGGGGAGGTAAAATCAAAAGGGAAAGTCAACGTGTTCAGACAAGATTTAACTCTTTGAAAATATAAAGTTTTTTGAAGGGTTGGATTTTTTCAGCATTTTAACTATTCAGAATTTCGAATTTTATTTTGAAAATTAGGATTTTTCAAAAAAATTCTTTACTTATTGAAAGAAGCACAGACTTTTTTACATTCTTTACGCATTGAAATAAGTAAAGAATTTATTTGAAAAGTCGAAATTTTGAAAAAGTAGAAATTTTGAAAACAGGAATTTTGAAAAGGTAAAAATTTTGAAAAATCCAGCCTATCAAAAAACTTTATTTTAAACAAAAGTTTCGAGAAAGTTCGACTTTTTTAAAGTATTGACTTAAAATTCCGCTTTCCTTTAAAAATTTGTTTTTTTTTTAAATTTAGCTTCGAAAATTTATAAAAAGATAATTTTTAGGCTTTAATTTTGTTCGAAAATGTCGAACTTTTGGAAAGGTTGAAATTATTTCAAAATATGGACTTTTTTTCAGATTCAGGATTTTCATTTCTTAAAATTTCGAGTTTTCCAAATCTTTTAATTTCTCAAAATTTCGCTCTTTTTCAAAATTTCGATCTTTCTCAAAATTTCGATCTTTCTGCTTCTTTAAAAGTTACCTCTTCGAAAATTTGGACCTTTTTTAATAATTTCAAAATTTGAAATTTCAGATTTTCTCGAAAACCTGAAGTCAACAAAATCTCGAGTTTTTCAAATTTTTGACTGTCAAAATTTCGATCTGTTTCAAAATTTTTACTTCTTTAAAATTTCTAGTTCTTTAAAAGTTACCTCTTCGAAAATTTCAACCTTTTTTGATAATTTCCAAATTTTAGAATTTGAAAATTCAGATTTTCTCGAAGATCGCAATTTTTTTGATAATATCGACATTTTTTAAAAATATCTATTCTGTTTTTTAAATTTCCGACCTTTTTCAAATTTCCAACAGTTTTTTAAAAATGTTAACTTTAAAATTTTGAAGAAGAAATTGGACATTTCTAAAAACATGCAAAATCGCATTTTGAGACAAAAGTCGAAAATTCGAAAATAACGAGAAATTTTAACGCAACTTGCATATTTAAAAAGTCAGAAAAATACGAATATATTTAAAAAAATGGCGCCACTTCGGAAAATACCTATTTTTGAAAGAAAATTCAAAAAGCACAATTTTTAGAATAAAGTCGAAGTTACGAAAAAGTCGATTTTGAGGAAAAGGCGAATTTTAGGAAAAATGACTAATTTAAAAAGAAAGAGTCAAAATTTCGAGAAGCAGAGAAATTTCGAGAAACAGAGAAATGTTGAGAAACAATTCGAAATTATCAGAAATACGAATATCGAGGAAAAAGTTGAATTTTCCAGAAATATTAAATATTGAGTTTTGAGATAAAAACCAAAATTTCGAAAAAAAAGGCAAACTTTAAAACTGTTTTTGAAAAATCAGTTTCTGAAAGCTCGAAATTTTCAGAAAGATCCCAATGGTAAAAAAAAGAATGGAATTTCGAAAAAAACCCCGAAATTTCCAGAAAACAGTCGACATTTGTAGAAAAATTTCGCAATTTTCCAGAAAGTCAAATTAAAAAAAAATAGTCGAAATTCCGAGAGAACGGACTTTCAATGACATAGACAAAATTTCGAAAAAAAAATCAATAAAAATTTCGCACAGGAAGTCAAATTTTGAGAAAACAATCAACCCTTTAAAAAATTTGAGATAATAACCCTTCTTCTCGAAAATCTTAACTTTTTTGATAATATTGACATTTTTTTAAAAATATTTATTCCTTTGTTTCAAATTTCCGATCTTTTTCAAAATTCTAACACTTTTTTGAACATTTTGACTTTAATATTTTGAGGAAGAAACTGGACATTTCTAAAACACATCATATTTTGAGACCAAAGTCAAAAATTCGAAAATAAGGAGAAATTTTAACCTAATTTGCATATTTAAAAATTCGGAAAAAGATGAATATGTTTAAAAATGACCCCATTTTTAAAATGACGCCATTTTTAAAAAGACCTATTTTTGAAAAAAAATTTAAAAAACAGACTTTTTAGAATAAAGTCGAAGTTACGAAAAAGTCGATTTGGAGGAAAAGGCGAATTTCAGAAAAAATGACTAATTTTAAAAGAAAGAGTCAAAATTTCGAGAAACAGAAGAATGTCGAGAAACAACTCGAAATTATCAGAAGTACGAATTTCAAGGAAAAAGTTGAAATTTTCAAAAATATTGAATATCGAGTTTTGAGATAAAAACCAAAATTTCGAAAAAAAAGGCAAACTTTAAAACAGTTTTTAAAAAATTAGTTTCTGAAAGCTCGAAATTTTCAGAAAAAGCGCAAGGTTAAGAAAAATAATGAAATTTAAAAAAAATACCCGAAATTTCGAGAAAACGTAGAAAAAGCTAGCAATTTTCCAGAACGTCAAATTCGACTTTCGACGACAAAGACAAAATTTCCAAAAAAAAATGAAAATTTCGCACAGGAAGTCAAATTTTGAGAAAACAATCAGCTTTTAAACAAAGTTGAGATAATAAGCCGTTTCAATGAAGCCGATTTTGAGAAAGATATCAAAATTCTGCGAAAAATACAATTTTCGATGTAGAGAAATCGAAAGTATCAAAAACTCAAACGAATTAAAAAAAAATCGAAATTTAGGTTAAGAATCGGCATTTTGAGGAAAAGAGCGAAACTTTGAAAATAAATCGAAATTTTTTAAAAAAAGTCGAAATTTACAAATCAAGTTTTGGAAAGTTTCAAATTTTCAACAAATTTCGACTTTTCTGAAAAAATGTCGATTTATTGAAACAAGCGCAGACTTTTTTACATTCTTTACGTATTGAAATAAGTAAAGAATTTTTTTGAAAAGTCGAAATTTTGAAAAAGTTGAAATTTTGAAAAAGTAAAAATTTTGAGAAATCCACCCTATCAAAAAACTTTGTTTTTAAAAAAAAATTGAGAAAGTTCGACTTTTTTAAAATTTTGACTTAAAATTCGTCTTTGGTTCAAAAATTCGTTTTTTTTAAATTTAGCTTCGAAAATTTATAAAAAGATAGTTTTTAGGCTTTCATTTTTTTCGAAAATGTCGAATTTTTGGAAAGGTTGAAAATTTTTCAAAATATTGACTTTATTTCAGGTTTAGGATTTTCATTTTTAAAAATTTCGAGTTTTTTAAATTTTTAGCTTTCTCAAAATGTCGATCTTTCTCAAAATTTTGATCTTTCTCAAAATTTCGATCTTTCTCGAAATTGTTCTTTGAAATTTCCACTTCTTTAAAAGCTACCTTTTCGAAAATTTCGACCTTTTTTGATAATTTTAAAATTTAAAAATTCAGATTTTCTCGAAAATCTCAACAACAAAATCTCGAGTTTTTCAAATATTTGACTTTCTCAAAATTTTTACTTCTTTAAAATTTCTGCTTCTTTAAAAGTTACCTCTTCAAAAATGTCGACCTGTTTTTATAATTTCAAAATTTGATAATTCGGATTTTCTCAAAAATCTGAACACAACAAAATTTTGAGTTTTTCAAATTTTTGACTTTCTCAAAATCGCAATCTGGTTCAAAATATTAATTTCTTTAAAATTTTTACTTCTTTAAAAGTTACCCCTTCCAAAACTTCGATCTGATTTAATAATTTCAAAATTTGAAAATTCAGATTTTCTCGAAAATCTGAACTCAGCAAAATTTCGAGTTTTTCAAATTTTTGACTTTCTCAAAATCTGGATCTGTTTCAAAATATTTACTTCTTTAAAATTTTTACTTCTTTAAAAGTTACCTCTTCCAAAATTTCGACCTGTTTTGATAATTTTAAAATTTGATAATTCAGATTTTCTCGAAAATCTCAACTCAATAAAATTTCGAGTTTATCAAAATTTTGACTTTCTCAAAATCTCGAACTGTTTTAAAATTTTTACTTCTTTAAAAGTTACCTTTTCGAAAATATCGACCTTTTTTAATAATTTCAAAATTTGATAATTCAGATTTTCTCTAAAGCACTGAACTAAACACTGTGGCTTGTGATTAAGTCCAAGAAGGTTTCACCCCTTTACCACATCGGCAATTAAGTAAATAATTACGCGATACGTATTTCGCCAGCAGAACTGGCATTTTCAAGCGCACTAATCGAAAAAGATTAGCAAAAGATGCATCGACGTCATCTGCATTGAGATTCAAATCGATACTGAGTATCGATTTAAATCTCAATTTTTTTAGTTAAATTTCGACTTTAGTTATTTTTTAAACATTTTTGATATCCAAGTGGTCAAATTTAAGTCCTATAGTCGAGGAACAACCGAAAGAAAATAAGGTACATTTCCTTACAGCGAGGCCAGATTCGAAATTCCCTAAGAGTGTAGGCAAATTACTTTAGAAATTATTCCTTATGCTTCTAAACTTCAACGTTAATTTCAAAAGTATGACTTTCTCGAGAATGTCATAGCAAAAAAGTTTGTTTTAGATACTAGAAGTTTTGTCTGAGATTGACTATTTCGAAATGACTTAATTTATTAGAAAAATCGAGTCTAACACGAAAAGTTGAAAACGTACAAAGCTAAAAAAGTTAAAATTTGTAAAACATATAAATGAGAAAAAATTGCAATTCTTGGAAAAGAACTTTCGAAAGAAATTCGAGTTGTAAGGTCGAAATTTCGTAAATTCAAAGTTCAAAAAACTGCACATTCGTCCAGCAAAGTAAACAAGACTTTCATGACTTGCGAAGTGTTTATTCGTAGGAAATCTTTGGGAAACTCTAGTCCAATTTATCATTTTTTTAAAAAATATGTCTACTTTAAGAACGTAGGCTTTTCTTTGGTCAAAAGTTTTACACTAAAAGTTAAAAGCAATTGAACTAGAAGCTAAAAAATGTAGAAATTATAAAAAAATCAAAAGAGAATGAAATTTTGATTTTTGGAAAGAAAATTTCGAAATTATTTCGAGTTTTAAGGTGAGTTCAAAGTTAAATTATTGCCTTCGGTCAACAAAATATACAAGGTGTTTACGATTTGCGAAGTGTTCCATTGCAGGAAATGTTTGGGAAACTCTAGTCCAATTTATCATTTTTTTCTTGAAATATCTCCACTCTAAGGACGTAGATTTTTCTTTGGTCAAATGCTTGGCCATCGTTGCTACTTGAATGTTTTTTGGTAAATGATTTAAGAAGTCAAATCAACAAAGCAGCCGCAATACCAGGCTGCCTACGAGAGACTATTTGGAACAATCAATATATGCGGTTAAACAGCAAGATCAAAATCTACAAAACATGGATAAGACCAATCATGATATACAGAATAGAGGCACGAGAAGAAACCAACAAGATCAAGAGTATGCTGAGAGTAGCGGAGATGAAAACTTTAAAAATTATAGTGGAAAAGACCAGAAGAGACAGAGTAAGAAACACCAGATTAGAGAGCAGTATGGTATATACGGTATATAGTGCGATGGGGTAGTCAAAGAAGACAATGGTACACTCACGTAAACAGAATAAGAGAAGATCGATTACCACGCATCGCACTGGAAGGAAAACCAACAGGCATCCGTCCCCCGGAAGAGCACCTAAAAGATGGAGCGATTGTTGGCAGTTAACATCCCAGGAAATACAACAGAGGCATAACCAGAATTAACAGATCGCAAGATCCCTAAAAAGAAAAAGAAGAGTAAGAAGAAGAAGAAGAAGAAGGAGAAGAAGAAGAAGGAGGAGAAGGAGGAGAAGAAGAAGAAGGAGAAGAAGGAGGAGAAGGAGGAAAAGGAGGAGAAGGAGGAGAAAGAGGAGAAGGAGGAGAAAGAGAAAAGGAGAAAAAGGAGGAGAAGGAGGAGAAGGAGGAGAAGGAGGAGGAGGAGGAGAAGGAGAAAGAGGAGAAGGAGAAAAAGGAGGAGAAAGAGGAGAAGGAGGAGAAAGAGGAAAAGGAGGAGAAGGGAAAGAAGAAGGAGAAGGAGGAGAAGAAGGAGAAGGAGAAAAAGGAGGAGAAAAAGGAGAAAGAGGAGAAGAAGGAGAAGAAGGAGGAGGAGGAGAAGTAGAAAAAGAAGGAGAATGAGAAGAAGGAGAATGAGAAGGAAAAAGAAAAGGAGAAGGTAATGAAGAAGGAGAAGGAGGAGAAGGAGGAGGAGGAGGAGGAAGAGAAGGAGAAGGAGAAGGAGAAGGAGAAAAAGAAGGAGAGAGAAAAGGAGAAAGAAAAGTAGAAGGTAATGGAGAAGGAGGAGGAGAAGAAGGAAGAGAAGGAGAAGGAGAAGGAGAAGAAGAAGAAGGAGAAGGAGAAGAAGAAGGAGAAAGAGAAAGAGAAAGAGAAGGAGAAGAAGGAAAAGGAGAAGAAGGAAAAGGAGAAGGAGAAGGAGGAGGAGAAGGAGAAGAAGAAGGAGAGAAAAAAAGAGAAAGAACAGGAGAAGGTAATGGAGAAGGAGAAGGAGAAGGAGGAAGAGAAGGAGAAGGAGAAGAAGGAGAAAGAGAAGGAGAAAGAGAAAGAGAAAGAGAAGGAGAAGAAGGAGAAGGAGAAGGAGAAAGAGAAAGAGAAAGAAAAGGAGAAGGAGAAGGAGAAGAAAAAGGAGAAGGAGAAGGAGAAGGAGAAGAAGGGTAAGGAGGAGAAGAAAAAGTAGAAGAAGGAGAAGAAGGAGAAGAAGGAGAAGAAGGAGAAGAAGGAGAATAAGGAGAAGAAGGAAAAGAAGGAAAAGAAGGAGAAGAAGGAGAAGAAGAAGAAGAAGAAAAAGAAGAAGAAGATTTGATGAACGATTCAGTATTTCCTCGTTTTTGTCATTTTGAATGAGACTGAAAACAAAGACGTTTTTGAAGACGTCTCTGTTATTTGTTATTTGAATAAACCTTGATAAAGGAACATAACAAAGACAACTTATAGATCTTCATGTCGTCATTAGGATCTTCCCTTAGAAGAGGATCTAAACAATTAGAAAGAAGCGACTGCAGTAGGCACCATAGTTTGGCCTACAAAACTTTCCAAGTAACTTGCACAGACACGTTGAAATGCTTATTAGATACAGAGTTGGTAAATTGGTTACATTCGACTTCAGCCCAATTGGAACACTTCGAAATAATGCTTAAAGCTTTCAAGACAAAGACAAGAAGCTCAATAAAGGATATTTTATTGCTTCGTGTAATTTTTTTTACATTCTGTGGGGGCCATTATTGGCACTGTCACCTAGATTTAAAATCCTTTGTATCTTCCACATATTTGTTCGAGTCCCAGTTAGCCTTTCCCTTTTTGTGTAATGTTGGTACATTAAAAAATTTCAAGCTAACATTTCCCATAGTTAATCAAAATAAGAATCGTTCAATAAATGGGCTTCTGTCAAAGATCTTTCTAATTTTATGGACCAAAAACTCTAAAAGAGGTTTTTCAGTTTTTCGAATATGGTGCCCAAACTGCAAAAAAGTAATGGACCGTAGGAACCATTTAGAGCATATGTATGGAATGTGGATGAATTGGTAATATCCCAAATGATAAAACTTTTATAGGGTCCAGTGGCCTTCATAAGGTCCCACAGGTTCATGTTTGTTGATTAGTGCTGTGTCCATTTCGACAAGTATTTAGTCCCCAATTTCGTGACATTAAGACTCAATTTTGCGATAATATTTTTGACGTAATGGTATCAGTCAAGTTGAAGAAAGGTCAAATAAGAGAATTGTCACTATCAGTTTCCATGGAGCTCATAGAAGGCTGTTTTATTTACTCATTCTGCAGAACTATCGCGGAGAAATTATCTATTGCCGATTAGGAACGTTCCTTTCGTTATAAAAATTCTTGCAGTTCCATCCAACTATTACTTTGCATTAAAAACGAGGAAATGCTGAATTGTTCATCAAATCTTCTTCTTCTTTTTCTTCCTATTCTTCTTCTTCTTTTTCTTCCTATTCTTCTTCTTTTTTTCTTCTTTTCTTCTTCTAAGAGATCTTGCGATTTGTTAATTCTGGTTATGCCTTTCATGTTCCGTTAGAAAAACGAAGAAAGTCCTATAGAATCGAAGCTAGCCGTCAAGGTTTGACTGTTGTCCTTTGTTTCATGTTTGGAAGATGCTAAAGAATCAACTTTAAGTTCTTAGGTCTTGAAAATACCTTGATCTATTTTTTTAACGGTAACGTTGTTACCTCATTCAGAAATATCTTGATCTGAGAAGCAACGTGACCTACGTTGGCGTGAAAAAGTTCTTAAGTTTTTATGCTAATATAGATTACGTTATCTTTCAGATTTTTGAGCAATTTTATGGTTTTAATGTTAAATGATAATTGGAAGGAATAAAGCTTTCTGCAAACTTTTATGGCTTCCTCAAAAAACTCTTTAGTAATGGTCCGAAGATAGTCATCACAGAGGCTACTAGAGGCTGTCAGTTTTCTTCCTTATGAGGTTTCCTCGTTTTCAAGAAGCCGTTTTCATTTATTGATCATCACTCGTCACTCCTTAGCAGCTTTTGCATCAAATTCTATTTGCTTTTAGTTCAGTGTTTCTCCAAGGTCAATAAAATGAGGAAAAACAGTGCTCATCCTAGAAAATATCATCAAAGTCAACGTCGACGTCGTTAACCTTATTATGGGTCATCTGCACATAAGAGTTAGTTGGAAATTTGGACTGGGATAATCAATAAGCAACAAAAGACTATTTTTGCATAAAGACTAAAACAGTGCATGTTAGAAAAAATGTGTCTAGCAGCCAATAGCTAATTGTACAAGATTTATGCTTTAGAAATATTGTCAACAAATATTCGTTGAATTTGTCACCAAAAAACCAGATCCGAGCTCATTGTTCTAAAGCATAAACAGTTCGTTCAACCAAATTAACTAATTGCAAGGGAAAAGATTTTTATCGTTGAAGCTCATTCAAAAAGACACTAAAATTAGATCAGTACAACTAAATAGAATTCGCAATATTAAATATGATTTCATTCATGAACTTCCTGCTGACATGAAAAGATATTTTTACTTTTTCACACCTGGCCAGAATGTAACGCAAGGTTGTTTAAATTCCTCGAACCTATCACTTCATGATAAAAACAAGACTACCTGGGCGTACATAATTCTACGTAAAAATTCCACGACTGCATCACATCTTACGAACGCATTTTTCTGACAAATTGTGCGAGTTTGAAATAAGTGTATCGCCAGCATTTTCAAGAGATCTGAGAAGAACCATGTCACTATTACAATTTTACTTCACGTTCAAGTTACAAGATTTCTTTCATCAATTACTACAGAAAATACAGTTTTTCTATTAATGTTTTATTGGCTTTTTCTTCGCCAGTTACTTCTTTCACAATTCTAAATTTTCAATAAGCTTCTGTTAAGGTTTGGCAATCTAGAAAATTGAGAATTGTGAAAGGAGTAACTGGCGAAGAAAAAGCCAATGAAACATGAATAGAAATACTAATACTTCGCAAAGTTGTAGAGAATAACAAAATACAGTATCTGTAAAAATTCGATTACATATTATATTAAATATCATAAAATTTTTATGATTCATGATATGGATTACGGATATTTTCAAAATCCTTTAGGATTTCTAAAGCATCAGAGTTGTGGTTGTAAATCTTCAGTTCAGGATAAGGTCCCACATAGCAAAACCATGGATATGAATTTATTATAAAAATTTTATTTTGAAACAATTCAAGACCAGTCAGTGATGATCCAAAAATGAAAAAGAATGAGCTCACAAGCGAATTAATATTATCTGTATATCTATAGTATATCCATATCAATGGCTTGTGGGGCCTGGGTTGCTTTTAATTCCATTGCTTTAATTCATTTAAAATTGCTACATACTTCAAAAATCTATTAGATCTTAATACTTTAATGCTTTGAAATTTTTTAAACATCGAGGCTTGTATTTAAACCTGGAAAGCGCAAGAACTTTAAACTAGTTATAAATGTTCCATCTCTTTTGATCTTTTTCTTTTATAGTTATAACATTTTTCATATTTCGCCAAAATGTATACACGTTTGGATTGTTTCGTACCTGCATTGAGAGTGAATTGTTGGTTCTCTGAAGAGGTTATAACAGTCTTCACAAATACGATCTAACCTAGCAAATATACTTTTATCGTAAACTCCTTTACACTGGATATCGAAGAAGGATCGTTTGGTTAGGTGATGGGTCAAAAAGGCCGGCGATCTGTGCGCCGGGCTTCCAGTTGTCATATCGAGTACCAAACCTAAGATGACGCACACCCACACTGCTTGAGTGTTCAAGTTGTTTAGTGACCGGTGATTCATCTGAAACAAAAACAAAAATTGTCAATATTTTCTCAATCGAATTGTGAGTAGAAGAAAAAATACTCTAACTTTTGTGTTAACACAAAATTTAGAATGTGTTAACACAAAATTTGGAATATTTTTGACCTTAAGACCTGAGAAGATTATTTTAAAGAGCACTAGGATATATGAAACTATATGATGGGCTCAGCTTATTGGGCCTTTGATTCCTCCAAATCCATATATTTTTGAATAAAAAAATACTTAACTAACTTTTCAGTATTCTCTCAACCGAATTGCGAGTAGAAGAATACTCTAACCTTCGTGCTAACACAAAAGTTAGAATATTTTTGGACTTAGATCCAAAGACTGGGAAGATTATTTTAAAGAGCACTAGGATAGATAAAACCATATGATGGGTTCAGCTTATTGGGCCTTTGATTCCTTCAAGTCTAGATATTTTTGAATTAAATTTTCTTTAAACAGTTTACATTATACTTCAACGATCAAAACAGTTTGGCTTTTGGTTGTGAGTAGCCGTACTCTTTATGTTTTTAATATTTTGTCTGTTGTACCATTCTGATTTTGGAACAATTTCACCTCTGGTGCTCTTCTTACAGTTGTTTCTTGGTTTTATATTTTACAGATTCTGCAGATGGGTTTCGCCTCTAATATGATTGATTTACTAAGTTACTCTGCTCTTCTTTATTGACTGCATTCATTTACCAACTTTTTTGTGCCATGTTCACTTCAGAACTTTTGCCTCTGATATAGTTGCCACATTGAGTTACTATAAGATATACTTTTTTGGGGATTGGGTGGTGTCAAAAAACCACCAGAAGTCTTCGGCGTTAGAAAAAAGAGAAAACCAAATTCAAGACAGAATAAGGGCAGGGTAACCCAACTATAATGAAGACGAAGTTCTTTGGAAGTGAAAATGGCACAAAAAAGGGGCGACCAAGTTTCAGAAGAGCACGACTAATCATATTAGAGGTGTAACTCATCTGTAGAGATTGTGGATCAAACCATATCGTGCTCTTGCTTTCAATTTGATATTTTGTCCTATTACTAAAGGAACCTTCTACGATGGCGAGCGAAACATCGAGCATTTGACATGTTCCAACCTTGGAAGAAGTATATCTTTTATAATTTGTGTCATATTGAAATACAAATCTTCTCCCCTGAAACCAAGAAAGATTAAGAAACACAACAAAGGGTGTTTTTTAATCTTTCTTGGTTTCTGGGGACAAGATTTGTATTTCAGTTTTTAAAGTTAACCAAGGACCATCTTTTCCACCATAAAAAAATTGTCTTACACAGTATGCTGTTATTCGTTTGGTTATATTTTTTAATGTTGCTTCTGAACTATAACCGTTTTAAAAAAAATCGGATCAGGATGCAGGAAAAGAAAATGTTAATAAAAGGAATAAATGTGGCGTAGAGAAGCGGTGGAAAATATAGAAAAAGCACATACATCCTGAAACTTCTTATGAAATCTATTAAATAAATCTCTGAATGACAGACAGATAACCCACAATCTAAACGGGTGGGTTTAGAAGCATAAAATTTTACACTGGTGTTTCCCGTAATACGTAGGTGAGCATCAGGAGAGGATTTTTTTAAATTCAGCCTCTAAGATGCTAAAAATGGACATTAACAGCTATGCTATTTTTATGTAATTAGTAATACACCAAATTGTATTTAAAGTTGCCTACATGTGTTAACTTGTGACAATTACATTTTTAAAACAGTTGACATTTTAAAACATTTTCAAAAATAGCCAAAACTTTGGAAAATATCTAGATTTAAAAATATTTACACGAATTCTCAAAAAATGAAATTTTATCAAAATTGACTATAAGTTATCAGAAAAGTCGACATTTTTAAAAAAGTCAAAATATGAAAAAGTCGAATATTAGGAAAAATGCTGATATTTTGAAAGAAAAACACTATTCGCGAAAGAAAAGGCAAAAATGAAAATCTTAAGAGTAAAGTCAAAATTTTGAGAAAAAGGCCAATTTTAGGAAAAAGACTAATTTTAAGAAAAAAGAAGAAATTTCGAAGAAACTGTTGAAATTTCTAAAAATATTAAAAATGAAATGTTAAGATAAAAATGTTGTAATTTCCAGAAAAAAAACAAGTTTTAAAAAATGATTTCGAAAAAAAGGCGATATTTCGAGAGTGAATTTTCCAAAAGAACATAAAGATTTTGAAAAAGATGTCAAAATTTTGAAAAAGTCGACATTTTCAGTAATTTTGGGAATTTGAAAAAAGGCGAGGAAGGCGACTCCAAAAGAAAATAAACATTTGGAAGAAAAGTCACAAATAGAAAATTCGTAATGATCAAAAAAGTACAAATTTTGAATTGATAAAATTCGATATTTTCAATAATTTCGGGAATTTGAAAAAAGGTGCGAAAATCAACTTTCCAAATAAAAGTAAACATTTGGAAGAAAAGTTAAAAATAGAAAATTCGTAATTATCAAAAAAGTAGAAATTTTGAATTGATAACATTCGATATTTTCAATAATTTCGGGAATTTGAAAAAAGGTGCGAAAGTCAACTTTCCAAAAGAATATAAAGATTTTGAAGAAAAGTCAAAAATATTAAAAAATTCGTACTTATGAAAAAAGTAGAAATTTTGAATTTATAAAATTCAACATTTTCAATAATTTCGTGAATTTGAAAAAAGGTGCGAAAGTCAACTTTCCAAATGAAAGTAAACATTTGGAAGAAAAGTCAAAAATAGAAAATTCGTTATTATGAAAAAAGTAGAAATTTTGAATTGATAACATTCAATATTTTCAATAATTTGAAAAAAGGTGCGAAAGTCAACTTTCCAAAAGTAAATAAAGATTTTGAAGAAAAGTCAAAATTATCAGAAAATTTGTAATTATCAAAAAAATATAAATTTTGAATTGATAAAATTCGACATTTTCAGTAATTTATGGAATTTAAAAGAAGGCGAGATAGTCAGCTTTCTAAAATGGAATAAAGATTTTGAAGAAAAGTAAAAATTATCAGAAAATTCTTAATTATCAAAAAAGTAAAAATTTTGAAGTAGTAAAATTTTGGAAAAAGTCGAAATTTTGGATGGTTCAAATTTAAAGAAGTCACAATTTGTTGAAGACTCGATCGGAAATTTTCAGAAAAATAGATAGCAAATAAAATTTGGAAAAAGTTTTCAAAAAAAGTCAAGTTTTCGAAAAAGAGTGGACATTTGGAAAAATATAATTTTTGGAAGAATTGGCAAATTTGCTAGCTTAGAATTTATAAAAAGTTTTTAAAAATGTGTGACAAAAGAAATCGAAATTTTTAAATAAAAGATCGAAAATTTGCAAAAAGTGTCGAAATTTTGAAAATAGTTGAAATTTAAAAAAAAAGTTGAAATACAAATCTTGTCCTCTGAAATCAAGAAAGATTAAAAAACACAACAAATGTTGCTCTAATGCGTTTCGACAGCCAGAGAGGCACTTGGCTGTCGAAACGCGTTAGAACAAACTTTGTTGTGTTTCTTAATCTTTCTTGGTTTAAGGGGACAAGATTTGTATTTCAATTTTTAAAGATAACGTAGGACCAGTCCGTTCCACCAAAAAAAAGTTGATTAAGAATCGAAATTTATAATAATTTTCAAAAAACCTCAATTTTTGAAGAATGGCTAAAATTTCAAAAAAATGGAACATCGAAAGTCGAAAGTTTTAATGTAGTGGGAATTTAAAAAGTCGAAATTTGAAAAAAATTGACCTTTAAGAAAAGGCCAAATTTTCAAAAATAATTCAAAATATTAAATCCCTTGAAATTTCGTCTAAATTTTAAGAAATAGATTGAATTACTAAAAAAACCGTAAATTTGAGAATAAGACAAATCATTTCAAAGTTTCAAAAGTCAAAATTTTGACGAAGGAATTTAAAAAAAGTCGAAATTTTATAGTCGATTTAAAAAAACTATCAAACCTTTGAAAAAGTCGACACATTCATAAGAGAATTTAAAAAAATGGAGAAGTTTTCAAACTAATCCGAAATTTTGAAAAAGTGGAGATTTTGAAAAATTTTCAGTCGAATTTTCAGTAAAAGTCAACATTTTGAAAGCCGAATTATCGAAAAAAAAACAGAATTATCACATAGATCAAGATTTTTAGAAGTCAAAATATTGAAAAGTTAAAATTTGGAAAAAGTTGAAATTTTGAAGCAAACATTATTTTAAAAAAGGTGAAATTTTAGGTTGGAATTAAAAATAAATAAAATTGTGACAAATATATCAAAATTTTCATAAAAGACCAAGATTTCCAAAAAACAAATCAAAATTTTGAAAGAAACTCGAAAATTAACAAAAAGCGAAATTTTCAGAAAAAAATCGAAAATTAGTCGAAAATGTCAAATATACGACATTTTATATCAAAAAGGCCTCGATTTAAGAAAGTCGAAAGTTTGCAAAATAAGTGGAAATATTGACAAATGATTGACATTTAAAAATATAGTCGAAGGTATTAGGAATCGAAATTTTGAGTAAAAAAATTATAATTTCCCAGAAAAATTATAATAAAGATTACACTTTGAAAAAAGTCGAAAATGTAAACAGTCAAAATTTTTAATAAAGTCCAGTTTTAGGAAATTCTACATTTTCAGAAAAAGTAAGAAGTTTCAAAGGATAAAAATTTTGAAAAAATATCGAAGTTTCGAAAAATACTTACAAAAAAACCAAAATACCGAAAAGTCGAAATTTTTACCAAAAGAAGATGGAAATTTTTGAAACAGCACACCGATCTTCGGAAAAGTCAAAACCTAAAAATAATCAAAAAGGTCGACATTTTGAGAATAAAAGTCTAAATTTTGCATTAAAACAGAAATTTGGAAAAATTTCAACCTTTCAAGCAAATTTCATTGTCAAGATTTGAAAGAATATTAAATATTTTCTAAACACAGTTGGAAAGTGTTGAAATTATCAGAAAATTTAAAATTTTCAAAGTCGAGTTCTGCAGAGTCGAATAAAAAAGATAACATTTTGGAAAAATCGAACTTTTGAATAAAATTGAAATTTCGCAAAAATTGAAATTTTGAGAGAAATTCAACCAGTCAAAAACTCGCAATTTTCGCAAAAAGTCAAACTTTTTTAAAATTCTCAATTTTGAAAAAAAAATAATTTTCAAGCCTAAATTTTGCAGTAAAATCGAAATTTGCAGAAAATCTAACCTTTCAAACAAACTCAACATTATCAAAAATATTTATTGTCAAGTGTTCAAGGAAATCTAAAATTTTCGAAAAGCAACATTTTGGAAATGTCGAAATTATCAGAAATGTCGAAATTTTTAGGGTCAAGATTTTCAGAGATGAAATTCTTTCAGTCGAAATTTGAAAAAAATTGAAATTTTGAATTAAGTTGTTAAGTTTTGAAAAGACTTAATTTTGAGAGAAATTCAATGATTCAAAAACTCGACATTTTCACAAAAAGTTAAAATGTTTAAAAATTTTAATGCATGAATATTTTTAAAGTCTTAATTTTGTAGCAACATCGAAATTGGGAAAAAAATTCAAGCTTTCAAACTAACTCAAGGTTATCAAAAATGTTCATTGTCAACTTTTCAAAGAAAGCTAAAATGTTTGAAAAGCAACATTTTGGAAATGTCGAAATTATCAGAAAAGTCGAAATTTTCAGTCAAGATTTTCAGAGTTGAAATTTTTTAAGTTGAAATTTTGAAAAATTTGAAATTTTTGGATTAAGTTGAAGTTTTGAAAAGATCAAATTGTGAGAGAAATTCAATCATTCAAAAACTCAACATTTTCACAAAAAGTTAAAAATTTTAAAAATTTTAATGCCTGAATAGTTTTAAAGTCTAAATTTTGTAGCAACATCGAAATTTGGAAAAAGTCCAACCTTTCAGACCAACTCAACATTATCAAAAAGGTTCATTGTCAAGTTTTCAAAAAAATCTAAAATTTTCGAAAAGTAAGATTTTGGAAATGTCGAAATTATTAGAAAAGTCGAAATTTTCAGAGATTTTCAGAGTTGAAATTTTTTGAGTCGAAATTTTGAACAATTTAAAATTTTGGATTAAGTTGAAGTTTTGAAAAGATCGAATTTTGAGAGAAATCCAATCATTCAAAAATTCGACCTTTTCACAAAAAGTCGAAATTTTTAAAAATTTGAAAGCATAAATATTTTTAAAGTCTAAATTTTGTAGTAAGATCGAAATTTGGAAAAACAATCAACTTTTCAAACTAACTCAACATTATCAAAAATGTTCATTGTCAAGTTTACAAAAAAATCTAAAATTTTCGAAAAGTAACCTTTTAAAAATGTCGAAATTATGAGAAAAGTTGAAATTGCGAGTCGAGCTTTTCAGAGTCGAAAGTTTGAAAAAATCGAAATTTTGGATAAAGTTGAAGTTTTGAAAGGATCGAAATTTTGAGAGAAATTCAACCATTTAAAAACTCGACATTTTCACAAAAAGTCGAAATTTTTAGAAGTTTAAAAATTTGAAAACATGAATATTTTTAAAGTCTAAATTTTGTAGCAACATCGAAATTTGGAAAAAATCCAACCTTTCCAACATCCAAATTTTCGAGAGGTTGAGGTTCGAAAAAAGGCGAAATTTTCCAGTAAAGTTGATAATTCTGTAATCGTTACTAATAACAGTACTATTTTAATACTAATTAATTAAACGTTATTTGTTAATGAATTATTTTTTTCCAAGCAAAACTATTTATAATTTAGCTCCTTATTTGCTGAGAATTTTAGTGGATTTCCATATAATGCGTAAGCGGAAAAAATTTGGTAAATATCAAAAAGTGATTACGGAATCTTGTTTTTACAATCAAGGAATCATATCCAATTTTAAATTATTATCTCTCGATAAAGTTCATGTCGACAATTTAATCGAATCGGTCAAAATGCATCTTGTTCGCTTTCACATCAAATGCGGAATTGTGTCCTTTGACCCGTTTTGATGCTCTTAATAATTCAAATCGATCGGTTAACTATATTCTTGAAATAAACTATTTTTTAGTTACTTTGATCTTCCAGCAATTTCTCATATTGTAAGTTCAGTTCATTCGGATTATCTTTATCTCTGGAGTTATAATTAACATCGGTATGTTATGCGTAACCTAATGTGGTCAATTGATACAAATAAGACGTAATAAATTGTCACATATTTTGCGAAATACTAACAAATTGTACTACATTGTTTATAAATAGATTTATAGTTCGTTTACTCTTTTATCTAAGATGATATATTGCCTGACTGTAGATGTTTAAACCAGATATTAGCGTAAATGAGGGATGCAGGAATTAATTTTTTATTTGGAACTTTGTTCGTTGAAAAAAAAATATCGGGACGACTGTGCTCGAGTCAAAGGAAGACTCAATGCCTCAATGTGGCGCCAGAAAATGTCCAGTGTTGTAATTCACGTCGACATTTTGACAAACAAGTTGAAAGTTGCAGAAATTTGGATTAAAAAAGAGTTGAAATTTACAAAGAAAATATTTTCGTAATTTTTGTCCTTCTTCTTTTATCAGACCAGATTTCGAGAAAAAGGCAAACCAACTGAACTTTACAGAAATACATAATGTTGAAATTTTCAGTCAAAAATTAATTTTGAGAAATGGCGAAATTTCAGAAGAAAAACGACGAATTTTTAAATAAAAGTTCGAAATTTTGAAATAAAAAAAATTTAACAAAGTCATGTTTGATAAAAAAAGTGGAATTTTATGAATAATTGCGAAATTTCAAAAGAAAGAGATAAATATTGCAAAAAAATACCAAACTTGGAAAAAGTCGAAATTTCGAAAAGATGTTTTCAAGGAAATGACGAATTTTGAAGAAGAAAAGAAAATTTTTGGAAAAAGTCCCCTAGTTAAAATACATATGAATTTTCGGTTTGTTGCATGAACCGGAGTGTGGAGGGGGGGAGCAAGTACGAATTTTTAAAAAAAATTGTCAATAATTTCGAACATTAATTTCGAAATTAATTTCGAACATTGATTTCAAACATTGATTTCCTCCAAGAAAAAACTTCAAATTTTTGAATTTGAGTATTTTTGTTGTAGTCCTTTTCTACAGATGCAGCATTTGGGTCAAGTGATCCGGAAAGCACTTACTAATTCAATAGTTTTATCAAAAATCATGCGAGTCGCGTTTGTCCCAGACTGATTTCCTCATTGGTTGATGATTTTGGAACAGATATCTTTATTATAAACTCATTTACTAATCGAGTAAAATTTATCAGTATTTTTACATAATATTTCGCGGTTCTCTTTGTCGGCGACATAAAACAGTTTATTTCATCAGACTTTTTTTAAATGTCTCGTGAGTTATGTAAATTAAATGGTAACAGAAGCCAACGAATTCTTATCAAAAAACTTTCTGTTTTCAATAAATCGTAATTTTTTTCCGATTTTGTTAGCGCTAGAAATAAATAATAGCTGATGTAGCTGATGCGTTTTTATCATTTAAAAATTATTAAGCATCCTCGATCTCTGTTCATTACAAAATTATGTGTGACCATTATTTTCATGATTTTTCCAATTAACGAATTTTTTTCCAATGGGATATGGCATGCTTTATTGCACATTTGTGCTCTTTTTTTTCTTGACAACTTTTATAAAACATCTATTACGTTTACGAAATACAATTTCTAGCATTTTTGGGTAACTGAAATTTAAAATTACACTTCTCACGGAATTTCAATGCTTCATGCCGCACGTTAGGGAAACAACTTGAAGTAAAGGCAACACAGTAGCTCCACTATTCCTTCTAAAATAACCATTCATTATTCTTCATCTTCTTCTAACACGTTCCGGATGTTGGCTATAATGGATGCTATTCTAACTTTATTTATTGCTACCCGAAACAGTTCAGTAGTATTCACACCAAACCAGGTTCTAAGGTTTTTCAACCATGAAATTCTTCTTCTACCAACACCTCGATTTCCCATTATTTTTCCTGTAGGATAGATTGCAGTAAATTGAACCTGCTTTCATTTCTCATTATGTGTCCTATTGGAATTTTCGAATTTTTACAGTACACTTTCTTTGGCCATCCTCCTAACAACTTCGATGTTTGACATATGATCTGTCCAAGCTATTCTTAATATGCTGCGATACAGCCACATTTCAAACGCCTCCAGTTTTTTCATTGTAGTTTCAGTCAACGTCCATGCTTCCACACCATAAAAAAGACCAGAGAACACATAACAGTGAAGGAGTCTTATCTTGGTGTTCAATAATATGTGATGACTTTTGAACAGTGTTAACGAAGACTTCCACAGGAAGAGTCAGTACAGGATATACTTTTTTCGGGATTGGACAGTGTCAAAGAACTGCTAAAAGTGTTCGACGTTTCGCCCACCATCGTAGGGGGCTTCTTCAGGAACAAAGAAAAGAAACAATAAATAAAAAGGGAAATATAAGGGAATATGCAAAAATGAAAGAATGAAAAGGCCAATTTCAAAACATCAGAGCACGGTAACTCAGTATGTCCACCGTACCAGAGGCGAAACTCTTCTGAATTGAAAATTTGTACAAAAGATAAGAAAGTTTAGACAGAAGAGCACGCTAACTCATTATGTCCACCATACCAGAGACGAAGAGTAATTATAATATAACATTTTTTCTAACGTTCACTGAAGACATTTGCGTGGCTCATCAAGAACTAACACTGTACCAAATTTCAAATTTCCAGAATAATGTCTGCGATTGACGAATGAATGAACTGACACGAGAGTGAACTCATCCGAATTTTTCTTTTAAGGCACGGAACCCTAAGAGAGGATTATTGGTCATCGACTAATTTTGGATAAGGAAGACTACTCTCAGTACTCTGTACCCTGACATAGTCACATCGACAGTTATAATCATAACAGTGCTAACGTTTTGTTAAACTTGAATTCTAGGATATAAACATTTTGCAGAAGTAACCTTGGAAGTAACGTTCTTCCACCTCTGGGAAGGTTGTTTAAGATTTGTTTATTATATTATACCACTTTTTACGTCACAGGATATTTGCCTCTTTGCGTACGTGACTCATTCATCCAGCTATGCGAGAGCGGCTGGCTTGTTAGCAAATAATAATGACATGCTGTAATAAGCAGCTTTTAAAACACGATCAAGAAGTGAAATTATGACTTCATTCAGCGGTAGAAAAGACCACCGTGGTAACCTGTTGCAAATTTTATTATACAACCGTTGGACCGTGGCATAATGCTACAAAACGACGTGATTTTTATCATGTTCGCCATCAGGATTTTAAGCTAACGGACAAGGGAATTGAATCTGATTCATATGGTGACCACCATGTTTCGACATCTTTGTTAACCAAATATTTTGGCTTCTTCGATGAAACAAGTTTGCATGATTGCACGCGGGTGTTTCTACCTTTTTGATCACATCAAACAAAAACACAAACTGTCCTCTTTGGATCTTCGATACTCGTTTAAGATTAATATTTTAATAACTTCCAATCTTCTGTTACCTCACCTCTGACCTTTGTAACCCTTTAGGGAAACCTTTACGTTTACATCGTACGACTCCGTCTCCTGTTTCATTCCCTAGTTCATGCCCAGAATTTTGAATATTTTTATTGAATCTTCATGGGTTGAAGGACAGCTTAGTCAAGAGAATATGAGAAATGGTTCATTGGTTAGATATTTTTTGTATTAGGCTCAGCTGTATTCAGCTGAAGCAAGCAAATTGGGAATATCAAGATGAATAATGAACGATTTTGGTTTAGTTTAAGCAGTTCTTGGATAATTTCTAGTAAAAAAACTTCTGTATGCCAATCGTCATTAATGATGCTCCGGAAGAATAGTAACAATACGATTTTACCTAACTATGACCAACAAGCTAGCTAAGATCCTTTTGTTAATGAATTGCCTTAGACGTTTAACAAGATTTTGAAGGCTTTTGGACTAATATGACCAGTTTGAGGAGAGGGCATCCAAAGGATGTTTAGTTTATCAATGAAACTGGGTGGCTGAAGAATGATCAAAGACTTTTCGATTATGGAGACGGTACAATAAATCTAGAAAGTTAGACTATGTGCTGGCCAAATCTCTGGCAACTAATCGTAAAATTTGAATTCAGGAAACGAAGATTTCGTTCGAAGTGTTTCTAACGCGTATCAATTTTATTAGTTTTGGATACAAACAACCGAGCAAATCTAACGTTTCTGTTATCTTTAACAAATCTGCCGCTATTTTTTACAATCCTTTAGGGTTACATCGTACTTCTGGTTTCAGTCTCCAGTCTGTTTCATTCTGTAGTTCATGCCCAGAATTTTGAATGTCTCCATTGATTATTCATGGATTGAAGACCAGACAAGTCAAGAGAATGTGACAAATGGTTCATTAATTGGATATATTTTGTTTTAGGCTCAGCTGTATTTAACTGCCGGATGCGAATTTGAAATATCGAGATGAAGGACCCATGTATCAATTTTGCTTTATTTTAAAATTTTTTGATCATTTCTGACAAACAATGTTCTCTATGCCAATCGTCATTAACAATTCCCCGATGCCCTGGAGGTACAGTAGCAATACGATTCTACTTAGGTTGCCAAAAAGTCAACCAAGATGCTATTGTCGGTGCACTGCCTTTGGCATGAATAAGGCCATTAACAAGTGGATTCACATTGGAGGCTTTTGGACTAATATAATCAATTTGAAGGACGTGCATTCAAACGACGTTTGTTTTATCAATGAAACCGGGTGGCTGAAGAATGATCAAAGACATCTCGATTGTGGAGATGGTACAATAAACCTGGAAAGGTTGCTGGCAAAATTTCAGGCGACCAATCCTGAAATAAGACTCCACGAAACGAAGATTTCGTTCTAACTGATTCTAAAACGAATCAATTTTATTGAATTCGGAAACAAACAAGCAGGCAAATCTAAGGTTTCCGTGATCTTCAATAAATCTGACGTTACCTTTTACAACCCTTTACAATTTTATCGTACTTCTGACTCCAGTCTCCTGTTCCATTCTGTAGTTCGTGACCAATATTTTGAATGTCTCCCTTTAATCTTCACGGGCTAAAGACCAGATCAATCAAGAGAATATAAAAAATGGTTCATTAATTGGATATTTTTTATTTTAGGCTCAGCTGTATTCAGCTGCTGGATGCGAATTTAAAATATCAAGATAAAGATTGATGTATCAATTTTGCTTTATTTTAAGCAATTTTTGGATAATTTTGGATAAAGAATCTGTTGTATGCCAATCGCCATTAACAGTTCCCCGATGCTCCGGAGATACAGTAGCAATATGATTCTACTTAAGTTGCCAAAAGGTCACCCAAGATCCTATTGTTGACGCACTGCCTTTGGCATGAATATGGTTTTTAACAAGATGATTCACATTGGGAACTTTTGGACTAATATGAGCAATTTGAAGGAGCTGCATCCAAACAACCTTTGTTTTATCAATGAAACTGGGTGGCTGAAGAATGATCAAAGACATTTCGATTATGGAGATGATGCAATAAACCTGGAAAGGTAGACTAATTGCTGGCCAAATCTCAGACAACCAATTCCGAAATTAGAATCCAGGAAACGAAAATTTCGTTCGAAATGCTTCTAAAACGAATCAATAGTTCAATAAATCTGAAAATGGGGACCAGTTGCTGGTAAAATCTTAAACAACCCAACTTGAATTAGAATCCAAGAAACGAAGATTTCAAAGTGCTTCTAAAACGAATCAATTTTATTAGATTTTAAAACAAACAATTCAGCAAAACTAAGATTTCCGTTACCTTTAATAAATCTGCCGCCACCTTTAACAAGTTCTTTAAAAGTCCGGTTATGCAAATTTGGTCGTGTAAATTGGAAGGTTCAATTAGCAATCTTGTATAAAGTCAAATAAAGCTAATTAATTCCATATTGTTGCTTGTGGATATAACCGTTAAAATTAGTATTAGCTCACAATCAGATTAGTTTTATGATACTCTGACTAATGAAGATTTCGATCTTGATAAAAAAAATAATAATTTATTATAATTCTTTCTCTTTCTAACGTCTGTGCCAAAGCAAATGATAGATATATTTCTTCAGGGATTAGACCATATCAAGGAATTAACAAAAGGGTTGGATCTTTAGCTTATCTTAGGGGTCTTGTCTGGGAACAAATTCAACAAATTCAAGACAGAAGAATACGGTGACTCGTGTGTCAACAACATCAGAGACGAAACTCTTGCGAAAGGAAAGTGTAACTTAGCATATTTGTCTATGTCAACTATAACTCATCTGCAGAAACTGCGAAATAAATGACCATGATTCAAAACAGAAGAGCCTAGCCTGGTAACTTAGCGTGTTAATCATACTAGAGAGGACATTTTTTCAAATTGAAAATAGAACAAAAGTCTAGATAATTACGATAGAGAAGAGAAAAGAAGTGAAAAGAAGGGAAGGAAAGGGGATGAGAGGGAATGGAAGGGAAGGAAATGGATGGGAAGTAAAGGAAAGGGAAGGAAAAAAAGGAAAGGAAGAGAAGGGAACGAAAGGAAAGGAAAGGGAAGAGAAGAGGAGAAAAAAGAAGAGAAGAGAAGAAAAGAGAAGAGAAGAGAAGAGAAGAGAAGAGAAGAGAAGAGAAGGAAACAGAACAAAAGATCAGAAAAAAGAAGAGAAGGGAAAGAAAGAATGACTCGTACGTCAACTACAAGTCCAGCAAAGGTGAAACTCATTCGTAGAGACATGGTAACTCAGTATGTCAACCAGGCTAATTTTTTTTTTTAACTAGGATTCTGTCTTCTAAGCTAGGAAAGAACTGAATACAGAATGTCTCTTAAAATTTATTTTTTTGGCCTGCATCTTAACTTTTTCTTGTAATCGTGAAGCTATGAGTGAACAAGATAGCTAATACCTTCACTTTCATTTAAAAGAAGTATCGAGAGGAGTGAAAGAATTCCTGAAAATTTGTAAACTAATGTAAACTAGGTTAACCAGAAGACCAGTTGACCCAGTATAAGTGGATTTTACCTAAAAAACTGGACCACGTTACTGATATGTTGTGTCGTAATAATCGCGTAACCCCACAAATGCCAGAATTAATATTTTCTATTATCATTAGATGCCGAATCTTCGTAAGGGTACCCTTTTTGTTCCTAATAATATAAATCGTACGATGAAACGTAATAAAATGGATAGAACATTCAACAAAAGTGACACAGTTTTCCCAGAATCGGGAATAGTAGGGAAAATTACGTAAATTAAATTATAATCAATTTATCCTTAAGTATAAAGGGACAATTCAGCTAACTGAACTGTTTTCTCTTTCTAATTCAGCAAGTCACCATCAAGGCTGTGTACGTAAAAATAGATCGCATTTGCCGTTAGAAATTGCAACATTGAAAGTCTAGTTAAAGAACTAATAACTAATGCGATGAGATAAAACCGTCGACGTTGAATAAACTATTTATTACCTCTTACCACACAAAAAAAGATAAACAAATAATAAATATCGTCTTATTGTAGATTAATTTATCTAGCGAGGAAACTTTTTAATTTATAACACATACATGAAAAGGATTCATTCATATATCGCGAACATCATCCCACGAAAATATCCGGGTTTAATAATTTATCGCATCCAAATTTAAGCCATTTGATGGAAAACGTTTTCATATTTTCTCCCACTCATGCACGAAAAATCCGAACAATTTAAGAGTAATTTGTTTCGTTAACATAATATTTGCTCTTTTTATTAATGGCATCTCGTGCATTTCAGAGAATTTTTGGAAATTACGAAATCCGTTTCGTTGAGTTTACTTAACGCGAGGAATGCTAAATACAACACCTATGAGTAACAATAACAATTTCTTTAATTTTAGGAATTTTGCTTTGAAAATATTTCTACTGTACGCAACTCTGATAAATAACGGAACGATTTAAAACGTCCTTTTTTAAGATGTATAAAAATCGCAACCAAATTGCACCAATCAAGCGCTGATTTAAGAGTGCAACTCCACAACTTCCACGAACTATAAGGATCCACACCAATTAGAGGATTCCTCCTTCAATAAGACTGGCCCCCTCAAATTAGGAAGCATCCACTAATTAGAGGAGTTTCACCAATTAGGGGGGAGGGTTTCAGCAAAGAAGTAAACGGTGATGATTTTTCCCGAATGTGCAATCTCAAGAAGTCCCTTTTTTTATTTAAATTTTTGAAAAAATTTTGGCTTTCAAGTTATCAGTTCCCTTTAAGTTTAATTTCAATCTCAAAATTTTCACGTTTTAGGAAGTTTTGATTTTGAGTTCAAATGTTCTTTTAGATTTCATATTCGTCTAAGTTTCCACTTTTTATTCCAAATTCCAAGTTTAAAATTTTTCGATTTTATTCTTTAATGTCAATTTAATTTCGAAATTTAGACATTTCCTTCGAAATTCTGAAAGTTTCCGTCCAAGTCATCTTTGGACACCGCAATAGGTTTGCAGTGCAATCTTATATTAAAAAAATGCCAACATTAAGATCATTTTCAATGTGATGACATATTGGCTTGCGAAATAGTGATAAGCTACTAGATTTACGACTATGTTATTTATAACTCAGATCGACTAAATAATGAAGCGATTAACGATTAACAATTAACGGTTAATGTTACTCTAAATGCATTTTGCATTAAACGGTAACACAATCGAAACATTTTTAATGAGCAACCCAGATTAGATCCTTGTGGAAGCTTTCAGAGCGATAACTGCTTTTGAATGTTGAGATAATTTTACCTGTAGTAGTGATAAATCACCAATGATGTGTCCTCGCGTTATCAAGTGTTGCTCAATCCAAAAATTCCGTACTCTATCGTCAATATGAATGAACCGTATCACTTCTCGCAAATAAAAATTTACAAACAAAGCGTCGCCACTTTTGTCCCGCTTTCATTCAATTCGTCTGCGATTCGTTCTGTTAACAGTAGTAGTCGATACTGAATTACGTACTACACACGAACGTAATATTTATTTTCAAAAAACTCCAATTAACAGCCGTCGCTTCGCTTTTATCGAAGGTTAAGGAGTTATCTTAGTAATTTGTGTAATTATTGCTTGTATATATTTGTAATAATCTTTTTATAATGATTACTGATTTATCTATTTCAGTGGCCATCGTGTTGGACCGAGAACCTCCCTTCAGAAGTGATAACCCATTTGTACCATGATTAATGGTACGATCAATGGAGAGTTTTCAAGGTCTTAAGTCGCGTTAACAGTTCGTTAAAATATCATCGGTTTCTGCTTTGTAATACATCAGGCCCAGAAATTTTTAGATGATTTTTCAAAAAATTATTACTCGAAGAAAAAAGTTACAGAGACAAACAAGAAAAGTAAGTTAAAGCTCCAAGTTTCTTGTATTCAGATCTTGAATATGATAACGAAAGCTTCCACGGCCAGAGTCAGTACAGGATATACTTCTTCCGGGATTGGACCGTGTCAAAGAACTACTAAAAGTGTTCGACATTTTGCCCACCATCGTAGGGGGCTTCTTCAGGAACAAAGAAAATAAAAAGAGGAATATGCAAAAATGAAAGAATGAAAAGGCCAATTTCAAAACATCAGAGCACCGTAACTCAGTATGTCCACCATACCAGAGGCGAAACTCTTCTGAATTAAAAATTGGTACAAAGGATAAGAAAGTTTAGACAGAAGAGCACGGTAACTCAGTATGTCCACCATACCAGAGGCGAAATTCTTCTTGAGTTCAACATTTTTTAGTATTAACAGAGTTTGAGCAATTATAAGGAAACCATCGGCTGGGAAAAAGAAAGAGAAGGAAGGGAAAAAGAAAGAAAGAGGAGGAATGAAAACAATTAAGGGGAAAAGGAGGGAAGGCAAGGAAGGGAATAAAGAAGGCACAGAAGGAAGAGGGCAAGGAAGGGAGGAAGGAAGACTAGGATGGGCAGAAGGCAGGCAAGGAAGGGAAGAAGGAAGGCAAAGAAGGAAGGTTAGCAAAGTACTGAAGAAAGAAAAAGAAGGAAGGAGAGAAAGACATGGAAGAGAGAAAAGTAGGAAGACAAGGAAGGGAATAAGAAAAGAAGGCAAGGAAAGGAAGAAGGAAGGCAAACAAGAAAGAGAGAAGAAAGGGAAAAAGGAAAAAAGGCGATGAAAAGGAGAAAGGCACCAAATGAAAAAAACTAAGGAAAACAAGGAAAGGAAGAAGAAAAGTAAGAAAATTAAGACGAAAAAAAGAGGAGGACGGAAGACAATTAAGGGAAGAAGGAAGGAAGGCAATAAAGGGGAAAAGGAAGGAAGGCAATAAAGGGGAAAAGGACGGAAGGCAAGGAAGGAAATAAAGAAGGCACAGAAGGAAGAAGGCACGGAAGGGGAGAAGGAAGACAAGAATGGGAAGAAGACAGGCAAGGAAGAAAAGAAGGAAGGCAAAGAAGGAAGGTTAGCGAGGCACTGAAGAAAGAAAAAGAAGGAAAAGAAGAAAGACACGGAAGAAAGAACGGTAAGAAGACAAGGAAGGAAATAAGAAAAGAAGGCAAGGAAAGGAAGAAGAAAGGCAAAAAAAGAAGCAAGGAATGGAAAAAGAAAGCAAGGCAATGAAGAGGAGAAAGGCACGAAATGAAAAAAACAGGAAGACAAGAACGGGAAGAAGAAAAGTAGGAAAATTAAGAAGAAAAAAAGAGGAGGGCGGAAGACAATTAAGGGAAGAAGGAAGGAAGGCAAGAAAGGGAAGAAAGAAGGCAAAGTAGGAAGTTTAGCAAGGCACTGAAGAAAGAAAAAGAAAGAAGAGAAGAAAGACACGAAAGAAAAGTAAGAAGACAAGGAAGGAAATAAGAAAAGAAGGCAAGGAAAGGAAGAAGGAAGGCAAAAAAAGAAGCAAGGAAGGGAAAAAGAAAAAAAGGCAATGAAGAGGAGAACGGCACCAAATGAGAAAAGGAAGGAAGATAAGGAAGGGAAGAAGAAAGGTAAGGAAAGGAAGGAGGAAAGAAAACAGGAAAGAAGAGGAAGAAGGTTAGAAAGGCAGTAAAGGAAGGAAGGAAGACCAGGAAGGGAAGAAGGAAGGCAAAGGAGGAAGGTTAGCAAGGCACTGAAATAAGAAAAAGAAAGAAGGGAAGAAAGAAATTAAATAGAGAAAAGGGGGAAGACAAGGAAGGAAAAAAATAAGGTAAGGAAAGAAGGAGGAAAGAAGGCAGGAAGGAAGAGGAAGAAGGAAGAAGGTTAGAAAGGCACTAGAGGAAGGGAGGAAGGCTAGGAAGGGAAGAGGGAAGGCAAAGAAGGAAGGTTAGCAAGGCACTGAAGAAAAAAAAGAGGGAAGGGAAGAAAGAAATGAAAGAGAGAAAAGTAGGAAGACAAGGAAGGGAAAAAGGACGGCAAGGAAAGAAAGAAGGAGGCAAAAAAGTAAGAAGGAAGTAAAGAAGGAAGGTAATAACGAAGAAAGGCAATGAAGAGGAGAAAGGCACGAAATGAAAAAAGGAAGGAAGACAAGGAAGGGAAGAAGGAAGGTAAGAAAAAGAAGGAGGAAAGAAGGCAGGAAGGAATAAGAAGAAGGAAGAATGTTAGAAAGGTACTAAAGGAAGGAAGTAAGGCCAGGAAGGGAAGAAGGAAGGCAAAGAAGGAAGGATAGTAAGGCACTGCTGAAAGAAAAAGAAGAAAGGGAAGAAAGAAATGAAAGAAAGAAAAGTAGGAAGACAAGGAAGGGAAAAAGGAACGCGAGGAAAGGAAGAAGAAAGGCAAAAAAGAAAGAAGGAAGTAAGGAAGAAAGGGAATAACAAAGAAAGGCAATAAAGAGGAGAAAGGCACGAAATGAAAAAAGGAAGGAAGACAAGGAAGGGAAGAAGAAAGGTAAGAAAAGGAAGGAGGAAAGAAGGCAGGAAGGAAGAGGAAGAAGGTTAGAAAGGCACTAAAGGAAGGAAGGAGGGCCAGGAAGAGAAGAAGAAAGGCAAAGAAGGAAGGTTAGCAAGGCACTGAAGAAAGAAAAAGAAGGAAGGGAAGAATGAAATGAAAGAGAGAAAAGTAGGAAGACAAGGAAGGGACAAAGGAAGACAAGGAAAGGAAGAAGGAAGGCAAAAAAGAAAGAAGGAAGTAAGAAAGAAAGGGAATAACAAAGAAAGGCAATGAAGAGGAGAAAGGCACGAAATGAAAAAAGGAAGGAAGACAAGGAAGGGAAGAAGGTAAGGAAAGAAAGGAGGAAAGAAGGCAGGAAGGAAGAGGAAGAAGGTTAAAAATGCATTAAAGGAAGGAAGGAAGGCCAGGAAGGGAAGAAGGAAGGCAAAGAAGGAAGGTTAGCAAGGCACTGAAGAAAGAAAAAGAAGGAAGGGAAGAAAGAAATGAAAGAGAAAGAGGAAAGAAGACAAGGAAGGAAAAAACGAAGGCGAGGAAAGAAAGAAGGAAGGCAAAAAAGAAAGAAGGAAGGAAGGAAGGAAGGAAGGAAGGAAGGAAGGAAGGAAGGAAGGAAGGAAGGAAGGAAGGAAGGAAGGAAGGAAGGAAGGAAGGAAGGGAATAACGAAGAAAGGCAATGAAGAGGAAAAAGGCACGAAATGAAAAAAGGAAGGAAGACAAGGAAGGGAGGAAGAATGGTAAGGAAAGGCAGGAGGAAAGAAGGCAGGAAGGAAGGAGGAGAAGCAACAAGTTAGCAAGGCACTGAAGGAGGGAAGGGAAGAAGAAAGGCAAAGAAGGAAGGTTAGCAAGGCACTAAAGAAAGAAAAAGAGGGAAGGGAGAAGAAAGAACCGAAAGAGAAAAAGGAAGGAAGACAAGGATGAGGAAAAGGAAGGAAGACAAGGAGGAGGAAAAGAAAGGAAGGTAAGGAAGGGAAGAAGGAAGGAAGGGAAGAAGGAAGGAAGGAAGGAAGAAAGAAAGAAAGGAAGGAAGGAAGGAAGGAAGGAAGGAAGGAAGGAAGGAAGAAAGGAAGGAAGAAAAGAAGGAAGGAAGGAAGGAAGGAAGGAAAGAAGGAAGGAAGGAAGGAAGGGAAAAACGAAGAAAGGCAATGAAGAGGAGAAAAACACGAAATGCAAAAAAAAGGAAGATAAGGAAAGAAAGAAGAAAGGTAAGGAAAGAGGAAAGAAGGCAGGAAAAAAGGAGGAAAAGGAAGAAGGTTAGCAAGGCACTGAACGACTAACTAGAAAGTTCTAGAAAGCTGGCCTCATATATCAAATAGCTTAGAACCTTATCAACTCGAGTAATTAAAAAAAAATTAAATTGAAGATTCAGGTAATAAAAACTCCTAATTCAGTGCAAAAAACTAATAGATTTCAACGTAATTGATAGAGAACCGAAATATACATGACTTTTCGTACGATCAACTATACAGGATACGCACCAATGTCAAAAAATTGAATTAATTGAAAATGCAAACCAAAGCAAGTGATGGTGAGATACGGTACTGTCCACCTGGCCATCATCATAGTTTAAGTTGTAATCTTTGTAAACAGGTTCCTGCTATTTTTAGCAAAATGCTGAGCGTGTTTTGCCCGCCCGACCATTGTTGATCATTTTTTTTTTATTGATACAGTACGAGCGAGCCGCGAACGTTGTCTTACTTCTTTTGCTTTTCCGCCATCCGGATCAATTAAGGAGTTTTTATAATGTCCACCTGAGATATCAGTGCATAGCGAAACCGATGAAATTAAGATATGTTGACTTCTTGAAAGCCTTTGGCCATTAGCGGCCTTGCAATCTCTTCGAACGTCGCAGGCCACACAGAGAGATTTCGACGAGAATAAGATGTTCCTTCTTAACTGTTTATTGCAATAAAGTGGATTAATCAGATTTGTTAAATAAGGTCGAAGTAATATTTTTTTAATTGTCGCGCCATTTTCGTACAAAGACGCACAAAAGGAATACAAAAAGAAGAGTATAATATATGTAGGTTGGAGAGAGCGAATTATGTTGTGTTGTGTCTATAAATTTAAATTAATAAAAGCACATGGAACTTAAACGTTCTAACTGCATTTAAAGTTGGCAGCATTTACTAGCAAAAAGGAGATAATTTTACTTAATTAAGATATTAATAAATCAGACTGTAGATTTCATGCACTAGCGTACTTGAATGTTGTATTTTCCCCGATTTCATATTTATTTTGTGCAATTTAATTCAACTGGGCTCTGGGGCTCAAATATAAAAAAATGGATTCCCCAGTTTATTTTCAAGTCAAAAACCTAGTGATTAAGCTGGACTTGATCGAACACTTCGTTAAATTGGCTTTAGGCTGCCAATTGAGTTTCGAAAATCCTAACTAATAAATGTCAAAGTGTGTTCGTCTGTCTGTTTGTCCACTTTTCATAACCGAAGGGATTTTCACGAAAATTGGTATAGGCGTACCTCGTAAGGAGGTATCGTTAGTAGAATACGTTTTATCCCGAACAATTGTTCTTGGTGTTTCCAAACTAATATTATATCTAGAAAGAATAAATAATCTTTCTACAGTTTCTATGTAAATAAATGATCTGACAGCGACGACAGAGGCATCTAACGTTGGGCGTAAGTTTGCTAGTTAATATCTAGCTTGAGACTCGCTTCGAAGCAACGTGTGATACTTTTCATATCTGACAGCCTCATCTAACGCGATAGGGCGCAGCTGGTTACTGAATACGAGGGTAGATTGGTAAGTCCAGTAAAAATGAATGAAGCGGTAATACTACAAGTTATAACATGTTTGCGCAGGTCACTATTTTGAGAATACGTAAATGAAATTCCATACTTATATTTGAATTAGTATTGCTTCGTCAGTAGTTTGGACAGGACAAGTCATTCTTTCGCTGTTAAAATGGAAAAAAATGAATTTCGAGCAATTTCGGCACTATTTTTTACGCAAACAAACATCACGAAAAAAATTTATTGTCTATGGTCAATCTTCTTTGTCACTTAAGATGATTCACAAGTGGTTTACTGGCTTTGGTTGTGGTAGAACAAAACACGGAAGACGCTCCTAGTTCAGGACCTTCAATTGAGGTATCCTTCCAGAAATGATCACGAAAATCCACGATCCAGGAGATCGACGAGTGAAATTTGAGAGAAATAGCCAACATTGTAAACATCTCACATGAATCCATTTCCAACATATTGCATGAACATTTGCATGTGGCAAAGCTTTGGGCAAGATGCGTGCCACCTTTGTTAACAATTGACCAAAAAAAAAGAGTGACACTTTCCCAGGCTAATATTTGTTTGAATGAAACCCAGATGAATTTTTGCACCGTTTTGTCACTATAGATGAAACATGGATTCATTTTTACACACCAGAGACAAAACAACAATCTAAGCAGTTGGTAGAAGTTGGTGGCAGTGCTCCGAAGAAGGCCAAGGTGATTCCCTTAGCAGGCAAAGTTATGGCTACGGTTTTCTGGGACGCATAAGGTACAATCCGGGCTAATCCGGGCTAATCTCCGAAACTGCTAAATCGATTTTGATGAAACTTTTACCAAAACGTGGGGTATTTTTAAGGGTACCTTTTTGGCTATTTGTATTTCAGTAAAACTCAACTGTTCGCTTTTGCAAACTCAATTGTGCCAACAATTTTTAAGGCAGGTTTTAACACAGGAAAAACCAATCCGCAATGTTTAAGATATAATGTTGCGTACCACCTACAATTCTAGAGTACAAAAATATATCAGCAAGGAAAAAGAGATTGTTTCATCATTTTGTAAATCGAAATTTTCATCAAATGACACTTGTTACAAGCGAAGTTGGTTCTCATGTAAATGTAACGTGTGTGGTAACTTTCAAGATTGCACGACACATTTCTAGAACGCAAATAAGTGGTCAAAGAAGCGGTCTCTGCAGCAGGTCTAAGATAAGCGATACACCTGGTGCTCGTATACACGTCTCGGATTAAAAGAAGTGGCAAGATCTAATTATACAATTCAGCGTACCGGCTTTTCTTGTTTATTGTGTCCGCTTCTTCATATTCATAACTTCTGCTGCCGTGTTTTACTTAACGTTGTCTTATTTATGATAATTGTCGTAACTGAGTGCCAACAAATCACCTTTTTACACCAAGTCGCCTTTAATCTAAGGCGTATTTATTGGTCGTGTCTGGATATTTGCACTTAATTTATTTCCATCTGGTTCGAGTTCAATTGAATTTGACTTGATATCTTTTATGGTATCCTTCTAAAAAGTTGCTTGGCTGAAATATAAGAAAATGTGTGCTCTTCTAACAGATATCGATATTTTTTACGTGTAGCATCGATCTTTTCTTGTTAGGACTCTTTACTTGAAATCAGACACTATTTGAAATCGATAAATTAAGTCTAAAGGCTCTAGTCAGGTTTTGATAAAATATGTGCGTTCTTCATGCAAAGAAATTGCCTCGCAAATGCAGGGCGTCATTAATTTCAATCACGTGTTCGGTGTTCGAAAAGCTTAGTCAATACTGAACATCGAAAAAAATATTAGACCTTCTAAAAGAGGGACACATCTACCTATAAGCCACCCTTAACAGAGCGCTCCTGGTTTGCTCCGGGGCGCTCCTTTTAGTAAACATTGTTTTCAACTTCATAGGTCAACGAACATTTATCACTTAATCACGTCGCCGGGTGCACGTTGATAAGGCAAACTGGCGAGAGTGATATCGCTAACCAATGAGAAACAAATATTTATACGTATTATTTCACCGCATTGCACTTCAATGGTCTTGAAACTAATTTAAAAATAATTGCATCTATTTTAAATGTATGGTTTTCTTAATTAACCAACTGTACGAATAATAAAACATAAACTATAAAAAACAAATGACGTAAACAGAGTTCAATAATAGTGTATTGCTGTGACAACTAAAATAAGAACATTGAAAAATGAAATAATGCTGCATCGACTAAATTAATTGTTCAATGCTCAAAGACCAAGCATATTAATTATTTGTAAAGAGAATTCTATTTTTAGTATTCAATTTATTTTGAAAATTTCGACACTTTAACATATTCCCCTTCTTCAAAATGTCGATCTTTCCTCATTTGACTTGACAAAATTTAAACTTTTTCTTAAAAGTTTGACCTCTTTTGTAAATTTAATTTTATAAAGTTTTCTCAAAATTTTGACTTCAAATTTTCTGCTTATTCTCGAAATTTTGACTTCTTTTGTAAATTTAACTTTATAAAGTTCGACTTTTGAAATTTTAGACAGAGAATATTAACTTTTTTTTTAGAAATTTTGGCTCTACCGAAAATTACGTTTTTGTGAAAATTTTCGCTTTTTTGAAAAAGTGATTATTTCTCAAAATTTCGACGTTTTGTAATTTTCGAACTTTTTTCAGAATTTTCACATTTTTGAAAATTTTGACCTTTTATAATTAAAATATCGACTGTGTTTCAAAGTTATGACTTTTTCAAAATTGGACCCTACTCCAAAATTTCTACCGTTTTTCAAAATTTCGACTTTTTGTGAAAATTTCGACATTTTTTCAAATATTTTTTTAAAATGTTAACCTTTTTCTCGAAACTTGGACATTTTGTAACTTCGACTTTTTAAAACATTTTTCCTTTACCCAGAATTTTAATTTTTTTAAAAAGAATCTTGCTTTCTGAATTGCGAACTTAGGAAATTTTAAACGAATCGTACAAAACGAATTCAAGACTTAATTAAGTTTCGATTTTAAAGCTGGTATTTTAAAAGAAAGTAATTTTTCAGGTTTAAACTAAAAAGCCACAGAAAAATCAAAATTTAGAAGAATTATCGAATTGTTCAAAATCTTAAATTTTGAAAAAAAAGAAGCACATAAAGAAAGTTCGTTTTAACTTAGAACTTACGAAATGAGGAAGATTGTTTAAGATACTTTGAAGTTTCTTCTCAAAATTTCGACTTCATTTCCTTGTCTTTGACCTTAAAAGTTCGAGAATAGATTTGTACAAATTTAAGTTTTTTTGACTGTTATTCCTGCATTTCGATTTTAGTCTAAAAAGTATTTAAATTTGAAATTTCAGTGCAAGTAGAATGCAACCTAGACTACAAATTCATGTAGCCCTTTCCTTGCCTTTCAACTCAAAAATTCGAGAATAGATTTGTAAAAATTTAAGTTTTTTTGACTGTAATTCCTGCATTTCGATTTTAGTCTAAAAAGTATTTAAATTTGTAATTTTAATGCAAGTAGAATGCAACCTAGACTACAAATTCATGTAGCCCTACAGGCCACGGATAGTGGGAATCATAGGTAGCTGAACTACCAACAGTTGAAACACTGCCACCTAGCTAAGCGGTTGCTTTCTAGGAAAAAGTTCCCACAAGACAAGGATTCTAATGCACAGAGCAATAGTTTTGATGATTTATTAATTTCGAAGTTTGAAAACCAAATACCGGTTTCGATCTTGTCAGATCTAGTCAGTTCGGTGTATCCAACTCGAATGCCAACAAATGTTCCGACAGTAAATACTAAAGAATTCACGGACGTCAAGCGTGTAACTTCTTAGTACTACCGTCACCTATTGGTCCCTAGAGAAACTATGGCCATCGCCAACAATGTCCTGTGCAAGTAAAATGCAACCTAGACTACAAACTTCGAATCTAATAAATGTTTAAACCTATTGGTCTGTGCATTAGAATCCTTGTCTTCTGGGAACTTTTTCCTAGAGAGCAACCGCTTCGACAGGTGGCAGTGTTTCAACTGTTGGTAGTTCAGCTACCTATGACTCACTATACACGCCTGGAAGACTGCATGAATTTGTGCACTATAGTGTATCTCTCTGAAGATGTTAGCTTAGCTATCGAAACGCGTTAGAGCAACCTCTGTGGTGTCTTTTAATCTTTCTTGGTTTCAGGGGACAAGATTTGTATTTCAATCATATTTTTAGATTTTTTCATCGTCATTTCTATGCACATAAGCAACAATAAGTTTCCACATAAGACGAATCCTGTTAACAAAAGATCGCAACAATGATACGGACCGTAACAAAAAGAAAGCTTCTATTAGATAATATTTTTGATCGGTTACTGATCGGTTACTCCCGAATTGTTATCCAGTAATAAAAGACATATAAATGGACTACATAAGTAAGCGAGTATATTGTTCAAGTTTAGAATACAGTTCTGTTTAAATCAGTCATAACTAGAATATGGTCATTCTTCTGTCATTAACAGCAACAGGTGCGCGAACGGGTATTATGAAATTAAAAAAGTCATCTGAATTCTTAATATCGTGCATAATACGAAAGAGGTGTATATGCCTGCAACCTTTTCAGGTTTGAATGAAGTGATTTAATTGACAACTGACTAAATTAGTTTCTAAACGACATTGTGCTGATAAACGGCGGCTTTCTCTCTATCTAGACTTTAAGTTTTTCCACTTATCGAGTTCTGGAATTCATTTCGAGCTTTTTTTGATATCAAACTGCTGTAAATTTTAATATATATGATTTTTTTATATATAGTATCTTGGGATCATTGCTCTCTGTTGGAGTTTCGAGGAGTCAAAAATCTACATTTTTTTTAGACTGTATTTGCATAGCAAGTAAATGTTATCATCGTTTTGTAGTTTATGATACTTATATTTTGGAATTGTAACAGTAACGTGTCATACATTTTATAAATGGGAAAGCTGATCCAAAATATTAAACGATTTTGTTTTCAAAATTTTTATTTATGGTAATTTAATTTTTAGAAAAATGTAGGAACCTCGAGTTTTATATGCAAATCCTTGGATTAAAGTCGAAGGTTCGAAAAAATAAAGTGTTTAATTTGGAGACTGCCGACAGAAGTGAAAACTTAAAACTAGGAAATAAGAGTGGTTTTTCGTTGATTTTCAAGTCAATTGTAGTCGCAAAAATTAAAATATCAAAAGTTTTTTCTTCTGATCCAAAATATTAAACCATTTTTTTCAAAATTTTCATTTGTGGTCATTTCATTTTTAGAAAAATGTTGGAATCTCGAGTTTTATATGCAAAGCCTTGAATTAAAGTCGAAGGTTCGAAAAAAATAAAAACACTGCTGACAGAAGTGAAAACTTAAAACTAGGAAATAAGAGCGGTTTTTCTTTCATTTTCAAGTTAACTGTAGTACCAGAAATTAACATATCAAGAGTTTTTACTTCTGATAGCAGTTTCCACACTGCCCAATTTTAATATTTTTTAATTTCAACGATTTTGCAAATTTTTGAATATTTTGATTATTTTCAAATACTTGCTTTTTAAATGTTGTTTTTACCAAATTTGGACTTTTCTGAACATCAAGTTTTTTTTTAAATTTCGGCTTTTCAAAGTTTTAGTTGTTTTGAAAATTTCCATTCTCATTTTGACTTTTTTTTCGAATCCTACACTTTTCGAATATTTCAACTTTTTTCAAAATTTGATTCTTAGAAAATTTAGATTCTTCACAATTTAATTTTTTTAAACTTTCAATTTTTTTCAGTGTCGAATTTTTTTGAATGATTTGTTCTCAAAATTTGAAGTTTGTTTCAAAATTTCGACTTATTTTATGAACATTACGTCTTTTTTTTTAATGTATGACTTTTCAATATTCCAATTTTACACAAAATGTTTATTAATTTTATTTAACATAATGTTTCCGACCAATAAGAGTCCACCATGAAGAATGTATACAAAATTTCGACTTTCCTGAAGATTTAGACTTTTGGAAATACTGTCATCTTTTTAAAACTTGACAATGAACATTTTTGTATAATTTTCTTAGAAAATTTAGATTTTTCACAATTTAATTTTTTTGAACTTTCGATTTTTTTCAAAGTGTCGAATTTTCTGACTGAACTGTTCTAAAAATTTGGAGTTTGTTTCAAAATTTCGACTTATTTTATTAACATTACGTTTTTTTAATGTACGACTTTTTCAAAATTTGAATTTTATTCAAAATTTCGACTTTCCTGATGATTTAGACTTTTCGAAAAAATGTAATCTTTTTAAAAACTTGACAATGAACATTTTCGTATAACTTCGGATTTTTTGAAGGTTGCATTTTTCCAATATTCCAATTTTATTTCAAAATTTGGAATTTTTTTACCCAATTCCAACTTTTCAAAATTAGGGCCTTTTTAGATTTGCGACTTTTTTAATAAATTTCGACTTTTTCAAATTATGTATTTCTTTTTTTTAGGTTCGTCTTTTCCAAAAACTTCTACTTTTTTAAAAATTTTGATTCTCTAAAGTTTGGATTTTTTTTAGAAAACTTGACTTTATATGAAAATATTGACTGTTTTGAAAATGCCGACATTTTTCTCAAAATTTCCACTCTTTGAAAATTCTTAGTATTTGGGAACTTTTACCTTATTTTAAGTTTTGACTTTTCAAAATTTTTGGTTTTTTTGAGAATTTCTTTTTTCAAATATACAGTTTTTTGAAAATTTCACCTTTTCCAAATTTGGAATTGTTTTCGAAAAATCAAGACTTTTATTTTGAAAAATTTCAAGATTCTGATTCTTAAAAATTTCTCCTTATTTTTTAAATTTTGATTTTCTTGCAAACTTTTAATTTTTTAAATTTCGTCTTTATTTCAATGTTCATTTTTGAAGAAGTAGATTTTTTCAAAATTTCAACTTACGATTTCAGCATTTTTCAAAATTTGAACGGTTTGAGTTCGACTGTATTTAAAAATTTCGACATGTTTTATAATTTAAACCCATTTTTATAATTCGATTCTTTTTGAAAATTAATTTTTTTTTAATACAAGTAGAATATAACCTAGATTGCAAATATATGCAGTCCTCCAAGCATGTATAGTGAATCATAGGTAGCTGAACTACCAACAGTTGAAACACTGCCACCTAGCGAAGCGGTTGCTCTTTAGGAAAGTTCCAAGAAGACAAGGATTCTGATGCATAGGTTTGAACATTTATTAGATTCGAAGTTTGGAAACCAAAGACCGGTTTCGAACTTGTTAGATCTGGTTCAAAAGTAACCACTTTTTTAAAAATATTCCATTATTTTAAATTAGGATTTTCTTTAAAAGTTTCGACAGTTTTTCGAAAATTTCAAAACTTTACATTTTTTTTTTCAAAAATTGTTTTTTTGCTTGCACCAATACCGATCTATTTGAGGGTTATTGCGTCTCCCAGAAAGAATTTTCTCAAATCATGTTTCTAACTTCAAGTTTCCCATACAAACTTTCGTGCCTTATTTTAGACGCTTAAAGGGTGAATTTCCAAAAGTGCTGACACAATTAATTTCTAGTTATAAAGCAGGACTTCGAAACCAGGGAGTACGCCCTTCTAGGGGGTGTAAAGAGATTACAAGAGAACGGGGTGTACTTGGCCATATTTTGACTGAAAAGGTAAACATTTTTTGAGGATCGGATTTGTCCGAAATTTTCTCTTTTTTCAAAATGTCGCTTTTTTGAAAATTGTACTTTTTTAAAATTTCGCCATTTTCAAAATTTGTCTTTTTTAAAACTTCGTTTATTTGAAAATATTTGTTTTTCAAAATATTGTCATTTCTAAAAATTTCGCTTTTTTAAAAGTTTGCTTTTTTGAAAATGTTGTTTTTTCAAAATTTCGCTTGTTTCAAAATTTGTCTTTTTCAAAATTTCGTTTTTTTTAAAAACTTTGGTTGTTCAAAATTTTCCCCTGTTCAAAATTTCGCTTTTTTCAAAATTTCGCCTTTTTCAAAATTTCGCTTTTTCAAAAGTTTGCTTTTTTGAAAATTTAGGTTTTTCAAAATTTCGCTTCTTTCAAAATTTGGCTTTTTCAAAATCTCGCTTTTTTAAAAACAGGTTTTTTAAAATTTCGCCTTCTTCAAAATTTTGCCTTTTTCAAAATTTCGCCCTTTTCAAAATTTCGCTTTTTCAAAAGTATGCTTTTTTGAAAATTTTGGTTTTTTAAAATTTCGCTTCTTTCAAAATTTCGATTTTTTGAAAACTTTGGTTTTTCAAAATTTCGCCGTTGTCAAAATTTCGATTTTTCAGAATTTCGCTTTTTTCAAAATTTTGCTTTTGAGATTTTTGCTTTTTTCAAAACTTCTACTTTTTAAATAAATTTTTATCTATGTCAAAATTTCGACTTTTTTCAAATTTTTGACTTTTTCAAAATGTTTAACTTTTTCAAAATTTCGACATCATCAATAAAGTGTCTCAAAACTTCGACATTTTTTTTTAATTTGACACCAAAAATGCAACTTTTCGTAAAAATTTGTTTTTTAAGCTTTAATTATTTATGAAAATGTCGAGTTATTTGAAAAGTTTAAATATTTTCATGATTTTATTTGAGAAATAGGACTCCTTTTTTCAAAATTTGAACTTTTTTTAAGATTGTCGAATTCTTCCTAAAACGATGTTTCTCGAAATTTCTACTCTTTTAATACTTCGATTTTCTTGAAGGTTTGGTTTTTTTTGAAAGTTTGGTTTTTTGAAAGTTTGGTTTTTTTTAAGGCTTTTAAATTTTTTAAAGAATTTTGATTTATTTTCAATATTTTACCGTTTTTGAAATATGTAACTCTTTTTCAATATTACAACTTTTTTTATGATTAACTCTCGTTAAAATTTCAATTTATTAAAAGTTTTAATTTATATAACTATTTCGATAATTTTAAATTCAGATTCTTTTTTAATTTTCGAATTTATTCAAAAAGCTATTTTTTAAAAACTTTTTGTCTTTTTAAAATTTTGACTTTTCAAAAAATATTATTTAACTTAAACATCTCCCCTAACATTTTCCAAATTTTTGAATTTGAAATTTCCGATATTTTTCAAAATTTCAACATTTTTCAAAATTTTGACATTTTTCAAAATTATCCGTTTAAACCATTTTGAAATTTCAAACTCTTTTTCAAAATGTTGATCTTTTTGTTAAAATTTTAAATATTTGTTTTTTAAATTCGTTTTTGTTTTCCAAAATTCCGAGGAAAAATCGATATTTCCAGAAATAAAAACAAATTTAAAAAATCGAAATTTCGATATTTTGCTTTATTCATTCTTTAGTCTTTATTCGAAAATTTGAAATTTATCCTAAAATCTGATTCTGCTTGTTCCTGGAAATCTGAATATTTTTCCTCGAAAATTGGTATTTTTCTTAATATTTTGATTTTTAATTTTAGTTTCGAGAAACATCGTTTTAAGAAGAATTCGACAATTTTAAAAAGTCCAAATTTTGAAAAAAGAAGGCCTATTTCTCGAATAAAATCATGAAAATATTTGAACTTTTCAAATAACCCGACATTTTTCAAAATTTTAACATTTTTCAAAATTTCGACTACTTGTTAACCTGACATTTTGACTTTATTGTCAGCTTTAATTCAAATTTTCCTCTTTTTTGAAAAATGTTAAAATGGAGCATGAATATATTTTTCATACGCGGGGGGGGGGACGAATAGTTAGACATATGGAAATCGATATGTAGTCTTCTGGTGTTCCCAACCTTTGTGCAGAGGGGGGGCATAATGTAAAAAAAAGGCTGGGAACCCCAGAAGCCTAGGTACATATCCTGGATTCTGGATTCGTTGTGGGTTGCCTAAAGTTTAGGCCAGCACTTAGGCCACCCTTTCCGGGCCCATTGTGCTATCCCCGTGATTGAGGTGTCCTTGGTCATTCATTCAGCCACCCAACCTTGTTGAGGAACTGAAGAACGTCCCTTGGATGCGCCTCTCTCAAACTGGCCACACTAGACCAGAAGTCCCCCAGCGTGGATCCTCTGATTGATGCTAGTGCCGAGCAGTGACACATCACGTGCTCGACACTCTCATCTTCTTCTAAACACCCTCTGCAACTCGGGTCGTTTATAATTCCCATTCTGTGGAGATGTTTGTTTAATCGACAGTGACCTGTCCATATCCCTACAAGTTTCCTGAGATTATTCTTTGAATGTTGTAGGCATAGTTTTGCCCTTTCCCTGCACGGCATTCTAATGAATGCGTAAGTTTGTCGGCATGTTGTTATTGATGCCCATATGGCTTTGTATTTACGATAAATTTCTTCCATTTCCATATGTTTAATTTTGGAAATGAGGAACTTTTATACGAAATTTCATCTCCTATTTAACACCTCCAGAGCATGTATTTTTAAAAATCCTTTCTTAGTGTTCGCTTACGTTATATTAGGAATTTTCATATTTCGGGGCTCACCGGTTTAGGCTGTGCGTTGTCTGTCAGTCAGAGTTTTGTTAAATAGATTAGTTAGTGCACCTAACTTCGTCTGCGGAACTAAATGAATAGATTGCCTTAACAACTAAACGAAAAAACTGTCCAAAATTAAAGAGTTTTAAAATTCATTAAATTGACAGATCCATTTGTTCTGATTTCATGTTTTAATTTGTCTCTGACTTTAATTAAGACTCAAATAGTGTTGAATGATGTAAGATAGCGATAGATAATACTGTCGATGAAACAGACTTTATTATTTATAAAATTAGTTTGGATAAAGGTAATAAAACTATGCTAAGCACAGCTTTAAAGAGTTTGTGCAGATTGCAGAATGATGTTTTGTTCAAATTCGTTGATACGATCATTTGTATCTTGAGCTGCATCGCAACGAGTTCCCATTTATATATAGGGTAGCAAAGTTGCATCCTATCACGTTAGATGACGCTGTCAGTCTATTATAATAAAAGAATCCTACGTACAAAGTTACGGTAATGTATCTTATCGTTAAATGATGTTGTGATCCCTGACAGATTGTTTATTTGCATAGAAAATTGACACGTCTTAATTTTTTCTGGATATAATTAGTTTAGGAGTATTTCGAACACTTTTGCTGGATGAAACGTACCCCGTACGGCAGAATCTTATACCTTGTAGGGTACGTCTATATATTTTCGTAAAAATAGCTTTAGTAACTGAGCCCTGAAAAGCGGACAAACACAATTTCGCCTTTACATATTAGTTAGGTTTGGGAGTATTTAGAACAGTTTTCCTGGATAAAACGTATCCCATTAACGATCCTGCCTTGCAAGGTAAGTCTATACAAATTTTCATCAAGATCGCTTCAGTAACTGAGCCGTGAAAAGCAGACAAATTCGATTTTGCATTTATATTAGGATATGGATTAAGACGCTCATTTTCGTCTGTCTTATGCACAAAAGTAAATCCTTTGAATATGCCGCTTGTTAACAACGACGAAAATTACTTACTTATCAAACCGGCCGTCAATACGATCAATATATTAATGGTTTAATGGAAATATTTGAAGAAGTTAAGTAATACCTAATCACAAGTAAAAACTCCTAACAAGCGAAGTGTTATTTATGATAAGTGTTCTTAACAAAACATAAATATTTGTTGGAAATTTTAGAAACTAAATGGATCAAGTCACTTTGGGGTGAACAAAATTAGGCCAACGACAATGATAATAGTTAATTCTTCGAGTCTACTGTATTTTAGTGTTTAAAAATTTTGGTTCGGTCCTGGTAGATCGTAACTGGAATGCAACTGTACTAATTGAATTATGACGGGTCCAACTTCATAAATTGTTTAATGTCTTATTCGACATCTGTTACTTTCGATGTATCTGCTACCGATTACAAGGTTACCAGTAGCTTAACACCGATCAGAGCTACTGGAGTCATTATTTTTCGGTATAATTTTAACGCTTGAAGACCAATGTGATTATCTATTTATTTCATGTGTTTCAACGACATCAGCTGTAGCAGTGGTCAAGCAGCGGATAGATTTCTCTTTTATATGTTTCGTGTTATAACCTCAAATAAAATTTTAACACAGGTGATTTTTAGAAGGGAAGGATTAAATTTTATTAGAATAAGGATAGCCTAAAAGGTACCCCCATAAATACGCTACGTTTTAGTAAAAAATTCATTAAAATCCATGTAGCAGTTTTCAAGATTAGCCCGGACAAAAGATCAGTCGACAGACAGACAGACAGTCACTTAGATGCTTTAATTTTGTTAATCCCATTTTAATGCGAAAGCACCGATGTTGTCACTCATTCATAGTTAAAATCCTGTTATTTAATTTGCCCAAAAATTATTTGAAGTTCCAAGTTGTGTCACGTAGCAAATGAATTTATGCGTTACTGTTGTTACCGAACTTAAAATCATTTTTGGGCAAGTTAAATAACAGAATTTTACCTGTGAATGAGCGACAACATCGGCGCTTTCGTATTAAAATGGGGTTAACAAAATTAAAGTTTCTAAGTGACTGTCTGTCTGTCTGTCTGTCGACTGATCTTTTGTCCTGGCTAATCTCGAAAACTGCTAAAAGGATTTTAATGATTTTTTTACTAAAATGTAGAGTATTTATAGGGGTACCTTTTAGGCTATCTTTATTTTAATAAAACTTAATCCTTCCCTTCTAAAAAATCACCTGTGCTAAGATTTTATTTGAGGTATAGAGTCTATAACTTAACAAATGATTATTGATTTGAACATTGAATTGAACTTCTGGTTCGTATAATTTCAGTGTTGATTAATTTCAGTCAATTAACAAACACATTGTATAAAAAAATGTAAATCATTTTCACAATTGAACTAATAGTTGCAACACCTGGCTGTGAGAATTCCTGACATTCATATCCGTAGTGAATTAAGACTCTTATCACTAATCGTTTAATTAATAGTTTAGTTGTTTAGCGGCGTATTTCCGCCTTTTCAAATCTAATCACTGATTGCATCAGAAACTGAAAGGTCGGTTTTCTTGCGGATTACCCGTAACTTTTCTAAAAACGTAACGCGTGATGTGTCGTCAGCCTTTTATTATTATAATTATACCTGAAACATAGGAGGATGTTATCATTGTTTTACTATCTAAAACGTTACATTCCATTAATCCTGGAGATTTGCCAAAGAGGGAGTTAGGAGAGATTTATATGATGAAAGAGATTAAACGTTGACGATACATTTGGCAAACACTTTGGGTTTTTATGTTTTCTAACATCTGTGAAGATTTCGGTTTTCGTAAGAATTAATTAATTGAACAAGATTTCGTGGAAAATCGCCTGCTTGAAAACGGTTATTAAGAAAACAGCACGATAAGAATCGTTGATAACTGAACCACTGAAAAATGCTACTTCCTGAAGGGGCCAAAATTTTAACGTTTAACATCAGGGGTGCCCAAACTTTTAATTGATTGGAGACAAATCGTAAGTAAAAAATTGTAGATGAGCCACTCTATCAGGACTTAAAGTAAAGAGTAAAGAAAATGATGACGCCCAACAACAAATTTTTATTCAACACTAGCAAGCCACCAACTTTTATCTGGAAATTTAGATTCTTTTTCGTCGTTGGGTTTTTTCCACATAAATTTGGAGCAATTTTTTAAATTTCTTTTCAACTCAAATTTATTTTTTTTTGGAATTTTGACTTTACTTCGAAATTTTGATTTTAATCTTGAAAATATAACTTTTGTCTCAAAAAAAATATTTTGTGCTCCTAAAATTTTGTAGAAATTTTGTTTTGAAACTTTCTAACGTCTAAGATCAGTGGTGCCCAACCTTTTAATTGATTGGACTTAAATCATAAGTTGAAAATTGCAGATGAGTCACTCTATCAGGAGTTAAAGTCAAGAGTAAAGAAAATAATAAAGCGCAACAACAAATTTTTATTCAACACTAGCAAGACACCAACTTTTATCCCGAAATTTAGGTCTTTTTCGTCGTTGGGTTTTTTCCACATAAATTTCGCGCAATTTTCGGAATTTCTTTTCAACTCAAAATTAGCATTTTTTGAAATTTTGACTTTACTTCGAAATTTTGATCTTAACCTTGAAAATGTAACTTTTTTCTCAAAAAAATGCTGTACTCGTAAACTTTTTAGAAATTTTGGTTTGAAACTTTCTAACGTCTAAGATCAGGGGTGTCCAACCTTTTAATTGATTGGAGTCAAATTATAAGTTGAAAATTGCAGATGAGCCACTTTATCTGGAGTTGAAGTGAAGAGTAAAGAAAATAATAAAGTGCAACAACAAATTTTTTTTAACACTAGCAAGCCACCAACTTTTATCCCGAAATTTCGTTCCTTTTCGTCGTTGGGTTTTTTCCACATAAATTTCGAGCAATTTTCGGAATTTCTTTTCAACTCAAAATTTGCATTTTTTTGGAATTTTGACTTTACTTCGAAATTTTGATCTTAATCTTGAATATATAACTTTTTTCTCAAAAAACTTTATTTTGTGTTTGTAAACTTTTTAGAAATTTTGGGTTGAAACTTTCTAACGTCTAAGATCAGGGGTGCCCAACCTTTTAATTGATTGGACTTAAATCATAAGTTGAAAATTGTAGATGAGCCACTCTATCAGGACTTGAAGTGAAGAGTAAAGAAAATGATGAAGAGCAACAACAAATGTTTTTTTGTAACACTAGCAAGCCACCAACTTTTATCTCGAAATTTAGATCTTTTTCGTCTTTGGGTTTTTTCCACATAAATTTAGAGCAATTTTCGAAATTTCTTTTTAACTCAAAATTTGCATTTTTTTGGAATTTTGACCTTATTTCGAAATTTTGATCTTAATCTTGAAAATATAACTTTTTTCTCAAAAAAATTATTTTGTACTCGTAAACTTTTTAGAAATTTTGGGTTGAAACTTTCTAACGTCTAAGATCAGGGGTGCCCAAACTTTTAATTGAGTGGAGTCAAATTATAAGTTGAAAATTGCAGATGAGCCACTTTATATGAATTTGAAGTGAAGAGTAAAGAAAATAATAAAGCGCAACAACAAATTTTTATTCAACACTAGCAAGCCACCAGCTTTTATCTCGAAATTTAGATCTCTTTTGTCGTTGGGTTTTTTCCACATAAATTTCGAGCAATTTTCGAAATTTCTTATCAACTCAAAATTTGCATTTTTTTGGAATTTTAAACTTTACTTCGAAATTTTGATTTTAATCTTGAAAATGTAACTTTTTTCTCAACAAAAATTATTTTGTACTCGTAAAGTTTTTAGAAATGTTGGTTTGAAACTGGAAAAATCATAATTTTATAATTGTGGATCCTTTCCACTTTTCAAGCTTTCTCCAAATTTACATTTATAATTTTGTAGTCTTTCTAAAAGTTTTGCCTCGTAATTCTGAATTTTTTGAAAGATTTCGACATCTTCTGAGAGCCGGACTTGGCAATGGCGCGCACATAATCGGCCCAAGAGAAGTTAGTGCTCGCGTTCACTCCCTAGGATAGACAGATTAAGTCCTATCGGGAGGATTTTACCTTCCATGAGTCTGTTTGTTGTATTATCCCTTGATTTTTCTTAGAGAAAACCTCAGCCTGAGTTTTTTAAGCATTGAAGTCGACCAGATTTTTCTTACCCCATTCCAAAATGATTTCAAGATACCGATTAATGATCTGTATCTGCTGTCGCCTTAGTCGATCTGGAGCAGCGATGGATAATGGTTTGTCGGAGAAAAAAGATGACAGCAGGCTACTATCATCTGCGTAGCTGTATAGCGGATTGAAAGTTGAAGCTAAGAATCGTTTATGTGTAACAGAAGCGGAGTAGGAAACAGGACAGACCCCTGAGGCACCCCTGCATGAATCGCAAATGTCTCGAATGAGATGCCATCGACGACAACAGAGATCTGTCAGCCAGAAAACTGGATATCAAATGACAGAGTCAAGGAGGAAGACCATAAGATGTTAATTTGGCGAGAAGCGATCTACTTGAAGGATTGTAACAATTTACGATTGCATCAAATCTCCAGGGCATGCAAAATTTTGCAATACTGACCCTAAATGAGATCATTTAAATATTAATGTAGCTTAGGTCATTATTTTAACTATAGCACATTATTAATAGACGAAACTTACGAAATCTAATTAATCGATTCGATTAACTATTTTAAAAAATTACGGATATTATTAATAATGACAAAATGAATAGTGCATCGATTTAAAAATAAACAAATTATAGATTACTAATGGTTATTTTAATCGTGTATTATAGTAGTTATGGTACACTTGCCGATTTAATTTCAATCCAAAGAGAACAAGTTGACCATGGGTGTCAGGTTTTATAAACCACAATAAACCTTATCGCATTTAAAATGATCTATTATTACTACAACAACTCACGATAATCGATTTACGATAAATTATAGATATTAGAAGCACCGTGTACGTTTCCGGTTTCTTTTTGATTATAATTTTCGGGCAAGGTGTTGCGTTTAACTGATTCGTTGGAATCTTGCGAGTATCGAAATTTTTCTTTAAAATTCTGGATTTAAATTGCATTTAAATTGCATTATCTATTCGGTATTAACGAGAAATGCCAAAAACTCTACTTTTAACTAAGAACTAATTACAGCTCAGATAGTTTTGCACCAAACCTAACTTAATCTAACCTAACCTAACCTAACCTAACCTAAATTAACCTAACCTAACCTAACTTAACCTAACCTAACCTAACCTAACCTAACTTAAACAAATCTAACCCAACTAACCTCACCTCACTTAGCCTAACTTAACCTAACCGGACTCAACCTAATTTGGTTTCGAAAATGATTAAAATTTTCATTATACACCTTTCGATTTCAAATTTTTTTATGTTCCATCTTCATTGAAAAATATTTCGATTCAAAATTTCGAAACGTGTTTTTAGAATCTAGACTTGAGGTTATTTTTTCTGAAATTTTGAAAAATAAGTTGGATTTCGAGAAGAAATTGAAATTTCTAATTTAAAACCAATCTTCTAAGAACAAATTTGGAAAATTTCAAGGAAAATATCTTAAACTTCTAAAATATCGTTTCCTCTCTTCTTATGATTTGTTTTGTATTTTTTTCTTTCGATTGACGATTTAATGATTACGTTTTATCATTTTATACGCAATTCCTAAAAAAATTAAATTTCACAAAAATGTTTACTAATTTTTATCTTTTTTTCTACTTTAAATTATCGCATGTTCAATTGAAAAAGTCATCTAGTTGTTGCTTTGGTTAATCTCTCAAACGTCACTTTGATGTCTAATTTGTTTAAAGAGGTTAGGATTTTCTAAGACAACAGGCAATGTTTTAAAAAGTTATTTTCTTTGACGAAATATGATTTAAATTGACGAGATACCCACATTCATAAAAGAGCGAATCACGTTATGGTCGTCAAGTGATTTTATACAAAATTACTGGGGTTTTCCACAAGTAAGCCTGCATGACAGTAGTTCAAATGTATTAAAAACTTTGCAGCTGTTAATCACTGTGTAATTAATGAGATGCACAAATTCATAAAATAGTTAATCGGCTTAAGGTCATCGAGTGATTTTATACAAAATTACTGGCGTTTAACATCAGTAAGTCTATATGATAGCAGTTCAACCGAACCTAACCAAACCTAACCAAACCTAACCTAACCTAACCTAACCTAACCTAACCTAACCTAACCTAACCTAACCTAACCTAACTTAACCTAACCTAACCTAACCTAACTTAACCTAACTTAACCTAACCTAACTTAACCTAACCTAACTTAAACAAATCTAACCCAACTATCCTCACCTCACTTAGCCTAACCTAACCTAACCAGACTCAACCTAATTTGGTTTCGAAAATGATTAAAATTTTCATTATACACCTTTCGATTTCAAATTTTTTTTGTTCCATCTTCATCGAAAAATATTTTGATTCAAAATTTCGAAACGTGTTTTTAGAATGTAGACTTGACGTTATTTTTTCTAAAATTAAAAAAAAGCTGGTATTTCTAGAAGAAATTGAAATTTCTAATTTAAAACCAATCTTCTAAGAAAAAATTTGGAAAATTTTAAGGAAAATTCTAAACTTCTCTTCTTATGTTTTGTTTTGTATTATTTTTTCCGATTGAATATTTAATGATTACGTTTTATAATTTTATTCGCAATTCCTAAAAAAATTAAACTTCACACAAAAAGATCTACTGATTTTTATCTTTTTTTTTTGCTTTAAACTATCGCATGTTCAATTGAAAAAGTCATCTAGTTGGCTACGATTTTTTGTTGCTTTGGTTAATCTGTCAAATGTCATTTTGACGTCTAATTTGTTTAAAGAGGTTAGGATTTTCTAAGACAACAGGCAATGTTTTTAAAAGTTATTTTCTTTGACGAAATATGATTTAATTTGACGAGATACCCAGATCTATAAAAGAGCGAATCACGTTATGGTCGTCAAGTGATTTTATACAAAATTACTGGGGTTTTCCACAGGTAAGCCTGCATGACATTAGTTCAAATGTATTAATAACTTTGCAGCTGTTAATCACTGTGTAATTAATTAGATGCACAAATTCATAAAATAGTTAATCGGCTTAAGGTCATCGAGTGATTTTTTACAAAATTACTGGCGTTTTACATCAGTAAGTCTATATGATAGTAGTTTAAATGTATTAAAACTTTGCAGCTGTTAATCACTGTAATAATTAATGAGATAAACAAACTCATAAAAGATTGAGTCGGTTTAAAATCGTCGAGTGATTTTACACAAAACTAGTGGGGTTTTCCATCAGTAAGTCTGTATGACAGTAGTTGAAATGTTTTAAAACTTTGCAGCTTGAAACTGTGATAATGAGATACACAAATTCATAAAATAGTGACTGGGTTTAAGGTCATCGAGAGATTTTATACAAAATTACTGGGGTTTTCTATCGTTAAGTCTGTATGGTAGTAGTTCAAATGTATTAAAAACTTTGCAGCTGTTAATCACTGTGATAATTAATGAGATGCACAAATTCATAAAATAGTTAATCGGTTTGAGGTCATAGAGTGATTTTATACAAAATTGCTGGGGTTTTACATCAGTGAGCCTGTATGATAGTAGTTTAAATGTCTTAAAACTTTGCAGCTGTCAATCAGTGTAGTAATGAGATACACAAATTGATAAAATAGTGACTCGGTTTAGGGTTATCGAGTGATTTGGTACAAAATTACTGAGGTTTACATCAGTAAGTTTATATGATAGTAGTTCAAATGTATTAAAACTTTGCAGCTGTTAATTACTATAATAATTAATGAGATACACAAATTCATAAGAGATTGAGTCGGTTTAAAATCGCCGAGTGATTTTACACAAAATTAGTGGGTTTTTCCATCAGTAAGTCTGTATGACAGTAGTTGAAATGTTTTAAAGCTTTGCAGCTTGAAACTATGATAATGAGACACACAAATTCATAAAATAGTGACTCGGTTTAAAGTAATCGAGTAATTTTATACAAAATTACTGGGGTTTTCCACCAGTAAGTCTGTATGATAATAGTTCAAATGTTTTAAAACTTTGCAGTTGTCGGTCACTGTGATAATTAATGAGATACACAAATTCATAAAATGGTGAGTTGGTTTAAGGTCGTCGAGTGAATTTATATAACATTACTGGGGTTTTTCATCAGTAAGTCTGTGTGACAGTAGTTGAAATGTTTTAAAACTTTGCACCTTGAAACTGTGATAGTGAGATACACAAATTCATAAAATAGTGACTCGATTTAGAGTCATCGAGTGATTTTATACAAAATTACTGGGGTTTTTCATCAGTTAGTCTGTATGATAGTAGTTCATATGTATTAAAACTTTGCAGCTGTTAATAACTGTAAAAATCAATGAGATACACAAATTCATAAAATGGTGAGTTGGTTTAAGGTCGTCGAGTGATTTTATATAACATTACTGGGGTTTTTCATCAGTAAGTCTGTATGACAGTAGTTGAAATGTTGTATACCTTTGCAACTTGAAACTGTGATAGTGAGATGCACAAATTTATAAAATAGTGACTCGGTTTAAGGTCATCGAGTGATTTTATACAAAATTACTGGGGTTTTACATCAGTGAGTCTGTGTGATAGTAGTTCATATGTATTAAAACTTTGCAGCTGTTAATAACTGTAATAATCAATGAGATACACAAATTCATAAAATATTGAATCAGTTTAAAATCGTCGAGTAATTTTATACAAAATAAGTGGGGTTTTCCGTCAGTAAGTCTGTATGACAGTAGTTAAAATGTTTTAAAACTTTGCAGCCTGAAACTGTGATAATGAGATATACAAATTCATAAAACAGTGACTCAATTTAAGGTCATCGAGTGATTTTATACAAAATTAGTAGGGTTTTCCATCAGTATAGTAGTAGTTCAAATGTATTAAAATTTTTCAGCTGTTAATCTTTGTAATAATTAATGAGATACACAAATTCATAAAATATCGAATCGATTTAAAATCGTTGAGTGATTTTATACAAAATTACTGGAGTTTTACATCAGTGAGTCTGTATGATAGTAGTTCATATGTATTAAAACTTTGCAGCTGTTAATAACTGTAATAATCAATGAGATACACAAATTCATAAAATATTGAATCGGTTTAAAATCGTCGAGTGATTTTATACAAAATAAGTGGGGTATTCCATCAGTAAGTCTGTATGACAGTAGTTGAAATGTTGTATACCTTTGCAACTTGAAACTGTGATAGTGAGATGCACAAATTTATAAAATAGTGACTCGGTTTAAGGTCATCGAGTGATTTTATACCAAATTACTGGGGTTTTATATTAGAAGTCTCTACGATAGTAGTTCATATGTATTAAAACTTTGCAGCTGTTAATAACTGTAATAATTAATGAGGTACACAAATTCATAAAATATTGAATCGGTTTAAAATCGTCGCGTAATTTTATGCAAAATTAGTGGAGTTTTCCGTCAGTAACTCTGTATGACAGTAGTTAAAATGTTTTAAAACTTTGCAGCCTGAAACTGTGATAATGAGATATACACATTCATAAAACAGTGACTCAGTTTAAGTTCATCGAGTGATTTTATACAAAATTAGTGGGGTTTTCCATCAGTATGGTAGTAGTTCAAATGTATTAAAATTTTGCAGCTGTTAATCTCTGTAATAATTAATGAGATACACAAATTCATAAAATAATCAACATTCATAAGAGATTGAGTCGGTTTAAAATCGTTGAGTGATTTTACATAAAATTAGTGGGGTTTTCCATCAGTAACTGTGTATGACAGTAGTTGGAATGTTTCAAAGCTTTGCAGCTTGAAATTGTGATAATGAGATACAAAATTCATAAAATAGTGATTCGGTTTAAGGTCATCGATTGAGTTTATATAATAATGGGGTTTAACATCGGTCTGTATGATGGTAGTTCTCACGTTTTAAAACTTTGCAGCTGTCAATCACTGTGATGATTAATGAGAGACACAAATTCATAAAATAGTGGTCGACGATTTTATACAATATTATTGAGGTTTTCCATCAGTAAGTCTGTATGATAGTAGATCAAATATATAAAATTTGCTGACAATCACCGTGATAACCTATTTATTATATAAGTTAAAAACATAAAAAAATTGTCCAAGCCAACCTGACGACTTTTTTAATTGAACGTCCGATATATTAACTCCAAAATTATTTTTTATCAAAAATTTATATTTTAATCTCATTATCGTTAATATTGAAAGCAGCTGTAATGCGATTTTCATTACTTTCACAAAAGCAATCTCTTACTAATTTTTTTCGCGAAAGCGGTACTTGTGGTCGAATTAAGTTCACCAACAAATTCTAAGTCAAGTAGCTTATGAAACAAATGAAACGCTGTGAAACAAGTGCGGGGAATCAAGGCCGATCGGACAGACAGCATGGCGCGAATACAGAGCCAAGCCTCCTAGATGCCTTGGTTGTATGCCAGCCGCAACTCTTTCCCAACACACATGCATTGACTACAAACAAACAGCAGCGGCGACTTCGATTGTAACTACAGGATCGTACCCAGTTCAATTGTGTCTTTATCCTTCTGCTTCCCATAACAGGTCGAACTGATAGGATTTCCAAAATCTGTTCTTATATTTAGTCAGTTTAGCCACATTTTATTATTACAGTTCTTAAATTAAATTTGTTAGGGTGTAAACATATGAATATCATTGGTAAAATCACCTCGCGAGTTGGTTGCAGCAAACTTGATTTTTTTCTGCAGATTTCAAGGTTAAACTCGAAATTTTGACTCTGCCCCAAATTCTAGGAAAATCTAGTATTTACTTATATTTTTTTTTTATCTTTGTTTATTTTGAGTTTATATGCGAGTGTAGTTCTGAACATGGAGTCAAATTTTCTAGTCTCGAAATTTATAGAAAAAAATGTTTAATTCGACTACTAGTAAGACGAGAAAATATCTGAAATTTTGAAAAAGCTTCGAAAATTCAATACGTAAATTAACAGCTTCACGCGAAGACGGGGAAAGGACGTTGATTAAAAAAATGTTTCTTTAGAAATTTCAAGTTTTTTCTTGACTGCAATCCTGAAATTTCGACTTTTCCGCGAAACTTCGACTTTTTTTTGAAGTTTTGTCTTTTTTCTCAAAATTTCGACTTTGAACTCAAAATTTCGACTTTGAACTCGAAATGTTGACTTTTTTTCGAAATTTCGACTTTCTTTTCGAAATTTCAACTTTTTTCTAGAAATTTCGACTTTTTTTCGAAATTTCGAGAAAAAAGTCGAAATTTTGATAATTAAAAACAGAAATTACTGAACTCACCCTTCTGCCAACTGTAAATATTGTTGGGAAAGGGTAGCGGGACGCAATTGTCATATGCCTAACTAAACCATAGAGTATAGAAATTTCGAGATTAAACTTAAAATTTTGAATTTAATCAGGAAATTTCGAGAAAGAAGTCGAAATTTTGATAATTAAAAATAGAAATTACGAAACTCACCCTTCTGCCAACTGTCAATATTGTTGGGAAAGGGTAGGTGGCCACAACTGTCATATGCTTAACTGAACCATTGAGTATAGAATTTCGAGATTAAAGAAATTTCGACTTCAATCAGAAAATATCGAGAAAAAGGTCAAAATTTCGAAAAAAAATAGACAAAGTTTGGAAAAAAAAAGACGAAATTTTGAGAAAAAAGACGAGATTTCGAGAAAAAAGTCGAAATTTTAAGTTAAAAGTCTAAATTTCAAGTTGAAAATTGAAATTTTGAGATTAAAGTTAAAATTCCGAAAAGCCAGTAAACAATTTCGATCTTAAACTGGAAATTTCTGTGTTTTTTTTAATGATGTCCTTGTTTCTGCCCCTAACTGAATCATAGAGTAAAGAAATTTCGAGATTAGAGTTTAAATTTTGAATTTAATAAGGAAATTTCGAGAAAGACGTCGAAATTTTGATAATAAAAAATTGAAATTACCGAACTCACCCTTCTCCCAACTGTCAATATTGTTGGGAAAGGGTGATGGCACGCAACTGTCATATGCTTAACTGAGCCATAGAGTATAGAAATTTCGAGATTAAGGAAATTTGGACTTTAATCAGGAAATTTCGAGAAAAAAGTCGAAATTTCGAGAAAGGACGTAATTTCGAGAAAAAAGTTGAATCCGAGAAAAAAGTCGAAATTTCGTAAAAAAAGTCAAAATTTCAAGTTGAAAGTCGAAATTTCAAATTGAAAGTTAAAATTTTGAGATTAAAGTCAAAATTCCGAAAAGACAGTAGACAATTTCGATCTTAAACTAGAAATTTATGTGTTTTTTTAATGATGTCCTTGTTTCTGCCCCTAACCGAACCATAGAGTATAGAAATTTCGAGATGAAAGTTGAAATTTTGAATTTAATAAGGAAATTTCGAGAAAGACGTCGAAATTTTGATAATAAAAAATTGAAATTACCGAACTCACCCTTCTCCCAACTGTCAATATTGTTGGGAAAGGGTGATGGCACGCAACTGTCATATGCTTAAGTGAACCATAGAGTATAGAAATTTCGAGATTAAGGAAATTTGGACTTTAATCAGGAAATTTCGAGAAAAAAATCGAAATTTCTAGAAAGGACGAAATTTCGAGAAAACAGTTGAATCCGAGAAAAAGTCGAAATTTCGTAAAAAAAGTCAAAATTTCAAGTTGAAAGTCGAAATTTCAAATTGAAAGTTGAAATTTTGAGATTAAAGTCAAAATTCCAAGAAGATAGCCTTAAACTGGAAATTTCTATGTTTTTTTTCCATTGATGTCCTTATTTCTACGCCTTCGTAGTTTCAGGATTAAAACTGGAATATTTGCAAAAAATTTTGTCGACAATAAGGGAAAATTTGGAAAACGTTGCGAACGACAGCATATTGAAACTAAAATCGAAATTACGAAAAGAAAGTGACTGTTTCATTTGAAAACTAAAATGTTAAGTTGGACTTCAAACTCAAAATTTCCATTTTTCTCAAAATTTTGAAATGTAAGTGGAATTAGGAAACTTTCGTCTCCAAATTTCGACGATAACCTCAAAACTTCGACTTTAGATATTCTTTGTATCTTCTTTGCGGATGGAAATTTCGACTTTAATTTTGAAAAACTTTAACCATGAAATTTTGACGCTTATCTCGAAATGTAGACACTAACCGAGTATTTATCGTTTGTTTTCTCTTATTGTTATAGTTGACTTTGAGTTTACTACACTCGAGTGTAGTTTAACATCGAGTCAATTTTCGAGAAAGTTTCGAAATTTATTAAAAAAAAATAATTCCAAACTTCGAGTAATAGACGAGGTTAAATTTGAAAATTTGAAAAAAAATCTCGAAAATTTATGCAAATTAACAGCTTCAGAATTCAAATCGGATTAATTGCAAAAAAACTGCCGATAATGCGGGAAAAATTTCGGAAACAAATTGCGAATACCCTCATCTTATTGGAATTAAAATCGAAATTACGAGAAGAAAGGGAACGTTTTATTTTAAAGTTAAAATATCAAAATGAATTTCAAACTCGAAATTTCTATTTTTGCTCAAAATTTTAAAATTAAAGTGGAAATTTAGTCGTCACATTTCGACTATAACTTCAAAACTTCGATTTTAATTTGAAAAACATGTACCCCGAAATTTCGACGCTAATTTCAAAATATAAACAGTAATTCTCTGTTTTGTTTGTTTGTTTCCTGTCTTTTGTTTGTTGTGTTTGTATTTTATTTTGGGTTTACATTCGTGTTTCGTTTTAAGCATTAAGTCAAATCGCGAAAAATTCGAAATTTACAAAAAAAAACAATTTTTAATTCGAAATTTTGAATAAAAGTGAAATATTTCCAGTTTTTTTTTGGAAAAGAATTCGAAATTCTAACATGGAATTGACAATTTTAAAATTAAAATCCATATATTCCAAAGAGTTCTAATTTCGAATTGAATGTCGAGGTTAAAGCAAAAAAATTGAGTAAAGAAGTCGAACATTTAAAATCAAATTGGCAATTTTTTGAATTGAAATCGTGGGGTTTTCAAAAAAGTGACAATTTTAAAATGAACGTTGACATTTTCATTTTTGACAATGGTGGAAAAAATTTAATCAATAATTTGCGAAAAACATTTTGAAACTAAAGTCGAAATTACGTCCTAGTATTTTAAAGCTAAATTTTAGGACGGATTTTAAACTCAAAACTTCCCCCTTTTTTTCTTAACATTTTTAGGTCAAAGTCGAAATGTCATTTTGTCTCTGTGAAGCTAAAATAAATTTTGAGTTCTGTCATAAAAAACTTTCGCTCTACAATTTAGAACCTAACCTCAAAACTTTACTTTGATCTTCAAAAATGTCTGTTTTTCTCAAGATTTCGAAACTAAAATTGATTGAACTTAATTTCAAAAAAGTTTCTTCTTTAAATTTCGACTCCATTATTTTATTTTTACTTTGAAATTTCTACGTTAACCACTAACAACTCGGATTGTTTTATCCCATTTTCCCTTACTTTATTCCAGAAATTTCGAGTTTCTAGTCAAAGAATCGAGTTTAGTTTTGAACATTAAGATTAAAAAATTTAAAAAAAAAATGTGGGTATGAATTTTAACTGTAAACTTAAAATTGGTGAAAAACAAATATATAAAAATTATTTTAGAATCCAACCTTCGACTCTACAAAAATATTAAACCAGAAGCTGACACTTTGAGATTAAAGGTAAAATTTTGAGAACATCTTTTCGAGATTGAACTCCAAATATTGATCAAAATTCGATATTTTGAGAATGCGGCTGGAAATTTCAAGTTTAAAGTGATGATCTTCCTTGCCTGAGTTTGCTCTCTTGGGTAAATTTTAACCCAAAATAGTTATTTTTTGAAATATATTCAGGTTCTTCAAGAATCTGAGTATGTTCGAAAAATACTAATATATACAATTTACACACTATTTTGGGTTACAATTGACCCAACAGAGCACATCAAAAGCTCATGGGACATATATGTCAGGGGCGGGCTTTGGGAAGTGGCGAGTAGGGCAACCGCCCAGGGCTTCGCTCTTGCAGGGGGCCTCGCACAGTAGTACGAATTCTAATGTTCATTTGAATTGGGTGAATTTGGAAAAATAACGATTTTTGAAAAATACCTTCGAAATGTCGAGAAAAAGCTTGAAATCGTTTGAAGAAAATTGAACATTTTCAAGAGAAAGTTTAATTTTGAGAGAGACAAATTTCGAGGAAAAAATGAATTTTGGGAAAAAGTTGGAATGTTTAGAAAATCGTCTTTAAAATAAAATCCCAACCTTTCAAAAAATCACAAAAAAATGTTGAAAATTCGAAAAAATTATATTTTTAAAGAAGTTTTGTAAAAAAAAGACGTGAATTTTACAAAAAGTTGGAACTTTGAGAAAAATTTTTCATTGTAAATGGAGATTTCCAGTAGCATAAAATATTCCTGTTTGAAGTACGAGTTAAAATTTCCAGAATAAGACAAATTTTGAGGAAAATGAATTTTTCGGATATTTAAATTTAAAAAAAATCAGAATAGACCGAATATTAAAAAAGTGAAGGTTCAATTTTGAGAGAAAAAAGTGACGAATTTTGAGAAGAAAATCCTATTTTGGGAAAGCATTTTTTTGGAAATCAAAATTGAATAAACCCAACCTTTCGGGGAACTCAAAAAATGCTGAAAATTCTAAAAAAATGCCAAAATATTTCCAAAGATTATTGTGAAAAAATTCGTAATTTCCAAAAACACTTTTCTCGAAATTTTTACCTTTTTATTATAATTTTGACATAATACTTAAATTTCAATAAATAAATTAAATGCACAAGAAATCTTTTTCTCTAAATTACCTACAAATATCTCAACATTTTTAATTTTTAATAATATGCCGATCCAATTTAGAGGAAACAGACGAATTTCGAGAAAAGTGGAATTTGAAGGAAAAGCCAATTTCGAGGAAAAAGTCCAGAAAGTTCCAGAAATTAAAACATCGCATTTTGAAATAAAAGTCAAAATTTCGAAAATAAGGCGAAATATAAAGTTGAAATTTCCGGCGTCAAATTTAAAAAGTGAAAATTTCAAAAAAATATTTATCTCAGCATTTTTAAATTTTGATAATATGCCGATCTAATTTAGATAAAACAGACGAATTTCGAGAAAAGTGAAATTTAAAAGGAAAGCCAATTTCGAAGAAAAAGTCCAGAAAGTTCCAGAAACTAAAACATCGCATTTTAAAATAAAATTCAAAATTTCGAAAATAAGGCGAAATATAAAGTTGAAATTTCTGGAGTCGAATTTAAAAAGTCAAAATTTCAAAGAAAGACAAATATTCAGAAAAGTGGCAGAATTTTGATAGAAAAAATGATTTTCGAAAAAAAGAGTCAAAAAGTAGATTTTTGAGAATAAAGTCGTAATTTCGAAAAAACGGATTTAAACTAATTTTAAGAGAAAAATTGAAATTTTTTAGCAAAGTTGAATGTCGAGTTTTGATATAAAAATATTCTCGATATTTTTACAAAAAGCAAACTTTATAAAAGGCAAATTTTAAGAAACCTGTCAAAGTTTCTAAAAAATCAAATTCTAAAAGAACAAAATCTTCAGAAAAACCCGATGTTAATAAAAATAGGGGAATTAAAAAAAAACGAAATCTCTGAAAAACAGTCGACATTTCTAAAAAAATTAACAAATGAAGCAACAAAGATCGAAATTTTCCAGAAAAGATTCAAACTTTAAGAAAAAGCACAATTTTGAGAATAGCCCTTTTTGAAAAAAAAACGAGTCTTGAAAAAAGTCAAAGTTTTAAAAAAGATACGAATTTTCCGGAAAAATATTCAGATGTCCGGGAACATACAGGATGGGGTTTTAGGATAAATTCCAAATTTGCGAAAAAAGACTGATCTTGAGAAAAATATCCAAGTTTCTGTTTTTTTCAATTAGTTTTTTTTTCTGGAAATTTCGAAGTTTTTCCCTTAAAAAACAAAAAAAAAGATCGAAATTCAAACCTTAAAAAAAAGTACAATTTTGAGAATAGCCGCTTATGAAAAAACGAATTTTTAAAAAAAGTCAAAATTTTAAGAAAGATACGAATTTTGAGGAAAAATATTCAGATGTTCGGGAACATACATGATGGGGTTTTAGGATAAATTCCAAATTTGCGAAAAAAGACGGATTTCGAGAAAAATATCCAAGTTTCGATTTTTTTAAATTCGTTTTTTTTTTCTGAAAATTTCAATGTTTTTTCCTTAAAAAACAAAAAAAAGATCGAAATTTTGAGAAAAAAGTCGAAATTTAATAAACACTCGAAATTCTTCGGCGAGAGTGAGATTTTGTCGAAATTTTGGAAAAAGGAAAAATTTTGAGAAACATGTAATTTCTAGAATTTTCTCTTTACCGCTTGAATCAGAGGCCCCACCCGAAATCAGAAAATGTCCAATATTGAGATAAACGTCCAAATTTTGGGAAACAAGTTGTATTTCAGTTATAAACCATTGCAGGAAAAATTTTCTGGAAATTTTTGTCTTTTTACAAAATTTCTAAAGATGTCATTATAAGAATTTCCAGATAAATATTTTTAACAAAAAAACGATCAAATTTTAAGGAAAAAGGTAAATCTTGATAAACAAGTCAAAATTTTCAGAAAATCAAATTTTAAAGAAAAGCTGAAGTTTCCGGAAAAAAACGAATTTTGAGAAATGGTAGAATTTCGAAAAATAAAACGATGAATTTTGAGATAAAAGTTCAAACTTTCGACTGAAGTCGTATTCTGATGAAAGAAATCGAATTTTAGGAATAAATTTGAAATTTCGAATGAAATTTATGAAAAAAGACGAATTTTGAGAAATAAGTCGAAATTTCTAGAAAATGTCAATAGCTTAAAGAAGTATGCAAGTAGAATGCAACCTAGACTACAAATTTATGCAGCTCTCCAGGCGTGTATAGTGCATCATAGGTAGCTGAACTACCAACAGTTGAAACACTGCCACCTAGCGAAGCGGTTGATCTCTAGGAAAAATTTCCCAGAAGACAAGGATTCTAATGCATAGACCAATAGGTTTGAACATTTATTAGATTCGAAGTTTGGAAACCAAAGACCGGTTTCGATCTTGTTAGATCTCGTCAGTTTGGTATACCCAACTCGAATGCTAACAAATGTTCCGACGGATCTAACAAGATCGAAACCGGTCTTTGGTTTCCAAACTTCGAATCTAATAAATGTTCAAACCTATTGGTCTGTGCATTAGAAGCTTAAAGAAGGACGAATTTTGTCGAATGGAATTTTTTTAGAAAAAGTCTTCTCAGTTGACTATAAATTTTCGTTTAACTGCATAAGCTAGAGGGGGGCAAGCCTCCTATCTATTGTGCCTACCTACTGTATTCTAGCTACGCCTCTGTTAAAACTAATTCCACAAATGGCCTCGCAAAAATCTACCCGCCCGGAGCCTCGTAATGTTTAAGGTCACCCTTGTATATGTCTCAGTGGTTCCGAAAAGGTAAAGTCAAAATTTCGAAACTTTAATATTAAAAAATTCTTCAAATTTTGTGACTAAATTTAAAATTATGGCCAAAAAGCTCAATATTTTTAGAGAGAAGTTGTGTTTCAACTTTCGGTTTGTTTCCTGGATCTTGCAATTTTAAGTCTAAGCTTTTTAAAATTTTGAAGCACATTTCGGATAATATTTAGGTTAGACTCGATTTTCAATAATAAAATATAAAATATCAGATTTATTTTTAACGAAAATTTCGTGTTTTTGTCGGTATCATTTTTCTAAAAATCTCAACTTTAAAATTATTTTTTTAATTTCGAATTCTAGAGAAAAAGAAAATTTTAAAGTAAAGGTCAACGTTTCCATAGACCCTTCTTCAAGGACGTTATTCCAGGTCGTAATAATCCCAATTGGGGTAACCTGTGTGGTATCTACTGATAGGAAAATTACTAGGGGGTATTTGGGGCACAGCTATCTCTTCCAAGAGAACTCTCCGTGGCGGTAACTGGCGACGGCATGTTACAATTGAAGTTTCGCTTTCTCCTTCTAGGAATTGTATTGAAAAATTAGAAACTTAAAAGGATTTGAATTCAAAAATTTGGAAAATACATCACGAACGTCACCCCACGTTCCTAACGACGAGTTGGGACAAGGTCCTTGACGAAGTGGACAAAACTTTGACTATCTGCTACGAATTGGAAAGAAGTTTTTATAGACAGTCTAAACTTTTATTAAAAGCGAAAACTTCTAAAGAAAAGCTAAATTTATTAAAAAAATCTTGATACTAATCTCACTTTTTAAAATTTTGATTTCAATCCCAAAATTTCGAAAGTTTTGAGAAAAAACCCCAGATTCATCAAAATCGCAAACAGATCCTTTTTTTTCGTATTACAACCACATTTTTTCTACTACTCTGGCTATAAATTTTTAATCGACCAAAAAAAAAATGCCCAGCTTCTACTTCTATCAATACTTTCGCTTAACATTTTTTATTGACCAAAAAATGCTGCCTTGAAGTTATGATGCATTTCCAAGCGGCCCGCAAAATATTTGGGTTGGCCGCCCCTGTTGGTGCCATATTTTTGTAGCAAAATGTTCTGTGTTACGAAACAATTCGAAAGTAACTCTCAAGTTATGGATAAAATGTAAATTTCCTTTTTCATAACGTTCAGATCATGGTGTATCTAAGAGTAATAAAAGATCAAAGGATAGCTTAATAAAATTGTTCCACAAACGCAATCATTATTATTATTACACTTAGAACGAATTAAATTTGAAACAGCCGCGAGTTCATTCAGTCGGTTTTCATATACTTCGAGTATTACTCACATCGCAGTAATGATCTTTTGGCATAAAACTTAGAAAAAATATATATTTTGGGATGAAACCTAGAAAGTGTCTAATTTTACTATTGACGTATTAAGAAACGGATGTAAACTTCAACCTGCACGTGAAGTGTTTTCTTGGATTCTATAATTTGCGATTAAAAATAAATTTATTACTTCAAACGACTATATTTATTGGAATAATAATTTTCCGCTCCGTTATGTTTGGTAATTTTATTGGAATTTTTTCACACATTTTGGATGTTTTTTCTCGAATTTTTATGTTTAAAGCTAAATACTAGATTCCATTTTAAAACGTATATAAAGAATTCTTAAATTTTAGAATACAAAAATTGAAAGCTGAAAATAAACATTTTAAAAACGGAACAAGTTTGGAGGAAAACTCAACAACAATAAAAATTCATAATTTAATATGAAATATAAAAAAAAACTGGAAATATCGAAAAGGATCTGTTCTCGATTTTGATAAAATCTGGTCCCTCAAAACTTTCAAAATTTTGAGATTAAAATCAAGATTAAAAAAAATGAGATTAGTATCAAGATTTTTTAAATAAATTTAGCTTTTCTTTGAAAGTTTTCGCTTTTAATAAAAGTTTAGACTGTCTATAAAAACTCCCTTCAAATTCGTAGTAGATAGTCAAAGTTTTGTCCACTTCTTCAAGGACCTTGTCCTAACTCGTCGTTAAGAACGCGGGGTGACGTTCGTGATGTATTTTCAAAATTTTTGAATTCAAATCCGTTTAAGTATCTAATTTTTCAATACAATTCCTAGAAGGAGAAAGCGAAACTTCAATTTTAACATGTCGTCGCCGTTTACCGCCACGTACAGGTCTATTGGAAGAGATAGCTGTGCCCTAAAGCACTCCTTAGTAATTTTTCCATCGGTACACAGATTACCACGGTTGGGATTATTAGACTTGGGATAACGTCCTTGAGGAAGTGTCTATAGAAACGTTGATCTTTTACTTTAAAATTTTCGTTTTTCTCTAAAATTCGAAATTAAAAAAATAAGTTTAAAGTTGACATTTTTAGAAAAATGTTACTGAAAAAGACACGAAATTTTTGTTAAAATAAATCTGATAATTTATTTTTTAATATTGAAAATCGAGTTTGACTTAAATATTATCCCAAATGTGCTTCAATATTTTAAAAATTTAGAAAAAGTAGAAGGTTTATGAAAGCTTGTTAAGGTAGTTCAGCAGTAGTCAGTAGTCAGTAATCAGTAGTCAGTAGTCAGTAGTAGTCAGTAGATTTTCTTTATATTTCTGTCGATGACTAATAGTGTTACCAATCACCTGCAAAATTAAGACGTGTGTCGGTCGAGATATTCGATGTCAAACCTCCGATTTTTAACATAGAAAATAGAGGTCAGTATAGGCGAAGGAATTTTTCGAACAGATTTTAATTTATCGCAGCCAAACCCTTCTACAGATTTTATAATTATTTGCATAATCGAAATTTGAAATTATACATCTCACGGAATTTCGATGCCCCATTCCACATGTTAGGGAAACATCTTGAAGTAATGGCAACATAGCCTAGATGCCATTGGCAGCTTTGCACTGAAATCTTATCGCATAAGCACTGTTGTCGGATTGGAAAATCTATTGCAAAGCTTCGGGATACGTATTATTGTATCCACGCGAACAGTCTATGCTAAAAATTGAGTAGTGGTGGCAATCTTATGCTTACATCTCTCTTATGCAGTAGAAATATGGAGATTTTTGCCACGATCTGCCGAATACTAATCTATTGCAAAGCTTCGGGATACGTATTATTGTATCCACGCGAACAGTCTATGCTAAAAATTGAGTAGTGGTGGCAATCTTATGCTTACATCTCTCTTATGCAGTAGAAATCTGGAGATTTTCGCCACGATCTGCCGAATCCTAATCTACTGCAAAGCTTCGGGGTATGTATTATTGTATCCACGCGAACAGTCTATGCTAAAAATTGAGTAGTGGTGGCAATCTGATGCTTACATCTCTCTTACGCAGTAGAAATATGGAGATTTTCGCCACGATCTGCCGAATACTAATCTACTGCAAAGCTTCGGGATATGTATTATTGTATCCACGCGAACAGTCTATGCTAAAAATTGAGTAGTGGTGGCAATCTGATGCTTACATCTCTCTTACGCAGTATAAATCTTGAGATTTTCGCCACGATCTGCCGAATCCTAATCTACTGCAAAGCTTCGAGGTATGTATTATTGTATCCACGCGAACGGTCTATGCTAAAAATTGAGCAGTGGTGGCAATCAGATGCCTTACATCTCTCTTACGCAATAGAAATCTTGAGATTTTCGCCACGATCTGCCGAATACTAATCTACTACAAAGTTTCGCGGTATGTATTATTGTATCCACGCGAACAGTCTATGCTAAAAATTGAGTAGTGGTGGCAATCTGATGCTTACATCTCTCTTACGCAGTAGAAATCTGGAGATTTTCGCCACGATCTGCCGAATCCTAATCTACTGCAAAGCTTCGGGGTATGTATTATTGTATCCACGCGAACAGTCTATGCTAAAAATTGAGTAGTGGTGGCAATCTGATGCTTACATCTCTCTTACGCAGTATAAATCTTGAGATTTTCGCTACGATCTGCCGAATCCTAATCTACTGCAAAACTTCGCGGTATGTATTATTGTATCCACGCGAACAGTCTATGCTAAAAATTGAGGCAATCTGACGCTTACATCTCTCTTACGCAGTAGAAATCTGGAGATTTTCGCCACGATCTGCCAAATCCTAATCTACTCCAAAGCTTCGAGGTATGTATTTTTGTATCCACGCGAACAGTCTATGCTAAAAATTGAGTAGTGGTGGCAATCTGATACTTGCATCTCTCTTAGGCAGTAGAAATCTGGAAATTTTCGCTACGATCCGCTGAATCCTTTATTTCTTTCGAAATTTTGATTTTTTTTTCAAAACGTATTATTTTTTTCCTAAATGTCGACTTCAAATTCGAAATTACAATGTTTTTAGACATATTGTCGTTTTCTCAAAATTTTGACTTTATTTCCAAGTTGTAATTTTTTTGTTTTCGAAATTTTGAGTTTCAACTTCGAAGTTAATTTTGCACAACTTCTTAAAATTCTGGATCCTCCACAGCAATACCTAGGTCCGTCTAGAGAGAATGCAAATTCCCCAAGGCCCGTTGAGCCGTCATGTTAGCAGTTCGTCAATTATAAAAATGTTGAAGCATTTTTTTTTATTCGAAATAATTAGATTTGAAACTAGAAAAAAATCTCCTTTTTAAAATTCCAGCTTCAGATTATTCAAAAAAGTTTGTAATTTTTACCAAACGATGATTTTTTTAAAAAGTAACAACGAAGTAACAATAATTGGAAAATTACAAAAAAAGACAACATTTTTAAAAAGGTTGAAAGTTTCTAAAAATCGAAATTTTGAATAAAGGTTGAGACTTTCGAAAAAAAATTAAGAAAAGGTCGGAATTTTGAAAAAAAACTTTGGAAAAGCTGAAATTCTGATGATAAAAGATCGAAATTGTCAAGAAAACGGGAAATTCTAAAAAAAGATCGAAAATTTCAAAACAGTCGAAATTTTTAAAAAACTAATTTTTTAAAAGCATCAGAATTTTTCAAATTAATTAAAATTTTTCAAATAAAAATTAAATTCATATATAAAAGTCTAAACTTTGAATTATATCGAAATTTTTGAAAAAATAAAAAAATCGAAATTTTTAGAAAACTCAAAACTTTGAGAAGTAGTCAAAATTTTGAACAAATCGGTTTGACATTTTCAAAAAAAAGTGAGAATTTCAATTTCAGTTTGAGATTTTCAAAACAATTCGAAACATTCAGAAAAAACTTTCGATAATGAAGAAAATAAAAAAAGCTAGAATTTTTCAAAAAAGTCGAAATTCGATTCACATTTCCAAACAAAATTAGAAAAAAGGTAAAATCGCATAAGAGTTAAAATTTTCAAAGGAAGTTAAAATTTGGAGAATGTGAAAATTTTGAAAACATGTTCAAACTTAGTCGAAATATTTAAAAAAAACCGAAAATTTCATTATTTATTTAGCGTAATATTTATTCACAATACGACAGACCATCTAAAAATATAAAAGTCAGATTTTCTAAAAATGTCGTCATTTGTAGAAAATTAAAATCTTCTTCAAATAGTCAGATTTTTAAGCGAAGTACAAATTGTGAAAAAGTTGAAATTTTCAAAAAAGAACATTTTTAATAAAGACAGAATTTTAACAACGTTCGACTTCATGCTCTTGAGAAAGAGAGAGAGAGAGAGAGAGAGAGAGAGAGAGAGGGAGCGCGCGCGAGAGAGAGTGAGAGGGAGAGAGAGAGAGAGAGAGATAGAATGCAGGAATTAAAGTCAAAATTTCATGAAGAAATTTCAAAATATTTAATGTTTCTCCACAATTTGCTTTGAACAACAATTTTTAAATCGAAGCCAGAATTTCGTTTTATGCTTTTTTTTCAAAAACCCCTTTTAGATTTTAAAGTCGAACATTTTGTTCAAAATTTAAAAATTCGTGGTTTAAAAAATATTAGAAAATTTCAGGAACAAAAAAAGGCTCTACATTCTCAAAGAATTTTGAAAAAAGTAAAGATTTTCATAAGAAGTAGAAATTTTGAATAAAGGTAGAAATTCCGGAAAAAAAATCAAATTGTGAAAAGTTACAGTATCGAGAAAAAGTCAAAAATTTGATTGTATAAAAGTGGAAGCTTTCAAAACGAGTGAAAATTCTAAAAAAAAGTTCGAAAATTTTTAAAATCACGAAATTTTGAGAAAAATTTAATTTTTAAAAAAAGTGAAAATGAAAAAAGCCAATTTTTTGAAATAAAAGCCTAATTTACTACGTAAAAGTTAAAACTTCGAGAAAAAGCTCAAGAAATTGTCGAGATTTTCAAATAAGGTCAAAACTTGAAGAACTTTGAAGAAGTTTGAACAAAGGTGAATGTATCCAAAAAAGAGGCAGAAGTTTTTAAAAATAAATATTTCAATATAATCAAATTTATGAAAAAAATCAAAATTTTGTGACAACATTTTTAAATCGAAGCCCGAATTTCGTTTTATGCTTTTCTTTGAAAAAGCATTTTTAGATTTTAAAGTCGAAATTTTTTTTTTAATTTCGACTTTTTTTTAACTTTTTGTTGAAAATTTGAAAATTCGCGATTTAAAAAATATTAAAAAATTTCTAGAACAAAAAAAAAGGCTCTACATTGTCAATAAATTTTGAAAAAAGTCAACATTTTCATAAAAGGTCGAAATTTTAAATAAAGGTAGAAATTTTGGAAAAAAAAATCAAATTGTGAAAAGTTACAATTTCGAGAAAAAGTCAAAAATTTGATTATATAAAAGTGGAAGTTTTCAAAAAGAGTGAACATTCTAAAGAAAGTTCGAAAATTTAAAAATGACGAAATTTTGAGAAAAATTCAATTTTTAAAAAAAGTGAAAATGAAAAAAGCCAATTTTTTGAAATAAAAGCCTAATTTACTACGTAAAAGTTAAAACTTCGAGAAAAAGCTCAAGAAATTGTCGAGATTTTCAAATAAGGTCAAATTTTAGAGAAATTGTCAAAAGTTTCAACAAAGGTGAATGTATCCAAAAAAGAGGCAGAAGTTTTTAAAAATAAATATTTCAATATAATCAAATTTATGAAAAAAAATCAAAATTTTGTGGCAACATTTTTAAATCGAAGCCCGAATTTCGTTTTATGCTTTTCTTTGAAAAAGCATTTTTAGATTTTAAAGTCAAACATTTTTCCAAATTTGACTTGTTTTAACTTTTTGTTCAAAATTTGAAAACTCGCAATTTAAAAAATATTAGAAATTTTCAGGAACAATAAAAGCTCTACAGCCTGAAAAAAAAAACAACATTTTCATAAAAGGTCGAAATTTTAAATATAGGTGGAAATTTTGGAAAAAAAAATCAAATTGTGAAAAGTTACAATTTCGAGAAAAAGTCAAAAATTTGATTATATAAAAGTGGATGTTTTCAAAAAGAGTGAACATTCTTAAGAAAGTTCGAAAATTTTAAAAATGACGAAATTTTGAGAAAAATTCAATTTTTAAAAAAAAGTGAAAATAAAAAAAGCCAATTTTTTGAAATAAAAGTCTAATTTACTACGTAAAAGTTAAAACTTCGAGAAAAAAGTCGAGAAAATGTCGAGATTTTCAAAATAAGGTCAAAACTTAGAGAAATTGTTAAAAGTTTCAACAAAGGTAAATATATCAAAAAAAGGGCAGAAGTTTTTAAAAATAAATATTTCAGTATAATCAAATTCATGAAAAAAAATCAAAATTTTATGGCAACATTTTTAAATCGAAGGCAGAATTTCGTTTTATTCTTTTCTTTCAAAAACCCTTTTTAGATTTTAAAGTCGAAAATCTTTCCAAATTTCGACTTGTTTTAACTTTTTGTTCAAAATTTGAAAACTCGCAATTTAAAAAATTTTTACGAACAAAAAGGTTCCAAAGAAAGTTCTAAATTTTTAAAAATGTCGAAATTTTGAGAAAAATTTAATTTTTGAAAAAAGTGAAAATGAAAAAGGCCAGTTTTTTAAAAATGAAAGTCTAATTTACTACGTAAAAGTTGAAACTTCGAGAAAAAGCTCGAAAAAAATGTCGAGATTTTCAAATAAGGTAAGAACTTTGAGAAATTGTCAAAAGTTTGGGCAAAGGTGGTTAAATCCAAAAAAAAGGCAGAAGTTTTTAAAAATAAATATTTCAATAGAAGTTTTTAAAAATAAATATTTCAATATAATCAAATTTATTAAAAAAATCAAAATTTTGCGGCAACATTTTCAAAAAAATTCGAAAATAAATCAAAATCTTAAAGAAAGGCGAAATTGCTTGAAATTTGGAAAAACTAGAAATTAAATGGAAAAATCGAAATTCGAAGTTTTCCAAATATAAAGTCGAAATGTTAGAAAGAGTCAAAATGTTCAAGAAAATCAAGATTTTCAATAAAAATCGAAGGTCGATGTCATATTCAGAAAGTTCAAAAAGTCGAATTTAAAAAAAATCTTACACTTGAAACGAGTCAAGGTTTTCAAAAGTCGAAACTTTCAAAAATTCAAATTTCCAAAAAGAATTCGAATTATTGAGAAAATCAAATTTAAAAGCCCTGCAATTAGGTAGAAATTTCGAGTCAAAATTTAAAAAAAATCACAACATTTTCATTAATAAGGACAGATGCAAGAAGAATGCAACCTAGGCTACAAATTCATGCAGCCCTCCAAGCGTGTATAGTGAATCATAGGTAGCTAAATTACCAACAGTTGAAACACTGCCACCTAGTGAAGCGCTTGCTCTCTAGGAGAGTTCCCAGAAGACAAGAATTCTATAAATGCACAGACCAACAGACCAATAGATCTCGTCAGTTTGGGTATACCAAACTGACGAGATCTAACAAGATCGAAACCTGTATTTGGTTTCCAAACTTCGAATCTAATAAATGTTTAAACCTATTGGTCTGTGCATTATACAAGGACAGATATTTAAAAAAGTTTTAAAAAAAGTTAAAATGTTTCAAAAAGTTCAAAACTTCGAGATAAGTCAAAATATTTGAACAGGAAGTTTTCAAAATGGTTAAAATTTCCAAAAAAGAAATTTTTAACAAAGACAGAAATTATAAAAATTAAGAAGTTTAAAACAATCAAAATGTATCCAAATAAGACAGAATTTTAAAGAAGTTCGAATGGAAGGCAAAATTTGGAAAACATTCGAACTTTTTAAAATTAAGTCAAAATTTCGAGAAGATTTTGAAATTTTGGGGGCCTAACAGAAAAACTCTGGAGAATTTCAAGTTTTTGTTTTAATTTTCGCTTTTTTGGAAAATGTATTTTGTTGCAGTTTTCTCGGAGTTACAAATTTATTTCGAAATTTTGATTCTTTTATTAAAATGTTCACATTTTTTGAAAATTTTGATATTTTTGATTTTTTCTGATACTTTTAGCTTTTCTCTTCAAAATTTCGATATTTTTGATTTTTCTGATGCTCTTGGCTTTTCTCTCGAAAGTTTCGATTTTTTTTTGAAAATTTAACAGAAAATTTCGACTTTTTTTCTAAACAGTTATTTCGAACATTTCAACTAGTTTTGATAGTGTCGAGTTTTTTAAAAGGTTGGAGTTTTTCAAAATGGCAATTCTATTTAAAAATTCGACTTTTTTCAAAATTTTTAATTTATTTGAATAATTGAAAAAATTGGGTATTTTAAAAATGTCAAAAATTGAAATACAAATCTTGTCTCCTGAAACCAAGAAAAAATCTTTTTTGGTTTCGAAAATTCGAAAATTCATACTTTTTTGAAGACTTTGATTTTTATCGAAAATTTCGGTTTATTTAGAAAGTTGGACATTTTTATTGGTAGAACGGATTCGCCCTTGGTTATCTTCAAAAATTGAAATACAAATCCTGTCCCCTGAAACCAAGAAAAAATCTTTTTTGGTTTCAGGGGACAGGATTTGTATTTCAATTTTTGACATTTTTAAAATACCCAGCTAATTTTTGAAGATAACCAAGGACAAATCCGTTCTACCAATAAAAATGTCCAATTTTTTAAATAAACCAAAATTTTCGATAAAAATCAAAGTCTTCAAAAAAGTATGAATTTTTGAAAAGGGACCCAAGAATCCTTTTTCTTCTTTCACTCAGACGAAGACGCGGATATCAGCTAAAGATAACGCAGGTTGATCTTTCTTTTATAAGTTCTATATTTATAATTTTAAATAAAATTATTAGCATAATTAGGAAGTGAAAGGTTGAGTTTATTTAAATAAAAATAGCCTAAAAGGTACCCCTGAAAATACTCTACGCTTTAGTAGAAGTTTCATTTAAATCAATTTGGTAGTTTTTGAGATTAGCCCTGACAAAAGATCAGTCGACAGACAGTCAGACAGACTAAGTTGCTCCAATTTTAAGATGCGTATCAGAATTATTCGCCGGTAGCTAGTTTTGAAGGAAATATACATTTGTGAATGTTGCACTTATGACTTTCTTCGAAATTTTCTCGTATTTTATCGTTTCTTCCCTTTCATACTCCAAAGTGTGCTCCAAAATTCCAATATGATCATAGTCATCAATATTCTCGCTTTGAAATCCGTGAGTGCATCCAGTTTAGTCTTTAATTTTGAATGTTTGTTGACATTGCATTAAAAAGTTGGCAACGTGAGAATCAAAATATCGGCAAACTTTTTCAACATCCGTTTTACATATTTTATCAAGCCTTCATAATTCATATACATAAATTAAATTGCCTTACTTCCAGATGTTACTTGGCTTGGCGAATGTTTTGCAACAATTTTTAAAATATTGCATTATTTATTTGGTCTAGTTAGTTTTAACCTTTACGTTGTTGACATACAAATTATCCGCGACTGCATTTGAAGACTCATGCATACTATTTGCATATTATTTAAAATTTCAAAACATCTTAATGTAATAATAGAAAAAAAAAATGGGATACTGTACACTATATTCAATTATTACATTAAGAAAAATAGAAAGTAATGTAGCTGCCAAAATCCAGACTATGACATCAAAACAAGTGTGAATTGTTTGTCTGACGTCCACATAAATTTTAAATTTGGCATCCCCTCCTGAATGGCAATGATTTTTTCCTGGAATATGCATAATTTTATCTACAGTTTTCTGGGTTATTTGAAGCAGGTCAAGTCCGGGTTTTTACTTTAAAACTAGGCTTGATTTCGGAAATCCTAAAATAGCCTCGAACTTGTTGGTAGGACTTCAATAAAGTTATAAATAAATTTCACATTAAAGTTTAAAATAGAAGAAATCGTAAAAATTTGTAAGAGCAAGGAATTGTTTGTCATGAGGGAATTTTTGCAGGTTCACAAGGTTGTTAAACGTTTCGAATTTTTACTTGTTGCGGAAATAAACTGTTTTGAGATGATTTAATATGCACAACAGAAGTGGTAACTAATGTGGTAACACGTTTTTCTTGACATTCAGCGCAATTAATTGGTACAAATCTAGCGAAAATTGGACGTGGGAACATGGTGCATCGTGAAGTAAATCGCAAGAATTTCTTTGCTGCAAGCTATGGAATTATTCCTGTATGTGGTAAAACCGTTTCATGCAATTCAGGCAAATGTTACTTTCATGAGAGTTATTTAGGAACAAATTGCACATTCTTCATTCTGCGCGTTCTTAAAGAAGTAACAGATAGTTACATCAAATCGTAATGTATATCAGATTATATTTCAGTTGCCTACTTTTTTTAGGAATAGTTTTTCCTAGTTTCAGGTTTCAGTGATACAATTGATCATGAAATAGGATTTCATGGATTATAGCAGGAGAAATATCCAAATTTTAATTTGGTCATAGAGACTACAGCATGTCATCATCTTTTACGAAACTTTGTGATCACCCCTTTCAAGAAACGTCCATGCTTTCCTAAAATTAATCCTTTCCTTGAAACTTTTTTCTAATTTGGATTTTGAAACCATGAAAGATTGAAAAACACAACAAAGGTTGCTCTAACGCGTTTCGACATCTTCAGGGAGATACAGTATCTCTCTGAAGATGATAGCTTGGCTGCCGAAACGCGTTAAAGCATCCTTTGTTGTGTTTTTTAATCTTTATTGGTTTCAGGGGACAACATTTGTATTTCAATTTTTTAAGATACCCAAGGACCAGTCCGTTCCACTAAAATTGGACTTTCTCCTCAAATTTTGTATTTTTTCATAAAAAATTTTCGTTTTCTTTTGAGATTTCGCATTTATTAAAATTCGAGTTATTTTAAAAAAACATGACTTCCTCAAAAGCTCAAATTTTTATTCAAATAGTCATCGTTTTTTTTTTTCGAAATTTCGCCATCTCACGAAATACGATTTTTCTGAAAATTTTGACTTTTCGCCAATTTCACTTTTTACAAATCTGTCTGCGAAATGCAGCTTGTTTATTAAAGTTTACGTTTTCTTCGAAACTTGGTCGATTTTTTGATAAAAAAGTAATAGTTTTGAGAAAAATATCTTTTTGGTATGAAAGATATACGAGATCTGTTCAAAAAGTATATATTTTTATGAAAAAATATTTATCTTTTCATCAACATTTATACTGAAATCCTCCTCAGATACAATGCACTTGTGCCAACGCTTTTTCCAATCTTCAAAGCACTTCTCATAAGCACTTTTTGGTATAGCCTTGAGCTCCTCTAGCGATGCAGTTTTTATTTCATCAAACGTTGCAAATCTCCGTCCTTTCATAGATCTTTTAAGTTTTCGGAAGAGGAAAAAGTCGCAGGGGGCCAAATCCGGTGAATATGGCGACTAAGGCATGATTGTCGTGTTGTTTTTGACCAAAAAACCTCTCACAAGCCACGATGAATGAGCAGGTGCATTATCGTGATGCAAAAGCCATGAATTATTTTTCCATAATTTCGGACGTTTTTTTGCACTGCTTCTTGCAAACGGCGCATAACTTTAAGGTAATACTCCTTATTGACCGTACGACCTTGAGATAAAATCTCCTGATGCACTACGCCTTGGTAGTCGAAAAAAACAGTCAGCAAAACTTTGACATTTGATCGGATTTGGCGTGCTTTTTTCGGTCTTGGCTCTCCTGGATTCTCCCATTGGGACGATTGGGCTTTGGTTTCGACGTCATAACCATATACCCATGATTCGTCACCAGTTATTACCCTTTTGAGCAAATCAGGATCATCACTGACGTCATTTAAGAGCTCCTGAGTGATGCTTATGCGACGGTTCTTCTAATCAAAATTCGAAAGTTTCGGAACAAACTTCGCTGACACACGTCTGATACCCAAACATCCAAAAAAATTACAGGACACGAGCAGACTGATATGTCAACATTCTCAGCAACTTCTCTTATGGTAATTCAACGATTTTCAAAAGCAAATTTCTTTGCAGCTTCGACGATATCTTCTGTTGTTGATGTGCTGGGGCGTCCAGACCGGGATTCGTCGTCGGCTGCTTCTCGGCCATTTTGGAAGAGTTTGTACCACTTGTAAACATTTTTTTTACTTAGAGCAGACTCACCGTACGCCACTGTCAACATTTCAAGTGCTTTAGAGCACTTGATTCCATTTTTTACACAAAAATTGATGTACATTCTTTGCTTCATTTTTTATAATAATAGAAAATCGCCGAGCACAACAAAATACGTCTTTTTATCTGTCAAAAACATTGCTATGTAGTTAAATCTGTCAACATATTTTTGGGACAACACAACAACAACAACAACAACAACAACAACAACAACAACAACAATAACACAAAATCAATAATCGAATGTACGTTGCCCGCGAAACTTGAAAAGTCGCCCTACTTTTTGAACAAACCTCGTATTTTGGAAATATTAAATTTTCTTAAAAGGACAAAATTTACGATAAAATTACCCTTGTAAATTTCAACTGTTTTTTTAAACCCTCTGACTCGAGCAATCAAAAGAAAACAAATATTCAAATGAAAAATTTCGAATTTTTCTTTAAATGCCGATTTTTCTTAAATTTACTTTTTCCAAATTTTGGTAAATTTCGACTCCTTCTAAGAAACTTCGAATTTTCACTAAGATCAAACCTTTTTTTCCAAAATTTGGATTTTTTTCGCGAAAATTAAATTGTTTTGTCGAAATTTCGACCTCTCTCTTGAAATCTCCAATTTTTTAGAAAAAAACATTTTTAGTTTTGGAAGTTACGATTCCTCTAAAAAGTGATATTTTTCACAAAGTTTGACTTTTTTTTTAATGTTTAACTTTATCCGAAAACCCGATCCTGTGTGTTCCTGGAAATTTTAATTTTTTCCTCAAAGTGCATCATTTTCCTAAAATTTTGATTTTCTTAAAATTTGGTTATTTTATAAACTATTCTTAGAATTTGAGTGTTCTTTAAAAATTTGATATTTTGTGCAAATTTTCCATTTGCTATTAAAATTTCGAATTTGTTCTTGAAATTTCGTCTTTTATTCGGAATGTCGCCCCTTTTCTTTAAAATGAGTCATTTTTAATTTGACTATTCCAAAATTCTACCTTTTTTCTTAAAATTTAACTTTCTCTGAAAAATTTTGAATTTATTTTATCTATTTCGAAGTTTTATTGAAATTTTACGTTATCAAAATTCTGAACATTAGGCTTTTTTTCAAAATTTCGATGCTTTAGAATCTGATTTTTATAGAAATCTTGACTGGTTTCTTAAAGATCGTCTTTTTCACGAAATTTTAATTTTTATCTAATATTCGACGTCCAATAATTCTAGAAATTTCGTCCTTTCTCCTCTAAATTTGTCTTTTTTCTGGAAATTTTGATTTTTTTCTTAAAATCGTCCTTACGACTTTTTCAAAAAAGATTTTTTCGAAATTCGCCTTTATCGTCGAAATCACTGCTTTTCAAAATTCCAACTTTTTTCCTTAAAATTTAACTTTCTCTGAAACATTTTGAACTTATTTTATCTATTTCGAAGTTTTCTTGAAATTTTACTTTTTCAAAATTTTGAACATTACGCTTTTTCTGAAAATTTCGACGTTTTAGAATCTAATTTTAATAGAAATCTTGGCTGGTGTCTTAAAGATTGTTTTCTTCACGAAATTTTGATTTTTATCTAATATTCGATGTCCAATAATTCTAGAAATTTCGAAATTTTTCCTCTAAATTTGTCTTTATTTCTGGATTTTTAAATTTTTTTCTTAAAATCGTCTTTACGACTTTTTCAAAAAAGATTTTTTCGAAATTCGCCTTTTTCGAAATCACTGCTTTTCAAAATTCCAACTTTTTTTCCTTAAAATTTAACTTTCTCTGAAACATTTTGAACTTATTTTATCTATTTCGAAGTTTTCTTGAAATTTTACTTTTTCAAATTTCTGAACATTACGCTTTTTCTGAAAATTTCGACGTTTTAGAATCTGATTTTTATAGAAATCTTGGCTGGTTTCTTAAAGATTGTTTTCTTCACGAAATTTTGATTTTTATTTAATATTCGATGTCCAATAATTCTAGAAATTTCGACCTTCTTCCTCTAAATTTGTCTTTTTTCTGGAAATTTTGATTTTTTTCTTAAAATCGTCTTTACGACTTTTTCAAAAAAGATTTTTTCGAAATTCGCCTTTTTCGAAATCACTGCTTTTCAAAATTCCAACTTTTTTCCTTAAAATTTAACTTTCTCTGAAACATTTTGAACTTATTTTATCTACTTCGAAGTTTTCTTGAAAGTTTACTTTTTCAAAATTCTGAACATTACACTTTTTCTGAAAATTTCGACGTTTTAGAATCTGATTTTTATAAAAATCTTGACTGGTTTCTTAAAGATCGTCTTCTTTACAAAATTTTGATTTTTATCTAATATTCGATGTCCAATAATTCTAGAAATTTCGACTTTTTCCTCTAAATTTATCTTTTTTCTGGAAATTTTGACTTTTTTCTTAAAATTGTATTTCTCCTAAAATTCCTCAAAATTGATTTTTTTCGAAATTTTAATATTTTTAAAATCCTTTTTGGACTTTTGTTTCAAAAACCATTTATTTATTTCGGAATTCCGTTATTTTTTTAAATATTTTACTTCAACAAGTTTCGACTTTTATTTCAAAATGTGATATCTGATTGTTCTGATTGTTCGTTGGAAATTAAATCGGAATGTTAGTAAAAATGTTGCAGAAATATATATCTGAGGATTTCGAGAAAAAGATTTCTTATAAATTGAAGGCCTTTACTACATTTTAAATTTTGAAAACAATGTTTTTGGAACTTGCGATCATCGAAATTCGACTTTTTCTAAAAATTACATTTTCTCACAAAATTAGATGTTCGAAAATTCAAATTTTGGATATTTTTCGTGCCTTTGAGAAAAGTTAGCTTTTTATTTTTAATACGATTTACTGAAAATTATGACTTTTTTAAAAAATTATTCTCGAAATTCGCCTTTTTGGAAATCACTGGTTTTCAAAATTCCAAAATTCCAACTTTTCACGAAATTTCGATCTTTGTCTCGAAATTTTCAATATTTTTAGCAAAAACCATTTTTGGTTTTGGAAGTTACGATTCCTCAAAAAAAAAAGCTAATATTTTTCACAAAATTTAAATTTTTTTTAAGGTTTAATTTTATCCGAAACCTCGATCCTGTGTGTTCCTGGAAATCACAATTTTTTCCTCAAAGTTCGTAATTTTCCTAAAATTTTGATTTTTTTTTAATTCGGTTATTTTATAAACGACTATTTTCAGAATTTGACTGTTTTTAAAAATTAAATTTTTGGTGCGAAATTTCCACTTATCGAAATTTCGAATTTGTTTTGGAAATTTTGTCTTTTATTCGGAATTTCGGCTTTTTTCTTTAAAATGAATTATTTTTACTTTGACTATTCCAAAATTCGATTATTTTTTTTTTTAAATTTAACTTACTCTGAAACATTTTGAACTTATTTTGTCTATTTCAAAGTTTTCTTGAAATTTTACTTTATCAGAATTCTGAACTTTAAGCTTTTTTTGAAAAGTTCGATCTTTTAGAATCTGATTTTTTAGAAATATTGACTGGTTATTTAAAGATCGTTTTCTTCACGAAATTTTGATTTTTATCTTATATTCGATGTCCAATTATTCTAGAAATTTCGACTTTTTCCTCTAAATTGGTCTTTTTTCTAAAAATTTTGACTTTTTTCCTAAGATCGTATTTTTCCTAAAATTCCTCAAAATTTCTTTTTTTCGAACTTTCAATATTTTTAAAATCTTTCTTGGACTTTTGTTTTAAAAATCATTTATTTATTTCGGAATTCCGTTATTTTTTTAAATATTTTACTTTAACAATTTCGACTTTTATTTCAAAATGTTATATTTGATTGTTCTGATTGTTATCTCTAAATTAAATCGTAATGTTAATAAAACTGTTGAGAAAAATATATATCTGATGATTTCGAGAAAAAGATTTCTTTTAGATTCAAGGCCTTTACTACATTTTAAATTTTGAAAACAATGTCTTTGGAACTTGCGATCATCGAAATTCGGATTTTTCTAAAAATTGCATTTTTTCACAAAATTAGACGTTCGAAAATTCAAATTTTGGATATTTTTCGTGCTTTTGGAAAAGGTTAGCTTTTTATTTTTAATACAATTTACTGAAAATTATGACCTTTTCAAAAAATTATTCTCGAAATTCGCTTTTTTCGAAATCACTGGTTTTCAAAATTCCAACTTCTTCACGAAATTTCGATCTCTGTCTCGAAATCTTCAATATTTTTAGAAAAAACCATTTTTGGTTTTGGAAGTTGCGATTCCTCAAAAAAATGATATTTTTCACAAAATTTGAATTTTTTTTGAAGGTTTAATTTTATCCGAAACCTCGATCCTGTGTGTTCCTGGAAATCTCAATTTGTTCCTCAAAGTTCGTAATTTTCCTAAAATTTTGATTTTTTTTTTAATTCGGTTATTTTATAAACGACTATTTTCAGAATTTGACTGTTTTTAAAAATTAAATCAAACTTTGGATATTTTTCGTGCTTTTGGGAAAGGTTAGCTTTTTATTTTTAATACAATTTACTGAAAATTATGACCTTTTCAAAAAATTATTCTCGAAATTCGCCTTTTTCGAAATCACTGGTTTTCAAAATTCCAACTTTTGTTCTTAAAATTTAACTTTGTCTGAAACATTTTGAACTTATTTTATCTATCTCAAAGTTTTCTTGAAATTTTATTTTTTCAAAATTCTGAACTTTAAGCTTATTTTGAAAATTTCGATCTTTTAGAATATGATTTTTTAGAAATCTTGACTGGTGTCTTAAAGATCGTGTTCTTCACGAAATTTTGATTTTTATCTAATATTCGATGTCCAATAATTCTAGAAATTGCGACCTTTTCCTCTAAATTTGATTTTTTTCTGGAAATTTTTACTTCTTTCTTAAAATCGTATTTTTCCTAAAATTCCCCAAAATTGCTTTTTTCCAAAATTTCAATATTTTTAAAATCCTTTTTGGACTTTTGTTTCAAAAATCATTTATTTATTTCGGAATTCCGTTATTTTTTTAAATATTTTACTTTAACAAGTTTCGACTTTTATTTCGAAATGTGATATTTGGTTGTTTTGATTGTCCTTTCTAAATTAAATCGGAATGTTAATAAAAAAGTTGAGAAAATATATATGTGAGGATTTCGAGAAAAAGATTTCTTATAAATTCAAGGCCTTTACTGCATTTTAAATTTTGAAAACAATGTCTTTGGAAATTAAAATTTTCGAAATTCGACTTTTTATAAAAATTGCATTTTTTCAAAAAATTAGGCTTTCGAAAGTTCGCATTTCGGACAAAAATTGTATTTTTGCACAAAATTAGACGTTCGGAAGTCCGAATTTTGGATATTTTTTGTGTTTTTGAGAAAGGATAGGTTCTTAATTTTAATACGATTTACTGAAAATTGTGACTTTTTTAAAAAATTATTCTCGAAGTTCGCCTTTTTCGAAATCACTGGTTTTTAAAATTCCAACTTTATTTCTTAAGATTTAAGTTTCTCTGAAACATTTTGAACTTATTTTTCAATCTTTTAGAATCTGATTTTCTAGAAATCTTGACTGGTTTCTTAAAGATCGTCTTCTTTACGAAATTTTCATTTTTATCTAATATTCGATGTTCAATAATTTTAGAAATATCGACTTTTTCCTCTAAATTTATATTTTTTCTGGAAATTTTGACTTTTTTCTTAAAATCGCCTTTTTCCTAAAATTCCCCAAAATTGCTTTTTTTTTGAAATTTCAATATTTTTAAAATCCGTTTTGGACTTTTGTTTCAAAAATCATTTATTTATTTCGGAATTACGTTATTTTTTTACATATTTTACTTCAACAAATTTCGACTTTTATTTCGAAATGTGATATTTGATTGTTCTGATTGCTCTCTCTAAATTAAATCGGAATGTTAATAAAAATGTTGAAAAAATATACATCTGAGGATTTTGAGAAAAAGATTTCTTATAAATTCAAGGCTTTTACTAAATTTTAAATTTTAAAAACAATGTCTTTGGAAATTCCGATTCTCGAAATTCGACTTTTTCTTAAAATTGCATTGTTTCAGAAAATTAGGCGTTTGAAAATTTAAATTTCGGACATTTTTCGAGTTTTTAAGAAAGCTTGGGTTTCTATTTTTAATATCATTTACTGAAAATTGACTTATCCAAAAAATTTTTCCCGAAATTAACTATTTTTGAAACTACTGCTTTTCAAAATTCTTTCCTTCGAAAATTGAATCTTTTCTGAAATTTTGAACAATTTCTAGAGAGCTCGATTTCTCTCTTGAAACTGCAACGATTTTCTTTCAGTAATCGTGATTTGTTTTCGAAAACCATTTTGTAAATACTCCGTTTTTTCTGATTTTGTTTTTAATTTGATCTTTAGTAATTTTATTCTGCTTCTTGAAGTTTATTTTATCAAATGATTTTTATCTCAAAATTCGATGTTTTCTATTTCTGGAAATTTTCATTTAAAATTGGATTTTTTCTTAAAACTTCCATCGTTTCACAAAATTCGTCGATAATTAAATCCAAATTTTAGTAAAAATCTAAAAATTCTGATAATAACATTTTTAAAAAATTTTGAGGAAAAAATTTCTTGTAAATTTCAAGAATGTGACAAAATTTAAATAAAGCTAAAATTTTGGGAGAAATACTTTTAAAAATTAGATTTTTTTTGAGCGAAATTTCCATTTGCTTTCGAAATTTCGAATTTGTTCTTGAAATTTCGTCTTTTATTGGAAATTTCGGCTTTTTTTTTGCAAAATGAGTCATTTTTACTTTGACTATTCCAAAATTCGACCATTTATTCTTAGAATTTAACTTTCTCTGAAAAATTTTGAATTTATTTTATTTATTTTGAAGTTTTCTTGAATTTTACTCTTTCAAAATTCTGATTGCTTTTTCTGAAAATTTCGATGTTTTAGAATCTAATTTATATAGAAATCTTGACTGATTTCTTAAAGATCGCCTTCTTCACGAAATTTTAATTTTTATCTAATATTCGATGTCCAATAATTCTAGAAATTTCGACCTTTCTCCTCCAAATTTGTCTTTTTTCTGGAAATTTTGATTTTTTTCCTAAAATCGTCTGTACGACTTTTTCAAAAAAAGTTTTTCGAAATTCGCCTTTTTCGAAATCACTGCTTTTCAAAATTCCAACTTTTTTTCTTAAAATTTAACTTTCTCTGAAACATTTTGAACTTATTTTATCTATTTCGAAGTTTTCTTGAAATTTTACTTTTTTAAAATTCTGAACATTACGCCTTTTCTGAAAATTTCAAAGCTTTAGATTTATATTCGATGTCCAATTATTCTAGAAATTTCGACTTTTTCCTCTAAATTGGTCTTTTTTCTGGAAATTTCGACTTCGACATTTTTCTTAAAATCGTCTTTTTCCTAAAATTCCTTAAAATTGTTTTTTTTTTCGTAATATCAATATTTTTAAAATCCTTTTTATACTTTTGTTTCAAAAACCATTTATTTATTTCGGAATTCCGTTATTTTTTTAAATATTTTACTTCAACAAGTTTCGACTTTTATTTCAAAATGTGATATTTGATTATTCTGTTCGAAGTTCGAATTTTGGACATTCTTGAGAAAAGTTAAGTTTTTATTTTTAATATGATTTACTGAAAATTGACTTTTCCAAAAATTTTTTCCCGAAATTAACTTTTTTCGAAACTACTGCTTTTCAAAATTCTTTCCTCCGAAAATTGGATCTTTTTTGAAATTTTGAATAATTTCTTAAGAGTTCGATTTTTCTCTTGAAACTGCAACGATCTTTTTTCAGTAATCGTGATTTGTTTTCGAAAACCATTGTGTAAATACTCCGTTTTTTCTGATTTTTTTTAAATTAGATTTTTTAGTAATTTTATCCTGCTTTTCGAAGTTTATCTTATCAAATGATGTTTGTCTTAACATTCGATATTTTCTGTTTCTGGACATTTTCATTTAAAATTGGATTTTTTCTTAAAATTTCCACTATCACAAAATTCGTCGATAATTAGGTCCAAATTTTAGTAAAAATCCAAAAATTCCTGGAATGGCATTTTTAGAAAAATTTCAGGAACAGATTTGTAAATTTCAAGATTGTGACAAAATTTAAATAAAGTCAAAATTCTGGGAGAAATATTATTAAAAATTGCAATTTTTTTCTCTAAATAAGATTCGTTCTAAAAATTGAAATATAAATCTTGTCCCCTGAAACCAAGAAAAATTAAAATACACAACAAATGTTGCTCTAACGCGTTGCGAAAGTCAAGTTATCATCTTCAGAGAGATACTGAGATTCGTTCTGGAAATTGCCCCCTTTTTTTTACAAAAATAGATCTCTTATCCTCAACTTCCAATCCGATATACAGTTAGGCAGATGATAGTAGCCTGGGGCCTTTTTTTTTCTCCGACAAATCATTATTCGTCGCTGCTTCAAATCAACTAAGGGAATAGCAGATACAGATGATTAATCGGGATCTCCAAATCATTCTGGAATGGGATAAGAAAAATCTAGTCGACTTCAACGCTTCAAAAACTCAGGTCGCAATTTTCTCTAAGAAAACATCAATGGATATCGCAACAAACATACTAATGGATGGTAAAATCCTCCCAATGGAAACCAATCTGTCTATCCTAGGAGTGAATGCGAGCACTAATTTCTCTTGGGAGGATCATGTGCGCGCCATTGCCAAGTCTGCCTCTCAGAAGCTAGGCTTTCCTTTTAGAGTTAAAAGTACTTCACATCTCATCAGTTACTCAAACTATACAAAGCTCAAGTTAGGCCAACATTAGAATACTGTTCTGATGTTTGGAGTTCACCCCCAAAGCACCCTTTAGCTCTTTTGGATTCAATTCAAAGAAGAGCGATTCGCCTAATTGATGACGAGAGTTTGACCGTTTCTCTTGAAACACTAGAGCACTGACTGATGGTTGGTGACTTGTCTCTTTTCTACAAGTATTATCATGAGAGATGCTCGCAGGAACTAATAGGATTGATCCCCCCAAGGGCAAGATTTTTAAATTTTTAAGGCATACAAGACAGTCGGAGACAGCAAATTCATGTGTGGTCCAGCTTGATACAGTGTCTACGAAGACTTTTTTTTCTATAGAACTTCCAAGCTGCGGAACTCGTTACCGAAACTAATTTTTTCCAAATATTAAAACCTATCCTTGTTTAGGAAGGCGATTCATCGTCATCTATCCTTTTTTCCGCTTCCCACAAGCAGTGCTTTGGAGGCATAATGGGGTTGCCCTTTGCGAGTGGATTAAACTTTAAAAAAATCAGCGTTTCCCAAATTTGTATACCCTTTCCATGACTTTTCGTGACGTTGACTATCTCCCATTAAAAAAATGAATCTTAAAATATATAAATGGGTTTGTCTGCTAAAATGCAATAAAGCGCTTTCATTGAGCCAAATATTATTAATCATTTAGTTGTCATCTAATACTTTTTGAAAAATGAATTGTTAAAGCACCAGAAAGCTATCAACTAACTCCTTCAGAAGTCATGCTTCGAGACGATTAGTTAGATCTTTTAACGTGCGAATTACGGTAAACTCGTTTAATGTTTGCAAATGTTTCACAATTCACCATCCTGCTTGCGCAATTTGCAGAAAAATCAAACTTTGAAAAGCCAATTATTCCGTATCTAGCGCAGAAGTTGCAAAGTTGTATAGTTTCGCGTTACCACATCAGCGCTGAATTACAATTTAAAATAAGAATGTGTGTGATAATAAGAATTAAAACAATGCAGTGCATACGAATCATGGAAGAAGGAAATGCGATTTTTTTTTAATTTTCTCGAACTCGTTAGATTTGCCACCTTTCACTACTCGAGTACCATATCAGCTTTCACTGAAGATTGGCTAATTTCAGCACAATATAGTGCACTTTATAAATAGCGGGTACCTGATCTTTTTAACGAACGCCGCATCTAAATATAGACTGGCTGCCATAAGAAAAGAATTTGGAAAGTAAATGTCGGTTAAAAGTCCTTAAAGATTTATTTATCATTCACAGCTCATTAGCTAACAACATAATTACGTGTTGGGCATTGTAACATTTTATACTCTGAAATTAAACGGCGATGATAAGAGTGGAGAGAAGCATTGCATCAGCTTTTTCACGGAGGTGCCAATTGCTGTCAATCATGGTCCATTCACTTGTGGAGTTCTCATGGTTGTGCCATTTTTTAGTCACATTTAAAATATTAAATGGTTTATGCAAATTATCTTGGACGCCAATCCTTTGGTAAATAGTGCGCTCAAAATGCAAATACCTGGTGGTAATTCAAAGCAAACAGCTCAAATCACGGAAATTGCCTAAATAGCTTACAGCTGTCACTATTTTTAGCAACGCAAATATGTGTATTTTATCCATACGTCGTCTATTTGAATTAAATTAAATTTTAGAAACACTAAAATTAAAGTAAGTGTTTGTTTAGGGTTCATTGACGTTTTTTTCTAATTAACCTACATTTATAAACCCATCTGAGTCATCATTGACGGAAATTGATAGCTGATTCATTCATTTTTTTTGGTCTTGGAATTGGTTTGTTTAAAATAATTGGTTTCCAGGATTTTAGAGCTTCGAAACTTTGCACTTCCCCGATGTACGAGCGGGGTTTTTTGTAAGACGTTATTAAAAAAACTTTACTAGGTGAATGAAAAAGTTTGCCAACAACTTTTTTTTAAAATAATTAACAGGTTACAGTGTAATTAACTCCTGGTAAACATGTATGCGTTAAATGCTATGATGTTGGGTTTTTAATCTACGCAATTACAGAGTTCGTGAGATAAATGTAGACATTTTGAATTCACTCACAATTAATTATTTTTTATATAATATTTATTATTTTAAATTTTAAGGAAAAAAAAGAACAAATCAAAATTTCTAGTTTAAACTTAAAATGTTTATTTTCTTTAGGATACATTTTTTCACATAAAGTTACTTTTTTTCGGACTCCTATTTTTTCTTATTTTGTATTTTAATTGAAAACCTGTGGAAAAAAGTCGAAATTTTCAGAAAAAAACCAATTTTCGAGTCAATAATAAAAATTTCCAAATAAAAACCAAAAACGAATTATTAAAATTTCGTCCCGAATTTCCAAATCCCGAATTTTCCAACAGTTGTCAATCTTTAAGTAGTCTTAATACGTATTCCATGCTTCTCTTGAAAAATGAATGTTGTTGTAATTTCAAATTTTTTTCAAAATTTCGAAATTTTTCCTAAAATTTTCTATTATAAACCAAATTTTCAAATTTTGAAATTTTGTTTTGATAAACTGGACATTTTTTTTCAAAATTGTGTGATCTAAAAAGTGTAATCTCGAGTTTTTTAAACTCGAAAATTAGAGAAATTTTTAATGTTTGAGATTATAATTACGATAGAAATTGTTAATATTTTAAGATTTACTGACGTTTTCCTTAAATGTATACTCGACTGTAATCTCGAAATATTGACTTTTTTGAAAATGTTTAAGTCCAAACAAAATTTCCAGGCAAAAAGAAAACGAAAAAACTCTAGTTTTTATTAAAATTTCTAGCTCAAACTTAAAATTTACAGTTTCTTTGAAAAGTTTGTTTTACATAATTTTTTTTATTTTTTATTTTAGTCTAGAAAAAAGTCAAAATTTCCAGAGAAAAAAACAGTATTTTTACACAAGTCTAAATTGTAAGTAAAAAGGTCCCTTTCCATGTTATGCACTGCTGACGAGCTTAAATATAACGAAACATCGATGTCCAGTGCTACAACCTTTTTTATATATTTTTTATATTTTTATATTTGCATCATTTATTAAAAAAACAATTTTTATTTCATATCTAATTTTGGTTTTCTAATTTTTCGATTTTTCCGATTCTATGTAAAATAAACTATCCTTTTTTTTGTCAACTGTCATGAGGTGACGTTTTAAATAAATTTAGATATCACGTAGTCATATTTCAAAAACTGTTTTAGAATATTGTCAACAAACAATAAAAATTTAAATATTTCCAAATTGGGTCGTAGAAATGTTAAATAAAATTAAGAAACATAATGTTTCTGACCAATAAGAGTCCACCATGAAGAATCAAAAGTAAAAGCTTTCAAATAAACAGAATTCTCAAAATCTCGAATCCTATGTCCAAATTGGGAATATTTGAGAAATTATCAATTTTTGAAAAACGAAAATCTCAATACCTACTTAGAAGTTAGAAATTTTTATCAAAATTCCATTCTTAAATTTGAAAATTCCAAAGCAAGAAAGATTAAAAAACACAACAAAAATTGCTCTAACGCGTTTCGACAGCCATTTTGTCATGTTCAGAGAGAGTATCTCTCTGACCAGTCCATTCCACCAAACATTTCTAATCTTTCCTAAAATTTTGTATTCATCCAATGTTTGTTTTTATAAATATGAGTTTTTTTCCGAAAATTTGAACTTTTTTATCGAAGATTTGAGGATTTTTTATATATTTGAGATTAAATTGGAAATTTTTAAAATTTCGAGTTTTATTTTTAAATGTTGAAGCTTCTGACATTACATAATTTGGAAAAATAAACACATCGATATTACATCAAAAATCCGAATCTATAAGACTGCAGTTAGACCCATAATGACGTACACAGCCGAAACTCGACCTGAGATAGTAAAAACAAAAAGAGTGTTAGAGACAACAGAAATAAAAATAATACGTAAAATAGCAGGAAAAACATTAATGGACAAAGAGAGAAGTGAAAATATTAGAAGAATGTGCAAAATCGATAAAATCAGTGAGTGGGTGCTAAACGGAAAGACAGAATGGAACAAGCACATCGATCGCATGGCTGAAAACACAATCGATAGGATAACAAAAGACAAGTCACCAATATGATGAAGAAACACAGGAAGACCCAGAAAGCGCTGGTGTGATAATATTCCAAGCGCGTTATCAGAGAGAGGCAAAAACGAGGAAAAACACGCAATATGCCTACATTACAAGAAGGAAGAAGAAAGAAGAAGAGCTAGATTGGATATTTTTAATATTTTCTTTATAATTTCTCTTGGAATTTTTAGTTTCATCTCGTTTTCTTTTGTCTTAAAATGTCAAAATATTTATTTTTTTAATATCACAAAATGTTTATTTGTTTCCAAAATTTCGAAATTTGGACAATATTTCCAAAAAATGTCGAAGTATGTTCTTACCAATATAGCATAGTGTGGGAGTGCATCATCTTACTGGAACTACAGAACATTTCTATTTGGAATTAGCTGATTTAGTTTTGAGGGAAGAGAAGAAGAAGAAGAAGAAAAAAAAGAAGAAGAGCAAGAAGATGAAGAAGAGGAAGAAGAGGAAGAAGAGGAAGAAGAGGATAAAAATGTATAGGGGGAAGAGGAGGAAGAATAGGAAGAAGAGGAGAAAGAGATAGAAGAGGAAGAAGAAAAAGAAGAGGATAAAGAGGAAGAAGAGGAAGAAGAAGAGGAAGAAGAAGAGGAAGAAGAAGAGGAAGAAGAAGAGGAAGAAGAAGAGAAAGAAGAGGAAGAAGAAGAGGAAGAGGAAAAAGAGTAAGAAGAAAAAGAAGAGGGAGAAGAGGAGGAAGAGGAAGAAGAGGAGGAAGAGGAAGAAGAGGACGAAGAGGAAGAAGAGGAAGAAGAGGAAGAAGAGGAAGAACAGGAAGAAAAGCAAGAAGGGGAAGAAGAGGAACAAGAGGAAGAAAAGGAAGAAGAGGAAGAAGAGGAAGAAGAGGAAGAAGAGGAAGAAAAGAAAGAAGAACAAGAAGAGAAAGAATAGGAAGAAGGTGGTGTGATAATATCCCAAGCCCGTAACCAGAGAGGCAAAGACAAGGAAAAACACGCAATATGCCTACATTACAAGACGGAAGAAGAAAGAAGAAGAACTAGATTGGATATTTTTAATATTTTCTTTAAAATTTCTCCTGGAATTTTTAGTGTCATCTCTATTCTCTTTTCTTTTGTCCTAAAATGTCGAAATTATTATTTTTTTAATATTACTTAATGTTTATTTGTTTCAAAAATTTCGAAATTTGGACAATATTTTCAAAAAATGTCGAATTGTGGTCTTACTAATACAGTGTGGGAGTGTACCATCTTGTTGAAACTTTATAACATTTCTATTTGGAAATAGCCGATTCAGTTTTGAGGGAGGAGAAGAAGAGCATGAGCAAGAAGAAGAAGAAGAAAAAGAAGAAGAAGAAAAGAGGAAGAAGAAGAAGAAGGAGAAGGAGAAGAAGAAGAAAAAGAAGAGGAAGAGGGTAAAAGAGAAGAGGAAAGAGAGGATAAAGAGGAAGAAGAGGAAGAGGAGGAAGAAAAGGAAGAAGAGGATAAAGAGGAAGAAGAGGAAGAAGAGAAAGCAGAGGAAGAATAGGATAAAGAGAAAGAAGAGGAAGAAGAGAAAGCAGAGGAAGAAGAGGATAAAGAGAAAGAAGAGTAAGAAGAAGAAAAAGAGGAAGAAGAGGAAAAAGGGTAAGAAGAAGAAGAAGAGGAAGAAGAGGAGAAAGAGGAAGAAGAGGAAGGAGAGGAAGAAGAGAAAAAAGAGAAAGAAGAGAAGAAGAGCAAGAAGGGGAAGAAGAGGAAGAAGAGAAAGAAGAGAAAGACGAGCAAGAAGAGGAAGAAGAGGAAGAAGAGGAAAAAGAGGAAAAAGAGGAAGAAGGTGGTGTGATAATATTTCAAGCGCGTAACCCGAGGCAAAAACGAGGAAAAACAGGCAATATGCTCAAATTTCAAAACGGAAGAAAAAAGAAGAAGAACTAGATTGGATATTTTTAATATTTTCTTTATAATTTCTCTTGGAATTTTAGGATTTATCTCTTTTCTCTTTTCTTTTGTCCTAAAATGTCGATATATTTATTTTTTTAATATCACGAAATGTTTATTTCTTTCAAAAAATTCGAAATTTGGACAATATTTCCAAAAAATGTCGAAGTATGTTCTTACCAATACAGCATAGTGTGGAAGTGCACCACTTGCTGAAATTACATAACATTTCTATTTGAAAATAGCCGATTCAGTTTTGAGGGAGGAGAAGAAGAGCATGAGCAAGAAGAAGAAGAAGAAGAAGAAGAAGAAGAAGAAGAAGGAGAAGAAGATGATGATAAAGAGGAAGAAGGAAGAGAAGAAGAAGAAGAATATGAAGAAAGAGGAAAAGAGGAAGAAGAGGAAAAAGGATAAGAAGATGATGAAAAGGAAAAAGAGGAAGAAGAGGAGGAAGAGGAAGAAGTTTCTCTCGAATGTATGGCTCTAATCCCCAAATGTTTTTTATTGAAAATTTTAATCTTTATGATTCAAAAAACATAAATTTTGAGTTTTAGAAAATTTAGAAAAAAATCAACAAATAAAAAAATATGGGTTTAAATTTGGAAGAAAAATAAGTCATTTCATAAAAAATAATTAAGCAAATTAGGCGCTGAAAGGACATTAATTAAAAATAACTGTTTTAGAAACTTTGAATGTAAGGGTAAAATTTCGATTTTTTCTCAAAATTTTGATTTTTCTCAAAATTTTGATTTTTCTCAAAATTTTGATTTTTCTCAAAATTTTGATTTTTCTCAAAATTTTGATTTTTTCCCAAAATTTCGATTTTTTCTCAAAATTTCGACTTTTATCTCGAAATTTAGATTTTTTCTTAAATTTTTAAGACCCAAGTCAAAGGTTCAATTTCAATCTCGAAATTTCCACTTTTTTCACGAAATTTCGACTGCAATTTCGAATTTTGACTTTAACCTAGAAATTTCTACAAAAAAGTGAAAATTTCGGTTATTAAAAAATTGAAATTGCTGAATGCATCCTACTGTCAACTGTCATTGTTGTACGATAAGGGGTGTGGTGAGGCGCAACTTTCATCTGTCGAATCTAATTATAGAGGGTAGAAATTTTGAAAGTGACATCGAAACTTTAACATTTTTTCCAATTTGGTGGAACGAACTTGTCCTTGGTTATCTTCAAAAAGTGAAATACAGAAATTGTCCCCTGAAACCAAGAAAGATTCAGTATCTCTCTGAAGATGACAGCTTGGCTGTCGAAACGCGTTAGAGCAACGTTTGTTGTGTTTTTTAATATTTCTTGGTTTCAGGGGACAAGTTCTGTATTTCAATTTTTTTAAAATTTCGACAAAAAAAGTCAAAGTTTTGAATTAATAGTCGAAATTTTGAAATGAAAGTCAAATTTTCGTGTTTTTTTTTCAACTTTCGATTTTTTCATCTCATTTTTAAAAGTCTGACTTGATTTTTAGAAACAAACTCTCTGAAAAATTTCTACCTTTACAGTTCGACACTTTACTCAAAAGATTTTTTTAATTGTCTTTCGAAATTATGTTACCATTTCAAAATTCGACCTTTTTTTGCAAATTTCAAGGTTTTTAAATTCGTTTTGTTTTTGAAATTGGACGCTATTTTTTAAAATTGTCTGAGAACTTACGAGTTTTTAATGGACATTAGGAACTTTCCTCAAAATTTTGACTTATTCTGCAAATTATTTTCCTTTTTATTTTTTATAGACTCGTCTTGAATTATTAAAAAAAAAATATTTCAGCTTACCGAACACAGTTTGAGATAATTAAATTATTATTTAGATAAATAAAATTGTTTACTTTTGAAAACATTTTTTGACACATGACTTATGAGATATTTAAAATTCAATTTTTTTCAAGACTTCTTTATTTTATGAAAATTCGATTTTTTCGTGGACATTCAATTTTTTTAAAGTTAAATTTTATTTCCAAAATTCCGTTTTTTTTCTCATAATTGAACCATCTCTGAAATTTTGACTTTTTTGAAATTCGATAATTTTCTTGAAATTTCGAGTTTTATTTTCGAAATGCTTGTTTTCTTTAAAAATTTCAAGACTGCACAAAATTTTTCTTGTTCTAAAAAATTTCTTGTAAACTTATTTTGTTTTAAAAATGTCGATTTATTTTTAAAATATTTTTATTTCAGTATTCAACGTTTTCTGAGAATTTCAACTTTTGTGGAAATTTCGAAATATTTATCAAAATTTCGACTTTTTTAAATTCGTATGTATTTCAAGCTTTCTTAATTTTTCTCAAAATTCAATATAATCTTAAACTGCTACATATTGGTTTCAGTTTTTATTCAAAATACGTCTTTGAAATCGACATGTCGAGATCAAAATAGAGTAGAATAGTAGGACTCTCTTTCAAAACTGGAACTTACTTACAGGCGTGTACAAGAACATATATTATGCTTGTATATTTTAAAATAAAGCTTTGGTTTGGTAAAATGCAAGGATGTATATTTATACAGTTACTTTTCTCACATCATATGAATACAAACAAATAACGTAGTTAATGACGTCCTTAACAAACTATTATCCGCCTTCAAATTTCAGTTTTTGATTGTTTTTTTTTTCGTGTTATTCCGCAAACTATTTAGCATTAGTAAAATTATGAAAAATATGTACGACCATTTAGGCCATAAAAAATTGTTGAAATAAATTTGGATAATCCCCCATAACAACTTAATTCAATAAAGTACAATTTTCAAATTGTTTCATTTCCATATTTTGACTCTTCTTCGATCAGTTTGACGAAAGGGTTTTATGATATTTGTCCAAGTAATATAAATACAGGGCGAGGTCAAGATCTGCAACGCTTATAATTTTTTTAATAACGAAAATCTTTTTAGTAGAAGGGAAACAAAATTTTAGTCAGAGACTAATTTTAGCTGTAAATTTAAAATTTCTACTTTTCTTCCTCTAATTTCGACTTGAGTCTCAAACGTTCCAAATTTTTCAAAAAATTTTGATTTAAATTTTGTTCCTAAAATTTTGTCATTAAACTAAATTTAAACTTTTTTGAAAATAATTCCATTTTAATCAGAAAATGTCAACGTAAATTTCGATTTACCTTTTTAAAATTTCATTAAAAAAAATCTTGAACATTGATTCGGATATTTAGTTTAAACTTGAGTATTTTCTTTGGTGGAACGGACTGGTTCGTTATCTTCAAAAATGGAAATACAAATCTTGTTCCCTGAAAACAAGAAAAATTAAAAACACAACAAATGTTGCTCTAACGTCGTTCGATCTCTGAAGATGGCAGCTTGGCTATCGAAAGGAGTTAGAGCAATTTTTGTTGTTTTTTTAATGTTTCTTGGTTTCATGGGACAAGATTTGTTATTCAATTTTTGAGTATTTTTGAAAATTTAGAATCGAATCAAAGAAGAGCAATTCGCCTAGTTCAGGGGTCGGCAAACTTTTAAACTCAAAGACGAAAAAGAAGAAGAAGATGAAGCAGAAGAAGAATAAGGGGAAGTGGAAAGAGAAGGAGAAGAAAAAGAAAAAGAAGAAGAAGAAGAAAAGAAGAAGACCAAGAAGACGAAGAAGAAGTAGAAGAAGTAGAAGAAGAAGCAGAAGAAGAAAAGAAGAAGAAGAAGAAGAAGAATAAGGAGAAGAAAATTGATGTCCAAATTTTCAGAAAGGGTAGATTACGATTTTATAGTCGATGAAGTAGAAGTTTAAATTCAGAATTATGATAAAACAGTTAAGGAAACTTCTAAAAACTAGATATTTATGAGAAAAAAATTTTAAGGCGACAACTACTTATGTAACAAATATAATCTGTCATTATTAGCTCTGTTGTCTTTACAAAGTGTCAATTTGGAGGGGAAGCTACATATTTTTGTATGTATTTAGAACGATCTATTTAACTTTGATTTTATATTTTAAAATAGCATTAAAAAACGGTATATAACTTTTTATTTAGCGTTTTTTATTATTTTTACTATTGGTAGTATATTTTATAGTTGCTCTCTTTAACAATTTTCTGGGTACGTCTTCGGTTAACTTAGTTTTGGAGGAGGTCCATATTAATGATTATAAAAAAGAACTAATTGCAATCATGATACAAGAATAGTATCAGAATAAGCATTATTGAAGAACTTTGGTGAAATTCAGAAAAAGATAGCAATTCTGGTTTCGAGATTACTTATGAAATTAAAAAATCTTGATTGATCGAACAGTCATTTGTGAATAAAGTCGACATTTCAAAAAAAATTCTAAAAAAAAGTTGAAATTTTCACAAAAGACCAATTTCGAAAGCCGCAATGTGAAAACAGAATCAATAAAGCTAGAAATTTTGAGAAAAGAGTTCATCGCCATCTATCCTTGTTTCCGCACCCTATTCGCAGTGCTTTGAAAGCATAATGTGGTTACCTTTTGCGAGTGGATTAAACTTAAAAGAAAAAGGTACTCATACATGTGGTTAATACTTGTAGACTATAGACTACCCCAACAAAATTTCGAAAGCTTTTCAATCATCACACCTCGAATAAAGGGGTATTTTAGCATAATTGCCAATCTTTTTACCAAAAAATTGACTGCAAGTCACCAAATGTGAAGATCAAATCTTACTCATTTAAAACCAAACACTGAACAAATGCTACGAAATTCCTTAAATTAAGAACATAATTTCTGTACTTTTTAGGTAAAAATTCTCCTAGATACTGATTGGTTTCGTCCAAAGTTATGTTAATAAAAGTACGACCAAAAATCATTTCTTTTTTTTTTCAATTGTTTACTGTACCAACTATTACCGTTATTGTTACTGTTAAAAACACATTTGAAGTTAATATAATAAGGAAACTCGGTAACAGGCAGGAAAATTAAAAAATGGACAACTGATCTACGTTCCACGGGACAAAAAAATTTGGTGTAAAATACACCTTCTTTGCCAGTCTGTTAATAAACTTGACGATCTCGAGATAGTGCTGATATGGTGTCATTACAAATCTCAAACAGCGCGATATGTTGTTATATTGACCTGACGTGACATCCCACATTTTAAAACAAAAATATGAAGTATGTTATATTGATAGTTATAAAAGGTTACGCGTAACATCTCAATGCAATTTAAAAGTTGAAACATTGGCAAAAAAATTATGAATGTTAAATTTTACCTCTACTATTATTACTATAATTAATAGCAGCAACAGCTTATGTACTTCTATTTCTAATCTTATCCTTTTTCCACATTTTACGGCTCCAGTGAGTCAGTGAGTCATAAAACGTGGAATTTCAGAAAAAGGAAAAAATGTCTGCAGAAGTCTGATTTTAAATTTAATTAAAACTAAAACTTTCACTAATACAAAATAAAATGTCAGAAAGCCAAGAGTTTAACAAAAAAAAAAAACAACTTTACTTTCGAATTTTGTTTCAAAATTATTTGTATCAAAACTTTGCATCACGAATATTTTGGTGGAATCAACTTCTTATTTTCTTTTTTATTTTTAGCCAGAGGAAACATTCTGAATCATAGTTAAACACTCAAAGTTGATTTAAATATCATTGAACAATATAAACATTTAAGAATGTCTTTGAAAATCATTTTAATAAAATCCCATGCTCGTTAAAATTTATTAGCTCGATAGGTGCAATATAATTGCCATTTTATTGCTGTTTTGACATTTTATTTATTTATCTTTTTTCAATAAAAAACATCCTATAAATAAATAGTACAAACTTAGCTTGACATCGTAAAACGTCCTAATAATTCCAAAAATTTGTCATCTATTCCTCGTCTAAACAAACCTGCTCACAGAATCTATTTAAAGGTGTTTGTTATCATTTTAAAGGTGATTAAAAACAAACGCCCGAACGACCATAAAAATTCGTGCGATATAACTGAACAAGCTCTTACTTGGTTGTAGATCGTCCTGATAAAAAGTTTCCGGAAAGACGTCGGAGTTAGCACAAACAGTAGGTACCTTGATCCACCAATAAAATCACCGAAAAGAGCAACAGATAACGAAAGAAGGACGTTGCGGTATCGTGTGCCGACGATAGTATGTTGGCGTGTCGTGTTTTTAATGAAACGCCGGAGAGCACTTGCGTTTGCGAAGGATTTAAACAAACTTTGCTTGCTCCAAACCGCCGTGCGGTATATAGTCGCTTACTCCTCCCCTCCATGTGACTTTTGGGGAGGTTTGCACTGCTGCAGGACGTCCAACCCCCAAGGGATCAATTACGCACAATTTTTTCCTCGCCACTTTCAATTGTTTTCGTGGGTTCGTGGCTAATTAAGTCTGTAGGTGGCCGTCTGGTGCTCAATGATTTTTCAATAATGATGGTATTTTTCACCGAAGGCGAAGCTATCGTTTTCTGACGCAACATTTGATACAGTTCACATGAGAAGAATTGGATAATTTGCCAATTGCATTAGTGCACAATTTCACAAGCTCTTCAAAGATCGCCTTAGATCGTGGAGGTTTCTATAATTGTTTCAAGATTCTTGTTTAAAAAACTTTCACCGTTTAACACTCCCTGGTCCCATCAAAGCGAATTTGTGTCGAATATTCTATCTCAAGAGTGCATTTGTGTTTACATCATACAATTACCCAAGTTTTTCTTCATCCAGAATGGTCTCCTGGATTCCCAACTATTTTTCCATGTGTGATAATCAGCAAAAACGCAGTAGTCCATTAGGTGACAGAAATAATCCATTTTACTTCTTTTGATGGCGCTCATTTTGGTCCTTCTGGAATTACTGATTTTTTGTACATTTATATTTGGTAGTTCATTTGATATAGTTCACATGAGAAGATTTGGAGAATTTGCCAAGTATTAACATTGCATTAGAGCACAATTTCACAAGCTCTTCAAAGGTCGCTTTAGAACTTTGAGGTTTCTATAATTGTTTTGGGATTCTCGTTTAAAAAACTTTGAGCTTCTACCATTCCCTGGTCTCATCAAAGCGAATTTGTGTCGAATATTCTATCTCAAGAATGCATTTGTGTTTACACCATACAATTACCCAAGTTTTTCTTCATCCAAGATGGTCTCCTGGACCCCCAACTATTTTTCCATGTGTGATAATCAGCAAAAACCCAGTAGTCCATTAGGTGTCAGAAATAATTTATTTTACTTCTTTTGATGGCGCTCATTTTGGTCCTTCTCGAATTACTGTTTTCTTCTACATTTTCATTTGGTAGTTCATTTGATATACTTCACATGAGAAGATTTGGAGAATTTTCCAAGTACTTACATTGCATTAGTGCATAATTTCACAAGCTCTTCAAAGATCGCCTTGGATCTTTGAGGTTTTTATAATTGTTTCAAGATTTTTGTTTAAAAAAACTTTCACCTTCTACCACTTCCTGGTCCCATCAAAGCGAATTTGTGTCGAATATTCTATCTCAAGAATGCATTTGTGTTTACACCATACAATTACCCAAGTTTTTCTTCATCCAAGATGGTCTCCTGGACCCCCAACTATTTTTCCATGTGTGATAATCAGCAAAAACCCAGTAGTCCATTAGGTGTCAGAAATAATTTATTTTACTTCTTTTGATGGCGCTCATTTTGGTCCTTCTCGAATTACTGTTTTCTTCTACATTTTCATTTGGTAGTTCATTTGATATACTTTACATGAGAAGATTTGGAGAATTTGCCAAGTACTTACATTGCATTAGTGCATAATTTCACAAGCTCTTCAAAGATCGCCTTGGATCTTTGAGGTTTTTATAATTGTTTCAAGATTTTTGTTTAAAAAACTTTCACCTTCTACCACTTCCTGGTCCCATCAAAGCGAATTTGTATCTCAAGAGTGCATTTGTGTTTACACCATACAATTACCCAAGTTTTTCTTCATCCAGGATGTTCTCCTGGACTCCCAACTATTTTTCCATGGGTGATAATCAGCAAAAACCCAGTAGTCCATTAGGTGACGGAAATAATCCATTTTACTTCTTTTAATGGCGCTCATTTTGGTTCTTCTTGGATTACTGATTTTTTCTACATTTACATTTGGTAGTTCATTTGATATAGTTCACATGAGAAGATTTGGAGAATTTGCCAAGTATTAACATTGCATTAGTGCATAATTTCACAAGCTCTTCAAAAATCGCCTTTGAGGTTTCTATAATTGTTTCAAGATTCTTGTTTAAAAAACGTTCATCTTCTACCACCCCCTAGTCTCATCAAAGCGAATTTGTGTCAAATATTCTATCTCAAGTGTGCATTTGTGTTTACAACATAAAATTACCCAAATTTTCTGCATCCAGGATGGTCTTCCAGACTCCCAACTATTTTTCCATGTGTGATGATTAGCAAAAAACCAGTAGTCCATTAGGTGGTAGAAATAATTCATTTTACTTCTTTTGATGGCGCTCATTTTGGTCCTTCTTGAATTGCTGATGTTTTCTACATTTAGATTTGGTAGTTCACTTGATATAGTTCACATGAGAAGATTTGCCTTAGATCGTGGAGGTTTCTATAATTGTTTCAAGATTCTTGTTTAAAAAACGTTCACCTTCTACCACTCCCTGGTCTAATCAAAGCGAATTTGTGTCGAATATTCTATCCCAAGAGTGCATTTGTGTTTACACCATACAATTACCCAAGTTTTTCTTCATCGAGGATGGTCTCCTGGACTTCCAACTATTTTTCCATGTGTGATGATCAGCAAAAAACCAGTAGTCCATTAGGTGGTAGAAATAATCCATTTTACTTCTTTTGATGGCGCTCATTTGGGTCCTTCTTGAATTACTGATATTTTCTACATTTACATTTGGTAGTTTATTTAATATAGATTACATGAGAAGATTTGGAGAATTTGCCAAGTATTAACATTGCATTAGTGCACAATTTCACAAGCTCTTCAAAGATCGCCTTAGATCGTGGAGGTTTCTATAATTGTTTCAAGATTCTTGTTTAAAAAACGTTCACCTTCTACCACTTCCTGGTCCCATCAAAGCGAATTTGTGTCGAATATTTTATCTCAAGAGTGCGTTTGTGTTTACACCATACAATTACCCAAGTTTTGTTCACCCAGGATGGTCTCCTGGACTCCCAACTATTTTCCCATGTGTGATAATCAAAAAAACGCAGTAGTCCATTAGGTGACAGAAATAATCCATTTTACTTCTTTTGATGGCGCTCATTGTGGTCCTTCTTGAATTACTGATGTTTTCTACATTTACATTTGGTAGTTCATTTGATATAGTTCATATGAGAAGATTTGGAGAATTTGCCAAGTATTAACATTGCATTAGAGCACAATTTCACAAGCTCTTCAAAGGTCGCCTTAGAACTTTGAGGTTTCTATAATTGTTTTGCGATTCTTGTTTAAAAAACTTTGAGCTTCTACCACTCCCTGGTCTCATCAAAGCAAATTTGTGTAGAATATTCTATCCCAAGAGTACATTTGTGTTTACACCATAAAATTACCGAAGTTTTCTGCATCCAGGATGGTCTTCCGGACTCCCAACTATTTTTCCATGTGTGATGATCAGCAAAAAACCAGTAGTCCATTAGGTGGTAGAAATAATTCATTTTACTTCTTTTGATGGCGCTCATTTTGGTCCTTCTTGAATTACTGATGTTTTCTGCATTTAGATTTGGTAGTTCATTTGATATAGTTCACATGAGAAGATTTGGAGAATTTGCCAAGTATTAATATTGCATTAGTGCACAATTTCACAAGCTCTTCAAAGATCGCCTTAGATCGTGGAGGTTTCTATAAGTGTTTCAAGATTCTTGTTTAAAAACCTTTCGCCTTCTTCCACTCCCTGGTCCCATCAAAGCAAATTTGTGTCGAATATTCTATCCTAAGAGTGCACTTACTTGGGTTTACACCGTACAATTACTCACGTTTTTCTTCATTCAGGATGCTCTCCTGGACCCCCAACTATTTTCCCATGTGCGATAATCAGCAAAAACCCAGTAGTTCATTAGGTGGGAGAAATAATCCATTGTACTACTTTTGATGGCGCTCATTTTGGTCTTTCTCGAATTATTGATTTTTTCTACATTTACATTTGGTAGTTTATTTGATATAGTTTACATGAGAAGATTTAGAGAATTTGCCAAGTATTAACATTGCATTAGTGCACAATTTTACAAGCTCTTCAAAGATCGCCTTGGATCGTGGAGGTTTCTATAATTGTATCAAGATTCTTGTTTAAAAAACTTTCACCTTCTACCACTTCCTGCTCTCAGCAAAGCGAATTTGTGTCGAATATTCTATCCCAAGAGTGCATTTGTGTTTACACTATGAAATTATCCAAGTTTTTCTTCATCCAAGATGGTCTCCTGGACCCCCAACTATTTTTCCATGTGTGATAATCAGCAAAAACCCAGTAGTCCATTAGGTGATAGAAATAATCCATTTTATTTCTTTTCATGGCGCTCATTTTGGTCCTTCTCGAATTATGGATTTTTTCTACATTTACATTTGGTAGTTCATTTGATATAGTTCACATGAGGAAGATTTGGAGAATTTGCCAAGTATTAACATTGCATTAGTGCACAATTTCACAAACTCTTTAAAGATCGCCTTAGATCGTGGAGGTTTCTATAATTGTTTCAAGATTCTTGTTTAAAAAACTTTCACCTTCTACCAATTTCTGGTCTCATCAAAGCGAATTTGTGTCGAATATTCTATCTCAAGTGTGCATTTGTGTTTACACCATACAATTACCCAATTTTTTCTTCATCCAGGATGGTCTCCTGGACTCCCAACTATTTTTCCATGTACATTTTCCATTTACATTTGATAGTTCATTTGATATAGTTCACATGAGAAGATTTGGAGAATTTGCCCAGTATTAACATTGCATTAGTGCACAATTTCACAAGCTCTTCAAAGATCGCCTTAGATCGTGGAGGTTTCTATAATTGTTTTAAGATTCTCGTTTAAAAAACTTTCACTTTCTACCACTCCCTGGTCCCATCAAAACGAATTTATGTCGAATATTATATCTCAAGAGTGCTACACTATACAGTTGCCCAAAGTTTCTTTACCCAGAATGGTCTCCATGCGTGATGAGCAGTAGTTTTTATGACCGGATTAGGTGGCAGACATAATCCATTTTACTGCTTTTGATGGCGCCCATTTTGGTCCTTCCTGAATTACTGATTTTTTCTATTCAAGATGTTTTTAAATTTTTCTTTAGCGTATAACACCACAACTTAAAAATATCGCTTCCTGTCGCTTTTGTTTACAATCCGTGCCTATAAAACAGAAAATAAAAAAATGTGGAAGCAGTACATCTGTAAGGGCAATTTCATTTATCTCGACTGCGCCTGTCGCATTCTACTGTTTCCGGATTACAGCTACCATGGTCTTTTTATGATCAAGTTGAGAGTGATTTCTTTGATTTTTCCAAAAACAAAACACAGTGAAGACTTCTTTGTAGTTCTTCTTGACGTTTAAAGTAACGTAGTATGGCACCAATATCAAAATATGTCAAAATTTAAAAACGTTTTTCGTACCAAGCCTTTCCAAATATTGATTTATTAAGCTTAGTTCTAACACTTGAACTTGTTGACGTCTCCGAATATCGTAAGCTTATTTGGGATGACCCTTTGGTGGAACGGAGTGGTCCTTGGTTATCTTCAAAAATTGAAATACATACAGGGGACAAGTTTTGTATTTCAATTTTTGGGATGACCCTGCTTTTCTTTACTAGTTGAAAAGTCAAGCTAAGTAGATCACCACCACGTCGTCGTTCCAAGTCAAGTAAATGCTTCGCTAATGTTTCTGCCATTCAGACTTCTAAAGTTTCTAAGAACAATATACGATTGTATTCAGAATTCTTATTTTAAAAATATTTTGACGCACACGACGAGCATCAGTGGCCTAGTGCTTTACTTTAGGGTTGCGACCCTACTGATTTGTATATCCTCTATAGCTTGTATTACGTCATCTACCTGTAAAAAAATATGTATCCTACACAACTCAAGAGCAGGTAAAGCCATCCTAATAAATTGACTGGAAGGTGTCAATTGCACTCTCTTGAATGCCATTGAATAAGATCGCGTTTAGATCAAGCCACTTCATTCTTATAAACTAATTACACATCTGTACCCCAGAAGCAAACTATGTTTTGTTTTGGTAGAACGGACTGGTCCTTGGTTATCTTCAAAAATTGAAATACAAATCTTGTCACCTGACGCCAAAAAATATTAAAAAACACAACAAAGGTTGCCCTAACGCGTTTCGATAGCCAAGGAAGCCAGGGGACAAAATTTGTATTTCAATTTTTCAAAACTGAGTAAAAATTTCGAGAAAAGGTCGAAATTTCTGGAGTCGATGATGAAAATGTTGACAAATTAAGGTGAACATTTTAAAATATCCAAATAGCTAGCCATACTTCCATATTGAAATTGCCCCCACCGGGAACCTATATCGTGATCTATCTCATAAAGTATATGATCACATTAGTAATTACTATATTTAAATTTTCCCCCTCCATCTTCGGTTACTAAGGAGATAATTTTAAAAAACCTTCCTCAGGCACCTTTTTTTCTAAGCGACATATTTATTAAACTATTAAAGGTAGCAAAGCAAAGCAAACTGATTGTGATAGTACACTGTAAGATCTATTTTATAAATAATTTTGAGGGAGCTAGCCCCCCTGCAAATATTAATAAAATACAAATAAAAAGTATAAATTTCTGTAAGGCCTCTTTAAGTGACCACTCTACAAAAAATATGAAAAATGTGTCCATATGTTTTCTAACAGCATACCAAGTTTCGTTAAAATCCAAGTGGTGCAACATGTCAAAAAAATTAAATATGTCTACCCATAACCTCTGCGCCTGCTGCCTTGTATATTTGAAGTAAATATAATTGTTATCCATTTTTAAAAACGTTTTCATATTGAATGAAATACTTTTTTGGATTGCTTGAGGAATAAAAGTTTGTATTAATTTAAGTGCTAATATTTTTTATTTCCAAGTTACAGGCTGTTTTATTGTAGAGAAAAATAATATTAGTTTTATTTATATTTCGGAAACCCTTTCACTTAGCTTCATGAAATTCGGTGCACAGGATCAGTAGTTTAAAGGCTAACTTCTGCATTCATTTAGTTTTTTTTTAAACGCCACGGGCGTACGTTAGGGTATTACATTAAACTTTTATATGAGAAAAAGTGGTACGCCACTGTTTTTTAAGGTTTTGAAAAAATGAAAGAGTTTAAAAGTGGTCACTAAATACCAAAAAATGTATATTTGAACGCAGGAGATGATTATAACAACTTATAACAATTCATACACGGGGTGACTTAACAAAAACATAACACAATCCAATAAAATCTGTGATTTTATTGGATTGTGGATTTGTGTGTGTGGATTTGCGACAAAATGATAAAATAGTTGGATTATTTTAAAAAAAGTAAATAAATGCAAAAGTTTCCCTTTAATATACTGATACTATGTATCAAATTTTAAGAGGCCAAGTCAGAGAGTTTCAGAAATATAAATAAAAATAATTTTATTTTCCTCTATAATGAAACAGCCTGTAACTTGGAAATAAAAACGATTAGAACTTGGGTTCATATGAACTTTTATTCCTTAAGTAATCCACAAAGTTATTTTATTTAATATTAAAACGTATTAAAGGTAGAGTAATAATAATAATTACATTTACTTCATATCAACAGGCTTAGAGATTATACGCTGACATATTAAATTTTTTTTGACATGTTGTACCAACTGGATTTTAATGAAACTTGGTATGCTGTTAGGTGACATATGAATACATTTTCTGCATTTTTTGTAATGTGGTCACTCTCAAATTAATAATGAAAATTTCTATTTGTATTTTATTGATATGTCTAGGGGGGCTAGCCCCCCTGAAAAAAATTATAAAATGGATCCTGCAGTGTACTATCACAACCAGTTTGTTTTTTTTCGCTACCTTCATTAGTTTAGCAGATAGATCGCTTAGAAAAAAAAGGTGCCTGAAGAAGGTTTTTTTTTAAATATCTCCATGGTAACCGAAGATGGAGGGGGGAAATCCACGTATATTAATTTCTAATGACATTCTGTACGTAACGACCTAGATCACGATTTAGGTTCCCGGTGGGGGCAAGTTTGCTATGGAAGTACGGCTAGACCCTTTTCAAAAAAGTTGAAAATTTATAGGTGGCAATTTTTTATGTCCTAATTTTAAATAAAAATAGAATTCTTCAAGAAAAGTCGAAATTTTTAAAAACTCAATATTTCGAAATGAATCAAAATTGTCAATTGTCATTTTCAATCGAATATTTTGAAAAAACTCAAATATTCGAAATGGGTTGAAATTAAAAAAAATGTTTCAAGTCGACTTTTGAAAAAATAAAATTCGAAAAATCTCGTAATTTCAAGAATATCTGAATTGCCAAAAAAGTTGGAAATTCACAAATTTAAATTTTGAAAAAAGTCGAAATTTATAAATAAAATCGATTTTTTTGTAATCTTCTTAATCATCAAAACAAAAATTAAAAATTTATTTATTTCAATATTTAGACTTTTTTTAAAAATTTCGACTTTTTTCGAAATTCGGATTTTTTCTCGATTCTTCGAATTTTTGTAAATTGGTCTTTTTGAAACATTCGCCGTTTCCTGAAGGATTCCAATTTTCTTGAAAAATATGACGTTTTAAATTGAGAATTTAAAGCTGATATTTTAAAAAGGAATATTTTTCAAGTTTCAACCGAAAAGTTTCAGATAAAAGTCAAAATTTAAAAAAAAATTAAGTTTGAAATTTTAACATTAAATTTTGAGAAAAAAAAGTACAGACTCAGAATAAAAATTTAAGATACAAAAAAATTGAATTTTAAAATTTTAAATTTCGAGACAAAACAGGATTTCAACATTTTTGTAATTCACAAGCTACTAACATGGCATCTCACCGGCCCCCATAAAGGGCAACATTTTGCTTCAGGCATGACCTTGAATTCACGTGACATTGAGTTCATGTGACCTTGAGCTTACGCAACTTTGAACTCACGTAACTTTGGGCTTACGTGTCCTTTAGATCACGTGGTGTTGAATTCAAGTGATCTTAAGCTCAAGTGATCTTAAGCCATATAATTTGAGCTCACATAACTTTGAGATAAAGCGACCATAAACTCTCGTGCTTTAGGCTAACGTGATCTTGAACACACATGATTTTGAGCTAACGTAATCCTGAACTCAAGTGACCTTGAGCTCACGTGACCTTTAGATCATCTGACCTTTAAATCATGTGATGTTGAATTCATGTGACCTTAAGCTAGCATGATCTTAAACTCAAGTGATCTTAAGCTTATATAACCTCGAGCTCACATAACCTTAGGATCAAGCGACCTTAAACTCTCGTGCCTTAAGATAAGTGACCTTGAACACACGTGACTTTGAGCTAACGTAATCCTAAACTCAAGTGACCTTGATCTCACGTGACCTTTAGATTATGTGACCTTTAAATTACGTGGTGTTGAATTCATGTGACTTTAAGCTAGCATGATCTTAAACTCAAGTGATCTTAAGCTTATATAACCTCGAGCTCACATAACCTTAGGATCAAGCGACCTTAAACTATCGTGCCTTAAGATAACGTGACCTTGAACACACGTGACTTTGAGCTAACGTAATCCCAAACTCAAGTGACCTTGAGATCACGTGACCTTTAGATCATGTGACCTTTAAATCATGTGGTGTTGAATTTATGTGACCTTAGGCTAGCATGATCCTAAACTCAAGTGATCTTAAGCTTATATAACGTCCAGCTCACCTAACCTTAAGATCAAGCGACCTTAAACTCTCGTGCCTTAAGATAACATGACCTTGAACACACGTGATTTTGAGCTAACGTAATCCTTAACTCAAGTGACCTTGAGCTAACGTAATCCTCAACTCAAATGACCTTGAGCTAACGTAATCCTCAACTCAAATGACCTTGAGCTCACATGACGCTGATCTCATACTTTTACCACATGTGATCTAGAACTCACGTGACCTTGACCCTATGTAACCTTGAACTGGCACGACCTCCAACTCACATGAACTTGAGCTCACATATCAAGTTTTTAAAAAAAATTCTGATATTTTCTGAAAAATCTTCAAAAATTTACAAAAAGTATTGCTGCTTTTTTTCTATTTTTAAATTTTTGTTTTGAACTTTAGGTTTAATATCAAAATCTAGTTTTGCTTTAAACTCCAAATTTCAAGATTTTCCCAAATTGCTGACTTTGTTCTTCAATATTTTCAGTTTTTAGAACATGAAATCTAACTTGGTATGTTTATTTTTTAAATTTCAGTTTAATCATTTAAAAAAAAATGAGAATGAGGATTTAACTTGGCATTTTAAAAAAAGACCAATTTTTTTCAGTTCAATTCGCAAAAGGCAGCCCTATTGTGCTTTTAGAGTAGGATACAGAAATAAATATTGAGCCAAGAAATTTCAACATTTTTTCATGATAGACTTTTTTTTAAAGTTTAATCCACTCGCAAAGGGTAACCCCATTATGCTTTCAAGCATTGCGAGTAGGAAGCGGAAACAAAGATAGATGGCGATGAACCGCTTTCTTAAACAAGGATAGGTTATAATTTTTGGGGAAAATTCCTTTCGATAACAAGTTCCATAATTTGGAAGTTCTATAGAAAAAAGAGTCTCCGTAGACAGAAGTCCTCACTGTGTCAAGCTGGACCGCACAGGAATTTGCTGTCTCCGACTGTCTAGTACGCCTCAAGAATCTTGCCCTTGGGGGGCTTGGGGAACTGTTTCTTTTTTTCTAATTTCGATCAAATTTGACAGAATTTCGAGTTTCACTAAATTTACAATTTTTTCTCCAATTCTTTTTTCTTCAATTCTCTCTTTTTCTTAAAATGTTGAACCTTTTCCCGAAATTTCGAGTTTTTCTCTAAATTTCGAATTTTTTAAAAACCCGCTTTTGTTTTTGGAAATTTCGACTTTTTCCTGAAAATTCGTCTTTTCAAGAAATTTCTATTTTTTTCGCGAAATTTGCTTTTTCTTAAATTTTTGATTTTATGTCAAAATTTGATACTTTGTTCCTCGAGATTTCAACCTATTTCTCGAAATTCGTCTCTTTCAAAAAAAATTTGATTTTTTTTTAATTCGTCGCTTTTGTAAAGGTCTATTCTCAAAATTTTCTGTGTGATATTTGAATTTTTTCTCGAAATGTTGTTTTTTTCGTATTTTCCTTAAAATTCATCTTTTTCTTGAAATTCCGACTAATTTTACAAAAATTGCTTTTTTTTCTATTTTATTTGCAAAATTCTACATTTTTTCTCAAAATTTTACTTTCTTTCAATTTTGTTTTCAAATTTGGAGTATTTTAACGGTTTTCTCGAAATTTCGCTTTCTTTTCGAAATTTCCCTGTTTTTTAACATTTAGCTTTTTCCGAAAATTTCGATCTTTTAGGATTTGACTTTTCAGAAATTTTAACTGGTTTCTTAAAAACTGCTTTTTTTCGAAATTTTTATTTTCATCTCAAAATTTGATACTTAATATTTCTGAATATTTCGGCTTTTTTCTTGGAATTAGCATTTTTTTCGAAATTTCGTTCCATTTCTCGAAATTTCAATTTATTTCAAAACTCGCTTTTTCTCTAAATATCGTTTTTTCTCTAATTCTCTCTTTTTCTTAAAATGTTGATCTTTTTCCCAAAATTTCGGGTTTTTCTCCAAATTTCGAATTTTTTAAAAATCCGCTTTTGTTTTTGGAAATTTCGACTTTCTCCTGGAAATTCGCCTTTTCAAGAAATTTCTATATTTTTTTGTAAAATTTGCCTTTTCTTAAAATGTTGATTTTATGTCAAAATCTGATACTTTGTTCCTTGAGAATTCATTTTATTTCTCGAAATTCGTCTCTTTCGAAAAATTTTGATTTTTTTTTAATTCGTCGTTTTTGTAAATGTCTATTCTCAAAATTTTCTGTGTGATATTTGTATTTTTTTCTCGAAATGTTGTTTTTTTTCGTATTTTCCTTAAAATTAATCTTTTGCTTGAAATTCCGACTAATTTTACAAAAATTGCTTTTTTTTTCTATTTTATTTGCAAAATTCCACATTTTTCCTCAAAATTTTATTTTCTTTCAATTTTGTTTTCACATTTGAAGTATTTTGACGGTTTTCTCGAAATTTCGCTTTCTTTTCGAAATTTCCCTGTTTTTTAAACATTTAACTTTTTCCGAAAATTTCGACCTTTTAGGATCTAACTTTTCAGAAATTTTGACTGGTTTCTTTAAAACTGCTTTTTTTCGAAATTTTTATTTTCATCTCAAAATTTGATACCTAATATTTCTGAATATTTCGGCATTTTTCTTGAAATTAGCATTTTTTTCGAAATTTCGTTCCATTTCTCGAAATTCCAATTTATTTCAAAATTAGCCTTTGCTCTAAATGTCGCTTTTTCTCCAATTCTCTCTTTTTCTCAAAATGTTGATTTTTTTCCCAAAATTTCGAGTTTTTCTCCAAATTTCGAATTTTTTCAAAATCCGCTTTGGTTTTTGGAAATTTCGACTTTTTCCTGGAAATTCGTCTTTTCAAGAAATTTCTATATTTTTCGTGAAATTTGCCTTTTCTTAAAATTTTGATTTTATGTCAAAATCTAATACTTTGTTCCTTGGGATTTCAACTTATTTCTCGAAATTCGTCTCTTTCGAAAAATTTTGATTTTTTTTTAATTCGTCGTTTTTGTAAAGGTCTATTCTCAAAATTTTCTGCGTGAAATTTGTATTTTTTCTCGAAATGTCGTTTTTTTCGTTTTTTCTTTGAAATTAATCTTTTTCTTGAAATTCCGACTAATTTTACAAAAAATTCTTTTTTTTCTACTTTATCTGCAAAATTCCACATTTTTTCTCAAAATTTTACTTTCTCTAGAAAATTTCAATTTTGTTTTCAAGTTTGGAGTATTTAGAATGTTTTCTCGAAATTTCGCCTTCTTTTTGAAGTTTCCCTATTTTTTTAACATTTAACTTTTTCCGAATATTTCGACCTTTTAGGATCTAACTTTTCAAAAATTTTGAAAAAAACTGCTTTTTTTCGAAATTTTTATTTTCATCTCAAAATTTGATACTTAATATTTCTGAATATTTCGGCTTTTTTCTTGGAATTAGCAATTTTTTTCGAAATTTCGATTCTTTTCTCGAAATTTCGATCCATTTCTCGAAATTCCAATTTATTTCAAAATTCGCCTTTTCTCCAAATGTCGAAATTTTTCTCAAAATTCTTACAAACGACTTAATGTCAAAATCCAATCTTTTTATGTTCCTGGAATCTCAACTTTGTTTCGAAATGTAGATATTTTTCTCAAAATTTTTGGAAATTTCGACTTAATCTCAAAATTCCAACTTTTATGTTCCTGGAATCTCAACTTTTATCTAAAATTTCGTCTTTTTTCAAAATTAAAATTTTTAAATTTCGTTTTTTGATAAATCAATATTTTCGAAATTTGACCATTTTCTCAAAATTTGACTATTTTCTCAAAATTTGACTATTTTTTCAAAATTTGACATTTTGTGCAAAATTTTCATTACTTTGCTCGAAATTTCATCTTTTTCCTCGATATTCGTCTTCTCCAAATTCAGATTATTCAAAAAATTTTACTCATTCGACATTCTTTTGAAAATGGTCTTGAAATTCACACATTTTTCTTTAGAGTAGCTTTTTTCTGAAAATTTCAATTTTTTAAAATAAAACTTTCACGAAATTTAAGGCTTCTAATCTCAAAATTGCCTTATTTTCGAAATTTTCCTGTTATCTCAAAATCCGAAGATTTGTTTCTGAAAATGGCATATTTTTTCTCAAAATTGGCTTTCTCTTGGAATTTCATTTATTCGTTTATTTTTTCAGAATTGGATCGAAAAATATTGATTTTTGGAGAAATTTTAAGAAAAAGATATTTTGCAAATTTACTAAATTTCATTTTATGTTAAAATATGAATAAAAAATTATTTTGAGAAAAATATTTTTAGAAATTGCAGTTATTTTTCCTAAAAATATTTTTGGAAATTGCAGTTATTTTACTCAAAATTCGATTTATCCTGAAAATTGCAACTATTCTTTCCCTAAATTCCACCTTTGGAAATCTCGACTCTGTTTCGAGTTATTTCGAAATTTTCAAATTTGATTTTTTGAAAATTCCAACTTCTAAAATTCGAGTTTTCTCGAAATTTTTTAGAAATTACAATTATATTCCAAAAATTCTTCTTTTTCCTCTCAAAGTTGGACTTCTCTTGCACATTTTTGATATCTTCTAGAAATACCAACTTTTTTCTCAAAATTTGGATGGTATTTTCCAAAAATCGTTTTTTTTTTTGTAATCGATTGTTTCGCTTTTCTGATTTTTAATTTGACTTCTTATTCTCAAAATTTCGACTTCTGTCTACAAAATCTGATGTATTGTTGCGGGCTATCGATTCGAATTTATTGCGACGTGTGAATTATACCACTTTATTTCCAAACCAAACTAAAAATACTACAACTGCAACTGACACTGTTTAATTCACTTCTAACTACTAACTCACTAACTACATTTATTTACTGACTAACTAGCTCGAGGGAAAGCTGACCGCCTTATATAGTTTTGGCTCCCGGTTCTAGAAAAATCACTCGGATAAGGCTTATCGTTTGCCGAAATTTCTGGAATGCTTATCTGCCGTTTGTTTCGTCATCGCGGCCGCTTTCCCCTTATCAGATCTTTCTAGAAACTTTTCTTACGCACTAAATTCTATTCTATCTATTTACATTGCGTTACACTATTTTTCTAAAATTGAATCGAAATTTTAGCAAACATCTGCTCAAACATACTTAGAATGATTCAAAATTATTATACAGGACGTCCAAAATCAATTTTAAATGTTGCTAATTTCAAATGATGAAAACTCGTATATTTTACTGCATTGGAAAAAGAGACATTGATGTTCCTAAGCATTTCCTGGGCTTTTTCAATTCTGAAACATTTTGTTAATGATATTATGAATCCTGTAGAATAGAAGCTTATGATGGTACACATGCACTCTACAAAGTGCAGGTTTAAAATGAAAATCAGAACGAACTTTGCATCTTTTGGATGACTAATTAGAGCTGCATAGTTACACTTTGAACTCTTAGAAAGATGCATTACGGATCTGTTCTCGATAACTATGTAATAATTAGTAAAAAAGTGCATGTCACGGCCCGATCTGTTTATATGAAAAACTATCATTGGGTGGAAACATCTGTTTCCCAGATAGATTCCAGGAAACAGCGTCTAATTCAAAAATGCGTCCGCTGTTCTATTGACATTGAAGCACTTTGATCAGTCTTGGGATCTTCTAAACATAAACATATGCTTGCGGATTGCGGAAAATGTGAATACGTCACGTTTATTTAACGAGCAACAGGGTCCTTCTTAGAATGTTTGGCTTTGGTAAATCAGGTTACACATTCTTCTGGAATTGGCGCGAATGAAAACTTTTTTTTTTCAGGGAATGCATTGTTTCATTCGGATTCTTCTCACTTGTTAGTAATAAGTCCATATTATAATAAAACTGATTTTTTTTTAATGTTGCCTCCTATATCTATGAACATAAACATAGAATATAGAAAATAAATAAATTTTAGGGTGACTTGTAACATTTGTAACCAAAACTCCAAAGTGGAGTATGCTAACCGTAGTATCATAAATTCTACAAAATTAAATGACAACGCATCTATAAAATTAATGTTCAATGCTCAAACAGCCGGATTATTTAATTTTATATTTATCTTCAATTAGGTTGATGTTTACTGTTGCGAGTTATCGTTTCGAACATTAATACTTCGTAAACTGTAACCACTTTATTTTCAAACTGATTCCGAAACACTACAGTTATAATTCTTCCTTGGACAGGTGTTTCAAGCCCACGTCCAACTTGACTTGCCCAATCTTCATTTCCTGTACTGGCGCACAAGGAGTTTATTTTGGCAACTGGGCTACAAACTGACAGAGTACTGCCCTTGATTGAGCGTGCTGTTGGAAATACGTTGGCAACTCTCACAGGTACCTTCTAAAATGTTCTAATCACGGATCTCGCCACCACTAAGTTCTTGGAAGGGCTCTTCGAACCGTTATTATTTTTGTTCCGGTTTTCGTTCCGGAAAAAAATTATATAGGTTTAGTTCCGCTTTTCGCTCCGACAAAAATAACGGTTTTCCCCTGTTTTCGGTTTTTGGTTCAGCTCCGAGTAACTCATTTTAATTTTTTATTTAAAAGGAAGAAGATATTTCGGGTAATCTCGGAACAAAATCCAAATTTTAAAAAAGAATATAAAATTTAGGAAATTTCGATTTAGGCTGAAATTTCGACTATAGAGTCAATTTAGAAAATGTAGAAACTGTAAACTTGTACACTCTAACTTTTTAAGAAAGTAGAATTTAATATTGATAATTTTATATTTCAAAATTTTGAGTTTATTTAGAAAAAATGTTAACGCTTTTTTAGTTTAAACATAAAATGTTTAGAAAAGTAATATATAAACCAGAGATAATATTTCTAAAAAAACGTCTACATCTGAATTTAAGTAAAATTTTCAGGAAAAGACTGTAACAATTTTAAAATTTTGCAAAGATACGGAAACACCATGAGCACATTTGCGAATTTTAGAGAATATTTCATGGGAAAACAATTGCAATAGTGATTCTTCATGGTAGACCCTTATTGACCGGAAATATTATGTTTTTTTCAATTTATTTAACATTTCTTCGGCCCAGTTTGGAAATATTTAAATTTTTTTATGGTTTGTTGACAATTTAGAAAATTGTCAACAAACCATAAAAAAATTTAAATATTTCCAAACTGGGCCGAAGAAATGTTAAATAAATTGAAAAAAAAAAAAAAAAAAAAAAAAATGCAATAGTGATGAATCACCAAATAAGCAACTTTTCGACATCATTTTGTTTTACCTACAGACCACCAAGAGCACATTTGAGAATTTTAGAGAATGTTTTGTTAGCAACTGAAATACCGATGAAGTACCAAGCAAGCAAAAGTTGGCTCAAAATATTTGCGAATTTTAGGTTTTTTAGGGAGAACAAGTGCCCAATGGAGCATCAAATACCCAAATTTTTGACATAATATTATTTTGCCTATGATTTTCAAAGAAGAGAATGTTCCGTGGCAAAACAACTGAAATACTGATGAACTACCGCATGTCCAACACTTTGGCCCAAAATTATTTTGATCAGGATGCACCATGAGAATATTTACGAATTTTAGAGTAGATTTCATGGGAAAACAATCGCAAAACTGATGAACAACCAAAAAAAAAACTTTTCAATCTAACAGTAGGTTATTTACGAATCTCCAAGACCACATTTCTGAATTTTAGAAAAGTTTTCGTTAACATTTGAAATACCGATGAACCACTTAATGCCCAACGTTTGGCTCAATTTAGAGATTTCATGGAAAAACAGATGAACCACCAAATACCTAACTTTTTGACATCATATGGTCGAAGGAACGCGAATATACAGCAGGTCCTCATAAATGTAAGCTGCAGGAAAGGTTAATATTCTTTTTTTGCAGCAGGCGTGCTGTTTGCTGGATTCATTTTAAAAAATTTTTGCTTTTTACTCCTTTAACGATGCGTTTATCCTAGATACTTTATTCCGTACATTTCTCTCTGACACGAAATATATTTTCTCTCTGACATACAGGGGCGGCCTTAGCCATTACGAGGCTCCGGGCGGGCCCTCGTTTTTGTGGAATTAGTTTTAACATAGACGTAGTCAGAATATGGCAGGGTAGGGCGCTTGCCCCTTCTCCCCCCCAGCTCGTGTGGTTAACGAAAATTTATATTGAACTGAGGAGACTTTCTCTAAAAAATTTCCATTCGACAGAAATCGTCCTTCTTTAAGCTATTGATAGTTTCTCGAAATTTCGACTTATTTCACGAAATTCGTCTTTTTTCATAAATTTCTTTGGAAATTTCAAATGTATTCCTAAAATTCGATTTGTTGTATCAGAATCCAACTTAACTAAAAATTTCGAATTTTTATCTTTTTTTTATCTTTCATCGTTTTATTTTTCGAAATTCTATCATTTCTCAAAATTAGTTTTTTCCGGAAACTTCGACTTCTCTTTAAACTTTGATTTTCTAAACATTTCGACTTTTTTTATAATGATTTACCCTTTTGCTTAAAACTTGATCGATTTTTTAATAACAATATTTATCTGGAAGTTTTTATAATGACTTTTTTAGAAATTTTGTAAAAAGCTCTCGAAATTTCGTGTTGGAACTGAATTTTTGTAAATGACTCTTAGCTTTTGTTTAAAAGTTGGACATTTTCTCAAAATTCTGTGTTTAAATTTTATAATTGAAAATTTGAGGATATTTTTGTTTTAAGAGTTTTTTATCTTTTCGAAATTTTGCAAAACATTTTTCATTTAAAGTTGAAAATGATACTTTTTGAAATTCCACTTATACAGGGTCTACAACAGTGCGTCGGGCATCTGTAGATCCTATCATAAATTACATTTTTGATTTCCAGCAAAGAACCAAAGCACTAGGGGCAGTCCTGGAGGTATTTGCTTGCTCAACACATTCAATTGAATGGGTTTTTGTTTAAAAAAAGCTGCTAGGTTTCAAAAAGAGACCTAGTCCTTTTAATGAGATCTCGTGCCTTTTTTACAGCAGACTTCTCTTCTGAACTATGTGTTAAAAATCTAATTGTGAACTATCTGCCAAAAATCCAATTTTTTGGAATTTGTGGCTTGGTTCCTCTCTGCAAAAAGCCGTCCAATTATTAAAAAGAGGCAACATTTTCACAAAAAAGTCGACAAGGAGAAAAAAAAACAGATTTTAGAAAAAAGCAGAATTCCTAACCAAACCAAAATTTTGAGCAGAGAGTTCCTAAACAAACCAAAATTTTGAGTAGAAAATGAAATTTTGAGCGCGAAGTTGATATTTGGAAAAAAGAGTCCCTTTTGTTTATGACCCGTTTTTAGCAACACACAACAACAAACAAATTTTTGATTTGCAGCAAAGACCCAAAGCACTAGAGACAGTTGTGCAGGTATTTGCTTGCTCAACACATTCAATGAATGGGTTTTTGTTTAAAAAAAGCTGCTAGGTTTTAAAATCAGACCTCGTCCTTTTAATGAGACTTCGTCCTTTTTTACAGCAGACTTCTCTTCTGAACTATGTGCTAAAAATCTAATTTTGAACTATCTGCCAAAAATCCAATTTTTTGGAATTTGCGGATTGGTTTCTCTTTGCAAAAAGGCGTTCAATTATAAAAAGAGGCAACATTTCCACAAAAAAGTCGACAAGGAGAAAAAAACAGATTTTAGAAAAAAGTAGAATTCCTAACCAAACCAAAATTTTGAGCAGAGAGTTCCTAAACAAACCAAAATTTTGAGTAAAAAATGAAATTTTGAGCGTGAAGTTGATATTTGGAAAAAAAAGTCCCTTTTGTTTATGACCCGTTTTTTAGCAGCCCACAACAACAAACAAATAAATTTTTGATTTGCAGCAAAGAACCAAAGCACTAGGGGCAGTTCTGCAGGTATTTGCTTGCTCAACACATTCAATGAATGGGTTTTTGTTTAAAAAAAGCTGCTAGGTTTTAAAATGAGACCTCGTCCTTCTAATGAGACCTCGTCCTTTTTTTACAGCAGACTTCTCTTCTGAACTATGTGTTAAAAATCTAATTTTGAACTATCTGCCAAAAATCCAATTTTTTGGAATTTGTGGATTGGTTCCTCTCTGCAAAAAGCCGACCAATTATAAAAAAGAGGCAAAATTTTCACAAAAAAGTCGACGAGGAAAAAACATTAAAAAAAAAGTAGAGAGTTCCTAACCAAACCAAAATTTTGAGATGAGAGTTCCTAAACAAACCAAAATTTTGAGTACAAAATGAAATTATGAGCATGAAGTCGATATTTGGAAAAAAAAGCCCCTCTTGTTTATGACCCGTTTTTAACAATACACAACAATAACAAACAAAACACTTTTTGATTTGCAGAAAGGAACCAAAGCACTGGAGGCAGTTCTGTAGGTTTTTGCTTGCTCAACACATTCAATGAATGGGTTTTTATTTAAAAAAAGCTGCTAGATTTTAAAATGAGACCTCGTCCTTTTAATCAGATCTCGTCCTTTTAATCAGACCTCGTCCTTTTTTACAGCAGACTTCTCTTCTGAACTATGTGCCACAAATCTAATTTTGAAGTATCTGCCGAAAATCCATTTTTTTTTTTGGGAATTTGTGGCTTGGTTTCTCTCTGCAAAAAGCCGTCCAATTATAAAAAAAGGCAAAATTTTCACAAAAAAGTCGACAAGGAAAAAAACAGGTTTTAGAAAAAAAATAGAGAGTTTCTAACCAAATCAAAATTTTAAGCAGAAAGAGAGTTCCTAAACGAACCAAAATTTTAAGCAGAAAATCAAATTTTGAGCATAAAGTCGATATTTAGAACAAAGCGAATATACAGAAGAGCAAAAACAGTCGAAATCCAGGAAATAGTGAATTCTAAAATCATGGGGTCAAAATTTTGAGATAAAAAAGTCTTCCTTGATGAATACAAGTTTTTGCGCGAGTGCATAAGACATGGGAGGGCCAGCACCCTGGTTTGCCCCCCTCTGGATCCGGTGCTGTTCAATATTGTATGTCAACGATGATTCCAATGGAAAATGAATTGCGTCACGGTGATTTATTTTGTTTAATAATTCCTCGACATTCGTTTTAAAACGTGAAAACGAAATAAAATTAGTATACTCTGTTAATAATGCCAATAAAATCAAGACACAAATGCGTCAAGTCTCCTTCAATAAAACTAGACGTCGGGATAATTATATAACTTTGTGGCATGATTTGCCATAGAGGAAAATACGATATATCACTACGATTAAAATCTATGAAAAAGCGGATATTGTGCACAAAAATTGCACAATGCAGGGCAATTGGCTTGTTTGCTTTCTCATGTTTTATTTTAATCACATAAATTAAAAAGAACCAACTGCTAGTTAATTACAACTATAATCTACATTCATTTTATTAAAAGCAGTTGCGAGAATTATTGTTTAAAAGGATGACTATAATGTTAGTTAAATTTCACAACTGTCACGTTTTATAATTTGCAGTTTTTGATAATAAACAATCCTTGTTGAAGTCATTGAGGTATTTAACAAATTAATCCTTTTCCAGGGAGATGTTATTTATTGTCTTTGACGATAATGTCTTGGACAGTAATGTTTTCAATAGTGCTGGCTAAACATCGATAGGAGCTATCGATGAGATCGATAATGTTGTGGGCTACCGGTTCGAATGATTATTAACACTTGTTGAATTGTACAAACTTTATTTCCAAACCAGTGGCGGCTCGTAGCTATAACTAGAGGGGGTGCTGCGACGGCGTTTGCGTTAAAATTGTGTAAAAGCAAATGTGTTAAAAAAAATTAATAACATAAACCACCTCTGTTGCTTCTCAATAGAAATCTCAGCTTAAGGACAATTTAAAAATGCAAAATTTCGAGGAAAAATTGAAATTTTGTGATTAAATAACGAATTTTATCTGTTTTTTAGAAACTTTCCTAAGCTTGAAATATATATTTTTTAAAACTGATATTTTTTTCTTTTTAAATATCAACTTTTTGAGAAAAATGTCGAATTAAAACTGAAAATTAGAGAAATAGTAACAAAAATTTCTATTTTTAAAATTGTTCGAAGTTTTAAAACAAATTTCGAAAAAAAACTTGCAGTTCAATTACAAATAAATTTCCAAAATGTGAATTTTAATTACAAAGGATCAAGCTGAAATATTTGATCTTTGAAGTTTCCCGGGGAACTTAAAAATTACTGGAAAAATTTAAATTAGAACATTAAATTGTGAATTTTTTAAGATGTTGAGTATTTTTAATTGCGAAATTTCGACTTTTCTAGAAATGTTGATTCATTTTTAAAAAGTCCTACTTTAAAAGTCGAAATTTTGAGAATATTTATGACAATTAATTTCTTTTTAAAAATTGTTTTTGTTCACTGATTCCGACATTGCTATTTTTATAAAAATTTTATATCCAAAAAACAAATTCCAACTTTTTTCTAGAAATGTTGTCTGCTTTTATCCAAATTTTGAGGTTAATCTTTAAATTTCAATCTATTTTTTATCGAAATTTGACGGACTTGACAATTCCAAGAATAAATTTAACAAATAAAAATAACAGTTCTAGAAAAATTGGAAATTTCGATTCAGAATTTCTTTGGTTGTACAATATAGTGGTAAGTTTTTTTTTAGCGAAATATCAAATCGCAAAAAAAGTTGAAATTTAGAAGGTTCATTTTTTCTTGAAATTCAATATTTTTCTCAAAATTGAAAATTACGTTTTTTAAATTTCTTCGTTTTTCCCAAAATGTTAACATTTTTGGAGAAATATCGGGGTTATTTTCTAAAAATGAAAACAATCACTAAATACGTACTTAATCGATTTAAAAAATGTTAACCCCAAGCGGGGTGAAAAAGGATATTTAACTGAACATTGAAATTTAAAATTTTTTTCACAAGGCAAAAATTGGGTTTTGAAAAACAATTTTGCTCGAACAAGGCAACATTTAAAAAATCGAAATTTTCGAAAAATTTAAAAAAAAATTTGAAACAAGACGCATTTTTAGGTCCTAAGGGGGTAACAAATGGTTTTATTAAATATTAAGAAATGTCAGCACTTTCTTTTGTAAGCTAAAAATTAGGTTTTCTAAAACAATTTTGGCTCAACAAGACATTTTGAAATGTCGAAAGTTTAAAAAAAAAATGAAAATTTCAATAGTTAACATTTTGAAACACTGTAAAATGTTTTAAAAAAGTCGAAATTTTTAAAAAAGGTTAAAATTTTTAAATCAGGACGAAATTTTAAAAAAGGTCCAGATTTTCAGAAAAAACGAAATTTTTAAAAAAATCCAAATTTTCAAACAAATCGAAATATTCAAAAAAAAAGTCAAAACTTCGAGAAAAAATCAAAAATTTAAAAAATAATTGGAGTTTTTCATAAAAAATGAAAATCATCAAAAATCAAAATTTTCCAAAAAATTTGGAAAATCGAAATTTTCCAAATTTTGGGAAAAAAACTTTACATCAGAATAGTCGAAATTAACAAAAAAAATATCAAAATTCGAGAAAAATCAAATTTAAAATAAAAATCGAATTTTCAAAAAGGCAAAATTTTGAAAGATTCAACATTTAAAAAAAAATTTTCACAAAAAGTAAATATTTTAATAAAGCCGTAAGTTTTCAAAACAGTAGAATTTTTGGTAAATTTCAAAATTTTCAAAAAAAAGTTAAAATTGAGAGAACAAATCAAATTTTTGAAAAACGGTCGAATTTCAAAAAATAAATTGTAAAATGCGGAAATTTTTGAGGTTGAGTTTGCAAATAAATTAAAAATATGAGAAGAGCCAAAATTCTCACAAAAAATCAAAATTTCTAGGAACATCCGAACGAAATTCTTAACAATAGTGGAAATTTTCAAATTTTTCAAAATCCTGAAAAAGGTCAAAATTTTGAAAGATTCCAATTTTCGTAGAACGAAAATCGAAATTTCGAGAAAAAATTTGAAATATCTGTACAAAAAGGTCGAAATTTTAGGAAAGTAATCCATCGGTTATTACTTTTTTTTCAGAAACATATCAAAATGCGGAAGCAATGGAAAATTTTCCTAACATTTTTTCGTCTCTTTTCAAAATCTTGACATTTTTATATAAATATCGGAATTTTTTTCTAAAAGTTGTTAGACAAAATTATAAAATAAACTTTGAAATGTCAAAACGCCGTGAAAAAACCTAACATTTTTAAAAGCAAATTAGAGGAACATAAAAAATCGGGAGAAGTTGAAATTTCCAGAAAAAAATTTTAAAAACAAATTTGCTGGAAAAGTAGAAATTTTGAGAAAATTTATTTATACAATATATTTAGGAAAATAGAAACTTTCAAAAACACTTTTCCAACAAAAAAATCAAAATATTAGAAAAAAATTAAAAATTTTTCTACAATACAGTGGAAATTGCGAAATCGGGTAAAAACTCAAAGATTTGGTATTATTTTTGTTTCAGAGAAATATCAAAATGTGAGAAGAGTTGGATTTTTATTGTTTCTTGAAATTTTCATTATTGTCTCAAAATTTTGACACTTAAAGAAATTTAACCTTTTTTTCTCAAAATTTCTCGAAATATGGATTTCTTTTTCAAAAGTTTTACAAAAATTAGTTCTTGAAAATGCGTTTTTTATCAAAATTAAAAATAAAATAGATTTTAGAAGATCCCAACATGAAAGTCCATAAAAGAAATCAGAGAAAATTTGAAATTTCAATAAAAAAGTTTTTAAGGAAAAGTCTTTAAAAAAGAGCCAACATTTTGAAAAAAAACTTGAATTGGGAATTGGGGGTGCTGCAGTCCCTCAGTGCATATACGCGAGCCGCCACTGTTCCAAACTAAATTCGGAACACTACAACTGAATAATTAACTCACTTATTCATTGACTTTTAACTACTAACTCACTAACTAACTACACTGACTTCTGACTGACTCAAGTGAAAGGCGACCGCCTTATATAGTTCTCGCTTCCAGGTTCTAGAAAAATCCAGCAGATAAGGCTTATCATTTGCTCACATTTCTAGAACGCTTATCTGCCGTTTGGTTTATTATCGCAGCCGCTTTCCCTTATCAGATCTTTCTAGAAAATTTTCTTACGTACTAAATTCTATAATTTACATTTCGTTACAATAATCATGATTATCGATAGCAATGTTCGACAGTATCGATAATTTTTAACAAGCAAGGTCCAACATTTGATAACATTGTTTAAATTTCTCGAAAAATTTTGGGAAAAATGAAAATGTTCAATATTGTGCATGAAATGGAAATTTTAAATATTAGAATTAAAAGTCGAATTTTGGTGCAACCGACTCGTTCTTGGTTATCTTTAAAAATTGAAATACAAATCTTGTCCTCTGAAACCAAGAAAGATTAAAAAACACACAAAAAACGTTGCTCAAGATTTGTATTTCAATTTTTAAAAGTTGAAGCTTGATATTTTGATGAAATTTCAAAAATCTGAAATTAAACGATATGATTAAGCTTAAAAGTTTCAAAAAACTGTTTCTTCAATTTGAAGATTTTCTCAAAAATCAGGTTTTTTTGTCCAAATTTCGTGTTAAGCTCGAATCTGTTTTACAACTTTCAGGTTTGTCCCAAATTTAATTTTTGAAAATTTCAATTTTTGTTTCAAAATGTCATCTACTCCACGAAATTGAACTTTTTTTTGTAATTGGCGACTCCTCTTATGAATTCTATTTTTGTTAAAATTTCCTTTTCTTAAAAAAGTGTTTTATTTTGAACATTTCGGCTTTTTCGAAATTTAGGCTTTTTTTCAAAATTTCGGCTTTTTCAGAATTTGATCTTTCTTAAAAACTTGTTTAGAAATTTCACCTTTTATCAGAATTCTGGTTTCCATGAAGTTTTGAATTTGTAAAAATTTCGACTTTTTTCCAAATTTTAACTTTATTCGCTTTAGAAGGTTGCTGTTTCTAGAAATTTTGACTTTTTTGAAGAATCTCGACTTTTTCGAAGAATCTCGACTTTTTTTAGAAATTACAGTGTTTTTGAAAATTTTGACTTCTTTTCTTTTCAATTTTGAAAAATTGACTTTTTCAAAAATTTTGAAATACTGACTTTTTCAAAATTTATACTTTTTCAAATTCGATTTTTTCGAAATTCTGATTTTTTTTGGAAGATTTGCAACTGAACAACTAGAAAAATCAAACAAATGGATTTTGTCATTCACTAATTATCATAGTCTACGTAGAAAATTATTGAAATATCGTAACTTGTAAACGAAATTTCCGCAAAAAAAATACTGGACTGCGAGGGCAGGGTTGCCACGTCTCATTGTATTTATTTAAACATGATACTTATTCTAGTTCAGGAATAATGTCTGCAGCAATGGATTGCTGGTTTCAGGAATCTTTGGTAGTCACTCGTAGCCAATAGTTATTTCTTTTTTATGATTCTCTCACAACCGCAATAATGCATTTATGCTAAACAGACACTCGATTTAAATGCAGGTAATGTCATCAAGCGCTCCACTTCCAAATTGTTTGTTAAATTGCATAAAAACACCTGTTTGCAGTTTTTGATACCAAATACATCTCATTACTAGTGTCTGCTGCAAAATGGGCCATTGACATTTCCCTCATTTTCCACCAAAATTCTCAGGTAGTTAATTATATTGGACAATTTAAAAGCAGACATAATTGATAAAAAAAATGAACCTAATGTCAATAATTTAAACGTCCTTCTTTAAAAATAATCATCGAACCTGCTTTTATACCTTTATTTTCTGTTTCATCAGGTATCTAAATTCCTCGACAAGGTGTCTCACCCACAATATCACCAATAGGGATGGTTTTCCCACATCATTCGCGAATGCGAAGATTCATTTCAAACATTCGCGAATGCGAATGCGAATGCGAATGTTGGCTGTTTCACTATCACTTGGAGAAATTTGTAAGGGACTTTTCCAGAATAAAAATATTTCTCATAAAGGTTTTTGTTTTCTTTTAAATTTTGCCATCATCTCGTAATTTACAAGTAATATTTTTCTTTAAATTTCGTAAAATTATTATTCTCAAAATGTTTATGCTTTTATTAAAATTTTAATCCAATTTAAAAAAAATAAACAAATTTTGATAAAAAGCCGATTTCTGATTAAAAAGCTCAATTTTAAGTAGAAATTTAGTCGAAACTTTGAGAATAAGACGAATTTTAAGAAACAGGTTGAAATTTCCGGATACTCAAAATTTTTTTTGGACTGCAAGAGTTACGAGCTTCCATTAACAACAGGAACCATATTGGGACCGTTATTATTCATAGTTTATATAAATGATCTATTAAATATATTCTCAGAAAATAACATCTTATCATATGCGGATGATACAGTAGTAATAAGTAGAGGTGAATCGTGGGAACATGTGCAAGTATGTATGAATAGTTGCTTAAATAAAATCGATACATGGTTAGCAGTGAACAAACTTTCGCTAAATATTAAAAAAACTGTTTTTATAGCTTTTGGAGCTTACTTTGACAGTAGACCACGGTAGAAGCCTTCAAAAACGATAAAAAGTGAAAAAAAATTATAGTAGGATGAAACCTATTAGAAAAGGAGGATAATGCAACAAAAATAAAAGAAAAAATAAATTACGGGCGATCTGAGGTCGGGAAGGGGTAGGGGGGGAGTTTTTAAGGGTAAAAAATGGTTTATCTCGATTTCTGGCAAAACTACAAATCCTATGGAAAAAAGTTAAATGGCAAAGTTGTAGGTAATAAGAAGATCTACAACTTTTGTATCTACTTTTTTTAACATAACCTCAAAATTCACGTGAAAAATTCAAAAAACCAGGTTTACGGTTTTTTATTTTTATCTTTTACAAAAAAAAATTTTTTTCACGAAATTTGGTGAAAACTTACCTTTTTATATTCCAAAGACACTGTAATTTTTTTGATTTAAAATATTTATTTTATCACCTTATTTTGACTTAATATCGAAAAAGCACCCTAATTTTGAATCGAAAAATTTCACGTTAAAATTTTAGCGTTTTCAAAAAACTCGGTGTTCGTTGAAATGTCTACTTTCTGATGATTTAAAAAAAATATACATTACTCTGGTAAATCTATCAAGAAAATTCAAAAAAACGAAAAGTACTCCAATTCGAATTTTTTTTTTTTATCTTGTACAATTATCTATCTATGTACAATTTTGAGCTGTTTGTTAAAATGTATACTTTAATTACTCAAAAAACGTAAGATTCCATTTTACATAGATAAACAAAAAATTGTAAATCGAAATATACTACTATAATTAACAACCAAATAAGTTAACTAAAAGAGGAGAACGCAGCCGTAGAAAGACCTCAGGCAATATTCCAGAGTTTAATTATCAAAACCATACAAAAATACCATTTTTGCAAGAAAAATTTTTATCTAACGAGAAAAACAAAGACAAAATAATAAAATCGCTAATGAAAATATTACAGTCACAAGGAGTTTCCTGTAAACAAGCAAAAGAAGATGCTGATGCTGACATAATTAAGACCTCGATAGAAATTGCCAGAGATACTAATAAAACTGTCATTGTTGTGGGTCAAGATATTGATCTTTTGGTCCTTTTGAATCAATTAAATTCTAATAATCATGACATTTATTTTCTGAAGCCATAAATATAAAAGATCTTTTTTTCACGTCTAATAGTTTCAAATATGAATCCGTCAAAATCATCGTTGCATTTTTGCATTGTTTTTCTGGTTGTGATACAACATCTGGATTTGCCGGAAAAGGAAAGAAAAGTATTGTGAATTCATTAATAAGCGATAAAATTTTATCAAATTTGGCTAATATTTTTTTAAAAAAAGATGCAAACAAAGAAGATATAAAAAAAATAGATTACAATTAATGAAATCTATTTATAAATGTAAAAATTATAATATTACACTAAATCAATTAGGATTTCAAAAATATCAATCAGCAAAAATTAAATCGTCTTTTATATTGGCAAATCTCCCACCCACAGAAAGTGTAGCAGAACAACATTGTTACAGGGCATATCATCAGCTTCAAACTTGGCTGGGTAAAGAACTGACAGCAACAGATTGGGGCTGGAAGCAACATCTACAGGGCATTATGCCCAAATTTACAGAAAAAGAATTAATTCCAGACATATTGCTGAAAACTATTTGCTGCAGCTGTGAAACTGGATGCAATAGTTTAAAATGTGGCTGCCGAAAACATGGTTTAAAATGCACAAATTTATGTTCAAATTGTCATGGTTCTGAAAAATGCGCCAATGTGGTAGAAGAAACCTACGAGGAAGTTAATGATCTAGATGAAATTGTGGATGAAGAACCAGTGCAAACTAAAAATGATGTTGGAGACGAAGACGAGGATGGTCTTGAAGACTTCGAAGATCTAGTAGAATCGGAAAGGTGTGCTGAATCTAACGATGAAGAAATACCATCAAAGAGACAAAAACTGATGGATAAGTAATTAAAATTAAAGACACTGTTTTGATAAATAAAAAGATTAATTTTCCATGACATAAATGTAATAAGAATTTAAGAAATAAACTTTTTTTACTAAAAACAATAGCTACAGCCATATTTTTTAGATTAAATCCCCTTAAAATCCAATCTTTAATATTTAAAACAACTCTGTTTTTTGCAATCTGTATGTTTTTTGGGTTTGTAATTTTTTTGTTTATCAATGTTAGCTTCTCAAGAAAAATCAAATTATATGTACAAAATCCAGAACTTGAAGGAAAATACACGCATAAAAGCCAAAATTTTCAAGAAGTGTTAATTTTCAAAGTAAAAATCTCGAAAAAATACGAAAATTTCAAATTTAGGTCAAAATTTGAAGAAAATGGTGAAATTTGTTATTTTTGTCTTAATTTCTATCTTTCTTGAAGTCTCGATCTTTTTCTCAAAATTCAGCCAATTTTAGAAATGTCGACAATATTTGTATTTGACTCTTCAGATATTTCGAATTTTTACTAAATTTATCCTCGAAAATTTCTTCTTCTTGTCATAATTTCGATCTTATTTGAAGCCTTGATCTTTTTTTCAAAATTACCTAGTTTTAGAAATGTGGACAATATTTGTATTTGACTTTTCAGATATTTCGAATTTTTACTAAAGTTGAAATGTTCACGAAAGTCGAGGATTTCAATAAAAATCGAAAAGTCAGATTTTGCAAAAAGATCGCCATTTTCAGCAAGTCATGATTTTAGAAAAATGCCGAAATTTTGAAAAAGAGTCGATATTAGAAACAATCCAACAAGCGTCAACGTCTTTAAATGTTCAAACTTTTAAAAAATTTTAATTTTAAAGCAAATTGAAATATTTTAAAAATATCGAATTTAAAAACAGTTAGATTTTCAAAAAAGATCACAATTGCGAAAATAAGGTCAAAAATTCCAAATTTCCCAAAAAAAATCTCAACATCAAAATAAAATCGAAACATTTGTTAAAAAAATTAAATTTTAAAAAGGAAATTCTCAAAAGATTTAAAATTTCCAAGAACAAAAATTTTTAATAATGACAAGAATGATCAAAGTGTTCACTGAGTCAGGATTTTAAGAAAATGCCAAAGTTTTGAAAAAAGGTCGAATTTAAAAAAATTAAACGTGCGTCAACGTTTTTAAATGTCAAAACTTTCAAAAAATGCAAATTTTTCAAAAAAATTGAAATATTTCAAAAAGTCGTATTCAAACACAGTCAGATTTCTAAAACAGTTGAAATTTCGTATCGGAATTTTAAAAAAAGTATATATCTTTCATATAAGATAACAATTTTGAAGAAAAGTCATAATTTTGAAAATGAAGGTCAAAAATTCAAAAGACGTCCAAATTTCCCAGAAAAATTGTCAACTTCCGAATAAAGTCAAAATATTTTTAAAAAATTGAAATTTTGAAAAGGGAATTCTGTAAAGAGTTGGATTTTCCAAAAAAATGTTTAATAAAGACCAAAATTCCCTCCCCAAAGAAAGAAAACCTTCCCAAGAAAAATCAAATTATATGTACAAAATCCAGAATTTGAAAGAAAATACATGCATAAAAGCCAGAGCTTATGTGGGAATTTTCAAAGAAATAATTTCGAAAAGAGTCCAAAATTTCAAATTTAGGTCCAAATTTGAAAAAAAGGTGAAATTTGTTCTCGAAAATTTGTTCTTTTTGTCATAGTTTCTATTTTTTTTGTAGTCTCGATCTTTTTCTCAAAATTCACCAAATTTTAGAAATGTCGGCAATTTTTGTATTTGACTCTTCAGATATTTCGAATTTTTACTAAATTTGTCCCCGAAAATTTCTTCTTTTTGTCTTAATTTCCAGTTTTTATGAAGTCTTGATCTTTTTCTCAAAATTTACCATTTTAGAAATGCCGACAATATTTGTATTTGACTCTTCAGATATTTCGAATTTTTACTAAAGTTGAAATGTTCACGAAAGTCGAGGTTTTCAATAAAAATAGAAAAGTCAGATTTTGCAAAAAGATCGCCATTTTCAGCAAGTTATGATTTTAAATGATTTAAAATGCCGAAATTTTGAAAAAGAGTCGATTTTAGAAACAATCTAACAAGGGTCAACGGCTTCAAATGTCCAAACTTTTAAAAAATTCTAATTTTGGAACAAATTGAAATATTTTACAAATGTCAAATTAAAAAACAGTCAGATCTTTAAAAAGGGTCACAATTTGCGAAAATAAGGTCAAAAGTTCCAAATTTCCCGAAAAAAAATCTCAACATCAAAATAAAGTTAAAAGATTTTTTAAAAAATGAAATTTTCAAAAGGAAATTCTCAAAAGATTTAAAATTTCCAAAACCAAAAATTTTTACTAAAGACAACAATCATCAAAGTGTTCAGTAAATTAGGATTTTAAGAAAATGCCAACATTTTGAAAAAGAGTCGAATTTAAGAAAATTAAACGAACGTCAACGTTTTCAAATGTCGAAACTTCCAAAAAAATTTTCAAAAAAATTGAAATGTTTAAAAAAAGTCGCATTTAAAAAACAGTCAGATTTGTAAAGCAGTTAAAATTCAATACCGAAATTTTAAAAAAGGTGTATATTTTTAACATAAGATAACAATTTTGAAGAAAGGTCACCATTGTGAAAAATAAGGTCAAAAATTCGAAAGACGTCCAAATTTGAAATTTTGAATAGAAAATTCTAAAAAGAGTTGAATTTTTCAAACTCAAATCTCCCCCCCCCCAAAAAAGGAAAACTTTCCCAAGAGAAATCAAATTATATGTACAAAATCCAGAATTTAAAAAAAAATACATGCATAAAAGCCAAAATTTTAAAGAAGTGGGAATTTTCAAAGTAAAAATTTCGAAAAGAGTCGAAAATTTCAACTTTAGGTCAAAATTTGGAGAAAAAGGTGGAATTTGTCCTCGAAAATTTGTTCTTTTTGTCTTAATTTCTATCTTTTTTGAAGTCTCGATCTTTTTCTCAAAATTTACCCAGTTTTAGAAATGTCGATAATATTTGTAATTGACTCTTTAAATATTTAGAATTTTTACTAAATTTGTCCTCGAAAATTTGTTCTTCCTTTCATATTTTCGATCTTGTTTGAAGCCTCGATTTTTGTCCCAAAATTCACCCAGTTTTAGAAATGTCGACAATATTTATATTTGACTCTTCAGATATTTCGAATTTTTACCAAATTTCTCCTCGAAAATTTGTTCTTCCTTTCATATTTTCGATCTTTTTTGAAGTCTCGATCATTTTCTCAAAATTCACCCAGTTTTAAAAATGTGGACAATATTTGTATTTAACTCTTCAGATATTTGAAATTTTTACTAAATTTGTCCTCGAAAAGTTCTTTTTGTCTTGATTTCTATCTTTTTTGAAGTCTCGATCTTTTTCTCAAAATTCACCCAGTTTTAGAAATGTCAACAATATTTGTATTTGACTCTTTAGATATTTCGAATTTTTACTAAAATTTTTTTCAAAAATATATTCTTCTTGTCATAATTTCGATCTTGTTTAAAGCCTCGATTTTTTTCTCAAAATGTACCAGTTTTAGAAATGTCGACAGTATTTGTATTCGACTCTTCAGATTTTTCGTATTTTTACTAAAGTTGAAATGTTTACGAAAGTCGAGGTTTTCAATAAAAATAGAAAAGTCAGATTTTGCAAAAAGATCTCAATTTTCAGCAAGTCATGATTTTAAGAATATGCCGAAATTTTGAAAAAGAGTCGATTTTAGAAGCAATCCAACAAGCGTCAACGACTTCAAATATCCAAACTTTTAAAAAATTCAAATTTTGAAACAATTTGTAATATTTTAAAAATAACGAATTTAAAAAGTCAGATTTTCAAAAAAGGTCATAATTTGCAAAAATAAGGTGAAAAATTCCAAATTCCCCAAAATAAAATCTCAACACCAGAAATAGAGTCAAAATATTTCAAAAAGAATGAAATTTTGAAAAGGAAATTCTCAAAAGATCTAAAATTTCCAAACACAAAAATTTTTAATAAAGACAAAAATTATCAAAGTGTTCAGTGAGTCAAAACTTTAAGAAAATGCCAAAATTGTGAAAAAGGGTCGAATTTAAAAAAATTAAACGTGCGACAACGTTTTTAAATGTCGAAACTTCCGAAAAATGCAAATTGTTCAAAAAAATTGAAATGTTTCAAAAAGTTGTATTCAAACACAGTTAGATTTGTAAAACAGCTGAAATTTCGTATCGAAATTAAAAAAAAAGATATATATCTTTAATATAAGATACCAATTTTAAAGAAAAGTCATAATTTTGAAAAATAAGATCAAAAATTCGAAAGACGTCCAAATTTTCCAGAAAAATTGTCAACTTCTAAATAAAGTCAAAATATTTTTAAAAAATCGAAATTTTGAAAAGAGAATTCTGAAAAGAGTTGAATTTTTCAAAAAAAAGTTTAATAAAGACCAAAATTCCATCCCCTCCAAAAAAGGAAAAGCTTCCAAAGAAAAATCAAATAATATGTACAAAATCCAGGATTTGAAGGAAAATACATAAATAGAAGCAAGAATTTTAAAGAAGTGGTAATTTTCAAAGTAAAAATTTCGAAAAGAGTCGAAAATTTCAACTTTAGGTGAAAATTTGAAGAAAAAGGTGGAATTTGTACTCGAAAATTTATTCTTTTTGTCTTAATTTCTACCTTTGTTGAAGTCTCGATGTTTTTCTCAAAATTCACCCAATTTTAGAAATGTCGACAATATTTGTATTTGACTCTTTAGATATTTCGAATTTTTACTAAATTAGTCCTCAATGATTTGTTTTTTATTTGTCTTTATTTCTATCTTTTTTGAAGCCTCGATCCTTTTCTCAAAATTCACCGTTTTAGAAATGTCGAGAATATTTGTATTTGACGCTTCAGATGTTTCGAATTTTTACTAAATCTGTCCTCGAAAATTTGTGCTTCTTGTCATAATTTCGATCTTGTTTGAAATGTCGTTTTTTTCCTGAAACTAAACCCAGTTTTTGAAATGTCGACAATACTTGTACTTCACTCTTCAGATATTTCGAATTTAAACTAAATTTGTCTTTGAAAATGTTTGCTTTTTGTCTTAATTTCTATCTTTTTGGAAGCCTCGATCTTTTTCTCAAAATTCACCCAGTTTTAGAAATGTCGACAATATTTGTATTTGACGCTTCAGATGTTTCGAATTTTTATTAAATTTGTCCCCGAAAATTTTTACTTTTGGTCTCAATTTCGATTTTTTAAAGCCTCGATCTTTTTCTCTAAGTTTCCTTATTTTTGGAAATCTCGATTTTTCTCGATTTCTTCGAAATTGCAGCTTTATCTCAACCTTTTCCTTGAAATGCGTCTGTTTTTCACATTTTTCTGTTTTTAGATTGATCTCAAAATTCGTCTTTTTTATTACGAGTATTTTCAAAATTTGACTATTTCCTAAAAACGTGAAATGCCCATTTTTTTTCTAAATTTTGTATTTTTCGCGAAATTCATCTTTTTGTCGTAATTTCGATTATAAGTTTTTCAAAATTTGCCTTTTTACTTTCGACTTTATTTGGAAAAATCGACTTTTTGTATTTCTATGCAAAAGTTACACTTTTTTCTCGAAATTTGAGTTTTTTAGACTAATTTTTAAAATTTTTTGTTTTACATTTCCACCTTATTCCTGAAATTTGCCTTTTTTTTAAATCGACTCTATCTGGAAAATTACGAATTTTTTCTAGATTTTGAAGTTTTTCTCAAAATTTCGATCGTTTATTTTAAGATTTCGCCTTTTTTTCTTAACATCGGGTGTTTTTTGAAAATTAGAACTTTAAAAATTAGAAAATAAGAAGTTTTTCTCAAAATTTCGATCGTTTTTTGTTATTGAGATTTTGCCTTTTTTTCTTAACATTGGGTTTTTTTTGAAAATTAGAACTTTAGAAATTAGAAAATTAGATGTTTTTCTCAAAATTTCAATCGTTTTTTTTTTGAGATTTTGCCTTTTTTTTTAACATTGGGTTTTTTTTGAAAATTAGAAGTTAAGAAATTAGAATATTAGAATCGGAATTTTCAGAAATTTTGACTGGATTCATAAGGTTTGGCTTTTTATAATTTCTTTATCAAGGTTTGGATTTTTATTTCAAATTTTGATACTCAGCATTTCTAGAAATTTTGACTTTTTTATCGAAATGCATCTTTTTTAAATTGATTTTCAAAATTTTACTGTTTGAAAGAATTAGAAATTGTCTTTTTCGAAATGCCACAACATTTCTTCATGTTTATCTTTTTCTGAAAGACGAATTTGCAGAAATTGAAACTTCCAAATGACAAGTTTTATCTCAAAATGTGATGTAGGTTTATTATGTTTTTAGAAATGTTGACTTTTTTCTAAAAATTGGCTTCCTTTTATACAAAAATAGACAAAGTTTTATTTTACAAGAAGGAACCAATCCCCGAAAATGTAAAATTTCAGTAGATAAGATATTTTCGAGAAAGTGTAAGTAAATACATTCTTTGCACGTATTTTAAGTCAAAATATCTTATTAGTTAATATGTATACAGAAAAAAAGTCAAGTTGCAAGTTTCAAGTTGAAATCTCAATCAAAAAATATAACCACTGCACCAATAAATTATTATTTCAGGAAAACAAGTCAAAATTGAGAAATAATTATTCAAAAATATCATTAACATTTCGAATTTTCAAAATTCTGACGTGTCTCTCAAACTTTCGATTTTTTCCATAAATGTTGATGTTTTGAGTTATTTTTTTTAATTCCAGTGAATTTCAAGTTTAAAACTAAAGTAAAAAGTCGAGCAAAGATTAGTTTAACGTCGCTCTAGCGAAATTAGGAAAACATTTTTTGGGGGCATTTTGATTTCTTACAATTTAACAAATTGCAATATTTTATTTACAAAATGTTTGTCGAAGGTTTGCCGAATATTTATTTTTTAATTTTACTATTCTACAAACTGTCATCAAAGCCCTTTGTGATTTTTAACTACAAGGAAAAATTGAAATACAAATATTGTCCCCTGAAACCAAGAAAATTTAAAAAACACAACCTAGGTTGCTCTAACGCATTTCGATAGCCAAGCTATCATCTTCAAAGAGATAGCTTGGCCATCGAAACGCCTTAAAGCAATCTTTGTTGGGTTTTTTAATCTTTTTTGGTTTCAGAGGATAAGATTTGTATTTCAATTTTTGAAGATAACCAACGACCAGTCCTTTCCACCAAAACCATAAGGAAAACCTATGAAAATGATTTAAAATTTTCAAAAAAAAATACAAGGCGTCCCAATAAGATTTATTCTTTCTGCCTAACCCTGTAAGGTTACAGATACGGTTTTTCTCTCAAAGGTGTGCTGTTTTTACCTATACAGGCCTGCCAATTTCTGAAAAAATGTATTTAGTAATATTTGAAATATTTACAATATTCCAACGATGCTGTTACGGTCCTGTTAAAGTCATTAAATAAACAATATATCATGCGAATACATAATAATTGCGTGTATTTAACAACAGTTGTAATTGTGACGCTTTTTCTTCAGTGCGGTACAAGTATCGTTGTTCATAATGCATAGTTTCGGTATGCGTCATTTGCAGATTTTTTTTATCATACGCTCGATACCCAGCATTCGTTTAATCCTAAATGTAGCAGAGAATTTTCCATTATATTTATGGTATTTTTAATGAATCAATAAATTAATTGTTATATTAAGTGTGGTAACATTTTATATTCATTAACTGGAATTACTGTTTACTAAGTTTTCTTACTAACTCTTTCACTATCACATGCATATATCTAAACGTAACAGAAAATTACACATTTTCCCTTTTCATTTCCATATTTATTTCGAAGTTACTTTTTTCGATGAATTTTTTTTCAGAAGAAATAGACATTTTATTCTAAGAGATATATTATGGGGACTTGGGGAGGATTTTTAATAGGCAGGAAGTTCAGAGCTAATGGTATCCACTTTACCAGGTAATAGAAAGACTAATTTTAAGCAAAAAAGCATAGAACTTGGAGTCCCAAGAATTTAGTATCAAAACAAACAAAAAATCAATTTCCGAAAATGGAAGAGATACATACGTTAACCAAATGTAGTCCTTGTTATCAAAAACTATGTACAACAGCACAACATAAGTCCAAGTTGGCATGGGTCTTATTCTAGAGATTTTGTAGACCAGAGCCTACTAGAGTGGAGCTTTGCTTAACGAACATAATTGGTTTTAGAATGTTACTCATAATATCCGAAGCAGTCGTCAAGCGAAACAATTTTTCTGATTTTAATTAATATAAAATATGACGCTGAATTTCAAGCCCAAAAAAGTCCTTACTTCACGCTTTTTTCTTCATTTCACCCCCGTCAATAATGAAATTGTTTTGATTCATCGAAAACGTCAGTTAAATTTCATTTTAGGATATGACGTTACAAAAAAATTATCTAATGGTTTCGAAACAACTATATTTTACTATCGGAGATGTTGCACGAAATGGATTTGAGGTTAGGTCGAAATTGCTAAAAATTTTGGGAAGAATATAGAAAATTCGAGAAGAATTTGGAAAAAAATCGAATTTCGAGAAAAAGATCAAAATTTCAAGAAAAATCCTTTCGACCTTAGTCTTCGGATTTCGACTTTTAATCTCAAAATTTCGACTTTTTTTCTCAAAATTTCTACTTCAATCTCGAAATTTCGATGACAAATTCTGAAGAAATTTATTTTTAGAAATTTCGACTTTTTTCTCGAAATTTCGACTTTAATCTCAAAATTTCGGCTTTAACTCGAAATTTCGACTTTTTTTTGAAATTTCGACTTTAATCTCGAAATTTCAGCTTTAATTCGAAATTTCGAAAATTCAGTTATTTTTTGAAATTTCGACTTTAAACCCAAAATGTTGACTTTTTTCTCGAAATTTCGACCCTACTCTTCGGATTTCGACTTTAATCTCAAAATTTCGACTTTTTTTCTCGAAATTTCTACTTCAATCTCGGAATTTCGATGATAAATTCGAAAGAAATTTATTTTCAGAAATTTCGAATTTTTTCTCAAAATTTCGACTTTTTTCTTGAAATTTCGACTTAAATTTCAAAATTTCGACTTTTTTTCTCGAAATTGCGACTTTAATCTCGAAATTTCGCCTTTAACTCGAAATTTCGAAAATTCAGGTATTTTTAGAAATTTCGACTTTAAACCCAAAATTTTGACTTTTTTCTCGAAATTTCGACCCTAGTTTTCGGATTTCGACTTTAATCTCAAAATTTCGACTATTTTTCTCAACATTTCCACTTTAATCTCGGAATTTCGATGATTAATTTTGAAGAAATTTATTTTTAGAAATTTCGACTTTTTTCTCGAAATTTCGACCTTTTTTTTGGAATTTCAACTTTAATCCCAAAATTTTGACTTTTTTTCTTAAAATTTCGACTTTAATCTCAAAATTTCGATTTTTTTCTCGAAATTTCTACTTCAATCTCGAAATTTCGATAATAAGTTCGGAAGAAATTTATTTTTAAAAATTTCAACTTTTTTCTCGAAATTTCGACTTTTTTTCTCGAAATTATTACTTCAATCTCAGAATTTCGATGATAAATTCGAAAGAAATTAATTTTTTTAAATTTCGATTTTTTTCTCGAAATTTCGACTTTTTTCTTGAAATTCAAACTTTAATCTCAAAATTTCGACCTTTTTTCTCGAAATTTGGACGTTTTTTCTTGAACTTTCGACTTTAATCTCGAAATTTCGACTTCAATTCGAAATTTAGAAAATTCAGTTATTTTTCGAGATTTCGACTTTAAACCCAAAATTTTGACTTTTTTCTCGAAATTTGGACCCTGGTCTTCGGATTTCGACTTTAATCTAAAAATTTCGACTATTTTTCTCAAAGTTTCTACTTCAATCTTTGAATTTTGATGATAAACTCGGGAGGAATTCATTTTTAGAAATATCGTCAACTTTTTTCTCCAAATTTCCACCTTTTTTTTTAAATTTCGACTTTAATCTCAATATTTCGACTGTTTTATCTCAAAATTTCGACTTTAATCTCGAAATTTCGGCTTTAATCGAAATTTCGAAAATTCATTTATTTTTCGAAACTTCTAAACTTTCCAAACTTAAAATTTTAACTTTTTTCTAGAAATGTCGACCTTGGTTTTTGGATTTCAACTTTAATCTCAAAATTTCGAGTTTTTTTTCTCAACATTTCTACTTCAATCTCGGAATTTCGGTGATAAATTCAAAAGAAATTTATTTTTCGAAATTTCGACTTTTTTCTCGAAATTTCGACTTTTTTCTTGAAATTTCGACTTTAATCAAAAAATTTCGACTTTTTTTTCGAAATTTCGACTTTTTTTCTTGAAATTTTGACTTTAATCTCAAATATTCGACTTTTTTTCTCAAAATTTCGACGTTTTTTCTTGAAATTTCGACTTTAATCTCGAAATTTCGACCTTTTTCTCAAAATTTTGACCCTAGTCTTCGAATTTCGACTTTAATCTCAAAATTTTGACTATTTTTTTCACAATTTCGACTATTTTTCTCAAAATTTTTACTTTAATATCGGAATTTCGATGATAAATTCTAAAGCAATTTATTTTTAGAAATTTCGATTTTTTTTCGAAATTTCGACTTTTTTCCTTAAAATTTCGACTTTAATCTCGAAATTTCGACTTTTTTTTGAAATGTCGACTTTAATCTCGAAATTTCGAAAATTCAGTTTCCACTTTAAACTCAAAATTTTAACTTTTTTTCTCCAAATTTCTTCTTCAATCTCGGAATTTCGATGATAAATTCTGAAGAAATATATTCTTAGAAATTTCGACTTTTTCTTGAAATTTCGACTTTTTATCTTGAAATTTCTACTTTAATTTCGAAGTTTTGAAAATTCAGTTATTTTTCGAAATTTTCACTTTAAAATTTAAAATTTTGACTTTTTTCTCCAAATTTCGACCTTAGTCCCCGGATTTCGACTTTTAATCTCAACATTTCGACTGTTTTTCTCAAAATTTCTACATCAATCTCGGAATTTCGATGATAAATTGTGAAGAAATTTATTTTTTAAAATTTTGACTTTTTTCTGGAAATTTCGACTTCTTTTCTTGAAATTTAGACTCTAATCTCGAAATTTCGACTTTTTTTTGAAATTTCGACCTTAATCTCGAAATCGGCTTCAACTCAAAATTTCGAAAATTCAGTTATTTTTCGAAATTTCCACTTTGAACTCAAAATTTTGACTTTTTTCTCCAGATTTCGACTTTAGTCTCCGGATTTCGACTTTAGCCTTAAAATTACGACTTTTTTTCTCGAAATTTCTACTTTAATCTCGGAATTTCGATAATAAACTAGAAAATTCGACTTTTTTCTTGAAATTTCGATTTTAATCTCGGAATTTCGACTTCTTTATCAAAATTATTATTTTAAACGCGAAATTTTTAACATTTTTCTCGACATTTCCACTTTTTTTTTTAAATTGCGAGCTTAAAGTCCAAATTTCTATACTCTATGGTTATGTTAGGCAAATGACAGTTGCGTCTCACCACTCCTCTGACAGTTGGCAGTAAGGTGCGTTCACTAATTTTTATTTTTAATTACCAAACTTTCGTCTTTTTTTTCCAAAATTTCGAGAAAAAAGTCAAACTTTCGAGTTTAAAGTCGAACTTTCGAGTTTAAAGTCGAAATGTCGAGATTCAAGTGGAAATTTCGAGAATAAAATCGAAATTTTAAGAAAAAAATTGAAATTTCGAGAAAAAGGTTGACATTTCAAGAAAAAAATCCGAAATTTCATGATTGAAGTCGAAATTCAGAGACTAAAGTCGAAATTTGAAGAAAAAAGTCGAAATTTCGAGTTTAGAGTCGAAATTTTAATTAAAAAAAAGTCGAAATTTCGAGAAAAGAAGTGACAAAATCAAAAAAAAACTCAAAATTTTGAGTAAAAAGTCCAAATTATCAAAAAAGCCGAAATTTCTAAAAATATTTTTTTTTAACCGATGTTCTTTTTACGCCTTCGTAAACTAAGAATTACTAAAAACTGTTTGTTTTTACTTCAGTCATGACATTTAGAGGAAAAATAAACTGTACGTACAACGTAATTTTTTCTCTAGAATTTGGACTTAAACTCGAAATCTAAGGCTTTTTTTAAAAGCGTAATTTGGCTTCTCAAAAATGCTACCTTGACTTCAATGATATTTGGTTTTTTTCTTTTTGGCTTTAAATTTATACTCGAGATTTCAAGATTTTTCTTTAATTTTTTGTTTAATTAAGTTTTTCATATAATTTGGAATTTTACTTTGAAACGTGTGCTTTAGTTTTGGAGCATCTGAAAGTTTATTTTTTTGGGGGGAACGGAGTTGTTCTTGGTTATCTTTAAAAACTAATACACAAATCTTGTCACCTGAAACCAAGAAAGATTAAAAAATACAGCAAAAGTTGTTCTAACGTTGTAATTGCTGTATTTTTTATTCTTTCTTCGTTTCAGGCGACAACATTTGTGTATCAGTTTTTGAAGGTAACCAAGAACAGCTCCGTTCCCCTCCAAAAAAAAACTTTTAGATGCTTCAAGGATATTTTTGTTACAATTTTTGAAATTATTCTATAAATTTCGATTTTGTCTGACCCTTTTCAGCGTAGACTTAAAAATTATATACTTTTTTAAATTCCAGCTTTAAAATCGAAATTTTTAGTCAGTTTTCAAAATCGAGCCCATTTTGATATCGAGCCATCTTCGAGTTTATTCAAAATTTGAACTTCCTCTCAAAAATCTTTGAAATATAAAAATTGGGATTTCATTAAATCAATTATAAAAAATTTCTCGAGTTCTCCATTACCTTTTATAATTAAAATTTTTTGAATTTTTCCTAACATTTCAACATTTATTTTTTTCGGATTTGGCATTTTAAAAACTACCTGGAAAGAATAACTGCTTGTCATAATTTTGTTAAAATATTCTTTGTTATGAAATTTTTGTTATAATTAACTATTTTTGGCAATAAGTTTTTAATTTTTTCAAATAAAAGTATTTTTTTTTGTTTTGTAGTAGTTCATTCGTAAAGTATATTAAGAAAATCTTGGCTGAAAATTGACGTGTCCACGCTCCATTGACTGTAACGACATCAAATGAGAAATTTTGAAAAACAAATTTCCAAGGTAACTGCCTAATCGGTTTAGTGCTGCATAGATAATTGTGTTAATAGTTTTGAGTTTCATTATCAGATGTGCTACATCTTTATAAGATTTCATTTCTCGTCCTGCAATCGCAATTACATTTGCAAAAATAGATCATAGATAATTGGTCAAATACGTGGAGCTAATTTAAAACTAAATCGGGTCTTTTTATGGGCAGACGTCGTTATTATTAACACGAACAAACACACTTGATTTGTGTGCACATTCATTAATATAAAACGTCATTAGTCGGGATGGCTTGACGAGTCGTTAGAAGAGCGTTGTCAAATTAATTTACTTGAGAGGAAACTGTACATAGTTAATTTATTTGCGTGTTCTGCTTCTGATATAAATATTTCAAATGTAAATTACAACGATGGCAAATTCTATTCAATGAAAAAATTATGACTTATTTGGTTTTCAATTCCTAACTAACAAACTAATTTCTTTAGTGGTATAGTTCTTATTTTAAAAGAATTGGAATAACTTAACGATGTAAAAGACGAGTTGTTTTACTACTTGTTTAATTTTGTGCCAACGACCCCTTTTGTTGTTTCTTTTAGTTTTATTTTATTTAATTAATTTTAGTAATAATAATATTAGTCAATAAAAATATTTGGAAGAGCCAAGTAGTATTACCTAGCAGCATTTAATCCGCCACTGAAGAAACCAGTATTAGTTGTCGTGATATTCATTTAATTCGATCCACCCTAAATACTCAGAAGTGCTCTTGGAGGTTAATATTTCGGTGAAAAACTAAAATTCATCAGTAATACTTTATTTTTCCATTATAATTTTATCTTCATGCTTACGAAAATGTATCTAATCGATTGATCAATTGAATATGGTCTAGATCCTAGGAACTGATGAGAACGCTTTGTCTGAAACTGAATAAAATGTCTCTGTGATAATCATTTAATGGAAGAAAAAGTAGAAACTAATCAGAAGCTTCATTTTAAAGCAAACAGCAGATCGCCTTCACAATATTACGAATTTGGGCACAATGAATCCATCTTAATAATCATTTGGTGGTCAAGATTTCAACAAAAAACGAAAGTTCATCAGTAATAGCTTCTTTTTTCACAACAATTTTGTCTTCATATGGTACACTTTTCAAACTATACCTTACCAATTAGTTAAGCTAGAGATTTTAGAAGGAACCAGAAGCGTCATTTGCAACTAAGGAGCATATCGCCATCATCACGTATTCGAACCCAATCGATCCATATTAATAATCATTTGGTGGTCAAAATTTTAATGAAAAACGATAGTTCATCAGTAAAATTGGCTTTTTCCGGTAGAGTATTGTCTTCATGTGGAACATTTTTCTAAGCTATAGCTTATCAAATGTTTGTGCTAGAGGCCCTAGGAACTAATTAGAATCTTCATTTAAGACTACACAGGAAGTCGCCATCATAATCCTACGTTTTTATACACAATAGATTTATCTTAATAGTCATTTGGTGGTCAAAATTTCAATGAAAACTGAAAGTTCATCAGTAATATTTTCTTTTTCCATTATTATTTTGTCTTCATGAGGTACCTTTTTCTAAGCTATCATAATTTTATGTCTTCGTATATCGTCGATTCATCTTAATAATCATTTGGTGGTGAAAATATCATTAAAAACAAAATTTCATCAGTAATATTATCTTTTTCCACCATAATATTGTCTTCATGTGGTACATTTTCTAAGCTGTACCTTATGGAACCACTTTAATAATCGTTTGGTGGTGAAAATTTCAATGAAAAACGAAAGTTCATCAGCAATACTTTCTTTCTCCTTGATAATCATGTGGCACATTTTTCTAAGTTGTATCTCATAGATCCATCCTAATAATCGTTTGGTGGTGAAAATTTCAATCTAAGACGAAAGTTTATCAGTAATAATTTCTTTTTCCACTATAATTTTGTCTTCATGTGGTAGATGTTTCTAAGCTGCAACCGATCGAATGATTATGCTCCAGATCCAAGAAGCTCCATTTGAAACCAAACATCATATCGACATCATAGCCTTACACATTTGGACACAATCGAGTCATTTTGTCAACCATTTGGTGGTTACTAACCATTTGGTGGTTTTGGTGGTCAAAATTTCAACGAGAAATGAAAGTTTATCAGCAATATTTTCTTTTTTCACTATAATTTTGTCTTCATGTGGTACATTTTTCAAAGCTGTCATAATTTCATGTATTTGGATAACATTGATCCATCTTAATAATAATTTAGTGATAAAAATATCATTGAAAATCAAAATTTCATCAAAAATATTTTCTTTTTCAATTATAATATTGTGTTCATGGGATACATTTTCTAAGCTGTGCGTTATGGAACCATCTTAATAATCATTTGGTGGTAAAAATGTCAATGAGGAACAAAAGTTCATCAGAAATATTTTCTTTTTCCCTTGTAATTTTGTCTTCATGTGGTACATTTTTTCAAGCTATTTCGTACCAATTTATCTAAATTATCGTTTGGTAGTCAAAATTTCAATGAAAAACAAAAGTTCATCAGTAATATTTTCTTTTTCCACTATAATGTTGTCTTCATGTGGTACATTTTTTTAAGCTGTCATAATTTAATGTATTCGGATAACACCGATCCATCTTAATAATTATTTGGTAATAAAAATATCATTAAAAAATAAAATTTCATCAGTAATTTTTTCTTTTTCCACTATAATGTTGTCTTCATGTGGTACATTTTTGAAAGCTGTCATCATCTTATGTATTCGGATAACATCTATCCATCTCAATAATCATTTGGTGGTAAAAATATTATTGGAAAAGAAAATTTTGTCAGTAATATTTTCTTTTTCCACTATAATATTGTCTTCATGTGGTACATTTTCTAAGCTGTACCTTATGGAACCATCCTAATAATCATTTGGTGGTAAAAATGTCAATAAGAAACAAAAAAGTTTGTGTTCATGTGGTACATTTTTCCAAGCTATATCTTACCAATCCATCTAAAGGATCGTTTGGTGGTCAAAAATTTAATGGAAAACGAAAGTTCATCAGTAATATTTTCTTTTTCCACTACAATATTGTCTTCATGTGGCACATTTTTTAAGCTGTCATAATTTGATGTATTTGGATAACATCGATCCATCGTAATAATCATTTGATGGTAAAAATATCATTAAAAAATAAAATTTCATCAGTAATATTTTCTTTTCCCACCATCATATTGTATTCATGTGGCATATTTTCTTAGCTGTACCTTATGAAACCATCTTAATAATCATTTGGTGGTAAAAATGTCAATGAGAAACGAAAGTTCATCAGTAATATTTTCTTTTTCCATTATAATTTTGTCTTCATATGGTACATTTTTTAAAGCTGTCATCATGTTATGTATTTGGATAACATTGATCTATCTTAGTAATCATTTGGTGGTGAAAATTTAATTGGAAAACAAAATTTCAGCAGGAATATTTTCTTTTTCCATTATAATATTGTCTTCCTTTGGTACATTTTCTGAGCTGTACGTTATGGAACCATTTTAATAATCATTTGGTAGTAAAAATGTCAATGAGGAACGAAAGTTCATCAGTAATGTTTTCTTTTTCCACTATAATTTTGTCTTCATGTGGTACATTTTTCTAAGCTGTCATGATTTCATGTATTCGGATCTCGTCGATCTATCTTAATAATCATTTGGTGGTAAAAATATCATTAAAAAACGAAATTTCATCAGTAATATTTTCTTTTTCCATTATAACATTATCTTCATGTGGTACATTTCCTAAGCTGTACCTAATGGAACCATCTTAGTAATTATTTGGTGGTAAAAATGTCAATAAGAAACAAAAGTTCATCAGTAATGTTTTATTTTTCCACTACAAGTTTGTCTTCATGTGGTATATTTTTCCAAGTTATATCTTACCAATCCATCTAAAGGATCGTTTGGTGGTCAAAAATTTAATGGAAAACGAAAGTTCATCAGTAATATTTTCTTTTTCCACTACAATATTGTCTTCATGTGGCACATTTTTTAAGCTGTCATAATTTGATGTATTTGGATAACATCGATCCATCGTAATAATCATTTGATGGTAAAAATATCATTAAAAAATAAAATTTCATCAGTAATATTTTCTTTTTCCACCATCATATTGTATTCATGTGGCATATTTTCTAAGCTGTACGTTATGGAACCATCTTAATAATCATTTGGTGGTAAAAATGTCAATGAGAAACGAAAGTTCATCAGTAATATTTTCTTTTTCCACTATAATTTTGTTTTCATCTGATTCAATTTTCCAAGTTGTATCTTATGGATCTATCTTAGTAATCATTTGGTGGTCAAAATTTCAATGAAAAACGAAAGATCATCAGTCATATGTTCTTTTTCCACTAAAATACGGTCTTCATTTTTTTCTATTAGAATTGGGTCTTCATGTGGTACGATTTTTCAACTTACATCTTATGGATCCATCTTAGTAATCATTTGGTGGTCAAAATTTTAATGCAAAACGAAAGTTCATCAGTAATATTTTCTTTTTCCACTAAAATCTAGTCTTCATTCTTTTTCCATTAGAATTTGGTCTTCATGTGGAACAGTTCTCCAAGCTCTATCTTAAGGATTCATCTTAGTAGTCGTTTGGTGGTTAAAATTTCGATGAAAAACGAAAGTTCATCAGTAATATTTTCTTTTTCCACTACAATATTGTCTTCATGTGGCACATTTTTTAAGCTGTCATAATTTGATGTATTTGGATAACATCGATCCATCGTAATACTCATTTAGTGGTAAAAATATCATTAAAAAATAAAATAACATCAGTAATATTTTCTTTTTCCACCATCATATTGTATTCATGTGGCGTATTTTCTAAGCTGTACGTTATGGAACCATCTTAATAATCATTTGGTGGTAAAAATGTCAATGAGAAACGAAAGTTCATCAGTAATATTTTTTTTTTTCCATTATAATTTTGTCTTCATCTAATTCAATTTTCCAAGTTGTATCTTATGGATCTATCTTAGTAATCATTTGGTGGTCAAAATTTCAATGAAAAACGAAAGATCATCAGTCATATGTTCTTTTTCCACTAAAATACGGTCTTCATTTTTTTCCATTAGAATTTGGTCTTCATGTGGAATGATTTTCCAACTTACATCTTATGGATTCATCTTAATAATCGTTTGGTGGTCAAAATTTCAATGAAAAACGAAAGTTCATCAGTAATACGTTCTTTTTCCACTAAAATCTAGACTTCATTCTTTTTCCATTAGAATTTGGTCTTCATGTGGAACAGTTCTCCAAGCTCTATCTTAAGGATTCATCTTAGTAGTCGTTTGGTGGTTAAAATTTCGATGAAAAACGAAAGTTCATCAGTAATATTTTCTTTTTCCACTACAATATTGTCTTCATGTGGCACATTTTTTAAGCTGTCATAATTTGATGTATTTGGATAACATCGATCCATCGTAATAATCATTTGGTGGTAAAAATATCATTAAAAAATAAAATTTCATCAGTAATATTTTCTTTTTCCACCATCATATTGTATTCATGTGGCATATTTTTTAAGCTGTACGTTATGAACCATCTTAATAATCATTTGGTGGTAAAAATGTCAATGAGAAACGAAAGTTCATCAGTAATATTTTCTTTTTCCATTATAATTTTGTCTTCATATGGTACATTTTTTAAAGCTTCATCATGTTATGTATTTGGATAACATTGATTTATCTTAGTAATCATTTGGTGGTGAAAATTTCATTGGGAAACAAAATTTCATCAGTAATATTTTTTGCTTTTTCCATTATAATATTGTCTTCATTTGGTACATTTTCTGAGCTGTATCTCATGGAACCATTTTAATAATCATTTGGTGGTAAAAATGTCAATGAGAAACGAAAGTTCGTTCGTAATGTTTTCTTTTTCCACTATAATTTGGTCTTCATGTTGTACATTTTTCTAAGCTGTCATAAGTTCATGTATTCGAATATCGTCGATCTATCTTAATAATCATTTGGTGGTAAAAATATCATTAGAAAACAAAATTTCATCAGTAATATTTTCTTTTTCCATTACAATATTGTCTTCATGTGGTGCATTTTCTAAGCTGTACCTAATGGAACCATCTTAATAATCATTTGGTGGTAAAAATGTCAATAAGAAACAAAAGTTCATCAGTAATGTTTTATTTTTCCACTAGAAGTTTGTCTTCATGTGGTACATTTTCCAAGCTTTATCTTACCAATCCATCTAAAGGAGCGTTTGGTGGTCAAAATTTTAATGGAGAACGAAAGCTCATCGATAATATTTTCTTTTTCTACTATAATATTGTCTTCGTGTGGTACATTTTTCCAAGCTGTCATAATTTCATTAATTTGGATAGTATAGATCCATCTTACATTTGGTGGTAAAAATATCATTGGAAAACGAAATTTTATCAGTAGTATTTTTTTTCCTTTATAATATTGTCTTCGTGTGGTACATGTATTCAGGTAAAATCGACCCATCATGATTTGGTGATCAAAATTTCAATGAAAAACGAAATTTTGTCAGTAACATATTCTTTTTTCTTTCTTCTTTATATTTGTCATATTTTGTACAATTATCTAAGTTGTGCATCATCTCTTGAGTATGCCAGAAGACCGAAGAATTGAACAGAACCTTCGTTTGAAGCAGAACGTTCTTATATTTTGTGTATTTAATTAAATCGTAGATGTTGCTGCTCAACATTTTAGTCACATAAGATCAATAAGATGAGTAATAATATTTTCCTTTTTCATAATAATTTTATCTTTATAAAGTGGAAGTTTCTAAGTTAGAGTATACTGATTGGATATTCTAGCGTCTTTAACAATAAGAGCTGATTAGTTTGTTTTAAACAAAGCAATATTATCCTGTCATCTTATTTGCGTATCAATCAGTTTTAAAATCCGTTCCTGATGGTCAAAATTACGATAAATCAAAACTCGTCACAGTGCAGTGATAGCAAACCCCGCAGGTGCCTGTGGATTATATTTTGGGGAAGGAGATTCAATCGTCAAAAAAATATTTGCCTTGGGCGCTGTCAATGTTTCATCCGCCACTAGTTAATTATGCTGTAGAAATAAAATGTACTTACCTAAAGAAATTCTATAATGATCATATCCAAATATATGGAGCACCAAGCAGCACATAAAGTTTGAAAAATAGTCCATTAATCGAAGTCCTAGGAATGCTATCTTTGATTTTCCTCTGAATTCAGTAATACTATTCATAATGACACTTTTTCCTCAGTGAATTTTAAACATTTTATCCAGACATAAATTTCGAACATAACAATTCTTTCTAATGAAACGACACGAATCTGTTAAGGCATAATTCGACTTTTTCTCATTCTTAATAAATAGAAACCAAAAAGTCAACGGCGATTTAGCACGAATGATGAGGTACTGACTGAACAATACCGACCACATACAAGAGTAACGTTTTCAAACAGGAAGAAGACTATTAATAAAGCACTATGGTCTCATGACCTGGTACGGCCCTTATATGCAACTTCTCTGCGGTATTTAATTATGTTATCAAATAAGGTATACCGTTTATCTGCATTCATTATTCTATTAGATTCGCTTTTTGCAGTAGTGCATCTACAGTTTTTTTAAACGACACAAAGTTAATAGCTCCAGTTAGTTGGAAATCTAACCATTAATTCCACAAATTTCTCGCAGATCTGTACAATCCAGAAGAATTACATATCGTTAATTAGCGATGATTACATATATTAAGATTGCTACGAAATTTGAGGTTAAAAGTCGAATTTCATTCTTAAAACTTATATCGAAATATGAGGTTTTAAAATTACGATGTTATGCTTGACATTTCTGAACTGAAAATTCCAAAACGAACAACCTCCGTGTGACTCCCAAGTACTAGGCGTTTGTTGCTCAACTATTAAACTTGTCAACTACTTATGATCCATTACACACGTTTAGAGGGCTGCATACTGTAATCTAGGTTGCATTCTATTTGCATACGACCCTTGAAATGTCCACTGTTTCTTCTAGGGACCAATAATAGGTGGCGGCAGTTAGAAGTCACACTGATGTTGTGGGTTCCGGGACATTTGTCAACGTTCGGGTTGGATATACCAAAGTGACGCGATCTAATAAGATCGAAATTGGTCTTTGATTAACAAACTGTGAACTTGATAAATGTTCAAACTTATTGGTCTTGTCACATTACAATCGAGAATCATCTGAGCCTTTCCAGTTTCCAGGGAGCGCGACCGCGACCGCTTTCTAGGTGTTTGTGTCGCTCAAACTATTGGTAAAAGTAATGTTTCAAATAATAGTCTTCAGTTTGGCATCTACTTTTAAATGCTTATCTTATTTTTCCCTCCTTCCTTCTTGTCTGGACCAGAGTATGTTTGACCATTTATATTTGCAAGCCAGACCATAAGACCAAACGCATTAACTGACCAATATTGAACGCAATTTGTTGTTAAAAAACTCTTCATACTTTTGTGAGACTATCACGGAGTTAGTCTTATAAGAGTATGAAAAGTTTTTTAACAACAAATAGCATGCATCATGAAGTTATAGTCAAAACAACGACAGGTGCAGTTGACTCGATCTAATACGCTCTCGATGAGTTTTAAACTCATCCTTATACCATAAGTATTTTGAAGAAAAATGCTAGCAAACTCAAAATGTTCCATAAAATTGTCATCTGACTAGAATATTAAGCTAAGAAGCGAGAGCAGATTACAATTACACATTCTTCCATATCTCTATGCCTATCGCCTCCCACATCCCTGGTTGTAATCGCTCTCTTCAGGATTTTCAAAATTTTCGCACTATATTCGAGTCAGATCACGAAGCGAATTTAGTGATGAGGTGCCACGTCTTTGTTGCATCATCGAATCAAGTATCATTAAAGATGCTAAAAGACACCTCATGCGGCAGTATATTCTCATTTCTGGTTTCTCGGTAATGCAATCTCGATAATCCTGATAATGCAGTTCCATTGGTTCGGTACCATAACATGATAAAATTGATGTAAATTGTTCGCAGCGTCAGATTGTTGCGTTCTCACGACAATAACTCAAGCTGGTTGTAACTAAAACACGCCAACTAGAACGTAAGGAACATTCTAGTGACCGACCGTCTATTGGAAGTGAAAATACGAAGTCGTATCTGCCAGACTGCTTGGCTCTGGTAACCATTTAAACATTGTTTTATTTGTATCTTTGTAGATATCCGGAGTATGTTATTTATGTATCAATGGAATTTAATTGTTTCGTGATATTATTCTAGAACGTGATCGTTTTATTTTTAGAAGCAGAAACAGTAATTTTATTAATGAGATTGTTTTACTTTAAAATGTGTAGTTGTGTCCAGTTTTCACCACTGACACATTTGGAAGTAACACGTCAGAAACTGATTTTTTTAACTGACGACACTATTTTGAAAATTGCTACGCTACAAGACTACGAAAATTAAGCAATACACAATTTATTGGCACAGATGGCAGAAGTTAAGGGGTTCAAAAAAATTCCAAATAAAATGACTTTCAAAAAGGTGTAACTCTAAGGAAAATTGTCATAGGGAAAAATAAAAAAAGTAAATTAAAACTCCAAGTCTCCAGTTTTCATATCACAATTTTTTTTAGCGTCAGTAAGTTTTTGACTTCTCATAGGCCGATTTCTTTTTCAAATTTTAGCTTTTAAAAGGTTCACAAATTCAATATTGTTTCCAGTGATCTTATCACAAAGTTCTTCTAGGTAATTTAATTCTCTTTAATTTGAGTATCATTTTTGAATTTAGTAATCGATAGCAACTCGAAAAATAATGAATAATTAGCAAAAAATGAAATAATTGCTTTTCCACTGTCGATAGACATTCAGAAGGTTAAAAAAGACGTCCCTCGTAATTGAGTACTTAATAGCTTGATCCGAATTATCTTTATAGAGCAATAAATATATCTCGATAAAAATAAAGTTTAAATATAGACAAGCTTTGGTAAGAAATTATGACTCTCTAAATAAAAATAATTGGCCAAGTGGGTACACAATATACACGTGTTGCGATTATACCAAGCGCACAAATAATAATAATTGTACAACGTCTGAATTGAAATATAAAACGAAATTGCTCTTTTTGTCGCATTAATTTCCACACAGCACGTCTTCTGAGTTGGAAAATAATTAGATAGAAGTTGTTAACTAATATTTTCATATTTGTTAGCCTGAATGCACATTATGAGCATTCAACTACTATCTTATCAACACTACATTGGATGTAAGGCAGCTAGGAATCAATGCGCCCTTTTTACTTGTCCTTCCAGGGCTCTTATTTCTTATTATTTGCGCCATTCGTTTCAATATTTTTCTTGTTCTGAAAATTTAGATAATTTTTTAATTGATCCTCTGAAATTTTTAATTTGTTTCCCAAAATACGCCTTTTTCTCGCTTGCATTTGCAATGAATAAGGATTCGAGATTTATCTCCAAAATTACCTTTTTCTTCATTCGCATGTTTTCCATGTTTGTTAAATATAATATAATATTAGTAAGGAGTAAAAGAAAAAGAAAGTGTTTCTTTCTTCATTCGCATGTTTTCCATGTTTGTTAAATATAAAATAATAATAATAGTAAGGAGTTAAAAGAAAAAAAAAAGTGTTTCCGCCCGGGATCGAACCGGGGACCTTGTGCGTGTGAAGCACACGTGATAACCACTACACTACGGAAACGTTGTAAGTGTTTCTTCAAACTCAACAGATAAGTGGGAACGGTATCTTTACTATTTTATGTTTTTTGAATTAAAATAAAAGCGAAGTCTACATATAAAGTAAGTTAACACATTATATTTTGAAAAATAAGAAACAATTTTCAGTTTAAATTTAATATTTCGATTTTATTTCAAATACTGATATCTATATTCGAATGTAAAACAGAACTATCGATACTTTTTTTACAGAGGAACGTCGACTAATTTGAAGAAATTTCAGTTTTTTTCCCAAAATTCCAAATTTACACTTTTAATTTATTTTTCCTAAAATTTTTACTGAAAACTGACGATTTCTACTTCTTTTGCAAAAGTTCGGTATTCATTTAGAAATTTCGACATTTTTCTCAAAATTTCGAACGTTAGCCCGAAAAGTTAATCTTATTTCAAAAATGTCTTTCCTTGTTTAATTATTTATTTTCTTAGTTATTCTTGAAATTTTTAGTTCCTCGCAATTTCTACTTTAATCTCGAAATGTTAACTTTTCGAGATTTTTTTACACAGGATGATTCAAAATCATTTGAACAAACTTCAGGAGGTGATTCCTGACATTATTTTACTGTGAAAATAACAAAAAAATAGGTTTTAGAATGCGAAAACAACGCGCTTTCATATGAGAACCGCTTGCCAATGTCCCACCCTTGCCCCCTTACTCGAAAACTAGCCCCATCTAAACCGTTTTATTTCCCTTGTAACATTCACATGATCAATTGTTGGCGTGAATTATTCCAGATTTTTCGCCTTACATAATTCAGGGATAGTGAAATGAAACTGTATATTTGGGAACATTTTTCAACATAACTCAAAAACTTTGCGAACTAAAATTACACAGAAATATGTTTTAAAATGTGCAAAGAAGACGCTTTCATATGATACCCCACTTGACCATGTCCCCACTCGCCTCCTTACTCGAAAACTATAAGCCCCAGGTAAACTATTTTGGTCTTCCTGTAATATTCCACGTGACTATCAATTAGCATGAATTATTTCAGATTTTTCTTCCTGCATTACCTCGAAGATAGAGTTGAATTTGTGTATTTTAGCACATTTTTTATCATATTTCAAGAATTATGTAAATAAAATTACAAAAAATAATGTTTTAGAATGTGCAAAGAAAGCGCTTTTATATGATACCCTACTTGACCATGCCCCCTCCGCCCCCTTACTTAAAAACTATAAATCCCAGGTAACCCGCTTTGGTCTTCCTGCAACAGTCAGATGACCCATTGTTATTATTTCAAATTTTTCGCCTTACATACTTCAGAGAGTGAAATGAAACTGTATATTTGGGCACATTTTTTAACTTAACTCAAAAACTATGCGAACTAAAATTACACAAAAATATGTTTCAAAATGTGCAAAGAAGGCGCTTTCATATGATACCCCACTTGACCATGTCCCCACTCGCCCCCCTTACTCGAAAGTTGTAAGCCCCAGGTAAACCGTTTTAGTTTTTTTGGAATACTTACATGACTCTCTATTAGCATGCATTATTTCATATTTTTCTCATTACATACCTCGAAGATAGAGCTGCATTTGTGTATTTTAGCACATTTTTTATCATAACTCAGAAACTACGTAAAAAAAACTAGAAAAAAATATGTTTTAAAATGTGCAAAGAGAGCGCTTTGATATGATACCCTACTTGACCAAGCCTCCTCCGCCCCCTTACTTAAAAACTATAAGGCCCAGGTAAACCGTTTTGTCTTCCTGTAACAGTCACATGACCAACTGTTGGCATGAATTATTTCAAATTTTTCCCCTAACATACTTCAGAAATAGGGCACATTTTTCAACATAACTCAAAAACTTTGCGAACTAAAATTACACAGAAATATGTTTTAAAATGTGCAAAGAATGTGCTTTTATCTGATACCCGACTTGACTATGTCCCCACTCGCCCCCTTACTCGAAAGCTATAAGCCCCAGATAAACCGTTTTGGTTTTCCTGTAATATTCACATGACTATCAATTAGCAAGAATTATTTCAGATTTTTTTCTTTGCTTACCCTGAAGATAGAGCTGGATTTGTGTACTTTAGCACATTTTTTATCATAACTTAAGAACTACGTAAAATAAAATTACAAAAAAATATGTTCTAAAATATGCAAAGAAAGCGCTTTCATATGATACCCTACTTGATCATGCCCCCTCCGCCCCCTTACTCAAAAACTATAAGCCCCATGTATACCGTTTTAGTTCTCCTGTAACATTCACATGGTTAACTGTTGGCATAAATTATTTCAGATTTTTGGCCTTACATACCTCAGAGATAGTGAAGTGAAACTGTATATTTAGCCACATTTTTCAACATAACTCAAAAACTATGCGAACTAAAATTACATAAAAATATGTTTTAAAATGTGCAACGAAGGCGCTTTCATGTGATACCCCACTTGACCGTGTCCCCACTTGCCCCCTTACTTAAAAACTATAAGGCCCAGGTAAACCGTTTTGGTCTTCCTGTAACAGTCACATGACCAACTGTTGCCATAAATTATTCCAGATTTTTGGCCTTACATACTTCAGAGATAGTGAAATGAAACTGTATATTTGGGCACATTTTTTAACTTCACTCAAAAAATATGCGAACTAAAATTACACAAAAATATGTTTTAAAATAAGTAAACATTGCGCTTTCATATAATACTCTACTTGACTATGTCCCCTCTCGCCCCCTTACTCGAAAAATATAAGCCCCAGGTTAACCGTTTTAGTTTTCTTGTAATATTCACATGACTATCTGTTAGCATGAATTGTTTTAGATTTTTCTTCCTGCATACCTCGAAGATAGAGCTGGATTTGTGCGTTTTAGCACATTTTTTGTCATAACTCAAGAACTACGTAAAATAAAATTATACAAAAATATGTTTTAAAATGTGCAAAGAAGGTGCTTTCATATGATACCCTACTGGACTATGTCCCCTCCGACCCCTTACTCAAAAACTATAAGCCCCGTGTATACCATTTTGGTCTTTCTGTAACAGTCACATGACCAACTGTTAGCATGAACTATTTCAGATTTTTACATACTTCAGAAATAGGGCACATTTTTCAACATAACTCAAAAACCATGCGAACTAAAACTACACAAAAATATGTTTTAAAATGTGCATAGAATGCGCTTTTATATGATACCCCACTTGACCATGTCCCCACCTACCCCCTTACTCGAAAGCTATAAGCCCCAGATAAACCGTTTAGGTTTTCCTGTTATATTCACATGACTATCAATTAGCAAGAATTATTTCAAAATTTTTTCTTTGCTTACCCTGAAGATAGAGCTGGATTTGTGTATTTTAGCACATTTTTTATCATAAATTAAGAACTACGTAAAATAAAATTATACAAAAATATGTTTTAAAATGTGCAAAGAAGGTGCTTTCATATGATACCACACTTGACCATGCCCCCTTCGCCCCCCTTCCTCAAAAACTATAAGCCCCATGTATACCGTTTTAGTCCTCCTGTAACATTCACATGGTTAACTGTTGGCATGAATTATTTCAGATTTTTTGCCTTACATACCTCAGAGATAGTGAAGTGAAACTGTGTATTTAGCCACATTTTTCAAAATAACTCAAAAAATATGCGAACTAAAATTACATAAAAATAGGTTTTAAAATGTGCAACGAAGGCGCTTTCATGTGATACCCCACTTAACCATGTCCCGACTTGCCCCCTTACTTAAAAACCATAAGGCCCAGGTAAAACGTTTTGGTCTTCCTGTAACAGCCACAACTATTGGCATAAATTATTTCAGATTTTTCGCCTTACCTACTTCAGAGATAGTGAAATGAAACTGTATATTTAGGCACATTTTTCAACATAACTCAAAAACTGTGCGAACTAAAATTACACAAAAATATGTTTTATAATGTGCAAAGAAGGTGCTTTCATATGATATCCCACTTAACCATGTCCCCACTCGCCCCCTTACTCGAAAGATATAGGCCCCAGGTAAACCGTTTTAGTTTTCCTGTAATATTCACATGACTATCTATTAGCATGAATTATTTCAAATTTTTCTCCCTGCTTACCTTGAAGATAAAGCTGAATTTGTGTACTTTAGCACATTTTTTATAACTCGAGAACTACCTAAAATAAAATTGCAAAAAAATACTTTTTAAAATACGCAAAGAAAGCGCTTTCATATGATACCCTACTTGACCATGTCCCCTCTGCCCCCTTACTTAAAAACTATAAGCCCCATGTATACCGTTTTAGTCCTGTAATATTTACATGATTAACTGTTGGCATAAATTATTTTAGATTTTTCGCCTTACATACTTCAGAGATAGTGAAATGAAACTGCACATTTTTTAACATAATTCAAAAACTATGCAAACTAAAATTACACAAAAATATGTTTTAAAATGTGCAAAGAAGGCGCTTTCATATGATAGCCTACTTGACCATGCCCCCACTCGCCCCCTTACTCTAAAGCTATAAGCCCCAAGAAAACCATTTTAGTTTTCCTGGAATATTTACATGACTATCTATTAGCATGAATTTTTTCAGATTTTTCTGCCTGCATACCTCGAAGATAGAGCTGGATTTGTGTATTTTGGCAGAGATAGTGAAATGAAACTATATATTTGGGCACATTTTTCAACTTAGCTCAAAAACTATGCGAACTAAAATTACACAAAAATATGTTTTAAAACGTGCAAAGAAAGCGCCTTCATATGATACCCCACTTGACCATGCCCCCACTCGCCCCCTTACTCGAAAGCTATAAGCCCCAGGAAAACCGTTTTAGTTTTCCTGTAATATTCACATGACTATATAGATGGTCTGAAATAATTCATGCTTATAGTAGCATGAATTATTTCAGAGTTTTCTTCCTGCATACCTCGAAGATAGAGCTGGATTTGGGTATTTTAGGACATTTTTTATCATAACTCAAGAACTACGTGAAATAAAATTACCAAAAAATATGTTTTAGAATGTGGAAGGAAAGCGCTTTCATATAATACCCCACTTGTCAATGTCCCCACTGGCCCCCTCCTCAAAAACTATAAGCCTCAGGTAAACCATTATAGTTTTCCTGTAATGTTCACGTGACTATCTGATAATATAAATTATTTCAGATTTTTCGCCCCGCATACCTTGGAGATAGAGCTGGATTTATATATTTTATCACTTTTTTTTAAACATAACTCAAGAAATACGCGAAATAAAATTACAAAAAAATATGTTTTAGAATGTGCAAAGAAAGCGCTTTCATATGATACCCTACTTGACGATGCCCCCTCCGGCCCCTTATTCAAAAACTATAAGCCCCATGTATATTGTTTAGGTCCTTCTGGAACATTTACATGGCCAACTGTTGGCATAAATTATTTCAGGTTTTTCGTCCTACATACTTCAGAGATAGTGGGATGGTATAATTGGGCATATTTTTCAACACAACTCAAAAACTAAGCGAACTAAAATTACCAAAAAATAAGTTCTGGAACGTTCAAAGAGAGCGCTTTCATATGATACCCCACTTGACCATTTTCATTTTTTTCAAAATTTCAACTTTTTTTCAAGATTTTGACTTTATTGAAAATTTCGATCCTGTTTCAAAATTTTCGCTTTTTTTCAAATCTTCGAAAATTTCTAAATTCGACTCTTTGAAAAATTCTCCTTCTGGAAAATTTCGAAAATTACTGAAGAATCTGACAGCTAATTTAAAGCTGGGGGGAAGTATTTTCAAGTTTAAACTGAAAAGTGGTTCTAAAAAATTCGAGATTTAGAGGAATTTTTGGAATCAAAATCTAAGCATGACATTTTGGTTTTAAAAACACAAACGAGTAAAAATTTAAAGTTACATAAAGACTAGATTTTCAGCATCAAATTTTGAGAATGTCGAGGCTTCTCCATTTTTATAATTCACAAACTACTAACATGGCAACTCACCCGACCCCCTCTCTCGATGAGCCTGCTTGATAGCTTTTTGGGGAGCTACAGGGTTTTGAATTAGTACCAAAAAAAATATTTAAAAAAAGCTTCTAAATGCACTGATTTTGTTTTATTATGACATTTGATGAAGAAGATAAGCGCCCATTTGTTGTAAAAGTAGTAATTTTTAAATTTAATCAGTGTTGGTACAGAATTTTGCTTCGCATTCTTAACGTTATTCAATCAACGTTTAACGTAAATCTTCGTCGACCTCAAAAAATGGCGGCTATGATATCATACTTTTCTAGTCTATCGTGCCTCAATAATTTAAATTTTGTTTACCTTTAAACTGAAAACTCCAATTAAAAAAAAAACAAATGTTTATTTTTGTTCATTGCAAAAGGTCGCAAAATTCGGGAACTTGGCTGGGTGTTCCAAAACGTTTTACATATTCTTTTTAAATGTTTCTATATTATCTGCCTTTTGTTACAGAATAGTCCTCTGAAACCAAGAAAGATTAAAAAACACAACAAAGGTTGCTTTGCTGCTTTTTTTAAATTTTTCTTGGTTTCAGGGGACAAGATTTGTATTTCAATTTTTGAAGATAACTAAGGACCAGTTCGTTCCACCAAAACAGAATAGTTGATGTCATCTGGGGGAAACCCATAAAAGGTTTCAAAGATGGAATAATGTAATTAATTGACGGGTCACAAAATATTGTAACGAAATGTTAATTGTAAAATTTAGTACGTAAGAAAAGTTTCTAGAAAGATCTGATAAGGGGAAAGCGGCCCCGATAATAAAGCAAACGGCAGATAAGCGTTCCACAAATTTCGGCAAACGATAAGCCTTATCTGCGGAATTTTTCTAGAACCTGGGAGCCAAAACTATATAAGGCGGTCGCCTTTCCTTCCAGTTAGTTAGACTCAGTGTAATTAATGAGTTAGTAGTTAGAAGTAGATAAGTGAGTTCATTATTCAGTTGTAGTGTTCCGAGTTTAATTTGGTAATAAAGTGGGTATTATTTAATTCACGTGTTAATAATCAATTCGAACCGATAAGCCCGCAACAATATAATAAAGCCACAATAGAGTTTTTTTTTAATATTCAGACAATTTACCTTTATTTTGCTTGAAAAACCACTGAAACCAGAAGAATTTTCAGTTAACACAAATTCCAATTGTCTACAAGACTGAATAGAGAAAAAAGAATAAATAAAAAGAGAATTGTGGTGTTTCATTCTATCAATGCAGATACGTATAAGCACCAAAATTCCCAAAATCATATCCACGTAACAAAACCTCCAGTAATTCCCATCTTAGTTGATTTAAATTAAGGTAAATGTAACACCATATAATTAATTATCATGTCTACCAAAACGGTTTATATTACGTCATGATCTAAATTTAAACCGACCATAATAGAATATAACAAATAGTGACCATCGCCTATCAATTAATCTCCCGTTAGAGTCATTCTTACTACAAATGAATTCAGCTTGGGGCTAGAATCTAACTAGATCGCAGTCGAGATATGAAGATAATGCTGCAGGTATCAACTTCTAAAATACCATCAGTCATCCGCTATGAGTCATCCTAAAACGCCACTAAATCGGACGATGATATCAGAATTGTCCTGGGGGTGTTTTTGGTCCACTTTCGTTTTCTGTGACGTCCGTTCACGGGCAAAGAATTCCAATCTCTTAATTCATCTTCAAGCTGCTTCTGAACGTAATGGATGCAAAGACGAAATCTCCACGTTTGTAATTAATGGATCTTTTGATACGATTAAATTCTGAAGTTGGGTGCATTCCATTTTAATCGGGTCATTCGGGTGATCCACTTAATCATTGTTAGGCAGAACTAACCCTGTAAGTCCCTGGAAGCAACGTTTCATCTCTATGACAGTAGCATTTGCATGTTGGTTTCATGTTTAGTTTTTCCAGATACTAGTTAGTCAATAATTGGAAAAAGTGGGATAACTATAGGAGAGTGGCAGATCTTTGATCTTTAAAATAAGTTGGTGTTTATTGCAAAAGTATTTCAAATAAACCAATATTTCATCATCTTTGTGGTTGATTCTTTACATCCTGGCTGATATATAAAAGCAGAAGTGTGTTGGTCTGTTTGATCAGTTTTCATGGCTCAATTACTGAAGAGATTTTGACCAAAATTGGTATAGAGCTACTTTATAACGAGGAATAGTTAGTTGACTACTTTTTATCCTGAAACATTCATTCCCAAACTACTACTATAACCGCAAAGCGTAAATAACCTTTGTAACCATGTTCCATACCTTTAACTATATAATTATCCAAGTTCCATACTGAAGACAATTATTTATTCAAGTTCGATGGTGAGTTCGCGGGTAACAGCTAGTGATTCATATTTGACTTAGAGGGTTGTCTCTTCTTAAGCATTTTATGTGGTTTTAATCCACCTACTAACTACATATGGGAAGATTTAAATGAAGAAACCTAATTAAATTGATCTTACGTCACCCAACTTTGAGTGAGGAACTATTCATAAAAATGTATTTCTAATGAATTCGTGTAGAATCTTAGTTTCTTTTTAATCAATTTTCCAGCAGTTAGTCATAATTTAGCTCGAGGTAATGAATCCATTTTGCTCCGCAATTTCACTGCATCGCTTAATTATGTACTAATCATAGGATTGTCGTATGTCGTTCATAAATCTATAATTAAATGACAACACCATTATTTATAAATCTAAATTACTGCAACGTCATAATGATCGGTATGAATTACGATGGAAAAAAAAAACTAAATGATTCCACTTCATTCTAGATGAGCGCGTTGCTATTATCGAAAGATTCAAAACGTGAATCTTTTTCTAATAATTGAAGTGTGAACACCTGGAAATTTTATAAAATGCTATTTCGAAATGCACGCACAAGTTTTATCTTTAAATTCACATCTTCTATGCAAAACAAGACATGTTAAACATAACAAGATGTTAATTATTGTTCAGGAAGGTACTCTAGCAATATTTAAATTGTTTTTTAATTCTAAGACGCAGTTTATTAAATTTATTTTATTTCAATTATTGATTTTGTCGTTTCTCATCAACGTTATTTTAAACACCACTGAATTCAAATCAATTAGTAGGGTCAGTAGCATGTCCTACCTTTCATAAATCAGCAAACTGATCAGGAAAGAACGTTGATTTTTTTTCAAATATTTCAAGTTTTTTTGGGAATATTTTTAAACTTGGAATTTCCATTTTTCTTCTAATTAAAATTTTAAAGTTGAAATGTCAAAAACAAAGTCAAAATGTTGTATAAAATGTCAAAAACTCTAACGTGAGAACTAGATCTCGATATGTTTGAGGTAAAGCTCTAAAAGAAGTAAATAATATTAAAAAAACGAAACTTTCGAGAAAGACAATAATTTTTTTTTAAGTTTTGCCTTATTTCTTTGATTTTCAAGATTCAAATCCTGGAATTACCGTTTTTTTATTTGGAACTGGCTAATCCATGACTTTGTTTGCATACGGTTCAATAACGTCATTTTTCAAAATAAAATAATTTCTTATTTCATTTTAATAGAGATTCAAAAATTCGCGCTCTTTATTCTAGTACACGCCAGAATTGTAGATGGCACGCAATATTATATCAGCTATTGGTTTCTTCTTTATACATACATTCTGTTATAACCTCAAATAAAATTGTTAGCATAGTTGCGTTCTTACATATGAAATGTTGAGTTTTACGAGAATAAAAATAGTCTAAAAGGTACCCCTAAAAATGTTCCACATTTTATTAAAAGTTTCATCAAAATGGATCTAGCAGTTTCCGAGATTAACCCGGACAAAACATCCGTCGACAGACAGGCAGATACTTAGACGCTTCAATTTTATTGATGAATGGGTAGCCAGGTGTTCTGTATATAACCCCAAACAAAATTGTTAACATAGTTGAGTTTTTGTAAGTGAACGATTGAGTTTTACTCGAATAAAAATACCCTAAAGGGTACCCCTAAAAATACTCTACGTTTTAGAAAAAGTTTCATTAAAATCGATTAAACAGTTTCCGAGATTAACCCGGACAAAAGATCAGTAGACAGACAGACAGACACTTAGACGCTTCAATTTTAATCAACATAACTGGGTGCCTAGGTGTTCTGTCTTATAACCTCAAAAAAATTGTTAACACAGTTGAGTTTTTAGAGGTGAAAGGTCGACTTTTAGTAGAATAAAAATAGCCTAAAAGGTACCCCTAAAAATACTCTACATTTTGGTAAACGGATGTACTTCTTCCGGGATTGGACAGTGTCAAAGAACTACTAAAAGTGTTCGACGTTTCGCCCACCATCGTAGGGGGCTTCTTCAGGAACAAAGAAAAGAAAAATAAATTAAAAGAGGAATATGTATGAATATGTATGAATATCATTCTTTCATTTTTGCATATTCCCTCATATTCCTCTTTTCATTTATTCGACGTTTCGCCCACCATCGTAGGGGGCTTCTTCAGGAACAAAGAAAAGAAAAATAAATGAAAAGAGGAATATGTATAAATATGTATGAATATCAATCTTTCATTTTTGCATATTCCCTCATATTCCTCTTTTCATTTATTTTTCTTTTCTTTGTTCCTGAAGAAGCCGCCTACGATGGTGGACGAAACGTCGAACTCTTTTAGTAGTTCTTTGACACGCTCCTATCCCGGAAGAAGTATATCCTGTACTGACTCTGGCCGTGGAAGCCTTCCTTATCATTTTGGTAAACGTTTCATTAAAATCGATTTGGCAGTTTCTGAGATTATCCCGGACAAAAGATCAGTCGACAGACAGGCAGATACTTGAACGCTTCAATTTTATTAATATAAATGGATGCCCAGATGTTCTGTGTTGCAACCTCAAATCAAATTGTTAACACAGTTGATTTTTTAGAAGCGAAAAGTTGAGCTTTACTGAAATAAAAATAGCCTACAAGGTACCCCTAAAAATCCCCTACATTTTAGTAAAAGTTGCATTAAAATCGAGTTAGTGGTTCCCGAGATTATGGCGGACAAAGGATGAAGCGACAGACAGATCGACTCTTAAACATTTCAATTTTGTCAATATAAATAGATGCGGAGGTTTTCGGTATTATAACCTATAAAATTGTTAACACAGTTGAGTTTTTGTAAGTGAAAGGTTTAATTTTTACTGGAATAAAAGTAGCCTAAAACGTACCCCTAGAAATACTCTACGTTTTAGTAAAAGCTTCATTAAAATCGATTTGGCAGTTCCCAAGATTATCGCGGACAAAGGATCAGGCGACAGACAGATAGGCCCTTATACGTTTTAATTTTGTCAATATAAATGGGTGCGCAGGTGTTCTGTATTATAACCTCAAATGAAATTGTTAACACAGTTGAGTTTTTATAAGTAAAAGATGAATTTTACTGGAGTAAAAATAGCCTAAAAGGTATCCCCAGACAAAGGATCAGTCGACAGACAGACACGTGGGCGTTTCAATTTTATTAATGTAAATGGATGGCAAGCTGTGCTGCGTTATAACCTCAAATAAAATTGTTAACACAGTTAGGTTTTTATAAATGAAATGTTGAATTCTACTGACATTAAAATAGTCTAGAAGGTACCCCTAAAAACACTTTAAATTTAACTGAAAGTTTCATTAAAATCGATTTAGCAGTTACTAAGATTATCGCGGACAAAGGATTAGGCGACAGACAGATAGACTTTTAGACGTTTCAATTTTGTCAGTATAAATGGGTGCGCAGGTGTTCTGTATTATAACCTCAAAAGATTGAATTTTACTGGAGTAAAAATAGCCTTAAATGGTCTTCTCGGAAATACTCTACATTTTAGTAGAAATTTCATTAAAATCGATTTAGCAGCTCCCGAGATTATCCCGGACAAAGGATCAGTCGACAGACAGACAGAAACGTGCACGTTTCAATTTTATTAATGTAAATGGATGGCAAGCTGTTCTGCGTTATAACCTCAAATAAAATTGTTAACACAGTTAGGTTTTTATAAATGAAATGGTGAATTCCACTGACATTAAAATAGTCTAAAAGGTACCCCTAAAACACTTTACATTTTAGTAAAAGTTTCATTAAAATCGGTTTAGCAGTTGCCAAGATTATCGCGGACAAAGGATTAGGCGACAGACAGACTCTTAGACGTTTCAATTTTGTCAATATAAATGGGAGCGAAGGTGTTCAGTATTACAACCCCAAATGAAATTGTTAACATAGCCTAAAAGGTACCCCTAGAAATACTCTACATTTTAGTAAAAGTTTTATTAAAGTCGATTTGGCAGTTCCCAAGATTATCCCGGACAAACGATAAGTCGACAGAAAGACAGACACTTGGATGCTTCAGTTTATTAATATAAATAGATGGCCAAGTGTACTGTGTTATAACCTCAAATAAAAGTGTTAATACAGTTGAATTTTTAAAAGCTAATAGTTGTTTTACTAGAATAAAATTAGCAAAAATGGTACCCCTAAAAATAGTCTACGTTTTAGTAAAAGTTTCACTAAAATCAATTCAGCAGTTTACGAGATTAGCCCGGACAAAAGATCCGTCGACAGACAGGCAAATACTTAGACTCTTCAATTTTATTGATGATGATAGGTAGGCAGGTGTTGTGTGTTATAACCTCAAATGAAAATGTTAACCTAATTAGGTTTTTATAAGTGAAAAGTTGAATTTTACCGGAATCAAAATAGTCTAAAAGGTACCCCTAAAAACACTCCAAATTTTAGTGAAAGTTTCATTAAAGTTGATTTAGCAGTTTCCGGGATTATCTCGGACAAACGATCAGTCGACAGAAAGACAGACACTTGGATGCATCAATTTATTAATATAAATAGATGGCTAGGTATACTGTGTTATAACCTCAAATAAAAGTGTTAACACAGTTCAATTTTTGAAAGCAAATAATTGCGCTTTACTAGAATAAATTTAGCCCAAATGGTACCCCTAAAAATACATTTTACTACATTTTAGTAAAAGTTTCATTAAAATCAATTCAGCAGTTTCCGAGATTAGCCCGGACAAATAATCCATCGACAGACAGGCAGATACTTAGATGCTTCAATTTTATTGATGATGATAGGTAGGCAGGTGTTCTGTGTTATAACCTCAAATAAAAATATTAACTCAGTTAGGTTTTTATAAGTGAAAAGTTGAATTTTACCGGAATCAAAATAGTCTAAAAGGTACCCCTAAAAACACTATAAATTTTAGTAAAAGTTTCATTAAAGTTGATTTAGCAATTCCCGAAATTATCGCGGACAAACGATCAGTCGACAGAAAGACAGACACTTGAATGCTTCAATTTATTAATATAACTAGATGGCCCGGTGCACTGTGTTAGTGTTATAACTTCAAATAGAAGTGTTAACACACTTGAATTTTTGGAAGTAAATAGTTATGCTTTACTAAAATAAAATTAGCCTAAAAGGTACCCCTAAAATTAGTCTACGTTTTAGTAAACGTTTCATTAAAATCAATTCAGCAGTTTCCGAGATTACCCCGGACAAAAGATCCGTCGACAGACAGACAAATACTTAGACGCTTCAATTTTGTTGATGATGATAGGTAGGTAGGTGTTCTGTGTTATAACCTCAAATGAAAATGTTAACCCAGTTAGGTTTTCATAAATGAAAAGTTGAATTGTACCCGAATCAAAATACAGTCGAACCTGTTTTTGTGCGGTCTTTTTTTGTGCGCTTTTTTTTTGTGCGATTCTTTTTGTGCGAATCTTTTTTTGTGCGGTATATGAATACATATGTATTCAGTCTAAAAGGTACCCCTAAAAACACTCTAAATTTCAGTAAAAGTTTTATTAAAGTTGATTTAGCAATTCCCGAGATTATCCCGGAGAAACGATCAGTCGACAGAAAGACAGGCACTTGGATGTTTCAATTTATTAATATAAATAGAGGGCAGGGGTACTGTGCTATAACTTCAACTAAAATTGTTAACACAGTTGTATTTTTGGAAGCAAATAGTTGAACTTTACTAGAATAAAATTAGCCTAAAAGGTACCCCTAAAAATGCTCTACATTTTCTGTGTTACAACCCCAAATAAAATTGTTAACATAGTCTAGTTTTTAGAGGTGAAAGGTCTAGTTTTACTACAATAAAAATGGCCTAAAAGGTACCCCTAAAAATACTCTAAAGTTTAGTAAAAGTTTCAATAAAACAAATTTAGTAGTTTCCGAGATTATCCAGGAAAAAGATCAGTCGACAGACAGGCAGGCTCTTGGACCTTTCAATTTTATTAATATAAATGGGCTGCGTTCTGCGTTATATCCTTAAAGTGTTTAGTAGTGAAAGGTTGAGTTTTACTAGAATAAAATAGTTTAAAAGGTACCCCTAAAAATACTTTACATTTAAGTAAAAGTTTCATTAAAATCAAGAAGCAAATAATTGTGCTTTACTAGAATAAAATTAGCCTAAAGGGTACCCCTAAAATTAGTCTACGTTTTAGTAAACGTTTCATTAAAATCAATTCAGCAGTTTCCGAGATTAGCCCGGACAAAAGATCCGTCGACAGACAGACAGATACTTAGACTCTTTAATTTTATTGATGATGATGGATAGCCAGTTGTTCTGGCTACCCTTAAATGAAATTGTTGACACAGTTAGGTTTTTATAAGTGAAACATTGAATTTTACTGGAATTAAAATAGTCTAAAAGGTACCCCTGTAAACACTCTACATTTTAGTAAAAGTTTAATTAAAGCCGATTTAGCAGTTCCTGAGATTATTCCGGACAAACGATCAGCCCACAGAAAAACAGACACTTGAATGTTTCAATTTATTAATATAAATAAATGGCCAGGTGTACTGTGCTATAACTTCAACTAAAATTGTTAACACAGTTGAATTTTTGGAAGCAAATAGTTGAGCTTTACTAGAATAAAATTAGCCTAAAAGGTACCCCTAGAAATGCTCTACATTTTAGTAAAAGTTTCATTAAAAGGATCTAGCAGTTTCCAAGATTAGCCCGGACAAAGATTCGTCGACAGACAGGTAGATACTTAGACGCTTCAAGTTCATGGATAATGATGGATAGCCAGGTGTTCTGTGTTACAACCCCAAATAAAATTGTTAACATAGTTTAGTTTTTAGAAGTGAAAGGTCTAGTTTTACTACAATAAAAATGCCTAAAAGTTACCCCTAAAAATACTCTATATTTTACTAAAAGTTTCAATGAAATAAATTTAGCAGTTTTCGAGATTATCCAGGACAAAAGATCAGTCGACAGACAGGCAGACTCTTGGACTCTTGCGTTCTGCGTTATCAAATAAAATTGTTAAAAAAAGTTATTGTTTAGTAGTGAAAGGTTGAGTTTTAATAGAATAAAATAGCCTAAAAGGTACCCCTAAAAATACTTTACATTTTAGTAAAAGTTTTATTAAAATCAATTTAGCAGTTTCCGAGATTAGCGCGGACAAAGTCCGTCGACAGACAGACACATACTTAGACGCTCCAATTTTATTGATGATGATGGGTAGCGAGGGATTCTGTGTTATAACCTCAAATAAAATGGTTAACATAGTTAAGATTTTGGAAGTGAAAGCTTAAGTTTTACTAGAATAAAACTCTCTAAAACGTACCCCTAAAAATACTCTACATTTTGGTAAAACTTTCATTAAAATCGATTTAACAGTTTCTGAGATCATCCCGGACAAATTGTCAGTCGACAGACGGGTAAATACTTAGAGGCTTCAGTTTTATTAATATAGATAGTAGATGTTCTGCGTTATAATCTCAAATAAAATTGTTGAGTTTTTAAAAGTGAAAGGTTGAGTTTTACAGGAATAAAAATATCCTAAAAGGTGCCCCTAAAAATATTCCGCATTTTAGTACAAGTATCATTAAAATCGATTAAACAGTTTTCGAGATTAGCCCTGGACAAAAGATCAGTCGACAGACCCTTAGACGGTTCAATTTAATTAATATAAATTAAATGATTAGATTAGATGACATCTTGGCTGTCGAAACGCGCTAGAGCTACCTTTGTTGTGTTTTTTAATCTTTCTTGGTTTCAGCGGCCAAGTTCTGTATTTCAATAGATTAAAAGTTGAAATTTCGTGATGAAAATCCTGATAAAAAACTATCAAGGAACAACTTTAAAGTTTTAGGATTAAATTCGAAAAATCAATTTTCAATTCAATATTTTGAGTTAAAAAAATGAGAATATTAGGTTAAGATTTTAACATTTAATTTAAAACTTTCGAGGCTTTTTTAAAATTTTTTGGCTTTTTATTTTTGAAATTTCGACTGTTATACAATGTCAAGTTTAAAGTATCTCTCTCAAGATGATAACTTGGTTATCGAAAGGCGTTAGAGCAATCTTTGTTGTGTTTTTTAATCTTTGTTGGTTTCAGGGGACAAGATTTGTATTTCAATTTAGTCAAGGACTTTTTAACTTTCCAGAGAAATGACGAAACGAGTCCAAATTTGATTTTTTTTCTTAAAATATTAACTTACTAAAAATAAATACTACGATATCACAATTAAAGGACATTTCCGTAACTCTCGTCATTCTTGTTTGAATTAGAAGTAAAAACTTGGAATTTCTACATATTTTCTTAAAATTGGGCATTAAAATCGAAAATTTAATAACAAACTGGAAATTCCGGGAAAGAAGCGAAATATTTGGAAAACTATGAAGTTTAATGCACACATTTTACCATTGCAGTTAAAATGTAGGGATTAATAAAAAAAAACTTCTGACTTCCTAGAAAAAATATTTTTCCAAATTTTAAGCATAAAATTGGAAATTAAATCGAAATTTCCAAAATTTCCGAAATTAAATCGAAATTTCAAGGAGAAACTTCGAAATGTTTAAAAAATTTTACTTAAAATGTCGTAATTTTTAATGAAACAGTTGTCAAGAAATTAAGTAATATTATCAACAACTTTGTAACCTTTTTTTAAATATAATTTTTAGTATTTGTTATTAATTAATATAGGCACCTCACACATTAGATCACCCGTAATACATCGATGCATATTAATTAGTTGCGGGAACTAGTCGTAGTTATAGATTAGTGAAAGTTTCGTTGCCATTAAAATAGTAAATTTAAAGGTATTAGGAAAAATTTTATTAAAATCAATTGTAAGCATAATCGGTAGTAAATATATTGTGTTATTTTACTAAAATATTCAATAATAAAATTTAATTTATATCGCATTGTCTTTGTGGTATAAAACACTTTGTTTGATCACCACATATCAGCGGCCCATTAGCTCAGTTGGTTAGAGCGTCGTGCTAATAACGCGAAGGTCGCGGGTTCGATCCCCTCATGGGCCAACTTTTTTTTTAACTGTTCTATATTTTTATTTTAACTTGTTGAAATTTAAACATTTTATAACCATTTTGGAAATTTCAATTTTCTACTTTTCGTCTCAAGATTTGATTTTTAAAAGTCGAATGCTCAATAAACGTTTCATCTTGAATATCAAAATTTTTAATTTAATTTGGAAATTTCGACTTATTTGGAACTTCCAAGTTTAAATTTATTTTTTTATAAATTCTAAGGTATTTATATAAATTCATTTCCATGGATGAAGTCAGATGGGAGCTTATGGGCCTTACTCCCTCCAAAACTTGACTTGGTCCTAAACTTTTAATTCGAAAATTTGAAAATAAGGCGAAATGTTCAAAAAATTCCGAATTTTTAAGAATGTTAAAATATCGAAAAATGTTGCATTTTCACGAAAAATAAAAATTTTCATAAAAAAACGAAATTTTCAAAAAAAAATTAATTCTTTATCAAGTTAATTTATCGAAAAAAATTCGAAATTTTCAAAAACATTATTCATAAATATTGTAACGCAATGTAAATAGATGAAACAGGATTTAGAATAGAATAGTAGAATTTAGTAAATAAAAAAAGTTTCTAGAAGGAACAAATGGCAGATAAGCGTTCCAGAAATTTCGGCAAACGATAAACCTTATCTGCCGAAAAGTTCTAGAAGCCGGGGGCCAAAACTATAAAAGGCGGTCAACTTTGCCTCGAGTCAGTCAGTTAGAAGTCAGTGTAGTTAGTGGGTTAGCAGTTAGCAGTTAGTAAATAAGTAGTGAGTTACTGTTCAGTTGAAGTGTGCCGAGTTAATTTGGTAATAAAGTGATGTAATTCACACGTGGTAATCTATTCGAACCGATAAAGCCCGTAACAATATAAAAAAATTTAATATTTCCAAACTGGGCCGAAGAAATGTTAAATAAATTGAAAAAAACATAATATTTCCGGTCAATAAGGGTCTACCATGAAGAATATAAAAAAATTCGAAATTTTTTAGAAAGCGAAATTTTCAAGACATTTCGAAAATTATGAACAATTTTCAAAAAATTTCAAAAAAGTCAAAATTTTGAGAAACAGATAGATTTTAAAAAAATGTCGAAATTTCAATTCAAAAATCCAAAATTTTCAAAAAAGATTAAAATTTTGGAAGAAAGCATTAATTTTAAAAATAACGAAATTTTCATGAATGAAAAGTTAAAATTTTGAATAAAATTGAAAATTTTAAAAATGTCAATTTTTTGAAAAAGGTTGAAATTTTGAATAAAGCTAAAACTTTTGATCAAAGCCGAAATTTTGAAAAATATGGAAATTTTTATAAACAGTTAATCAAAATATAAATTTTGAAAAAACTCGAAATTTTGAAAAATGTAGAAATATTCATAAAAATTTTCAAAAACAAAATTAAAATCTGCAAAAAAAAGTCGAAATAGTCAAAAATAAAAAAATGGCGAAATTTTAAAAGTAGATAATTTAAAAAAAAATTTACAATATAAAAAAAAATGGCGCAATTTTCAAAATTCGAAACTTCTTAAAAAGCAAGGTAGAAAGGACATTAATTTGAAAAAAGATTATCAGGGAATGTTGACTTTTCGTCCCCTAAATCCCGAGATTAAAGTCAAAATTTCGACTTTAATATCAAAATTTCGAAAAAAAGTCGAAATTTGGAGTTTAAGAGTCGAAATTTCTAGAAAAAAAGTAGAAATCTCAATTTTTAAATCTAAATTTAACAAAATGTTACCAAGGCGTAGGAAGAACATCGATTAAAAAAAATGTTATTTTAAAAATTTCGACTCTTTTCTCAAACTTCGACTTTTTTCTGGACATTTCGACTTTTTTCTAAAAATTTGAACTTTTTCGAAATGTTACAAAGGCGCAGAAAGGAAATCGATTAAAAAAAATATTATTTTTACAAATTTTGACTTTTTTTCTCAAATTTCGATTTTAAGCTCGAAATTTCGAGTTTTTTTCTCAAAATTTCGACTACTTTCTCAAATTTCGACTTTTTTTCTTAAAATTTCGACTTTCCTCGCAAATTTTGATTTTTTTTTCCTCAAAATTTCGACTTTTTTCTCGAAATCTCGACTTTTTTTTCAAATTTAGACTTTTTTCTCGAAATATTTTAAAATCTCGACTTTTTTTTTCAAAATTTCGACGTTTTTCCCAAATTTCGACTTTTTTTCGAAATTTTGACCTTAATATCAAAATTTCTACATTTTTTTCGAAATTTTCACTTCAAACTCAACACTTCGACTTTTTTTCTCAAAATTTCGATCCTTTTCCTAAATTTCGACTTTTTTCTCAAAATTCGATTTTTTTCTGGAAATTATTTCGACTTTGTTCTGAAAATTTCAACTTTTTCCAAATGTTACAAAGGACATCGATTAAAAAAATTTTATCTTTAGAAATTCCGACTTTTTTCCTAAACTTTCATTTTAAGCTCGAAATTTCGACCTTCTTCTCGAAATGTCGACTTTTTTCTTGAAATTTCGACCTTTTTCGTGAAATTTTGGTTTTTTTTCTCAAATTTTAACTTTTTTCTCGAAATTTTGACCTTAATATCAAAATTTCGACATTTTTCTGGAAATTTTGACTTTCAAGTCAAAATTTCGACTTTTTTTCGAAATTTCGACTTTTTTTTCGAAATTTCGACTTTATTTCTCAAAATTTTGACTTATTTCTCGAAATCTCCCCTTTTTATCAAATTTCGACTTTTCCTCGAAATTTCGATCTTTTTCTTAAATTTTGACTTTTTTCTCAAAATTTCGACTTTTTTCTCGAAATATTTAGTTTTTTCTCAGATTTCGATTTTTTCTCGAAATTTTGACCCTAATATCGAAATTTTTCTCGAAATTTAGACTTTGAACTCACTTTTAACCTTAATATCGAAATTTCGACTTTTTTTCTCGAAATTTCGTCTATTCTCGCAATTTTGATTTTTTCTCAAAGTTTCGACTTTTTTCTCAAAATCTCGACTTTTTTTCAAATTTAGACTTTTTTCACGAAATATTTTAAAATTTCGACGTTTTTCCCAAATTTCGACTTTTTTTCGAAATGTTGATCTTAATATCAAAATTTCTACATTTTTTTCGAAATTTTGACTTTAAATTCAACACTTCGACTTTTTTCTCAAAATTTCGACTTTTTTCTGGGCTTTTCGACTTTTTTCTAAAAATTTGAACGTTTTCAAAATGTTACAAAGGCACAGAAAAGAAATCGATTAAAAAAAATATTATTTTTATAAATTTCGACTTTTTTTTCTTAAATTTCGATTTTACGCTCGAAATTTCGACCTTTTTCTCGAAATTTCGACTATTTTCTCAAATTTCAACTTTTTTTCTCAAAATTTCGACTTTTTTCTCGAAATATTTAGTTTTTTCTCAGATTTCGATTTTTTCTCGAAATTTTGACCCTAATATCGAAATTTCGTAATTTTTCTCGAAATTTCGACTTTCAACTCACTTTTAACCTTAATATCTCGACTTTTTTTCAAATTTAGACTTTTTTCTCGAAATATTTTAAAATTTCGACTTTTTTTTCGAAATTTCGACGTTTTTCCCAAATTTCGACTTTGTTTTCGAAATTTTGACCTTAATATCGAAATTTCTAGATTTTTTTCGAAATTTTGACTTTAAACACAACACTTCGACTTTTTTTCTCAAAATTTCGACCCTTCTCTTAAATTTCGACTTTTTTCTCAAAATTCGACTTTTTTCTGGAAATTATTTCGACTTTGTTCTGAAAATTTCAACTTTTTCGAAATGTTACAAAGGACATCGATTAAAAAAATGTTATTTTTAGAAATTCCGACTTTTTTCCCAAACTTTGATTTTAAGCTCGAAATTTCGACTTTTTTCTCGAAATTTCGACTTTTTTTTTAAAATATCGACCTTTTTCGCGAAATTTTGTTTTTTTTTCTCAAATTTCAACTTTTTTCTCGAAATTTTGACCTTAATATCGAAATTTCGACATTTTTCTGGAAATCTTGACTTTCAAATCAAAATTTCAACTTTTTTTTCGAAATTTCGACTTTATTTCTCAAAATTTCGACTTTTTTCTCGAAATTTGAACCTTAATCTGAAAAGCTCGACTTTTTCTCTCGAAATTTGTTTTTTTTTTCCCAATTTTTGATATTTTTCTTAAATATTGACTTTTTTCTCGAAATTTTGACCTTGACATCGAATTTCAAAATTTTTCTAGAAATTTCGACTTTAAACTCAAAATTTCGACTTTTTTTCTTACAAATTTCGACTTTTTTCTCAAATTTCGACTGTTTTCTTGGAATTTCGAGTTTATAAGGTCGAAATTTCGACTTTTTCTCAAATTTCGACTTTTTTCTCGAAATTTTAATCTTAATCACGGAATTTCAATTTAAAACTCGAAATTTCAAGTTTTTTCTCAAATTTCAATTTTAAGCTCAAAAGTTCTAAAAAAAGACCGAAATTTGCCAATTAAAAATAGCAATTATTGGTCGCACCCTACTACCAACTGTCAAAATTGTTGGGAAAGAGGAGTGGTGGGACGTAACTGTCGTTTGCCTAATTTCACCATAGAGTGTGCTTATTATAGAGCGACTTATTCTCGAAATTTCGAGAAAAAATTCGATATCAAAGTCGAAATTTCGAGATTAAAATGGAAATTTCGAGATTAATCTCGGAATTTTAGGAAAAAAGTAGAAATTTCCATAAAAAAGTCGAATTTTCGAGAAAAAAGTCGAAATTTTCAGTGTACAGTCTAAATTTCGGATTTAAAGACAAAATTTCGAGTTTAAATCCGACATTTCGAGATTAAAGTCGAAATTTCGAGAAAAAAAAGTCGAAATTTCGAAAAAAATCGAAATTTCGAGAAAAAAGTCGAAATCTCTAAAAATATTTTATTTAAATCAATGTCCTTTTACGCCTTTGTAAAATGTCGAAACTTCAAAATATAAATTTTTTAATCAATGCCTTTCTACGCTTTTGTAAAATGTGGACTTTGAACGCGAAATTTTGAATTTTTTCTCGAAAATTCTACTTTAACGTTGAAATGTCAAGAAACAAGTCAAATTTTGGGAAATAAAAAACTGAATTTACTAAACGTACATCACTACTAAGTGTCAATATTAAATTGTAAAAGGGTTGGTGCTTAGCATATAAGGGTTGGCGGGGCTTAACTGTCATCTGCCTAACTTAATCATACAATAAGAAATTTCGACTTATCTTGAAATTTCGTGAAAGAAAGTTGAAATTTCGAGATAAAAGACGAAATTTCGACTTTATCTATGAAATTTCCTCAAAAAAAGTCAAAATTTGGAAAATAAAGATAAAATTTCCACTTTACTTTCGTAATTTTCAATTTAAATTTCATATTTCTAAATATATTTTCATAAATGAATGCCCTTTCTACATCTTCGTAAAAAACCAAAAATGCATAAATAAAAAACAAAGCAGAAAATAGATATGTATCGGATTTTTCTAATTAGGAATAAATAATTAAAATATAAATATTAGTGTTTAAAATCCAAGAAAAAACTGTCAAAATTAAACTATGCCAATTCATCAATATCATTCAATTTTTCTTTTATTGGATATGTTTAAATATTCCACCAAGGCGATTAATCGGAAATCGATCTTTCAGCACCTAATTTTATCGGGAATCGATACTTTTGCTCACGATTCGAATCGATCCAAAAATTGATTATTTTAAAAAGGAATCGACATCCCTATTTCGAAATTTATTGCGACGCAAAGAACTTTGTAACGTAAATAGTTGTCTTGTTTACAGCCAAAGCCAATGGTTTGCAAGATTCTGTCCGAAATATAATCAACTCATTTCCTTTTTACAGATGCATGTGACAGTCGCTTTAATTGAAGTTGAAGACGACCAACAATCCACAGTATTTGGAACCAGCGGCATCCTAATAAATGAAAAATACGTCTTGACAACCGGCGCTGTTTTACCTAAAACTATTTTCAAAAAATTATCAACCACAGAATTGCCATCTGCTATACTCACAGGGTTCACCCTTTCAGATTCAAACCACATAAATGTCGTTAGAAAAAAACCAGACGGCCGCACCTACCACGTTGAAAGATCGGAGGTAATCGGTTACATAAAATGCAAGAATATTGCCACCTCGTCCATTTTTCGATACTGGGCCATAGACACCGAAGAGAATACAAGCAATCTGTGCGATGCTTTGTCACTATTTGTGATACTGAAGGTTGATCCGCTTGGAACTTTGGAAGAATTAAAAAGGGTTATTCACGTTTGGTGGTCTTCGATTTTGAATCTGGACCTGATCAAGGGGAGCGAAATTTGTTGCAAGAGCGTCCCATTTGGGAACAGAAATTTTTTGGACAATTTCAGCAAAGGTTCTGTCTCTAATATATTGGGAAAGAACTCGTGTTTGATTCTGAGTGACTGCCCAGTTTCGCCAGGGGGTGAAGGAAGCCCGGTATATTTAAATATCAGGTTTGTTATACCTGTTTTATTTAAAATTGAAAAACTACTTGAAAACTATATTTTAGTGATGGTTTTCCCATTGGCATCATTCTATCAACGCTAAATTGGTGGAAGGGGGAATGGATAGGATTGACGCTTTTTGCTGATTTAAGAAGTTTGTTTCAACAGATTTTAAATCTTCCAATTTCATTACCAGAGCCTCCGGTTCTAGAAAATTTTAAGCTTTTAGGTAATATTTTAACTATTTTAAGATGCATCATGTTTCACGTTTAAGATGAATGCTAGGGATTTACCTATTGTTCTCTAAAATAATATCTTTAACTTCACAAAATCCTACCGTATAAAAATGGAGGAAGTACAAGCAAGGATACCAGACGTAAGTATATACACGGATGGATCGAAAACAAATACGGGCACTGGAACAGGAATCTTCTCGGAAGACCTGAACGTAAGTGTAAGTATTAAGCTAGATAAATACTCAACAATCTTTCAAGCGGAGATGTTGGGAATTTTATATAGCGCCGAACAAATGACGCAACTGAACATTACAGGAAAATATATCCAAATAAAGACGGACAGCCAGGCAGCCCTTAAGGCCCTGAGGAATGTGAAAACAAACTCAGTGCTGGTATGGAATTGCCACCTAGCTTTAGAACGTCTATCACAAGAGAATGCAATTGATTTAATATGGATCAAAGGACATTCTGGGAAAGAGGGAAACGAACGCGCTGACAAACTGGCGAGGAAGGGTTCGGAGGGACAATTCGTTGGACCAGAACCAACCCTTCCCCTGGCAAGATCAACCGTAAGATCCCTACTTAACGAAGAAACTTATCGCAAACACAAAGCCTTATGGGCATCAATAACAACATGCCGACAAACTCACGCATTCATTAGAATGCCGTGCAGGGAAAGGGCAAAACTATGCCTACAACTCTCAAGGAATAATCTCAGGAAACTTGTAGGGATATGGACAGGTCACTGTCGATTAAACAAACACCTCCACAGAATGGAAATTATAAACGACCCGAGCTGCAGAGGGTGTTTAGGGAAGATGAGAGTGTCAAGCACGTGATGTGTCACTGCCCGGCACTAGCATCAATCAGAGGATCCACGCTGGGGGACTTCTGGCCTAGTGTGGCCAGTTTGAGAGGGGCGCATCCAAGGGACGTTCTTCAGTTTCTCAACAAGGTTGGGTGGCTGAATGAATGACCAAGGACACCTCAATCACGGGGATAGCACAATGGGCCCGGAAAGGGTGGCCTAAGTGCTGGCCTAAATTTTTTAGGCAACCCACAACGAGTCCAGAATCCCAGAATAATATCTTTGGTGTCTATAAAAAGTTAGCTTTCACAGTTCATGACTAATTTTTGTTTTTGGGTATTTTTCCAAATTATTTATTTATTTAGAGCTAGTATTGACTAAAAGAAAGGAACTATCGACAGCAATGTTCGATAATGTCAATAAATTTTGCTATAAATTTACAAAACGGTTTTTATAACTTAATTCGTTAGAAAAATGTCGTCTTTTTTTTCAAAATTTTAATTTGAAACTTATGGATAATTTTTATTTTCACGGAAATTTTGAGAAAAATGCCGAATATACAAACTTAAAGTAAAAATATTGTGACTAAAACGCAAATTTGCATTATTTCCTCAAAATTTTAGATTTAAATTTGAAATGTATTTTTTTTTATTTTAAATTTGAATTCGAAAGCGAAAGAAAAATATTGACCTGCTAGCCTCAATATTTGCTAAAAATTCCAATCTTAATTCTCGAAATGCAAAGTCCCCTAATTGTTTTCAGACAGCGCACAGTCGGGAAAATTCTTCTTGAGCTCGACACATCAAAAGCTTCTGGCCTTGATGGTATCACCGCCAGTGGCGGACTAACAGGGGGGTGAAAGGGACGGCCTGTCCCGGGCCTCTGGTCTTGGGGGGCCCCCAAATGCCTCCGCGTTCCCCCGATCAAATCCCAAATAACCCTGATAGCCACCTTAATGCTCAACTTGACGTCAATCTAGAGACGGAATTTGAAGTCAAGTTAACACAAAGACTTGGATAATAGTTAAGTTGGTAGTTAATTTTGATAGAACTTAAGTAAAAGCCGTCATATGCAAGTTATTGTCCTTAAATTAACCAAAAGTTTTTGCTACAAGTTCACTAGAAGTTTTGTAGTTAACTTGACCTTAAATTACGATTGCATATTGTCTTTAACTTAGATGCAAATATTACTTAATTACGGCTTAACATAAACTTGATGTTAAGTTTGATGCAGTTACTGATGTCCAAGATCTTATAGTAAAAGCTTGGCTATCAGGGAAGACTTTAAAAATGTGTTTAGTACCTACATAATTTCATCAAGATCAAAACACTACAGCCATCTAGACTTTTTACGCGGTACTAATATTCTTTTAACTTTGCTGAACGCGTCCAATACGCTGGGGGAATTCCCGTCTTTGTAGCGGGTACTTCCCCAGGAATCCCTGAATGAATGAAGTACAAATAATTCACTCTTGTACGCCTACATTTACATTCTATTTACGTCAAAAAATAAACATTGGCCTCATTTAAAATATATTAAATTTCATTACGTTGATATTTAATAGTTTATTAGTGTGTTCTGATATTTTCGCGAACGGATAAGCCTTTTTTCAAATTGTAAAGTAATAAACGCGATCTTATCCGTTCAAAGTAATTTCATTAAAAAGTGTAATAGTGTTTTTGATTTTTGTTACGGTATAAAAGTAAATGAGTTCAGAGTTGAGTTAGTGCATTTTCGAGTATTTGGAAAAAGTAAGTAATTCTTCGTATAATTAGCCTAAAAATTATAATTGTAGTCTCTAGTCAATATGCACTTACAAGCATATTGCTTCAGTTCTTGCATTTCGCGAGTAGTCCTTATTTTATTTGTAGTGCACGTTTATTAGGGAATAGAACACCCGCTTATCAAATTATTGTTGTAAGGATGTTTCCAATTTATGTCTGTTTCTAGAAGTTAGCTAAATAGTCTACCTATTCGCTGCTCATGACATCGTTAATTTACTGCACTAATAATAAGATAAGGAGCATTTGTAAAATGCATGAGCTGCATTTGGCGGTTGTAACGATTGTAAATAAATTGAGGGAATTTAAAGATATGTTCTTTTAACCAACACATAAAATATTGCTTTTTTATGCAAATAATAATTTTTTAGTCTATGTAATTTAGCTATATTTTATAAGTTTCTTATTTATCTGATTATTTTTAGTGAAAACGATTCAACCATCTGACTCTCAGAAAAGGAAGCCAAAAAAAGCGAAGACTAAAGAGGCAAAATCGCTTGCTGGATCTTTATCCAAATACCTTTCGAATTCTGAAGAGAAGAAAAGTGGCGTTGCCGAAGAAATTAATCAAACTGTTGAATCGGGGTCTAATATACAAATCATTGATATTGAAACAGCAAACATAGCTGAAAAGTCTATTAAATGTGATATTAATAAAAACTCAAACGTGACTGGCACTGAAATAAAGGATTATAAAACTAATAAATTAAAGAAAAATACTGAGGAAGCCGAAGACTACGTTGCTTCTAAGTTAGAGTTCTTATCATCCAATGATGCTGCACATTGGCCAATACCTGCGCCAGAGCATATCAGAATTTCGATTATCAAAAAGGGCAATGATATATTTCAAAGCAAGGACGGACCTTTTGAATCTGTAGAAAGACCAGGTGAAAGCACTAAGGGAACACATCGTTGTTTAACTTTGCCGTGGTTTTACTCGCATTTAAACGAGACTAAATATTTAAGGAAATGGATGCTATACTCTACATCAACAAAGAAATTATATTGTTAATGCTGCCGGTTATTTCCATCTGAGGGTGACAATCACACTAATAAATTTGTCTCTGGTTTTTGTCAGTGGTGGAAATTAAATCCAAGAATATCACAGCATGAATAGTCTCATGAACTCTATCAAACTTAGAAAAATGGAAAACGAGTTAACAATGGGCTTGAAACTTAATAAAATTATTGATAAAGATAATTTGAAGATTATTAACGATGAAACTAAGAAATGGAGAAACATTTTACATCGCCTTTTAGATGTAACGCTATTCTTAGCCCAACAAAATCTTGCCTTCCGAGGCCACCGTGAAGATATTTCTTCGGAAAACAGGGGAAATTTTCGAGAATTAGTACAACTGTTAGCGAAATATGATCCGGTGTTGAAAGAGCTTAAAACTAGAAGAGGCTGCTAGTGGGTCAAAGAGAGTACCATCTTATTTGTCAAAAGGAATACAAAATGAATTTATTCAATGTTTGGGTGATCATGTAAGACAAAAAATTATTGCAGATATTAAAAAGGCTAAGTATTACGGAATCATTTTTGACAGCACTCCTGACGAAAGTAAAATAGACCAAATGAGTCAAATCATTAGATTCGTTCATATAGAGAATGACATTGTGGAAGTACGAGAATCTTTCTTGGGTTTTTTTAATGTCTGGAAAAACTGCTGAGGATATGTCAAAAGATATTCAGCAACAGCTGGAAAAAGATGGACTGGATATTGCGTTGTGCAGGGCTCAAAGTTATGACAATGCCGCGTCAATGTCAACGTGTTCATGGAGGGGTGTAACGAAAAATCCGAGAAATAAATCCAAAGACATTGTTCAGTTCTTGTTCTAATCATTCCTTAAATCTTTGTGGAGTTCATGCATTTGCATGCGTTCCTTCCAGTGTCACGTGTTTTGGAACAGTAGAGAAATTATATTTGTTCTTTTCGTCATCTACACAGATATGGCAATTTCTGAAAGAGAAAACTGGAAAAAATTTAAAACGTTTATCGTATATTCGCTGGAGCGCTCATTACGAGTCTGTAAAAGTTGTAAAAGAAAACATAGAGACAATTGTGAGTGGTTTGGAACATTTTCAAGATCCAACAAAAGCAAGTCTAGATACAAGATCAGGAGCAAGTCTGCTCCTGCCAGCTGTTTGTGATTTTACCTTTCTAACCTATATACAATTCTGGCTTTCTATACTGGAGGAAGTAAATTTAGTTCAAAAATATTTGCAGTCTCCAAAAATGACTTTAGATACAGAAATCACCAAACTAAACGCCTTGAATGAGTATTTAGTGACCGAACGAACCACGATTGTGGACAATGCTGTAACTTTTGGCATAAAAAAATGGAATGACATGGACATCAACATCGAGAAACGAGGAAGAATGAAGGTAAAAAGAACGATGCCGGGTGAATCAGCTCATGATGCTGGATTATCAATTCAAGAAGAAATACGTCGGTCAATGTATGAATGCATAGACCGATTTATACAAGAATTGTCGACACGATACGGGGCCATGAAACAAATCAATAATATTTTCCAAATTATTGAAACAAAGTTTATGCTAGAAGCTTCAGATGACGCTCTGGCTGTAGCAGTTGACGATATGATACAAATTTATGGTGAATTTGACAAGGAGAAAGTTTCCCAAGAAATAAAAAGGTACCGCAGGCATGTAAAAGCCACCGATACGAGTATGGATGTTGCTGCCAAATGGAGAGCCCAAGAAATCCTTCAATTTATAATAAAATGGGACTTCAGTAAATCGTTACCCTGTATATCGCTTATACTTCAATACTTCTTGACCATTTGCATCTCGGTTGCATCATGCGAGAGGAGTTTTTCGAAACTTAAACTAATTAAAAATTATCTTCGATCTACAATGGGTCAAGAGCGACTGGTTAATCTAGCCGTGCTGTCAATAGAAAGAAAAATTTCAAAAGAAATCGATTTCACAGAAGTTATTGAGGAGTTCAGTAAATTGAAGGCACGAAAACACATATAGCGTGCTACAAAAAAATAAAAAATCTATCTTTAATTTATTTTATCTAATTTTTTTTTTGTCGATCGATTCGTATTTTATTTTCCTCGCCTATATCCATTCCATACTGTAGATATGTATGTTTATTTAGCCTAAATAATTTAAGTTGAATTTAAATTTCACTTGCTAGATTTTGACGAAATAAACATAACACTTATTTATACATACAAATGTGAACTGAATAAAAAGCTTGTAAAACTACATTTTTTTTAAAGCTGGGGGGCCTAATTCAGCTTTGCCGCCCCGGGCCTCTGACGGGTTTAGTCTGCCACTGCTGGAGATGTTCGCAGGAACTTAAAGGATTGATCCCTCGAAGGGCAAGATTTTTGAGTCTGAGACGGTAAACTCCTATGCAGTTCAGATTGATACTATCTATGGAGACTCGTTTCTATAGAATTTCCTATGGAAGCTATGTAATTCGTTAACGAATGGAATTTAAAAAGGTGGTTGATCGCCAGCTATTCTTGTTTCCCCATTCTACTCGCGGTGCTCCGAAGTTGGCCTTTGCTGGTAAATTAAACTTAAAAAAAAAGCCTACGTTCACAGAAAAATTCTAAATTTCAAATCAAAGTAAAAACTCTCAAAGAAAAATTAATGTATTAAAAAGAAACATGAAAATTTCGACTTTGATTTTGAACAGAGAATTTTTTAAAAATATTAAGTATTGACTAGAAACGTTTGTTACGGGCTTATCGGTTCGAATTGATTACACTTATCGAATAAGACCCACTTTATTCCTGAACTCAACTTGGATCACCACAATTGACAATTAACTCACTTATTATTGACTTCTACTAACTCACTAATTACACTGACTCTAACTGACTGACTCGAGGGAAAGCTGACCGTCTTTTTATAGTTTTGGCCCCCGGCTTCCAGAATTTTCGGCAGATAAGGCTTATCGAATGCCGAAATTTCTGGAACGCTTATCTGCCGTTTGTTTCGTTATCGCGGCCGCTTTCCCCTTATCAGAACCTTCTAGAAACTTTTTTTATTTACTAAATTCTACAATTCTATTCTAAATCCTATTTCATCTATTTACATTGCGTTACAATATTTTATCAAAATTTCGAGCTTAAACAAAATGTTAAATCAGAAATTTGGAGAAATCCATTTCATCAATTTCAAATTTTTTTAGAAATTTCGACTTTTCTGAGGAAATTTTGTGTTAAAGCCCGCATACCCTCTTAAAATGTCGTCTTTTCTTCCAGATTTGTAGAGTTAATTCTGCATATTTTGATTTTGTTTTCGAAATTTCGATTGTATTCTAAAGATTCTTTATTAATTTTCATAATTCCGATTATATATTCGTAATTTCGGATTTAAACTTATTTAAATTTTGAATTCTTTTCGAACTGAGGTTTGTCTTCAAGGTATATTAAAAAAATTAACTGAATTTGAAAATGATAAGATCTAGTTTGGTATCCTGATTAAACAATTAAGTTGCCTTAATTTTCTCAAAAATTATTCAAGAAGGAATTAGCTGTGCTTCGGTAAGGCTCTCGAAAAACCAAGAAGAAATGATTCAATCAGACTACAAATAAAAAAGTTGCAGCAGACAGAAAATACTGTTGTTTATACTGTTTTCACAGTGAAACATAAACAAAACGGAATTTTATATTTTCTCAATGGCAAAAATTCTTTACTACTGGGTATTGTACTAGATTTGAGCCCTTTCGATTCACAAAAAAAAATCCTAGTTATGTTCTTGATTAAAATACGAGGGCGATCCAATAAGCACTTAGCCTCACCGCCCGATGGCACCACTATCGCAAGAGAAATCTACTATCGTTTAGTACATTCTCTTAGACGGTGGAAATTTCAGCCGAATCGGACTCCTAGTTTTGTTTTCACCGCGTGTGGAAGCGATTTTAGAAAAATGGAAAAAGAGCGATACCGGGCGGTGATTCGATTCCTGTTTTTGGAAGGGAAATCTCGCAGCGAAATTAAAGAGCGCTTGGATGCTGTGTACGGTGACTCTTCTCCTTCGATGGCGACCGTCAAAAATTGGTTTAACGAGTTTCAGCGTGGTCGCACGTCGGTTTTTGATGAGCCACGCCCAGGTGCCCCGAAAACGGCTACTACGGAGGATAACGTGACAAAAATCTACGATCTCGTATGGGCAGACCGCCGATTGAAGGTACGCGAGATAGTTGAGACAGTAGGCATCTCAAAAGACCGCGTGGATCATATTCTGCATGACATTTTGGGCATGAAAAAGCTATCGGCGCGATGGGTGCCGCGTTTGCTTACTCCGAACAACAAGCGCAACTGTGAGAACACTTCAGAGCAGTGTTTGACGCAATCCGAAGGAGCTTCCATGTTTCGTCGACGAAACATGGATCCACTGGTACACGCCAGTGACCAAGGAACGGTCGAAACAGTGGACTTCAGCCGGTGAACGTGCTCCGAAGAAGGCCGGAAAGGTGATGGCCACCGTTTTCTGGGATCCACAAGGTGTGATCTACATCGACTACCTCGAGAAAGGCAAAACGATCACAGGGCTGTACTGTGTTGAATTATTGGGCCGATTCGACGCCGAATTGCAAAAAAAAGTGCTCTTCCACCATGACAGCGCACCGGCCCCTACCTCCGCCCTCGCTACGGCCAAATTGGTCGCATTGGGCTACGAACTGCTGCCCCGTCCACCGTATTCTCCAGATTTGGTTCCGTGCGACTTCTATTTATTTCCAAACTTGAAAAAGTCACTTGCCGGGCAGAAATTTGAGTCGAACGAGGAGGTGATCGCCGCCACGGCGGCCTACTTTGCAGACCTCGAGAAAACGTATTTTTCAGACGGTTTAAAGAAGTTGGAGCATCGCTGGGTCAAGTGTATCGAGTTAAAAGGAGACTACGTTGAAAAATAAATGGTCACCTTTCCAAAATTTTTGTTTTTCTTTTGTAGGCTAAGTACTTAGCGGACAACCGTCGTAATTCTCATTCTGTTTTATTTCAGATACTCTTAAATATTCCATATTCCAAATCTACTGTGGATCAACATGGGGTACATCTATCTGTATAAATAATGAGTTGGGTCTATTTATCACCAATAAGCATGTTGTGGTATGTATGAATAGAATATACAATGTGAACGTAGTACGGTGATTTCTTTTAGTGTAACCAGATTGATGTAAATTTGCTTCTAAATGGAATTGATTCGCCTGCTAAAGTTATCTTTAAAACTAAAGATTTTAACTATTTAGATTTAGCACTTATTAAATGTGACTTTAGTAATGCAAGCGTGAAGTCTATTCCTCTATCAGAAAACCCCTCAAAAATAGGTAAGTGTTACTCTTTTTAGTATCTAGTCACTGTAAAAATTGGAAAAAAAATTAACGCTTCATTTTTTTATTAAAACTGTAAAGGGAAAAATGTATAGATTATACAGCGTGAGTCACTAAGCGGGAATCGATCTTTGGTAGGCGTATCGTTCAAAATATCGAAAAATGTTTCGAATAAAAGTTGTTCGAAATAAAGTTCTCCACAACCTAAATTTATTGCCAAATATGGCGGCCTTCCGGTTGCACCGGAAATGAACACAACGTTCTTATTTTAAACAGAACATCCTATGTATTTTTACATTTTTGGATTCCTTGTTAAAAATGAATATGAATTTATTAAGACGACATAGGCCCTTAGTTGAATCGTTTTCGCGTAATTTAATTTTTTGGTTAAATTTGACGATTTCGGAACTTGACGCCATTAACGATATTTTCCAAACGTAATGACTCAGAGTTGTGTGACATACGGTTTTGGATTCAGGAAGAAATGGAGTATTTGTTTACGTCTTTGCTGTTAGCAAGATTTCTTAAATTTCTTCACATCCGTCGACTCAATTCTTCAGTTGTTCAAACATGCATAACTTAATTTTTTCAAATGGAACCACCTATCTTGGATTATCTTATCGGATGCGAAATTAAATTACCTTTTTTTTGGTACCAGGTATTGCCACCTTCGTCCAATAATTTTTGAGAAATTTAGAATTTTGTAATAATTTTAATTAATTTCCTATTACCGCATTAGCCCTGGATGTCGTATTGGTTTTGTTTCGTCTCGTTTGTCCTGCAAATTACAGAAAATGTTTTTCGAACAAGAATCGGTTGATGTGGTTTACACTTTACATTTCTTAAAGAAAATTATTTATTATTTTTTGAAAACTAGGTCAATTGTTAGAGTAAGGCAAACACAATGGCCCAAATATTAATTATGAACTAAAATAATTAAAATTCAAAAAAATAAACAATTTTTTTAGAGTTTGTAACATGTAGGTATGCCCAACGGTTTGTCGACCAGATATGTTCAAATTTAGTGGCATTCTTCAGGTTGTAGCTAACTGGAAGTACAGAATACGAGAAAAAGGAGCGTAGAAAACCAACGGCGCATGAAGAAAACCAAGTTTCAGTAGTGGCTGCTGCTGTCCAATATCCGCACTTAAGAACCAGAAGAATAAGTGTGACATTACAAATAAGCCAAAGATCGGTTCATGATTATTGTGTTAAAACAAGTTTCATCCGTATCACACCTAGCTAGTGCAAGAACTCAATCAAGCTGACTAACAATCGATGCAGTTGTGTAAATGGACGTTACATAATCTGCAGGAACAAAATGACCGTTTCGGACATTGTACTATTTACCGACGAATGTACAAACATTTTTTAAGAACCGCTTCGTGGGAAGGAAACGATATACCACGAAACTGAAAATCATCATTGGATTTCAGTGTAAAGCATTAAAGAAAGTAAATAAACAATAAACAAATCGGTAACAGTAAGTTGCAACAAATATTAAGAAGAATACATAAACAATGGTAATAATAACATTAAATTAAATGTTCAACATAACCACCAGCTTCACGATGGCAAATGCGCAGTCTCTGTAGCAAAGAATTATTCGCATCCACCAAGACGTTTTCATTGATATTTTGAAAAGCAACACGAACCCGGTCCATCATGTCTTCTCGGGTAGTTGGTGGTTCCTGGTGCACAACTTGCTTAACATGACCCCATAAGAAAAAGTCTGGCTGAGTTAAATCCGGTGATCTTGCGGGCCATGCCACTGGACCTCCTCTTCCTATCCACTTGTTAGGGAATTGTGTATTGAGGAACTCCCTTACATCCCTTCCATAATGTGCCAGTGCCCCATCATATTGGAACCACGACAGCAAGAGGGAAATTGTCTATCATTTCGGGCAATTGATTTTCCAAAAAAATGCGAGTAATTGTTGGCATTCAAATGTTCATTGAAGAAGTGTGGTCCGGCAACAAATCTTCCTATGACACCACCCCAAACATTCAGAGACCACCTTCGTTGATGGTCTAAGAGTCTTATCCAATGAGGATTTTCAGTGTGGTAGTAATGGGAGTTGTGTCTTCCCACGAAGCCGTTCTTATGAAATGTACATTCGTCGGTAAATAGTACATTGTCCACAAAGTCATTTTGTTCTTGTAGTTTTCGTAACGCCCACTCACAAAACTGCATTCGGTTGTTGAAATCAGCTTGATTGAGTTCCTGTACTAGCTGGACACGATACAGATGAAACTTATTTTTACGCAAGATTCGTGAAATCGATTTTTGGCTTATTTGTAATGTCACACTTATTCTTCTGGTTCTTAAGTACGGATCTTGGACAACAGCAGCCGCTACTAAAACTTGGTTTTCTTCATGCGTCGTTGGTTTTCTACGCTCCTTTTTCTCGTATTTCGTACTACCAGTTCGCTCAAACCTCTCTCTCAATTTAGCGAATGCCGCTGAATTTGGATGTCTCCGATCGGCAAAGCGTTGGGCATAAATTCTTGAGGCAAGAAATGGATTTCTGTCAGCACTGCCCAAGGCGTAAACCATATCGACCAATTCTTCTTGAGAAAACATTGTCTTTCAGTACCAATACCAAGACCTCGCGACAACAATGAGATAAACTGTCAGTTATTGCCGGACAAACGAGACGAAACAAAACCGCGACATCCAGGGCTAACGTGATAATACGAAATTAATTAAAATTTTTACAAAATTCTAAATTTCTCAAAAATTATTGGACGGAGGTGGCAATACCTGGTACCAAAAAAAAGGTAATTTAATTTCGCATCCGATAAGATAATCCAAGATACATGGATCCATTTGAAAAAATTAAGTTATGCATGTTTGAACAACTGAAGAATTGAGTCGACGGATGTGAAGAAATTTAAGAAATCTTGCTAACAGCAAAGACGTAAACAAATACTCCATTTCTTCCTGAATCCAAAACTGTATGCCACACAACTCTGAGTCATTGCGTTTGGAAAATATCGTTAATGGCGTCAAGTTCCGAAATCGTCAAATTTAACCAAAAAAATTAAATTACGCGAAAACGATTCAACTAAGGGCCTATGTCGTCTTAATAAATTCATATTCATTTTTAACAAGGAATCCAAAAATGTAAAAATACATAGGGTGTTCTATTTTAAATAAGAAAGTTGTGTTCATTTCCGGTGCAACCGGAAGGCCGCCATATTTGGCAATAAATTTAGGTTGTGGAGAACTTTATTTCGAATAACTTTTATTCGAAACATTTTTCGATATTTTGAACGATACGCCTACCAAAGACCGATTCCCGCTTAGTGACTCACCCTGTATAAATTTTATGAGTTTCTTTATTTTTTGGAAATGTTCAATTTCTTTTGAAAATGCTAAATTCAAATCTAGAACTTTGGATTTAAAATGTTCACTTACAAATCGGAATAATAGACATTTTGATTTGCTTTTGCAATATTTCAACCTTAATTCTAAAGATGAGATTTTTTTTCTCAAAATTATGAATTTAAATTTGAAATATAATTCTTTAAAAAGGTTTTAAAATTTAGATTTTTGACAGAGCTTTAATTTTTCCCCTGTTTGCATTTTTTTTCTTAAAATTCCAGATTTCAATTTTGATTTCAATACTATCAGCATTATTTTATTACTAATTTCGAATTTTTTTCTTTGAATTTCTCCTCTTTCTGAAAGTTTTCAGTTGAAATCGAGGTTTCGGCCAATTTTGTGTTAAACCGAAATTGATCGAAACTGAAACTTCGCTCGGTGTCTATAAGTAGAATCCTTTCCTGTGGTGTTTCTGCTTTCTGCTTCTTTAGTTTTAAATACAAAAAATAATAATAAATACTTTTCATTTTTTTATTGTTATACGTACTGTCGTGACGTTGATTCAACTCAGAAACTACGATATTGTTGGTATTTTTATTCGTAATAATTCTACGCTAAAATAAATGTGTGATCTCGAATTTGCTCTGGAATGAAAATAAAAAAAATGTCATTGACCTTATTGTCTCAAAAACGTAGATGGACATTTTTTCTAAGAAAATGTCAAAGGGTAATGCAACCTACGTCTTTATGAACGGTAAAATCCTTCCTATGGGACCTATCTATCTGTGTTATTCTTTTCTTAAAATGACAACATTTCGGCTATTATTAGCTCACTTTCTATAAACCTGAATTAAGCCTTGCACAGATTTCAGAAGCAGTTGTTCCTATTTACAGGGGCGGCCTTTGGGGGTGGCAAGCAGAGCAACCGCCCGGGGCCTTGCTCTTGTAGGAGGCCTTGCGCACTCGCGCAATAGCACGAATTCTAATGTTCATTTGAATTTCGAGCCTTAACCGCGCATTATAAAACTGGACTAGCTGCTCCCTTGCGTGGTAGTTATCGCGTTGATATCTGTCTCATTCGCTCCAATGAATGTTCCTTTCCTTTTCTTTCACATTGGCGAAATTTCGTACCAGTGCCACAAGTGCTGCCAACTGCGAGGGCTAAACAAAATCTGATAGTACTCCATTTTCTTCGTGTTTTCGATTCGGGGAATTCCCGTGTTTCATTTCAGCTGTCAACTGTCGTCGGATTAGGCTTTTATATTAGAGCATTCGTCATCATTTCTAAATCCTTGATCCGTTTAAGTCATTATTGCACCTTATTTATCATGATTAATAGTTTGTTATCTTTGTGTTTAAAAATTGAAGGACAAAACTTGTCCCCTGAAGCCAAGAAGGATTTTTTTGAAGATACCCAAGGACCGGTCCGTTCCACCAAAAAAAATCTTTGTGTTTATTAATTTTTCTTAGTTTCCAATAAACAATTTTAAAAGTCCAAATATATTTATTTATGACTGCATTTCTAGTCAAGCATCATCATTGAAATTCATAAGCGTAGGCAGGATTTAGTTCAGGGAGGGGCAAGAATCTTTTTGAAAAATTGATAAAAAAAAACCGGAAAACGTTCCGAGTATATGTATATTTTCATTTAAGTACATGAACTGCGTAATCGAATTTTCAGATTAACTTAGAAATTTGGAAATAGAGTCGAACTTTGCGAAAACAGTCAGAAAATTGAATCTAAAATAAAAAACGATCCTTTCGGAAAACTTTAAAAACTATCCAAATTTCGAAGATTTCAAAAAATAACGATTTTAAAAAATACTGTCGAAATGTCGAGAAAAAAGTTGAAATCTCTTAAAGAAAAGTGAACATTTTCAAGAGAAATTTTAATTTTGAAAGAGACGAGGAAAAACGAATTTTGGGAAAAAGTTGGAATGTTTAGAAATTCGTGTTTAAAATAAAATTTTAAACTTTCGAAAAATCTCAAAAATTGTTGAAAATTCGAAAAAATTATATTTTTAAAGGTGGAATTTTGTGAAAAAAAGATGTAATTTTCAAAAAAAGTTGGAAATTTGAGAAAAATGTTTCACTGTAAACGGAAATTTTCAGAAGCATAAAACATCCCCATTTCTAGAACGAGCTAAAGTTTCCAGAATAAGGCAACTTTTGAGAAACATGAAATTTTCGGAAACTTAAATTTAAAAAAAAATCAGAAAAAAAAACAAATATTAAAAGAATGAAAGTTCAATTTTGAGAGAAAAATGTAGAATAAAGTCGTAATTTCCAAAGCGACCAATTTTTTTGAAAAAACTCTATTTTGGGAAAGGAATTTTTAGAAAACCGAAATTGAATAAAAACCCAACCTTTCAGAAAAACTCGAAATTTCTAAATATGCCAAAATATTTCCAAAGACCAAAATGTTGTGAAAAAAATTGCAATTTCCAAAAACGCTTTTCTCGAAATGTTTACTTTTTTATTTTAATTTTGACATAATATTTAAATTTCAATAAAGAAATTGAATGTACAAGAAATCTTTTTCTCGAAATTGCCCAAAAATATTTTTGGCAACATTTTTAATTTTTGATAATATGCCGACCTAATTTAGAGAAAGCAGACGTATTTCGAGAAAACTGAAATTTAAAGGAAAAGCCAATTTCGAGGAAAAAGTCCAGAAAGTTCCAGAAACTAAAACATGGCATTTTGAAATTAAAGTCAATATTCCGAAAATAAGGCGAAATGTGAAGATGAAATTTCTAGTCAAATTTAAAAAAGTCAAAATTTAAGAAAAGACAAATATTCAGAAAAGTGGCCTAATTTTGATAGAAAAAATGATTTCCGAAAGAAGAGCCCAAAAAGTGGAATTTTGAGAATAAAGTCGAAATTTTTGAAAAGACGAAATTAAACTAATTTTAAGAGAAATTCAAAATTTTTAGCAAAGTTGAATGTCGAATTTTGATATAAAAATATCGAGAAAAAGGCAAATTTTAAGAAACCTGTTAAAAGTTCTGAAAAATCAAATTCCAAATGATCAAAATCTTCAGAAAAACCCGGTGTTAATAAAAATAAAGGCATTAAAAAAATGAAATCTCTGAAAAGCAGTTGACATTTCTAGAAAAACTACCAAATGAAGCATCAAAGATCGAAATTTTGCAGAAAAAAAACTTAACGAAAAAATGCAACTTTGAGAATAGCCGTCCGCTTGTGGAAAAAACGAGTCTTGAAGAAAAAGTCAAAATTTTAAAAAGATACCAATTTCCAGGAAAAATATTCAGTTTTCCGGGAACATACAGGATGAGATTTCAAGATAATTTTAAATTTGCGAAAAAAGGCGGATTTTGAGAAAAATATCAAAGTTTAGATTTTTCTAAATTTGTCTTTTTTTTTGGAAATTTCGATTTTTTCCCTTGAAAAACAAAAAAAAGATCGAAATTTTGAGAAAAAAGTTAAAATTTAGTAAACACTCGAAATTCTTCAGAGAGCCAAATTTTGTCGAAATTTTGGAAAAAGGACAAATTTTGAGAAAAATGAAATTTCTAGATTTTTCTCTTGAGCGCTTGAATCAGAGGCAGACATGCGCCCTGTTCTGCCCTACCCTGAGTCAGAAAATGTCCAATATTGAAATAATCGTCGAAATTTTGAGAAACAAGTTGTATTTCCCCATTCCAGGGAAAATTTTCTCAGAATTTTTGTCTTTTCACAAAATTTCTAAAAAAGTGATTATAAAAATTTCCAGATAAATATTGTTATCAAAAAATCTATCAAGTTTTAAGCAAAAGGGTAAATCTTGATAAAAAAAGGCGAAATTTTTAGAAAATCAAAGTTTAAAGAGAAGGCCAAGTTTCCGGAAAAAAACTAATTTTGGGAAATGATAGAATTTCGAAAAATAAAACGATGAGTTTTGAGATAAAAATTCGAAATTTTTAGTTAAGTTGGATTCTGATAAAATAAATCGAATTTTAGGAATACATTTGAAATTTCGAAAGAAATTTATGAAAAAAGACGAATTTCGTGAAATAAGTCGAAATTTCGAGAAAATATCAATAGCTTAAAGAAGGACGACTTTTGTCGAATGGAATTTTTTTAGAGAAAGTCTCCTCGGTTCGATATTAATTTTCGTTAACTACACGAGCTGGGGGGGGGGGCAAGCGCCCTACCCTGCCCTATTCTGACTACGTCTATGTTAAAACTAATTCCACAAAGACGAGGGCCTCTTAAAGATCTACCCGCCCGGAGCCTCGCAATGGCTAAGGCCGCCCTTGCCTATTTTTATTATTTTTTAGGTGACAAAGTGTATGCTGCGGGTTTCGGGCTCTTTCCCAAAGAATCATCTCCGACTCCAACGTTAACAAGAGGCCACATCAGCCAATTAGACTCGTCTATGATAAAAACCACCTGTTGCGTTAATCCGGGATCAAGCGGCGGCGCAATATTGGATGACGAAGGACGTCTTATTGCCGTAATTGTGTCCAATGCTAAACTAGTTGAGAACGGCGCTATTTATCCCAGGGTTAATATGTCCATTCCTTATAATTTAATAAGAAACGTCATAGACGAATTTATTAAAAGTGGAGGTAGGTAATTGATAATCGAAAGTTATAGGTCTGCGAATCGAGTGCGATCTAAATTTGATTTTTTTCAGATCGTAACATACTGGAACAAATCGATTTTATTGGTGCGAAAGTGTCGAATATGTGGAATTTTTTACTTGCAAAATTGTAACAAATTTATCGACGTTAATAAACAATTTTATTGCGCCGTTCGTTATTGAAATATATAATTGGATTAAAAAAGTTCCAAAATATTTTCACAGTATTCGCTTTTATCAGATATGAATTGTGTACAGGTTTTATAAACATTTTGTCTGATACATAATCAGAGACTATTTCGAGGTGTTACTGATAAAAAAAAGTACGAATCTTTATAGTTGAAAAATTTTAATTGTCGAGTGGAACATTGTACTTTTATCACAAATATACAGATAAATTAAACGTTCACTATGTGTGCGATGTTACACGCAAATTATGTCCCAAATTGTAAAAATAGGTCAATTAAGTGTAAAATATTCTAAAAATGTCTAAATACTTTGAACTTGAAGATGGCGAAGGCCTTTTATACGGGGTAAGTACAATATCTTCGACACCTTTGTCTGCTAATAAATATGAATTTAATGCTGCAGGCATTACAAATGGCGATTAAGTTCCTAATAGTAAAAAAAAAGTAAAAAATTACACACACAGATTTATAAATTAAGAACTAAATTAATTTTGGTGGAACGGATTGGTCCTTGGTTATCTTCAAAAATTGAAATACAAGTCTTATCTCCTGAAAACAAGAAAGATTATAAAACACAACAAATGTTGCTCTAACGCGTTTCGATAACCAAGCTGTCATCTTCAAACGCCTTAGAGCAACCTTTGTTGTGTTTTTAGAAAAATTAAAAAACACAACAAATGCTAAATCCTATTTCATCTATTTACATTGCGTTACAATATCAAATGCAAAGGTTCAGGGTGGGGCGTAACTATCATCTGTCTAACCTATCCATAGAATGTACAAAATCCTATTTTAATCTTGAATTTCGAGATTAAAGCAGAAATTTCGAGATGAAAGCCGAAATTTCGACTTTAACCATGAAATTTCGACTTTAACCGTGAAATTTATGAAAAAAGTCGAAATCTGGAGAATAAAGTCGAAATTTCTACTTTCATCTGATAATTTCCAGTGCACTTTTTTTTTTCACATTTCGTGATTTTTCACAAAATTTGCCTTTTTAACTTATGGATGGCAAATGTTGGCTTTCTTTGGAAAATCTCGAATTTCGAATTTTTGTCCAAATTTTGATTTTTTTAAAATTTAGATCTTTATCTCGAAATTTTAAACTTTTTTCGAAATTCGTTCTTTTGTGTTTTTTTTTGTATTAAACTTTTTTCGAAATGTTGCTAGTTTTTTCAAAAACTGCCTTTTTTGGAAATTTTGATTTCATTTCAAATCCAATTCTTTATTTTCCTGGAAATCTTAATTTTTTGTCGAAAGTTTCTCTTTATCTTAAAACTTCATTTTTTTAAAAATTTGTCCTTAATAAACAATTATTTTCAAAATTAAACCATTTTCTCAAAATTTAACTTTCAGTTCAAATTTCCATTTTTAACATTGGAAATGTTTATGTTGAGATATGGGGTGAAGTTTCGGGTTTTCGTTCAAGTTTGAAGAACAAGGTGTCGGTCGGTCGGACATACTCGGATCGCCAGTCGAGCGCTCTCGGCGTCGAGAGGCCGGCATAAAAACTATGAGAGAATGTTAAGTTTACAGTTCACCGCAGTGCACCATATTCGTTTAATCCAGTGACGTTTCATTGGATAAGGCTATCAGCTATGGATATTAAGAGTATGAAAAATAGCGAAAAGTGTAAGACATATCGAGAGCGTAAAAAACGTTTACGAGAGATTGAAAATAGAGAATCTAATCAGTTAAGTACGAAAACACCACTAACAAAAACTGAACACAATAGGCGGTATCGTGAACATCTAAACATGCGCAAACTTAAAGGTTCTGAAGTTTACACGGGCTACCCAAATCAGCGGCCCTTTAGTGAGGGGTTATAATTCCATTATTATGCTGTAAACTCTTACCCTAAATCCAATTCACGTACTGTCTTGAAGTACTCAGTAAACGAATGTGGTAAAATATCTGCACTTATAATTTTTAGGGCTCAATTAAATGTAAATTACTTTTACAATAAAGTTGACAAATTTTTGCTTGTAGATTAAATATATTTTAATATTTCATTGTTTTCGCTTTGTATTAAAATATTTCTTTCAAGAGCCATGAGCATAGATGCCCTAATATTATTTTGATTTAAATTATTTCGTAGTCTATTTGGTTATACGAGTATATTTCAATTTAAAAAATAATCTTTCAGAAGAAACTTGGCTAATGGAAACTGTAAATTTAGAAAAGATAAACATTGCAGAAATAACCTTAAAAATAGAAAAAAGTCGAAAGAAAAATATTTGAATATTCAAGTTTTCACTCGAAATCTCAAGTCGAATACTTCGATATTAAGGTCGAAAATAAAAAAAATTGCTAAATAAGGCCAAAATTTTGAATTCAGAAAAGTTGCGAGAAAAATAGTAAAAAAATAGACAATTTTAGGAAATTAATTCCAGGATTTCAAAAAATTCATAATGTTCTAAAATTTCAAAACATAGGTCAACATTTTGAGGTTAAAGATAAAACTTTGCAACTAAATCAAAATCATTTGAAAAAAATTAAAATATTTCATTTAAAGTCAAGATTTTAAATAAATGACTTGTGTTCTTAAAAAAAAGAGCCTTGATTAAATTTAAAACCTTAAAAATATAAAATTAAAGCTTTAACACTGGTTGAAACCTTTATTGTAAGAGTAGAAAGTAAAGTTTAAATTTTGGGATTTTAAAATTTGAGGAAACCCACCACTCATGATTTAATAAAAAAGGGGGTTTTAAATTTCGAAAAAAAAGTTGACGTTTCAAAATTTTGATAAAAAAATCTTGAGTTTTCGATTTTATATATTTGTAATTTAAAGAATTTTTTAGGCTGAGGTCAAAATTTCGAAAATAAGTCAAAATCTTTAGAAATATTTAGAATTTATTATTTAACATAAAAATTTTAAACAAAACATAAATATTTATTGACAGTTCAATTAAAATAAATGACATTTTGAAAGGTTGAGGAATTTTGTGAAAAAGTCATAATTTCAAGAAAATACGCTATACAGATAAGGAAAATTTTTCATTGTCCATGTAAAACGCTAAGAAATGTCCCTTCCATTGTTTTCTCCGCCCACTGAACGTATTCCCCTACTTTGGCGCAGCATGCTCGCATCCGTTCAATTATCCCCATTTAGCTTAAAACCAAGCCGTCTCTGTGTAAGTATTTAAACTGATTTCTCGTTTCCCTTCAAAACTAGATATTTCATTAAAATGTCTGTTTACACAATTGATGAAAGAAAGCAGATTATTAAATGGCACTACTCAGGTAGTTCTGCAGAAGAGATAATTGGCAGGTTTGCTTTTTCATTTGAAAATCGGCCGATTCCTTCAAAATCTACAATTTTAAATATTATTCATAAGTTCGATACTTATGGGTGCCTACAAAATTGTAGAAAATGTAATCATTTAGGGGAAGAGCAACCTGTTCGGCCATTACAGGAAGAAAGAGAACTTCGCGAAACCGCCGTCTGTAGTTTAGCAGAAGTTAATTTCCCCTGTAATAGTGTCCAAATTTCAGACGAACTTGATATTCAACCTAGAACTGTCAGGAATATTTTAAAGCGTAACAAATTCAAATGTTACAAATTACAAACCACCCAAGAAATTTTTCCAGAGGACCAGGTGAAGAGGATGGAATTTTGTGAAGAAATGATGGAGAGAGCAAACGGAAACAATAGATTTCTTGAACAAATTCTATTCACTGATGAATCTTTTTTTTCTCTCCATGGTCACCACAATCCATCTGTTGCTGTAGGTTACTCTAGAGAAAATAAACATTTGAGTATTCCACTACGTACACAGTACCCTCAAAAGGTTAATGTATGGGCTGGAATTTTAGGAAATCACGTTATAGGTCCCTTTTTTATTGATGGCAATTTAAATGCAGAAACATATCTTAACCTTTTAAGACAGCAAATTATTCCTGCTCTTCAAAGGCTGAATATTAATCTTAATGAAATTTGGTATCAACACGACGGCTGCCCCGCTCATAATGCGATAGCGGTTCGTAACTTTTTAGAAATTACCTTCCCTGAACGCATTATTAGCGGACCGGGTTCGATTAAATGGCCTCCCAGATCTGCCGATTTATCACCAAATGATTTTTTCCTTTGGGGATATATCACCGAAAAAATTTATCGACACAAACATGAACGTGCTAGTAATTTGGATGAACTTAGGGCAAAAATAGTCGAAGCGACAAACAATATTCCAGTTGAAATGTTAGAAAACACTCGTCGAGAGTTTTACAACAGACTGGGATATTGTTTAGCACAATCTGGCGGCCTATTTGAACCCCTTATATCGTAATATTTAAAGAGTTTTTATATTATATTTTTTATTAGAATTATTATTTATTTTGTTTACGGAATTTCGTTTATTTATTTTGGTTATCACAGAATATCAGTTGTATTTGACCATAGACGGCAAAAAACATTGATTAAAACAACGCTGTAAAAGAACAAACAGCATGTGGTACGCACATTTTAATAAAATTTTGTAAGCCAGTAGTAATCCAAGTACCAAAACACCTTACAAGCTATGACGTGCTACTGAAATCTCCACCAGCACTGATCGTTCCGCTCTGCGTTGAATTGTTTAGGCCGGTGCAGGGGAATACAAGGCACCGCCCGTCTATCCCACCAATAGATCTGAATATTAAATCTCTCATTAACGTTCTACCTATGGACAGAGTTTGAATTTCCTTATGTGTATTTATTTTTTTAATGCAACAACTTGGGTTAGACTCGCAAGACTGATGTTCAAATTTTGAATGCGTTTGAAATCCGAAGTTTTAAGAAAAAACACAAAAATTGCAAGTTTGATGTAAAAATTTAAAAAAGTCGAAATTGTGGAAAAAATTTATTAAATTTCGGAAAAGTCCAAAATTTGTGTTTATAATTATTTTGAAAGCATAAACGCATAATTTTGTAAAGAAGAGTAAAAATTTGGAGAGAGTACTCCAAATCCATTTTTGGCAAATTTTCGACATTTTGAGTTTCGTTCAAATGAAAAAGTCAATAAGTTGACAATGAAAATTTTTTAGGAACGTAAATCCCAAAGAAATTATCAGTGATTGACAACTGCAAGGTTTTAATACATTTGAATTGCTATCATAACAAACCTTCTGATGGAAAATTCTCATTTTTTGGATGTAGAATGGAAATTGTTACTGCTCTAGACTGTTTTATAAATTTGTGTATCTTAGTAATTTAAATCATCGTAAAAACGTGAAAGAAAATAGATTTCTGGAGGATTTTCTTTAGATTAGAAAATTTTAACCTCGCTGGATAAATAAGACGTCAAAATTACCCTTGAGGGATCAACCAAAATAATCAATAAGTAATCGAGTGCCGGGTTCGCTACGTGCTCTTCTAAAAAAAAAGTAGAGCACACTTGATACATTTGAACATCCGATAAAACTGTAACTGACATAAATTGAAATATATTATTATTAAACGGCGCGAGTATAATTAAATACCATATATGTTGCTAATTTAAAGCCCTTATCGCTTCCCATTTTCGTTTTTAGATTCATCTAAGTGTTCAGTTCATTACGACAAGCGTATTTTTGATATTAAGAAATTTCATTATCTTTGCGATTCTGTGGAGGGAGATTCAAGTGACGTTATTGAATCATTGTCAGTATCAGCTAATTATTATTATTAATTAATTAATTATGCAAGATCGCTTTAAAATAAAAGAACAGGTCCAACTGTCCTAAACATTTTTTAATTCACAAAAACCACACAACCCGGTCTAAGACAACTAATTAACTGTATTAAAGGTTTTAGAGCTTTCGGCAAAAAAAGGGAATTAATTTTATTTATTCCCACAATAGCAAAAAATTAAACGATCATGCAAAGCGAAAATGGCAATCAGTACAACCAGTACAGCTCTAGTTTTAATTAGAAATAGGTGCAGTAACTTTAAACAATGTCCAGCGTTGTTAAATCCAGGGTGTCGAGCTAACATCATTACTTCAGCATTAGTTAAAAAATTGTAATTTTCTTTAAAAGAGTTTAAAGTAATGTACCATATGGATCAAATCACATCTAAACGAATTCATGTGTGATCTGGAATAAGATAAACAAAATCACAGAACCAACCTCAATTTTTAAGATTGATAAATTTGCCATTCAACTGCCCTCTAATGTTTTTTTCGATGATCCTGATTTCAATGCGAAATAATCTAAATAGATTTATTAACTGAAACAAGTTTATTTTGGGAGTAATTAGAAATTCCATTGAAATTTGAAAAAATTAACTTCATTTTGAAGAAAACAAATTGGTTTGAATGTAGCTGGTCATTTAAAAGTCCATTCAAAGGAACAAAAATATGACATGCAATTCAAAGACCATAAATTCTTGTCAGGAAGAACAATTACATGACCGGGGCAATAAATTTTAGGATCAAGAGGAAACTGAAAACAAAATACTTTTATCCCAAGAAGAAAAGACCCGGAATAACACTTTTACGACAATTACTACTTACGAGCGCCCTGTGGTCTCTTCATTGTAACGTTGCCTTTCAAAAACGAAAGAAAAATGGGCGAGGCACATTCAGTGTCAATAAAATGATTCTTAAACTTGTAAAAAATAGGGACGACACGTGTGAACCACTTGTCGAAATGAGAAATTTCTGAATTGTACTACTTATTCAACCAGGGGGTTCAAACAAACTGTGAAGGAGCATAAAATTCATGTGGTGTAAGACACATCTGCAGTCAGCCTTAACGTCATTTTAATCGCCCAAGCAATAATACAAGAAGATTTCCGTTCCCTTTCTAATTTATCCTATTATACTGTCAAGTAAGATCACCAAAATGTACAGAATGATAAAAAGGGTATCCATATGACACCGATTTTCAACGAATTTTATGGCATCAGCAAAGAAGGACTTATTTAAACTTTCTGTTTAATAATGGTAACTTACGGCACCACTTGTGCACCCTTTTTTGCAGCCCGTTTCTTAAAATAGCAAAAGAAGCTGAAGAACAATTCCCATTAGAAAGTAAAATAATCAGTCGCAATTTTTATATGAACGACTTATCAACAGATTTGATCTCAGCTAAAAGTGTTAGTAATTTTATTCAGCTATATTTGTGTCCTAGTGTAAACGGGCAAGGGAATTTAGTCTCAGATACCTGAGATTTCTATTATGAAATAAATCTCTAATCTAAACGCACCCTTAGGGTTAATTCATCTGATCATTAAAATGCTAAACTTATAATACAATATATAGGTCCTTTTTATTTTCAGAGATATCGGCTGTGGAAATGTTAACTAAAAGAGCCTGTATATTATTTAAAATTTTGTTTGGATCAATTCTAATTTCAGTACTACTGAGTAATAATGTAAGATCCCCGTAATTATAAGTCTATTCTTAAGCTTTATATCTGTAATTTTGATCATTTCTTGCAATTGGTTTTTTATCATATTATTAGGATTTTATTGAAGCTGCAAGACTTCAAGGGGGCTGGAATGTTCCGATTTCTTTATAAATTCTTTACCTGCTAAGGGATTGTCGACCTCTTACTTCTAAATCTTGACCCTGTGATAAGTAGATCATATATCTTGTTTGACTTCAATATAGAGTAGTCAATAGACCATAAACAGGAAACATATTTTTTAACCACTGTGTAGTATGAGGTGCCGTTCAGGACAAAATAATTTTTTATGAATATTTAATAAATCAAACAATTTATATTAAATTTGAAATTATATATTATTTCTTTCTTGCAGTATATTTAATTTCAATGAATATGGATATTTTAATCTTCTGTTAAAAATTTTATATAAATATTCTTAAATATCTCTTATAAAGATTTTATGTGATTTCAAAAATATTTATATAAAGTGTGATATATCAAACCACCGTAGCGGGCGCTAGAAGCGCTGGAACTTAAATTAAGGTTTGAAACTTTTTTTATTTTATTATTTATTTATCTATTTATTATTATTTTGTTATTATTATTATTATTATTAGCAGCATGCTGTCACTTTTTATGTCAGATTTTAGTGCTATTGATAAATATGTAAATATAATCAAGATTCAGGTGGCGACAACGAAAAATAAAATTGATATATAAATAATACCATACTCCATGCCCGATTCGTGCGGCTACTATCGCCTCTCACGGTCGTTTCATGTATCACAGTTTATATAAATATTTTTAAAACCACATAAAACTTTCATATAAAATATTTAAATAGATTTATGTAAAATTTCTATCAGGAGAATATAAATATTCATTTTTACAGAAATGAAGTATATTTCAAGAACGAAACAATATATAATTTAAAATTTTACATATATTGTTTGATTTATTAAATATTCATGAAAAATAATTATGTTGGGAACGGCGCCTCATAGTGTACTGGTCCTTCGAATATTTAACAACAATCAATTTAAATACCCGAATAGTGATCTGCATCGGCAGTTCAGATTTCTAGCCCAATATTCGGAATGCAGCAGACCCGTCTAAAAATCTTTGGAAGGTGTTATCGGAAAATCAATTTTGGCGAACTATAGAGTACTTCTCCCTTATAGTCCGAAACTTTTTGAAAAAGAGCATCTTGTAATCTGAATAATTACATATAAAAATGATGAGATAAATTACAAGGGATGTCGGATAAAACAAGGGTCTTCGTCACTAAGATTCTAGCCTTAATAATCTAAATAAATAAAGGTTTCATATTTCAACACGATCGGTAAAGAGGTTATGAAATGATTAATTAAATTATTTTTTATAACAACTTTGAAAGTCTGCAATTCGAAAAGTAAACATTTTTTATTAATTTTTTTTCGTAATTCGTATTTATTTATCATTCCGAATCAACTGCCAACGTTGTCTTTGAAATTTGTAAATACCCTGTATAACCTTGTATGTTAAATAAAGTGTTAATTATGTTTCTATTTGGTGTTATCATTTCCAATGTCTCCGTTGGTTGCAAGGATTGCGAAATCTGTGAATTTTTTTTCTCGAGATTTCTTCTTCCTCCTCGACATTCATCTTTTTCTTTAGATTTTCATTACTATTTTTGTAAAAGTTTTCTTTGCTAATTTTGACTCAATTCACAAAATTCGACTTTGTTTCTTGACATTCTTTGAAAGATTTCGAATCTCCTCTTAATTTCGAAGTTTTACTTGAAATTTCAAACCGATTTCTCAAAATTTCGTCTTTTTCTCCAAATTTCTTTATTTTTTCTAACATTGGGATTTTTCCTAAAACCTCAATTATCTAGAATCTAACTTTCCAAAAATGTTGACTTGTTTCTTAAAGTTTGCTTTTTTCTTAAAAGCTTGATTTTTATCTCAAAATTCCATACTTCGAGTTTTTGCTCAAAATTTGTCCTTTTATCAAAATCTTGACTTTATTTCTTAAAATTAGTCTTTTTCTTTTTTTATCAAAAATTCGAAAATTTGATTTTATTCTCAAAATTCTTTTTGTTTTTGGAATGTTCTCTCAAAATTCGTGTCTTTTTTTAAATTCCATTTTTCTCAATATTAGTCTCATTGTAAAAGTCGATAAGATAAAAAAATCGAAATTTTGAGCTCGAGTTCGATTTATAACCTCGAGAACTTTCGTAAGTTTCGATATCAGTTTCGACCTAAAGTCGAACTTCGGTTTTAGTTTCAGTGTCGACCAATAATCTAATGTTGGTCGGTAATTTAAATGATTGTTATTTTTTTTAAGTTGACCGTTCAACTTGACCGATTAACCCAGGTGATTTCGCAAGTATCTACGCAAAGAGTAGTATCTGATAAAGTTAGTTAAATACTATCACAGTTTGATATGAATCTGAAGATAAATAAACAAATATTTCATCTGTAATTGAAATATTTTGGGAAAATTCGAAATTTTTTATATTTATGGAAAAGAATTAAAAAAAAACGTTAAATGATTTCGCCTATGGCAAAAAGCGTATACAAAAGTCTAAACCACTAAAGATTTATGGGAAAATACTGCTGTTCCGCCTGTGGATTGCTATCATTATGGTCTTATCTGTAATTATGGTATTTTCAATGGATAGTAAACAATAAAAAAAATGATAAAGGTTCCCAGTGTGGATATGAGTCAACAGCTATTTAAATGCGATAATACTGGTTAAATGGAATAAACAACAATACATTTTGCTAAAATGAATTATTTATACAAGGAGGTATTGAAAAATGCTTAGCCTACCATAAAAGGAGACAATAGAGTAAAACAATTTCAATATTCAGCATATTCTCCTCCTAAGTTAAATGGATTTATTGCTCCGAATCTGCAACGCCTCTAGATCTTTCAACAAAAGTTTTATCTTGTTTTGAACAGGCCTCCACAGTTTCTATAACCACTTCGTCGTAAAAAAAAATTACGACTTTCTAATTTTCTTTTAGTTGGGAAAAGAGATGAAGTCGGACGGAACCAGATCTGGTAAATAGGGGGGGGGGGGTGTTCCATTAATATGAACCCCAAATCACAAACTGGTTGTATCGCAACATGCGATTTGTGTACCGTTGTCCTTCAAAAACATTGGACAGCTTTCCGCGTCTTTTTTTCTTAATTTTTTCTCTTAGAATGGCCACTAACGTCGAATAGTAATTCTACCCATATTCAAATAGTCAATCCATAGCGATCCCAAAAAAAAACGAAGCAAGAACTTTTCCAACAGAATTTTGAACACCAAACTTTTTAGTTTTTGGGGAACCAGAATGTCTCCATTCCATCAATCGCTGCTTTGTTTCTGGATAGTAGAAATTGACCCAAGTTTCATCCTACAGAATTTTGGGGAACTACGGATAACTATAGTTTATCCATAGTAAGAGCATGGCTTAAAAAAATCTGCATCTTTTTCAAATTGACCACAGATCGAACGCGATGCTTCTATCACTGTACGCTTCCTTCTCGAAATGATACCTGTCTTCTCAAAATTTGGGATTTAGCCTTGTTTTTTTAAAATTTAAGAGATTTAGCTTGAATTCTTTGTTGAATTTCAAAATTTTTGTTTGAAATGTTAGTTTAAGGTAATACTGTCGATTTTGGAATAACCATAACTTTTAAACTTTATTAACGATAAAAAAAGCAACAAATTGCTGGTATGACTGCCGATGATGCAGTAATGCGAAACCTGGTCCGGTGTTAGCAAATATTTATCAAAACCTTGTGGAATTTTTAAATTTTGTTGCGTTTTTATCGTTAATAAAGTTTAATAGTTATGAATTCCACGAAGTAAGGGTTGGAAATGTCAACTATTTAGAATTATCGTTCAGAATTTAATAAAATTCGCTACATTGGTAGATTTTAGTAAGATAATGATCCAGTTAAATTTTTAAAGAGCTACGGAAAACCATTTCAAAACTATTGACATTTGAAATTTTAAATTTTTTACATTGAGCCTTATGAGAAACCACGGTTTTTACTATAATTTACAAAAAGTACCGTTCAGATTTTAGTAAAAAGCGAAAAAACGACGGAATATAACATAAAACATTTGAGGCGTTTGGCTACAACTTCAAGGCATGTGGTAGAAGTAATTAGCGAATAAATTTCAAAAATTCGTTTTTTATCGTACTTTTCCTGTAGTTTATTAAACGTGGCAACGTCGTTTTTATATTGACAATTCCGCGACCAACCATCGAATGATTCACCATTGTTGACTTCCGTTTTAAACTTTGCAGAACTGCCCGTTAATTAATCTGCTAATTCAAACTACTGGAGCCTGTTCTCGAACGTTTTTTCATGTAACTGTGTTACTTTTCCAGTAAAATATTTCTTTCTAAATAGTTTTGACGATGACATTGTTCGGCCATAGAAATTTCTCCGTCTCTTATTTCATTGCGACGTTGCCTAATTTAAATACTACGTTAATCAAATGAGACAATGTGTACTTTTAATTTGCTTTTGATTCTAGCAGTATCGGCAGTACTGCTTAAAGCAGAAATTTTAAGAAAAATGTAAAAACGATTCAATTTTACCCAACAACTTTGTGAAAAAAATCAAAAATTTCACAAAATAATTAATTTTTTATCCTACTTTTTTTGTAGTTTATTAAATGTGGCAACGTCGTTTTTATATTGTTACAGGCTTATCGGTTCGAATTGATACACGTGATAGATTATACCCACTTTATTACTGAATTAACTCGGCACACTTCAACTGAACAGTAACTCACTAATTATTTACTAATTGCTAACCAACTTATTGCACTTGCTTCTAACTGACTGACTCGAGGGAAAGCTGACCGCCTTTTTATAGTTTTGGCCGCCGGCTTTCAGAAATTTCGGCAGATAAGGCTTATCGAATGCCGAAACTTTTGGAACGCTTATCTGGCGTTTGTTTCGTTATCGCGGCCGCTTTCCCCTTATCAGAACCTTCTAGAAACTTTTTTTATTTACTAAATTCTACAATTCTATTTTAAATCCTATTTCACCCATTTACATTGCGTTACACTGCCTCCCCCTTAGCAATGATCGTCCCGATTAGTTCCAATCAGTCACTTCGCCACTAAATTTGCATAGTCTGTTCAGGTGCACCACTTTCATTTTACCCCTGGAGCTACGCTGGAGCCTGTATACCAAGTCGTTGATCCTCTTCAGCACTTTGTACGGCCCTTCCCAAGATGGCGTAAACTTTGGCGAAACCCCTTTCTTTCGCTGAGGGTTGTATAGCCATACCAATTCGCCCTCACTGAAACCACCATGATTGGCATTCACGTCATACCTGGCCTTCATCCGGTCCGTCGCCAAGTTGATCTTCGTCCGCACCAGGGCATGCGTCTCCAATATCGCTTCCCTCAAGTCATCTACGAAACCCATCGCTTCCCTGGGGATCTCCCTTGGTGATCCAAACACCAAGTCACACGGAAACCACAGTTCCCTCCCGAAGATCACTTTTGCCGGGGTCTGACTTGTAGTTTCATGAGTTGCCGCGCGATAGGCCATCAGAAACAGTGGTAGATGTCGGTCCCAGTCGGTCTGATGCTTGGAAACGACCTTCGAAAGATGTTCCTCTAAGGTCCTGTTAAATCTCTCCACCATTCCATCAGACTGTGGATGAAGAGGTGTTGTTCGAGTTTTCCTTATTCCAAGAAGACGACACACCTCTTGGAAAACTCCCGATTCAAAGTTCCTTCCCTGGTCCGAGTGTAGTTCCAAGGGAACACCAAATCGACAGATGAAGTTGTCCACAAGAACCCTTGCGACTGTGGTGGCTTCCTGGTTCGGGATGGCATAAGCTTCAGGCCATTTACTGAAATAATCCATGGCCACCAGGATGTACTTGTTTCCATCGTCTGAGGCTGGGAATGGTCCTGCCACATCGATTGCAATTCTTTCAAATGGAGCTCCCACATTATATTGCTTCAGGGCCCCTTTGGTTCTCGTACGAGGACCCTTGGATGCAGCACAGGTGACACATTTCCGACACCACCGCTCGGCGTCCTCCCTGCAGTTAACCCAATAAAACCGTTTTCGAACCTTCTCCAGGGTCTTGTTCATCCCCAGATGTCCACCAAAGGTCCCATTGTGCACCTCCCACAAGACCTGTGGAATCTTTTCCTGAGGCACCACCAACTGCAAGTTGACACGCTTTTCATCCGCGCTTTCCCATGCTCTCTTCAGTACCCCGATTTCTCAAAATTTCGTCATTTTCACCAAATTTCCTTATTTTTTCTGACATTGGGTTTTTTCCAAAAACTTCAATCTTCTAGAATTTAACTTTCCAAAAATTTTGACTTGTTTTTTAAAGTTTATTTTTTCTTAAAAGCATGATTTTTATGTCAAAATGTTATGCTCAATATTTCGAGTTTTTGCTTGAAATTCGTCTTTTTATCAAAATCTTGACTTTATTTCTTAAAATTAGTCTTTTTCTTTTTTATCAAAAATTCTAAAATTTGATTTTATTCTCAAAATTCTTTTTGTTTTTGAAATGTTCTCTTAAAATTCGTATTGAAATACAGAACTTGTCCCCTGAAACAAAATAAGATTAAAAAACACAACAAACGTTGCTCTAACGCGTTTCAACAGCCAAGCTGTCATCTTCAGAGAGATACTGATACTTTGAGTATCTCTTTCAAGATGACAGTCGAAATGCGTTTGAGCAACCTTGGTTGTGTTTTTTAATCATTCTTGGTTTCAGGGGCAAGTTCTGTATTTCAATTTTTGAAGATAACTAAGGACCCGTCTGTTCCACCAAAAAAAAGTCGTATCTTTTTTTAAATTCCTCTATTTTCCTTAGTATTCGTCTTTTTCTTAATATTTCTACTTTTTTAAATTAAACTTTCCAAAATTTCAACTTGCATCCCAAAATTCGCCTTATTTTCGAAATTTCGACTTCTATTTCACAAATTATGTTCCAACGAATTGATTTTTGCTTGAAACTACTACTTTCTCAAAATTCGTTTATGTTCTCTAAATTCGAACGAAAGGTTAATAAAAAAACAAAAATGTTAAGAGAAATATTTCTGTGTTTAGAGAAAAAAAATTGAACGTCTTTATCGAAATTTAAATGTCAACATATAATTAAAAATTAAAAATTTCGAAAAAATCATTTATTTAAACTCGATTTTTTCCAAAAACTGTGAATGTTTTTTAAAAAATTCGATCTTTTGAACATTTTTACTTTATTCAATTTTTCGACATTTTTCAAGTTCTCAAAAAATTCTGACTTTTTCTCTAAATTTGTCTTTTCTAAATTACGACTTTATTTTCTGAATTCTGTTTTTTCAACTTCCTTCTCTTGAAAATTCGGATATTATCTAGTTTGATCATTTTTTCGAAATTTTGACGGTATTTTTCGAAATTCATTTTTCTTAATGTTCTTTTACTGATATTTTTTTAACTTGATTTTCTAAATTTTCACATGTTTCTCCAAATTCATCTTATTCGCGCAACAGCATTTAGCTTAAAATTCGACGTTTTTTTTTCTAAAACGTTCTACCTCCTAATTCGGGCTTTTTCCCAAAATTCATTTATTTATTTTCTCAAAACTGAAACGGAATTTCATTAAAATGCTATAACTCTGCGAATAATACTTTAAAAATATTTCGAGAAAAAACTTTCTTGTAATTTTGGATTATGTTAAAATTGAAATAAAATAATATTCGGAAAGATATACATTTTGACATTTGGAATTCTTAGTTAAAATGGATGGAAATTTTGAGAGAAAAAGCGAAGAATTCCAAAAAACAAAACGTAACCGCCACTTTTAAACCCAAATTTTTTAGAAGAAATTGAGACTTCTGTGCCAACGATAAAGTTTCGAGAAAAAATTTTAAAAGGTAGTACTGCCGATTTTAAAATTACTGTTCGGAATTTAATGAAATTCGGCCTATTGGTAGATTATAGTAAGATAATAATCCAGTTAAATTTTTGAAAAGCTACTGAAAACCAGTTAAATGCTGTTGACATTTGAAATTCAAAATATTTAACATTGAGCCTTATGAGAAACTATAATTTAAAAAAAATACCGTTCAGATCTTAATAAAAGCGAGAACACGATGAAACATAACATTTAAAACACTTAGGCATTTGGAAGTACAACTGCAGAACGTGTGGTAGAAATGATTAGCGAATAAATATCATAAAAATCAATTTTTATCCTACTTTTCCTGTAGTTTATTAAACGTGGCAACGTCGTTTTTATACCAACAATTCTGTGACCAGAGACTAAATAGACTGAACGTTTCAATGTTGTCTCATGAGTACAATTGAAGCTAAAATCCGGGGAAGTGGGGAGGTGCATTCCACTACTCTTTGATATGGTCGGATTAAGTAAAATTTATAAATACGAAACTTGCCGCGTAACGGTTCTAACTTTAGAATTAGGGGCTTTTGGACCAGTAGGATAATTTTTATAAGTGCTTTTTGGTAACAGTTCAGGAGAACTATTTTCAAAGACATCTTGGTTTAATAGTAAAATAATTTTCTTTCAATACGCGACGCCTGTGTACAACATTGTTAAGCCGGTGCTGTAAACACGTCATGATTGCAGTGAAATGGCGACGCGCGCACGCCGATAATTGAATATTTATATATTTTATTTTTACCTACCCAAAGAATGAAACTCTTGATTTTCCTTCACTAATCTGTTCACTGAGGTTTCAACAATGATCCACAATACACTTCCCCATATTTACAGCCCATTTTGTTAAAAAAAAACGGATGTTATCTTCGCAAAGGTCTGTCAAACAATAAGAGGGCATTGCGAGCTAGATGGAGCTAGGCTTTCGCCAGGCTTTCAACTGGCTTCACTGCTTACCGTGTAGGTTCAGTCTATTTAGTCTCTGTCTGTGACCAACCATGGAATGAATCACCATTGTTTCCTTCCGCTTTAAGGTTATGTGTCAAACTTTACAGAACTGCCCATTAATTAATTTTCTAATTCAAACCGCTAGAGCCTATTCTCGACCTTTTTTTACGTAACTCTCTTACTTTTCCAATAAAATATTTCTTTATTGTTACTAAATAATTTTGACTATGACATTGTTCGGTCATAGAAATTTCTCTGTCTCTTATTTCATTGCGACGTTGCCTAGTCTAAATACTACGTTAATCGAACGAGATAATGTATACTTTTGATGTGGTTTTCAGTTTAGCTGTATCGACCGTACTACCTTACATATAAATTCGAAATTTTTCATTCAAGATATAAATTTTGACATTTGGAATTCTTAATTAAAATGGATGGAAATTTTGAGAGTTTCTTCACTTTGGAATTCTTCACTTCTATGAAGAATTCCAAAAAAACGAAACGTAACTGCCACTTTTAAACCCAAATTTTCTAGAAGAAATTAAGACTTCTGTGCCGACGATAAAGTTTCGAGAAAAACATTTTAAAAGGTAGTACTGTCGATTTTAGAATTATCGTTCCGAATTTAATGAAATTTGGCCTATTGGTAGATTATAGTAAGATAATAATCCAGTTAAATTTTTGAAGAGCTACTGAAAACGAGTTAAATACTGTTGACATTTTAAATTTAAAATATTTAACATTGAGCCTGATGAGAAACCATATTTTACAAAAAGTACCATTCAGATTTTAATAAAACGCGAGAACATGATGAAACATAACATATAAAACATTTTTGGCACTTGGAAGTACAACTGCAGAGCGTGTGGTAGAAATGATTAGCGAATAAATATCAAAAATTCAATTTTTTTCCTACTTTCCCTATAGTTTATTAAACGTGGCAACGTCGTTTTTATACCAACAATTCTGTGACCAACCATCGAATGAATCACCATTGTTTACTTCCGCTTTAAGGTTATGTGTCAAACTTTACAGAACTGCCCGTGAATTAATTTGCTAATTCAAACCACTAGAGCCTACTCTCGACCTTTTTTTTCTGTAACTCTCTTACTTTTCCAATAAAATATTTCTTTATCGTTACTAAATAATTTTGACTATGAAATTGTTCGGTCATAGAAAATTCTCTGTCTCTTATTTCATTGCGACGTTGCCTAGTCTAAATACTACGTTAATCAAACGAGATAATTCAACATTTTGAATTTAAGATATAAATTTTGACATTTAGAATTCTTAATTAAAATAGAGGGAAATTTTGAGAGAAAAAGTAAAGAATTCCAAAAAAACGAAACGTAACTGCCAATTTTAAACCCAAATTTTCTAAAAGAAAATGAGACTTCTGGGCCAACGATAAAATTTCGAGAAAACATTTTAAAAGGTAGTACTGTCGATTTTAGAATTACCGTTCCGAATTTAATGAAATTTGGCCTATTCGTAGGTTATAGTAAGATAATAATCCAGTTAAATTACTATTACTGAAAATCAGTTAAATACTGTTGACATTTGAAATTTAAAATATTTAACATTGATCCTCATTAGAAACTATATTTTACAAAAAATACCGCTTAGATTTTAGTGAAAAGCGAGAACGCGATGGAACAAAACATATTTTAGGCACTTGGAAGTCCAACTGTAGAACGTGTGGTAGAAATGATTAGCGAATAAATATCAAAAATTCATTTTTTATCTTCCTTTTTCCTGTAGTTTATTAAACGTGGCAACGTCGTTTTTATACCAACAATTCTGTGACCAACCATCGAATCAATCACCATTGATTACTTCCGTTTTAAGGTTATGACAAACTTTACAGAACTGCCCGTTAATTAATTTGCTAATTTAACCCACTAGAGCCTATTCTCGAACTTTTTTTTATGTAGCTCTCTTACTTTTCGAATAAAATATTTCTTTATTGTAACTAAATATTTTTTTAACTATGAGATTGTTCGGTCATAGAAATTTCTCTCTTATTGCATTGCAACGTTGCCTAATCGAAATACTACGTTAATCAAATGAGACAATGTATACCTTTAATCTGCTTTTGATTCTAGCAGTATCGGCAGTACTACTAAAGCAGAAATTTTAAGAAAAATGTAAAAATGATTCAATTTTACCCAACAACTTTGTGACAAAAATGAAAATTTTCAGTTTCATAAAAAAAGGTAGCTTCAACATAGAATTCCAAACTAAAAACTGGGATGACTTTTAAAAAACTGTAAATCTACACATAAAAATGTAGGGGTTAGCATAAGTTTCTGTTTTGATCAACTCATGAATAAATAAAAATGTATTCTCCCAACCAAACATTGTCTCCGACTCTGCTTCATGTTACAATCCAAAGGTAGTACCACATTGCCAGATTGTTTAAATACACTTAAAACCCAACGACTACAATTCTACAATTCAACAACCCATGATTATTATAATTATTCAAGTATCGTATGCTATCCCCATGATAAAAACATAAATATTCACAAATATAACCATAACATTGAATATTCATAGCTATTAAAGTATTAAAAATGCCCTTACATTGAATTTAAAAAATGTTATCCGTCCGAGAAATTCCCCAATTGTAGAAGCTGCGCACGATCGGGCAACGTGCAAATGGCCTTGATTTAAAAGTTGACAGCGAGCAAAAAAGAAACAAGAAACGTGTTATTATTATCCTATAAAGAAAATGTCTGATATCGGTTTCCTGCTGTTTTGATTTCACACCAAGGTAGGAATTCGTAAACACCAATTACTTTTAGAGGAACTTCGTCTGTCATTGCGTTGACCGTCACATCACAATCGTTTCCCATTTCCTGTAACGGGCATAATTACGTTAATTATGTGCGGATATGTGGGACGACTTCTAGAATTCGAGTAAAAAATCAATTTTCGTGTGTTTCAGGCCGCCAAAATGGGCTATTTTAACCAATTAAGGCTGATATTGTGGAAAAATTATATCATCAGACGGAGGCATTGGATATCATCCTTGTTCGAAGCCTTGTTGCCGATCCTATTGTTCCTGGTGGTTTCATATGGACGGTCTCAAATTTCAGGAGTGGCGAGGCAAAAGGTCGTAGATCCCACCTACAATGATCTTCAGGATTACCGCGACATAATGCGATCTTTTGATATCTCGACTACCAAGCTCGTGTACAGCCCTAGCAATAATTTTACTGATACGTTGATTCGAAGGGTGCAGCTGAAGCTCAACTTTTACCACGAAAGTAAGTAGTTTGGTCAAGTTTTGCTTTTGGGAATGTAGAAGTTTCCACTTTTTCACAGTTTCCACAGTTTTCTTTTAACAGTAGTTTGAACAATTTTTGGGTTAATTTTCGCTTTTGGGAAAAGTAGAAGTTTTCACTTTTTTTACAGTTTCCACAGTTTTTTTTTAATAGTAGTTTGGTCAGTTTTCGGGTCAAGCTTTTGGGGAAAGTAGAAGTTTCCACTTTTTCACAGCTTCCACAGTTTTCTTTTTATAGTGGAAAGTATATGATGTAAGGAAAGTAGGAAAAAGAAGAAAAAGTCAGAAATTCAGAAGATTACAAACATAGACCAGCAGTTTATAATTAGAAATTAAATGATTATACAGTGTGTCCGATTAGATAAGGGATAACATTGGTATTTTCTTTATTAGTGGAGATAGAAAATAGGTTATTTAAGAAAAGTAGTTCGAAATGTTATGTCATTGAGAAATCAATTGAATACCGGCTTGGTTAGATTTTGAGTGAAGAACCGTCGTTTATGAAATCTGCTTCAACTCCTTTACTTGTAATCCTGTTAAACATTGAATAATTTCCGCTCGACTTCTCAAAAGCTTTATGGTAGCTTAGTTAATTATTTTTTTGTGTTGAATAATTTCTGAGAAAATCCTAGAAACTTTATCTTTTTTAGGGAGCCATATTTTTCTCATTTTTAAATACTTTTTTTTTTTAGAGAGACATATTTTCCCCATTTTTAAATTTGCAGCAGAAATTTGATATTTTTCTCATTAAAGTCGATAATTTAAAAGTTTATATAAATTTACAGTTTTTGACAAAATTTCAACTTTTTTGTAATATTAGGTGCCAAAACTCGAATTTGCTTTTCAAAATTTTAAATTTTTGTTGAAGTTGGAACTTTTTTTTTGTAGAAATATGAAGTTTAAGCTTGAAATGTTCAAACTTGAAAATCTGAAATATTTAATCTTGAAAAGCTGAGTTTTTGTAAAAATTTTAAATTTTTCCCATATTTTCACTTCTATTTATAAAATTTCATGTGAAATTTCCAATTTCATTGTAAAATTGGAAATTCCTTCGAAACTTAAACTTTTTTTTGCAAATGTACAGAGTTTACACTTAAAATGGTTTAACTCGAAAATTAAAAAGTTTTTGTATAAATTTCAAATTTTTCTCAAATTTTCATTTTTTCCCTAAAATTTGGTGTTAAAGCTCGCATTTTGTTTTATAAATTTTAAGTTTTTTTCTAAATCTGAACTTATTTTTGTAAAAAGATAAAATTTAAACCTAAATTTTTAAAGTCGAAAATTTTTAATCCTAAAAATTGGAGTTTCTGTTGCATTTTAAATATTTCTTTGGTGTAATTTCAACTTTTTCGTGAAATTTCTTGTTAGAGCTCAAATTTCTGTTTTATAAAATTAGAATTTCTCCCCACTGCGGAAATAAAAACATTTAAGAACGATACATGGGAAGACACTGAGAAATTATACGTAGAAATGAAAAGGTACAGTGATTGAGTGGCATACAGGACATCCATAGATTCACAAGAGAAAAAGAAAATATTGGAACCAGCACATCGAAAGAATGGAAAAAAAATAGAATGACCAAACAAGCAAGGATACTGAAACCAACAAGAAAAAGAACAAGGGAGACCGACGAAAAGATGGAAAGAATGCTGGACATCAGAAGAACAAGAGGCTTGAAGACCAGAACAGGTTGAGATACCTACCTTAGAGAATGAAGAAGAAGGAGAAGAAGAAGGAGAAGAAGGAGGAGAAGAAAGAGGAGAAGAAAGAGGAGAAGAAGAAGGAGAAGAAGAAGGCGAAGAAGAAGAAGGCGAAGAAAAGGAGAATGAGAATGAGGAGAGGAGAAGGAGAAGAAAAAGAAGAAGAATTTCTCTTAAGATTAAACGTTTTTCTTGTAAAACTAGGGAGTTTACACTTGAAATTCTTAAATTCGAAATTCTGTATTAAAAATTTTAAATTCTTCTCGAACTTTGCTTTTTCTTTTTGCAAAGATACAGACGTTAAATTCTGAAGTTTTTTAAATGTAAAATTTAAAATTTATCTATAAATGTCAGTTTTTCCTGAAAGGCAATTTTTTTCGTAAAATTTCTGCTTTTTTTTTGTGAAATTTCGTATTAAGAGGCGGATATTTTATAAACATCTCTACATTTTTGAAACTGACATTCAAAATTGTTCATTTTATTTTCTGATTAACCGCTTTTTTTTTTTTTTCAAAGTTTCGACTTATCCTCTACATTTTCCTTATGAAATTTCTTTTGGTGGAACGGACTGGTCCTTGGTTATCTTCAAAAATTAAAATACAAATCTTGTCCTTGCCTATCGAAACGCGTTAGAGCAGCTTCTGTTGTGTATTTTAAACTTTTTTGGTTTCAGGGGACAAGATTTGTATTTCAATTTATGAAATTTGTTATTAAAGTTCAGATTTCAGTTTTATAAAATTTAAATTTCTGTCGAAATTTAAAGAAATAAGGAGTTAACTCTAGAAATTGTCAAATTGGAACATTTGAAAATATTTGTATAAATTTCAAGTTTTTCTCGAAAATTTAGCTCTTTTCGTGAAGTTCCGTATTAAGTCTCGAATTTTTCTCGAACTTTGATTTTTTTTGTGTAAAGATAAGGAGCTTAAACTTGAAATATTTTTAACTCTAAAATCTGACAGTTATTGTATAAATGTCAAGTTTTTTCTAAAATCCAACTTTTGTCATAAAATTCTAACTTTTCGTGAAGATTCATATTACAAACTCAAAATTTTATGAAAATTCTCCTTTTTTAATAGACATTTAAAATTTTTCACTTTTTTTTTGATTGTTCGCTTTTTTTTAATTTTTTAGTTTTTTCAAAATTTTGATTTATTTGGAAAATTTTCCCTTTTTGAATTTTTTTTTTTCTCAAAATTTCAACTTACCAAAATACTCATTTTCCAAATGTTAATTTTTTTTCACTTTTTTCACCTTTTTTGAGAAATTCGAGGTTTTTTTTCAAAATTTCAATTTTTTCTTCGAATCTTGACTTCTTTTGTAACTTACAAAATTGGAACATTTGAAAATTTTTATATAAATTTCAAGTTTTTCTCAAAAAGTCAGCTTTTTTCGTGAAGTTCCGTATTAAAAATTTCGAGTTTTTCTGGAACTTTGATTTTTTTTTGTAAAGATAAGGAGTTTAACTTGAAATATTTTTAACTATGAAATCTGACAGTTATGGCGTAAATGTCAAGTTTTTTCCGAAATCCAACTTTTATTATAAAATTTTAACTTTTTTCGTGAAGTTTTATATTACAAATTCAATATTTTATGAAAATTCTACATTTTCGATAGACATTTAAAAATTTTCACTTTTTTTCTGATTATTCGCTTTTTTTTCAAAATTTCTAATTTTCCAAAATTTTTAGTTTTTCAAAATTCAGATTTATTTGGAAAATTTTCCCTTTTTGAAAATTTTGATTTTTTTCTCAAAATTTCGACTTACCAAAATACTGATTTTTCAAATGTTAATTTTATTTCAATTTTTTCACTTTTTTTTTGAGAAATTCGAGTTTTTTTTTCAGTATTTCGATTTTTTCTTCGAATTTTGCCTTCTTTTGTAACGTGAAAAATTCGATTTTTTATGACAATTTCGACTCTTTTTACAAAAGTTATAGTTTTTTGAATATGTATTTTGACTTTTTCTCGAAATGTTACCTTTTTGGAAAACTATTTCCACCTTTTGCTAAAGAATTCGACTTATTTTTTAATATTCCACTTCTGAAAATTTTAACTTTATAAAAATGTTGATTTTTTAAAATTTTTGACTGAAAATTTTGAGTTTGAAAATTTCGCATTTTTGAAAAATTGGACATTTTACCATTTTTAACTGTTTTATTATCTAGTTTTATACATCGGACAATGGGGACAGTATATATTGGTTGGCAAATGGAAATCTTTCAATGCCAACTTAAGTGAACATTTTAAAAAAGAAAATCGTCAAAGTTTTCAAAGAAAGTCGAAATTTTAAACGTTTTTCAAAAAAATCTAAACAGTATCTCTCTGAAGATGAAAGCTTGGCTGTCGAAACGCGTTAGAGCAACCTTTGTTGTGTTTTTTAATCTTTCTTGGTTTCAGGGGACAAGTTTTGTATTTCAATTTTTAAATTAACAAAAATCAAAATTTTCAAAAAAGCTTTATTTTTCAAAAATATCAAAATTTACAAAATAATTCTGAAATTTAAGAGACAAAAAATGTTTAAATGTCATAATTTTCAGTAAAAAAAATAAAATTTTTACAAAAAAATTCGAATTTTTGAAAAAAATAATTCCACATTTTCAAAAAGTCTAAATTTGAAAAAGGTAAAAAAGTCGACACTTTCAAGTCAACATTATTAATAAAATTCAAATTTTGAAAAAGAGAATTGAATTTTAAAAAAGACGATATTTAAAAAATGAGTCAGAAATTTTGAAGTTTTAAGCGAAATATACAGTTTCTTTGGCAATTTTTGTTGCTTTTTTAAAAATCATGATTTCAAACTTGGCAAGTTGTTGGATATAAATATACGCGCTCCCCTGCTACGATTAATTCACTATTTAGTACTTTATTCATGTGAAAATTTTAACTTTATGAAAATTTTGATTTATTGTAAATATTTACTTTGAAAATTTTGATTTTTTGAAAATTTTGAATTTGCAAATTTGGACTTTTTGAAAAATTGGACATTTAGCATTTTTAACTGTTTTATTATCTAGTTTCGTACGTCGTTGGTTGCCAAATGGAAATCTTTTAATACAAAATTAAAAAAAATGAAAATGTTGAATAAAAAAATCGTCAAAGTTTTCAAAGAAAGTCGAAATTTGAAACGTTTTTCAAAAAAATCCAAATGAAACAAAAATCAAAATTCTCAAAAAAGCTTAATTTTTCACAAAATTCAAGATTTACCAAATAATTTTGAAATTTAAGGATCAAAAAATTTTCAAATGTCATAATTTTCAGAAAAAAATAAAACTTACCAAACAAATTAAAAAAAAACGAATTTTTGGAAAAATTCCAATTTTTCAAAAAGTTAAAACTTGGAAAAGGTAAAAATTGTGGAAATCGATTTAAAAAAGTCGACACTTTCGAAGTCAAAATTATTAATGAAATTCAAATTTTCAAAAAAAAAATTGAATTTTCAAAAAAGACGTTTTTCCATAAATGACTAAATTTCGAGAAAAAGTCCAAATTCCTAAAAACATCATTTGTTTGAAAGGATTTTTTTAAATCAAAATTTTAAAAACAGACTTCAAAAAAGTGAAAATTTTTGGAAAAAAAAATTTCAAAAAAGTGAAAATTTTTGAAAAAAAAAATTTCAAAAAAGTGAAAATTTTTGAAAAAGTAGAAATTTTTAAATGACGAAATTTTAACAGCCGAATTTTCAAAAGTAATGAATTTAAAAAAAAATTATATAACAATCCGCAATAATTTCAAAAAGTTGAAAAAAGATGAATGTGGAAGAAATGTCAACATTCGAAAAAAATCTAACAAGAAATTTCCTAAAATTACCATTTTTTTTTAGAAATTTGGAAGTTGTAAGCGAAATGTACATTTTATTTTGGTAATTTTTGTTGCTTTCTTAAAAATCAAACTTGACAAGCTGTGGATATAAATATATGCGCTCCCCTGTTGTGATTAATTCAATATTCAGTACTTTATTTATTTTACTCGTTGTATTACGTTTCGTTTCTTGGTTTAAATAAAGTGTTACATTTATAATCGAATCTAACATGTGACAGTATATATTTTTCTTTCAGACATCATGCCTTTTGGAAATGAAGAAACTTTACTGAAATACTTCAGTGATCATCATCAAAATGAATTTATTATAGCAGCGATATTTAAAAATGATAAAACTCATCTAAGCTACAGATTAGGTACACCTGAAAATGGCGATTTCTTCTATAATATGGATTTGTATGCCCCAACATACATATTTGAACCTGGAGCGTGTAAGTTTCTTGCAAATATGCTTTATAACATGAGTAATGTGGCAATATGTATAATAAGTGTTATTCTTAATTACTAATTAATTTTATAGCCAGCAAATCGTACATCCAGTCTAAGTTTTTGCCAATGCAACTAGCGATTGACACTTCGTACATCGAAATGATGAGTGGAAAAGATTTTCCAGTTTCCTTATATTTCCAAGAAGTTCCTTACCCGCCTCATATGGATGACAGCGGTTTAGTAGAAGTGTTAATGCCGTATTTGGGACTTCTAACAGTAATTAGTTTCATATTTCTCTGCCCAGCCTTGTTGACGAGGATTGTCGAAGAGAAATCATCTGGCACGAAGGTACACTTCATTTTAATTTTTGTTATACAACAGATAACAATTGTATATTTCAGGAACTATTAAAAATGGTTGGTTTAAAACAGTGGATGTTATGGCTGGGGTGGTTTATGCACTCCCTAATCGCCAATATTGTTTCGATAATACTAATCGTGATTTTTATGAAAGTACCCATGTGGGGGGCAGATTATCCCGCTATAGTATATTGCGATTTTAGCGTCTTTTTCGTCTTTTTGTTGCTCTATGTCACAGCTTGCATTACTTTCTGCTTCTTCATCAGTACGTTCTTCACCAAAAGTAAGTATTCGACGTATTACATGTTTTATATGTCGTACTAGGTTGAACTAATTTGGTTCGTTTCAGTGAAATAAATTCGCCTCGTATTTAGATTTTATTTTAAAAATTAATTTGGAAAAATGAGAGATTGTTTACAATTCCGTAGTTAGGTTTGCAAGGTTTAGAAATAGAACTCTTGGAAAAATAAGCAATTTAATATTTTTTATGACCGTATTAAAATTTATTGTCTCAATAATAGGTATAATGATAACGATTTTATGCATCATATACTACTCACGTTTAGTGGGGTTGTAAAGGAATTTACATCAAGCGAATTTGTCTTTAGATGTCACTATAGTTTGTGAATCATTCATGAACTATTCACATACGTTCCTATATGGATAGTTCTTTTTTACGATATGAAATGGGCTATAGTTTCTCGTCGGACTATTTTAGAAATTTCGCTTTCAGTTTCTGAATTGCAACTTTTTCTAGGAATGTTCTTTCAAGCAGAATACCAAAGAGTACTAGAAACATTAAATTTTGAGTTTTAAAATCAAAATTTTGTTTCAGATCAAAATTTTGAGTTTCAGGTCAAAATTTTGAGTTCCAGATCAAAATTTTGAGTTCCAGATCAAAATTTTGAGTTCCAGATCAAAATTTTGAGTTTCAGATCAAACTTTTGAGTTTTAAGATCAAAATTTTGTATTTTAAAGCGTAGGAAAGGGGAGAGAATGAGGGAAGAAGATGAGAGTTAAAGCGTTTAAGTAGTCTTTAAAGTAGGAATGCTGTTTGAAGCAAAATACCGAAGAGTAGCAGAAACATTGAATTTTCGAGTTTAAAATCAAAATATTTTATTTTAAAGGATTTGAAAGGGGAGAGCATGAGGGAGGAAGATGATAGTTGAAGCGTTTAAGTGGTTTTTAAAGTATTGTGACTAGTGAGAGCGAAATTCTTAGTTTTTAAAATCCAGTTATACCAATTAAATTTTCATTTTCAATTTGCAGCGATATTTGTGATGTCGTTTGGGGTCTTTAGCTGGCTTTTGACTTACATCATACCAGCGGCTATCATAACTGACACCAAATCAACGTCCAAACTGTACAAATTGCTCTTTGCTGCCCTTCCCAATTGTGCGATGAACTTGGGTTATAGAGTGATCACCGATTTCGAAGTCCGAGGTAATTATCGCTTAACTCTGCGAACAAATCCAGAGCATCGCTTAAACTCTGCGAACCAATCCAGCACATCGCTTAAACTCTGCGAACAAATTCATTACTTTGGTATTTGTAGTGCAACCGCTGAATTGGACCAATTTATTCGAATCCGGAAGTGGAGGAGTGGACGACGTATCACTTGGAAATATTCTGGTGATGTTCTTTGTTAGTTCTATATTTTACGCACTGCTGGCAGCTTATATAAGTAACGTTTTTCCTGGTCCTTATGGCATTCCGAAATCATTCCATCTTGGTTGTTTGGATCGATTGGTAGAATTTAATTTTGTAAACTTGTTGCGGACTAATTGCTTGTTTGTAGTTCTCGACATCTAGATCCTATAAAATCAACGTGGATACAACCGATGAAAGCCCCATCAATCCCAATGGAACGGGGATATCGATAAAACATTTACAAAAGCGATTTGGTAATACTGTGGCTGTGGACAATCTCAATTTGGATATATTAAAGAATCAGATAACTGTGCTTTTGGGTCACAATGGAGCTGGAAAAACCACAACGATGTTTATGCTAACGGGTATGTATTAGTATTTGTTGTTAAATTTCCTTACTGTAATGGATAATGAACTACGTTAAAAAATGTTATGAAGCTTTGTGGTACCTTAAAAATTGTTATAAACATAAAATTCCTAAAAAATTTCAAAAATTCCAGTTTCAATATTTTAGTCGCTGTTTCAAATTTATAGTCAACCATTACACAACAGATTACAACTTTTGAGATTGAATTTAAGATTTTTGAACAAATTATCACATTTTTTCAACATTCACTGATATTCTGGAATTTTGACTTTAAATTTGAAAATACAGTAGTGTCCACTTATAATTAAGGGATTAAAGAAATTCGTTCGTTTTAAGTTCGCATTAAACAAAAAATAAGGCGTTTTGTGCAAAAGTGGCCAAAGTGAATCCATGGAAACTCAACAAAGAAAAGTCTAATTTGTAATACATAAAGCAAATATGAAATACTGCTGCCATTTGCTAAGTAGTAAAAGCATTGAACATGAGATTGCATTACACTGTCAATGGTTGCACTTACAGATATCGATGTTCTGAGTAAAATAAACTGAAAATCAGGAAATATCTAAATATGTTGATTATACCACTTTTGCACTAAACGCCTCAAATAATAATAACACCTTAGAGATTGGTTCGTTTTAAGGGAAAGTTCATATTAAGCATGTTTATTCTAAGCAGACACCACTATATTAGAAAGGGTTTGGTACACTGAATTAAAACAATTGTGTAATTAGAAACTCCATGTGACGCGAAACTGCGCCCTATTTTAATTATTTGTTTAGATTTTACGTAACCATATTTCAAAAAATGAAGAAAAAAGGAGAATACTCTTTATTTGGTCAAAACCTTGGGGCCTCTACTTAATAATGCAAACTTATTAGAAAAGTGAAATAATTTAGAAACTTTTCAGGTATGATACAATCAGGTGAAGGTAAAATACTGGTCTATGGAAAAGACATCCAAAAAGAAACTGACGAAGTTCGAAAATTAATGGGTTTATGTCCCCAGCACAACCTCTTATTCAACGACTTAACCGTTCGAGAGCACCTGGAACTAATTGGAAGGGTACTACAAATTCCCTCTGCTTGGCACACCTTTTTATTACTCGTGTTTTAGTTGAAAGGGTCATCGGGGAAACAATTAGACGATGAAATCGATAGATTACTCAACATTTTAAAACTAAATAACAAGGGCGGTGATATGGCCAACACGTTATCAGGGGGGATGAAGAGGAAGCTTTGTTTGGCAATGGCGCTTATTGGTCAAAGCCAGGTACTATGTCAGTCTCACAAGTAGGGATGGCAATGATATATCGATATATATTTTATAACGATGAATTAGCCAAAATAATCGATATTTTGGTATCGATATATTCTCGGCGATATATTGGAAATATATCGATATTATTTTGAATATATCGAAATCAAATTAACTTTAAAAATTTATAAAACTTGTTCACACAGGTACAGAGACCAAAAGTGGCAATATCGAGGTCAACATTTGTCGAATTATGTTTCTTGTCAAAGAAACGTGTTGAAATAAAAAAAGGTGTAAACACAAAGAAAACATGTTTTCATGTTGATGAAACATGTTACACATAGAAAAACCCCTGTTTTACAGAAAAATAATATTGTCTCGAAAATTATTTAATTTTTAAAGTTGTACGTTGTTGGCTTGACGGCATGGAAGCCAGGTAACACAGCTTCCACACAGCAAAGAGAAGAGCACAAACTGTTTTTTGCTTTAAAAGTAAATATCAAAAAACTTAACCTCAACTCTCTGCATGACAAAACAATTTTTACAATTACTTTGTTTTACTTCTCAAAATGTCAACCATATTTTGAGGTTTTTTCGTTTATTTATTCTAGGATTTTATGATTTTCTCTTTTCAAAATTTTAACATTGATCCCAAAACTTCTTCTGGAAATCCCATTTGAAGTTTTTTTTTTTAAGTTGGACCTATTTCTCTTTAAATATTAAATCTGGATGCCAAGTTTCTCTTAAAATTTCAGTACTTTTCTAAATTTTTTTTTAGTTCATTTAATTCTATAACAGTCGAGTTAAAATAGAAACATTTTTTTCAAAATTTCGGTTAAATTCTTGCTATTTCGAATTTCAAAGTCAAAATTTCAAACAAAAAAAATGTAGAATGCCCTAATATTTTAGCTTAAAGCCAAAATTCTGAAAATAAGGTTACATTTTTGAGAGGAAACACGAAATGAAAGCTTTTCAAAAAATTTCTAATTTTAACTTCCAATTTTTGATGTTTAACCTATTTTTTGTATTTCGACTTTTTTCTAAAGATTCGACCTTAGAAGTCATTTTCTTTTTATTTTGTTTTTATCCAAACAATATTGTTTTTTTTTGAAATTTCTGCTCTAAAATCAAACTCGTTTTTTTCCTAAAGCCAATTTCAGTTAGAATTTTTGTCAACAATGAAATTGATTGGTATTAAATTTTTACACAATTTTAGTGGAAATTAAAAATCTTTTCAACTTTGTTCTTAAGATATGGATGAGTATTTATATGAAATTTAGAAATCAGAAGATATACTTTTTTAGAATTTTTCACCATTTTCCATTTTAATCAAAAAAGTTGATTCTAGTTAAAAATGGAAATTTTAAATCTGAAATTTTAAACCTGAAACTTGAAATTTTTATTATTCTATTGAGAATCTAATATTTCAATTCTTATCAATATTCCAAATTTAAATCTTTAATTTTCAGTTTCTTTGAGTTTAAGATACCAATTTTGAAAAAAATTTCAAAATCTGAAATTTTCAAAACATTTATGCTATTTGTAGGAAGTCAAAATTTCGAAATAAATGGAGCTTCTTAATGAAATCATACTTTTAAAGAAGGTGGAATTTCGACGAAAAAATAGAAACTTTAAAAATAAGTTACAATTTTAAAAGAGTAGAAATTCTGAAAAAGTGACATTTTGAAAATAAAAGTTGATATTTTGAAATGCTATAATTTTTTTAAAAAATTTCAGAAAAAGTCGAAATTTTGAGAGTCTAACTCTTCAAACAAGCTGAAATTTCCAAAAAATATTAATAATATACAAAAAGGTCGAAATCAAATAAGTAGAAGTCAAAATTCGCAGAAAGTAAATTTCTAGAAAGCCAGAATCTACAAAAAGTGAAAATTCTCGGTCTAAACTTTCAAAAAACTTAAAATCTTGAATAAAAATTGAAATTTTGATAATTAAAATCAGAAAAAAATTAAAATTTTAAAATGCAGATTTTTCAAATTATTACAAGTCAAAATTTCGAGAAAAAATAAAAAAATTTGAAGTCAAAATTTTGAGAAAAAAGGTCGAAATGTTAATAAAAAACAGAAATTGAAAACAGTCAAAATTTTAAGATGTCGAAATTTTTTAATAAATCGATATTTATAAAAGGACCAAATTTTCGATGAAAAGGAAAAAATTTGAAGTTGACATTTTTACAGAAAATTTAAAATTTAGAAATAGTGGAAATTTTGAAATGTCGACATTTTTAAAAGGTCAAGGTTTTTAGAATGCTAAAATTAGAAAAAAAGTCGTACTTTTCAGAAAAATCGGATTCTTCAGAAAAGAGAAAAAATAGTGTGAGAAAGTCGTTACTTCTAGAAAAATTAGAATTATTTTAAAGTCCACGTTTTGATAATTTTCATCAAACAAATTTCAAATAGTTTTTTAAAAATAAACAAAAGTTGACATTTTAAGAGAAAACAAAAATTAAAAAAAAACACCTTGAATTTTTTTCGAAAAGAAACTGGAATTTTCGAAAAAAATGAAAATGTTGAGTGGAAATTTTCTTTAAAATTTTTTAAAAAACTTGAAATTTGGAAAAAAGGAGAAATTATCAAAATACGTCAAAATTTTGCGAAAAAATCGAAATTTTAAAATAAATATAGAAATTCTCAGAATAAATAAAATTTTGAAAAAGAGCCAGCATTTCGAGAAAAAAAAATGGAAATTTGGAAAAAAGTGTAATTTTGAAAATATGAAAATTATAAATATCGAAATGTCAAAATAAAACACAAAATCTTCAACTAAAAAACTAGAAACGCGTGGTTATTTTCTAAAGTTATTTTTTAGTTTAAAATTAAAAAAAAAACAAAATTCTTTAAAACATTGAAAAAATTTTTATAAAGTTCGAGGTTTCCATTCTGTCAGGATTTACAAAAATAGTAACAATTTTGCAAAAGTTTGAGATTTGCAGTCTGTGTAAATTTTTAAAAAAAAGTCAAAATATTCAAAAAAGTGGAAAGGTCCAGAAAAAGAAGAAACATGAAATTTTTGCAACAGAAATTAAGTAAAAAAGCCAAAATTTTCAAATAAATCCAAATTTAAAAAAGAGTTCACTTTGAAAATCAGTTTTTTAGACAAGAGTGAGATTTAAAAAAATATATCGAAATAAAAAAAAATGTTTTTTACACAACTAGAAAACGCCATCCGTTAATACAAAGCATAAAATAGTGGGACATGTTGTTAAGGTATCAAAATTTAAATTTCAAAAAGAACAAGCCAGAATTTTGAGAAGTAAAAATTTATTAACAAAAATTTTGAAAAAAAATTAATCTTTTTTTTTTTAATAATTTTCTCCGAATTTCGGGTGTAAATTAAAATTTAAACTCAAATTCCATTTTTGTAAATTTTAGGGTTTTTGGAAAATTTGAATTTTTTATCAAAATTTGTAGGGAGTTTTTGAGCTTGAAACTTTTAGCATTAAAAATTGTTATGTATTAAAAAAATTTAAAATCTCTAATTTAACTCGGAAATGTTGAGGTTTTTGTCTTAATTTGCAAATGAAATCACAAAATTTCAACTTTTTGTAAAAATTTTATGAATTTATCGCATATGAACTACAAACTTACCTAAAATGTTGAATTTTTCCAAAGACATTTTTAAAATGTTGATTTAAAACTCCAAATCTAAGCTTCTTATAAATGCTTATCAGTTTTTTAAATATTTGGACTTCAATGATAAAAAAGCCATCGAGTCATAAATATAAAAAAAATGTACCTTCTTTTTATTTTTTTTTTATGTCAAAATATCTTCTATCCAATAAATCGATAAATTGCATTTATCGATATATTTATTTCAATAAATTCTACTATCGATATGTACGCCCGATATACTGTTCGATACGATATGTCGATATATTTATTTTTCCTGCCATCCCTACTCACAAGGCATGAAGTAACTGTTTTTCTCTTAGGTTTTAATATTAGACGAGCCCACTGCTGGTATGGATCCAGAATCGCAGCGAGAAGTCTGGGATTTGCTCCTAGAAATGCGGGGGAATAAAACCATCTTGATATCCACTCACTATATGGATGAAGCGGATGCACTTGCAGACTCTATTGCTATAATGGCCAATGGGAAGAATCTTCGATCAGGAACGCCCATGGAGCTCAAAAAGCAATATGGTTTGTTATGACTGTTAGAACTATTACTAGATGTTTATCTGGTTTTATAATTGCAGAAACCGGTTATCATTTGTTATTGACGTTGAATAAGGGAGACAACAAGGAGAGCGTGATCACGGATGCCGTCAGAAGTACTATTCCGTTGGCCAAATGTAAGGAATTCCACGAGGAAAGTGCTATGTTCGTTCTACCTATAGAAGATAAATCTAAGTATCCGAAGCTGTTAGAATATTTGGAACAGATGAAAGATGAGCTGAACATAAAAAATATTTCTTTGAACATCACCACTTTGGAAGATGTTTTTCTAAAGTAGGTTATTTATTCAGTTCATATATAACAAACAATGCTTACGTTGTCTTCTAGATCTAAAGAAGAGGTCGATGTCAGGGAATTAAAATCAATCAAATCCATAGATTCTAATGATTCGAATAATTCAGTCGACCGTAAGTAATTTATAATTTCTGAAATGTAGCGTTGCGGCTTGCTGTTGGTTATCTGAAAAATTTTGTGAGGGTTTAGTTTTTAGAATAAAAATTTATGACAAGTGTATATGCTGTTAGGGTAACATTTCTAACATGGAAACAAAGAAAAGGAAAGCACTCTGCGAATGCAACAAAATTTGTTACTGGTAGAATAAATAAGCGGAAATGGATTAACGAAATTGGAAAGTTACTAAATTGTATAACTTCTAAGCAGCGTGAAAAAATTGGGTGGAATCAGATGTAATAAACAGAGAAGCTGAAAGTAGTGCTGTTATTAGTTGTGGTCTTATGATGACGATTATCAGAGAGTGAAAATTTGCAGGATCATTTTAAAATGACATAGACATCAAAAGTTGATAAAAATTGTATGGACTAAGAACAGACAGACAAGGAATATTTGTTTAACTACTTTTTATATTAGATTTCGATTTAGTTTTATTTCTAGGTGATTTTGAAGAATATGATAACGAAGGCTTCCACGGCCAGAGTCAGTACAGGATATACTTCTTCCGGGATTGGACCGTGTCAAAGAACTACTAAAAGTGTTCGACGTTTCGCCCACCATCGTAGGGGCTTCTTCAGGAACAAAGAAAAGAAAAAATAAATGAAAAGAGGAATATGAGGGAATATGCAAAAATGAAAGAATTGAAATTGGTCTTTTCATTCTTTCATTTTTGCCTATTCTCTCATATTCCTCTTTTCATTTATTTTTTCCTTTATTTGTTCCTGAAGAAGCCTCCTACGGTGGGCCTCCTATGGTGGGCGAAACGTCGAACACTTTTAGTAGTTCTTCGACACGGTCCAATCCCGGAAGAAGTATATCCTGTACTGATTTTGATGAATGTAGAATTATAAAGAAATTATTAACAACTATTTTGTGATAATTGTAAAAATAATTCATTTTTTGAAATACATTTAGCGTGATTTATGATACTAAATTTGAAGAAAGACATGAAAGTAATAAGAAAGTTGATGAAGCATGATAACTAAAACAATTTTAATATAAAATTGACCTTACTCGTTTTTAATTTCTCATTTTTCAAATCCAAAGGTAGTAGTGACGTTAGTGTAGGGCGTGATTGGGTGACCACTCAAGCCTCGAAAGGTTATAATAATTTTTCCTTGTTTGGTTGCTTGGGTGTCCATATCAAGCAGGGCTTCGAACCGTTATTATTTTCGTTCCGGTTTTCGGTTTTCGTTCCGAAAAAAAATTATATCGGTTTAGTTCCGGTTTTCGTTCCGACAAAAATAACGGTTTTTTCCGGTTTCGGTTTTCGGTTCAGCTACGAGTGACTAATTTTTTATTTAGAAGAAAGAAAATATTTCAAGTAATCTCCAAACAAAAGTCAGAATTTCAAAAAAATAAACCCTGAAATTTAGGAAATAATTCAAGGTGAAATTTTCAGTATAAAGTCAATTTTTTTAGAAAATGCAGAAATTGTAAGTTTGTAATTTAACTTTTAGAATAAATAGAATAAAAAAACATTGTCATGATTGAAGTGATGGCAAAAAAAAGGATGAATCACAGCAAACATCTTTTAATATAAAATCTATGATCATTATGTATTACAAAATATTGAGTTTAAACTATTTAGAAATCTCAAAACTTATTAAGTTTAAGTTATGTTTAGAAAATAATATATAAAACAGAGTTAGTATTGCTAAGAAATTGAATTTGAAGTAACATTTTCAGAAAAAAACTAGCAATTGCAGAATTTTACAAAAAATTCAAGATTAAAAAATTAATTTGCAAATTTTCAACTTTTACTAGAGATTTTAAAATTAGAGAAAATACTCGAGCAATCCAGTTGAAAGTCAAAATACTATGATTAAAATGAAAAAAAAAATACATCAATTTCGAGGGCTTTTTTCAAATGTTGACTACTTTCTTAAAAGTATAAGTTAAACCTTGATCTTGTAAGCTAAATTTTGACATCTTATTAACTTCGTGTTTTAATTCGACATTTTGAGGAAAACATTCAAATTTAAGGGAAACAATTCATAGTTCTAGAAAGAAATCTAAATTTCAATTCAATCAAAGATCAAAGTTCGAGAAAACAAACTAAATTCATAAATAAAAATATATCAAGATTTCAACTTTTCAACATTCGAATTTGAGATTTAGGTGTAAACATAAAAAAGTCATAATGTTTGGAAAACGACTACATTTCGTGTTTCAAATCGAAATTTTAGAAAAAAAAAACACAAAATTGCAATTTTTATATCAAATTTTAAGACAAATGTAAACATTTTAAAAAATAATCAAATACATTTAAGAAACTGTATCCAAATTCTGAATTCTTTTTTAAGAAGCATTTTGAATTTTTCAGGAAATTTGAAGAAAACATTTTTGAGGTTCTTTTCGAAATTTTATTACATTCTGAAGATCAAAAGTTCAAATTGGAAATTCTAATTTTTTAAGATAATAGTAGCCTAAATTTGAAAAAAAAAATATCAACATTATTTTGAAATAGTCTATATTTTCATTGAAAAACGTTTGTCAAAATTTAAACTTTAATAATCAATGAGATTTCCATTTTTTTAGAAACTTTGATTTTTTAAGCAAATGTTGAGAATCCCAAATTTCATCGAAAATCCAAGTTAGCACTTTTAATTGATAAAAATTTTTAATAAACTTAGGTTATTTACAAAAACTTTTTTAAAAATTTAAATATTTTCAAACGGTCGCAGAAATGTTAAATAAAATTAATAAACATGACGACTAACGTCAGAAATTCGATATACAAGTTAAAATAGCGAGTTTATATTCGAAATTTCCCGATTAAAGTCAAATTACGTAAATAATGAAGACCAAAATTTACCTATTAAGTTGAAATTTGTTGATTAAGGAGAAAATTAAAAAAAATTTTTTTGAAGCTTCACAGAAGATCAAATCAAAAAATTTCAACTTCAAATAATTTTGGGTTCTAACTCAAAATTTCATGAAAACCCGAGTGTTTAAAATAAAAGTCGAAATAAAGTCAGTATTTTGATTCTAAAGTTGAATTTTTTGGAAAAATGTAAACATTTAAATTTTAAGTTGAACATTTTGACAGAAAATGCGAAATTTGAACAAAAACCACAGATTTTAGGAAAGTTCTGGTATTTTCGATTTTGAAAATTTAAAGTTATTATCGCCGTGCGTAAAATGCAAATTTATTAAAAAAATCGTTTTACCCCAAAACTTCGAAAAAAACTACGGTTTCTTAGAAAGTTTGTATCAAAATAAAAACATTATTTATTAAAAAAAAATCAAAATTCCGACTTTAAACTTGACATTTACAAACTCGAAAGTTTATAGTAAAAAAATTATGAATTTCTAGTTTTTCCTAAAGTATTCGAATTTTTCTCATAATTTCTCATTAACTGAAATAAATTTTTATCAATTTTAAGCTTCTCCGGACATTTAAACTTTTTTTCTCAAAGTAAAGTGGTTAATTTTAAAATTTTAAGGTTAAAATTTAAGTTTAAAATTTTAAGGTTAAAACTAAAGTTTCGAGGAAAAAAGTCACAATTTCCAAAAAAGTTCCATTCATTAAAGAAGAACGTTTCTCAAAAATTTTAATTTGAAGTTTTAGCTATTTCAACGAATTTTTTACTTTCATCTGAAGATGCGAAAATAAGCCGGAAATTTTAAAACTTTCTTAGGCGAGTTGCTTCTGAAAATTGTGGATTCAAATTTGAACCTTGTTATTATTCAAAATTTTCGATGTAAAACTCGAAACCTAGACTCTTTTTTTAGAGATTCTGACTTTTAATCTCAAAATGTTATCTTAATCCCAAAGTTCTCATTTTCTCTCGAAATTTCGATTTTAAATTCGAAATTTAGACCATTTTCTCGAAATTTCGTGTTGGAACTAAATTCTTGTGAATAAATTTTAGTTTTTTATTTCAAAATTTCGATATTTTCTCAAAATTTTGTGTCTAAATATTAGAATTGAAAATTCGAGAAGAGTTTTGTTATAAGAGTTTATTGTTTTAATGTTTTGCATACAATTTTTAATTGAAAGTTGAAAATTATACTTTTTAAAATCCTACATATCTTACAGATTTTCTTTTTAAACTCTTTTTTGATAATTTCGAGTCATAAACTTGAAGTTTGAAAACTAAATTTTTTTAAATAAATTTATTTCGAATAATTTCTAGAATTTTTAACTTTTGCGTTAAACTTTTTACGTTAAGGTTAGATTTTAAAAATTGTTTTTCGATTTTAAAATTAAAATTTCAATTTTTTTTGACTTCAATTTGGAGACATGAATTTATTAAACAAAATGGGATACCTTTTTTCTTCATAGTCAACATGAGTCACATCAAAAGTTACTACTAACCACATGTGACTCAGGACCTATGGATCGGGCACCAATGTTTTTTAACAATTGAAATATTAGGAAAAAATTGAAAATGTAAACCCAGAAATTTGAGAAAAAAGGTGAAATTGAAAAAAATATTCCAAATTTATTTTACAAAAATTCTACATATTTTTAAATGCTGGTGATAAACGTCGGAATATTTAAAAATAAACATCAATATTTCTAGAAAAATTCAATATTTTAAAATTAAAGCCGACATTTATGGGACAAAATAAAAATAAATTCAAATTCGAAATTTTAATAAAAAAAAGTCGAAGTTTAAAAAAAAACTCGCGAAAAGTACAATAATAATAGTCAAACAAAATATTGGGTTGAAATTTGAGACTATTAATGTAAAATTGACATTGAAGGGGGCAGGGTTTGTTAACTGTGGACTTTTGAATCTGCACTGAACCGAAATAAACCGATATTTTCTTTTCGGTTCGGTTCCGGTTTTCGTTCCGACACAAATAACGGTTTTTTCCGGTTTTCGGTTCAGTTCCGGTTCGAAGCTCTGATATAAAGTTCATCGCACAAGTTCATTTTTCAAGAAAGTTTAAACGACGAATTCCCAAAAACCAGAAAGTATGGACACTTTATCTTTGTTTTTTGTTTTCTTTTTCACATTTGTAAAGTGTGTTCTTTTTTACGTTTGTAAAGTGTTTTTATTCCTTTTTTACGTTTGTGAATAGGGAAGCAAATAAGGGGCGCCAGAGAAATTTTGTCCAGGTGGTGTTAAAACCATGCAAAGAATTGAATAAAATTGCTTAATTTGTCTCGACTATTGTGCAGCTCAAAAAATAACCAAGAAACGATAATTTTTTGTTTAAAAGTTTGTAAAATACGTGTACATTTTGGATGATAAGAATTTGAACAAAATATATTAAAATACAGATTTCATACAGGAACGTCTAAATTTCTCTACAAGTTTTTTCAGATAACTTCTAGCTGATTGTAGTTAGGTGGACGGGGCTGAGGGCAGGACTTTTTAGCTCTTATTATAGATACTTTATTGAGGAAATAGAATAGTCGATTATAAAATTGTTTACATTTCAGAGGTAGCATTTTCAGAAGAAAGAGAAAGAGGAGGCAACTTCTCAGTATGCTTAATGAACTACTCTTCTAGTGAAAATATTTAATTGCTTAAATATTGGTAATGACTAAACCAGTCATGGAAATAGTTTTGTAAAAAAACTACCCAAAAAGGAAAACGAAATTTGAATTCAAAAGTCAATTGCCCAAAGTGAAAATATCATTAAAATGGAAATTTTGAGAATATTTTCTACAAATTCGAAATGGCTACAACTGTATCAAGATTCCAGATTTGAAATAGAAATGTTATCCTAATTACAGACTTTAATTAGAGAAAGAGAAGTTATTTAAAAAAAAAATCTAAATTTCAATTCCAAGTGAAAATTTTCAAGAAAGCAATAATTTCTTAAAAACAAATTATCAAAATTTCGATTTTAATTTGGAAATTTTGATTTTAAATTGGAAACTCGACATTTATATAAACACTAAAATTTTGAGCAAACAGTCGAGTGATCGATATTTTGTCAAATATTTAAAATAGCTCTTGTCAGTACTGAAATCTACCTTGAAATGTGAACAAATATAATTTTAGTGCATACTTATAAGGAATGTTTAACAAAAACGTTATCGAAAAGCCTTATGAAAACTGTTTTAATTGTTAGAAGACATAAGTTACCCATTACATTTGACATGAGTTATACATATCGTAACCTTACTTCTGAAGCACACTCCCGCTATAAATGCCTTATGGGTGACTGTTTTCCCAAAATTTAAATTGTATTTAAATAAAACCCCTTAAAAACAAAACCAAAGCTATAAAGTAATGCTCAGAGTTTTATCATATTTTACAGCTTCTTGCCTGAAGCATCATACAGAGGATTGACGTGCAGCCCCAAAGGCAGAAGCAGGCTTTCGATAACGTTTTTATTTGAATGCCCTTATATTCTATGTAATTTTGTAGAGTAGAAAATCTAATATTAATATTTTTCTTTTATGCCATGCAGATCCGTTTATTCTACCAGGTAAAAATAGTAAGCTTTATACCATATTGGTGTTTATAGCTTCGAGTCATTAGAAACTAACTATACTACACTGAAACATTGCAAACATATCTATGCACTGGTGAATGGTGTTAACATTCCAGTATTTCAACTGGGCATTTTTTTCATAGAATTAATTTGATTAATGATGGTGGTTAGTTCTTAAGTAATGCAAGACACTTGTAAATATGTTCAAATAGCACAACTTAAATATTAGCCTTATATGTTGTTATTGCTTTAATTATAAATTTCGGAATTACTGGATGATCCTTTTAGATTAATTCTACAGCAATACTGCTGTAGGTTAGTTTTCTGATTCGTTAACTTTTGAAGAACTGAGTGACAACGGACATATTCGAAAATTGTATAAGGAAATTAACTAACTTTAAAAAAAATCGAGGAATTTCAGATTTGAAGTCTAAGTTTCGAAAAAAAAAAATCAACATTTATAAAAGAGTTCTAATTTAAAGTTGAAATTTAGAAAAAGTAGTTAAAGGAATTAAAGTTTCGAAAAACTTGGAATTTGTAACAAGTCGAGCTCGAACTCAAAACTTCATTTCTGATTCATGATTTCTCGAAATGTTGAAAAAAGAAAGTTGATAATTTGAACCTAAGAACAAATTCTTTAAAAGGCAAAATTTCTAAAATAGATGAAAATTTTAAGATTGTAAGTAATTGTTTCACGCAACAATTGAAAGTATAAATTGGAACTTGATGAGAATCCAAAATTTTTCAAAGAAGCCTGAATTTTATTAAAAAAGCTTCTCCAAAATTCAAATTTAAAATTTTTAAGATAAAACTAAAAGTTGGATTGTAAAAGACATCTGAAAAAATTTCGAATTGAAACATTTTGAGCCAAAAAAATGCAAAATAATGAATTTGTCCTCGTAGTTTTGTAAGAATTTAAAAATAGAATGTGATAATTTCGAATCAAAGTTTCGAATCAACTCGTCATCATATCGTGATGATTTTTGCAGAGAAAATTGCCAAAGAAGTCGACATTTTAAGATTAAAACTAAAATCTTTGGGAAAATCAAAATGTTCAAGTCCCAGTGTGTAAACATTTGAGAAATTTTGAATGAAGTAGCAGAAGATTATAAACAAATTAAATTTGGATCCAAACTTTTAAGGAGAAATTTGAAGTTGGATAACTGAAGTAGTGATCTCCAAAAAATTCCAACTTGAACTCGAATTTTTAGAAAAAAGTAACAGTAGGAAATGTACATCTGGAGCAGTAAGGAAAAGAGAAGTTTCGAAAAATTGTGAATTCGTAAACCAATTAAATTAAAATCCAATTTGCGAAAACGCTCCAAATTAAAAAAAAAAAATGATTCGAATTCGAACTCTGATGATAGTTACTCGAAGGTTCGTTTCTGATAATAGTTTCTTGAAACATTTCCAGAAAGAGTTCAATTTTCGAGTTTTTTCAGTTAACTATCTTCTTTAGGTAAAAATTAAAAATTCATACCGAAATTGTGAGCAACATGAACTTTAAAAATCTCACAAAGAAACCAAATTTATTAAAAATTTCTTAAAAGTAAGTTTGTGGTCGAATTTGTGGAAAATACAAAAACTTAAGACATAAACTTTAAATCATAAAAAAAATAACCAATAAGAAAAACGAAAAGCGAAACTAGGAGAAAAAATAAGCCTTGTATATACGAATATATATATATACAAGTTTATTACGATGCAATTGAAAAAAGTCGACATTTCGAAATTTACACTAAAAATTTTGTAAAAAAGGCAAACTTAAGATTCAGGCCAAAATTTACAAAAAAGTCGCATTAATTTTCGTAATTTGGGTTTAAATCTTGGAAAAAAAGTAAAAATTCGATGAATATTGAGAAAGTATTTGAAATTTCTGACAGTCCATAATTTATTTTAAAAATAATGTCGTCAAAATTTCGAAAAAAAGGACACTTTCAAAATTATTATTTATGATTTTTTGTTAAAACTAAAACTTTACAACAAAAATCGAACTCCTTGGAAAAAATCCAAACTTTGAATTAAAAGTAGAAATTTTGAAAAAAAGAAAAAATCGAGTTTACTCTCAAGACTACGCGAAAGAAGTCGAAATTTGGAGATTAAAAGTCCGAATTTTTTAAAAAAAATAACGACATTTGTAGTAAAAGTCGAATACTTGAATTTGAAGTCAGTCGAAATTCCGAGATTTCGTGAAAAAAGTCAAAATTTCGAATCAGAGTCGAAATTTTAAAAATAAAATGACGAGTCATTTTGTCAGATATGGCGAGATGTTGGGCGTTTTCTGAAATTTCAGTTTTTAAGAGTCGAAATTGAAAAAAGTCCAAATTAAAAAAAAAATCGAAATTAAAAAGGTCGAAATTGAAAAAAGTTGAATTTTTCAAAAATGAAGTGAAGTTTTCAGAGAGGTGAAAATTCCGAAAAAATTCAAAATTTGGAAAAAAGGCGGCCATTCTGAAAAAAGCTGAAATGTTAAAAAAATCCCATTAAAAAAATCAATTCAAAAATCTAAATTTTCAAAAAGTCGAAACAAAAGTGGAATTTGAAGAGATCGAAATTTAAAAAAAAAATGTCAAAATGTTGAAAATTTCAATTTTTAAAATCAAAATGTCAATGTTTCGCAAAAAGTGGAGATTTGGAAAAAAGGTCACAATTTTCAAAAAATGTTGAGATTTGAAAAAAAAATCTTTAAAACAGGTTTTTTTTTAGAAAGTCTAAATTTTTTGCCAGATACGGAGAAATGTCCAGTTTTTGCTCAAGTTTTGGTTATTAAAAAAGTCAAAGTCTTCAAAGAAGTTGAAATTTTAGTTATTTTTAAAAAAAGTTGAATTTTTCGAAAAAAGTGAAATTTTTTGAGAAGTTAAAATCTCGAAAAAAGTCAAAATTTGTAAAAAAAGTGGCAATTCTGAAAAAGGTTGAAATTTTCAAATAAATATTTGCAAAAATTCGAATTTGAAAAAAAATCAAGTTAAAAAAAGTCTAAATTATCAAAAAGTTGAAACAACAGTGGAAATTTTAAGAGGTTGAAATTACAAAATTATATGAAAATGTGAAAAAATTAAATTTTTAAAATCATGTAAGTATTTAAAAAGTGGACATTTTGAGAAAGGGTTGCAATTTTCAAAAATTGTTGAGATTTGAAAAAAATCTTTAAGAAAGGGCTATCAAAATTTTTAAAAAAAATCGAAAAAATAAACAGTTGAATTCTTCAAAAAAAAAAAAAATCAAAAATACCTGAGTCAAAATTTCAAAAAAATAAAATTAAAATCTTGTAAAAATTCGAAATTCTCAATTTTTTTCCGAAGTAGCAAAGAAGCTAAATTTTTGAAAAGTAGTCAAAGTTTTGAAAACATGTCGAAATTTAAAAAAATGGAAGTTTTAAAAAACGATCAAAAGTTAAAAAAATGACATCTTCGAAAAAAATAAGAAAAAATTGAAATTGTTAAAAATTGCCGATATTAAAGAAAAACGTGAAAAAATTGACATTTTAAAGTCAGAATTTCTGGAAAATGTCGAAATTTTGCCCGATAGGGAGAAATGTTGAATTTTCTCAAATTTCAGTTTTTAAAAAAATCAACTTTTCAAAAAGGTTGAAATTTTAAAAGAAGTCTCAATTCTGAAAAAAGTCGAAATCTTTAAATGAACCAATATTTCCAAATAAAAGCGAAATAAACGTTAAATATTCAAAAAAATCAAAATTTTTGAAAGTCGAAATTTCAACAAAAAAATATAAATTAAAATCTTGAAAATTCGAAGTTTTCATAAAAAATTAATTTTTTTCAAAAGAACATAAAGAAGCTGAATTTTTGAGAAATAGCCAAAATTTTGAAAACTTCAAAATTAAAAAAAAATGGAAGCTTTAAAAATTGGTCAAAAGTTAAAAATAATGACTTCTTCGACAAAAATAGACAAAATTAAATTGTTAAAAGCTAATTGCTGATTCTAAAGAAAAACGTGGACAAATTGACAATTTGTAGTTGTAAATGTTAAGTTTTTTTTGCAAACTTCAGTTTTTAAAAGTCCAAATTTTCAAAAAAGTTGTAATTTAAGAGTCATTTTTAAAAAAGTCAAATTTTTCTAAAAAAGCGAAATTTTTAGAGGTAAGTTACAATTTCGAAAAAAGTCAAAATTTTGAATAAAAGTGGCCATTCTGAAAAAAGCTACGATATTTAAATAAGTCAGCATTTTCAAAAAGTCTTTTAAAAAAGTCAAGTTAAAAAAAATCGAAATTTTTAAAAAGTCAAAACAAAAATGGAAATTTAAAGAGGTCGAAAAAGTGACAAAATTTTGAAAAAAATGGATTTTTAAAAACCAAAATGTGAATGATTTAAAAAAAAGAGTGGACGTTTCGAGAAAAGGTCGAAATTTTCAAAATGTTGAGATTTGAAGAGAAAATTTTGAACGTAATTTAAAAAAAGAATGAATATTTTCGAACGAATCAAGATTTAAAAAAAATCAAAATGACTAGAAATTCCGGATATTTAAAAAATTTGAAATCTTGAAAAAACTCAAAATCTTTAACAAGGAAGTCACCAATCTGGAGAAAAGTCGAAATCTTTTAAACGAATCAAAATTTTTTAAAAAAAGCGAAATAAAGAAAAAGTTCAATTTAAAAAAAAAATAAACAAAAATCAAAACTATCAGAAGCTTATTTTTCCAAAAAAAATTGAAATCTGGACTCGAACTTTTATCAAAAAAGTAAATTTTGCAAAACAATAAAAAGAAGCTGAAATTTTGAGAAATTGTCAAAATTTTGAAAAGATGATCCAAATTTAAAAAATGAAACTATTTAAAAATAGAACTTTTGAAAAATGGTCTAAAATTAAAAAATGACATCTTCAAAAAAATGACAAAATTTTGATAAAACTAAAATCATTAAAATTGCAGATATTAAAGAAAAACGTGGAAAAGTTGATCATTTGAAAGTCAACATTTTTAGAAAATGTCAAAATGACGCCAGATTTGGCGAAATGTTCAGTTGTTCTCAAATTTCAGTTTTTAAAGAAGTTGAAATTTTCAAAAATGTTGAAATTTTTTAGGTATCTCCAAAAAAAGTTGAATTTTTCAATAGAGGCGAAATTTTCAGAGAAAGGCTAAAATTTTGAAAAAAAGTAAGAATTTTGAAAGGCGGCAATTCCGAAAAAAGCTGAAATCTTCAAATATTTGCAACAATTGGAATTTGAAAAAGTTAATTTAAAACAATTTCTAAAAAGCCAAAACAAAGTGGAAATTTGAAAAGGTCGAAATTTTCCAAAAATAACAATTTACGAATTTTTAAAATTAAAATGTCAATGTTTTTAGAATAGAGAAATAGAGAAATCGAGAAAAGATGAAAATTTTCAAAAAAAAAAATTGAGATTGAAAAATCTGAAAAAAGGAAAAAAGTCCAAATTTTTACAAAGCCAGAATTTCGAAAAAAAACGCGTCTTGGAAAAACTTGAAATTTTCGTTAAATAAAATTTTTTAAAACAACTCAATACAAAACATTTTGAGAAACAGTCAAAATCTTGAAAAAAGGTCGAAGTGGAATTCTTCAAACAATTAAACTATATTGAAAAGTTAAAAATTTTCAAAAAAATGTTTAGATTTGAAAAAATCTGAAAAAAAGGAAAATTGTCAGAAAGCCAAAGTATCGAAAAAAATTAAAGTCTTAAAAAAGCTAAATTCGTTAAAAAGTAAAATTTTTAAAACAACTCAAAAAGTCGACATTTTAAGAAATATAGTCAATATTTTGAAAAAGTTGAAATTAAAAAAAATGGAAGTTTTAAAAAATGATTAAGTTTTTAGAAAAATCTTCAAAATATGTCAACGTTTTGAAAAAATAACATTGCTAAAATCTAAATTGTCTTTATTAAAAAAAACGTTAAAAAGTTGATCATTTTAAAGATAAATGAGGTACTAATTTTACAGATAGCCAATTCCGATACTAAAATGGTTTATGCTCGTATATCTAATGCATTAAAATGATCTATGTTCGTGAATGCATTCCCAAATTTTAGAAAATCTCACCAGTGAACTTTTTACAGATCAGCCATGTGCAAGTAAGAACAAAAACTTTTTATCCGCGTTACTACTGAAGAGGTTATACTTTTTGCGTCACAAGTGGCACATGTACAGTATCACGGTAATTACAACTTTTCTTGTTTTGTTTTGTAGGTTAAATGAAGTATATATTTTAGGCCCTTATTGCTCTAGTGGTAATGGTCCTAACAATGGCCTTGTGTCAGCAGTCCAGCAACAAATCGAACATATCTAGCTTTGGCCTTACCCTAAGCCACTATGGGGCTTCTAACGTGTATTATTCGAGGGGTAGTTCTGATGTTACAACTTTGAGTAAATTCTACGCCGAGGCTGCAGCTGGGCAAAAAGGGGACGTTCGAGAAGTTGAGTCTGTCTCTGGAGGTAACCTTAAAATTAGCTAATTTTTAGATAACTTTTATCACGGTCGGGTTTTGGAAAATTATTTAAATTATTTTGGTAAATAAAATCTATAGAGAAATTTCTGAAACCAGATTTTAAACTACGATATTCAAATTGTTTATTACGAATCCACTTAATACAAACCTTCGCTGAAAACGGAACGGTTGAAGTACTGTTATTATTTTATCTTATAATACGAGCTTTGCTTGTTACGGACTGATTTCTTTGGTCCCTTAAGGTTCGCTTTAAGCGGACAACACTGTATATGCCACTTCATAGCATCTGGCATAATTACAATTACAGAAGTTTGCCTAGTTTTGATTTATTTAAACAATTTAGATATTTTTCCAAAAGGCGACCGTGGAAACGTTATCTAATAGGTAATGATTATTTCCCGTTAAAGAAAAACTGTAAAATTAAGAAGTGGGTCATTTTTTACTTGTTCTGCAGCAATAATCAACAAGGGCATCGAAAATATTGAATTTTACAAACGCCACATCATCGTTTCGGCCGAATTTAATGACACCGATGAAGGTATAGTGGTGAATGCAATGTTTGGATCGTTTGCTCGCCATGGAATTGCAATATCCGCCAATCTTATCATGAATACGATCCTCAAAACTTACGCTGGACCCCAGTATTCCATCTCTACGCTGAATACGCCTCTAGTGGCGGATACTACAAGTAAAACACCAATGGAAAAAGACGAAGGGGAAGTTGGGACACTTTGGGCTATTTTGTTTCCACTTGGTACGTCCGTAATTGCCATTTTGAAAATAGTTGTAAGTTGTAGTCAGAAGTAATTTTTGGGAAAGTAATGTAGTTGCGCCTGCTAAACGAAACTTAGATTCCCCACTTAGTAAATTTAAAATAAGATTTTAAATTACTAACCCATGCATATGTTCGTTTCTGATTTTAGCGCCCAACGTGGGGCCAATTCTCATTTTGTATCGGATTTTAGCGCCCAACGTGGGGCCAATTCCAATTTTGTGTAAATTTTGCTGCCTTTATTATTCGTTTCAGTCAAAAGTACGATGAACCCCTAAAGGTTACCATAAAGGGTTCGTTTAATCTGGTAACATCGACGAAAATAAATATAAATATGCAACACAATATTATTTTTTTGCATTACAATTTGATTGTTTATAACATCAATGGAGACAAGTTTATTTGATATGATGAGTTTTTAACAGTTTATCAGCAATACTAGAATAAAATTAGCCGAAAAGGTACTCCTAAAAATGCCCTACATTTAATAAAAGTTTCATTAAAATCGATTTTGCAGCTTCCGAGATTAGCTCGGATAAAACATCAGTCGACAGATAGAGAGACGCTTAAATGCTTCAATTTTGTTAATATAGAGCTATTACATCAACCATAAGAATGACAAAATTAATAAAAAACAGATGTTACGTCTAGCGCAGAGTCCTTATAGTGACACGCCTTTTTCCTTATATTTCAACTTTAAACTTAAAATTCTTGTTTTTTGCACATTTTTCCGAAGTTGAAGTTGGGATCAAGATCCAAATTCAGGAAGAAATAGCTTAAAATTGAATTTCTAAAATTCCGGTTTCTGATTTTGTTTTTCTTTTCATTAATTTAGATTTTAACGTCAAAATTTTGGCTTTAAGTTGTTGTCGTGAAAAATTAAACATTTCGAAATTGCGAAATTCGGGTCTAATTTTCGAATAAAATTGAAATTCTGAGAAAAAAAACAAATTTTTGAGGATTTAGGGCGAAACAACACATAAATTAAATCTAGTTTTAAAATTATAGCTCTTTTCAAGTTTCGTTATAAAATTTGGCCAGAGTTGAATTTAAAAGTCGAAATTAAGAAAACGTTGAAAAGTAAATTTTGAAACTAAAGGCGAGTATTCAGTGAAATTAAAAAAAAGCCGAAATTTTCGAAGAGCCTAAATATCGAGTAAAAGTAAAAATTAACAAAAAACTTTTAACGTTCAAAAAAAAACAAAAGCAGAAAACTTAAAATGTTGGGAAACGATAAAAATTTTGGTTTGTTAAAATTTTTTAAAATTATCAGTTTTTGAAAGAGCCAATTAAGTATTTTTAAAAAGATTTAAATTTTGGAAAAAATGTCGAGATTTAAAAAAATTAAGGTTGTTTATGAATAACAATAATAATAAGTCCAGTTAGATTGTTGTATTGTCGTTTCAGGATTTCTCTCCACGGAATTAAAATTTTAATTCAAATCGCTGATACAAAGGCTCAAATTCTAATATCTAGAGCGAATATTATCAGTGTTCAATGAAATTGGAGTCGAAAAATTTTACGTAAAAAGAGTGCTACACAGACAACAACTCACGATTCAGGTCGCCTTAAGGTTAACAATATTTTCCTTCTTTCAGGGTTGCTTTTCCTATTAGGCAGCAACATCCTCTTCCCGTTTATAGAGCTTTCAACCGGTTTCTCAAGATTACAAATGATGTGCGGCTTCAGTCCGATCCTCTATTGGATCACCAACTTCCTATTTGATTTCGGATTATTCTTCATCTTGAGCATTGTCATTTGCTTTTTCGCCTGGATAGTTGCGGCTGGATCCGAATGGACCGAATTCGAAATTTGTAAGATAAACTTAATAATAATTAATACGCTCTAACGAGAAATGTTGCAGTTCCAATCGTTTGCATGATGACTGCCTATGGATTCGGAGCCATACCGTTCAGCTACTTATTCGCCCGGTTTAAAACCGCAGCTGGTGGATTTGCGCTGTTACTTATATTGGGTCTTTTATTGGGGGTGAATTTGGTGGTGGTCGTTGTGGTTATGAAGTACTCGGGGGATGACTATTACGTTCGTTTGAGCAAGATTCTTGAAGAGTTATTTTTGGTGGTGATGCCCCAATTTGGAATCACCATCACTTCAGTCAAATACGCGCTAAATGTCGTGCAGAAATACAACTGGGATTTAATGCCTCAGGATAAACGGAGCTATTATTGCCGGTTTCACCCAAATCCGTGCTGCCAAGGTGAGTTCATCTGAATCTTTTTTCCTTGCATGTAAAAAAAACATTTTAACTATCTGCGTTTGATGTGTACCACTGGGTTGAGGGGCTCTGCCTTAGAGTGCATTGAGCCCTTGGATTCTCCCATTAGTGAGAAGAATCGTTGGCAAAGGACCACCAAAAGTGATCTAGGATCTAGAATTCTCCCCTTTGGATACGGTCACGCGTGCTCACCTTGACTTGGAAGGTCTTTGGGAATTGAGCACAAAAGTTGTGAATTTCAGGAAATACTAAATATCTTGAATTGCAACTTTCAGGGTGTTCTTCTAATCGACTGAAGCCGACTTCTGGAAGATATGTTGGTTTTATATTACTAAGAATATAAAACAAATGGAGATTTTCTATTCAAAATGGATAAGTTCCCAAAGTTGAAGGATATCGCAAGTGAATGGGTACCGTTTTAAATACGATTTAACGCATTATGTCAAGATCTGACATTTTAGGCAAATATTTTCTCAAAGAAATTTGCATGTTTACTAACCGCTTCTTTAAAACTAACTCTTGATTACTTCTAAGCAGTCTAGGAGGTTTCCTACAATTTAAGGATACTCAGGTTTTTGGTTTCACGCAAGTTTTTCCCCAAATTCTTGATAAGGTCAGGCTTTTTCTAAAAAAAAATTGTTCGTCGGAATTTCGACTCATTGCAGCACGTTTCGATTTTTCTTTGCATAAATTTCACTTCTTTCTAGAAATTCCAATTAAGAAATTTGGTGCAAGTTTCTAAAAAATTATGAGTAAAAGTAGGGTGCCACCTCCTCAGGTTTGACCCGGAGTCTCCCTAGTTACGGAGATACCTCCGGGCTCCGGGTTTAACCAATTATTTCTCCGGATCGATCGATTTGATGGCGAAGAGCTTTTTTAGTCATCAATTTACAATTTGAAACGGTATGAAATATGAAGTCCTTTTTTTGGTCAACAATTTTTTTTCTAAGCGACAAATATCTAAAATCCGTTGTTCATCGGCAATTTGCTAAGCTCGGGGTGATATATCCGCAACAGGTGGCAACCCTCTTGACACAGACGATATTCAGCCTGTAGTTTTTCTGCAAATTACGTTCTTGGTTACAACATTTTACCTTCTAAGGCAGATCGTGGCTATGAACGAAGATTTTTATATGTATACCTACCTTGTTGTATTGCAAGTCGTACAATCTATATTAATTTTCAGCTGCCGAATCTAAAGAATGCGAAATCCAAAGAAGTTTCTTCTTAAACAAAGAGTACGGTATAGGGCGAGATCTCCTTTACATGTTACTGCCAATGATTTTCTACCTTCTACTGAACATACTCATAGACTACCAAATAAAAGAGAAGTTAGAGGAGAAATTTTACGGAATTTTCCGGCGCGGTAAAGACGATTTGGAAACTGGCCGAGGGGGCGATTGCCTCGAACCTGAAAAAAGCCACATCTGCACCAAGAACTTACAGAAGTACTACCGCATGAGAAAAGTCGTCGAGGACGTCTCGTTCGAAGTTAAACGAGGCCACTGCTTCGGGCTGCTTGGGGTTAATGGCGCAGGCAAGACAACAACGTTCAAAATGTTGACCAAAGAGATACTGAAGAGCAAGGGGTATTCGAAAATTATAGCAGACGAGGATAGCGCACGGTTGATACCCGATGATAGTAACATAGAAGTAGGTTTTTATGTTAAGGTTAATAAAAATTCATTTGTGTCTTGTATTTGACATAAATTTGCTTGTGTACATCGAAATTTAATTGATGTGGACCGTGCGTCTCATGCTAAGAGTGCGTTTAGATTAGACATTTTATTCCGTACATTTCTCTCTGACATAAGTGTCAACTATCCTGAGAGAAGCTGTCTCCTGCCAGCTGTGCAGATAAGTCTCGGAGAAGAAGCTATCTGAGACTTATCTGCATAGCTGGGAAGAGATAGCTTCTCTCAGGATAGTTAAAATTTATGTCGGAGAGAAAATATATTTATGTCGAAGAGAAATATATGGAATAAAGAGTCTAGTGTAAACGCACCATAAGTCACATAAATGTGCAAGAAGGAATATACGCTAGTCGATTTTATAATCTACTTGGAAAGAAATTTATGTCGCACTGTCGTGTTAACGTGGATATGATAGGGTTGCCAGACGTCTGGAGTTCATTCGGACTGTTCAGTAATTAAGCCAATTGTTCGTGTCCAGAATGAAAGGTGCACCAAACATAGATTTGTTCGGTAATTTAGAATTAGCTGACAAATCGCTGCTGCGCGGGTCAAAGATAGATAAAATTCCAGAAAACAGGATAACTTAGTTTTCACATGACCTCAGACTTAGATTTTTGACTTAACACAACAAGCACGATTAGATAGACAGTTATACTCCAAGTGACTTCCTTTTTTTTTTCCTTTTTTTGAGCTTCCTTTAAATAACGAGAGTAATTTCAAAATTATGTATGAACACGATTTGGAACTCATTTTCACAAAACCCTTTTCCCCCCGCATCAGCGAAATATGATTAGGCGAACAAAGAGGGCTTTGCATCTAAAATCATTTCGAAGGCCTAAGTATGAAAAGTATAAAAAATATGAATTGAGGGCATTTTTTTTGTTCATCAAGAATTATACGTATGAAAGTAAAAAATTTATTAAATGAGGACCTCTGTTAATCGAATGCTTGCAATCTGGCAACCCTAGGACACCTCACTTCATAAACTGAGATCATGTATTCGTTTTATGACTGTTGTTTTAAATATTTCTTAATAACATTGCCTTATTTCTTCATTTAAATATTTTGAAAATCAATTTAAAATCCGCTTTAGTCACTATTAATGTTACGATCCACACAAATGGCTTTGGCTGTAAAAAAGACAACTATTTACGTTACAAAGTTCTTTGCGTCGCAATAAGTTTCGAAACAGGGATGTCGATTCATTTTTAAAATAATCGACTTTTGGATCGATTCGAATCGTAAGCAAAAGTATGGATTCCCTATAAAATTGGGTGCTGAAAGATCGATTTCCGATAATCGCCTTGTTGGTGAAATTTTTAAACATTTCTAATAAAAGAAAAATTGAATGATAATGATGAATTGGAATAGTTTAATTTTGAAAGTCTTTTCTTGGATTTTAAACACTAATATTTATATTTTAATTATTTATTCCTAATTAGAAAAATCCGATACATATTTATTTTCTGCTTTGTTTTTTATTTATGCATTTTTGGTTTTTTACGAAGATGTAGAAAGGGCATTCATTTATAAAAATATATTTAGAAATATGAAGTTTAAATTGGAAATTACGAAAGTAAAGTGGAAATTTTTACTTTATTTTTACTTTTTTTGAGGAAATATGATCGATGAAGTCGAAATTTCGGCTTTTATCTCGAAATTTCAACTTTTTTTCACGAAATTTCAAGATAAGTCGAAATTTCTTATTCTATGGTTCAGTTAGGCAGATGACAGTTAAGCCCCCACCAACCCTTAGAATATAAAACTATTCTAAGCACCAACCCTTTTACAATTTAATATTGACACTTAGCAGTAAGGTACGTTCACTAAATTCAATTTTTTATTACTCAAAATTTGACTTGTTTCTTGACATTTCAAGGTTAAAGTAGAATTTTCGAGAAAAAATTAGAAATTTCGAGTTCAAAATCCACATTTTACAAAAGCGTAGAAAGGTATTGATTAAAAAAATTATATTTTGAAATTTCGACATTTTACGAAGGCGCAAAAGGACATTGATCGAAAAAAAATATTTTTAGAGACTTCGACTTTTTTCTCGAAATTTCGATTTTTTTCGAAAGTTCGACTTTTTTTCTCGAAATTTCGACTTTAATCCCGAAATGTCGGATTTAAACTTAAAATTTCGGCTTTAAACCCGAAATTTCGACTTTACACTGAAAATTTCGACTTTTTTCTCGAAAATTAGACTTTTTTATTGAAATTTCTACTTTTTTCCTAAAATGCCTAGATTAATCTCGAAATTCGATTTTAAATCTCGGAATTTCGACTTTGATATCGAATTTTTTCTCCAAATTTTCTAGAATAAATCGCTCTATCATAAGCACATTCTATGGTTAAATTAGGCAGACGACAGTTACGTCCCACCACTCCTCTTTCCTAACAATCTTGACAGTTGGTAATAGGGTGCCACCAATAATTGCTATTTTTAATTAGCAAATTTCGGTCTTTTTTTTGGAGGTTTTGAGATTAAAATTGAAATTTGAGTAAATTTGAAATTTCGAGTTTTAAATCGAAATTCCGTGATGAAGATTAAAATTTCGAGAAAAAAGTCAAAATTTAAGAAAAAGGCGAAATTTCGACCTTATAAGCTCGAAATTCCAAGAAAATAGTCGAAATTTGAGAAAAAAGTCGAAATTTGTAGAAAAAAATCGAAATTTTGTGTTTAAAGTGGATATTTCGAGAAAAATTTTGAAATTCGATATCAAGGTTAAAATTTCTAGAAAATAGTCGATATTTGCAAAATATATCAAACATTCAGAAAAAAAAACCAAATTTCGAGAAAAAAAGTTGAGCTTTTCAGATTAAGGTTCAAATTTCGACTTTTTTCTCGAAATTTGAACCTTAATCTGAAGAGCTCAACTTTTTTTCTCGAAAAACGTCAAAATTTCGAGAAAAAGTCAAAATTCGATAAAAAGTGGAGATTTCGAGAAAAAAGTCGAAATTTTGAGAAATAAAGTCGAAGTTTCGAAAAAAAGTCGAAATTTTGACTTGAAAGTGAAAGTTTCCAGAAAAATGTCGAAATTTCGATATTAAGATCAAAATTTCGAGAAAAAAGTTGAAATTTGAGAAAAAAAAAACAAAATTTCGCGAAAAAGGTCGAAATTTCAAGAAAAAAAGTCGAAATTTCGAGAATAAAGTCGAAATTTCGAGCTTAAAATCAAAGTTTGGGAAAAACGTCGGAATTTCTAAAAATAACATTTTTTTAATCGACGTCCTTTGTAACATTTCGAAAAAGTTGAAATTTTCAGAACAAAGTCGAAATAATTTCCAGAAAAAAAAATTTCAAAACAAAGTCGAATTTTGAGGAAAAAGTCTAAATTTAAGAAAAAGGTCGAAATTTTGAGAAAAAAAGTCGAAGTGTTGAGTTTAAAAGTCAAATTTCGAAACAAATGTAGAAATTTCGACATTAAGGTCAAAATTTGGAAAAAAAAATCGAAATTTGAGAAAAACGTCGAAATTTTCAAAAAAAAGTCGAAATTTTAAAATATTTCGAGAAAAAAGTCTAACTTTGAAAAAAAAAGTCGAGTTTTCGAGAAAAAAGTCGAAATTTTTAGAAAAAAAAATCAAAATTTGCCAGAAAAGTGGAAATTTCGAGAAAAAAAGTCGAATTTCAATATTAAGGTTAAAAGTGAGTTCAAAGTTGAAATTTCGAGAAAAATTTCGAAATTTCGATATTAGGGTCAAAATTTCGAGAAAAAAATCGAAATTTGAGAAGAAAGTAAATATTTTGAGAAAAAAATCGAAATTTTGAGAAAAAAGTCGAAATTTGAGAGAATAGTCGAAATTTCGAGAAAAAAGTCGAAATTTCGAGCTTAAAATCGAAATTTGAGAAAAACAGTCGAAATTTGTAAAAATAATATTTTTGTTTTAATCGATTTCCTTTCTGCGCCTTTGTAACATTTCGAAAAAGTTCAAATTTTTATAAAAAAGTCGCAATGTCCAGAAAAAAGTCGCAATGTCCAGAAAAAAGTCGAAATTCTGAGAAAAGATCAAAATTTGAGAAAAAAAATCAAAACTTGAAATAAAAATCGAAGTTTGAGAAAAGAATCGAAATTTTTAAGATAACATTTTTTTTTAATCGATGTCCTTTCTACGCCTTGGTAACATTTTGTTAAATTTAGATTTAAAAATTGAAATTTCTACTTTTTTCTAGAAATTTCGACTCTAAACTAAAAATTCAGTCAACGATATAATGAATAAAACGAAATGTTAATGCTGCCATCTGTTGGCTTATTAACGCACCTATTACTAGTAGATGGAAGTAGATAATAACGACATAAATACACTTACATAAAAAATTTAAAAAAAATTTCAGTACATTTACAGTGACCTGAACCAAGGCAAATCGATCCGATTCTTAGGATTTATGAATCGTTTATTAGATCGATCCTATATTTAAGATCGATCTAAAAAATCGAACTTGAGGCTTAAAAAAATCGATTTTTAGATTAATCGATCTCAGATCTACATCCCTATTTCGAAATACGCGGCACAATACAAATTTTTATTGACCTGAATCCGTCTTTAGAATGCGAGCATGAAACTAACTAAAATTCTTGCAGTACTTGAAAAAAATTGGATACACGCCGCAAATCAATTCGCTCAATTTCGATTTAACCGCCTACGAGATCCTCAGAACATTTGCTTTACTTAGAGGCTACAAGATGAAAGAATCGGATGTTATAGCGAGGAAATTCGTTGATTATTTCGGTAAACGTATTGTGTTGGGGTTAGTTTCTCAGTTTAATATTGTTTTTATTTAGATTTGGGGCAATATGCTGATAAACCATGTGGAACCTACAGCGGAGGGAATAAGAGAAAGCTTTGCTTAGCTTTGGGATTGATAGGATACCCTCCGAACGTTTTCTTGGATGAACCTACAAATGGAGTCGATCCTGGTAGTCGTAGAGGCTTCTGGGAAATTATCAAGGAAATGCAATATAGGAAAAACTTAACATTTTTATTAACTTCGCACAGTATGCAAGAGTGTGAAGCTTTATGTAACGAGTAAGTGTCCTTTAAGGGGTATTCATAGTACAGTTAAATATAAAATCTAGTTTATGAATGCACTCTTTTCTAAAATTCAAGAGTTTAATATGAATCGCATGGTTGTGCGCAACTTATTTTTCCACTCTCGCGTTGTATCTTGGATAAAACCGAGGAAGCTGAATTTATTAATAGAAACTTGCACAAAAATTCGACCTTCCAGACATTTTCAGACAAATTTCCAGAAAAAATTTCAGTTGATGTCAACATTTTTAAATTAAAGTTAATAAGTAAGTTAATATTTGGGATTGGCGTTAAATTGAAAATTGATTCACTAAGCAATTGAGCTTTTACAAGTAGATGGCGCTGTGATCAATGTTAGATATTAAATTATAACCTTAAAATTGCTTAAATTTATGTATATTTTCGTCAGTTTTCATTTCTTATCTGCGTTTGGTTTTCATATGCTCATTTAAATTTGCCACTTTATCAAATTTTGTGAAAAAAAGTGACTATTGCTAGACTAGTTGGAAGTCCAATTTATTTTGCAAACCAACCATCTACCGAGGAAGATACTAGTTTCGCTCGGTCAATGTTGTCAATGAAATTTTGTTCTAGATTGGGAATCATGAAAGATGGTCAAATAATGGCCAAAGGACCATTATACGAGCTCAAAGACAAATACAAAAATGGATACACCGTCAAAATAAAATTAAACTTAGCCAAAGAAACCACGCTGTCTGAAGTAAACCAAGACGTCGATGAAATCGATAGTCCTCATGCCTACCAACGTGTGTCAATGCTGCAAGAAAACGCTCCCAATACAGACGCAAATTCCAACAGGTCGCTAAAGAAGCAAGAATCCGTCCACGAGAATAATCCTTCTGTCAAGGAGATTAAATACAGGATATCGAAAAAATATAGCGCCCATTTGAAAGATGAGCATTGGGTATGTATATCCTGAGGTGTTCCATACTTTTTTAACGTTAATCGTTATAGGGTCTGTTGCATTATCAAATAAGAAACGACCGCAATGACGTCAGAATGAGCCAGCTCTTTAAAGACTTGGAATTAATGAAAGAAGACTTAAACGGGGTTATCGAAGACTATGTTATTACGGAGTCTAGTTTAGAAGACGTTTTCCTTTCCGTTGCTAAAGGCGAGGAGCCCCAACCTTAGGTCTGACCTAACAAATGTGATATAAATAAATAGAGTAAATCCGTACTGTTTATATTTTACAAAGAGAGTGGGGGACCCTTCAGTTACAGGAATAAGTTAACACAGGAATGTAATTGAAGGGTTATCCGGTTGAAAGAATTTTAAAAATGGGAGCGATTTCAGTATTAATTTATTTTATTTTTATAAACATTTACTGTATTTCTCGAATAATTTGATATACATATACCGTTTGTGCGCTCATGTGATAATCAAAGCATCATTAAGAGACAGCAGTGTATAATAGTTAGGGATCTGATTGTTTTTGTTTTGTTAATAAAAATTCTAAAAGCCTAGAATATTTACTTGGTAATCACTTGGTTTTTTATCTTCTGTAACGAAGAAAATTTTAGCTTTATGCGATATGTAATAATTAATAAAAGTATACATACACACTTTGTTTTATTTTTCCCCCAATTTTTCGATCATGTGACCCTATGTCCTTGATTCTTACTGGAAAATATAACACATACGAATTGGCTTAATATATATATATTTTTTTGTTGGTGGAACGGACTGGTCCTTGGTTATCTTCAAAAATTGAAATATAAATCTTGTCCCCTGAAACTAAGAAAGATTAAAAAACACAATAAAGGTTGCTCTAATGCGTTTCGATGGCCAAGCTATCATCTTTAGAAATACTGATGATATCTCTGAAATGTTTATAATTAAAATTTGAACATTTTAAAAAATTTTGACTAAAATTACGATTTTTTTTTAATTTTCGCTCATTTTTTCAAAATTTTAATTCTTTGAAAATTTTGGCTTTTATTAATCTCGAACTCTTCAAAATTTGGAACTTCTTTTCAAAATTGTTGCATTATTTTGAAACTTGTTTGTTATTGAATTTCGATTTTTTTTTAGAATTGCCCCATTTATTAAATGTTTGATTTTTTGAAAACTTTTGGCTCATATTTCAGAATTTCCTCTTTTTGAGTTTTTGACGATTTTTTGATATTTCGATTTTTTACAATGATATGAAATTTATCAAACAGTTAAAAAAAAAACGAAATTTCGAAAAGGGACAATTTTAAAAAATGTAATCTTGAGAAAAACTGAAAATTTTAAAAAGTTCAAATTTTGGAAAAAGGCAAATTTTTCAAAAATTGAAATTTTGAAAAGTCAAGATTGTCCAAAAAATTCGAAATTTCGAATAAATGTCGAAATTTATAAGCCAAAATTTTAAAGCCAAAACTTCAAAAAATGGGTTAAAATTTTGAAAAAGTCGAAAATTTAAAAAAAGGTGGAAATTGTAAAAAATTCAAAAAGGGCTACTTTTTAAAATAATTTCGAGTTTTAAAAAAATTGAAATTTTGCAAAATATTAAATTTTTCAAAAACCGAACATTTGAAAGTCAAGATTTTCAAAAAAATTCGAATGAATGTCGAAACTAAAAAAAGCGAAATTTTAAATCCAAAACTTTGCAAAAATTTTTAAAATTTAAAAAAATTTGAAATTTTGCAAAAGATTAAATTTTTCAAGAACTGAAATTTTGAAAAGTCAAGATTTTCAAAAAAAATTAAAATTTCGAATGAATGTCGAAACTAAAAAAGTCGAAATTTTAAATCCAAACTTTGCAAAAAAGGTTAAAACTTTAAAAAAGTCGGAAATTTTAAAAATAATCGAAATCTGGAAAAAATGTCAAAATTATCAATAAAGTTGAAATTTTCAAGAAAATCGAAATTTTCAAAAGAAATTCTGAATTTCCGAAATTTGTCAAACATTTAAAAAAAAAATCGAACTTTCAAAAAGTGAAAATTTTGAAAAACATCGAAATTTTGAGAAAAGTTGAAAATTTTAAAAAGTTCAAATTTGGAAAAAGGCAACTTGTCAAAAATTGCCACTCTCAAAAGTCAAGATTAAAAAAAATTTTGTGAATAAATGTCGAAATCTGTAGTCAAAATTTTAAAACCAAAATTTTGCAAAAAAATCTAGAAAAAATATCAAAAGGCAATAAAGTTCAGACTATCAAGAAAATCGAAATTTCAAAACAATTTGAATTTCCGAAAATTTTCAAAAAGGTCCAACATTTCAAATAAAATCAAAATTTTAAAAAGTAAAAAATTGATAAACAGAAATTTTGAGAAAAGTCGGAAGTATTTAAAAAGTACAAAATTTGGAAAAAGATAAATTATTAAAACACTGAAATTTTGAAAAGTCAAAATTTTCAAAAAAAATTGGAAATTTCGAATAAATGTCGAAATGTAAAAGAATCGAAATTTTGAGGGCAAAATTTTCCAAAAAAAATCAAAATTTTGAACAAAGGGGAAAATTCGATAACTTGAAAAAAGGTCAAATTTATCAAAAAAGTTGAGATTTTTCAAAAAAATCGAAAAATCAAAGTTTCCATAATTTTTCAAAAAGGTCGAACCTTAAAAAAAATCGAAATTTTAAAAAGTAAAAATTTTGAAAAACATCGAAATTTTGAGAAAAGTCGAGGATTTTAGAAAAGAAATTCTGCTAGTTGTCTAGCTTCGTTTTATGAATGTAATAAATCGCTCAACCATATTAAAAGCAAACTTGTCCACGCTGGAGGCTGGAGGATTCAAGTAATGTTCTCAATTTCGTTCAAGACAACAAAAAAATTAGCAAGTGTCCTTAAATCATCATAAGAACTGTCGGCAAACTTGACCCAAACCTTCGACAATTAAAGTAATAATGCAAATCGCGTAGTCTCGCGCCAAGGTCAGAAAAGGTATTAACCGTTTATGGTCATTATTTGCGCATCAAATTCGCTAACAATTGGGATAAATAAAATTCTCTGCGCTGCTCGTCCATAGCAGATAAATAATTTAAATATTAGCTAAAGGAGCGCTAAGGATATCCTCTCGAAAATTCATATGGTCGAACCGCAAAACTTGTTAACAAACTGAATGACATCAGCTTCTATATCTGTCCATTCTTGAAACGAGTGGGATCGTTCCAATAACAAAAATACAATTACCAGCCAGCGTTTGAAAGTCGCTTAACAACAGTAAATGAGGTTTAAGAAAAGGATTACTTATGGAAGTATAAATATCCGTGTGTTGCACTTCAATGTGATTTGATTTTGCAATGACCCAATTTGAGATGCTGCAGAATGCGCTTTTTATCAATTTCTTTTTACTTTTTGCCACTAAATGGATTCTGTAACCTTCTGCGACAATTTATACTTTGTAAACAGGCGCTTTTTAAGCAACAGTGGAAAATCTGGTTTAACGCACAATAATGTCTGTGCGCGCGTGTGGTATCATTTGAAATGTAAAAATTTAGTCACACCTAATTTATATCCTGAATCAGGACGTCTTTAAACGATGTGTTTTTTTGTTAGTGAAGCAGTGTCGCCTTTATACTTGTTTTTTAAGTATAGGCCACTTTGTGCAAGAAATATTTTATTTTATAAAATTCGAATTATTTTAAATTCGATCTTTCTCAAAATTCCAAATAATAACTCGAATTTAATTTCGAGTATGAATTTTGGTGGAACGGACTGGTCCTTGGTTATTATCAAAAAATGAAATACAAATCTTGTCCCCTGAAACCAACTTTGTTGTGTTTTTTGAAAATAACCAAGGACCAGTCCGTTCCACCAAAATTTGAATTGCAATTCCCGAATATGAAAATTACAAAATTTACAAAGTTCTCATTTTTCTTCAATATTTTTATCAAAAACGGAAAATTTATTAGGTTCTTTTCAGAATTTTAATTTTATATTTCGACAATAAATTCAAAAAACTGATGTTCCCCAAATAATTGGTGACGTTTTAAGAATGATTAAATACTAGCTGATACCCGCTCCTTCGTCTTGATAACAAAAAGTATTCTTGGCTTTTTAGAAATTCCCGATTTTATCTTTTGAAGAATTCGATTTTCATTAAAAATTTCGACTTAATACGAAAATTTCAAAATGTTCAATTTTCTTATGGATGGCTAAGCTTTCACATGCATTTAACATATAATTCTTATTAACCACTCTTAATAATTTAATATTATCCTATGATCTAATTCAAAGGCATGTCGAGCCACACTTGACTTCTCAGTTCTTCCGTACCTCAAATGTTTAAAGGATAAAGTAGAGCCAACGGATAAGTCCGGTATTTACCAAATTTCATGTAGGGATTGTCCTCAAAAGTATGTCGGGCAAACTAGACGATCTCCTAAAATCCGACTGAAGGAACATTTGGCTCACTTGAGGTACGGAAGAACTTAGAAGTCAAGTGTGAATCGACATGCCTTTGAATTAGATCATAGGATAGATAATAATATTAAATTGTTAAGAGTAGTTAATAAGAATTATATGTTAACTGCAGGTGAAAGCTTAGACATCCTTAAGGCTGAAAACAACTTTATGAATCGTTGCGCTGGGCCTTTAGGCCATTCATCTCTGTTAAAAATAGCTAAGGTCGATAGATAAGGACTTGTGACACAATGACGTGTATGATTGGATGCGCATGCGCGTTCAGGTGCGGCCGATCATGCACGAAGTGAATATTCTTAGTATATAAGGTTAATTTTAAGATTAGATGTTAGTTTCTTTCTGAAGATGACAGCTTGGCTGTCGAAACGCGTTAGAACAACCTTTGTTGTGTTTTTTAATCTTTCTTGGTTTCAGGGGACAAGTTCTGTATTTTAATTTTTGAAGATAACCAAGGACCAGTCCGATCCATCAAAAAAATTCTTATCTTTGTAAAGAGTTTTCTTTTTGGGAAACTGCAACGTTTTTGAAAATTTCCTTTGCAATATTTCAAATTTTTTTGAATATTATAACTTCTCTTGAAGTTTTTGAAGTATTTGGAAAATTTTGACTTTCATTTCAAATGTTTGACCTTATTTTTATAAATGTTGATCGCTTTTGGAATTTTGACAAGTAATTTCAACGTTTTGGCAAATTATAAATTCGATCTTTTCAAAACAATTATTTTTTAAAACTTAAATTTTTGGAAAGTTTTTACTTTTGAAAACATCGACTATTGAAGTATTTGATTATTTAAACACGATTTTTTTTTAAAATATTGGCTTTTGTCAAAATTGTCACTTTTTGAAAATAAGACTTTTTGAAAAGTCGTGGATTTTTATTGAAAATCTTGCTTTCTTGAACATTTCGACCATTTTTAATATTTTGACTTTATATTTGAAAAATTCGAATTTCAAAATTACCAATTTTTGTAATTTTCATTTTTTTTAATTGTTCAAATTTTAACAATTTCACAATTCCGCCTGTCTGTAAGATTTTGATTTTTTCCGAATTGTTTGATAATTTTGACATAAAATTGTGTTCTTTACTTAAAATTGTGACTTTTTCCAAATTTTGATCTTTATAAATTTGATTACATTTAAATATTAATTTTTGAAAACTTCTACTTTTTTTTTAAACTATTCCCTCTGTACGAATATTGACAATTTATTAAAATTTTGATCCTTTTTTTAAACATTTCGACTTTTTTTTGAAATTTCGAATTTTTCCCGCAGTTTCGACTTTTAGGTAGTAAGTTGGACTTTAATTTGAAAAAATTCGACTTTTTCTTCTAATTTTCACTTGATTGAAAAATTGTACTTTTCTCAATATTTCGACTTTTGTCAAATTTTCGCACTTTTTTCAAAATATATTTTTTCAAAATGTTCCCCTTTGTTCGAACGTTTAACAATTTTTAAACCTTTTTTCAACACTTCGATTTGCTTTAAAAAAATGCTACTTTTTCTTGAAGTTTAGACTTTTGAAATTGAACGTTTGTTTAAAAAAATTCGATTTTTTCTTCTAATTTTCATTTTTTTTTTGAAAAATTGTATTTTTCTCAATATTTAAATATTTTTTAAATTTTCGCATTTATTTCAGAATTTGATTTTTTTCTAAATTTCTTCCTTTGTTCGAACATTTGACAATTTATTGATATTTTAACCTTTTTTTTTAGACGTTTTAAGTTTTTTTTTCAAAAATTTCGTCTTTTTCGCGAAATTTCGACTTTTATGTAGTAAATTCGACTTTTATTTGAAAAAATTCGGCTTTTTCTTCTAATTTTCACTTTTTAAAAAAACTGTATTGTTCTCAAAATTTCGATATTTTTGAAATTTTCAAACTTTTTTCAGAATTTAATTTTTTTGAAAATTTCTCTGGTTGAACGTTTGACAATTTATTGAAATTTTGACCTCTTTTTGAACATTTTGACTTTTTTTCTCACAAATTTAGATTTTTTCTCGAAGTTTCGATTTTTACGCAGTAAATTGGACTTTTATTTTTAAAAAATCAACTTTTTCTTCCAATCTTCACTTTTTTAAAAAATTGTATTTTTCTCAATATTTCAACATTTTTGAAATTTTCTCACTTTTTTCAGAATTAATTTTTTTCAAAATTTCCTTCTTTGAACATTTGACAATTTTTTGAAATTTAACCCTTTTTTGAACATTTCGATTTTTTTCGCACTTATTTCAGACTTTTTTTCGAAATTTCCACTTTTACGTAGTAAATTGGATTCTTAATGGAAAAAATTCAACCTTTTCTTCTAATTTTGACTTTTTTAAAAAATTGTATTCTCAAAATTTCGATATTTTTGACATTTTCGAAATTTTTTCAGAATTTGATTTTTTTGAAAATTCCTTCCTTGACCATTTATTGAAATGTTGACCTTTTTTCTTGAACATTTCGAATTTTTTTTCAAAAATTTCTACTTTTCTTAATGTTTTCGCTTTTACGTAGTAAATTGGACTTTTATTTGAAAAAAATCGACTCTTTCTTCTAATTTTCACTTTTTTAAAAAATTATTTTTTTTCTAAATTTCGATATTTTTGAAATTTTTGGACTTTTTCAGAATTTTTTTTTTCAAAATTTCGCCCTTTGTTCGAGCATTTGACAATTTATTGAAATTTTCACCTTTTTTTAAACATTTCGATTTTTTTTTCAAAAATTTTTTGCTTTTTCTCGAAGTTTCGACTTTTATGTAGTAAATTGGACTTTTATTTGAAAAAAATTGACTTTTTCTTCTAATTTTCAAAAAATTGTATTTTTCTCAAAATTTCGATATTTTTGAAATTTTCGAACTTTTTTCAGAATTTGATTTTCTTGAAAATTTCTCCCTTTGTTCAAACGTTTGACAATTTATTAAATTGTTGACCTTTTTTTTGAACATTTTGACTTTTTTTTCAAAAATTTCGTCTTTTTCTCGAAGTTTCGACTTTTATGTAGTAAATTGGACTTTTATTTGGAAAAAATCGATTTTTTCTGCTAATTTTGACTTTTTAAAAAAATTGTGTTTTTCCCAATATTTCAACATTTTTGAAATTTTCGCACTTATTTCAGAATTTGATTTTTTTGAAAATTTCTCCCTTTGTTCGAACGTTTGACAATTTATTTGACATGTTGATCTTTCAAAAATTTCGACTTTTTCTGGAAGTTTCGATTTTTGTGTAGTAAATTGAACTTATATTTGAAAAAAAAGCAACTTTTTCTTCTAATCTTCACTTTTTTAAAAAATGTATTTTTCTCAATATTTCAACATTTTTGAAATGTTCGCACTTTTTTCAGAATTAATTTTTTTCCTCCTTTGTTTGAGCATTTGACAATTTTTGCAAAATTTTTACCTTTTTTTGAACATTTCGATGTTTTCGCACTTATTTCAGAATTTGATTTTTTTGCAAATTTCTCCCTTTGTTTGAACGTTTGACAATTTATTGAAATTTTGACTTTTTTCTGAACATTTCGATTTTTCCTCAAAAATTTCGACTATTTCTCGAAGTTTTAACTTTTATGTAGTAAATTGGACTTTTATTTTAAAAAATTCAACTTTTTCTTCTAATTTTCACTTTTTTAAAAAAATGTATTTTTCTCAAAATTTCGATATTTTTGAAATTTTCGGACTTTTTTCAGAATTTGATTTTTTTCAAAATTTCTCCCTTTGTTCAAACATTTGACAATTTACTAAAATGTTAATCTTTTTTTTTGAACAAACTTTTGACAATTTATTTAAATGTTAACTTTTTTTTTTGTACATTTCGGGTTTTTTTTTTTAAATTTCGACTTTTTCTCGAAATTTCGACTTTTATGTAGTAAATTGGACTCTTATTTGAAAAAAATCAACTTTTTCCTTTAACTTCCACTTTTTTGAGAAAATTGTATTTTTCTCAATATTTCAACATTTTTGAAATTTTCGCATTTATTTTAGAATTTGATTTTTTTCAAAATTTCCCGCTTCGTTCAAGCATTTGACAATTTATTGAAATTTTTACCTTTTTTGAACCTATCGACTATTTTTTCAAAAATTTCGACTTTTTCGCGAAATTTTGACTTTTATGTAGCAAAAAGGACTTTTATTTGAAAAAATTCAATTTTTTATTCTAATTTTCACCTTTTTAAAAAATTGTATTTCTCTTAATATTTCAACATTTTTGGAATTTTCGCATTTATTTCAGAATTTGATTTTTTTTTAAATTTTCCTTTTTGTTCGAGCATTTGACAATTTATTGAAATTTTTATCTTTTTTTGAACACTTCGAATTCTTTTTCAAAAATTTTGACTTCTCGAAATTTGGACTTTTAGGTAGTAAATTGGACTTTTATTTGAAAAAATTCAACTTTTCTTCTAATTTTCACTTTTTTAAAAAAATGTATTTTTCTTAATATTTCAACATTTTTGAAATTTTCGGACTTATTTCAGAATTTGATTTTTTTCAAAATTTCTCCCTTTGTTCGACCATTTGACAATTTTGTTGAATATTTCGATTTTTTTTTCAAAAATTTCGTCTTTTTCTCGAAGTTTCGACTTTTACGTAGTAAATTGGACTTTTATTTGAAAAAATTCAACTTTTTCTTCTAATTTTCACTTTTTTAAAAAATTGTATTTTTCTTAAAATTTCTAAATTTTTATTTGAAAAATTCAACTTTTTCTTCCAATTTTTCACTTTTTTGAAAAATTGTATTTTTCTGAATGTTTTAACATTTTTGAAATTTTCGCACTTATTTCAGAATGTGATTTTTTTCAAAATTTCCCTCTTTGTTCGAGCATTTGAGAGTTTATTGAAATTTTGACCTATTTTTGAATATTTCGATTTTTTTTTTCAAAAATTTCGTCTTTTTCTCGAAGTTTCGACTTTTTGCTCGAAGTTTCGACTTTTTTGTAGTAAATTGGACCTTTATTTTAAAAAAATCGACTCTTTTTAATTTTTTTTTGTAAAACTGATTTTAGTTTTCTCAAAATTTAGACAATTTGAAATTTTCGCACTTTTTTCAAAATTTGATCTATCAAAATTTTCACTTTTTTTGTAAAAATTTCGACTTATTTTAAATTCATTTAAAAATGTTGACATTTTTTTCGAAACTTCGAATTTTAAGCTTAGATTTTTTGAAAAATTTTTGATATTTTTGAAGAATCTGACTTTCTAAATTGCACATTTTAAAATTTTGAACGAATTGTATAAAACGAATTTAACACGTAACTAAATGTCAGTGTTAAAAAGGAGTATTTTTAAGTGTAATGAAATCAAAATTTCTTATACATAATTTTCAAAATTTCCAGATAAATATTATTCGTATCATATTCACTTTCTTAACAAGAGATCGATTAAGTTTCGAGGATAAGGCAAATTTTGATAAATAAGCAGCAATTTGCAAAAAGTGATGTTTTAAAAAAGGCGAAATTTATAGAAATAGAAAATGTTGAATTTTGAAGTGGTCAAATCTCACGAAAAAACAATGAATTTTGAAATGAACAAATCGAAATTTCAAGAAAATGTCGATAGTATAAGTATATTAATGTTAATTTTTTGTAGTTCTAACAAGAAAAACGTCTGAACAGAACATTACTGCAGATTGAAGAAGAAACAAAAATGCTTCTTCTGAAAAAAAAATGCTTCTTCTGAAAAAAATTTCAGAAGTACAGGATATATTTCTTCCGGGATTGCACCGTCTCAAAGAACTACTAAAAGTGTTGGACGTTTCGCCCACCATCGCAATTAAAAATAAAATACAAGGAAATATACAAAAATGAAAAATGAAAAAGGCCACTTTTCAAAACATCAGAACACGGTAACTCAGTATGTCTACCATACCAGAGGCGAAACTCTTCTGAACTGAAAATTGGTACAAAGGATAAGAAAGTTTAGATAGAAGAGCATGGTAACTTATTATATCCACCATACCAGAGGCGAAACTCTTCAGAAAACTTCGAAAGAAGTATATCCTGTACTGACTCTGGTCGTGGAAGCCTTCGTTATCATATTTCAGAAGGTTGTATTTGTGTGTGATCTCTATGGTACACTTTTTTTTGTTTTGCAAAAAGACTGCTACGGAAGGAAAATAGGTTCACTTTCGAAGCAGATTAACACGTTTTTTGATTAAGTAGTTCGCCTGAATTCAAGGACTTAACAACTGCGAAGTTGGGGTAAACTTTATAAACAGCTCCAAAGTAAATATTACCGAAACACAACATCAAAATAAACTTTTAATGATGATTACCCTTAATGTTGTACGGTTTCTCCAAAGGGCGGTCGATTATAGGCACAGTGACATATATTTATAATAATTTGGGTGCCACTCTGCGATACATATTGGCAGTCAATGCTCTAGATATTAAGGGGGTAGTTTTCTTATAGCACGTTGTAGTCCGGCGCATTACGCCGTAACAAACGGAGGTGTATTTTAATTTGTGTCATGTTCTTTCCAGTGTAACAAATCGAATCTAGCAATCACATTAGTGGTTGAATTAATCGTTACCGTTCTGTAACTTTTTATTTGTTTTTTTGTTTAACTTTGTATTTAGTGCTGTCAAGCTGAAATTACTGGATTACAATAAGAAACGGTAAATTTTTTGCTCCTTATCTTCAAAATGTTTTGCAACACTTAATTTTGGAATATATTACTCATATTTTTAAAATGTGATAAACCACTTGTTGTTTTTTTTAATTGTATGGTGGAAGCTGTTTGTTTTTAAAATAATTATTACATTTTGATAACATTTTGAGTAAAATAAAATGCAAGTGGCTGGATATCGTATATTTTTATGTAGCAATTACGTCATATTCTGGATGTATCATCATCACAGTGTCATCACTTGACTTAAATCTTAATTAGGCTGTCTTTACTCATGCAGACCATTTTATAACAAAATGATAATTTCAATATGAATTGTGATTTATTGACCACTTCGCTTTTTGGTCTTCTGGAGTTTTGGTATTTTTTTGCCCTCTGTGCTGCATCCGAAAGATATTTGAATAAGATTTTCTGTATTTCAAATCATCTGCTTTGTACAATGTACGTTTCCAAATTTTTTTTATCCGCTAGAGCATTTACTGAATTTTTCGTTTTTTCTATATCTCGATTTTAATTTCCAAAAATTATTTTTCGCCAAAATTACAGAATATTTATAAATAAGTACTTTTCAAAACTGCAACACTTTTCTTAAAATGCCGAGTCTGCATATCCCCTTTTCTAATATTTTTCCCCAAGTTTCAGCTTTAAAATCGAAATTTGGATTTTTTCTAGATAGTTAGATTTTTTTTATCGAGAATTCGATCACAATTTTAAAAGTTCTTGAAATTTAGACTTATGCCGAATTTTTTATAAATTTAAGTTTCCTTTAGTTCCTAAGTGTCAAGGAATGTTCATTTATTTTCTTCAGTCTCCAAATTACGACTTTTTTGTGTAGATTTCGATTTTAAACTGAATTTTTTTGTCTTTTTATTTCGGGTTTGGTTATCTCAGAATTTCGAAATTGTATTAAACATATTTTTGGTCCCTAAATTTCATCTTTGAACTAGATCGCTTGGTTGAAAACAGAATCGTCAGGACAACAAGAGACAAGTCACCAGTAGGACAAAGAAGCACAGGAAGACCCGAAAGGGCTGGTGTGGCAATATGCCAAGCGAGTAACCAGAGGCAAAAACGAGGAAAAATAGGCAATATGCCTACATTACAAGTCGGAAGAAGAAAGAAGAAGAACTAGATTGGATATTTTTAATATTTTCTTTATAATTTCTCTTGAAATCTTTAGTTTCATCTCGTTTTCTTTTGTCCTAAAATGTCGAAAGATTTATTTTTTTAATATCACGAAATATTTATTTCTTTCAAAAATTTCGAAATTCGGACTTTATTTTCAAAAAATGTCCAAGCATGTTCTTACCAATACAGCATAGTGTGGGTGTGCACTATCTTGCTGAAGCTACATAACATTTCCATTTGGAAATATCCAATTTAGTTTGGAGGGAACAAATCAATCGAGAGAAAAATCCAAGATTTAGGTTCCATAGAAAAAGTATTGCCCATGGTCATATTATCTACTATTCTGGTCAAACTTTCATTTTCTATGGATGATGAGTGTAATACTCAAACGTTTCGAATATTTCATAAAATTCGAACTTTTTTAAATATCGTTTTCCAAATCAATTGGATAAAAAAATAATTCTCTGAGCTTTCAAATCAACTACTCTCTTATAAGTAGCAGAAGTTTTAATAAAATAAATGCGTTTATTGATACCAACAACAGATATACTTTGGACTAGTGGAAACACGCCTTTTCAATGTAAAAAACACATGTTCCATTTTAAATTAGTCAGGGGCATGTATAAATAGTAAAAATCCTGTTTCATCGAAAGTATTGGAAATAAAAATGTATGTCATAGTTCAACTAAAAACCAATTAAAATTTATAATGTCATTAAACTTGCAACAAGAATTTATATACCATAAAAACTTATCTTTCAGGAAAATCAAACAATGAATATGTTTTTGCTGCAACAATAATTTATTGAAACCGTAAAACAACTGCGCAATTTAATTAAGAAAATCTGAATTTTAAGTAGATCTTACTAAAAACATAATACAACAAAACCGAGTCTTCTAAAATAAATAAAAATCTCAGTTTGTATTTTTTATTTTTCCAAACAATTTTAAAAAATTGTATTGCATTAGGAAATACAATTTAAAATAATAATAATCAAATAGTTGATTTTTTAGCTTAAACTTCAATTATTGACTTTTTTAAGTTCGAAGTCAAAATAGCTACTTTTCTCTCACAGCTCCTAGTTTTCAGGCATAATTTTAAATTTAGTCTAAACATTTTTCGAGCAACATTTCTACTAAAATTTTCAATTCTGTGTCAAATTCAAGATTTCAGCAAAGAGGACTCTTTTCTTAAAATTCTGTAGCTTCAAAATTCGTCTCTTTCGAAATTCGAATTTTTTCCCAAAATTCTTTTTTGTTTCGAAATTGTAAATTGCCGAAATTCAATACTTCAAACAAGGAATTTCTTTCTACTTTTCCATTTGGAACGTTCTCTTACAGATACTATTTTTTTTGAAATTGGTCTTATTCTCAAAATTCGTCATCATGAAAATTCCATCCTTTAAAAATCGAAAAAATTCGACTTGATTGCTAAAATTCTTCGTTCTTCGAAATTTCAACTTTTATATTAAAATTTGAAACAAATCTTGTCTCCTGAAACCAAATATCTCTCAGAAGACGATAGCTTGGCTGTCGAAACGCGTTAGAGCAACATTTGTTGTGTTTTTTAATCTTTCTTGGTTTCAGGGGACACTTTTTGTATTTCAATTTTCGTTTGACCTTGTTTTCTTGAACTTTGGATTAAAAAAATCAATTTAAAAAATAAATGAAAATGAAAAAGACCAAAAAAATATAAAATAAAAAATTTTAAATTGAGATTTTGATGAAACAGCCAAAATTTCGACAAAAGAACTTCAAAATTGAAATACAAATCTTGTATCTTGTCTGAAACCAACCTTTCTTGTGTTTTTTAATTTTTCTTGGTTTCAGGGGACAAGATTTGTATTTCAATTTTTGAAAATAACCAAGGACCAGTCCGATGCACAAAAAATAATAAAATTTGACCTTTGTTTCAAAACGGTGGGGCAAGGTTGGATGCTTGCTGCCTCTTATTGATAAATCGAACGGAAATATACATACGTATTACATACATTTCGCGGAAGAGTTTTTTTCGAAATTTCGAGTTGGTGTTTTTATGATAATTTCGAATTATTTTGGTACTATCTTCCAAATTCTATTTCTTTTCTTAAATTTGATTTTCAACGGAAAATTTTGACTTTTTATTAATTTGAAGTAGTTTACAAAATGTTTATCTGTTTTTAAATCATTTATCCTTTTTTATTTTCCAAATGATATTTTTTTGAAATTTTCTGATTTTTGGTTTTAAATTTCGATTTATTTTTAAATTCGATAATCTGAAAATGTCATGAAAACATTTCTTGGAAATCTGAACTTAGTTGTTTCAAAATTAGTCAAAATTTGTATTAAAAAGTAAAATTTTTTATTAAAACGTAAAAATTTGGAAAAAAATAGTTTTGAACATTTCGACTTATTTTCTAAAATTTCTACATTTTTGACATTTTTGTTAGAAAGTGACGTTTTCTAAAGATGGTAGTACAAGATGGGGTGCTTGTCGCAGCATCCCAGACTCTATATACAGTGTGTCCCACCAAGAATCGCCGCGATCGACATCTGGTAAAGTGCTCATCCAAAATGTTTGAAAATTTAGAAATTTATCAAAGTCGACAAGGCCAACATAACTAAACTATTCGCAAAGTTATAGTACTTCCGGTTGTACCTGAAGTTGACACCAACTTCGTTATGTTAAATGAGACACTCTATATGCTAGGCCTTTTTAATTCTATTTTTTTTTGATATTTACCATTCTCGAAATTCGATCTCTTTTCTCTAATTTGATTTTCTCCTGGAAATTTTCATTAATTTAAACAACTTTTCAACATTTTGACTTTCTTAAGTTAGTATTTATTCTTTGTTTTTCAAAATGCTGCCATTTTCTCAAAGTTCGATATTATTTTTTAAATCTTGACTTAGTTTTAAATTTGATAATCTCGAAATTTCGTCTTATCAACATTCTTTTTGAATTTTCGACTTTTTTATTGATTAGAATGAAAAAAACAAGAAAATATTTTTCGAAATTTCGAGACAAACATTTCTTGGTTTCAACTTTCTTTTTTTAATTTAAATTTTAGTAAAAGTTTAAATAAAAATACACGAATTTCGAAAAAATAGTTGTAGGAATTTCTATTTTTTTCCCAATTTGTTTATTCTTTAAATAATTTGGTGGAATTTGAGTTCAAAAACAGAAAATTTGATGCAATATTTTTTAGAGTTTTCGAGAAAATACCTTTCATGGACACTTCAATTTTTTCTTGAAATCGAAATATGAGTCAGAACTTCAATGAAATCATAAGAATTTTGAGAAAAATAGTTTTGGGAAGTTCGACCATTTTCTCCAAAATGGTTCATTTTCTAAATAATTGGGTCGAACTGCTAATGCAAAATCGAAACTTTCGATAAAAATATTATTTTGGGGTTTTCGAGAATGATGCTTCTTCGAAAAACTTTTTTCTTGAAATCCAAATATAAGCCAAGATTTAAACGAAATCGTAAGAATTTTGAGAAAAATAGTTTTGGAAATTTCGACCATTTTCTCAAAAGTGGTTCATTTTGTAAATAATTGGGTCGAACTGGTGGTACAAAATCGAAGCTTTCGATAACATTATTATTTTGGCTTTTTCGAGGGAAATGCTTCTTAGAAAAACTTTTTTTTTGAAATCCAAATATAAGTCAAAATTTAAATCAAATCGTAAGAATTTGAGATAAATAGTTTTGGAAATTTCGAACAAATTTCTCGAAAGTGGTTCATTTTCTAAATAATTTGGTCGAACTGGTAGTACAAAATCGAAGCTTTCGATAAAATAATTGTTTTGGGTTTTTCGAGGAGAATGCTTCTTAGAAACACTTTTTCTTGAAATCCAAATATGAGTCAAAATTTAAATGAAATCGTAAGAATTTTGAGAAGAATAGATTTGAAAATTTCGACCATTTTCTCAAAAATGGTTTATTTTCTAAATAATTTGGTTGAACTGCTAATAGAAAATCGAAGCTTTCGATAAAATTATTATTTTGGGGTTTTCAAGAAAAATGCTTCTTAGAAAAACTTTTTTCTTGAAATTCAAACATGAGTCAAAATTTAAATCAAATCGTAAGAATTTTGAGAAAAATAGTATTGGAAATGTCCACAATTTTCTCAAAAATGGCTCATTTTCTACCAAATTGGGTCGAACTGCTAATACAAAATCGAAGTTTTCGATAAAAATAGTATTTTGGGCTTTTCGAGGAATATGCTTCTTAGAAAAACTTTTTTTTTTGAAATCCAAATATATTTCAAAATTTAAATCAAATCGTAAGAATTTTGGGAAGAATAGTTTTGGAAATTTCGAACAAATTTCTCAAAACTGGTTCATTTTCTAAATAATTGGGTCGAACTGCTAGTACAAAATCGATAAAATTTTTATTTTGGGTTTTTCGAGGAAAATAATTCTTGGAAAAACTCTTTTCTTGAAATCCAAATATAAGTCAAGATTTTAATGAAATCGTAAGAATTTTGAGAAAAATAGTTTTGGAAATGTCGACTATGTTCTCAAAAGTGGTTCATTTTCTTAATAATTGGTCGAACTGCTAGTACAAAAACGAAGCTTTCGATAAAATTATTATTTTGCGTTTTTCGAGGAGGATGCTTCTTAGAAAAACTTTTTTTTGAAATCCAAATATAAGTCAAAATTTAAATCAAATCGCAAGAGTTTTGCGATAAATATTTTTGGAAATTTCGAACAAATTTCTCAAAAGTGGTTCATTTTCTAAATAATTGGGTCGAACTGTTAATACAAAATCGAAGCTTTCGATAAAAATATCATTTTGGGTTTTTCGAGGATAATGCTTCTTAGAAAAACTTTTTTCTTTAAATTCAAATATAAGTCAAAATTTAAATGGAATCCTAAAAATTTTGAGAAGAATAGTTCTGGAAATTTCGACCATTTTCTCAAAAGTGGTTCATTTTCTAAATAATTTCGTTTTCCTGTAATTTGACTTTTTTGTAAAATTTTGATTTTTATCTTAAATTAAAATGTGTTTTTTTGGGAAAAATGTGTAGTTACGACCCCTTGCCACCATCTCTGAGGGCTCATGAAATCATGCGAAATTATGTTGCTATGTGCAATAAATTAATTCTTCTTTGGTCATTACTTTTTCATAATGTGTGGTTCCCTGAAGCAAAACTTGGTTTTGCCCATGCATGACCCCCATAGGCTCATAGCACACAGAAGAGGAAGGACAGACCGTTGCTTATGAGAAAGAAAAAAATTGCTCAATCTGGAATAGTGCTCTGACATTTAGGGTAAATTATTAAGAAACATAACATGAAAACTTTCAAATTTAACTTCAGATTTTGAAAAAAATTGAAATTCCAATAAATTTTATTCGAAATTACATTTTCTGAGAAATAGCAAATCATAAATAACGAATTTATTAATTTTTATTATTTATTATTTTATTTTATATTTTTTATTGCTTATTACTTCACTTTATATTTTTTATTATGATTTTTCCAAAAATGTTGATTTTACAACATTTTTAAATTTTAATCTTGAAATTTAATTTTCATTTCAATATTTCAATATTTTTCTCGAAATTTGAACTTTGACCTCAATGTTTTAACATTTTTGAAATTTTCGCACTTATTTCAAAATTTGTTTTTTTTCAAAATTTCCCTCTTTGTTCGAGCTTTTGATAATTTATTGAAATTTTAACCTTTTTTTGAATATTTCGATTTTTTTTTAAATTTCGTATTTTTTTCGAAATTTCGACTTTTTCTCGAAGTTTCGACTTTTATGTAGTAAATTAAACTTTTATTTAAAAAAATTCGACTCTTTTTCTAATTTTTTTGAAAAACTGATTTTATTTTTCTCAAAATATCGACATTTTGAAATGTTCGCCCTTTTTTTAGAATTTGATCCTTATTTCAAAATTATCATTTTTTTGGTGAAAATTTTGAGTTTTCAAAATTCCTTTAAAAATGTTGACATTTTTTCTAAACTTCGATTTTTTGATATTTTTGAAGAATTTGACTTTCTAAACGAGTTCAATACGTAACTAAATGTCGATTTAAAAAAGGAATATTTTTAAGTGTAATGAAATCAAAATTATTTAGAAATACTTTTCAAAATTTCCAGATAAATATCATTCCTTACCTTAATTTCGAAATTGAATCCTTTTGTTAATATTTTCGCGTTTTTCTTCAAAATTGTGGCTAATAAGCTCGCAGGGTAGTCTTTTTTGATTAAATCTTCTTTGGCTTTCAAACTCGAAATTTCAAATTTAACTTCGAGGATTTCCAAATCAAGTTATTATTACTATTATCGATCTAATCTAAAAAACTTCTATTTGAACGTCGAAAGTTGAAATGAAAAAAAAAAGGGAAACATGTTTTTCAAAATTTCAAAAACGAAGTGGAAAATTTAGATTGAAAGTCGAAAAATTCGAATTTAAATTCGAAAAATCCTGCTTTAAATTCAAAAATTTGAATAGAACAATAAAAGTTTTAAATTGTTAATCAGAATTCGAGGATAAGTGGAAAACATCTGAAAAAAAAACCGAATTATTTCTGGGGATATAAAATTTCTATTTTGAAATCAAAATTCTCAATTTTTGGGATCTTTTTTTGGACCATTGTTCTCAAAACGTATTTTTTTTCTTTTCACAAATTTCGAATATTTTCTCCAAATTGTGATGATTTTCAAATCTACATTTCAGTTTTCGGCTTGAAAGAAGTACAAGTTTTTCTATAAATGTCAGCTTGAACGTTTTCTCAGCATCCTTTCAGTTTTGCTGTTTTGAAATCGAAATTTTAGGTGCAAATTTAAAATTTTAAATTCCGTCCAGACAAAAGTAGAAATTCTGGGAAGAGTTCGAGATTTATAAAAAAAATCCAAAATTCCAAATTCTCAAAATTTCCCATTTTTTGAATTGTGTTTTTAAATCGAAATCAAACAATTAAAAATTTCGATTTATTCCTAAATTTTTTGAAATACTTCTTAAAAGTATTTTAGAAGCAAAGTCAAAAATTTAATTAAAACAATTAAAAATGTTGAAATTCTATATTATATATCTCTCTGAAGATGATAGCTTAGCTATTGAAACGCGTTAGAGTAACATTTGTTGTGTTTTTTAATCTTTCTTGGTTTCAGGGGACAATTTTTTATTCAGGATTTGAGAAAAAGTAGAGAAATTTCTAAAAAAGTCGATTTCATCTCGAATTATAATTTTTTAATTGCCAGTTTCAACTCGTTTACAATTTTTCAAATGTATGCCAACATTTCCAAAAATTTTGGGTTTTTTTTCTCAAATGTTATCGAAATTTATGAAACTTTGACTTATCATTTTCATTTTACTATCGCAACTTCGGCAACAATATCAAACATTTGAGTCTAAATTCGAAAATTTTGACTCAGTTGTGGTCGAATGTTGAATAAAATATTAAACAGCTTAACTTAAATCTTCAAATTTTGCGAAATAAAGTAGAAATTCTAGGAAAAGTTCGAAACTTCTAACAAGAATCTCCCGGTTATTTGAAAATGTTTGATTGTTAGAAGTTTTCTCAAATTTTAATTTATTTTTCGCAAATTCGAAAACTTTGACTTTTAAATTTAAATGTTGGGTGAGAAATTTGAACTTCAAGTAACAAAAGCCCTGAAAAATTCACGAAATAACTAAAATTTAATTTTAAGTTTTCTCGAAATTTCTCATTTTTCATGAAGTATTCAATCTAAAGAAATATATAGAAATATATAGATTTTGAAAAGATTCTTTGATTTCCAAAATTTTGATTACCATCTCAAAATTGCACATCACGACCACGTGGTTTGCTCTATTATCGGAAAATGCCAAAAACCCAAGAATACGACTTTTGGTCATAAAAATTATTATATTTCGGGTAATTTTGCACCAAATTAGTTGTAATATAGCTTTTTGGATCGAGGAGACCTCTTTCCAGACGATGATACCATTTGCTACATTTTGAAACTGCGATTAACTCCAAAATTCATCATTGAAAAACTGCTCTCAGTCTATATACGTCTCAGTCTGTATACGTATGGTATCACGCTACAGATTTCGATTTTTTTTCTACAAATTTGACTCAAAGTCAAAAGTTAACTAAACCATAAATTTGAAACTGAAATTTCAAGTAACAAATATAGATAAATAGACATTTTTTCAGAATAAATTTGGAATATTTTAAAAAGAAATATTTTCTAATTTGCAGTTACAGTATAATTTTTAGAGGTTTGTTTTAAAAAATTCTGAATTTCTACAAGACTGCCGAATTTGATTTTTTACATAATAGCAATAATAACTTTTACATCGATAAAAATTAAAACAAATGTAGCTTTATATTTTGTTGTTGACGTTAAATGCTTTTCTAGATTAAAAATAGGCATGCCCCCCCTCAAATTTAAGTTTTCCCCTTTGAGATCAATACTTTTTTTTTAAAAGTAGGGAAAATCCGTTAAGAACATCTGGGAAGATACCCAGATAGTGTCGGACTTCCGCTCAAACTACGGGTACTGACTAAAAACCCCTACTTCTTCGAGCCGGGCCTTTGGCCCCCAATCCCTCCGTCGGAACAGTACAATAGTGCTGGAGCACTATGGTTAGCTGTTTTGCCTGAAACATAAGAAACAAAGAAAACAAAAATTTCCCAAATGGAAGTCGTAGACTAGAGGAACATCCTTGGTCTCCTAATCATGGTTGGGATGTTTGGATCCGAATTCACTATCTGTCGAACTAGCTCGTTAGGATGCGTTTCCGCTCTTACCATCGCCCAGGAATTAGTTTCCCTAAGAAAATCTCTTACCAGGGGTAGTTCAGCTTCCCTATGGAGTTGATTGTTTCTTATAAACCATGGAGCGTCCATGGCTTGTCTTAGAAAGACGTTCTCGAACACCTGGAGTTTCTTCATCTGATTATCCGTCGCCTGTGACCAAGCTACAGATGCGTAGGTCATCGCTGGTCTTATGATTGATTTATATAGTAACACTTTAAGTCCAATGGATAGGTTACTATTTCTACCAATCATCGCTTGCAGTAGTCCCTCAGCATTTTGTCTTTGGACACTGCATAATCGATGTGTGCCTGAAATGTAAGTCTTTTATCCAGAATTACACCTAGATACTTTGCTTGAAGTCTCCAGTCGACGTTTTGCCCATGGACATTAACATGGTTGTTAACATTGGTTGGAGTCTCCTTCGGGTGAAGAAGACTGCTTGGGTCCTGTCTGCGTTGACTTGGATTCTCTATTGACCGACGTAATCTAGTAGACTATCTGTTGCTTCCTGAAGTCGCCTGGTGACCAACTCTTGATTGAAAGAGTACGCCACCAAAGCCGTGTCATCTGCATAAGTTGCCAATAAGGTTTGCTCGATTGTTGGATTGGTTCTCGGGATGTCCGCTGTAAACAGAGAATACAGCAGAGGTGACAAGATAGATCCTTGAGGCACCCCATACTCTAGCCTAAACTGGTTTGATAGTTCCTGTCCCACCTTTCCTCTGAATGAGCGCTGGTCCAGGAATGAGCTTACCATTTGAACCATTGTTAGAGGTATTCCAAACTGGTGCATCTTGTAGACTAGTCCTTGGTGTCAAACTGTGTTAAACGCCTTGGAGATATCGAAGAAAATAGCTTCAACTACCTGGTTCCAGTTCATGCATTGAGTGATTGTTTCAGCCACTCTCATCAGTTGGTCCGAGGTAGAGTGCACAGGATGGAACCCAAATTGTTTCTTAGGAATGATGTTGCGATCGCTGATGATATTCTGCAGACGCTTTCTCAAAATCCTTCCCGCCACCTTACCCAAGTTGGATAAGAGGCTGACAGGCCTGTAATTTTGGGAAAATTTCCCATCCTTACCTGGCCTAGGAATGAAGATAACGTTTGCAGTCTTGCATCTTATGGGAAAATACCGGTACTTAAACATGGAATTCACTATTGCTTAAAAGTATTTGACAGCTTGGTTCGGAAGAGACTTCAGAGCTTGTTTTGGAATTCCGTCTGGACCTGGAGCCTTTTTGACGTTTAGCTTGCGCAGAAAGCTTTGAATTTCCTCCTCGTTAGTCGGTTGGATGGAGATCAATACCTTCGATCATAAATCAGTATAATCCCGGACGCTCCGGGTCCTGAAAAAGCTTAATCCATGCCAGGGTCAATTTCAGGTCCCATTCAGTGCCTAAACCAAGCTTAAACCAAAAACATTGATTTATTGCTATTTTAGAATTATTATGCTTACATTTGTTTAAATCACTGTAGATCATATTTTCATTATTTAATATGCACGAGGTATACAATTGCTCGTAATAAAGGAAAAACACTTAACGATTATCTGTGTTTACAAAATAACAAAAATATTATCGTCGACAGATTTTAAAGCAAATATGTATATAAATTAAGTAATTATTTGAAGTATCGAATTAAATATGCCGTCTTTAGCAATTATTGAGGGGACTATTGCAGTGAGCAGCCTATACATAAGAACGCATAACATTTTTATCGCCTCCCAATTACCACATGTTACAGCGTCGTTTCAACGACGTTATACTTTTAAAGTTGTAATCTATCGGAACTATTATCTAATTAGTTACGCAGTTTTTCGTTTGTTTGCTCTTTCTATCTCGCCGCTTCGGTAGTACGCAATAAATAAATTCTTGATACTCAAGCAACTGCTCGTTATAAGTTATCTGTGATTAAAATATGGGAGCAATCACAAACTGTATGCAATGAGTAACTGAATAATATGACTTTAGAAAGTGACGAATTCAAGAACCAGCTTCCCGCAGACTGTCCATATTTGTAGAAGATCAAACAATATGTGGGAGCCGCTGACTGTGACGTAGTGCACCTACAAGAACTAACGGGGAGCCGGTACCAAACTGATCTTCAATCTCCGCGAGCGCTCCACAGCGTTCGAACGTGAATTTAAAACGCAACGCCGACGAACGTGTTATTGTTTATTACATTGTTACAAGTGTTTAGTTTATCAATTCGAGTGCCTATAGTTTGAAAAATGACTGTGAATAAATCTAGTTCCTCGACGAAAAACAAAAAAAGTTCCACATCATCGAAAGTTGTGAGTTCTTCCAGTACGAGTACATCAACTGAAGTTGTTGAGCACCAAGACGGTGTCGTAGCCCAAACGTCTTCTAGTCTAGAAATTGCTGATGTATCGCATCTACCAGTCAGATCTAATTATGTCACTTATACCGTCACTGAAACTCTGCCGACTGGAAGTGGTGAAAAAATAACAACTTATGGTGAAACTGGCGCAACTGGTACGGAGTATCGTCATTTCGTCGCCCAAGATAACAGTCAGAATCACGACACGGAAATTCAACAGATAAGTTCCGTTTTGCACCAGTCTACATCCAATTTATCCCATATTTCGCAAGAGTCTGGTTCAACTTACACAGTTACTGAACCTCGTGAGGAATTTAAGTTGACATACAATAAGAACGATAGTGGGTGGAATGGTAAATTCATAATGGAACAGCCAGTGACGAAAGTTGAGCAATCTTCAACTTCTTCGTCTCACCATGAGAAATCATCAACGGCCAAAAGTTCCTCCAGTAGTTACACAGTTGAAGTTGTTGATGGTAAAGAAAGAATAGTTGATAAGCAACATCATGAGTCTGCCACAGCAGATAAATCAAGCAACGATGAGTATTTAGCCACAAGATCAGGTACCCACATCACCCCTGAAGTGCATTATAAACAAAAGGCGAAGGAAAGTTCCACCAGATACGATACAGATGTCCCCGAATTACGAAAACCAAAATCACACACTTCGGAAGCTATTCGTGAGATTCATCAAGTAGGTGACTCGCATACATCAACAGCTTCAATCACCAGCGATGGTAATCCAAATCATCATCAGCTGGGAGATATTAAAAAACCTGGTGTAATCCGAGGGCAGTCACCGAGTGGATCTAGAAATAAAATCAAACAGAATACGAGTGATGCTAAAAATTTTTATGGTGGTTCTAATACCACTAGAGATTCTTCAGTAACTTCAACAACTACAAAGTACTATGACTCAAAAGGTAACATTATTAAAACTGTTACAGATGTAGATACCAGTGCACCAGTGTCGTTATCATCTATGACCATCAAAGATTCATCGATTAAAAGTACTGATAAAAAGACTGATTCATCAATAACGACCAAATACGTAGATGAAAATTACACAGATACATCAAAAATTCGCAAGGCTCACACCAGCACCGATTCAAAAAACTTCTACGGCCATGGTGTTGACGCAGTCAACACCATGGTGAAAAACGTATACGACACTAAAGCAGTCCAGAATACAATAGGCACCAAAGGGCGTGTAATAAAGGATAGCACCATCGACTCGAAAGACGTCGTCTTTTCGAATGAACGAACCTACGGTAAAACAGGCTGGAACGGCCAATTCGTATACGAAACTCCCACGAAGTCAAAACGAGACGGCAGCCCTGTTAAATCAAGTAAAAACGGCGGCCCCACCCAAGCGAAACGAGACCCAAAAAGAGATCGTAGTCCAAGCAAGTTGAAACGGGAGGAAACCCCATTGAAACGTGATAAAAGTCCATTAAAAACTACAATTAAAAGAGGTTCATCATCACCTAGTCCAACGCGTAGAGAAGTGAAAGTTGTCCGCGATTTCCTGGATTCTGAAAGAGGGGAGAGCGACGTGAAGATAACCAAGACAACTTCGAAAACTCCGGCGGTGCAAGAATTTCTCCTCACTGAAATTTGCGAAAATATCAATCAAGGAGTCAACGGCATCAACGTAATAGATGAAAAATTTATTATATCCGATCATAAAACCATAGACTCCAAGTTGGATACGTCATCAACTGTTGAACGTTTCGAATCAGTGAACAGTGTCTACGACTCGAAATCAACGATTGTTAAAGACTCTAAATTTATCAGTGATACAACAAAATTTATAACGACTGGTGCTAGCACCAGTGACTTGACCAATGGGAAAACTATTACGGAAAGTTATCAATCGGTTACCGGCTCCACGGATTCAAAAACCAGTGTTACGAAAGATTCCCAAACTTTCGTTGATAATCAGTCATCTTATGAGCACTACACCACCTCAGATTACTATGACAGCAGCAAATCAAAAGATAAAAGACCAATAGGTCGATCCCCCGAAACAAAACCAACAGGTCGATCCCCCGAAAGAAGACCAGTAGGTCGATCCCCTGAAAGAAAACCAATAGGGGACACCCCCAAGAAAGGACCAAAATACATAACACCCACCGATTTAACTAGCACATTTGATTCCAGTTCAACCAAAATTGAACATTTTGAAGATAACATTGTAGATGTTAAATACGATGTCATTAAAGATAGTAAAGTTGAATCTTTTGTTGATAGCAAAACGGTGGTTGAAAATTATTCCACGGACATCAAGAACATCAAGGATGTGAGGACTAAAGATGTCGTTGATCGAGTTGACAAGACTATCATCCAGGAGAACATCCTGGATATTAAAGATATCGTAAGTAATATGAAACGTTAACTCGATAAGATTTATAACTGTTTATCGTTGTTACAGAATGAAGTCGAGAACATAACGAACATAAAAAAGTCTTCAGACCATAAGGTTATCAATGTTGTGAAGACAATCAAGGAATTAGCGCCGGAGAAACACTACAAGCCTCCGAAGAAGGAACAATGCATTTGTGAACTTTGCACCTGTGGGTGAGTAATCTGTTTTTAATGGAAAATAGGTCAATTTGGTCAGTTATGTCACTACTATTGTGGACTGCGGTTGTACGTGCTAGTCTGGTGAAGAATCCAACCAAAATATATTGATTGACAATTTAGGTGCGCTAAATTGACATACGAATCTTGTTGTTGATTAAAAAACACAACGCGTTTCGATAGCCAAGTTATCATCTCCAGAGAGATACTAATCTCATTTGGTTTCAAAAGTCAAGATTTGTATGTTAGTTTTTGAAAAAAAAAAACAAAGAATTAGTCCATCAGAAAAAGAATCACGTGCAATGTCTAAATAATTTAATATTCTTCCGTTAATCGAGTTCATAATTTTTTGAAGACATCAGCACTATTGGAATTATTATTGTCCTTAGTTGCTCTCAAGTGTCATCCAAAGCAGAATCATTGCCCTGGAATAAATGTCAAAATCAACACAAAAAAGTGACGAAATCTGAAACTATTATTCATCGAGAGTAGAAATCGTTTCAATTGTCCAGTCTAACTGGGAAAGCCCAGTTGCTGAAATGCTCAATATAACAACAGTGAAACTGAAGCAAAACCTTGAAACTTTGAAGCTTAGTGAATTTCATTTACATTTAACCCCGTGTTTACCTTCAAAGAGATTTCTTCTTTTAAAGTCTTGATTCGGAATTTTTTTAAATCAGAATTTCGCTTTTTACGCCCAGAAATCAACCTACAAATAAGTAATCAATCTACAAATAACATTAAGACTTAAAAACTGGAAGAACTCGAAATATTGGTTGTTCGGAAAGTAATTTCGTTTTTTTTTTGTGGAAATGAAAGACAGTTTTCGTATAATAAACAAATACTTTATTAAATTATATATTGGTCGTTCTGGTCCAACACCTTTTGTCATCTTTCTGGTAGTAGCATAATTCCACGCTCACAAACTTTTTGGTCTTTGCTGGCAAAAAACTGATCGAGGTGGTTTTTGACCTCCTCATTTGAGGTGAAGGTTTTACCGTCTAAAAAATTTTGGAGTTACCGGAACAAATAATAATCCGATGGTGCCAGGTCTGAAGAATATGGTGGGTGTGGCATTGTATCCCATTCAAGCTGTAAAAGCTTTTGGCGAGTGACCAAACTTGTGTGAGGTCTCGCGTTGTCTTGGTGAAACACTACACCTTTCTTGTTGATTAGTTCTGGCCTTTTCTGTTGAAGTGCATTATTCAGTTTGTCCATCTGATGACAGTAGACTTCCCAATTAATCGTTGTGTTATCCGGTAAAAGCTCAAAAAAAAAACGATTCCGTTAAAATCCCATCAAACAGACAGCATCACATTTTTTTGGTGAATATCGGCTTTGGAAATGCTTTGAGCCGGTTCATCTTTTTTGCTCCATGATCTCTTGCGTTTGACGTTGTTGTATACAACCCATTTTTCGTCCCCAGTGATGATGCGCTTCAAAAAAGGATCATTTTCGTGACGTTTGAGAAGCGAATCGCAGACGTCAATGCGGCGACAAGATTTCTCTCTGTGAGAACATGGGGAACCCATACATCGAGCTTCGAGGAAAATCCCAGGTCTTTCAAGTGGTCATAAACTGTTAAATTAGATAAATTTAACCTCAATCCGATCTCACGTGTTGTTATTCGCCGGTTCGCATCAACTAATGCCTTAATCGCGTCTTTATCAGCCTCAACCGACCTTCCCGAACGTGGTGCATCTTCGACATCAAAATTGCCGGATCGAAATTTAGCGAACCAGTTCTGGCACCAGTTCTGGCACACCTTCTGTCAATTTCTTTCTGGCTTGAACAGCATTTTTACCCTTTCTGTAGTAAAACAGTAAGATATGTCGAAAATGCTGCTTATCGCTCTCCATATTTAAAAGGGCACCAACCAAAAACTACTGCCTAGAATTAATTGCAATTTTTCACACACAAGCCTTGCTATATGAGCTCTCAAAGCATATAAGAATTATACGGCTTAAGTGTGAAGTTGGGTGCAAAAAAATACCATTAAATCCTCTGTCGGGAAAAAACGAAATTAGTTTCCGAACAATCCGATAATTCCTCTATTAGATCTTTTAGATATGCATGGAAATAACTGGGATTCCAGATTTCTAAGAACGCCGATCTAGACATGAATAAAACAAAACATTACCATAACACATAAAATATCCAATATTTTATTTTTATAAGGAACATTCTTAAACTTTCACCTTTGGGCAATCTTCGTTGCTTACTTTCCTTGCACGAGAAGGCTTTTATTACGCTCTAAAATCACCTTAAGAATTTGAAATATAAATCTTGTCCCCTGAAGTCGAAAATATTAAAAAACGCAACAAAGATGACAGTTTGGCTATCGAAATGCGTTAGAGCAACATTTGTTTAATCTTTCTTGGTTTAGGGGACAATTTTTGTATTTCAATTTTTGATGTTTTGAGGAAAAAGTTAAGATTTTTATATTAAAATTAACTGAGAGCAAAAACAAAAATTTCTAGGAAAAAAATGAAACATTTTCTATTTTTCTATTTTGATGGAACGGACTGGTCCTTGGTTATCTTCAAAAATTGAAATACAGAACTTGTATTTGTATTTCAATTTTTGAAGATTTGTATTTGAATCTTGAAGATAACCAAGGACCAATTTGTTCCATTAAAACTTTAAGAAGTATTAATGCATATAAAGGGAAGAACTTTGAAATTTATCCAAACTTAAGATGACCACACATGGTAATAGTTCTGATTTCTTTGATTTTTTCGAAAATTGCTTTCATGATCTAAAAGAGATCTGTGTCAAGCTTGATCCACAAGTCTCGACATTTAATGCAAATGGAAAAAAATTAAAATAATACTACCAATGACTTCCGTAATTCTTAAGCATTTCAGCCAGCTATAGCTTCATTTACTATCATTAGTATCACTAATAGTACTACCTTAATTGGATTAAATTAATAACGAATTTGCAATTTTCTTAATAAGCGCCATCTATAGCGCTAAAAACGTTAGCCAAAGCAACCCCAAGCCGGTGATATCTATATAAGGAAGTCAAAGTGATAGAACCTTTTAAGCATTAGAAACCTGTATAACGAAAGGTTAATGTGTTAAATTAAGAGATGAATCACGAGATGTGTCAATACAACCTCTTTTTTATGTCAACAATAACTAATGACAAGCTGATTCCAAGAAATTCACTGACGGTCAATTTAAAAATATACAAGGTGAACTGGTAATTGATTTGAAATAGCGATACACTTTTAGCGTATTCATAAAATTAAAAAAATCAGCCGATTAATTGGTTTGAAATATGATGTCGAGTTTAATTTAGATTTAGTGTTAATTAACGGTAAAATACAGAAAAGTTGCAGAGTAGAGTCATTTGTACAAAGTCGTATTGCATAAATTACATCGCGTTTACACTTTTTTTTTTAATGTTTGACATAGTTTTGTAACACCGCAGAAGATTTTTCGCAAAAATTTTGTTAACTACCTCAACGTTTTTCAACTAGAAATTTCGACTTTTACATTTAAAGTTCTTTCAAAATTTTTTCTTGAAATATAAAATGAAAGTCACGACTGAAGTAGAAATGAAAATTGAAGTTTCGAGTTTAAAATTGCAATTTTAACTCCTATTATTAGGAATAGACTCGAGATCTTAAAACTGAAAAGTTAAAACTAAGAAAAGAGAATCTAAGCAAAATTTATTTCAAATATTTTCTTCTAAATTAGCTTTTGTTTTATAATTTCGAGTGTCTTTTAGTAAATATATCTGGGGGATTCTGGATCGATGTTAGGCACGTCACGCTCCAACTTAAGCTGTTGCGTCACTTCCGGTCTAGAATCATTCTGATATATCTACACTTTTCTTAAAATTTTGATTTTAAATTCAAACCTTTTGTCCATAGATGCGATTGTTTTTTGAAACTTGTTACAAAAAAAGTAATGTAAAAAATAAGAAATTTGGGAGTTTTTAAATTTTGGTTGGAAAAAGTTCTATTTAATCCTTGAATTATGTTTAAATTCGGAATTTTGACAAAAATAACAAAAGTATGGGAAAAATTTGTTCTGAAAAATTCTAGTTTTAAGAGGAATGTCAAAATCTCGAAAAACAGGTTAAAAATTAGAAAACTCTATTCCATTTTTATAAATTTTGAGTTTATTCTTCAACTAAAAGGTGTTTAACTTTGAAGTTGGAAGTTTTAGAATTTTTTATAACTTTTAAAATTAAAGTCCAAGTATTTTACAAGAAAGTCAAACTTTTGAAAAATCTGAATTTATCAATAAAAAAATCTTAAAATTAAATTTAATGTCGAATGTCGATATTAATCTCAAAATTTTGGTTTTACCTCAAAATAGGTTTCAAACAAAGTCTTAGGTAAAGTAGAAACTTCGGATACTAAATTTTAAAACTGAAATTTCGATAATAGAAAAAATAAAAAGTTTGAGAATAAACACGAACATTTACGGATTTTAGAACTCCTTTTCTGTTTAAAATTGCGAAAGGTATATTTTTATTTTTTAAGAAAAATGTCGTATGATCTTTACGAGACCCTTAGGGGGCTGTGCTCGAGAAAACTACCCTCCTTCCTTGGCACTAATCTACAACTGCAGTTGATGTTGAGACATTTTACAAAAATGCGACTCAAATGTGTATGGCAAGAGAGACACAGAAAGAAGCCTTGAAGCTTCGAGCCATAAAAAAAGTTTTTCCGGAAGCCGAAGCACTTTTTAATGATACACTCTTTTATGGAACAATTTAACCTCCATTAAAAAGTCCTACTATATCATGATTATGTCCTATATTGAATAATTATGTTTTTCGGTTCAAGTTCACCTTTTAACCCACCAGAAATACAAACACTTTAATCATCTAATAAAAGTCAATTTCGCGACTAGCCTTTGGTCGCCTTGCACTTTGGACATCGATATTGCGCTTAAGATTTACGGTTTCATTTTTTTTGTTGAATCGAATCGATTGCGATTTTAAAATTGTGAATGATTCCAGGAACTGATGCAATTACATTGTTATTGTCCGGTGAATATTAAATATACCAAATTAGGTCATCAAAATTTGAAGGTTACATCATTTTGCTTACTTAGTTGTAAAATAGTATGTAATTACCATATAAATTTGATACCAGTAGTATTACGAAACCTGTGCAAATAAAAATCTGCTTCTAATTAATATTGAAATGAATTCGTCTTAAAAAAAAAAGATTTTTATTCGATCATTTACAGAAACAGATATCTTTGAAGTTGAAGTGGATAATTCGAAAACAGATCTGTAGCCAAGCGTGTTTACAAATGAAAAAAAAGTAAACAGAAAACGTTCACCAAGCCAAATTATTTTTGTCGGCGCACTTAAATAGAATACATTTCCGCATTTTTAAGCCAAGAATTAAAAGTTTAACGGCCTTTATATTATGCTTTTGTCTCTCTTAATGCGTTATGCAGATAGATTTATAATCTAAATAGATCCAGCTCATGTCATGTCGTTTCAGCAGTAGTTTAAGCCTTTAATTACTAAATATGTACTTACATATATTATATAAATGTTAAGTAAACGTGAAAGTTTAATTGTTTTTATTTTTAATTGTCTGAATGGGTTCTAAACTTTCAGGGAAACATAAGCATTTGAAATAATGCAAATGCAGCAACAGTATATCATCAGAAAATTACGAATTGCAGGGATAAAAACCAAAAAACATGATTTTCTTTTTTATAACACATTTAGCTTCATCAGCAAACTTAAAGAAACAACTAAAATGCAACTGAATGGAAGTTTCGAAACAAACTCAGTTCAAATTGTAAGGCGGTAACGTAATATTACTGAAATCGAAAATACAGATGCCCACTTTTATGGTAATAGTTCAAGCATCTAAGAAGAGAGGCCGCTGTCAAAATAAAGATCACAGAGTTGATACTCTTACTTATGATATGATACTCCTATCTATGATTGTTTACATCGTATAAAAAGATTTGAGTTTCCTGCTTAAAGTTTGGGATAAACATTGGCTTACTAACTATTCGGCATCGTAAGGTATGTCTCTGCCCATTTTCGTCAAAATCGCTTCAGTAGTTGTGCCGTGAAAAGCCAACAAATAAACAGACCAACACATTTTTTGTATTTATGCATTAGTAAGGATAAGGATAACGAGTCTTGTGCATTATTGCCCTAATTCTTTTGAAAATAATACCAGTTTAACAAAAATGGGCCTAAATGGGGCAAACTGAGAAAGTAAAACGTAATCACGTTGCTGGCGTCTCCCATTTGGACACGATCATTACTTTCGATAATTTAAAATAAATCTCAACAAGGTAAAGTCTACTTTCGGTAAGAGTTATGTAGGTATAGCACGTTCTGTCAATTCCCTTTTATAGAAAGTTGATTTCATTTCGATTTAAACATCCTTGGTCTTAAAATGGATTTCTTGCTCATGAGCTGAGTACTAAGAATACATTCTAGCTTTTTCAAATTCATCGACATAATATAATGCTGATATGTAAAGAAATGTTGAAGAATAGTTAAGAAATTTCTTAGAGCAAATTATCAAATGTTTGGGTGGAGGCTGAAACTAGTTCATATTATGCAATTGATGATAATTAGTCGTCACTGTTTATTTTAAAATCTTTAGAATGTTAATTAATTACATATATAAGCCTGGTTACTGGATCTCGGCCGTCGGTGATGCGGTATCGTAATTTTGATAACAATCGCATTGTTGCTCACAATCATTTTACTTATGGAGTCTGTATTAAAAAACAAATAATAACTTTAATTCAGTAGCATTTTTTAATGTTGAACTAAATACTTTTTTGTTGAGTGTAATACAAAACGCTCAAATATTAGAAATATGCCACAATCTTAAAAATATGCAAAATATGCATACAGGTGCATGCAAGTTACATTAATCCGCTCTCTATTTATGAGGTAATATTTTATCAGTCATTACAAATTTGTTGTCATCCAAATTCTTTTTTCTTTTTAATCTGCGAAGGTACATTTGGTAAAAATCACTCCAGGGCGCCACGTAAGAATAATTTTGATTTTTTCAAGAAACATGTCGAGAAACACCCACTCCTTAGAAAAACAGTATGGAAATTCCAGAGATTCCATTTGATGTTTCAATATGTCAGTTTTACTGCACAGTTTTCTGGAGTCTGATTCACGTTGCAAAATCTATTAGTTTGCCATAAAACTTACGCCATGGCAATAAAGTGCAGGTACAAGGTTATTTAGCACGTAAATATTTTATGAATGGAATTCGTGCATCTAATTTTGTTGTATATTAAAAGCATTCTCCTATCTTTACGTGCCTCAAAGCAAATTAACATTGAAACTGGTTTTTTTTTGTTGGATACGAAAATGGCAAATAATAACCATGATGTCATTTTACTTTCTGGCCGTGTTATGTTAGCGTTAACAATACGTTTAAAAAAAGAAAACCTTATTATAAACAGTTCTCTACCCACCTTGTTAAAAAGTAATAATTATATCTACTAAATTACAATAATTGTTCCCGCAAAAGTGAACGCCACTTTTTGCAATAGAATATAACAATAGAATCCCTCACATTGTGAAATTTGTATTATAAAATTATTTTAATGTCACACAACTCTCAACATAGCTTTCCTATTATATCTAATGACATTAGCGACCACTTTTTATTTTTCTAATGAAGGCAATGGAAAGTCTTACTGGTATCTCATGTTTGTTTATTTATATACAAATCTTGTCCCCTGAAACCAAGAAAGATTAAAAAATACAACAACAGTTGCTCTTTGTGTTTAGATAGTCAAGCTATCATCTTCAGAGAGATACTCTCGCTAAAGATGATAGCTTAGCTATCGAAACGTTTAAAAAAAAATTGATATATAAATGGTGTCCCTTGAAACCAGAAAGATTAAAAAATACAACAGTTGCTCTTTGCGTTTACATAGCAAAGCTATCATCTTCAGGGAGATACTCTCTCTGAAGATGATAGCTTGGCTATCGAAACGCATTAAAAAAAAGAGCAACTCTTGTATTTTTTAATCTTTCTTGGTTTCAAGGAACAAGATTTGCATATCAATTTTTAAAGATAACCAAGGACAAGTCCGTGCCACAAAAGAAGAAATGTTTGTTGTTGTTGGCAGACAAAAGTTGTATCTTTACAAGATATTCTTTGCTGCAGTCTCTCCTAAGTCACCGGTTTACAATCCAATTTTCAAAAACAAAACCTAAATTTCCAACTAAGGCAACACTTAAAGAAAATGAAAAAAATATTCATTAATTTTTTAATTTCTTCTCAAAATTTTGACTTCCTCTGATAATTTCGACTTTTTTCAAAATAGCAACTTTTCGAAATTGAAATATTTTGAAAATTTTGAAAAAAGCTGATATTTGAAAATATTGACATTTTGAAGTATATATTTAAAAATTATCGACATAAGTTAACATTTTGAAAGTTGAAATCTTGAAGTTCTCAAAAAAATCGACACTTTCAAAAAGAATTGAAATATTTTAAAAGGGAAGAAATTTTAAAAGTTAACTTTTGTCAAAATTTTTAAAATTTGAAATTTTTAAAAAAGTGGAATGTTTTAAAAAGGTACTAAAGTTTGGGCACAGTTGGTGCTTTAAAAAAGCCTCAAATTTTCAAAAGAGTCGTAAATTTCAAAAAAAGTTAGGTTTTTCAAAACAGTGAAATTTTGTAAAAAATCCTCAATTTCTGAGGTACAATGTTTCGAAAAAAAGTTGACCTTTTCAAATAAAGTCAAGCTAAAAAAATGTGAATTTCCAAATATCGCATTTTTTGGAGATTTTAACTTTTGACATTTTTAATTTTGGATTTATTTTTGGATATTTTGAATTACTAGAAATCACATTTTTTGGGAAATTTTGGAAACAAGTGGGTGTCTGAAAATGTTTACATTTTCAACAAAGTCCAAATATTCGAAAATTATCAAAATATTAGAAAATTATCGAAATATTCGAAAATTATCGACAATTTCAAATTAAAATGTTTGAAATACTCGAAATTTTCAAAAAGGTAGAAGTTCTTAAAAAATTTAAAATTTTCCAAAAAAGTAAATATTTTAAAAAAGTGTCCAAGTTTTTTGAAAAGCAGATTTTTTTTTAAAAGTGGAAATTTATCAAAAATACCTTGAAAAAGTTGAAATTTTCAATTTCAATTCAAAATTTGAGATAAATTTTAAGATTAAAATCTTTTGGAAATATTCTGGATATTTTTTGGAAATTTTGGAAACAAGTGGATATCTGGAAATGTTTAAATATTCAAAAAAGTCGAATTATTCGAAAATTGTCAAATTTTTCAAATTGAAAAGTTTTAAAAAGTCGAAATTTTTGAAAAAATTAGATTTGTAAAAAAATTTAACATTTTAAAAAAGCCAATACTTTGGAAAAGGACCCCCAAGTGTTTTAAAAAGCAGAATTTTTCAAAAAAGTCAAAATTTATCACAAATATCTTAAGAAAGTTGAAATTTTCGAAAGTGGAATTAAAAGAAATTCTAAGATTACAATTTTTCGGAATTTTTTTGGAAAACGCATTTTTTGGAAATTTTGGAAACAAGTGAATAACTGAAAATGTATAAATTTTCAGAAAAGTCAAAATGTGCGTAATTTATTGAAAGCTTTATAAAGCCGACATTTTCAAAGAAGCAGGTTTTTAAAAAAAATTTAACATTTTTAAAAAAGTCAATATATTGAAAAAGGTCCCAAGTGCTTTAAATAGCGGGATTTTTTAAAAGAGTCGAAATTTATCAAAATATCTTGAGAAAGTTGAAATTTTCAAAAGTGGAATTAAAAGAAATTCTAAGATTACAATTTTTCGGAAATTTTCTGGAAAACGCATTTTTTGGAAATTTTGGAAACAAGTGAATAACTGAAAATGTTTAAATTTTCAAAAAAGTCGAAATATTCGAAAGTTATCGAAATTTTCAAATCAAAAAGTTTTAAAAAGTCGAAATTTTCGAAAAAAGGAGATTTTTTAAAAAAATTTAACATTTTTAAAAAAGTCAATATTTTGAAAAAGGTTTCAAGTGTTTTAAAAAGCAGATTTTTTAAAAGAGTCGAAATTTATCAAAAATATCTTGAGAAAGCCGAAATTTTCAAAAGTGGAATTAAAAGAAATTTTAACATTAAAATTTTTTGGAAATTTTCTGGTAAACGCATTTTTTGGAAATTTTGGAAACAAGTGAGCATCTGAAAAAGTTTAACTTTTCAAAAAAGTGGAAATATTCGAAAATTATCGAAGTTTCCAAACCAAAAAGTTTTAAAATATCGAAATTTTTGAATAAAGTGGATTTTTTAAAAAAATTACTATTTTTAAAAAAGTTAAATTTTGGAAAAGGTCCTAAGTGTTTTAAAAAGCAGATATTTTAGAAAAGTCGAAATTTATCAAAAATATCCTGAGAAAACCGAAATTTTCAAAAGTGGAATTAAAAGAAATTTTAACATTAAATTTTTTTGGAAATTTTTTAGAAATTTTCTGATAAACGCATTTTTTGGAAATTTTGGAAATAAGTGGAAATCTGAAAATGTTTAAATATTCAAAAAGTGGAAATATTCGAAAATTATCGAAATTTTCAAATCAAAAATTTTAAAAATTCGAAATTTCCGAAAAAAGTAGATTTTTTTAAAACTTTAAAATTTTCATAAAAGTCAATATTTTGAAAAAGGGTCCAAGTGTTTTCAAAAGCAGAATTTTTCAAAAAATATAGCAAAAATATCCTCAGAAAGTTGAAATTTTCAAAAGTGGAATTAAAAGAAATTCTAAGATTGCAATTTTTCGGAAATTTTTTGGAAAACGAAAAAGTTTAAGTCCAAGTGAAAAAAAAGCAGACTTTTTCAAAAGAGTCGAAATTTATCAAAAATGTCTTGAGAAAAATGACATTTTCAAAATTGGAATTAAAAGAAATTTTAAGATAAAAATTCTTTGGAAATTTTCTGAAAAATGCATTTTTTGGAAATTTTGGAAACAAGCAAAAATCTGGAAAAGTTTAAATTTTCAAAAAATCGAAATATTCGAAAATTATCAAAATTTTCACATGAAAAAGTCTTAAATGGTCGAAATTTTCGAAACAAGTAGATTTTTTAGAAAATTTAACATTTTTAAAAAGTCAATATTTTTAAACAGGGTTCAAGTATTTTAAAAAGCGGAATTTTGTAAAGAATCGAAATTTATCAAAAATATCTTGAGAAAGTTGAAATTTTCAAAAGTGGAATTAAAAGAAATTTCAAGATTAAAATTTTTTGGAAATTTTCAGGAAAACGCATTTTTTAGAAATTTTGGAAACAAGTGGATATCTGAAAATGTTTAAATTTTTAAAAAAGTCGAAATATTCGAAAGTTATCGAAATTTTCAAATCAAAAAGTTTTAAAAATTCGAAATTTTGGAAAAAAGTAGATTTTTAAAAAATGCTTAACATTTTCAAAAACTCAATATTTTGACAAAGGTTTCGAGTGTTTTAAAAAGGAGATTTTTTAAAAGAGTCTAAATTTATCAAAAATATCTTGAGAACCAGAAATTTTCAAAACTGAAATTAAAAGAAATTTTAATAATAAAATTTTTTGAAAATTTGCTGGAAAAGGCATTTTTGGAAATTTTGGAAACAAGTACATATCTAAAAATGTTTAAGTTTTCCAAAAAAGTCTAAATATTCGACAATTATGAAAATTTTCAAATCAAGAAGTTTGGAAAAGTCGAAAAGTATATTTTTTTAAAAAAATTCGCTATTTTTAAAAAAGTCAATATTTTGAAAACGGTTCGAAGTGTTTTAAAAAGCGGATATTTTAAAAGAGTCAAAATTTATCAAAAATATCTTGAGAAAGCTTAAATTTTCAAAAGTGGAATAAAAGCAATTTTAAGATTTTGCAAATTTTCTGGAAAACTCATTTTTTGGAAATTTTGGAAACAATTGGATATATGAAAATGTCTAAATATTTAAAAAGTCGAAACATTTAAAAATTATCCAAATTTTTAAATCAAAAAGTTATAAAAATTAGAAATTTTCGAAAAAAGTAGGTTCTTTTAAAAATTTAAAATTTTTAAAAAAGTTAATATTTTGAAAAATGGTCCAAGGGTTTTCAAAAGCAAAATTTTTCAAAAAATATAGCAAAAATATCCTCAAAAATTTGAAATTTTTAAAAGTGGAATTGAAAGAAATTCTAAGATTGCAATTTTTTGGAAATTTTCTGGAAAACGCATTTTTTTGGAAATAAGTGGAAACTCCAAAAGATTAAGTTTTTAAAAAATTCGAAAGATTCGAAAATTATCAAAATGTACAAATTAAAAATGTTAAAAAAGTAGAAATTTTCGAAAAAGCTCAATTTCCTAACAAATTTAAAACGCAAAAAAGTATCAGTATTTCGAAAAAGGGTCCAACATTTTTAAAACAAAGTAGGAATTTTGAAAAAATCGAAATTTATCAAAAATATTTTGAGAAAGAGTTAATATTTTCAAAAAAGTAGATTCAAAGAAATTTTCGAATTAAAATTTTGAGACAAGAAGAGGGAAAAAATAGTAATTTCAAGAAAAGTTGAACGTTTGAAAGAAGTTTAGATTTGGAATAAATAGATAAAATTCAAACCTTCAAAAGTTTCGCCTTAGATATGGTTGCCATACTCAGTTACTGTGCTTTTTTATGTTTTGACTAGTTCTTTTGCTTCTTCTAGGTCTTCTGTTTCTTCTATTTTTTTCTTCTTCTTCTTTCTTTGCTTCTTCCCCTTTTCATTTCTTTTCCTTTCTTCTCTTACTCTTTTCTTACTCTTCTCTTAGTCTACATCTCTTTTCTCTTCTCTCTTCTTTTCTTCTCTTCTCTTTTCTTCTCTTTTCTTCTCTTCTCTTCTCTTCTCTTTTCTTCTCTTTCTTCTCTTTCTTCTCTTTTCTTCTCTTTTCTTCTCTTTCTTCTCTTTTCTTCTCTTTTCTTCCCTTTTCTGCTCTTTTCTTCTCTTCTCTGCTCTCCTCTTTTCTTCTCTCCTATGTTTTTCTCTTCTCTTCCTTACTCTTCTCTTCTTTTCTCTTCTCTTCTCTTTTCTTCTCTTCTCTTCCCCCTCTTCTCTTCCCCCCTTTCTCTTCTCTTCTCTTTTGTTTTTTTCTCTTCTCTTCTTTTGTCTTCTCCTCCCCCCCTCTTCTTTTGTCTTTTCCTCCCCCCTCTTCTCTTCTATTCACTTTTCACCTCTTCTCTTCTCTTCTCTTCTGTTCTCGTCTCTTCTCTTCTCTTCTCTTTTCTTTTCTTTTCTTTTCTTTTTCCTTTCTTTTCTTTTCCTTTCTTTTCTTTTCATTTCTTTTCTTTTCTTCTCTTCTCTTCTCTTCTCTTCTCTTCTCTTCTCTTCTCTTCTCTTTTCTTCTCTTCTCTTCTCTTCTCTTCCCTTCTCTTCTCTTTTCTTCTCTTCTCTTCTCTTCTTTTCTCTTCTTTTCTCTTCTCTTCTCTTCTCTTTTCTTCTCTTTTCTTCTCTTTTCTTCTCTTCTCTTTTCTTCTCTTTTCTTCTCTTTTCTTCTCTTTTCTTCTCTTTTCTTCTCTTTTCTTCTCTTTTCTTCTCTTTTCTTCTCTTCTCTTCTCTTCTCTTTTCTTCTCTTCTCTTCTCTTCTTTTCTCTTTTCTTTTCTTTTCTTCTCTTCTCTTCTCTACTCTTCTCTTCTCTTATTTTTTTTCTTCTTATTCTCCGTCATCTTCTTTTTTTATTCATTTAAGAAAAAAATCACCTCTGGTATGAGTGACATATTGAGTAAGAGTGTTCTTCTTGGTTTTGCATGCCAAGATCTCTGCAAACGAGTTTTGCCTCTGATGATTTGTCATACTGAGTTGTCTAGCTCTTCTGTATGGACTTTATCCCTTCTTCTTTCTTTTTGTGCCACTTTCAGTTAGGAACAGTTTCACCTCTGGTATGGTTGATGCCGTGAATGTGACTTTTCTCCTTAGATGATGGTCGAAACGTCGAATATTTTTAGTAGTTTTTTGACACGAAAGAAGTATATCTTATGCTCGATACTGGTATAATTTCTACTTTTTTAAGAGAAGATTTCCTCCAATATCTTTTCACGAGAAATGAAATCTCGTACTGATTGCAGAATTTAATTCGATGTTGTTTAATGTTTGTCTCCATATATATATATATTTTTTTAAGAATATAGGCAATTTCTTTTTTGGTACGTTCTTTCGCGCTTACTTTCATTTCTATTTCACGCTTTAATGTTAAATCGACGATATAATGATTCACGTGTGCATGGAATTCATACTCTGCAGTCATTAAAATTTGTCAAAGTAGGCCATTGAAAACGACCACAATCCACAAGCTCGCATATTAAATCAAAACTTCCAGACAACTCTCTAAAAGGCACGATCTTGTTGCACGTATTGCATAAAAATAATATGGGTCGTATGTTCTTGCATTACTTAACACGTAAGATTATGCGAATCGCGTGCAGGACAGGATTTAAGGATCATTTTGTGCAGCAAATTGGTGAAATCGACAAGTTTCCGAAGCTTGATAAATTGTATAATCGAATTACCATAAACGTATGCAACAGCAATTACCTCTTATGGGAAACCATTACGTCACCTTCATTAAAAAGGAAGGTTAAAATTAAACGGTTCAAGCTAAAAAAGATATGGAATAGCGCACTTAGAATGCAACGTTGATGGTGTATTTAATTGAACATGTTCTTCTTCCATAATTTTCCGCTTGCTGCACTTGGTTCATCCTAACTGATTTAAGTTAGAGATGTTCAAATTATTTAATTAGTTATAGTTAATAACTGCGAACGTATCCAAAATGTCACGGGAATTGGAGCGTCATAAAACTTTCGTCTTATGAGAGGGTGTCTTAACACTAGACAGATCCTTTGTGTGAAACCTGTAACATTTTTGGTTTTCATAAATGACCTTTTCGTTTATAAATAACCGGGTAAAAAAAACGTGAATTCAATTATTTAAGTAACAATATTTTAAATAATATCTAACGTCGTGTCAATTAAATTTTCTTTTTTTTTTTTCGTTTTTGGATCATCGCTGATTCGTCTTGAATTATTTTAAGATTTTTAAATATTTTGTAGCCGTGTATGCTCTACATAGAATTATCGTGAACGACTAAATATTTTTAGAAACAGAAATCAAAAGAAGATTTTCATTTTTTAAATTCAATATTAGGGGCATTATACCGTATAAATTGCAAGAGAGATTAAATCTGTTTTATGTTGCTACACGCAGTGAGATGCGTGTTGGCGAGAGGTTATCTAAATGGAAAGGAAAAGTGTGACCCAATCTTATTATAGTATAATTATTACAGCGAGATCATGCACTTAAAAATCAATATTGTCAAGAACATCATCTAAAGACAAACATGGAAGCTTGGACATGAAACTGTTATTAGCAGTACATACAAGCTTAGTCAAACTTTATTTTCCCAGTTCAGTAATTAACTCTTCACTAGTTGACTTTGTAATGATTTCATTACACGCAAAGATGAGCATTGCTTTTCGTAATAAACCATATGGCTTAGTAATTGACATTAAAATATGTTGTTTTTGCTTTTACCGTTGCAGGAAGTTTCTTGACTGTAACTAAAATTCGATTAGCTTATCTCAAATAATTAACTGGTTAAAATTAACAGTGGGTGCATTTCATTAAGGTTTATTCTGTTGTCATTGTTTCTGAATGAAAAAGCTCGTTTGCGTGTTAAGACCTACCAATTATAAAGGTTTCACTTTCAGCTTAAACTCTAATGCACTCAAGGACTCGACATCAAAAAAATAATCTGTTGGCAAAAAGTAGGTTAGCAAACCCCAATGTATTATATAAATTTATAACACTTATATCGACCAAACAACAAGAGCTGGAATTTGAGATTTTTGAGGTCAAAACATTTGGCGTGTTTTCAGTTTGAAACTCGTAATGGTATTTATTATCATTATGATAGGGATCAGACAGAATTTATGTGAACGTGGATGTCCCTAATGTAAATCAATATCTGGCATTGTCTTTTTACTAAGTAACGTACATTATTCCATGAATATTGTAATAACTAAACTTAGCGTGCATGCTATTACAACATTTACAATTTTATTTTTATATTCTTGACAAGAAAAATGTCTATTTTGTATCTCTAGCCAAGAAAGTAAAGAAGAACGAAGTTTATAGATTTATATTCTATAGCAGGACATTCAACTAACAAAAAATTCTCTAAAATGGGGTGTTTTCCATGGAAGTTACGAAAGGACAACTTCCCCTTAGTCTAGTCAATTAAAAGGCAGCTAGTACGAAAGTTTTTTTTAGAAATTTTTAATTTTGTGTCTCAGAAATTGGTCCCTCTTATGTTTTTCTCGAAATTTCCCAAAGTTTCTAGTTTCATCTGAAAATGTTTACTTCTTACGTAAAATTAGGATTCTGTTTTCAAAAAATCCACCCTAACCTGAAAATTTCAATTATTAAAAAAAATTCTGAATTTAAGTCAAAAATTCGTTGTTTTTTAGAATTTTCCAGTTTGGTTTTTTAAGATCTAGACAGGATATTAAAATTTCCGACCTATTTCTCGAATTCTTGAGTTCAATTTTACAATGTTTGTGTTTCTTTCGAAATTGTAACTCTTTTCGCCAAACTTTTTCGTTTAGGTTTAAAATTTTTTCGTCCTGAAATTTTGATGTCAAGGTTTCGAGGTCAAGATCGAATTTCCTCTATTTTCTCAAAATTTCAGATTATATCTGGATTTGGACTTTCAAATTTCACGAAAAAAAATGGGATAATGTTCAATAGTTGTAGATTCAAATTATGGAATTGAGATCAAAATTTTTACAGCAGTCTTCGTTTTATTAACTTTTTCCCAAAATTTTCGGTTTTTTTCAAGATTCTATTTTATCTATTTCAAAAAAATGGGCTTTTACAAATTTTTTTGAGTTTCAAATTTAAAAGAACATTTCGTTACAAAATGTCGACCTTAAATTGAGAATTTCAACTCTTTTATCCACAATTTTGTGTTTTTCTTAACATTTTGTGTTTTTATCAAACTGTATTTTAAATGGAACACCTTTTATTTTTTGGCTACAATTTTGGCTTTAAAATGAAAATTACAAGTTGTTGTTTTTGAATATTTAGTTTCTAGAAAATATTTGTCCCCTAAAACCAAGAAAGATTAAAAACACAACAAAGGTGGCAGCCAAACTGTCATCTTCAGAGAGAAGTAGTTTCTCTCTGAAGATGACAGCTTGGCTGCCTAAACGCGTTAGAGCAACCTTTGTCGTGTTTTTTAATCTTTCTTGGTTTCAGGGGACAAGTTCTGTATTTCAATTTTTGAAGATAACCAAGGACCAGTTCGTTCCATCAAAATAGAAAAATAGAAAATGTTTCATTTTTTTCCTAGAAATTTTTGTTTTTGCTCTCAGTTAATTTGAATATAAAAATCTTAACTTTTTCCTCAAAACATCAAAAATTGAAATACAAAAATTGTCCCCTGAAACCAAGAAAGATTAAAAAACATAACAAATGTTGCTCTAACGCGTTTTGACAGCCAAGCTGTCATCTTCAGAGAGATACTGTATTTCAATTTTTGAAGATAACCAAGGACCAGTTCGTTCCACCAAAATTAAGGCTCAAAACATCTACCTTATTTTCGATATTTAGATTGTAATAATTCAAAATTGACAGTTTTAAGTTTTTTGAGTTTTATTTGGACAACATTTCTAGAAAAATACAAATTTTGAGAAAAAAACGTCAACATTTTTCAATAACAGCTTAAAAACAAACCAAATTTATAAATGAAAAGTTGTCATAATTTTTATTTGAAACATATAGTTTCAATCTTATCCAACTTTCCAAAAAACTTCGAATATTAATTTTTACCAACATTTCAGTTTAAGTTTGCTTTTAAACTCTATATTTCAAAAAAGACTGTCGAAATTTAAATTAAGGCCTAAATTTTAAGCTTGAAATCGAAACAAAATTCAATCTTTCAAAAAATTACAAAAATATTAAATGTCAAAATTTTCTCAAATTTTGGTATTTTAAACATTTTGAGGTTTTAAGGAACACTTCCAGAAAATAGTTAATTTCAATTTAAATTTAATTTCAGAGATTTGTTAATTAAAGTTTGACAGAAGCCCAAAATTTTGGAAAAATTTGTAACTGCCATGAAATATTTTTTTTGAAATTTTCAAAAACATATTTTTTATTCAATGTTTACTTTTTTAATTTGAATTTCATCCTCATATTGAAAATTAAATTTATTTTGCAAAAAGAATCAAAATTCCCAAATAAAGTAAAATTTCGAAAAAGTCGAATTAAACAAAATGGAGATTTTTATAAGAAGCTGAATGTTGAGAAAAGTGAGAACATTTTGAAGAAAAAACTGAATTTTGACGAAAAAACCGACTTTTGAGGAGAAAACCGAATTTTGAGTAAAAAATCATAAAACAAAGTTATAATCTCTAGAAAGTCTAATTTTCACTAAGAAAGTTAAATTTTGAGAAAAAAGTTTATTTTTTAAAATAAAATCGTCGAAATTTAAAAAAAAATGAGAACCAAGTATAAATTTCCCGAAAAAATTCGATATTATCAAAAAAAGCACAATTTTTGAAAATATTGCGAAATGAAAAGGAAGCATAGTTTAAAAAAACAGTCGAACATTCGAAAAAACAGTTGGAATGAAGAAAGACATTAATTTGCTCGAAGGTCGAAGTTAAAAATAAAAATAGTGCACAACAATTCGAAATGTTCAAAAAGTCGTGTTTTAATAAATCGATTTTTTTAAAAAAAGACGAGATTTTGAGAAACTAAAAAATTTCAAAAAGCGAAAATTTGAACCATATTGAAAAAAATGTTGGAAAAAATATCGAAATTCCAAAGAGAAATTCAAAATTTAAAAAATAGCCGGATTTTGAAGAAAAAACAAAGCAATTTCTGACCAAGATTGAATTGTTAAATTTGATGCCAAAAGTCGAAATTATGAGACAAGGACAAATTTGGGAATCAAGTTATGCAGAAATTTCCAAAAAGTCGAATTAATAAAAAGCCGAAATTTTTAAAAACACTTTTTTTAAGAAATGTTTATTGAAAAATTTGAAAAATAAACGTTCTCTTTTGAAAGAGACTGCAACTAGGAAAGTCTTCAAGTTTTAATGAAAAAAAATGTCAAATTTCTAGAATAAAATCTAAATTTTGAAAACATATCAATTTTGAAAAATTTCAAGGACAATCTAGACATTTCATTGAAAGACATTCAAATTTTGAGAAAAGAGCCCTCTTTCTAAATGAATTTTGAGGGAAAAAATTAACAATTTGGAGTCAAGTACGAAAATTGAAAAAAAAGTGCAAAATTTCGGAAAAAAAAGTTCTCTGAGTCTTGGTTCGACAGCATGAACTAGGTCAAGTGCCCCACCCTAACTCACCGTGGCTGAAAACGAATTTGGTGATAAAAATCGAAAACAGAATTTTTGAGAAATATTACGAGATTTTGAAAAGGGATGTAATTTTAAAAACAGTCATAGTTTCAAGAGAAGTTTGAATTTCCAAAAATAAAGTCGAAAAGTAAAAATCGTTAATTGCGAAAAACGTAATATTAGGGAATAAATTCGAAGTTTCAAAAAAAAGACGTCAAAATATTTCAAAAAGGACAATTTTTGAAATACAAGTCGAAATGTAAGGAAAATCAAATTTGGAAAAAAAAAGATTTTGAAAGCAAGTAGAATTTTTGAAAAATATTGCCAAATTAAAAGAAAATAGGGATACGGGAATAAGGTCAAAATTTTAAGGGAAGACTTGAAATTTACCAAAAAGTCGTAATTTCCTGGACGAAGTTAACTGAAAAAATTTGGAACTTCAAGAACAAAGTCGAAATTTTGAAAAAAAAAGGTTGAACCTGGAGAAAAGAAAAAGTCGAGGTTCTAAGAAAAAGCCAAAATTTAATCATTTGCAGAAAAATTAGATTAAAAATAACGAACATTTTTAAAGAAGCATTTTTTTAAAATATTACGACAAATTTTGAGATTTTTAAAATCGAAATTTTGATTTACGACGGTTGAATGGTTGAACTGTATGCCAAACGCCGAAATTATAAGAAAACGACGAATTGGAGAATTAAATTATGTCGAAATTTCCAAAAAGTCGAATAAATAAAAGGCCGAAATTTTTTAAAAAAACAGACCTTCTGAGAAATGCTTGCTGCTCAATTTGGGAAAAAGTTCTATTTTGAAAGAAACTGAAATTAGAAAAGCCCTCAAATTCTGGTGAAAAAAATGTCGAATTTGGAAAATAAAGTCGAAATTTTGAAAAACATGAATTTCGAAAAACTTCAAGAAAAATCGACAAATTTCAAGAAAAGTCTAGAAACGTCAAGAAAATTCTAGAAATTTTAAGGAAAGGGTCGAAATTTCATAGAGAAATCAATTTTTAAGAAAAAAAAAATTTTGAGAAGAATTTCGGAATTTAAAAACAAAACGATTTTTAAAATTGAAATTTCGAAAAAAAGACACTTACAACGGTTGAATGGTTGAATTGTATGTCAAAGGTCGAAATTATGAGACTACGAATTGGAGAATTATGTCGAAATTTCCAAAAAGTCGAATAAATAAAAGGCCGAAATTTTTTAAAAAAACAGACCTTCTGAGAAATGCTTGCTGCTCAATTTGGGAAAAAGTTCTATTTTGAAAGAAACTGAAATTAGAAAAGCCCTCAAATTCTGGTGAAAAAAATGTCGAATTTGGAAAATAAAGTCGAAATTTCGAAAAATATGAATTTTGAAAAATTTCGAAAAAAAAACTAGAAATCTCAAGAAAAATCTAGAAATGTCAAGAAAAATCTAGAAATGTCAAGAAAAATCTAGAAATTTTAAGGAAAGAGTCGAAATTTCACAGAGAAATTCAATTTTTGGGGAAAAAGCGGTATTTTTAAATGAATGTTGGGGAAAAATTAGCAATTTCGAGTCGAATGTGAAAATTGAAAAAAAAATGCAAAATTTCGAGAATAAAGGTTTTTTGAGTCTTTCGTCCAGCTAAGGCAAGTACCTTACCCTACCATCGTGGCTGAAAACGATTTTCTGATGAAAATCGAAAGCAGATTTTTTGAGAAGTAGGTATTACAAAATTTTGAAAAAGGATACAATTTTGAAATCAGGTAAAGTTTTAAGAAAAGTTTGAATTTTCGAGAGAAAATAGAAATTAAGCAAAAATCATTAATTGCTCGGAGAAATTTCGAAATTTAAAAATTCAAATTTTTCTAAAAAGGACGAAATATCGGGATTTCAAGAAAATCCAATTTAGAAAAAAGTTGAGATTTTGAAAGTAAATAGAATTTTCGAGGAATCTTGAGAAATTAAAGGAAAACAGGAATATGGAAGAAGGTCAAAAATTTGAGGAAAGACTTGACATTTACCAAAAAGTCATAATTTCCTGGAGGAAGTCAATTAAAAAAAACTAGAATTTTGAGAACAAAGTCGAAATTTTGAAAAAGGAAAGGTGGCACTTGGAGAAAAAAAGTCGAGGTTTTGAGAAAAAGCCAAACTTTAATCGAAAATGCAGAAAATTCGAGACAAAAAAATGAAAATGTTCAGAAAGGCGTTTTTTCAAAATAATGCAACAAATTTTGAAAATAAATCCAGAATTTAATAACAAAACGATTTTTGAAATTTTACGAGTTATGATTTAAAAAAAAATGAAAACATTCAGAAAAAGCGTTCTAAAAAAAATTTGCTACATTTGCAAAAAAGACATGTTTTATGAACAGAAATTTCAAGAAAAGTTTGAGCTTTTCAGAATAAAGTTGAAACCTAAAAAGAATAGTTTCCTGGAAAAAGTCATTTGGGAATAAAGCAGAAATTTGAAAAAGAAAAATTTTAACAATAGAGCTGAAATTTCCAAAAGAAAAATTATAGTAAATATTTTCAAAAAAATCAAATTTGGAAAAAATGGACATTATGAAAGTAAGCAGAAATGTGGACAAATACTACAAAGGAAAAAAAATAATTAAAACCTTGAGAAAAGCATTGAATTTACCAAAAAGTCTTAATATCCGCTTGGGAGCTAAATACTGAAAAAAAAAATTGACGACATCGTTAAAATTTAAAAAAAAAGACGATTTCGAGAATAAAGTTGAAACAAAAAATAATAGTTTTCTGGAGAAAGTCATTTGGGAATAAAGCAGAAGTTTGAAAACGAAAAATGTTAACAAAAATGCTGAAATTTCCAAAAGAGGGTGAAATTACAGTCAAAATTTTCAAAAAATCGAATTTGGAAAAAATTGACATTATGAAAGTAAGCAGAAATGTGGAGAAATACTACAAAGGATAAAAAATAATCAAAACCTTAAGAAAAGCATTGAATTTACCAAAAAGTCTTAATATCCGCTTCGGAGCTAAATACTGAAAAAAAAAAAAATTGACGACATCGTCAAAACTTCAAAAAAAGACGAATTTCGAGAATAAAGTTGAAACAAAAAAATAATAGTTTTCTGCAGAAAGTCATTTGGGAATAAAGCAGAAATTTGAAAAAGAAAAATGTTAACAAAAATGCTGAAATTTCCAAAAGAGGGTGAAATTACAGTCAACATTTTCAAAAAATCGAATTTGGAAAAAAATTGACATTATGAAAGTAAGCAGAAATGTGAAGAAATATTACAAAGGAAAAAAATAATCAAAACCTTGAGAAAAGCATTGAATTTACCAAAAAGTCTTAATATCCGCTTGGGAGCTAAATACTGAAAAAAAAAAAAATGATGACATGGTCAAAATTTCAAAAAAAGACGAATTTTGAAAATAAAGTTGAAACAAAAAATAATAATTTCCTGGAGAAAGTCATTTGGGAATAAAGCAGAAATTTGAAAAAGAAAAATTTAAAAAAAAAATGCTGAAATTTCCAAAAGAAAAATTGCAATAGATATTTTTAAAAAATCGGATTTGGAAAAAAATGGACATTATGAAAGTAAGCAGAAATGTGGAGAAATACTACAAAGGAAAAAAATAATCAAAACCCTGAGAAATGCATTGAATTTTCCAACTGTCTTAATATCCCCCTGAAAAAAAATTTGACATTGTCAAAATTTAAAAAAAAGACGAATTTTCAGAAAAGAGAAACAGGTCCGGGTAACGATCGCTCCTCCACTTTCAACAAGGTTATGCAAAATATCGAAGTTATTACTATTTTCTGAAAATTTCAAATTCAAATTTAAATTTCCGAAGTCTTTAATTTTGAATTCTGAACATTTCTAGGAAAAAAGTGAATATTTCGAAAAAAACTCGATATAAACAAAAACTTCAGTCGTTATCTTGAAGTCTCGACCTTTTGCTTGAAATATCAACTTTAGTTCCAACATTTTGTCTCGTTTAGAAATCCTGAAATTGTGTGAAATTTCAGTCATGATAATGAAAGTCAACATTTCAAGAATACTTTGAATATTCGCATTTAAAGCGACAATTTTGAGATTGACGTTAAAATGTTGACGTCTTTCCATTTCCAGTATCTCTCTGAAGATGATAGCTTGGCTAGCGAAACGCGTTAGAGCAACCTTTGTTGTGTTTTTTAATCCTTCTTGGTTTCAGGGAACAAGATATGTATTTCAGTTTTTTCATAGACATTTTAATTTCAGATTTCAGTTTTAAATAAATTCGAACTCCAAATTCCAACATTAATTTTGAAAAAATGTTCCAAGAAACAGTAACATTTTTAGAAAAACTTGGAGTCAAGTTTCAACCAAAAATTTAAAATCAAGATTTTAAATAATTTAATTTTGAAAAAACAAAATTTATTTAAATAAACCTTAATATGTCCACTATAACTTCGAAATTTTGACAGTTCTTTTCAAAGTTTGGACGCTAAACTACGAATTTTAAACATTCCTGTAAAGCTTTAAGTTTAAAAGTGAAATTTTAAAAAAGAAGTACAAGAACATCCGAGCCTTAGAGCACTTTGTAATTAAAGTTAAAATCTTGAGAATGAATTTGAAATTTTAAAATGTTTTATTTTTTTTTGTGGAACGGACTTGCCCTTGGTTATCCTCAAAATTTAAAATTTAAATCTTGTCCCCTGAAACCAAGAAAGATTAGAAAACATAACAGCAGTTGATCCAACGCAACACAACAACAGCTGTACTCCAACTTGTATTTCAAAATGTTTTATATATTGTAACGCAATGTAAATAAATGGAATAGACTGTAGAATAGAATTGTATAATTTAGTAAATAAAAAAAGTTTCTAGAAGGATCTGATAAGCGGAAAAGCGGCCGCAATAATGAAACAAATGGCAGATAAGCGTTCCAGAAATTTCGGGAACGATAAGCCTTATCTGCCGAAAAGTTCTAGAAGCCGGGGGCCAAAACTATAAAAGGCGGCCAGCTTTCCCTCTAGTCAGTCAGTTAGAAGTCAGTGTAGTTAGTAGGTTAGCAATTAGTAAATAAGTAGTGAGTTACTGTTCAGTTGAAGTGTGCCGAGTTAATTTGGTAATAAAGTGGTGTAATTCACACGTGGTAATCTATTCGAACCGATAAAGCCTGTAACAATATTTTTTTCCCTCAAAATTTCATCAAGCTAGAAATAATTTTTGAAAAGGAATTAAAATATAGTAGCATAATGTTAAGGTAATATTTTAGTTCAGTGGTTAGTCAACTTCAGAAAATAACGCCCTTTAATCAGTCAGTAGGGCATCGTGTCAGTTGCACCGCGACGCTACAATGCGGACGACATAGTCACGAGGTCAGGCGTCGGGCCGGCAGTCTTTCAATTTATAACCTTTTATGTGTAGTCAGTCTATTATCTTCACACTTAAAATCGGTCGACTATTGTTATTCAGTTATTCACCCCGTGAGGTTATTTATAAGTGTCTCTTACACCCCCGTACACCTGCCGAATTCCCATTTTTCATTCTGATCGCTAGATAACTTTCGTTAATTAGTTACGCACGTTAGTTCCCTGATGTCGGTTATCTAAGATGGTGCTTTAGACGTTTTTTATGGTACTCAGACCAGACGATTACAGGTGAACAAATTTTCTCAATTTTTTTCTTGTTTAGTTGAATGTGGGAATTTTTTTCAAAGTAATGTGTTATCTATTGCCTAAATTACCGTTCACTACACATTCTTAGATTTTATAAAAATATGAAAACTACTACCCAACAAAATAAATGAATTCACTTTCTGTTTTGACTTTTTTTAAATTTGGACGTATGCAAACTCAAAATTTCCAATTTTTCTACAAATAGTAACTTTTTTAAATAGTTTTCTCGAAGTTTTGAATTTAATCTCGATTTTATTTATATAAATCTCGAGTTTGTTACTTTTGTATATCGATTTTGGCTTTTTTAAAGTTTAAACTACATTTTGTCAACTTTGAGATTAACTTTTTTCAAAAATTTAGACGATAAATTCGAGAAATTTAATTTAGAGTTTGAACTAAAAATTTTGACAATTTTCTTTGGAAATTGTTTCTTTTCTTTGGAGACCCTTCCAAAAAGGGTCTAGCCGTACTTCCATAGTGAAATTGCCCCCACCGGGAACCTATACCGTGATCTATCTCGTTACGTTAAGGATCACATTAGTAATTACTATATGTAAATTTTTTCCCTCCATCTTTGGTTACAAAGGAGATAATTAAAAAAAACCTTCCTCAGGCACCTGTTTTTTCTAAGCAACATATTTATTAAACTATTAGAGGTAGCAAAGCAAAACAAACTATTGGTAATGTTACATTGTAGAGTCTGTTTTATAAATATTTTTGGGGGAGCTAACCCCCCTACAACTATTAATAAAATACAAATAAAAATTTTGAGTATTAATTTCTGCAGGGTCTCTTTAAGTGACCACTCTACAAAAAATATGAAAAATGTGTCCATATGTCTTCTAACATCGTGCCAAGTTTCGTTAAAATCCAAGTGGTGCAACATGTCAAAAAAATTAAATATGTCTGCCCATAACCTCTGCGCCTGCTGCCTTGTATATTTGAAATAAATATAATTGTTATGCTACTTTAAAAACATTTCCATATTAAATAAAATACTTGTTCAAATTGCTTGAGAAATAAAAGTTCATATTAATTAAAGTACTAATATTTTTTATTTCCAAGTTACAGGCTGTTTCATTATAAAGGTAAATAAAATTAGTTTATATTTCGAAAACCCTTTGACTCAGCTTCATGGAATTTTGTACACGGTATCACTACTTTAAAGGCTAACTTCTTCATTTATTTATTATCTTTTAACGTTACGTTAGGTTAGGGTATTTACATTAAAGTTTTATATAAGAAAAGAGGTACGCCAGTGTTTTTTAAGGTTTTGAAAAAATGAAAGTTTAAAAGTGGTCACCAAATACCAAAAAATGTCTAACTGAAAGTGGGAGATGATTTTTGCAAACTTATAAAAATTCATACAGGGGGGTGACCTAACAAAAACGTAAAATAATCCAATAAAGTTTGTGATTTTGGTTTGCGACAAAATGAGAAAAAAGTTAGATTATTTTTGGCAGGGAACCATATCTTGCAGTACATTTTATAGTTTTAAATGCAACTTCCTTGCTAGGATTCAAGTTGCACATCAAACTTGTTTTTTTTGTCTTTGCAACTATAAGTTACTTTTTGAATTTCATTAATTTTATTTGAAGATATATTAGGAAGTATACCCTGTAGCATGCAAACTTCCATTATCATTTTCTGTAAAACAAAGCAGTTATTTAAATATATGGAAAACAATTGTCCTAAGTAGTTTATTATAAAAGAAATTATTTCACTTGCAAGTATTGTATTTAAACAGACAATTTGTTGAATTATAGAAGTACTCTATTAAAATTATTTCATAGAAATAGAAATAAATAAATAATGATGACGATAGGTGGGAAAATTGTTCTGAAATTAGTAACAAAATTCCGATATAAAGGATACAGGAGCTGCGACAAATAAAATACGGAACTAAATGTAATACGATCTACCCTTTACAGTAACATGTCATCAAACAGCTACCTGTCTCTACATCGTCATTTTGAATGAGGTATTCAGTAATTCACTTTTTATTAGCTACAGATCGCGTCTCTTGGAATTTTGCTACTAATTTTAGAACAATTCCTATTGGAGTGTTATTTGTCGAAAAGATGAGATATTTATTAGTTATTTTTATAAAACAATTTTATCACAGAGATAACATGTCAGAGTAAATTCACTTTCTTGTCACAATCATAGAGATACTACATGTTCTATCATCAGAATTTTTTTTTATTCCTATATAGAACAAAATAAATAATTCAATAAACCAAAATAAAATGTAAACATTTTACTGAATCTGAATGACAAGCACACTACCTTAAATCTTAAAAAATTAATTAAATTAAAAATAGTTAAAGTATCAAATGGGTTTTCCAACGATATGCACCATGGGCCCCTTTCCATTAAAATTGTTGAAAGAGATGCAAGCCCTGTTTAGGAAGTTGTCGTTGAAACGACTAAAGTTGTCTTGATTCAAACAAAATCAACCCATTTTTGCATTTTTTTTTAATAATAAAAAAAATCCTAGCATTTATTGGCTCTGCTATGTTTTTGTTGCTTCCCCTCGTATATAAATTGCTATAAATTTGCAAAGCTATTACCCTGCTTTGAGTTATACATTTTTTCATCTTTTTGAAACTTTAACATACATGGCATTTTTCTCATATGACAATTTAATATTAATATTCTAAAGTACGCCCTTGGCGTTTGAAAGAAAAGTGAATAAATGCTAAAGTTTCCCTTTAATATACAGTTACTATGTATCAAATTTTATGACGCTAAGTCAAAGGGTTTCAGAAATATAAATAAAAATAATTTCATTTTTCTCTATAATGAAACAGCCTGTAACTTGGAAATAAAGAAGATTAGAAATTGGATTCATATGAACTTTTTCTCCTTAAGTAATCCACAAAGGCATATTATTCAATATGGAAACGCATTTAAGGTAGGATAATAATAATAGTTACATTTACTTCAGGCAGGCTTAGAGATTATATGCAGGCATATTAAATTTTTTTTTGACATGTTGTACCAACTGGATTTTAATGAAACTTGGTATGCTTTTAGGTGACATATGAATACATTTTCTGTATTTTTTGTAAATTGGTCACTCGAAAAAACATCATAGAAATAAATAATGAAAATTTGTATTCATATTTTATTGATATTTCTAAGGGTGCCATCCCCCCTGAAGAAAATTACAATTACAATCAGTTTGTTTTCTTTCTCTAACTTTAATAGTTTAGCAGAGAGATCGCTTAGAAAAAAGGTGCCCGAGGAAGATTTATTTTAATTCTAATGACATTCTGTACGTAACGACATAGATCACAATATAGGTTACCGGTGGGGGCAAATTCGCTATGGAAGTACGGCTAGACCCTTTCGAATTCATACTTTCAGGTTCGAGTACAAATTCGAAAATTTCAATTTTTTCTATCAAACTTTTCTATAGATTTTAACTTTTTCTGGAACTTAAGTTCGATTTCGTTTCCTAAGTTCCAAGTTTTTAATTTTTTCTACGATTTGAGTAACACATTGTAAGTGTTTAAAATAAAAATTTGGACTTTTTTTTTAATGAAAATTATGGTTTTCATTTGGAAACATTTATCAAAATTTCAAATTTGTATTTTTTCCCTAAACTTCTGACTACAAACTCAAAATTTTGATTTTTTTTTTATTTTCAAAATTTCTACCTTATTTTCAAAGTATATGTTTTTTCTTTCGAAATTTAGAGTTTAAACTAGACGGTTTCTTTATAAATTTACTATTTTTTATTCGAATTCCCTATGATTTCTACCATAAATAGGATCTTTTAATGAACCAATTTTTTTCTAAGATTTTGACTTATTTTGGATATGTTGACTTTTTTATCTAATTTTTAATTTTAAAGTATAGACTTTTTTACTCAAAATTATAGTACAAAAGTTTTTTATATGTAAATTTCAAACGTTTCTTCTAAACCCTTGATTTTGGTCCTTAAAGTTACGAATATTTTAATTTAAACTGGAAGTTTTTTTTGGGTTGACTTTTCCTTTTAGTGAAATGTCCTCCAGTTGTAAAAAGTATTTCTTCTTTAAATAATAACCCAACTCTAACTTTTTTTAAACCCTTGGACAGATTTGATAAATCTACCCTTTCCTAGAAGGACTTTTAGGAGCCTCGACCTTACCAGGTGCATTCATTGTGTTCACATTGCTTTTGAAAAAAATATAACACTATTTAATCATCCTTTGATAATAATAAAAAGGACAAAAAAGAACCAAAAGCAAAAACTAAACGGGCAGAAATATTTGAAAATGACTTATTTCCTTTCCATTTCTAAACTTTCTTTTTTTTTATTTGTAATTGAAAATTTTAAAATCGACAGGGTAATACTTATCGTTGTATTGATTATCCATTAAGAATTTTTTAAGCTAATTAGAAATCAATGAATGTCTTTCCAAGTATCGTGTGAAATATTTTATACTTGCTACTATTTAGATTGATATCAATAATTTATTAGTCCAGGGAATAAATCGATAGCAAACGCTTCAAAAATATAGAAGTAATAAAATATTGAAACTGTGGAACCCCACACTCCTCTTTAGTTATAAGCAACAGATTTTTTTACTAGCAAAGAAACCTGTCCAGTTATTTACAATAACCATACTTGTTTCGCTTCCGGTATTAATTATTACATTATTGTATTGATTTCTATCGTATTATTAGATTAAAATGTCCCTTATCATATTAAAAATACTATTTACAATTTGGACACATCAGCCATTGAATATGTTTACACTGAATAGATAATATGAGATAGTAAGTAAACGAGCTGCAGTAATATATTTAATATCCAAATACTTTTAATTTCCTCAAGTTATAAATGTCACAAAATACATACGATATTCAACAATGGCAAGAAAATTTAATTATTTTTCTACTATGCGTATTTTTAAGTAAAACTGTACTAAAAATTCTTTTTAATTTCAGACGTCACATCTGTCCTCATAATCCGGAAGATTACAATGACCATCTTCATTTAGAAGGCCCTTTCATCGGTCAACCTAAAGACGAATACAACGCTACCCATGGCGAACGGGCCCCACTTAAAATCCCAAAAGATAACCTCAAACCGGAAGGTGAATTCGTTAAACGACAACCACAAGAATGGCGTCCGGGCGAAAGAGCCCCCGTGGTCAAGCCACAGGATCATCTAAAACCGGAGGGAGATTTCGAAAAGCGCAGACCAGAACAATGGCGTCCAGGTGACCGTGCCCCTGTTGTCAAACCTCAAGATCATTTAAAACCAGAGGGCGAATTTGAAAAACGAAGACCAGAAGAATGGCGTCCAGGCGATAGAGCTCCGGTTGTAAAACCTCAAGACCATTTAAAGCCGGAGGGCGACTTCGAAAAAAGAAAACCCGAAGAATGGAGACCCGGAGAAAGAGCCCCTGTGAAAAAACCTCAAGATAACTTACATCCAGAGGGCGACTTTGAAAAAAGAAGGCCAGAGAAATGGTCTCCCGGGGATCGCGCGCCTGTTAAAAAACCCCAAGACAACTTACATCCGGAAGGAGAATTTGAGAAAAGAACACCAGAGAGGTGGCAACCAGGCGAGAGACCTCAAGCGAAAAAACCTCAAGATAATCTACACCCCGAAGGCGACTTCGAAAAGCGAACACCAGAAAAGTGGTCACCTGGTGAACGAGCACCAGTGAAGAAGCCTCAAGACAATCTACATCCAGAGGGAGATTTTGAGAAGCGTCGTCCCGAAGAGTGGAAACCAGGAGATAGGGCACCAGTGAAAAAACCACAAGATAATCTACGACCAGAGGGAGAATTTGAAACGCCGAAGCCTCAACAGTGGCAACCAGCTGAGAGACCCAAACAAAAAAAACCGGAAGATAACTTGAAACCTGAGGGTGACTTTGAGAAACGAAGACCCGAAGAATGGAAACCTGGAGATAGAGCACCAGTTAAGAAACCCCAAGATAATTTGAAGCCTGAAGGAGATTTTGAGATTCCACAAACTACGGAATGGAAACCAGCTGAAAGACCTATTGTTAAAAGACCTTTAGATAATCTGAAGCCAGAAGGTGAATTTACTGGAACGAGAACCATCACGGAAGATTATAGAGTTGTACGAGGCGAAAGGGCCGATATTACTCGCCATGAAGATAATATAACATTTGGAGGAGAATTTACAGGTAAGTTGTTGATTGCATACTTTACTCTAAGGATTGATTTGGCACTTTTTATTGCAAGCTTTACCAACTGTATTTGTCCTCAGGAGCTTCCCGTTTGTTTGATTTGTTCATTTTTATTCACCAGATTTTGCCACTAAAGGCTCAAAAAGTTAACAATATTCTTAAAAATTATATTGAAAACATTACACAGAAATATTTAATTTAATCCAAACACTAGCCTGGATTAAAAAGTTTTATTTCCTAAGATGCTATGCAAGTAGAATACAATCTAGAGTGCAAATTCATGCAGCCCTCTAGGCGTGTATAGTGAACCATAGGTAGCTGAACTACCATCAGTTGAAACACTTCCACTTAGCTAAGCGGTTGCTCTCTAGGAAAGTCCCCAGAAGACAAGAATTCTAATGCACAGATCAATAGGTTAAAACATCTATTAGATTCGAAGTTTAGAAACCAAAGACCTGTCTTTCGTTTCCAAACTGGAAATCTAATAAATGTTCAAACCTATTGGCCTGTGCATTAGAATCCTAAGATACTGTTTGATAGACTTCAATAAAATGTTTTATTTTTACCACAACAATTTTAGTAATTAGCAGAGTGGTGACGAGGTAAAAACTTTAATTGGGGAGATTTTAAACTTTATTTACTATGCTTCAAACCAATTACTTCTTTTCGAAGCTTAGAAGGGGTAAATGATTCCTAAGTTTATATAAAACCTGGACCTTATTACTAATTGTTAACATTTTCTATCTTCTCTCTGAGTACCGCATAACTTGAGTTTATTTTTTAGATATAACCACCACTAAGCGCGACTTCACTGGCGAACTGGTACCAAGGCCAAGTCCAATAAGACGTAACACTTGGACTAAAGTTGAAGGCGAATTTACCACGGACACTACTACTAAGTCAGAATTCATTGATTACAGCACTACTTTGGAAAGAACCACATTGGTTCAAAAACGTCGTGATAATTTATCGATGGAAGGAGAGATGACATTTGATACGTCCAGTCACGTCGATTTTACTGAGAAAACCCAACCAATCGTACAGCGACGTAGAAGAACTTGGACTAAAGATGACGTGGAAAAATTCTATAGCACACAGAAGACAGAAATTACAACCACAACCCAGGAAGAATATAAAACATTTGACAACAAGGACATTAGACAAACCGTTGTTATTCACAGAGATAATTTACGTCCCGAGGGACCATTTGAAGGTACTCCAAAATCTCGAGAAGATTACTTTCCGAAGTTAGCTGAACGCCCAATTCCTAAGAAGCCTCTGGATAACTTAAAGCCAGAAGGAGACTTTTCTAGAAGATCTCCTGAAAAATTCATTGCAGCTGAACGCCCCCAACAAATTAAACCTGAAGACAATTTGAAACCCGAGGGTGAATTTGATCGACCTAAACCAAGTAAGTGGTCCCCTGCCGAAAGACCCAAGCAAAAGAAACCGCAAGATAACCTTAAACCAGAAGGTGAATTTGAGCGTCCCGAAAAACCTGGATACAGACCAGTCGAAAGACCAAAACAAAAGAAACCCCAAGATAATTTGAAGCCGGAAGGTGATTTTGAACGACCTGAAAAACCAGGTTATAGTCCAGCTGAAAGACCAAAGCAGAAGAAGCCATTGGACAATTTGAAACCCGAAGGGGAATTTGAACGACCCGATATCATAGAAGTGCGCCCTGCTGAAAGAAGAACCCCTATTAAGCACGAAGATAACTTAAAACCAGAAGGTGACTTCGAACGTCCTCATAAACCCCAATATAAACCAGCTGAAAGACCTAAACAAAAAGTGCCTCAAGATAACCTTAGACCCGAAGGAGATTTTGAAAGACCCGAAAAACCAAAATACAGACCAGCTGAAATCCCTAAGCAGAAACGCCCAGAGGATAACCTAAAACCCGAAGGGGAATTTGAGATACCCGAAAAACCACAATATAGACCAGCTGAAAGGCCCAAGCAAAAACGACCAGAAGATAACCTGAAACCCGAAGGTGATTTTGAAAGACCAGAAAAACTGAAATACAGACCGGCTGAAATTCCAAAACAAATACGTCCAGAAGACAATTTACGTCCCGAGGGCGAATTCCAAACCCCCGAAAAGCCTCAATATAGACCAGGTGAAAGACCAAAACCAATACGCCCAGAAGACAATTTGCGTCCCGAAGGTGAATTCCAAACACCCGAAAAACCTCATTATAGGCCAGCTGAACGACCAAGTCCGATACGACATGAGGACAATTTAAGACCCGAAGGAGAATTTCAAACTCCAGAAAAACCCAAATACATACCTGCGGAAATTCCAAAACAAAAACGCCCAGTGGATAATTTACGACCTGAGGGAGAATTTACAACTCCCGAAAAACCGCAGTTTAGGCCAGCTGAAAGGCCAAAACAGAAGAAGCCGGAGGATAATTTAAGACCTGAGGGCGATTTCGAAAGACCTGAAAAACCCCAATATAAACCAGCTGAAATTCCCAAACAAAAACGCCCCGAAGATAATCTTCGACCTGAAGGTGATTTTGAAGTACCAGATAAACCGAAGTATCGGCCAGCGGAAAGACCCCAGCAAAAACGACCTGAGGACAATTTGAAACCTGAAGGTGAATTTGAAAGGCCAGAGAAACCTAAATACAGACCAGCTGAAATTCCAAAACAAAAACGTCCAGAGGATAATCTGAGGCCAGAAGGAGAATTTGAAAGACCGACACCTAGCAAAGTAGGGCCAGCGGAAAGAAGAACGCCTATAAAACACGACGATAATCTTAAACCAGAAGGTGATTTTGAAAGACCAGAGAAGCCTAAATTTAGACCAGCTGAGATTCCAAAGCAAAAACGTCCAGAGGATAATCTAAGGCCAGAAGGAGAATTTGAAAGACCGACACCTAGCAAAGTTGGGCCAGCGGAAAGAAGAACACCTATAAAACACGACGATAATCTTAAACCTGAAGGTGAATTTGAAAGACCAGAGAAGCCTAAATTCAGACCAGCTGAGATTCCAAAGCAAAAACGTCCAGAGGATAACCTAAAACCAGAAGGGGAATTTGAAAGACCAACACCTACGAAAGTCGGGCCAGCAGAACGCAGAACACCTATAAAACACGATGACAATCTCAAACCAGAGGGCGAATTTGAAAGACCTGAAAAATCCAAATACAGACCTGCTGAAATACCCAAGCAGAAGCGCCCTCAAGATAATTTGAAACCAGAAGGTGAATTTGAAGTCCCCGAGAAACCTAAGTATAGACCAGCTGAGAGACCTATACAAAAACGCCCTGAAGACAATTTGCATCCCGAAGGTCAGTTTGAACGACCCGAAAAACCCAAATATGTTCCAGCTGAGATTCCTAAACAAAAACGCCCACAAGATAATCTATATCCTGAAGGCGAATTTCAAACGCCAGAGAAACCTCAATATCGTCCAGCTGAAAGACCTAAGGCTGTGCGTCCAGAAGATAATTTACGTCCAGAAGGTGAATTTCAAACTCCCGAAAAGCCCAAGTATCGACCAGCTGAAAGACCTACTCCAATACGTCACGAAGACAATTTAAGACCTGAAGGCGAATTCACAACCCCTGAAAAGCCAGCCTATATTCCTGCGGAAATACCCAAACAAAAACGCCCTGAAGACAATCTCCGTCCTGAAGGTGAATTCGAGCGTCCAACTCCCACCCATTTAGGTCCCGCTGAACGTCGTTCACCTATTAAACACGACGACAATCTTCGACCCGAGGGAGAATTTGATCGCCCAGAAAAACCAAAATACACCCCAGCTGAAATACCTAAACAAAAAAGACCAACAGACAATTTGAAACCTGAAGGAGAATTCCAAGTTCCGGAGAAACCACAATATCGTCCCGCGGAGAGACCTAAGCAAAAACGTCCAGAAGACAATCTCCGTCCTGAAGGTGATTTCGAGCGTCCAACTCCCACCCATCTAGGTCCCGCTGAACGTCGTTCACCTATTAAACACGACGACAATCTTCGACCCGAGGGAGAATTTGATCGCCCAGAAAAACCAAAATATACCCCAGCTGAAATACCTAAACAAAAAAGACCAACAGACAATTTGAGACCAGAAGGCGACTTTACAACTCCAGAGAAACCGCACTACCGCCCAGCTGAGCGGCCAAAGCAAAAGAAACCTAAAGATAATTTGAAACCCGAAGGTGACTTTGAGCGACCTGATAAACCTCAATATAGACCAGCTGAAATACCTAAACAAAAACGACCAGAAGATAACCTGAAGCCTGAAGGCGATTTTGAAAGGCCGACATCTAAACCACTGGGCCCAGCAGAACGCAGAACTCCAATCAGACATGGAGATAATCTTAAACCTGAGGGCGATTTCGATCGACCAGACAAACCTAAGTACGTACCCGCTGAGATACCAAAGCAGATACGACCTGAGGATAATTTGCGCCCAGAAGGTGAATTTGTTACTCCTGAGAAACCACGTTACAGACCGGCAGAACGACCAAAACCTGTTCGCCCTGAAGATAATTTGAGACCGGAAGGCGAATTTGAAACTCCAGAGAAACCTCAGTATAAACCTGCACAAAGACCGAAACCTATACGCCCTGAAGACAACTTACATCCCGAAGGTGAATTTATCACTCCTGAAAAACCCAAGTATATTCCTGCAGAGATACCAAAACAAAAGCGTCCTGAAGACAATTTACGCCCAGAAGGTGAATTCCAAGTTCCTGAAAAACCTAAATATCAACCAGCTGAACGACCCAAGCAGAAACGACCCGAAGACAATTTAAGACCGGAAGGTGAATTTCAAACTCCAGAGAAACCTCAATATAGACCTGCAGAACGACCAACGCCGATACGCCCTGAAGATAATTTGCACCCAGAAGGTGAATTCACAACTCCCGAGAAACTCAAATATATACCGGCAGAAATACCAAAGCAAAAACGCCCGAAAGACAATTTGCATCCAGAGGGTGAATTCCAAGTTCCCGAAAAACCTAAATATCAACCAGCTGAACGCCCCAAACAAAAACGACCAGAAGATAATTTGCGACCAGAAGGTGAATTTCAAACACCCGAGAAAACTCAATACAGACCTGGGGAACGACCAAAACCCATACGTCCTGAAGATAATTTACATCCAGAAGGTGAATTTACCACTCCGGAGAAACCTAAATATATACCGGCTGAAATACCGAAGCAGAAACGCCCTATAGACAATTTGCGTCCAGAGGGCGACTTCCAAGTTCCCGAAAAGCCCAAATATCAGGCGGCTGAAAGACCTAAGCAGAAGCGACCGGAAGATAACTTACGACCAGAAGGCGAGTTTCAAACTCCTGAGAAACCTAAATATAGACCTGGGGAGCGACCAAAGCCGGTACGCCCTGAAGATAATTTACATCCAGAAGGAGAATTTACCACCCCTGAGAAACCCAAATATATACCGGCAAAAATACCGAAGCAGAAACGCCCTGAAGACAATTTGCGTCCAGAAGGCGAATTCCAAGTCCCTGAGAAACCTCGATATCAACCAGCTGAAAGACCCAAGCAGAAACGACCTGAAGATAATTTGAAACCCGAAGGTAAATTTGAAAGGCCTGAAATAAAGGAATTGGGTCCGGCAGAGCTTAGGCGCCCTATTAAACATGATGATAATTTAACGATGGAAGGAACTATGGAGGTAAGACGCAAAGATGAATACAGTGTGACTAAAGGTGAAAGAATGAATGTTGTCAAACATGAAGATAACTTGCGACTTGAAGGTCAGTTTACTGATGTAAGAAGCCGAGATGACTTTAGAGTAGTTAAAGGGGAGAGGGCAGATGTTGTTATAAGAGAAGACAATCTGAAGATGGAGGGTGAGTTTAGCGATGTTCGAACTCGAGACGACTTTAGGGTGGTTAAAGGAGAAAGGGCAGAAGTGATTACTCGCGAGGATAACTTAAAAATGGAAGGGCAGTTTACGGATGTGCGCACTCGAGATGATTATAGGGTGGTTAAAGGTGAAAGGGCGGATGTAATTGTAAGGGAAGATAACCTAAGAATGGAAGGGGAATTCACAGATGTTCGCACAAGAGATGATTTCAGAGTCGTTAGGGGAGAAAGAGCGGAGGTTGTTACCAGGCAAGACAACTTGAAGATGGAAGGCGAATTTATGGATCTTCGTACTAGAGACGATTATAGGGTCACTAGAGGCGAACGTGCTGATGTTGTTATTCGAGAAGACAACTTGAAAATGACAGGTGAATTTAATGAATATAGAAAGCGTGATGAGTACGTTACTCAGACTGTCAAGCGTACTGAGGTAGTCAAACATGAAGATAATCTAAAATTAGAAGGAGATTTTGAAAGACCGTCACCAGCAAAACTAGGACCAGGAGAAAGACGATCACCTATTAAGCATGATGATAATTTACGACCTGAAGGAGATTTTGATAGACCGAGGAAGCCTGAGTATGTTTCAGCTGAGCGGCCCACTCCTAAGAGACCTCAGGATAATTTAAAACCTGAAGGTGAGTTCGAGAGACCACAAAAATCAGGTTACAAACCGGCACAGAGACCAACGCCTAAGAAACCTCAAGATAACTTACGACCGGAAGGTGAATTTGAAAGACCAGCACCTTCTCCTATTGGGCCTGGGGAAAGACGCAGTCCTATCAGACATTACGACAATTTGCATCCTGAAGGTGATTTCGAGAGGCCTCAACAACCTAAATATACACCAGGTGAGAGACCTACGCCTAAGAGACCTCAAGACAATCTAAAACCTGAGGGCGAGTTCGAAAGACCAACACCAACCAGAGTTGGACCGGGAGAAAGAAGGACGCCAATTAGACATGAAGATAACTTGCATCCTGAAGGACAATTTGAGAGGCCACAAAAACCAGGGTATCAGTCTACTGAACGATCGACTCCGAAGAAACCGCAGGATAATTTGCATCCTGAAGGAAAATTCGAACGACCATCACCAACGAGAGTTGGTCCAGGGGAACGCAGAACTCCTATTAGGCCTTTTGATAATTTACACCCTGAAGGCGAGTTTGTTACTCCTGATAAACCAGGATATAGACCAGCTGAAAGAGTTACTCCTAAGAAACCACAAGATAATTTGAAACCTGAAGGAGAATTCGAAAAACCTCAAAAACCCAAATATGGACCAGGTGAAAGAGCAGATATCGTTAAACATCCAGATAATTTGAAGCCTGAAGGCGACTTCATCGGTACACCGAAGAGTAAAGAAGATTATAAACCAACAAGGGGAGACCGAGCTCCTGTAAGGAAACCTCAAGATAATTTAAAGATGACAGGAGAATTCCAAGATACTACAATAGCAAAGTCACAGTATACGGCAGTGCGAGGAGAAAGGGCCGAAGTTAGAAAACATGAGGACCATTTAAGGGTGGGCACTGGCAAAATGGAATGCATGACAACTTCACAAGAAACTTATGAGTCGTCTCCGAAGCAAGTAGTAGTGGCTAGTCCAGCTGGCGTCATTTTAAATAAACGAAGGCATATGGAATCTCATATTAGCTTAGGAGAAGATAAGACTGCTATGAAAACAACAAATCAAACAAATTACAACACTTATGTGCGTAAAAGTGATCACAAGCATCTTCAGTCGAAGGATACAAAGGTTATTTCTAATGAAGACGTTAAAGTTTCTAAAGATATCAAAACTTCAGCAGACGGTAGTACTGTAGTGACCACAAAGAAAACCACGACGACTAGTGGCAAAGTCCATCAAGCAGCATTAGCTACACAACGTACAGAACATAAGGAAATGGTAAACGGGGTCCATGAGATTCGAAAGTCATCATCACAATCGAGCGTTAGTCAACAAGACGTCTCAACCAAATTCCACCACAAGAAAAGCTTGATGACTTCTTCTGAAGATGTTAGCAATCAAATTTTATATCGTAAAGGTCTTCATACTTCCTCCGAGGCGTTACACGCATCAAGTTCTGCAGCGTTAGACATGAGGAAGTCAATTTGTAACATCCACGACACCAACGTGATTCAAAACGCAGAGCGCAAAAGTCTAAGCTCAATGCATCGTTCAGCTCAAGAATCCAGCGCGGCTAATCGACGAAGCCATCAATCAACGGTCTATCAAACTTACGAAAGACCGCAGAAGATCATACGCAAGGATAATCTTTCGGTAGGGGGCCACTTCTATGGACAGTCGGAGGCAAAATCTTATGGTGAATTCACCAAACAACAAAACGTACAGAGAATTGAAAGGGTTAACAGGAGATCTAACATTTCCAATATTTCTCTTGGTGATAGCAGCGTAACTGTGGTCACTTCGTACAAAAAGGAATTTTTACCGAGAAACATTGGGCCATGTCCGGCTAGTTTGGTGGACTCTCCCCAGGGGCCTTTTAAACATACGCGGGATACGAAATCCCACAAGTACTACGCCCCAATTGAAACAAAATGAAATGCCATAAACCATTCCATTTTAGTTTATTTATAATCATTTAGCTTAAGAGAACGTAACACTCTTCTAACATTGTGATATTTTCATATGCTTTATTTTGTTGTTATTATTATTAATTATATCCATTTATTAAATAAAAGGTAGAGGTTATTATTATCGCAACTAAACCTTTAGGAGCCGGTTTTTTTTTAAAGTTGATCGCCTTATAAAGTCAATTTTTAACATATAGCTTTGTTTCCAATTATATCAATCAATAAATTATAATTTATTTTTGTTTATTTATATTCACCTTTCCTACTGTTTTCGTCTGCACCTTTGTTTGTGACGCACCATCATTTTTACTGTGCCGTTTCTCCTAAATCCATTCGATCGAATAGAATTTGATGGAGGGACGAAATTGTTAAATAAAACGTGCGGCACCGGCAAATAAATTCGTTTATTTGTTTGGTGCTACCGAATGTAAATAAACTGAATAAATTATTACTTTTTAAATGGAGTTTTATTCTGTACATATTTTTGATGTGTTTATTTCAAATAGTTTCTAAAAACCGTTTCTACTACATACTTTTGGAAGCGCTTTACAAGAGGAATCATAAAAATTCATGTTTTTTGAGTGTTTAAATTGTGCCCCCGATTTATTTTTTAATTATGAAGATAACCTCTTCAAACTTTGTCACTCAGCCAATGAATGATGTAGCTAAAAGTGAAACATTAGGCAGGGATCACATTTTTGATCCTTAGATAGGCGTTTCGAATTTTTTTCGAATAAAATTTTTTTACAAATAAAGTTTTCACATCTTGGTATCATTGAAAAAACGGATTTTTTTTATTTCAATTGAAATTTAAGTTTAAACTTTATGTAAAAAAGTTGAAATGTAAAGTCCAGGATTCAAGAAAAGGATCCAACATTTTAAGGTTAAACTTGAACTTTTGAAAAAATGCATAAATAAAAATTGTTTCAAAATGTCGAAAGTTTTGCTTTCCTTTCAACTTTATTCTTAAAATTTAAAAAATGTTGAAGTTTTTAGTTTAAATATTTTAAGCTCTAACCTCATGTTTAAAAAAATAAAAAAAATTCGAATTTTAATACCAAATCTGGTAAAAAAATAGATTTTGAGGAAAAAAAATAGTAATAAAAAAATGAAACACAAAAAATGAATTTTTTAAAGATAACCAAGGACCAGTCCATTCCCCCAAAAATAATAAATAGTTTAATTTTGAACTTGGAATTTTGATAACATTTTGATTTTTGCTCAGAAATTTTTGGGACTAAAAAATTAGAAAATAAACGCAATTTAAGAACAATTTTCGTAGGTGTAGCTAGAATACGGCGGGGTGGGGCGCTTGAGCCCCCTCTGGTTCAAGTAGTAAACTAGAAATTCATGTTTATTCACCTGAGGGACTTTCTTAATTTTTTTTTGTTCTTCGAAATTCATCCTTTCCTTGAAAAACTTTTTCGAAATTTCGACTTATTCTCACATTTCATATTTTTTACAAAATATGTCTTTTTCTTTTAAAATTCCTCATTTATTTATAAAATTCGACTTCTATAAAACATGATTCGCAAATTTAAGAATTTTTATTGAAGACATTTTTTTCCGCAGTTTCGTCATTTCTCGCAATTTTATTTTTTCACAAAATTTCGACTTTTTTTAGTTCTTCAAATTTTTTATTAAAATTCGCCCTTTTGTCGAAATTTGATCCATCTTCTAATAAAAAATTTTGAAACAAATATTTATCTGAAAATTGTGAAAAATATTTGTGAAAAATTTAAAATTTTTTAAAAGTAAAAAAAAGGAGAAAATTTTCTTTGTAAGTTTCAACTGTTTTTTAATTTAAATTTCTGGAAATTTCAACTTATTTACAAACGTAACGTTTATCTTAACATTGGACGCCACATTGAAACAAGGTAAAGCCCTATCTTCCTCTGACACGAACAAATTTCAATTTTTTTCTTTTGGTTTTTTCTATATTTTTTAATTTTTTTGAAGAATTTTATTTTTTTTGCAAATTTTTTCTGCTAAAAATGTTCTTTTTTGGATATTTCAACTCCTTTTCAAAATTTTGAATATTTTAACTTTATTTTGAGATTTGAATTATTTGGAAAATTTAAGTTCTATTTCCAAATATGCGATTTGTTTTTAAAAATGTTGATCTTTTTTCTAAATTCTTCTTATTGCAACTTTATACTTTTTTTTAAGTTTAATTGTCGAAACTTCGACTTATTTATAAAACTGACTTCGATTTTTTTAAATGTTCAACTTCATTGTTTTCAAAATTTGCATTGATTTTTTTTAATTTAGATTTTTTCCAAGTTGATTTTTTTCAAAATATGGACTTTTTTAAAAATTTCGATATTTTTTTAAAATTTTAACTCCTTCTCGAAGTTGACTTATTTCGGAATATAGATTTTTTTAAAATTACGATATTTTTTCAAATATTTGATCTTTCTTGAAAACTTTGTTGGTTTTTTTTTTGGATATTTTTAAAAATTTCACTTTGCTTAAAATTCTTACTTAGTCTCGAAATTTTGAATTGTTGTAAATTCCACTTTTTGAACAATTCTTCTTAAAAGTTTCGATTTTTGTTTTAAGTATTTGGTTTTTTAAACTTTAAACATTTTTAACGAATTCATTGTTTGAGAAAATTTTGACTTTCTTAAAAACTTGAATTTTTTCCCAAAATTTTAACTTTTGTCTTTCAAAATTTTGACTTTTTTGCAAATTCGATTATTTGAAAACAGTTTCTTTTGAACATTTTCATCTTGCTTGCCCAATATTTTAACTTTTTTGTCGATAGTTTCATTTTACAGTTGAAATAAAAATTTAAAAAGATTCTTTTTGTTTTAGATACGAATTTTTGCCAATACATTTTGATGACGACTTTTTTTAAAAATCAGATTTTAGGTTGAAAATTAAATAAGTAATTATAACATATTCAAAGGAAAACTACGAATTTCAAGAAAATTATAGTTAAATGTTGAAAATGTTCAGTTTAAAATTAAAATTTATTATTCTTTGATTTTGTTTAATTCCAAAATTCTTTAGAAGTTTTTGATTTTTGACTATGTTTAAAATGGTGATTTTACTTTCGATTTCCATGTTTTTCTTAGAATGAAATCTCAAGAGAAACTGGTCATTTTGCTTATAATGTTTTTTCCGTAATTTTGTTTTTTTAAATTGTGATATTTCTCTCGTCATTCCAAGATAATTCTGCAAATTTCGACTTTGTTACTAAAATTTCGAGTTCAAACGTCCTTTTTTGTATAAAATACGATTTTTTTTTAGAAATTTAAATTTTTTTTGGAAAATTTCTCAATTTAATTTCAAGTAAAAATTACAATGTTGTCCTCATCTCTCAGCGCTTGGTACATCCCTATATAGATTCGAGAAAAACTTTAAATTAACGTAAAAGAAATCAAACTATTGACCGTTATCATTAAACTCTATTTTTGGTGGAACGGCCTTGGTTATCTTCAAAAATTGACATACAAACCTTGTTTCCTGAAACCAGTGCAAGTTGAATACAACCAAAACTGCAAATTTATGCAGCTCTCCATGCATGTATAGGGAATTATGAGTAGGTGAACTGCCAACAGTTGAAACACTGCCATCTAGCGAAGCGGTTGCTCTCTAGGACTGTTCCTAGAAGACAAGGATTCTAATGCACAGACCAATATGTTTGAACATTTATTAGATTCAAAGTTTGAAAACCAAAGGCCGGTTTCAATCTTGTTAGAAACATTTGTTAGCATTCAAGTTGGATATACCAAACTGACGAGATCTAACAAAATCAAAACCGATCTTTGGTTTCCAAACTTCGAATCTAATAAATGTTCAAACCTATTGGTATGTGCATTAGAATTCTAAAACCAAGAATAAAAATTTTTGAATTTTTGTCTTGGTTTCAAGGAACAACAATTGGGTACATTTGACCCAATTTTGTCCAGAACTTAAAATTCTTTCCAAAACGTTGAAACAATTGATATATTTTTTAATGGATTTCTTCTTTTGATTTCGAAGTTTACTTTGATTCGTAATTCAGACTTAAATTTTTGTCTTTCAAAGTAAAATTCCCAAATTTTGGTGGAACGGACTGGTCCTTGGTTCTTTTGTAAAATTGAAATACGGAACTTGTCCCTTGAAACCAAGAAAGATTGCTCTAACGCGCTTCGACAGCCAAGCTGTCATCTTCAAAAAGAAACTGAGAAATAAAAAATGATAATTTCGTGTTTAAATTCAATTTTTGAGAAAAAGACTTTAAAGTTAGTTAAAAAAACTCCTAAAATTTCCATTTGAGTCACACTTGACTTTAAGTTTAGATATTTGTCCTTTTGGAAATTTCTCTCGAAACTACGAAAGTTTTAGCATAGGTCGAACATTTTAAAGACAGAAAAATGGAAAATTCCCTTGCAGAAATAGAAACTTCAAACAATCAAAAAAATAAATGTCACATATTTCTTTAATTATCTATCTCTAAGTAAAACTGGAGAATTTATACAAAACTAAGTGACCCAAGAATCCTTTCTCTTCTTTCACGTGGTCAAAGTCACAGGTACCACCTAGTTATTACTAAAATACAAATTTCGAAAAAATGTCGACCACACACACTCAAAACTACAACATTTTTCTCAGAATATTGTTTTTCTCAAAATTTCAATATTTTTTTTCAAAATTTAAACTTTTCTTTCCGATTTTTTTTGGTGGAACTGGACTGGTGCTTCGTTATCTTCTGAGTATCCCTCTGAAGATGATAACTTGGCTATCGAAACACGTTAGAGCAACCATTGTTGTGTTTTTTAATCTTTCTTGGTTTCAGAAGATAAGATTTGAATTTCAATTTTTATTCTGGTGATTTATTTACTTTTTTAAAATTTCTTTGGCCTCAAAGAAATCGAGTGGTGGTGGAACGATTCATATTTGAGATAGAAATAGACCCATTATCTGCTAATTAACTTACAGCACATCTCTTACTTTTTATGGCTCAAAGATTGGAATTAAAATATAAGGTAAGATACCAAGACCAGATTACTTCTCTTAAGAAATAAAATTACTGGTAATGTGTTATCCTTTCAGTACAGGATATACTTCTTCCGAAATTGGACCGTGTCAAAGAACTACTAAAAGTGTTCGACGTCTCGCCCACCATCGTAGGGGGCTTCTTCGGGAACAAAGAAAAAAAAGAAAAGAACCAATAAATAAATAGGGAAATATGCAAAAACGAAAGAATGAAAAGGCCAATTTCAAAACATCAGAGCACTGTAACTCAGTATGTCCACCATACCAAAGGCGAAACTCATCTGAATTGAAAATTGGTACAAAGGATAAGAAAGTTTAGACAGAAGAGCACAGTAACTCGGTATGTCCACCATACTAGAGACGAAACTCTTCTGAGAGGAAAGAAAGAAAGGAAAGCTTTATGTACCATTCGTCTGCGCGATCACTCCCGAAGATTTCCGATGGTTGGTTTCCAGATCGAGGAAAGCATGTTACCGTCGCCTCTGTTGATGTTTATGGGGAATTTTCGGATTTCAACAGCCTCGTGTATCTTTCTATTATAGTAATTAGGAATATTGGATATAATTGAAATATTATCAAAGAGAATCTTATGTCCAGTCTCATGTTGCTGTTCCCCAATGGCTGACTGCGACAATAATCCAGACCTAAGACATTTTTGGTGCCCCGTTTCTCCGATGTCCACTGAACCACAAGAACAAGGAACCCTGTACACATCATTAGAACAAAAGGTAGAAGTTTTATCTTTGGGAGATGGGAGGAGCTGTTGGATCTTTGAGGATGATAAAAAAATGGGTTTAATGTTGTGTTTTCTCAATAATTTTCCGATTTGATCTGTTACTCCGTGAACATAAGGAAAAAAGGCTTTAGAAGAAATTATTGAATTTTATAAAGGACGAGGGGTAGCGTGAAGATGTCGTTTAATGATAGTTTCAATGTCGTGCGATTTGTAACCATTGTTGCGGAGGTTGGAACGAATTTTGTTTTAACTCGTCCGAAAGATTTATCGGTTGTGAAATTGCTACAGCTCGTGAAACCAGTGAATTTATGACAGAACTTTTTTGGGCAGGGTGACAATGGGACTCTGCATGCAAATAACAGTTAGTATGGGTGAGTTTTCGATAAACGGAATGAGAAACGCGACCGTTTGGTAAACGGGTGACCAGTACGTCAAGAAAAGGAAGAGAACCGTTGTTTCCGATTTTCATAGTGAAGCTAATGGAAGAATGTAAACTGTTTAGGTGTTCCAAAAATAAATTTAGCGAATCCTTGCCATGTGGCCATACAATAAATGTGTCATCTACATAACGAAGCCAAACCTTGGGTTTTAAATCCGCAGTTTCCAACGCAGTGTTTTCAAAAGATTTCATGAAAACATTTGCTACGACTGGGGATAAGGGGAAACCCATTGGGGTGCCGGAGACTTGTTTATAGAAGCTGCCATCACAAAAAAAAGTCAATGTAAGGCACATTTCAGTTAAATCAACAAGAGAATCTGCATGCTCATTGCCTGAACGTCGTCGAACACTTTTAGTAGTTCTTTGACACGGTCCAATCCCGGAAGAAGTATATCCTGTACTTTCTTCTAATTTGTACAAATTGGTCGAGAGTTTGAACGAATTTGGTGGAAGCCTTTGATATCATGTTATCCTTTCAATTGATACTACTACGCGTATTATTATTTTTACTCTGTGGCCATGAAATAATTGTCTGTAAAACCAAAATTTATAAAAAATCAATTCAAAGCTCCCATTTGAATGTCATCACTTCACATTTTCAAAATGACAGTATCCTTGTATACATGACAGGGCTTTACAGAGTTTTTACATATTATGCTTATAGGTTTATATGTTTATTTTATATTTCTATTGTTTATGAGAAGTGTATTGGCGAAATCTTTATACAATAATCAAATGGAGAACAAGTAAGTTCGAGAAACTTTCAAATCGCTCCAAGATAAACAACATTAATTTATTTTTAAAACAGGCTACAATACTATGATTCTAATTTAGACGATAACGTGGAATTCGAAGAAGATTCTGTCCCATTTCAAGACTCCGCTAACGAAAATTACGAATTTGATGATGACACCAACAATTTTGGAACCAAATATGAAAAGCGTCAAGCTAACAAACGCCCCTCGTGGAGAAACTATAGAAAAAGACAATGCGGCATAATCTATGGTGATGGGAGACCTATTGGCATTCTGAAGGTAAATTTTCGCAAGTAACTTATTTCGAATCATTAAAAATACCATATTTTTAGCCATATGCAGATTCCTATAAATTTTTACCTGTTAAACAAGAAACTGTATATTCATTGGAATCCAACCCTCAAGTCGAATTTCAAGGCGACTCTGGTCTGAATTTGATGTATCCTCTCCAAAGAAATGCCAGAGAAGACTCAGATGCTGACAAAACCGACGAGTTTGCTTCTCTCTTGACTAATTTCAAAGTTCACGATAAATTACACTCTAGCGATGAAGGTAAACCAGCTAAGGAAGGCAATAAAATGAGCAAAAATAAAAGAGAATCTGCCACTTCAGACAAGATAGAAGAAGAATTAGGGCATTTGGTTGACGACATGGGGCTAGCGGAAGCTGATGAATCGGAAGAAGTAGGCGATGGAAGTAAAAAGCATCCCGTGAAAAAAGAAGCTACTTTAGAAAGCAAGGATGAAACCACGGCGAAGAAAACTGCCTCAGAAAAAGAAGATCGCGTCGCATTCAAAGAAGAAGGGAAAACACTCTACAAAAACGCAGAAGAATCGAAAGATGTAGGACAACCGGTGGCTGAAAGCAGAAGCGAAGAACGAAGCGAGAAATTTGGAGATGGGAAACGACAAAATATTGGAACTAAAGAATCACAAGTGAAATCTCTCAATGAAAATAATGCAGAAATAGAAACTAAACACCCGAAAAGAGAAGCCGAAGGTAAGGGTGAAGCAAAAATGGGGAAAGAACTAGAGAACGAAAGCAAAAAACCAAGTAGATTATCCGAAGATGAAGATTTAGAAGAAGGTAGTAATAAAATTTCTTTAAAAAGGCGGAACCTTCAAAAGCAATTGGTTGACCAACCAAACACGATACCTGCAGTTAACGAGGACCACAAAGTAGAGAAAAAAGAAATAAAGCAAAACGCAGCAAACGAGAACAAACGAGAAGTTTTCGATCTGTTGCAAGACGTCCAAAAATCTGGCGATATCAGTGTAACTGGCAACAGGAATCCAATTGCTTATAAATCAGAAGCTGACCACTCTTTAACGAACACAAAAAAGTCGCCTAGTTACGAGGAAAATGTAGAGCGACAAATAAGAGATAAAATAGCTCAAATTCGGGAAGAAGTTAAGAGAGAGATACAGGAATTGGAACAGAATGAAAACGACTACGACGAACAGATGCAGTCGCAACGATTAAAGAGACAAACGCTGAATACATTGATTGACGCGGAGACCTCAAATATAGACCCTAACAAAAATGTTGATGGTGAGCTCATTCCTCACGTGAGAAGGAGAAGAAATATATCCTATAACAACAAAAAAACTATCGAGAGTAAACGCTTACCCCACGTGAGAAGGAGAAGAAATATATCTTATAATAACGACAAAACTGTTGAGAGTGAGCTCTTTCCTCATGTGGGAAGAAGAATAAATATATCTTATAACAACGACAAAACTGTTGAGAGTGAGCTCTTTCCTCATCTGGGAAGAAGAATTAATATATCTTATAACAACGACAAAACTGTTGAGAGTGAGCTCTTTCCTCATGTGGGAAGAAGAATTAATATATCTTATAACAACGACAAAACTGTTGAGAGTGAGCTCTTTCCTCATGTGGGAAGAAGAATAAATATATCTTATAACAACGACAAAACTGTTGAGAGTGAGCTCTTTCCTCATGTGGGAAGAAGAACAAATGTATCTTATAACAACAACAAAACTGTCGAGAGTGAACTGTTACCTCACGTGAGAAGGAGAAGAAATATATCTTACAACAACAACAAAACTATTGAGAGTGAGCTCTTTCCTCATGTGGGAAGAAGAATAAATATATCTTATAACAACGACAAAACTGTTGAGAGTGAGCTCTTTCCTCATGTGGGAAGAAGAATAAATATATCTTATAACAACGACAAAACTGTTGAGAATGAGCTCTCTCCTCATGTGGGAAGAAAAACAAATATTTCTTATGACAACGACAAAACTGTTGAGAGTGAGCTCTTTCCTCATGTGGGAACAAGAACAAATATAGCTTATAACAACGACAAAACTGTTGAAAGTGAGTTCTATCCTCATGTGAGAAGAAGAAGAAATCTATCTTACAATCAACGGGCTTTGCCAAAACGCCTAGCCGAACCAAGCAGATATTTAAATAAGTTTGTTCCAAAATCTAGGAAAAGAAGAAGTCGAAAAGTTCTTTCTCCTGAATATATCAGCAAAATAAAATCTCATATTAAAGTTGCTAGTTTGGAACAGAATGACAACAATGAAATTAAGTACGAGGAGCAGAAGAATCTTACCCAGAACTCGTCACTAGTAAAATTACAACAGATCATTAGACCAAACGCCAGCTCTTCCTCAAAGTCTTTAAAAAATGTAAACAGAGTAAATTCACACATCAGTAAAAAACGTTCACACATTCGTAAAAAACGTGATGTCGATTCAGAAAGCACAACATCAAATTCTGATATAAATTTAGAGGACACGTATAGGAACCAGGAGCAGTATTATGATGATTTGAGTGAAATCGACCAAAGACAAAATTACGTTTTGGTGCCGAAAAGAGATCTCGATCAATTCAAAAACTCAATTCGATTCAATTACGGTCGAAGAAAAAGGACAAACTCTCTGATACCTTACGCGAATACTGCTTTTGTGTCTCCAGGACAAAATGATGATTTTGATCAGGAAGCTGACGAATTTGTTGATTACGACCCAGGTGTTGATTTCAATGAAGCATATATTTCTGGTGGTAATAAATATGCTGATGATCTGAAGATCCGTTATTACAATCCGTATTCTCCAGTTTCGAACCGAAGACGATACTTGAGGTATCTTAGGCGATTTGCGCCTTACCGAAGAAAGCGAAACGTATTACCAAGCCGCCGTTATCTTGGAGGGAAGTTTAAAGCATCGAGGACACTTGACGAGATGAATCGTCCTTATAAATTGACTGATATGTCACCCTCGGAATTATTTGGTGGCTTGCCTCAGAATTATAATACGGAATTATCTAGATTTAAACGAATTAAACGTTCGAAACCAAAAAAGTAGAGTACGGTGTTCCAAATTTATTTTTGTTTGGATATATTTTATAAGTTATTTTAGGTCTAATTTTACCTTCAGGTTTTAGATTGTAAGTGTACTACTATAAAGCTAATACAACTGTTCGTTTATTTCATTTATTGAAATTGAGAATGTTATATCTTTAAGCGTTCAGTTCGTTGTATCACAAAATCGTAAAATTTGCTGGGAGTAGTACAGAAATTCTGAATTTATACGATAAAGTGAACAATATTTATCCATGCTGGATAACTCCAAAAAATCACGCATGGAAATAAAATGGAATCTAGACTACAGTATGCAGCCCTCTAAGCGTGTATGGTGGACCATAGGTAGTCGAACTACCAACAGTCGAACCGCGAACGCTTAGCAAAGCAGTTGCTCTTTAGGAAAGCCTCAGATGACTAGATTCTAATGCACAAACCAACAGGTTTGAACATTTACCAGATTCGGCCAACGGGCTACATAGATCACATTCTCTTTGCATTTAATCTGATAACTGTTCAAATCTATTGGTCTCTGCATTAGAATCTAATCTTCTGGGGCTTTTCTAATGAGCAACCATGTGCTAGGCGTTTGTGGTTCAACTGTTGGTAGTTTACAGATTGAAGTTGAGGTTAGGGAACTACTTAGGCCTTTCGGCTTTGTAGGACAAATTAGAAAGGCAGTTACGAGCTCTTAAAACTCTGGGTGTAACCTCTGAAAAATATTCTGCTATTATATTTTCGTTAATAGAGTCCTTTTACCAGAAGATTTGCTAAGGGCTTGGCAGTGTATGGATCGTAGAGAAGGGTCTTTCTCAACTTTAGAAAAGCCATTTAAAACATTTAATGTGTTTTCTTATAAACAAGATGAATGATGAACAATCAGCGTAGCTTCGGAGAGTTTGGGTTGTGCAATAATGGTTCCAATGCAGGGCAAGGATCAGCTATTAAGCAGAAACCACAAAAATGTACAACACATCAACGGCCGCCGACTGCGCTGTGGTTAGCTGTGTTTTTTGTGAAGGCGGCTTGTTTTGAAGTATCGAAATCAAGCTTACAGCAAAAAAAAGAGATATTTTGTTAAAGAAAAATGCTGCTTGTTTTCGCAGTTTAAAAAGGGGACATCAGTCTAGAAAGTGTCGGGGACATCTACTGTTGTTTGTAATAAATCTCATTCAACATCGATGTGTCCTGAATTGCCTTCGTATCAACAAAATACCAACGAACTGTCTTTACGCGAAAAGGGTTTTGAAGATAAAAAAAGGGGCTAAAATTGTGGAACAGTCACTTATTAATAGCACTGATTGTCACGTGTTTTTAGAAACATTACGAGTAAAACTCAATAGTGATTGTGATTCGCGCAATATCAGAGTTTTAATAGATAGTGGTTCGCAACGATCTTATGTTTTAAAGTCAACTGCTCAAAAGTTAGGTTTTGTTGCAGAACGTAAAGAAAGAATTAGGTATTGTCCATTTGGTGGTATGGAACAGGAGCAGTAACATGACTGCTATGACTTCGTTTTGAGTCGTGTGTTCCATTTAAGTCCTCGACCAGCCAGTAATATGCGCAGGCGTTTTTTCACTATTTTATGGGCCTTGGATGGATGAATTGGTAAAATTTAATATTTAATTAGAAGATACCGGTAGCGAGGATAATATTGAACCTCTGATAAGTGCAAATGTCTTTGCCAAACTCTAGACCGGAAAAAGACATGTTTTGCAATGTGGCCTTATAGCAGTCAAAACATATTTAGGATGGACGATATCATGACTTGTACGTTCTGCCAGTCTTAAAATCCTTTGTTAAAAATTGCCTTTTTTGTTAAAAATTCCTGTATAACTGACCTTTGGAATCCGGATGTTTTGGATATAATTGATCCCGCTGAAAAAAGGTCAATGAATTGGCATTGGCTGCCAAAGAGTTTTGACGGTGAGAGTTCAAGACGATGGGCGACTTCCTTGGCGGGAAGGTCATCCTCCGTTACCCAATAATTATCACATCGCCGAACGAAGAATGGAATCGACTGTAAAGAAATTAAAAGACAACGGATTTTTTGAATCATATAGCCTTGTTTTTGATGATTGGCTGAATGAGCACATTATAGAAGAAGTTTAAGAGGATCAGAAGAAATGCACCTGTCATTATCTTTCCCACAAACTAGGTATAAAGGAGAATAATCTAACAGGAAAATATTTGACACTTCAGCAAGGGAAAAGAATCAGCCATCCTTAAACCAATGCTTGGAAAAGGGAATAAATCTGATAGAGCTAATTCCTTCGATTTTGCTAAGATTCGGAGAGAACAAGTTGGGTGTTGTCTCTAATATACGTAAGGCTTTCTTACAAATTAACCTACATGAAACCGATGGAGGGTATCTCAGATTTCTTTAGTATGGAACAGATGGAGCGTTGAAGGTGTATCGTCACTGCAGAGTGGTTTTTGGTGTAACTTGCAGCTCGTTTCTGTTAGCTGCAACGATCACAAAACATCTGGCCAAATAATTGGAAAAATCAATGGAAGGTAGTTCATCTTATTCGAGAGACACCATCTTGAAACTGGCCAAGAGCTTCTAAGCTTACAACTGTATCACAAGTTAACCTAATATAGAGGTTTTAGAGCGATTTATACACGAATCTACCAAGATCATGGCCAAAGCTTCTTTTGATCTACAAGGGTAAGTGTTTAGTCAACCTACTAAAAGTGATGCTTCTTTGGTACCTGTACTTGGTTTATCTTGGAATCCCACAAATGATACGTTGGTTATTAATAAAGATAACTTCAAGGTGAAATTGTGACGAAGAGATTAATTCTTTGCATAACTCGACGAGTGTTTGATCCAATTGACTTTACTTGTCCTGCTGTTTTGGAACGTAAATTACTTTTGCATAGAACATTTTTTTAAAAGTTTAATCCACTCGCAAAGGATAATCCCATTATGCTTTCAAAACACTGCTAGTAGGGTGCGGAAACAAGGATAGATGGCGATGAACCGCCTTCTTAAACAAGGATAGGTTGTAATTTTTGGGGAAATTTTTTTCGATACCAAGTTCCATAACTTGAAAGTTCTATAGAAAAAATAGTCTCCGTAGACAGAAGTCCTCACTGTGTCAAGTTGGACCGCACAGGAATTTGCTGTCTACGACTGACTAGTAGGCCTCAAGAATTTTGCCCTTGGGGGGATCAATCCTATTAGTTCCTGCAAGCATCTTCCTTACTTGTAAAAAAGAGACAAGTTACCAACCATCCGCCTGTGCTCTAGTGTTTCGAGAGAATCTGTCAGACTCTCGTCATCAATTAGGCGAATCGCTCTTCTTTGAATTGAATCCAAGAGAGCTAAAGTGTGTTTTGGGGCTAAACTCCAAACATGAGAACAGTATTGGCTAGTGTTGGCCTATCTTGAGCTTTGTATAGTGTTAATAGGTGATGAGATGTAAAGTACTTTTTAGGTCTAAAAAAAAGCCTAGCTTCTGAGAGGCGGATTTGGTAATGGCGCGCACATGATCGTCCCAAGAGAAGTTAGTGCTCCTGGGATAGATATATTAGATCCCATCGAAAGGAGTTTACCGTCCATTAGTATGTTTGCTGCATTATTCCTTGATGTTTACTTAGAAAAAACCGCGGCCTGAGTTGTTGAAGCGTTGAAGTCGACCAAACTGTTCTTACTCCATTCCAGAATAATCTCGAGATCCCGATTAATCGTCTGTATTTGCTGTTCCCTTAATCGATCTGAAGTAGCGATAGATAATGCTTTGTCGCAGAAAAAAGATGACATAAGGTTATTATCATCTGCGTAACTGTATATAGGATTGGATGTTGAATCTAAGAGATGGTTTATGTGTAACAGAAATAGAGTAGGAGACAAAACAGACCTCAGAGGCATCCCTGCGTTAATCGCAAATGTCTCGGATGAGATGCCATCAATGACGACCCGAAGAGATCTGTTAGCGAGAAAATTGGATATAAAATGACATAGTCCAGGAGGAAGACCATAAGATGTTAATTTGGCTAGAAGAGATCAGTGTCAGACTCTGTCGAAAGCCTTTGAGATATCCAATGCCACTATCCTAGCCTCACCATGTTTTTCCATAGCTGAGTTACAGGTATAAGTAACATATGCCAGTAGATCGCCAGTGGAACGTTGTTGTCTAAAACCGTATTGCCTGTCGGAGATGATTCTATTTTTCTCCAGATATTTGTGAATCTCGATGTTGATAACCTTTTCCATCACTTTAGATATAACGATAGATATAAGGTAATATATATATATATATATATATATATATATATATATATATATATATATATATATATAATATAAGGCAATAGTTGTTAGCCAGATTCCTTTTTCCCTTTTTAGGGACAGACTGCACTCTAGCAGATTTCCAGATGTTAGGGAATACACCTTTGTTGTAAGAGAGTGTGAAAAATTTACTTAGGACTGGAGTCACTTCTTAAGAACAATAGCGGAAATACCATCAAGTCCAGAAGCTCTCGAGGTGTCGAGCTCAAGGAGAAACTACCTGATTGTGCGTTGTCTGAAAACATCTTCAGACATCGAAGTACCAACCTTAGGGAGAATAGGAGGTTCTTCGTTTCGAGAATCAAGATTGGAATTTTCAGCAAACATTAAGGCTAACATGTCAGCCTTTTTTTTGGAGGTAGTAGCAATATGGCTATTTTTATCGAGTAAAGGTGGAAAATTTGGAGGTGTTAAATTCTTTCCAATTGACTTTGCAAATCCCCAAAAGGACCTGGAACCGTTCGGACAGTTGATAAGCCTCTGGCGCATTTTATGATCGAAATCACCTTTTGCCTCGTCAGTAACCTGTTTACAACAATTTCGTGCATCTTCAAATATGATCCGGGTCTCGACTGAGGAATTATTTCGCCCACGACGATATGCGCGATTTTTGTAGGAGGCAGCCCGAGCACATTTTTTTACTGAACCAAAATTTACTGGAGGCAGTCTTCTTTTGGGAGTGGGAAATTGAGCATTCCAAACCAATTAGGATAGTTTCCGTGATGGATTCGGCGACTAAGAAAGGATTGTCTGAGTTAAAGCAGACTTTCTGTCACGGGAAAGATGCAAAGAAGTCTCTTAATTCTTCCCAGTTTGCAGAGTTAAAGTGCCAAATCCTACGGGACTGCGTCTGGGAAGGAGGTGGTATATGAAGCGAGAGAAAGTCTGCTACAAGCTTGTGATCCGAATTTCCAAGCGGTGATATCACAGAGATTTTATACGAATTTGGTGAATTTGTAAGGAAAAAGTCGAGTAGATTAGGTTGATGGGTATCTACATCAGAAATTCTTGTGGGTTTCTCAACTAATTGCGATAGTCCACAAGTGGTGGCGAAAGCCTTTGCCATCCTTCCCGTGTCGTCGGTTCGAGAAGAAAATCTTAACCAGGGGATGTTGTGTACGTTGAAGTCACCGAGAAAGACAACCTCAGCTTTTGGATAATTCGTCTGTAGGTGATCAAAGGTTACGGAGAGATAAATGAAGAGCTGTCTATATGAGGGATCGTTTGGAGACAAATAAAGTATGAGGGATCGTTTGGAGACAAATAAAATAAACAAATGAATATTACTTCGTTTTTGGAGCAGATTTTTAGCCAAATCACATCATGATCAGCAGATTCCAGTGCCTCTTCTCGTTGACAGGACAGGTCGCTTCGCGTAAAAGCACAAATTCCCCTCTTGTGTCGAAATTTTGTGTGCAAGTCGTAGTTAGGGCAAAGCAAATGAACTATATTGATGGATGTGGAGACCTGGGTTTCTGTCAGAGACAGCACATGAGAACAATAGTCAGGCTGGGATTTTCCAGTGGATATGGAAACCGAAAAAAATCTTTTGTCGTTGGATGAATGAGCTTTCGTTGTTGCCTGTCATTTATAGAAGTACCCCGATAGACATTCACAGTTATAAAAGAAGAAGAACAGGTTAGTTTACACACATTTTGCGATGCTAGCAAAAGGGATAATTTTTAAGAGTTGAAAAATAAAACATCGTTACCATTCATTTACTTGCAGCTAAATCAAGGGTAGCCCCCTTAAAGAATACAACTATACCTCGCTTAGAATGACTAGCTGCGATAATTGGAGTAAGATTATAGAAAATGGTGCAAGAAAATCTGAAAGCAAAGTTATAGTATAATTTTTGGAGTGATTTATCAACTGTTCTTTCCTGAATACAACGGAAGAAGGAGTGGGCTCCATTCGTAAGAAATCGAGTAGCACAAATCAAGAACATGACCTCAATTGATTGCTGGAGGTACGTGCCAGGGTTGTCAAACCCTGCAGATCTATCATCTTGAGGATTTTTGCCTAAGTACTTATTGGAATTAAAATGGTGGGAAGAGCCTGAGTGGCTCCAATAGCCGCCAATTCTATAGGTACAGGAAGATTTTAACTGCGATGAAGAAGAAATCAATGGAGAGAAAAGAAAAAAGATAATTACCAGTCTCCTTAATAGTAATTCAAATGAGTGGCATCTGTACTATTTTTCCGAGTATACCAAAAGGGTCCGTGTGATAACTTGGCTGTTTCAGTTTATACATAATATCGGATACTCAGGTCAATGGCACCAAAATCCACTAACTGTCGGAGAAATTGATCAGGCTGAGCTTTTTATACTCAAGACCATCCACCAAGAAACATTTACTGTCGAAGACGATACTCGGCTACGTACACTTCTGCCGTTTCGTGATAAATTTGATGTTATTCGTTTAAAATCTCGTGTTTGTAACAGCAAAGACGATGAACGTTTCCGTTTTCCAGTGGTACTGCCTGCGCGTCATATCATAATTACTCGTTTAATTTTTTAGTCACATACACAATCATGTCATGCAGGAATCGAAGGACTGTTAAGTATTTTGCACGAAAAATATTGGATTCTCGGTGGAAGACGTGCCATTAAGGTCGGCAACATCTAAGTGTGTTATTTGTGAGAATCATTGCGCCAAACCGTTTGCAGTAGAACTACCTCCTTTACCTGTCGACAGAATACGCGATGCTTTTCCTTTCGAAGCCATCGGAGTGGATGCTGCTGGATTGCTGGACCATTGCATTTAAAGTGTGGAGAAAAAAATGCCTCTTAATTTTCGCGGTCTATCGAGCAGTACCTACATGTAGGAATTTCTACTTCATTGTCTACCGTTGCTTTCATGCTGACGCTAAGAAGGTTCGTGGCGTGAAGAGGACGACCTTAAGGTTCGTGGCGTGACGAGGACGACCTAAAACCATATACAGTGATAGAGGTACTAATTTTGTTGGAGCAGAGTCTGCTTTATCAAAATTTGTTGAAGAGACGTCTGTCAAACGAATATCGTGGCGATTTAATCCTTCCACAGCATCATGGTGGGGAGGATTTTGGGAACATCTTATTAGTATTCTAAAGGGTTTATTAAGTGTTAGGTCGAGCTTCACTCCATTATGAGGAATTGTTGACTCTTATATGCGACTGTGAGGCTACAATAAATGCTAGACCTCTTACATATCTGTTTCTTAAGATCTACTTCCGCTTACTCCGGCGATGTTTTTGCGCGACCAAGAAAAAGGTGGTTTACCTGATTGCGATGCGATTGATCGAGTTAACCTATGAAAAAGGATCCAGTATATACAAACCCTTCAAATTAATCTACGTTACAGGTTTCGTAGAGAATACTTGGGGCCATTAGAACTAGTTAGTCGTCAGAAACGGACTCGTCCAGTTCAGCTGGGTGAAATTGTTCTCATCGGCAATGATATAAGCAAGAGTTTAGATTGGCCAATTGGTCGAGTAGCTGAAATGTTTCCTGGAAAAGATGGAATAGTCCGTTTAGTCCGAGTGGATACTGTTCGTGGGCAGTTGCTTCGACCCATTCAGAGATTATATCCACCAGAGTGTCCTAATTTAAATGAAGAACAATCACAGATGGGGACTACGCTTGATGAGGAGACTTCAATGATGAGTGCAGGTAATAGTGCGGGAGCGACCAATGTCAATTGTGACATTGAAAGTAGAGCACTCGACTCGAAAGTTGTAAAGTGATAACCCAAGATATGAAAGTGTTTTTTTGTTAAACGCTATGTTCCTTACTGATTTAGTCATTTTTGTTGGTTTATATTCCTCAGGTGGAAGGATGTTAGGGACACGGAGCTTCTAATGATGTAGTAGTCAAATGAAAAACAAAAAACAAAAAAAAAAGTGTTAAGCCAAGGAGTCAAATTAAAAAATAAAGATTCGCTCTGACGTCATGAGCTAGATAATGGTTAATTATTTCCTGGACACGGCAGATGCAACATCGTTTAAAAAAGCATCGACGTCTGAACATCGATATTTTTGTTAATGAAACATCGATGTTCTTAAACATTGGTATTAGGTAACGATACATGGAAAGCTTCTCCGATGTTTTTCAAATATTTAATTGCGGGTTAAAGAAGTCAAAATTACGAATATGTCGAAAGGATATCAATTTAAAAGGATTTATTCTTTAGAAATTTGGAGTTTATCGTTAAAATTTTGACTTTTTCCTCAAAATTCTGAGATTAAAATTGAAATTACGTTTTTAACTTCAAAATTTCGAAAATTTTTGAAAGGACGAATTCAAGTTGAAAATGAACCCCATGCCCGTCGTCCTCAGATCGGTGTGACTTGGGCAAAATTAACGCTGTTCAACGCCTTTTGTGCCCGTCGATTTTCTGCATGAACGTCGTATAACCGTACGACAAATTGAATGAAGCAAAAGGTGCATATCGGCGAATTTTCGGTCAGAAATATGATTTTGCTTCACGACATTGCCCGCCCCCACTTAGCCAATCAGCACATCAAAAATTAGAGGAAATGCCTTGGGCAATATAAGAACACTCTCCTTATAGTCCCGACTTATCACCATGCGATTATCATATGTTTGGGCCATTGAAAGAAGCTCTATGAGGTGAGCGATTCCATGATGCTGCTGCTGTTGAAGCATTTGTGCGCAATTGGCTGGAAATACGTTTACCTTCTTTTTATGATGATGGCATTAAAAAACCCCCAATTCGTTGGGAAAAATGCATAAGATCAGAAGATTATCTAGAAAAATTGTTAATAACTTTCATATATGTATCTTGTACCAACCAATTTTTAAAAACAAATTCCGGTTCATATTTGATTTACCCTCGTATTTTCGAACGTCCCCGAGCCTAACCACCAGAAAATGATTTTTTTGTTGTTGGACTATGGACTTTTAGGTTGGAAAATAAAACAGCATAAAGCATCTTTGGCTGTTTTTATTTTCAGTCAACTAGGAATGTCCATTACACTCACTATGGAATGGTTTGCACTTATTGTTAGACCAATAAAGGAAATAAATATAAATGAAGCATTTAAAATTTCTTATTTTTTTTATTAAAACATTGCCTAATTAGTAATTTTACTACATGCTCCACATTGCATATACAGTTAACAAATAAATTGTTATTAACATTAAAAGCAACAAAAAAATATATCAAATTTTCGTGTCTTTTATCACAAATTATCATATTTTTATCTAGACTTTAAACAAATTTACAGAATGTAGAGCGCCATTTTAAATATCAATAAAGTTATAAGCAAATATCACAAAAAGTGTTCAGTAGCTTATGAGATTTAAACCATAAATATTGTGAGAATATCGGATACCTTTTTTATGACCTTGGGTGACCTATGTCGAATAAAGTAGAATTAGATGTGTTAATAAAAGAGTTAGTATTCCTTTGAAAAGAATTACTAAACAAAAGCTACCCCTGCATGAAAACGACAAAAAATTAAACATGAAACTTCGCTTACGTTATACATGCACTATGAAATTAAGTTACATAAAAAAGTCTCTAATTTTTCGGATTTTTAAAACGCTGCAATTTAGAGCAAAATTGTCATAATGTTATATAGTAAAAAAAAATTAAAGCTCCGAGTTTCTACTATTTAGATCTTGAGCTCATTTTTTTTAGCATTAGCAGGTTTTGACTAATTAAAAGAAAATATTAGAATTTTTTTCAAATGTTTGCTTGCCTTCTACGGACGTCAATATTTTTTTTAATAACCCTGTCATAAATCACATCTAGATAATTAAATACTCTTTAATTTGACCGTTTTCAGGACCTCATATAAGAGTTTTTATGAGAGAAAACTGATATTTAAAATTTGCACTTACGCGTATTATTATTATTGTTTAGCAAATTTAACACAGCGTTCGAAATTTAAAATTTGAGTTTTGTTGTTTAACGTCACTGGTTTCGACAAATAATTCATCACACTACAAATACAAATATAGAATAAATTTTAATTTTTATTTCAACTATTATTATTATTCCAATTCTTGTTATTGGAACCCACTTTTGCAGCTTTTTTCTACCATTCCAAAATTTTTCTGTTCCAATTTGACCAGAATAGACAGATCGAAATTCTCACAATCTTAATTATTCGCATCTCGTTACAGCGTATAACTGATTTATTTTACTGTTATTGTTGATCTATAATTTTTTAGGAAATTATGATGATACTTGCAACACTAATACAGGGTTTAATAGGATCATCTCCTGTTACGAACATTGGTCAGTACATCTTTCCCTCCATCCTTTCCCTGTGACTATTCCAAATAATAAGATCAAACTTAAAGCCTAGTTTTAACCCAATGTTTAGTTAGATTTAGTTAGTAAGTTCCCAAAGTGTGCTAATGAAAGCAAGTTGCCCCGCACTGTCTTTGAATGTGTTATTTAATAAATTAATCTGTTGTGCTTAAGTTGATGTGTAAGCCTCTTTCTCCTGAAACCAATGTGTTACAAAATCATTTCCCCGTTTTTCCTGGAAGTAACTTCTGCCGCAACTGATTTAGAATATTATGCTTATAAACGTAAATATTAGTTAAAATGGACTGGATTAGCCGCACGAATGTTACCTGGAATAAAATAATGATTAAATGTTAGTTTTCAAACATAATCCGTTTTAGATGTGCAATGATGAAATAAGTACGTTAGCTAATTGTTTACCAGTTTCAGCAACTCGAACGCTGAATATACCAATATTTTTAATAACATCACCTACAATGTTGAAACCATAACTCACCGTGTTTTGTTGTTGTTTTACGTTATATCTTTTTGTTGTGGAATATGAAAGATATGGTGGAGTTGTGTGCTGTGTGTTAGTCGAATGAGTTGATTGAATGGATGAACTAAAAGCGGTGGTTTGTTGCAAATTAGGAAGCAAAGTAGCGCCTGACGCAACTGCTTCAGCAGGATAAGGGAATGTTTCAGTTTCATTCTTATTTTCTCCGAATCTGTTCCCTAAATCGGGAACCACTGTAGTCGAAGTTGTCGAGGGAGAAGTCGAACTGGCAATGAATGATGCTTCGAAGAGCGGAATGAATGTGTGATTGGGATCCCACTGTGCTTCCAACTGGACCCAAATTTTGGGATATTCCTTCTTTAGTCGTTTTATGGTGTGGTAAGTGACGAACTTTTGCTTCTCTGTGCATCGTGCGCAGTTAGTTTCCAAAGCCTCAGGTAGTATTCCTAAAAAAAAACATCAAATTATAAATTATTTACAGTCAAGTTCAATCCCTTTGACTTTAAATCTGATGCAAGTAGAATGCAACATGCAACCTAGCATGCAGCCCTCCAGGCGTGTATAGGTATCTGAACTACCAACAATTGAAACACTGCCACGTAGCGAAGCGGTTGCTCTCTAGGAAAAAGTTCCCAGAAGACAAGGATTCTAATGCACAGACCAATAGGTTTGAACATTTATTAGATTGGAAGTGTGGAAACCAAATACCGGTTTTTACTTGCATACGACATTGTTGGCGATGGCCATAGTTTCGCTATGGACCAATAGGTGTCACGCGCCTAACGTCCGTGAATTCTTTAGTACTTACTCGTCGGAACATTTGTTAGCAAGCGAGTTGGATATACTAAACTGACGAGATCTAATAAGATCGAAACCGGTATTTGGTTTCCAAACTTTGAATCTAATAAATGTTTAAACCTATTGGTCTGTGTGTCTTCTAGGAACTTTTTCCTAGAGAGCAACCGCTTAGCTAGGTGGCAGTCTTCCAACTGTTGATAGTTCAGCTACCTATAATTCCACTAAACACGCCTGGAGGGCTGCATGAATTTTGTAGTCTAGGTTGCATTCTACCTGCATACGACATTGTTGGCGATGGCCATAGTTTCTCTATGGACCAATAGGTGGTAATACTAAGAAGTCACACGCCTAACGTCCGTGAATTCTTTAGTACTTACTCGTCGGAACATTTGTTAGCAAGCGAGTTGGATATACCAAACTGATGAGATCTAACAAGATCGAACCCGGTATTTGGTTTCCAAACTTTGAATCTAATAAATGTTCAAACCTATTTGTCTGTGCATTAGAATTTAAATTTTATATTGATACTTTTTCGAAATATCTAGTTTTAAATTCGCAATTTAGATCTTGATTAAACTTAAAGCTTCGATAATAAAGTAGTAATTGAAAGAAAAAGGTTGAAATTTGGAATTTAAACTGGATACTTGATAAGTATTTCATGATAAAAATGGAGTTATATTAGTTTGTTTGCGCTAACAATAAGCCACAAATATAGTTCAGTGGTGTAGCTAGGAAGCAATGGGGTCTTGTGTAAATAATGGTTCAGAAAAAAAATGTATGTTTTTTGTAAAACCGTTATCAAATCTCAAAGTTTTGACAAATGATCAATTAAATGTTCTGTAATTAAACAGTTAAACGTGCTTAAAATTGAAAATATGTACAACCGCAACCATAGACTAGTTTCGGCCTCCTTGGCCTCATCAGCATGGTACGGTGGTTGTATACACTTCCAATTTAAAGCCGTTAGTCAATAGTATAAGTATCCAAGAGAGCAAACCTCCATTGGGTGACTTGTAACTGACTTTTAACTGTTTATTACGCAAACATTTTCTCAACATTCTAATTGAAGCATTACTCTCTGCTGAGATAATAAGCCTTGTATATACGAATATATACAAGTTTATTACGATGCAATTGAAATCTAATTTCATTAGAATCTAATGAAAACTAGACTGCAATTGCAAAGTTCACGTAGATAAGGCAAAGCTTGTATCACGGGTTGCATCGCAACATCCATAGATACAAACGTCCTCGGCGTGACTTTACTTTCATGTAATCCAAATCTCAAAGAACAAACAATAATACCATATTGTAATTAGTGAACCCATTTATGGCATTATTAATTTAGACAAAAGTCTAATCAAGAAAAACTTGAAATTTACAAGAAAGAATGTCTACTTTAAATTCAAAATTTCAAGTAAATATTCATAATTTCGAGATTAAAATCATAATGTTTTTTTCAATTTATTTAACATTTCTTCGGCCCAGTTTGGACATATTTAAATTTTTTTATGGTTTATTGACAATTTTCTAAAGAGTTTTTGAAATGCGACTACGTGATATTTAAATTTATTGAAAACGTCACTTCATGACAGTTTACAAATGAAGAGGTTAGTTTATTTTACATAGAATAGGAATAATGATAAATAGGAGACCAAAAATTAGATATGGAAAAAAAAATGTTTTTTGATAAAAAGTTGTAGCACTGGACATCGATGTTTCACTCTCATTTGAGCTCATCAGCAGTGCATAACATGAAAAGGGAACAATGAGGAAGAAATACTTAAAAATAAAAAAATTTTAAAATATAAAAAAAGAGAAATAATCAATTTACTGTGTTAAAAATTTAAATATTTGAAGCCCGATCCACCGTCAACAAACCATAAACAAATTTAAATATTTTCAAACTGGGCCGAAGAAATGTTAAATAAATTGAAAAAAAAAACATAATATTTGCGGTCAATAAGGGTCTACCATGAAGAATAACATCATAATTTTCCGAAATAAATTTGTAGCTTATAAAAAATAATTTTTCAAAACTTCGAGAAAAGACGACATTTCGCGGTAAAAATAAAAAGTTTATAAAACAGGCAGGTGTTCGAATTTTAGATATAGAAACCTAAAAGTTGTTTCGAGGGTAAACTTGAAATTTTGAGAAGAATTTCGAATTTTTTAAATTATAATTATAAAAACAAGCGAGTTTACGTTTTAAAATTGGAATTTTAGGAAAAAAGCATGAATTGAAAGTGCAAAATGGAATTATGTGAAAAAAAACTCCAAAGTTGAGAACAACTTTAAATTTATAAGAAAAAATTTTAAAAATCAAGACAAAATTTTCAGAAAAAATTGAAAGAAGAAAGCATTTTCAGAAAAAATTGAAAGACGAAAACATTTTCAGAAAAAAATGAAAGAATAAAAAAATAAAAAGGGAACGTTTTCGAGAATAAAAATCATTATCTGTATACAGTTTGTCCCAAGATACCCAAGATCAAGCAAAAATTTTTATAAAGAATGACTTTTTCTTTCTTTTTTTAAACTCACAAATAACAAAGAAACTTCTTTTCAATACTCCATCCTGGGTCATACTGTATATAAAACAAAGTCGTGTTAGTTACACCAGAACGACTGGACGGATTTTTAATATCTTTGCTCTGTTGGATTTGCCTCGGCCTCGAATAGCAGAATAACTACTAAAATATCGAAAAAATTCACATTTTTTCTTTTAAGGAATCCGTGTACAGCGCCATCTCTGATTCACAACAGGTACATGACAGAAACATATCGCAAGCTACACTAACCGTAAACGTGTTGTAACTAGTTTCCGGTAGATGGCGCTGGATCTTTTTTGATTATGGCTCATTTTTAGCGTTTTTTCGTGCAGGATTCACTCGAAAAGGGACACAAAGCCTATGTGCGAGCGTAGTTAATATTTTAATGTAGCCAAGTTAGTTTATATTAAAATAAATGTCCTTAGGTGTTCAAATCTTTAGTAGAATTTTTTTAAAAAAGTAAAAACTTAAACAGTAAATCAAAACTTGGACAGTTTATATTGAAAACTCAAGTTTGGATTTAAAACTTTCATAAAAGAAGAAGTAAAATTTTGTAGTTAGAGTTGAAATGTAGAAATTAAATTAAAATTCCTAAAAGGGAAATTTCGAGTTAAAGGTCGTAGTTTTGGTTATCTTCAAAAAAATTAAAATACGAACCTTGTTCCCTAAAACCAAGAAAGATTAAAAAACACAACAAAGGTTGCTCTAACGCGTTTCGATAGCCCAGCTATCATCTTCAGAGAGATACTTCAGAGAGATACTTCAAAGAGATCCCTCTGAAGATGATAGCTTGGCTATCGAAACGCGTTAGAGCAACCTTTGTTGTGTTTTTTAATCTTTCTTGGTTTCGGAGGACAAGATTTGTATTTCAATTTTTCCTTCATTGTTTTTGATAAAGATCGAAATTTCGACTTGAATTCTTAGATTTTTTATTTTTAAGTTTTTTCTTCAATTGATAACGAAGGCTTCCACGGCCAGAGTTAGTGCAGGATATACTGCTTCCGGGATTGGACCATGTCAAAGAACTACTAAAAGTGTTCGACGTTTCGCCCACCATTGTAGGGGGCTTCTCAGGAACAAAGAAATAAAATACAAGGAAATAAGTTTAGAAACTTTATGATGAAGTTTAAAGAATAGGAGGGTTTTGCGAGAGATTTCCTTCCCATAGAAGTTCTGAATATGAAAGTTCTGAATATGATAACGAAGGCTTCCACGGTCAGAGTCAGTACATATTTCTTCAATCGTTTTCAAAAAAAACAACCAACTTTTCGAACTTAAACTCTAAATTTCTGGTTCAATTCCAAGATGTCGTCTTGAATCTAAAAAAATCTAGACCCTATTTCAACAAAATTTTAAATTAACGGTAGGGTTCTTTTATTTATTTATTCCCGAAGTGTTTTGAGAAAATAAAGTTTAAAAATCATGCTGTTCACAACTCAAACTTACAATTTTCTTTTAAAATGTTGAGCTATGCTCCCTTTTATTTGACTTCTTAGTAAAAAACTTGAAATCTTGCCACTTTTTTTAATTTTCCTTTTGCATTGATGTCACGATTTTTTTTCAACTGTTTTTTTTTTAGATTATTTTCTTGAAATTTTCGAGATTAAGCTTCCCTAAAATGTCGGCCTTAAAATTGCAATATTTTTATATTTTTCCAATTTTACCTTTCGAAATATTCATAAAGATTTTTTGAAAAAACTCGAAAATTTGAATTAAAAGCTGGATATTTTTTTGGAAACTTCGACTTCGATAACGAAATTTCGACTTCAACTGGAAATGTTTTTCTCTGATTTTAAAATTGAATTTTGGAGTTTTTTATTGAAAAATTTAAACTCTTAACCTGCAATTTTGAGTTGTTTCCAGATTTCCGAACTTAAAATCTCCAAATTCCATTTTTTGCTTAAAAATTCGGTTGTTATCTAATAATTTCGTTTTTGCACTTTAAATTTTGTTACTTTTATTAAAAATTTTTCTTAACTTTACTTTTTTCCAATGATTTGACAGGAAAGAATTAAAATTTTGATTTTTAGGTACGAAACTCACATAAAAGTTAAATTAATGATTTTTTTAATTTGTGGGCTCTTTTTCCAATTATTTTCTGGAAATTAAAACTGGATCTGTTTAAGGTAATAATATATATCTTTTAAAATATCAAAGAATACTATTAGAATAGAGCATGGAGAAAGGAATAGAGGATCCTTTAGTAGGTAGGCAACTACGCTTACGAATAAAAGTTCCGCAACAAGCATTACGACCAATGTAAATGCAAGTTGCCTATCATCTTACCGTAAATTGATATTACGGTAATATAATAATAATTTGGAATTAAAGTTGAAAGTATATGAGAAAAGCAGTCAAAATTTTTAGAAAGTTGAAATTTTGAAAAAGTTGAAAATTTGAGATAAAAACTTTTTTGAAAAAATTCTAGAATTTGAAAAAAATCCAAAATTAAAAATTGTTTTCTAAAATATGTTTTCTACTAAAACTTAAAAAAGGAATAAATTAAAAAAAAATTGTTTTGGAAGCCAAAATTTCGACTTCTTCCTCGAAATTTTGAAAGCCGAATATTCGACTTTTTTTCAAATCTTCGACTTTAATCTCGAAAACTACCAAGATTAGGTTAAGCAGATGACAACTGCGCCCCACCACACCTTTTTCCCAACAATATTGACAGTTGGTAGTAGGGTGCGTTCAGTAACTTCAATTTTTAATTACCAAAAAAAAATCTCAAAATTTCGAGATTAAAGTCGTTTCGAGATTACAGCTGAAATTTCGACTTTAACCTCTAAATTTCGAGGAAAAGTCGAAACTTTGAGATGAAAGTCGAAATTTCGAGATGAAAGTGGAAATTTCGAGAATTAAGTGGACATTTCGAGTTTAACCTCGAATTCCAAGATTACAGTCGCAATTTCGAGAAATAAGTCAACATTTAGAGAAAAAAACTCGAAATTTCGAGATTAAAGTAGAGTTTCGAAAAAGTCAAAATTTCGAAAAAAAAATCGAAATTTCGAGATTTACGTCAAAATTTCGGGAATAAAATGGAAATTTCGAATTTTAAGTCGAAATTCCGAGATTAGAATAGAAATTTCGAGAAAAAAGTCAAAATTTCGAGAAAAAAGTCAAAATTTCGAGAAAAAATCGAAATTTCGAGATGAAAGTCGAAATTTCGAGAATAAAGCGGTTATTTCGAGTTTAACCTCGAATTCCGAGATTCAAGTCAAAATTTCGCGAAATAGGTCAACATTTAAAGAGAAAAAGTCGAGATTTTAAGATTAAAGTCAAAGTTTCGAGAAAAAGACAAAATGTCGAAAAAAAAAAATCGAAATTTCGAGAATAAAATGGAAATTTCGAATTTTAAGTCGAAATTCCGAGATTAGAGTCGAAATTTCGAGAAAAAAGTCATAATTTCGAGAAAAAAGCCTAAATTTCGAGTTTCATCTCGAAATTAAGTGGACATTTAGAGTTTAACCTCGAATTCCAAGATTAAAGTCGAAATTTCGAGCAATAACTGAACATTTAGAGAAAAAAAGTCGAAATTTCAAGATTAAAGTCGAAGTTTCGAAAAAGTCAAAATTTCGAAAGAAAAAATCGAAATTTCGAGATTTAAGTCAACATTTCGAAAATAAAATGAAAATTTAAAATTTTAATTCGAAATTCCGAGATTAGAGTCGAAATTTCGAGAAAAAAGTCAAAATTTCGAGAAAAAAGCCGAAAATTCGAGATGAAACTCGAAATTGCGAGAATTAAGTGGACATTTCGAGTTTAACCTCCAAATTCCAAAAAATTCCAAGACTAAAATCGAAATTTCGAGAAATAAGTCAACATTTAGAGAAAAAAAGTCGAAATTTCAAGATTAAATTCGAAGTTTCGAAAAAGTCAAAATTTCGAAAAAAAAATCGAAATTTCGAGATTTGCGTCAAAATTTTGAGAATAAAATGGAAATTTCGAATTTTAAGTCGAAATTCAAAGATTAGAGTCGAAATTTCGGGAAAAAAGTCAAAATTTCGAAAAAAAAAGACGAAATTTCGAGATGAAACTCGAAATTTCGAGAATAAAGTGGAAACTTCGGGTTTAACCTCGAATTCCAAGATTAAAGTCGAAATTTCGAGAAATAAGTTAACATTTAGAGAAAAAAACTCGAAATTTCGAGATTAAAGTCGAAGTTTCGAAAAAGTCAAAATGTTGAAAAAAAAATCGAAATTTCGAGATTTAGGTCAAAATTTCGAGAATAAAATGGAAATTTCGAATTTTAAGTGGAAATTCCGAGATTAGAGTCGAAATTTCGAGAGAAAAGTCAAAATTTCGAGAAAAAGACGAAATTTCGAGATGAAATGGGAAATTCCGAATTTTAAGTCAAAGTTCCAAGATGAAAGTCGAAATTTCGAGAAAAAAGTCAAAATTTCGAAAAAAAACCAAAATTTCGAGATTATAGTCGAAATTTCGAGCAAAAAGTCGATATTTTGAAAAAAAAATTTGTTTTTAATTGATGTCCTTTCTACACCTTCGTAGTTTTTATTTCAACTTGAACCTATAACTTCATTTTCTGAAGTTTTGAAGGTATAATGAAAACCTAAAAGAATCGAAGTTTTAAAATTAGTCGATATCTTGGGAAAAAATTCAGAAAAATAAAACAATTGGAGTTTTGGAAAAAAATGAAATTTAAAATAACATTTATCGGAAAAAGTTGAATTTTGAGGATTTTCTACTTGTTTTGTGCAAAATTTGATGTTTAAATATTCAATTTGCTTAAAAGTTTCATTTTTTTAATCTTATTGTATGTAAGATATCTAAACATGAAACCCAAAACTAGACAAGCCTTTAATTATACAATTTTACAGCCAAAGGTAAATAATACAGTATAAAAATCTCATTTCATGTTGTAAATAAAAAATTGAAACCTCTTTAAAGAGAATAAATAAAAAATTATTACTATTTATGCATATTTGTTTTAAGGTGTCTATCGTAAAAAATCCAACTCAAATTGAATGACAGCGCAAACTTAATTAAGCATGTTTAATTTTTTAATATCTCATAATTAAAAATAATTGGGCAAGCCCCAAAGGGTTATTTGGCATTAATTTCCGTAGATTATAAATATTTTTTATTCGGCCCTGGACATTGTTCTATTGTTGAACGATCATTTCAATAATAGAACACTTCTCCTTATTATTTCAACGATTAATTAAAACCTATGGGAATTTTGTATCCTTTGGATGGATTATAATGAAACAACAAAATTTTCTGAAAATAAAACCTTGACTTTGCAATGCAAATGCTTCGTCAATTATTAATTGAACATATTTTCGCGTATTTATCGAAAATTGCTTTAATAATGAACTATTTATCGCGTAACACACCTATCTTAAATGGTAATTAATTTGAAGAATTTAAAATTTAAATTCTTTGTTGGAAAAGAACTTAGCATTGTTTTGTTTCCAAAGTTTCCCAAAACAATAGCAGAAAATTCCTCTATTTGGATTGCAGATATTTGATTGCACCTGCATTAGCTATACAATGTATATGTATATGTAATATTAATCAAAAACTAATGCATAGAACCAACCATCAAATCCGGAATTTAGGGGGGCACTTGCCCAAAACGTTAGTTAAAGAGGGAACCACATTCGAGGGCGAATCACTTTTTTTTATCAAATTAGTCGTCAAATATGTTTTGGGTATCACGTTTTTAATATTTAAAGGTTTAATAGGGAACAATGTCAAGTTTTTGGCTTTATATCGCCCCGGACAAAATAATCAACTGCCGTCCTTCAAACAAATCTCTCTTAACGATCATGACAAAAAGTCGAATATTTTAATTTAAATTTCGAAATATGATTGAAAAAATTGAAATACAAATCTTGTCCCCTGAAAGCAAGAAAGACTAAAAAACACAACAAACGTTGCTTTAATGCCTTTCGATAGCTAAGCTATGATCTTCAGAGAGATACTGAGTACAGTATCAATTCAATCTTTTTTTTGGTGGAATGGACTGGTCCTTGGTTATCTTCAAAAATTGAAATACAAATCTTGTCCCCTGAAACCAAGAAATTTGCCCTAACACGTTTCGATAGCTAAGCTATCATCTTTAGAGAGATACTGTACTCAGTATCCACGAAAAAAAAATGATTAAAAAAGTCAAAAAGTTGGCTTTAAACTTTAAAGTGAGAGAATCTTAAATAAAAATTTTAGGAAAAAAGTAAAAATTGACAGCTTAAAATCGAAATAAAATTTTTCTCTAACTTTCGATATTTTCTAGTCATTTTAAGGTTTTTAGTTTTTAAAAGTTGAAAACCAGAAAAACGGATTTTTTTGATTTATGTTGTTCTAAATTTTACTCTTTCCGAAATTACGAAGATTATTTCCTAAAATTTAAACTATATGTTGACAATTTAGTGCTGAATTTTAAGCGTTGGTCGCAAAATTCCTCCTTCAGCTCACGATAGTCTTTTCAGCTTAGCACCAACATTTCTAGGTTCTTTTTTTTTTAATTTCGACTTTACAAAATTTTGACCAAGTTTTTATGAAATGTTAACTTAACCCAAAATCTAAATTTTATTCCTAACAATTTTGAAATTCCAGGCAGTTTGGGATTTTCAAGTCAAAATTTACAGCAGATAGTCGAAAATATTTGTATTTAATCTCGAAAATTGCTGATTTTTTATACCACTCTCTGGGTTTTTTTTTGTTTTTTATTTGAATGATTATCTTTTTGTCGTGCCGGGCTAAAATCCACAATTTGGATAATTTTCCATGTACAAAATTGTATCCTCGATAATCAAATTAAAAGTTATTTATTACTTAATCACAATAACAAAAGCTCCGATAGTTATAAATAAACCACATTCATAAATAAGGTAAGACTTTTTATTAACAGCCGATATTAAATTATGCAGAACTGTACTTGTCAACTATACAAAGAATGGTTAATGATTCTGAACTTAGGTTTCGCATTTAAATATATAAATTGAACGGAAAATATGCAAAATTTTCGTTTTATATTCTTCACAGAAAAAGTGATCTATAATTTATGCATTTTGTACTAATAGAAATGTGATCACGAGCAACACAATATTTATCACGTATCACGTCTATCATGACACTGAGTAAAAAAATATTTTAAAAATGAAACGCCGGTATAGGTAACATAAAAAAGTTTTCGTGTTCAGAAAAAAATAAATAAATTGATTAGGGACAATTAAAGAATTGTTTGACAACTATTTTTTTTTATTTATACATATTTATGCTTTTCCAGGGTTCCCAACCTTCTTTATATTGTTCTTATCCTGCAGTTTGAAAATACCCTCCCCGAATTTAAGTTTTTTCAATAAAACTTAAAAATTCGAATCAAAACTGAGAGTTAAGAAAAGTCAGAATTTTAAAAAAAGTTGAAATCTTAGAAATTAGTCGAATTTTGGAAAATGTCAACATTTTAAAAACTACAGCAAAATATTCCAAAAATCCAAAACTTTTAGAAAATTCTAAATTTCAAACAGTCGAAATGTTTAAAAAAGATTAAATTTGATTTGAAAAATTTGAAAAAAGTCGAAATTTTCAGAAATAAGCTAAATTTTTCAAAGAAAAACATAATTTTCAAAAAAATGAAGCTCTGAAAAAATAGTCAAATACTTCTAAAAAAAAGGTGACGTCCTGAAAAAAATTCGAAATTAAAAATCAAAAATTTCAAAATAATTCTAAAATGTTAAAAATTTTTAAAATTTCGATAAATATCTACATAATGAATTTTCTTAAAATTTCGAAATTATTGAAAAAAAAAATTTTCAAAGAAAATGAGAAAAATTGAAAAAAAAAAGATAAGAAAAGAAGGAAATTTTAAAGTAAAATAATGAGAAATATTGAAATTTCAATAACTTAGTGATTTAAATTTTCAAAAAAATCAAAATTTTCTAAAGAAAATGTAGAAATTTTGAAAAGTACTCAAAATATTCAATTCAAGAAATGTCGAGTTTTGAAAATAAAAAAAAAATTGAAAAAAGTAGAAGTTTAACAGCAAACCTTGGAGAGATGTCGAAATTTTCATGAAAATTT